>JAKSZU010000005.1:39805250-41097750 GCA_026018925.1 Tupaia tana
AAGTCTTTTTTAAAAAGAATTATCTTTATCAATTTTATTCATCATCATTATTTTTATTTTTTCAAATTTGACCAAAGAAAGTGAGAAAGCAAGCTGCCAGGTCCAGGGCCTGAACAACAGATAGCCTTGTGAGAGTCCAGTGCCTGAACCATCATGCCACATGCTGGCCCTCCATAAATCTTTTAATTTCAGACTTAATTCTTTGGTAGTTGAGAAGTTGTTCAGGAGTAGGTTGTTTAGTTTGTGTATTTTTGAGGATTTTTCCTGAAATTAATATCAGATTTAATTCCATCATGGTCAGAGAAGATGCTGGATATAGTTTCTATGCCTTTGAATCTACAAAGGCTTGATTTGTGCCCTATCATATGGTCAATCTTTGAAAATGTTCCATGTAGGGGTGAGAAAAAAATGTATATTTTGTTGTTTTAGGGTGGAAACTTCTATAGATGTCTGTCAAGTCCATTTAATTTATAGTATCATTTAGTTCCTGTATCTCTTTGCTTATTTTTTGTCTAAAACATATGTCTAAAAGAGATAATGACGTGTGGAGATTCCCAACAATTAGTGTTGCAATCAATCTCTCCTTTTAGCTCTAGCAGTCTTTCCTTTACATATTTAGGTCCTCCTGAGTTCGGTGCATAGATATTTACAAGCATTGTCTTCTTGATGAATTAGCCCTTCTACTACTATATAATGCACTTTTTTATATGTTCTTACAGTTTTTGTCTTAAAGCCTATTTTGTCTGAAATCAGTATCGCGACTCCAGCACTTTTTTTATTTTCATTTGCATGGAATACTTTTTACCATCCCTTCGGTTTTAGTCTATGTATGTTTCTATCCATAAGGTGCATTTCTCATAGGCAACAGTTAGTGGTTTTGTTTGTTTGTTTGTTTGTTTTTTATCCATTCAGCCAGTCTGTGTCTCCTGATTGGAAAATTTAATACATTAACATTCAACATTATTATCACTATTTTCAGACATATTCCTATCTTTAAGTGAGCCATTTTCTTGGCTGCTTTTCGTTCTCTTATTTCTGTCTGTCTGACTTTTTTTTTTTCATTATATATTTTTATTTTATTTTATTTTTCTCAGATTAATTAAATTCATTTTACATAAAGTTCCCATTATGATGTATACAATATACATATATGTATAAAGTTTTCAACAGAGAACTCTACTTTTTTTGGTGTTAAATGATTCCTCCTTTTGCCCCCCATGCCCACTCTCCACCACCCTCTCCTGACCACCCACTCCCCTCCCTTACAGCCTCCGGCATCCACATCTATCCTTTCCGCCATCATATCACCGGATCCCTCTCCCTCTGCCAGAGTGCCGATAATGTTATCATTATTTTTTTTTTCATTGGACATCTTTACAGTGTACAGCACGGTCCCTTCCAGCATGAGTCCAGTTCACACTAGCCAAGACAATGATACCCCCACATACATCATCTTCAACAGACCACCCTTCACCCCTGTGTCCATCAAACGTGATGATCGTTCCCTGAACCGCCCTCCATCACTCACTCCCATTACCTCCCCCGTGCTGTCTCCAGCATCCGCAGCTGCCATCCCTGCGACCATACCCTCCAGATCTTTCACCCTTTTTTTTTTTTTTTTTTTCCTTTTTCAATTATGAGCTCATAAAGTTTTCCACAATAGGAAACATAGGTTCTATTCAGGGTTGGGTCAAGGGTGGGTCTCGTGCAGCTCCGCAGTTGTAGGTGAGTCTCTATGGAATACAGTTTCAGGAACGCAGTTCTGGTAGGCAGAGATGGTTATCAGCCGATGCAGCACAGCATCCATCCTGTGATTACCGAGAATGGTGTTGTGGGGATCTGCAGCGTGAGTCATCCTCGAGTATCTGGCTTCCTTAAGAATGGTAGAATAGTTCTTGTTTTTCCCTGAGGTAATGCAGGGCTGGTACCATCGCCTTCTCACTGCCCATAGGCAGCGAAAATCCTCCTATACAATACATTTCTCAATTGGTTTAAGACATCCAAGGTTTTCTTCTGCTGCTTATATTTGCAAGATCTTAATCCCTGTTTTCGGCCTCAGTTTGCTGCTCTCAACTGCCGGTCACGCGCAGGCCCGGCGGTCACGGGCAGGCTCGTTGGCCACGCCAGGGCGCAGGCCCGGCAGCCATGCGCGGGCCCGGCGGCCACGCGTGGGCGCATGCCCGGCGACCACGCACAGGCCCGGCGGTCACACGCAGGCCTGGCGGCCACGCACGGGCGCAGGCCCGGCGGCCACACACAGGACCGGCGGCCATGCTCAGGCCTGGCGGACACTCGCCAACCTGGGGGCCATGCACAGGCCTGGCGGCCATGCACAGACACAGGCCCAGTGGCCACTCGCAGGCCCGGGAGCCACACGCAGGCCCGGCGGCCACACGCCGGCCCAGCGACCACGCTCCGGCCCGGGAGCCATGTGTAGGCGCAGGCCCGGCGGCCACGCATAGGAGCGGGCCCGGCAGCCACACTCAGACCCGGCAGCCACTCGCCAGTCCGGGGGCCACGCGTGTGCCCAGCGGCCACTCGCAGGCCCGGCGGCCATGCGCCGACCCGGCGGTCACGTGCAGGCCCGACGGTCACAAGTCAGGCCCGAGCGCGCGCAACCACGCTCAGGCCCAGCGGCCACGCGCGGGCCCGGCGGCCACACGCGGGCCCAGCGGGCACACGCCAGCCCCTGAGCACACAAATGCGCGCGGGACCCAGCGCCACCTCTGGTTCACCTGCCCGGTCAGAGCGCTGCCAGGCGGCGAGCACAGGACACACCCAGCGCCGGAGAGGCCTCGACTGCGGAACGCGAAGCAGAGGCGCCGCGCGCCCAGAGGCGGGCAGCCCTGGTCCCGCGCGGGCCCAGAGGCGGGCGGCCCCGGTCCCGCACGGGCCTAGAGGCGGGCCCAGAGGCGGGCGGCCCGGCGCGCTGGCCCCGGTCCCGCGCGCCCAGAGGCGGGCGACCCCGGACCCGCGCAGGCCCAGAGGCGGGCGGCCCCGCGCGCTGGCCCCGGTCCCGCACGCCCAGAGGCGGGCGACCCCGGACCCGCGCGGGCCCAGAGGCGGGCGGCCCCGTTCCCGCGCGGGCCCAGAGGCGGGCGGCCCCGCGCGCTGGCCCCGGTCCCGCGCGCCCCCAGAGGCGGGCGGCCCCGGTCCCGCGCAGTCTGTCTGACTTTTTAGTTTTCCTGGTATAGCACTCCCTTCAGAACTTCTTGAAGAGCTGGTCTGTTGTTGGTAAATTCTTTCAGGTTTTGTTTATCTGAGAATGTTTTTATCTTTTCATTCCATATGAAGGATGATCTTGCTGGGTATAATATTCTTGGTTGAAACTGTTTTTCATTTAACATTTTGAATATATTTACCCATTCTTTGCTTCCTGCATTGTTTCCGACGAGAGGTCCTATGTTAACTTGATGGGATAACATTTGTAAGTGACTTGACATTTTTATTTTGCCAATTTTAGTATCTTGTCTTTGTGAATTTGGCCAATCTAGCTATGACGTGACGTGCCTTGGGGAAGATCTTGGGTTGATTACATTTGGGGTCCTTTGTAACTGTTGGGTCTGGATATTTGAATACCTTTCTAGGTTTGGAAAGTTTTTCTTCTAGGATTTCATGGACTAGATATTCAATGCCCTTATTATTTTCTTCACCTTCTGGGATACCAATTATCCAGATATTTCAGCACTTAATGGTATCTAGTACCTCTTGTATATTGTCCTCATTTTTCTCGGTTATTTCTCAGTCTTTTTGATAATTTTTCCTAGGTCAAAGGTTTTGTCTTCTACATTCGAGATTCAATCTGTGTGATCTAATCTGCTCTTAATACTTTCAAGGGAGGTTTGAATTTCCTGTATTAAAGTCTTCATCTCTAATAATTCTGTTTGATCCTTTTTTTTTTTTTTTTTGAGAGGTATTTGCTATAGGGCGCGTGCACTCGCCAGACAGACAGAGAGAGACAGAGAGACAGAAAGTGAGAAATCACCCCCCAGGGGGGATGGCCACGCTGCAATCCCTTCTCCTCCGTTCTCCTCTCGGGGTCTTGGGCACATATGCACAGGCACCCAGCGTGAGTTTTAAGCCACTGGGTCCAGGACGCGAACCGTGGTCGACTACATGGGAGTCCAGCGACATAGCCATTATGCTAACTGCTGGTCCCTTTGATTCTTTTTTATGGTGTCTAGTCTTTCTTTCAAGTTGGGAAAGGATTTCCTCATCTCCTGGAGTTCATTGTCTCTTCTCTTACATCTCATTTAGTTTTGTTCCTATAAATATTCTGAATTGTTTATCTGACATTTCCACAAATCCCATTGTGCTGTCTGTGGATGATGAAGAATTGATGTTTTCCCTCGGGGGAGTGAGTGTTTTCCCGAAGGGACTTCCCAAGGGGGAGTCCCTTGCCTGGGACTGAGCTGTTGAGCTTTAATTGAGAAAGACAGAAGGGATCCCTGGCATGCAACACATGACTCTGTTCAGAAAACGCTGAAGTCAGAATTCAGGGTCATGTGGCAGGGAATAAGCCACAGTCCACTACAGTTCAATCTCAGAGCTGCTCAGAGCAGCCAGGTCCGTTGCTGGAATGAATGTCCTGTTGGCCTGGGGAGGGTGTGAGATCTTCTCAAAGTCCCAGTTAACACACCTGAGAGTTCAAAGGCAAGTAGGGGAGGCCACAGGTCTCCCTAGAGAGGCCACACGTCTCTCCTCACAGTTTTCCAGCCACAAGCAACTTGCAGCAGGGCAAGGCTCTGCTGAAACAGATTTTTTTTTTTTTAGGAATTTTTGCTATAGGGCATATGCGCTCACCAGAGAGACAGAGAGAGACAGAAAGACAAAAAACAACAAATCACCCACGGGGGGATGGCCACACCACAATCCCTTTTCCGTCATTCTCCTCTCTGGATTTTGGTCATGCACACACATGTGCCCGGCGTGAGTTTGAAGCTGCTGGGTCTGGGACTTGAACAGCAGTCAACTATGTGGGAATCCAGAGACATAACCATTAAGCCATCTGCTGGTCCCTCCAGCTTCTCTTGAGCAGTAACATTACTGTTGTGCCACAGGACAAGACATCTCTGAAGCATCTTTTTTTTTTCCTTTTTAGTTTAAAGATAGAACCTTTATTTCACTTGAGAAGTATGCATGGGGGCAATTGGATAGATCTTTAAAGGAAAATTATGCCTTTTTTCTTTTTTTTCTCATAAAGCATGTGCACTTGCCAGAAAGAAACAGAGACAGTGAGAGGGACATTGAGAAATTACCCCCAGGGCAGATGGCCATGCCACAGCTCCTTTTCCACTGTCCTCTTGGGATTTTGGGCACACAGCACACGTGCCTGCCATGACTTTTTTTTTGTTTGCTTTTGAGAGAGAGATTTTGCTATAGGGTGTAGGTATTCCCTGGGAGAGACAGAAAGAGAAAAGATGAGAAATTACTGCCCAGGGGGATGGCCATACAACAGTCCCTTCTCCTCCATTCTCCTCTTGGGATTTTGAGAACATACATACATGCACCCAGCCAGGTCCAGGACTTAAACTACGGTAGGCCATGTGAGAATCTGGTGCCTTAACCACTATGCCACCTGCTGTTCTTCTCTTTTCTAAAAAACAATTATTTACTCATTTAATTTTATTTATTATTTATTTTTTACTTTGACCAAAGAAAGAGTGAAAGTGAAAGTGAAAAAGCAACCTCCAGGCCTGGGACTTGAACTGCAGTCAGCCATATGGGAGTCCAGCACCTCAACCACCATGCCACCTGCCAGCCCCAAACTGGCATTATTTTCAAGCCGCTGCATCCCAGACTCCAACTGCAGTCTACTATGTGGGAATCCCATGCCATAACCACTATGCCGCTTGCTGGCCCTGATGCTTTGGATTTTTTTTTTTTTAAGAGAGATTTTTGCAATAGGGTACGTGCACTCACCGGAGACCCAGAGAGAGACAGAAAGAAAGTGAGAAATTATCCACTGGGGGGATGGCCACGTCATAATCCCTTCTCCTCCATTTTCCTCTTGGGACTTTGGGCATGCATGCACACATGCCCAGAGTGAGTTTCAAGCTTCCTGGTCCAGGACCCGAACTGTGGTTGGTCATGTGGGAGTCCAGCACCTTAAACGCTATATTATCTGCTGGCCCTGATGCCTTAGATTTTTATGAACAGTTACAATAATCGTGGAAGTCGATTAATGAACAATCATTATCATGAAGCCCAAAGGTCAGGGCCAGAGGGTGGTGCAATGATGAAATGTGGTGCCATCTATATGAGGTGGACCCACATGGAAAGGTTCTGAGTTCATGTCTAGATACCTCCCTGAGTATGTTGGGCACAAACCCATGATCCAGGGCTGGCTGAAGCTGGGGTGGATCATGACATCAGGACCCTGTTGTGGGTGCTGTCTCTGTCTCTCTTGCTTATGGAAGAAATAAATGTTGTTTTAAAAAGAAAACCAAAACAACCTCCCAAGACCCCAAATGTTCTATAAAGATAACAAAGGCATCAGTCACATGAGATCTGTGGGTAGAAGGGCCAATGACAAGAACAAGAACTAAGGCAAACAGCCCGTGGTGGGGAGGAGTGCAAGGGTTGGAACTCGGAGGATGTGAGGAATTAAGTGTGGAGGAAGGTTCTGTCCCTAATAAAGCAAATCCTCCTTGGACAGGAAAATAATTATGTGTAATAACATGCATATGGAAACAATATTTTCTATTATATTTGGGGAGAATGTACAGCCAACCAGGGCAAAAGGGATCCTGTGTGGCCTAGAACACTGTCTACTCTTAGCCAGAACAGGGGACATTTCACAGCCAGCCAGAACCTGTCTGTAGGTGATGTCCTGGGCCCATAGGGAGGGAACACTCAGAGTCCTATGATTCAGGGGTATCCAATTCAGTAAGTATTTTTGCAAAGCCAGGGGGAAACCAGAGATACAGATCATGTCAGAAATAAGCCGACTGAACCCACTTCACTTAAATTTCACTTACCATCTTGTGCCAGATTTGAAAGATTAGCCCTGACAGTGAAACATACTCTCAACATATTATATCTTCAAACCCAGCAAAGCTTTCCAGAAAAATTAAATTGCCTAAAATACTCTTCTGTTAGTTCCTCAAGAATTTTCTAAGCTGTTTCCAACTCTTCAGACTTCATCTTTTCCGCACCCATTTTTCTTTTATCCTAATTTTACTTTTAAAATTCATCGGAGGAGAAGCTTCATTTGAAGTACATTTGTCATATAACTTTTATTTCTGTCATTTATTTCCACCTCTTGCTTTTAAAGTCTGTTAAGTGAGAAGTGAACATTTAATCGAGGCATATATTTAAAATGTCCAAAACCATGGAATGTCTCAGTGAGTTCTGCCAAAATCTTAATTCTAGGTATTTTAGCTTCAATTTTAATAACTGCCATTATTAGTCATACTGTAGGGGAAAAGCTTTCTCAACTGACAGCTCTTCTAAAACCAAACCTACCCATTATAATTTCACAGGAACTAGACAACTTGAAAACGGGTGCTTGTCTCCACGGTTTATTTCTCATCAGGTCAGAAGCATGTTATCAGTTTGACTCAGCTTTAAATCTCAGCTCATGTTCTCAGGAAAGGGAAGGTATAGGAAGAATGCTTTTATCACCAAGCCTATTAAAATGCAAATCATTTTTACTGAGTTCCATAGTTTTATTAAAACACTTAGCTCAAAGAAAGAATAAAAATAGACTGACACTTGGGTCCAGCAGGTGGTGTGGTGCTGAAGGCACTGAACTCCCACATAGCTGACCATGGTTCAAGTCTGGGACCTGGCAGCTTGCTTTCTCACTTTTCATCTTTCTCTGTCTCTCTGTCTCTCTCACTGGTGAGCACACATACCTTATAACAAATTAAATAATAATAATAAACAATTAAATAAAAGTAATTCTTTTTCGGAGATTTTTTTCCATAGGGCACAGGCACTCACTGGAGAGACAGAGACAGAGAAAGAAAGTGAGAAATAATTCCTTAGCAGAGAATGGTCACACCTCAATCCCTTCTCCATTCTCCCTTGCATACACACATGCACCATTGTGAATTTCAAGCCACTGGGTCTGGGACTCAGACCACATTAGGCATGTGGAGGCTAGGACCTCAACCACTATGCCACCCACTGGCCCCTAAGAATAATTCTTTGAAAAAAAAAAAATAGAGGGACTGGCAGGAAGTGTGGTGGTTAAGGGTGCTAGGCTCCCACCTGGCCGACCACAGTTCGAGTCCCAGACCTGTTGGCTTGCTTTCTCACTTTCCTTCTCTCTTTCTCTCTCACTCTGTCCCTCTCTGATCAAATTAAAATAAATAAATAAATAGAGTTAAATAAAAGAATTTAAAAAAATAGAGAAACACATTATGGCTTATGCCATCACAGTGAATGGGAACATAGGGCCTGTTTTAAAAGCACAGCCCCCAAAGTAGGAAATTTGGAAACATGAGTTAAAAATCAATTGCCCTCGTTTCCTTATTGCAAGTATCACTACTAACTTAGAGAAAACCTGTGATTACCTTGTTATGCAACAAGAGACACATTGAAGCTTGTTAGACTGTGTTAAAGGTGGTGGTAGAGGTATGTGAATAAGAGCCAACACTTTGTTGCTTGCTTACTATATGTCAGGAACTGTGCTAAGCCCTTTATTCTAATTATTCAATACATCACAACAATTTTATGGGGTAGGAATAAATTTCACAATCACTACCAAATAAGGGAACTAAAGCAGACAGGTGTTAGATAATTTGCACACAGTGACATAGCCATGAGGCCAGGCTTGCCTGCTGGGACCATCCTCTAGGCTGCTGTGGCTGAGAGGACGTTACTGCCCAGGTAGACAGGGGAAGACCAGGGCCAGCTCCTCCCAGAGAGCCTGGAAGGGATGCCCTTAGCAGCTGACTGCCAAGCTGTGTCTGTGGGGATGATAGAAGTTTTCCAGTTAGAGAGAGGGTGGTACCCCAGTTGGGGGGGGCGGGGCTAGCTAGGTGGTATAGTAAAGGCAGCTAGATCCTACATAACTGACTGTGGTTTGAGTCCCAGACCCAGCAGCTTCAAAAACACTCCAGGCACGTGTGCATGTGTGCCCAAAATCCCAAGGGGAGAGTGGAGAAAGATGGTAGCTTGGTCATCTCCCCTAGGGGGTGGGGTGATTTCTCACTTTCCCTCTTCCTTTCTCTCTCTCTCCAGCCAGCACATGCGCCCTATAGCAGAACAAAAACAACAGTTGCCATTTAATCCATTGGAGTGACTGGCTTTGTGGTGCAGTTGTAATAGGCTGCTCAGGAGAGGCCGTATCGTTTCTGGTGAGGGCTCAAATCTCCAGACTGTTGGGCCTGAAAACACACCAGGCATGCACATGAGTGCCGAAGATCCAATGGACTGGAGGATTGGAGGAAGGGGATTGATGTGTGACCAGACCACAAGTGTAGAGAGGTGGGTGCCTCTCTCTCCACCTCTCTATCATGTGTACATATACCACCATTAAAAAAAAAAAAAAAAAAAGAAAAAAGAAAGATCAATTCAGGGCTACAAAAGTCTCTATTTTCTATTTTCTAAAAAAACTAATCATTTTATTGAACTTTATTTTATTCAATTAATTAATTAATTTTAATTTGACCAGAGAGGGACAGAGTGAGGGAGAGAGAGGGAAAGCGAGAAACCAAACTGCCAGTTCCAAGACTTGAACTGTAGTCAGCTATGTGGGAATCTAGCACTTTAACCACCACACCACCTGCCAGACCCCAAAAGTCTGTATTTTAAAAGGTGGGTTTCTTTTTGTTCTTTTTTGGTTCTTTATTTTTTTCTTTTAAATAGAAGATTATCATTATCAACACTGCTTAAGAAATGATCACTCTGGGCAGGCTGCCGTGGCAGAGTGGTAACACAAGCAGGGGGCCATGATCCTGGTTGGCTGAGGCAGAGTGCAGATCACAGTGCAAACACTCTATTGGGGGTGCCTCCCCTGCCTCCCTTATGGAAGAAATAACCTTTTTTTTTAATCACTCTGGAAAAATCGCGTGACTTATTTTGGGCTCTTTTCGTTAGGCCCATGTAAGCAAGTTCCTCTCCATTGTTCCCAGGGAAGACATAAATGTGATGCAGTGCTTTGCTATTCCCTTCTTGTGGAACTAAGCTCCAGTCAGTTATGTTTCCCTTGGGGGCGGCTCTCCCTGCCCAGATCTGGATGTAGCCGATTTACAGATTACAGGATGATCTTACAGACTTGAG
Source organism: Tupaia tana (assembly GCA_026018925.1). Classification (NCBI taxonomy): domain Eukaryota; kingdom Metazoa; phylum Chordata; class Mammalia; order Scandentia; family Tupaiidae; genus Tupaia; species Tupaia tana. The sequence continues at coordinate 39,815,484 of JAKSZU010000005.1, forward strand.
GATGCTGAGCAAGGGTTTGCATGTGGTATTCAGGCATGAGGACTGAGAAAGGGATCTGGAGTTCAGATTTCTCTCCATCTGTGCTGGGGGCACAGATGGAAGAGCAGACCGGGCAGCCCAGTATACATCAGGCTGAGTCGTCATGGTGTCCCAAGTGGGGAGATCAACAAAACTAGAAATGAGGAAGATTTATCAGGACAAGAAAGGTAAGAAAGGAGAGGTTTTCATGTGTTCTGAAAACCTGTGTTCAAAGAGTGTACCAGATTTATTCATGTGTGTATTTATTTTGTCATAGGCCATGTATGCTCACTGGAGAGAAACAGAGAAAGGGGAAGTGAGTTATCACCCCCCACAGGAGACAGCCATGCCACAATCCCTTCCTTTCCATTCTCCGTTCAGGATTCTGAGCACTCGTGCACATGTTCCTGGTGTGAGTTTCAAGCCACCAGGTCCAGGACTCAAACGACAGTCGGCCATGTGGGTTCCAGCACCTTAACTACCATGCCACCTGCTGGCCATCCTTTTTCTTATTGAATTGTCAAAAAGGTAATGGTATATTTTTTTCTGTTTCTATGCAAAAACACATCATGACTTTCCCAGCTACCCAACAATTTGCTATAGGGAGCATGTGTTTGACAGGAGGAAGAGGACAGAGAGACAAACAGAGAAAGAGAAATGAAAAAGCACCTCCTCCCCCCAGGTGATGGCTTCACCACAATCTCCTCCATTCTCCTCTTGGGATTTCAAGCAAGCAGGCACATGTGCCTCGTGTGTTTTTCGAGCCACTGGATCTAGGACTCAAATTACTTGGTCATCCATGTGGGATCCAGCCACCTTAATCACCAGCCAGCCCCCAGGTGAGTCTTAGAATTGGTCAGGATTACTCATCTGAAGGAGGCCATTTGACTCCCCAGTCTTCATGCTGAAGACCTCAATGCTCACTTAGGTTTGTGTTTGGTTGTTATGTAACAGTGTGATAGGAAGAACTAACCAGTGTTCTGCTTCTCATAAAGCTGTTGCAGAATGTGCTTCACCAAAAGATGAAGTAAACCACGAGGGAGACGTGGCAGACATGGGCTATAAGAAGCAATGTAACCAGCAAGAGAGCAGTAGACTCAGGAAGGTGTGACAGAAGATCCCAGGAGTCCGTTTACCGTGTGCAAAGGGCAGCCAGTCCAGAGTAGGTCAGAAGATTCTTGGAGAGACTTCACATGGAAGTCAAATTTCTTATTATTTGTATTTTTTTATGATAGCATGTATGTGTGTGTGTGTGTGTGTGTGTGTGTGTGTGAGAGAGAGAGAGAGAGAGAGAGAGAGAGAGAGAGATGTACCCATGGCAGGGTCTCATCACATGATGACACTCTTCCCCAGCTCCTCAGGATCCTGTGCACCCAAGCACGTGTCCAGCATGTTTTCAGGCTGACCCTGGCATCTGAGCCCATGGTCAGTCATATGGCTTCTAGCCTTGCGGGGCACTTGGCATTATTGCTGTGCCACGCAGACTGTGCCACAAAGTGAAATTGATAGAACCTGGGTCTATCTCAAAACCTGAGGAGGTTTAGACATTTAGAAATTCTTTAATACAGATATTTAATCCCTGTGTTAGTAGTAAAGCACCTCTTAACAGTGCATGGTATCTTCCAGTCCAAACCTGTTTACCCTCTTCAGGACAAATCTCTAGTCTTTAGGCGAAGTAAGGTAGGCAGCTAGCTGCCTCTTGAATAGATTTTCAGCCAATCTTCCCCATTTTACCTACATCCTTTTACCTTCACTTCTGGTGAAATCAATTGATTGTTTGGGAGTTAAGTAGGGGTAGAAAACAGGTTGGTCCCTCCCTTTTTTTAGAATCATTTTATTTAACTTTACTTATTATCATTACTATTTTAATTTGACCAGAGAAAGGAGGGAAAGTGAGAAAGAAAAGAGGGAAAGTGAGAAAGCAAGCTTCCAGGTCTGGAACTCAAACTGTGGTTGGTCATATGGAAGTCCAGTGTCTTTACCACAACACCTGCCAACCCTGGCCCCATTTCCTTGGTCAAACTCAATCAAGATTAACTAGGTCTGCTAACAATATTTTTTGCCCATCATCTCTCCAGCTCCCAGCTCTTTTCTCTCACTTTCTCTAATTGTATGCATTTATGTTTTCTTTTATTTATTTTTAGATTTTTGTCATTGGGTATGTGTGCCCACTGAAAAGAGACAGAGAGACACATACACAGGGAAAGTGAGAAATCACCCCTTAGGGAGGATGGAATGCTGCAGTCCCTTCTCCATTCTCTTCTGGGGATTTGGGGCATGCACTCACATGCTTGGCATATTTTTGAAGCCACTGGGACCAGCACTTGAACTGCACAGTTGACCATGTGGGAATCTTGTGTCTTAACCACCATGCCACTGGCTGGCCTCACTTATCTTTTATTTAGGTTTTTTTTTTCCATAAGGCACATGCACTCAGAAGAGAGACAGAGAAGGGAATATGAGAAATCACCACTCAGGGACATGACCATGCCACAATCCTCTCTCCTCTATTCTCCTCCTAGGATTTTGGGCACACACACACATGCACCCATGATTTTTTTATTTTTTTTATATTATTTTAATTATTATTATTTTTTAATAGAAATTTTTGCCTTAGTGTGCTTGCCAGAGGGAGACAGAGACAGTGAAAGTGAAAAATCACCCTCCGGGGGAATGGTCATACTGCAATCCCTTCTCCTCCCTTCTCCTGGGATCTGGGGCATGCATGCATACATCCCCAGTGTGAGTTTCAAGCCACCGGGTCAGGGACTTTTTTTTTTTTTTTTTTTTTTTTTGAGAGGTTTTTGCTATAGGGCACGTGTGCTCGCCAGACAGAGACAGAAAGCAAGAAATCATTCCCCAGGGGTGATGGCCACGCTGCAATCCCTTCTCCTCCATTCTCCTCTCGGGATCTTAGGCACACACGCACATGCGCCCGGCGTGAGTTTTAAGCTGCCGGGTCAGGGACGCAAACTGCAGTCGACTACATGGGAGTCCAGTGACATAGCCATTACGCTAACTGCTGGTCCCAACCAGGTCAGGGATTTGAACCTCATTTGGCCATGTTGGAGTCCAGCAAACATAACTGCTACATTACCTGATGCCCCTGTCCCCCACCCCCTCCTTCTTACTTATTTTGAAGCAAATCCCAGATCTCATATCATTTCATTTGTAAATCAATAATGCAGTTGAAGTGCTTATGTAACTACCTCTAGAGAATGAATTTCTGATTAGGGTACTTCAAATGGTAACTAATCCTCCCTAGAATGTGGGTTCCTAATTAGGGTACTTCAAATGTGAACAGCCTCCAGGGTGTAGATTAAAGTTAATCCATACACACATACATCACACTGTTAATTCTAAAGCAGTTTAAAGCAAATCACCATACAGACAGTCTAACACTGAAACTCAAAGACCTAGGAGAATTAAGGGGGTTGTTGTCTGACTGGCAGAAGCTTAAAGACAGAGTACTGAGGGTTGGTAGCTGTGTTTTGCTCTGAAAAGAACAGAAGAGAGATATGAGGAAAAAGAAGTAATTTTCAGGAAAAACTCGAGAACTTAATATTGGACACACAACAGAAAATACAGAAAAATTTTAATATATTATTGGGTCACAGAAAGGTTCAGGCTGGGTATTTGTATTTAATGCTTGTTCTCATGGAAATAAGAATTAGGAAAGCACAAAAGTGGTTTCTCTAATTGAGAGTGAAAAGAGAATCACAAGGGGCCAGCCAGCAGGTGGCATGGTGGTTGGGTGCTGGACTCTCACATAGTTGACTATGGTTTGAGTCCTAGACATGTGGTTTGCTTTCTCATTTTCTCTCTCTCTATGTCTTTGTCTCTCCCTCAGTTCCGGGTGAGCACACGTGCCCTGTAGCAAATTTTAAAAGAACAATAATGATAAATAAAATTAAATAAGTAATTATTTTAAAAAAGAATGACCCAAGTGGGGGATAGGAAAAAGAAAAAGTGACACTCATTTGACAGAAAGGGAGCTAGGTCAGCTTCTGCAATTTATCTAGAGAAAATATGTATGCTTTTGGGCAGGTTTTGTTTTTTATTTGCTATAGAGTGCATGCATTCACCGGAGACAGAGAGAGAGAAAGTGAGAAAGCACTTTCCTAGGGAGGATGACCACATCACAATCCCTTCTCCTTTCACCTCTCAGGATTTTGGGCACACACACACGTGCCATACATGTTTTTCAAGTCAGAGGCTGGAACTCAAACCTCAGTTGGCCATATGGGATCCAGTTGCCTTAACCACTACACCACCTAGCTGGCTTTTGGCCAAGGTTCTTAACCCCTCATACTGTGGAGTGCTTTGGCAGTCTGGAGAAACCTGTGATTCTCTCTCAGAATAATTTTTTTTCTTTCTTTCTTGTTTATTTATTTATTTCCCTAAGTGAGAGAGAGAGAGCACACCCCCAACAACGTCTTCTTTCCGCAAGCCACCCCCAGCCTCAGCCAGCTGTAGGTTATAGGCAAACACATGCCTGGTACACTCAGGGAGATCTCTGGCTGTGAATCTGGAATTTCCCACGTGGGTCGCCTCTCAGACCACTGCTTTTTGTCACTGCACCACCATCCTGCCCCTGGAATAATTTTCTTAAATGCATAAAATAAAATGTATATGGTTACAAAAGAAGCCAATTATGTTGAAATATAGTTATCAAAATATTTTTAACATGATATAAGTTATATTTTTATTGACACACTAAATAACAAGATCTAGTAGCAGGTATAATGATTACTGTAATTTAAAAGTAGTAATGAATGTAAATTGTGTTTTGAGATAACTGCGACAACTCTAATGTGATATGAAAACAACTGAGACCTGTATGGGTGACAAAGTCATAGGTACTGCTAATACTGTGTTTTGTTGTGTACATCCATAAATAAAAGTGCTAATTTTCAGTAAGACGTGAGTGGAAATAAGAAAGGAACTTCTTTTTAAAAAATGATTTGTTCATTTTATTTTATTTTATTTTTTAATTTGACCAAAGAGGGATAGAGAGAGAAAGAGAAAGTGAGAAAGCAAGCCACCAGGTCCAAGACTCAAACCATAGTTGGCTATGTGGGAATCCAGCACCTTAACCACCACAGGCGCCCCCCCACCAGGTCCTCCCTTTTTTTAAGAGAGATTTTTGCTATAGCAATCTTGGGCACAAATGCACATGTGCCCAGCATGTGTTTTCAGCCGCCAGGTCCGTGACTCGAACCACAGTCAACTACATGGGAAGTCCAGCAGTCCATCTGCTAGTCACCAATAATTTCTTTCTTATCCAAGTTCATGGACATCCACCTCCCAACTCTATACACAGTCTCCCCCCACCTAACTTGGAGACCCTGGACTCCAGGTTGAGTGCCCTGTTTCAGGGGTAATCAGTTGAGTTACTTCATTTATTCAGTGACTATCTGATGAATGCTGGTCTAGTTCCCAGGGAAGCTGGGGAGACTGGCATATGAATAGATAACAGCAGTTCAAAATGGTGGGTACAATGAAAAGTCAGTGTACCCAGGGGTGCTGGGGAGGGGTGGGAGGCCTCTGGAAGCAGTTATGGCGTGAACTGGGACCAGAGCCTGTGGTCCACAACGGAGGCTCTGTGGGCTGAACTGCGACAAACAATGTGCTCTTTACGTACTCCCCACAAAGCCAACGTGCCTTGCTAGGCTCTGCCCGTTCCACCTCCACCTCCAGCCCCTTCTTAAGCTATTCTCACTTTCTCTTAATTTTTTTTTTCTCTAGAGAGGTTTTTTGCTATAGGTGCATGCTTTCTCCAAAGAGATAGTGAGAGACAGAAAGTGAGAAGTCTACTCCCCAGGGGTGATGGCCACACTGCAATCCCTTCTCCATTCTCATCTTGGGATCTTGGACATGCACACACACATGCCTGGCGCTCCCTCTCATGTTCTCTTAATCTCTGTGTCTTTCCCACCTCAGGACCACCACATGTACTATCTCTTTTTAAAGGAAGTTTATTTCCTGAGAGATAGACATTCCCAACACAGTCTCATCATGCTGCAACCCCCCACCTTACCCCACCCCCCACTGCATCTCCTGCCCAGCCTCCTAGTCAGCCAGGATCTTAAGCACACCCATGGGAACCCCAGCATGTCCAGTCAATCCAGCATCCTAACCTGCCACCTTCCCATATGGCTCCAGTATTGCCCATCAGTTCCCTGTCCCCTGCATCACCCAACTGGGCCTCAAATTTTTAAAAATTATTTTTAGTTATTATTATTTTTAAAATTTTGCCATAGGGCACATGTGCTTCACCAGAGAGGGAGAGAGAAAAAGAGAGAGAGAGAGAAAGTGAGAAAGCAAGTCACCAGGTCCAGGACTTGAACTGCGGTAGGCCATGTGGGAGTCTAACACTTTGACCAACATGCCACCTGCTGGCCTGCCTTGGGTCTCACATTTTAAGTGTAGAGTTCAGTAGTGTTAAGTACATTCATGTTGTACAACCATCACCACTATCCATCCCAGAACTTCTTGCCTTCCCGGAAACTAACCCCATTAAACACTAACTCTCCTCCTCCGCTCCCCAGCTTCTGGCAATCACCCTGCTACTTTCTGTTTTCATGAGTTTGACTATTCTAGGTACCTCAACTCAGTGGACTCTTACCATGTTTGTCCTTCCATGACTGATGTGTATTTCATTCAGTATAATGTCTTCAATGTTCATCCCTTTTGTAGCATATGTCAGAATTTTTTTGAAGCCTAAATAATATTTCATTGTACCTATACAACACATTTTGTTTATCTGTTCACTGATGAACATTTTTGAGTTGTTTCCACCCTTTGGCTTTTGTGCCTCTATATTTTATATTCTGGGGGCCAGCAGATGGTGTGGTGGTTAAGGGCACTGGACTCCCACATAGCCAACCATGGTTTGAGTCCCAGACCTGCCAGCTTGCTTTCTCACTCTCTCTCTCCCCCTCTCTGGTCAAATTAAAATAAATAAATAAAAAGTTAAAATAATTCTTATATTTCACATTCTGTAGTTTATATATTTATTTTCGGGCCTATTATGTTCCTTATACTAATATACTGAATCCCTGACAGTCATGAAATAATTTTTTATTGAATGATTTGGCTGTTTACTAATTTCTAAAGCTTTTTTCTATAGAACGCATGCATATGCACGTGTGAGAGAGAGGTGAGCACCCTCTGCAGGGTTCAGTCATGCTGCAATCCCTTCCTCTAGTCCTCCATTCTGTGGGGTCTTGGGCACTGACACATGCCTTATGTGTGTGGGGTGGACTGGGCTGGAGATTTGAACTGTGGTCTCCATGTGGGATCTAGCTTCTCTTTAGCAGTGCATTACAACTGGGCCTCAGAGCTGGCCCATATTTACTCACTTGTGTATGTGGGGTTTTTGTTTGTTTGTTTTTGCTATGCTAAGTTAACAACATAAACCATTTATCTTTTTTTCTGTTTCTTTTCCAAAAGAAAATACTAGGCCAGTTGGTGGCATAGTGGTTAAGGGAGGTGGATCCCACATGGTGGTTTAAGTTCCAGACCTGGCGGCTTGAAAAACACATCAGGTGCTTATGTGTGCATGCCCAAAATCCCAAGAGAGGAAGGAAGGGAAAGGATTACGTTATGGCCATCCCCACTGGGGTGTGATTTCTCATTTCCCTCTCTTACTCATGTGCTCTCTCTCCAGCAAGTGCAACTGCCCTACAGCAAAATGAAAAAAAAAAAAAACAAAAAACAAAAAAACAAAACCATAAACAACAAAAAAAAACTATCTTCCTAAAACATGATTATGTCAATTTGGTCTTTTTTTCTTTTAATGTGATAAGGAAGGCAGACAAAAGAATAAGAGTAAGAATTAGTTATATAGATTAAAAATATAGGCAATGGGCAATAAATAGCGTGCCTCTTCCCTATACAAGCTCTGAATAATTTAAGATGTAGACAATAAAGGGTTTGGCACAGGAGACCAGAATATTACTTTAAAAATAAATCTTGTCAAGTACATGCTCCTGCTAGAGAGAGACAAGGAGACAAAGAAAGAAGGTGAAAGTACTTCCTAACGGGTTGTGGCCATGCCACAGTCTTCTTCATTTTTCTGTCCTGTAGGGATTTTAAGCATGCATGCACATGTGTGTCCAGCTTGTCTTTCAAGCTGCTGGGGCTAGAGTCCATAAACCAACTAAGAGAAAGCCCTCAACCTATTGCCCTGCCTTGGCACCCATCATATTGTAGAGCCATGGATTTGCCTTGTCTCTTTCCATGAGGATGCTTCATTCATCCATCCTTTCACCCACTCTGCTGGTTTTATCGAGTGTCTATTTGGGGTGTAGCAATACACTAGGTCTAACATACAGGATCTCACAGAGGCGAATGAAGCTGACACAAACCTTTGCCCTTAAAAAGATAAGAATGGGATGGGAACCAGCAGTTAGCGTAATGGCTATGTCGCTGGATTCCCACGTACTCGACTGTGGTTCGCGTCCCGGACCCAGTGGCTTAAAACTCACACTGGGCACGTGTGCGTGCGTGCCCAGGATCCCGAGAGGAGAATGGAGGAGAAGGGATTGCGGCGTGACCATCCCCCCTGGAGGGTGATTTCTAGCTTTCTGTCTCTATGTCTCTTTCTGTCTGGGGAGTGCACGCGCCCTACTAGCAAAAAACTCTCAAAAAAAAAAAAAAAAAGATAAGAATGGGAAATATTACAAAGGATAAAACAGTAAGAAGGAAGGAGAGATTTTACAAAACAGGGAGAGAGGCTTTTCTTGGGAAATTACATTTAACACGAAACCTCCAGGTCAGGGAGTATCTCGGCAGTACAGATATACTCTGGTATTTACTAGAAGCCTAGCACACTGCAGAGTTCAGTTCAGTAAATGCTGAACAAATTAAAGGAGTAATATACATGAAAACACTTCATATGCAAAGTACCACACAGATATTAGTCACTGTCATTTTGATACTATGGGGAGATCTGTGATCTCTTTTTATTCTGCTTCTCTGTCATACCCAAAGATATATTAAGGCAGACAACAAAGGAAAACACTCATTAAGGATATCTGCCATTTGGATATACCAGGGGTCCCTATCTTTCTAGGAGTGAGCTTTAAGTAATTAGGTATAGGATTTTTTTTTAAGAATTATTTTTTCTTTTTTATTTTTTGGAAGAATTTTTAATTTTATTTATTCATTAATTCATTTTAATTTGACCAGACATACACACATAAAGAGAGAGATAGAGATAGATAGATAGATAGATAGATAGATAGATAGAGAGAGAGAGAGAGAGAGAAAGCAAGCCACCAGACCTGGAACTTGAACAATTGTTGGCCATGTGGGGGTGTCCAGTGCCTTAACCACCATGCCACCTGCTGGTCCCAATTAGGTATAGGATTTAACAGAGAGAGATTAGAGGATTAAATGTCACTGACCATCCTTTTTTTTTTTTTAAGAATTATTTAATTAATTTATTTACTTAACTTTGACCAGAGAGAGAGAGAGAGAGAGCGAGTCACCAGGTCCGGTACTCAAACCACAGTCAGCCCTGTGAGAGTCCAGGGCCCTTAACCACTGCCACCTGCCGACCCCATCTCTGACCATTCTTATCTTCCATGCAAAAGCAGGAATCCATGAAATTTATTTAGAAAACAGTGATAATGGGGTTGGAAAGTGGCATGGGAGTGGTACAACACTGTGTGACGTTGACATGGGAGGCATCTGGGTTCACATCCAGAGACCCCTCCAAATAACCTGGGCATATGCATACCCACAATCCAGTGCTGGCTGGAGCTGGGGGAGGATCATAGCATCAAGATCCTTTTGAGAGCATCTCTCTCTCTCTCTCTCTCTGCCTGCTTCTGTCTCTCCTGATTATGGAAAAAATAATCTTTAAGAATAATAATGCCTTTAAAAAAGAGTGATAAAATGACTTTATAGGTATTGGCAGATGAGGAAAAATACATCATAAAAATTAACTACTCTGTATCACTGATGGAAAGCAATGGTAACTAGAGCCAAAAATTCAAAAGCAGGAAGCTCTATTCCCAAATTTATATCGGATAGTGAAAAAAATGACTTGCTGTGTGTCTATCCTGACATTGGGAAGTTGGGGAGAAGTATGTGGAAAGAAAATGTCATTATTTTTGAAGCACAGAATATGTGCCAGTTACTGTAGGTGCTGAACTCATTCAGTCCTCACACCTACAAGTCCTGTGAGATGGAAACCATATCTGTCATTTACAAAAGAGGAAATGGAGGCTGAAAGACTGTCATGTTCCCACCACCACAGCTCACACTGACACAGCAACTGGACTTAAGTTTCTGACTCCAAAGCACAGAAGAGACCAGAAGAAAAGAGAGAGAAATACATGAATGCCAGTGCAGAACTGTTACCCATTCAGGCGACAAGTGAAGAAACAGAGCATTTCCCTGTGCTTCTTTGTGCACTGAGATGTTCAATATATAGTAGAGAAAACAAAGCTATTTTTTTCAGGTCTACTGTTGCTTTCCAATCTAAAAGGAAGATGGAAATATTTTAAAAATTTAAACATTATCTAAAAAAAAAAGAATTATTTAATTTTATTTATTCATTCACATATTTTTTAATTTGACCAGAGACAGACAGAGAGAGAGAGGGAAAGTGAGAAAGCAAGCCACCCAGTCTGGGACTCGAACCGTGGTTGGCCATGTGGGAGTGTCCAGGACCTTAACCACTATGCCACCTGCTGGTCTCCTAATTTTCTTTCTTTTTCTTCAATTTGACCAGAGAGAGAGGAGAGAGAGAGAGGGAGAGTGAGAAAGCAAACCACCTAGTCCAGGACTAAAACCATGGTTGCCCATGTGGAGTCCAGAGCCTTAACCACCATACCACCTGCCAGCCCCAGATGTTAAATCTGTCACAGCTTTAATTGGTAAAGGTAAACCACTATGAGACATTTGAAATGCTCCTTCTTCAAGATAGTATGCCAAATACCATGCCTAAGTGTTTTCTTACTTTCTGTACTACCTTTAAAAGGAGCATCTTCATAAAGATGGTGCTGATTGGGCTGGGAGGTGGCATGGTGGTTAAGGGTGCCGGACTCTCATATGGCCAACCTGGACCTGGAGGCTCTCTCTCTCTCTCTTCAGTCAAATTAAAATAAATAAAGTTAAATAAAATAATTTTAAAAGAAAAAAATATTTTAAAAAATAAAGTTGGTGCTGACATCTTGGGAAACAATAGGTCTTACTTTCTTTTGCAGATAAGAGGATATTTTAAAGAGGCCCTAAATCAGCCCAGCCCCATGGCATAATGGTTAAGAGACTCAGATCCCACATGGCCAATTATAGTCAAATCTCAGCCCTGGCAGCTTGTAAAACGCCTAAAATTCAGACAGTATGGAGAAATGGAGAAGGGACTGTGGTGTGATTACACCCCACTGGGGGATGATCTTGTCTATCTCCTCATGGTGAATGCATGCACTCTCTGGTAATTAAAATAACAAATGGGGGCCGGCAGGTGGCATGGAGGTTAGTGTGCTGGGCTCCCACATGAATGACTGCAGTTTGAGCCCCAGACTCAGCAGCTTCAGAATCGTGCCAGGCTCATGTTCGAGTGTGCCCAAAATCCCAAGAGGAGAATGGAAAAGAGATTGAGGGATAGCCCACGGGGGTGATTTCTCATTTTCCTGCTCTCTGTCTCTCTCCTGCAAGTGCATGTCCCCTATGGCAAAAAAATCTACAAACAAAACAAAACAAGAGGCCTTAAATCAAAAACACATTCTGGGACCAGCAGTTGGCATAACGGCTATGTCGCTGGACTCCCATGTAGCTGACTGCAATTCGAGTCCTGGACCCAGTGGCTTAAACTCACGCTGGGTGCGCGTTGTGTGTGTCCAAGATCCCAAGAGGAGAATGGAGGAGAAGGGATTGTGGTGTGGCCATCTCCCCTGGGGGGTGATTTCTAGCTTTTTGTCCCTCTGTCTCTTTTTGGCGAGCGCACGTGCCCTATAGGGAAAAAAAAAACCCTCACAAAAAAAATATATATTTTAACAGCTCTTTGCTCTTCCTAGTATGAGCTTCCTTCTTCTGCCTCTATCACTCATATTCTCGTTGAAGGAAATATTAAGAAACATAGCAAACTATTCTGTTTTCAGAAATTGCTTAGTTCTTGAATTAGTATATTTCAGAAAGCAGGGTTGCTTTAGTCCTTTAAGACTTGGTTACTTGGAGTAAAATCTTCCCAACTTTTTCCCTTTTTTCTTTTCCCTTAATTTATTACACTACAGTCCAATGAGGAGAGGTAGGAGGCAACAGTCTGCAATCTGGGCAAGGACAACTGGCATGGACATCTCAGCTGGCTACAACAAAAGCTTCCTTGCAATGTCACATTAAGTGACCCGCTCCATGTGCCTAACCATCAGCCTTGCTAGGTTGTCAGAAGCCAACATCCTTTATTTTTCTAACATACATAAGCAGCTGTTGTCAAACCATGTAATCCTCGGTATTACTTTCTTGTTTCTAAAGATGAAAGCACATGTGATAAAGGATTCCATAATCGGTCATCAGCAATGCTTTCCCCTTCCATGGCAACAGGCAAAGGGAAAATTCAAGTTTCTTGACTTTGATGTGTTAGGAGTAACTTTTGGGTTCGGAGGCATCACCAAGATTTTGTGCCATTTGCTACATCTTGCTTGCAACATAGATCACCTGTTATCTTTTTCCCACTCCCTACAGGAAAACGTTAAGTTCTTTCTGAGAAGACATAGAGCCTGTTAGTTGAGAAAGGTTTTGGTTCCACAAAATACACCAGACTTCGACTTGCCCTTGGCTCCCTGGAGGCTCTCGGTCTCCGTAGGCAGCAGCATGGCCTGACGTTAGGCAGGATGCTGGCCTGAGCACTGGTCACCTTGCTCAGCAGCTTTTTGAGCTTCTTGTTGTGGATGGCCAGCTGCAGGTGGTGTGGAATGATGTGTCTTTTTGTTGTCATGGGTATACTGTTCGCCATCTCCAGAATCTCGGCCACCATCTACCCCGGCTTTGCAGCCAGGTCCAACAGCTCGCTGGTAGACTTGCTTGGCTGAAGTGCCCTGGAGCGGCAGGCAGTGCATGTGGCCTTGGGAGCTGCAGCCCAGCCCTCAAAGAGTGCATCTTGGCCTTGGTGCACACCTCGCCTCCCTGCTTGCCATTGAGTTCACAATCCCTCCCCCCAAAAAAACCCTGTTATGGGGGTTGGCAGGTGGCATGGTGGATTCCCATATGGCCAACTGTGGTTCAAGTCCTGGACCTGGAGGCTTCTTTCTCACTCTTCCTCCCCCTCTCTTTTTTTCTTACTCTGTCCCTCTTTGGCAAAATTAAAATAAATAAATAAAGTTAAATAAAATAATTCTTAAAAGAAAAAAGCTTGCTAGATGGCATACATGCCTGTGGGGTGGGGGAAGAAGAGTGAGAAGGCATTCCCCATGGGGGATGGTTACTCTGCAATCCCTTTTCTATTTCTCCTTTCAGGATTTTGGGCACACACACTCCCGCCTCTGGGTCTGAGACTTACTGCACAGCCAGTCATGTGGAATCTTGTCACATCCACCACCATGCCAAGGGCTGGCGAAATTTGTCTATTTCTCTGTATAAGGGGACTTTATAATTTTGTGGAGGACTGGCCCAATAGCCTAAAGGTTAAAGGAGCTGGATCCCCTATGGCCAACTGCAGTTCAAATCCTGGCCCCAGCGGCTTGTAGAGCATGGTGGGCATGTGTATGTGCATGCCCCAAATCCTGACAGGATAGAGAAATTGAGAAGGAATTGTATAGTAAGTATCCCCCAGTGTGTGTGTGTGGGGGGTGGGGTGGGGTGGGGGGAAGCATTCTCCTGTCTCTGATGAGTTCATACAGCCTCCGGAAATTAAAAGGAAAAAAAAAAACCCATGAAAAATGTAATTAAAGTATAAGTTTCAGTGCAAAAAAATATTGAGATCCATGCATAGCTTTTCATAACATATATTTTCCATAAACTTTCTGGACCCTCCCCCCTTTTCTTTTATATAAAAATATAGACAAGGAGATTTTATTTTAAACTTTATTTACTTTAATTTGACCAGAGAGGAGAGAGAGAAAAAGAGAGAGAGCAAGGAAGCCACCAGGTCCAGGACTTAAACTGCAGTCAGCCATGTGGGAATCCAGAACCCTTAACCATCATGCCACCTGCCGGCCCCATCAACTTTTTGCTTTATATATTTTGAGTCCATGTTATCAGGTTTGTGTGTGTGTGCATGTATGTGTATGTGCATTTTAAAGCTTATTTATTCCAGAAACAAGAGACAGAGAGAGAAACGGGGCAGCACTGCCAACAGTCTTGACATCACAATCCATGCGGGTTTCAGCCAGTGCTGGTATGCCTATGCTAGTGTATGTACTCAGGGAGGGCTCTGGATGTGAACCAGACCCTCCCATGTGGGTCAGCACTGCAGAGCATTGCATTTTACTATATGTCACTGCCCAGCTCTTATATCTTCTGAATAAATAAAATTTTTAAAATGTCTGATATCTTTCAGATTACTTTCCCCCAGTATTAACACAGCTACACCTGGGGCCAGCAGGTGGTGTGGTGGTTAAGGGTGCTGGACTCCCACATGGCTGACCATAGTTCAAGTCCTGTTACTGGAAGCTTGGTTTCTAATTATCACTCTCTCTCTTTCTGGTAAAATGGAATACTACTACTACTACTACTACTACTAGATAAAATTAAATAAATAATAACAACAATAATAATAATGTAGCTACACCAGCTTTCTTTTTTTTTTTTTGGAGAGGTTTTTGCTATAGGGCGCGTGCGCTCGCCAGACAGAGACAGAGAGACAGAAAGCGAGAAATCACCCCCCAGGGGGGCTGGCCATGACGCAATCCCTTCTCCTCCATTCTCCTCTCGGGATCTTGGGCACGCACGCACACACACCTGGCGTGAGTTTAAGCCACCGGGTCCGGGACTCAAACCGCGGTCGACTACGTGGGAGTCCAGCGACATAGCCATTACGCTAACTGCTGGTCCCCACCAGCTTTCTTTAAACATAAGATTTTCCCTTTTATATTTATTTGACTGGATAAAAAGATTTAGCTATCATCTTTGAAAAATATTCTTTATAGCAATAATTACGATAAATATAAATGAACCAAATATCTAAATTAAAATTTAAAAATTTAAAACTTTTCTTTGTGTACTGGAAAAGAATGTATCCTGCTGTTATTGAGAATAGTTTCTGTATATGACCAAGAGATTGCTATATAACTGTGAATTGGTATCCGTCATGAATTGTAAAAAAATTCTCACCAATTAACTATCAAAAGATAGACTCTGAAGTATTTTCTCTCTGACAATCTGGTTATATATATATAAATTTTTTTACTTTTCTTCCACTGCTGCATATGAACAATTTCCTCAGGACAATTTTCTAGTGTCTAATGTGCTGAAACATGACTTTTTTTTTAAAAGAGGTTTTTGCCATAGGGTGTATGTGCTCACCAGAGAGACAGGGAACAGAGACAGTGAGAAATCACCCCCCAGAGAGAATAGCCATGTTACAATTCTTTCTCTTCCATTCTTCTCCTAGGTACACGCACACACACACACCTGGCGTGATTTTTAAGTCACTGGGTCCAGGACTCGACTGCAACTGGCCAAGTAGAAGTCCAGTGATGTAACCACTATGACATCTGCTGGCCCCTAAATTTTATTTTTTTCCCTCCACATCTTCGTCACTTTAAAAGTATCCTGCTCTTTATTTATTCTATCTTACACACATTTTATATTCCAAATTGGATAAGCCCAGAGGATTTTTACAGTCTGATTCTGTTGTCTGTTTCTGCTGATACTAATTCGTGGTTGTTTCCTTATGTGTTTTATAATTGGAAGCCTTAGGTTTTGGTGGATTCCTTAACATGTGATTCTTGTTGACTTGTACCAGGGACTTGGAACACTACTAGCCTGGGGCCACTATAAATCTTGTTCTGAATTTTTTTAGAATCCTCAATCCTTTGAGTTGTATCAAAGTTGAGTCACATGACATAGCACTATAATGGAAAATAAATACCTAAAGTACAAGACAGGATTAGAATAAATCTTTCATTTCTATAAGATTGTATCTCTATGTCCCAGATTTAGATAAGAACATAGTTAATTCGATGTGAAATATAATTTAGATATGTATGTATATAAATAAAAACATTCAGTGCTTATAAATCTCTCTGCAAATCAACTCAACTGTTATAGTATTCTGATCTTGTCAGATATATGGCTAATAATTGTATTTCAAAGAAGTATGATCACTGAATAATAAGAAAAAGTTGGGGGGCCAGGAGGTTAATGGTGGTTAAGGCACTAGACTCTCACTTGGCTGACCACAATTCAAGTCCCAGACCTGGCAGCTTGCTTTGAAACTTTCCCTCTTTCCTTAGTCAAATTTAAAATAATAATATAAAAAATATTATAACAAAATACATTATTTTATAATAAAAGGATGAGGGGGCTGGCAGGTGACATGGTGGTTAAGGGAGCTGGATTCCCACATGACTGACCACATTTTGAGTCCCAGACCTAGTGTCTTGCTTTCTCACTTTCCTTCTCTCTCTCTCTCTCTCTCTCTCTCTCTCTCTCTCTCACACACACACACACACACACACACACACACGCACTTGCTCTGTCCCTCTCTGGTAAATTTAAATAAATAAAGTTAGATAAAATAATTCTTTTAAAAATAAAAGGATAAGGGGAATTGTCTTAAACTTGTTACTAATTTTCAGAGTTTTTTTTTTTTTTTTTTTTTTTTTTCCAGGTTTCTGCCATGTGCTCTCTGGATTGAAACAGAGAGAGGAAAAGTAAGAAATCACCCCCCCAGGGGAAATGGCCATACCACAGTCCCTTCTCCATTCTACTCTCAGGGTTTGGGGAAAGCAAGCATGTGCCACCTGCTGGCCCCTCAGATTTTCTTTGAACCTATGAATATTGTTATATCTCCATGTCAGAGTATTTTTCTGGGTTGGCCCCATAGCATAAGTGTTACACAGGGGAAGTTAGAGTCCACATGGCTCACCAGGTGTTTAAGTACTAGCCCTAGCAGCTGGAAAAACACACATGTATGCTAGAATTGTGATGGGATGAAGAATAGGAGAAAAAATAATTGTAGTATGACCAGGACCCATCAGACAGTACTTTCTCTTTTTTACTCTCTCTCATGCATGCACATGTATTCACGGGCACTAAAAAAAGTATTTTTCAGTGGCCAACACACTCTCTTAAGATTTATTTAATTCTATTTTTTAATTTGTTATTATTATTTATGTCTTAATTTTTACCAAAGACAGAGACATGAGAAAGGGAAAGTGAGAAAGCAAGCTGCCAGGCCGGGTCTCAAACTGCAGTCAGCCATGTGGGAGTCCAGCACCCTAACCATCATGCACCTGCCAGCCCTGCCATTATATTTTTTAAACAATTTAACATTTATTCCTGTCACACCAGATGTAATACTTAATATAAGAAATCTAGCAAAATTATTTTATTTTCATTGCCAGCAATTTGAAATAAAAATTTCCATGGTCTTCAATTGAACTGTATGCCACTTTCCTTTAGAATGTCCTTTTTTTCATTAAAATAATTTCTAAACCACTCTATGTGCTCGACCTTCTGTTTAACACTTAGATACGGGTTTTTGGAAAGGCCACAAGTCACCAGCTCCATGAAGTGACGAATTGGTCCTTGTTTTGGAAAATCCTCTAAGTATTTATCCAGAAATATGTGTTCATGAAATTCTGAACCATCATCATCAAAACCTAGAAAATGAGACAAAGGGTATTACGTTATAATTTTGAATATAAAAACTGTATTATGAAATTAATATAAATGAGGTAATACAATATTATGGTTAAAGACATGAACTTTGGAGACAAACTTAGGTTTCTTTACCAAATTAATAACTGGACACTGTGTAAATTAATGAACTTTTTCTGAGCATGAGTTTCCTCAGGCAAAATATGAGGACTAAAATAGCAACTTCCTCAGATTTTTATAAAGATTACACAGAGCATATATTTTATACTGCCTAGCATACTGTAAATGTGCAAAGTGTAGCAGCAATTGTTGATACTAAATATCTTAATATCTAGCTCAACCACTGAGAAAACTATTCAAACCATATGTTAAAATAAATAAGGGGCTAGTCAGTAGTGTGGTGTTACAACAGCTGTGTAGTTCGAATCCCAGACCGGGCAGCTTGAGAAACATGCCAGGCACATGTATGTGTGTGCCCAAAATCCCAAAGGGAAGGACATGGAGGAGAAGGCATTGTGGCATGACTATCTGCCATGGTGGGTTGTGCTTTCTTCTCTTTCTCTGATGAGTGCTTGTGCTCTCTAGCAAAAAGAGAAAAATAAAACTATGTATTCATCTTTACCTAGATATTTTTGTATAGATAGATAAATAAACAGAGAAAACGAACAGAAAACAAATAATAAAATAGCAGACTTAACTCCAAAAAATCAATAATCACTTATTTATTTTTTTGCCATAGGGCACTTGTGCTCACCAGAAAGAGACAGAGAGGGGGGAAAGTACGTAATTATCCCACAGAGGGATGGCCACACTGCAATTCCCTCTCTATTTTCCTTTTGAGATTTTGGGCATGCACATGCATGTGCTGGTGTGACTTTCAAGCTGCTGGGTCCAGGGCTTGAACCCTAGTCAACCATGTGGGAATCCACTTGTTAGCCACCACACCACCTGCTGGCCCAGTCACTTTTAACTTTTTTTTAAGAAGAATTATTTACTTCTTTAATTCCATTTGTTTTTATTATTATTTTTAAAAATTTGACCAGAGATACAGAAAGAAAGGGAAAGCGGGAAAGCAAGAAAGCAAGTTGCCAGGTCTGGGACTCAAACTGTGGTTGATCAATGTGAGAATCTAGTACCTTTAACCACTATGCCACCTGCTGGCCCCACTTTTAAATATTTTTTTAATTTTAGGTTTTTGCTATAAGGTACATGCCAGAAAGGGGGCGGGGGAGCAGGAAGGTGAGAAATCAATGCCTCCTTCTCTCCCCCAGGAAGAGGAGATAGCTCTGCTGCAATCCCTTCTCCTCCATTCTCCTCTTGTGATTTTGGGCACACATGCACATGTGCCCGGCATGAGTTTCAAGCTGCTGGGTCTAGGACTTGAAACACGATCAACCACGTGGGAATCTAGCTCCTTAACCACTACACTCCCTGCCGGCCCAAGGTTTGTTTATTTCTATGAGTAGAGAGAGAGAAAATCCCTAAAAGAGTCCAGATGCTGTGATCTACTCCCTACCAGCCCAGGATCAGAGGCATGTGTGTGCAGTTAGGATACCAAGGAGGTCTCCAGATGCATACTCAGAACCGCTCCCAGGGAGGATGGCCACACCATCAGCCCTTCTCTATTCTTCTCTTGGGATCTGGGCACACACGCACATACACCTAGTGTGAGTTTTAAGTCACGGAGTCCAGGACTCGAACCATAGTTGACTATGTGGGAGTCCAGCAATGCAACCTTAGACTATCTACTGGTTCCAAGAAACTAAGTTCGAACACAATTTAGGTAGTTTGAACATGAAAGGATATAAAAAAGGGTTATCTTGGAAACATTAACTTAAAAGAAAAGCTTGAATGGCTATAAAGTAGACTTCTGAATAAGGAAAATTGCTAGGGAGAAAGAGGAACATTACACCAAGGATCAATCCACCAAGAAAAAAATAACAATCTTAACGATTTATGTATCAAATAACAGTTTTGAAATACATTAAACACTAAAAATATTTCTGACAGTAACAATGGAGAAAGAGAAAAATCCACAATGATAGCTAGGAATTTCAATATCCCACTATTAGCAACTGATAGCACAACCATACTGAAAATTAGCAAAGACAAATAAAAACTGAAGACCAGCAGGATCAAACTGACGCCACAAAACACCAATTATTACAGAACAAATTCCAAGCACTCATAGATCATTCACCCAGCCAAATCATATCCTGGACCACACACAAAAAAAACCTTTAACATGTTAAAAATCACTGAAACAATACAGATTAGGTTGGTGCAAAAGCAGTTGTGGTTTTGCATTGTTGAAATGTTTGATATTGGATATATCCTTAAATAAATGTGGTTGTGTTTACATATATATTTTTTTTCTTGGAGAGGTTTTTTTGTTATAGGGCGCATGTGCTCTCTAGAGAGAGAGAGACAGAGAGACAGAAAGCAAGAAATCACTCCCCGGGGGGGATAGCTACGCCGAAATTCCTCCTCCTCCATTCACCTCTCGGGATCTTGGGCACGCACACACAGGCGCCCGCATGAGTTTGTTTGTTTATTTTTTGAGAGGTTTTTGCTATAGGGCGCGTGCACTTGCCGGAAAGACAGAGAGACAGAAAGCGAGAAATCATCCCCAGGGGGGATGGCCACACGCAATCCCTTCTCCTCCATTCTCTTCTCAGGATCCTGGGCATGTACGCACACACACCCGGCCTGAGTTTAAGCCCCCGGGTCTAGGACTCAAACTGCAGTTGGCTACATGGGAATCCAGCGACATAGCCATTATGTGAACTGCTGGTCCCGGTGTTACCTATAATTTTAATGTGCATTTCTCGCTTTTATTTTTGTGCTAATGATTTATTACTTGTTTATTTTATATGTATTTCTGACTATGTAAACGATGTTAGACAAAATACAAATTTGAGCAATTTTCTTACTCTATTTCATAGCTCCAAATGGGTTGTAAAAGAGTGGAGACAACTTGCAATGTTAACGATACACTGGCCCAGGAACTGCAAATGAATGTACAATGCAATGGTGATTCAAGAAATTTAGCAAAGGAGAGGAGAACCTTGAAGATGAGGAGTGTAGTAGACACCATCATAACTGGATAATGACCAGCTGAGAGCAGTCATCATATGCTCACTGGAGAGACAGAGAAACAGAAAGCAAGAAATCACCCCCTCCCCAGGGGAGATGGCCACATGGCAATCCCTTCTCCTCCATTCTCCTCTCAGGATTTGGGGCACACATATACACACACGTGCGCACACGTATGTGTGCAAGCAGCTTGAGTTCAAGCTGCCAGGTCTAGGACTTGAACCACACAGCTGGCCATGTGGGGTCTAGCTAATATTTTAAGATTTAAAAATGTTATAGCAGAGAACAGAAAACAGTTACAGTAGTAAATCCCCTCACAGAGTTATTGCTGTACAAACAGGAATGACAATTACATTTCACTTGTATAAGCTCACTTGTTCCTCACAACCCATAAGATAAGCCCTATTATTCTCATCACTTTGGAGATAAAGGAAGCAAGCTTGGAGAGATTCCGTTTATGACTCACTCAGGAACTTGAACTCCTTAAACCACTACACGTTGCAGTATCTGCTGAATTAAGTCACATGTTATTATACCCCAATATTCACTTTTCCCTTTTTTTCACTTTTAGTTTTTACTATGAGACGTGCACTTGCCGGAGGGAGAAAGAAAGGGAATGAGAGAGGAAAAGTGAGAAATTGCCCTCCAGGGGGATGGCTACAACACAATCCCTTTTTCTCTACTCTCCTCTTCAGATTTTGGGCATGTACACACACACCCACCCAGTGTGAATTTCAAACAGCACGGTCCAGGTCTCGAACCATAAAGATAGCCATATGGGATTCAGCACCTTAACCTCCATGCCACATGCTGGCCCTGTTTGATTTTAAGTTTTGCTATAGAGTATGTGCACTCACTGGAGAGCCACACCATAATCCCTTCTCCTCCATTTTTCTCTTGGGGTTTCAGCATGCAATTTTTTTCGGGTCATCAGGTTGGGGACTTAAATTGCACAGTTGGCCATGTGCTAGCTGCCTTAACCACCATGCCACCAGCTGGCCCCCAACCCTCTTGGGTTTTCAGAGTTTATTTTTTTCCATGAGAGATAGAGAGATAGCACATTTACTTCCTAGCCCCAGGGTACTGATGTAATACACTCCTAGTTTTAGCGAACTCTAATCACAGGCATGTGCATGCCTACCATATGTACCACAAACCCAGACTTTCTAGGAGGTCAGCCTTGGAGAATGACATGCTTTACTACTATGTCATCGCCTAGCCCCTAACTCATGTTTTTAACTATAAACACTTGAAATACTCATATTTCATAAAAAAGTGAAATTCAAGTATGTTCTAAGACTAAATGAAACCTTTCCTTAATATCACACATTGTATTTTCTTATTTATTTTTTTCTTTGTAAAATTCTATAATTCTAGGGGCCAGCAGATGGTGTAGCAGTTACACCGCTGGACTCCCACATGACCGCCCATGGTTCAAGTTCTGGACTTGGTAGCCTGCAACTCACATCAGGCAAGTGTATGTGCATGTCCAAGATACCAGGAGGAGAATGGAGGCGAAGGGATTGTGGCGTGGCCATCCCCCTGGGGGGTGATTTTTCACTTTCCCTCTCTCTGTCTGTCTCTCTCTAGTAAGTACAGGCGCCCTAGAGCAAAAAACCTCTAAAATAAAAAAAAAAAAAGTTCTGTACTTTTACAGGAGGTTGGAAAGGAGGTAATGTTTATTCATATGTATTATATGCCAAGAACTGTGCTGAACAACTCAATAACTTTATTTAATTCTCTCTTTTTTTAAAAAATTAATTTATTATTAGTATTTCCTTTTTTAAAGAATTATTTATTTTATTTATTCATTCATTTATTTTAATTTGAGGGAGAGAAAGGAGAGAAAGAGAAAGCAAGCCACCAGGTTCAGAACTCAAATCATGGTCAGCCACATGTGAGTGCCCAGTGCCTTAGCCATCATGCCACCTGCTGGTCCCCAGTATTTTTTCTAAAAGGAATTATTTATTTTATTTTATTCACACAGAGAGAAAAAAAGAGAAAATGAGAAAACAAGTCACCAGGTCCAGGACTTGAACTGTGGTTGCCCATGTGGGAATGTCCAGCACCTCAACCACCACGCCACCTGCTGGACCCAATTTATTATTATTATTACTTAACTTGATGAGGGAGAGAGAGTAAGAAAAAGAGAGAAAAAGAAAGAAAGAAAGAGAAAGAAAGAGAAAGAAAGAGAGAGAAGAAAGCAAGTCTCTAAGTCTGGAACTCAAATCATGGTCAGCCACATGGCAATCCAGGGCCTTAACTGCCACACCACTTGCCGACCCAATCCCCACCTTCATACATGAGAAATCCTTCATTTTAATTTTACAGATGAGAAAACTAAGGTTCAGAATGCTAATTTCCTCAAAGACACATGATTAATAACTGATAGAACTGGGTCAGGTTCGTAGAACTAAAAAGTCTAGTCTTTTTTTCTTGTTTTACCTTACCCTGCCTGATACCCTCCAGAATACAAAAATCTTAACTTTTTTTTGGTTTTGTTTTTAGAGAAATTCTTGTTGTAGGGTGTGTGTGCTCGCTGGAGAGACAGAAACCAAGAAGTCACCTCCCAGAGGTGTGGCCACGTCCACACATGTGCCCAGCGTAAATTTTAAACTGCCAGGTCTGGGACTTGAACAGTGGTCAACCACATGGGAGTCCAGAGACATGCCATTTACTGGTCCCTAAAAATCTTAACATTTTAAAGAAATATATTTATTACCATATATAACACAGCAAGCTAAATTACTATATATGTCATATAAATATATAAGATATTAATAATTTGTTAAAAGATTTGTAAGTTTCTAATGTCTTCCTATGGAAAATATTGCTTTATGAAGATCTGAATAAATATTTCTGATATTTAAGCTTCCATTCCACTTTTTAATCAAAACAAATGAAAGAAGGTCACAAATTAAATTATTAAATGATACCACTAACACCAGGGAGGTTAAAATATGAACTATTTTTCCCTATGACTTACGTGTTTGCAACTTTCAGTTAATTTTACCATAAAAATAAACAGATCTTTTAAAAGTCAAAATGTATCTGTAAACCTCAATGAAAACATTTAACTGATAACATGGGTGCCATAAAAAAAAAATAAATGGGGGCTAGTAGGTGGCATAGTGGCTAAGGCGCTGGACTCCTACACGGCCAACTGCAGCTTGAGTCCCAGACTTGGCAGCTTGCTTTCTCACTTTCTCTCTCTCTCTGTCTCTGTCTCTCTCTGGTGAGTGTGTGTGTGCCCTGTAGCAAATTAAAAACAAAACAAAACAAAAAAGCAAATAACATTAAATAAATATTTAAAATTAATTAATTAATTAATTAATTAAATGAAAGAGTAACACCATTTCCCTTTTCATTAAGGAAGCTGTAACTTCTTTAGAAAATTCTCAGGAAAGTAGGTACTATCATCATTAACAGTTCAAAGCATCTACATTATACAGTAAGATTTAAAAAACCTCCCAACATTTTTGGTTTGAATTTGCACCTCATTAATGCAATGGTTTTATAACTAAATCACACCAGCATTAAGACTTCAAGAGTTATACAAGTTGAATATCTCTTATCCATAATGCTTGGGACCAGAATGTTTAGGATTTTGGATTTTTTTCAGATTTTTTGATTTTTTTCATTAAATATATAATGAGATATCTTGAGGATGGGACCCAACTCATGGGCACAGGTGTGCCTAGCTTACTCAGGGAGGTCTCCAGATACGCTCTAGAACCTTTTCATGTGGGTTAGCATCATAGAACAGTGTGTTTTACAATCTGCCACTATGGGGCCCCTCTTTCTTTCACTCATGGGAGACAGAGAAAAAGAGAAAGAGGTTGGGGAAAAAGGGGAGAGAGAGAGAAGCACCATCAACAGGGTCTCATATTGCAATTCTTCCTCTAGCTTTCCCAGCCAGTCAGAATCACAGGGACACACACGTGCGTGTGCACGCATATCACCTAAAGAACTGAACCCTGATCTTCCATAGGTTTTAGCATTGCAGACACTGTGTTATGGCAGCTGGGTCTATCATACAAAGATGAATGTAGAATTTTCAACTGTGGCATCATGGAAGCACTTGAAAAGTTTTGGATTTTGAAGCGTTTTGAATTCTTAGAATAGAAATGCCCAATCTGCAATATCCTCCAAAACTGAAGTATAATCTCTTAACCAGTATTCAATGTATTAGATTTACCAAGTACTCTGCTTAGCAACCAGAAAAGTTATTTACAGTTCTCAACCCTTTTATGTCACAGAAATGCATAATGTACTTTGCCATATAATTTTACTTTTTGATGGTCCTTATGACATACCTAGAATTACGTGAAATTCTAATTTTTTTTTTTGAGGTGTCTTTTTTTTTTTTTTTTTTTTTTTTTTTTTTTACTATTGAGTGTAGGTATTAGCCAGAGAGAGATAAAGGCAGAGAAGGGGAAAGTGAGAAATCACACCCCCCCCCGGGGGGGGGGGGGGGATGGCTATGCTGTAATCCCTTCTCCTCTAGCTTCCTCTCACAGGTGCCCAGAGTGATTTTTAAGATTCTGGGTTCAAGACTCAAACTGTGGTTGGTCATGTGGGAATCCAGCAACTTAATCACCATGTCACCTGCTGGTCCCAAATTTTAACTTTTTTTTAAAAAAGCATTCTTGGGACCAGCAGTTGGCATAATGGCTATGTCACTGGACTCCCATGTAGTTGACTGTGGTTCGAGTCCCAGACCCAGTGGCTTAAACTCATGCCGGCCGCATGTGCATGCATGCCCAAGATCCTGAGAGGAGAAGGAGGAGAAGGGATTGCGGTGTGGTCATCCCCCCTGGGGAAGATGATTTCTCGCTTTCTGTCTCTCTGTCTCTCTCTGTCTAGAGAGCACACATCCCTATAGCAAAAACCTCTCAAAAAAGACAAGAAAGAAAAAGCATCATCAGATTTAAAATTATTTTTTCTTATGCAGGACAAAATGCCTACAGGAGAGAAATGGAGCAATATGAGTAACCACCAAAGGATCTGGCCATGCTGCAATTACCTTCCTGTAGTCCTTAAGACCATTAGAACTTGGGCACTTCACATATGCCTGGCATTTTTTTCAGGCTGACCAGTTAGGGATTAGAAGACTGGTCAGCACATGGGATCTGTCATCTCATTTTATTATTTTATTAAAGAGTTTATTTATTTATTTGAGATTTTGGCTATAGGACACATGTGCTCACTGGGGAGACAGAGACAGAAAGTGAGAAATCACCCCCCCAGGGGATGATTTCTCCTTCATTCTTGTCTCAGGATTTGGGGCACATAAGTACACACACCTGGCAAGGGTTTCAAGCTGCCAGGTCTGGGACTCAAACCACAGTCGACCATGTGGGAGTCTAGCACCTTAACCACTATGCCACCTGGTGGCTCCTGGGATCTGTCTTCTCTTGAGCAGTGCCTCACCACAGTGCCACAAAGTTGGTCCCTTGTAAAATTTTCTAGTATATCACACAGATGCCCACACAAGTGCCTCAAAATTCTGAGAAGGGATCGTGGCATGACCAATCCCAGGGGGGGAAGGGGGGTGATTTATCACTTTCTTTCTCTCCCTCGATTCTGTGGCGAGCACATGTGCCCTATAGCAAACAGAAAACAAAACTTATATTCGAACTGTACATCTGCCAAAAATAAATCTCAATAAATTATGATAAGCCTTTGAAGTTAATACTTGCCTGCTTCATTGTTAATTGGGAACTCCCACAGCTTCCCTTCTTTTGTCCACTGGATCATCTCTTCAAACCCATTCTGAAAAGGCTGTTCACTGACTCTGGCCACCTGCTTAGCAAACTCCACATCCCAAAGTGAAGGTGATGTCTCTGGACAATAGAAACATTTTAGGTAAGCAAAAGACAACTAAATACCTTTCTTCTTAAAAATGTTATTATCAGATCTGAATCAACAATATGTTTTTAGACCTTGATATGTATAATTGGTCACTTACGTACTACCTCTAGTAAAGACCAAAAGAGTTAAATTAACAGAATAATAATATAACTGCTAATAGACAGCAAACACTTACTCTGGGCTAAATGCTTTTTATCTCATTTAATTTTTATAACCAACACTATGAGTAAGGTTTTCTCATGTTGGCTAATTATATCAACAGATACACGTTTTAGTCATTTATTTGCTTTTGAAATTTAAGATCGTTTTAAAAAATGAGTCATATTCCCACCATTTTTTTTTTTTAAGAGAGAGGTTTTTGCTATAGGGCACATATGCTCGCCAGAGATAGAGAGACAGAAAGCGAGAAATCACCCCCCAGGGAGGAAGGCCATGCAGCAATCCCTCCTCCTGCATTCTCCTCTCAGTATCTTAGGCACACATACACACGCGCCTGGTGTGAGTTTTAAGTTGCTGGGTCTGGGACTTGAACCACGGTCGACTACATGAGAGTCCAGCAATGTAACCATTATGCCATTTGCTGGTCCCCCCATCAGTATTGTTGGTTGGAATTTAAAATGGTACAAAGCCACATTAGAAAATACTTTCGAGGCTTCTTCTTTTTTCTTAAGTTTTGCCAGAGGGCACATGCATTTGCTGGAGAAAGATGAGAGAGAGAAACAGAGAAAGAAAGAGAGTGAAAAAGCACCCTCCATAGGGCATGGCCACACTATAGTCCCCTCTCTCATTTCTCCCTCTAGGGATTTTGGGCATGCAAGCACGTGCACTGGCATGTTTTTCAAGTCACCAGGTCCAGGATGCAAACAGTGCAGGCACTCAAACAAGATCCAGCCACCTTAACCATTATGCAATGGGCTGCCCCTAGACTGACAGTTTTTGAAAAGTTAAGAATACACCTATCGGGGCTGGTAGGTGACATGGTGGTTGGAGGCACTGGACTCTCCCACATGGTCGACTGAGGTTCGAGTCCTGTACCCGGCAGCTTGCTTTCTGGCTTTCCCTCTCTTTCTCACTCTGTCCCTCTCTGGTCAAATCTAAATAAGTAAGTAAATAAATAAATAAATAGATAAAGTTAAATAAAATAATTCTTTTAAAAAATACACCTGTCATTTAACACTGCATTTCACCCCTAGGTATTTACTCAAGAGAAAAGACGACTTGTGTCCACAGAAAGATAAGTACATGGAGGTTCATGGAACCTTTATTTGTAATAACCAAAGTTGGGGTTAATTTTGGAAACAATCCCAGTCTCCACTAACAGGTAAACGGATACAGGACATGATACAGTCATAATTACATATTACTCAGCAATAAAAATGAATCGCTGGCACTTGCACCAGCATGAATAAATCTCAGATCATTACGCTGAGTGAAAGAAGTAGACACCAATAGTATACGCTGTGTGATTCCATTTATATAAAATTTGAAGGCATGTAAACTAATCTATATGAACCAAGAGCAGATTAATGGTTGCCTGAAGACTCTTGAATGTGTGCGCACTGACTGTAAAAGGACACAAGGCAACTTAAAAAAAAAAAAAAAAAAGATCAGAGGGCATGTGCAGAGACAGACACTGCCAGAATGAGACAGAAACAGAGAGGGAGAAACACCCCCAAATGAGGCATGGTCATGCTATAATCATTTTTCCTTCATTTTTCTTGCCTGTCAGGATTTCTGGCACCCATGCACACATTCCAGCATGTTTTTCAAGTTGCTGAAATAGGATGTGAATGGCAGCTGGCCATGTGAGATCCAGCTCCTTTAACCACCAGGCTATGGGGCAGGCCAGACCAAGGAAACTTCTGAGAGTGATAGAAATGTTCAGTGCCATCTATCCTTTTTAAAATTTTATTATTATTGTAAATAGTAATAAAAATAATTATTTTAAAATTTGACCAGAAAGAAAGAGAGAGAGAAATTATTTCTTACTTTGTCAAGTCTGGGACTTGAACTATGGTCAGCCATGTGCAAGTTCAATATCTTAACCACCATGCATCATTACTTGCCATTTCATGGGCTTTTGTATCTGCTAAAACTCATCAAATTATATACTTTCAATGTGTATAGTTTGTTGCAAATAAATTATACCTTGATAAAACTATAAAAAGAACATCAGTATCTTACCCTTATGTACTTATTCCCCCCAAAATTTTAAATTTAAAAAATCTTTTTAAAAAAATAAACTGGGATCCTATAGTTTAATAACCTGTTTTCCTCACTTAATGGCTGTATCAATACCCTAGTACATAGTTATAACACATTCAATCCCCCATTACTAATTTTTTTTTTTTAAGTTTTCTGCTATAGTGTATGTACACCTGCTGGAGAGAGACAAAGAGAAAGAGAGAGAAAAGTGAGAAATCACCATGCCACAATCCCTTCTCCTCTTAGGATTTTAAGGGCAAGCACACACACACGTACCTGGTATGATTTTTTTCTTTTTTTTTTTTTTTTGAGAGTTTTTTTTTGCTATAGAGCATGTGCGCTCGCCAGAAAGAGACAGAGAGACAGAAAGCAAGAAATCACCCCCCAGGGGGGATGGCCACGCCACAATCCCTTCTCCTCTTGGGATCTTGGGCACGCACACACACGGGCCCAGTGTAAGTTTTAAGCCACTGGGTCCGGGACTCAAACCGTGGTCAACTACATGGGAGTCCAGCGACATAGCCATAAGGCCAACTGCTAGTCCCCCTGGTATGATTTTCAAGCCTAGGTCCAGGACTTGAAGTGCATAGTCAGCCAGTTTAACCTCCATGACACCTGCTGGCCTGCCTGATGCTGAATATTTTGATTGTTTTCATATCTTCTCTTTTGAACATTGAAGTAATGAATATAATTGCAGTTATGCTTTTATGCATATCTGTAGTTATTTCCTTGGAATAAATTCCTAGGAATAAAACCCTGGACCAAAGGCATAGATCATATATGATTTATTCTCTTGCCTTCCTCTTTTACCCACTTTTGCTAAGCCTACTACTGTATCCCAACAAATAGCTCACTTATTCTTCTACTTAAGTAAGCCTCATTTTACCTCTTTTTCTTTTTCTTTCTTTTTTATACAATTATTTTTAAAAATTTATCTTTATTTTATTAATTTTAAAAAATCTGACCAGAGAGGGACAGAGTGAGAGTGAGAGTGAGAGAGAGAGAGAGAGAGAGAGAGAGAAAGTGAGAAAGCAAGCCACCAGGTCCAGGACTCAAACCGAGGTCAACAATGTGGGAGGCCAGTGCCTTTAACTACCACGCCACCTGCCAGCCCCCCTCTTTTGCTTTTTCTGAACCTGTTTCTATGCTATCTGCATGAACATGTCTAACCACACTGACTGGTGGATATATGTTGGACTTGATCATCTGATACAATGGAAAGATCATAGTAATTATGCCTAATTAGCTATATTTATAGAGTAATCAAAATAATGAGATAATTATCTTGCTTACATGCTTTATTGTTTTTACCTAGTGGACACTGATCAACCTATATCTCTGCCTCATCATTATACTTGCTAACAGTTGTAGCCATTTATCAAATGTCAACTGTGTTCTAGGCTCTGTGCCTGACACTTCTCTTAGATGACTTCATTTTATTCTCAAGATGAATGTAGGAGCTCCCTTCTACAGGTAGAGAAAGGAGATTCAGAAAGGCTACAGTGGCAGATGTAAGTTTGAATCCAGATTGACCCAAGATGAAGTCTCTTTCCATTAAGCTACACTGCCTATAGTCACTACATTACTCTAAGATAACTCATAGGGCCTACCACTATATCCTTTGTAACAGTGGCTAAGAATTTAGTAGGGGGGACCAGCAGGTGGTGTGGTACTTAAGGTGCTGGATTCCCACATGGCTGATCACGTTTTGAGTCTGGACCTGGCATCTTGCTTTCTCAATCCCTATCTCTCTCTCTCTCTCTGGTCAAATTGAATAATAATAATAAATAAAATTAAATAATTCTTTAACACAAAAAGAATTTAGTAGGGAACAGATAAGGAAATCATGGGACAGAATTCATTCACTCAGCCAGTCAATAAAAAATTACTGAATGCCAACTATATTTCAGGTACTATTTTAGGTAATAGGGAAATAGCAATGAACAATTGCTAAATTTAAGTTTCCACACTGTCGTTATGTTTGTATTTCAATGGGAACAAAGGACATTCTTTACACTCATCCTATAAGTATAGCTTTGGTAGAGTAAATATGTATGCTGCTTTCCTCTTAAGAATGTAATCATTTTGTACTGTTTTGTAAGATACATAAAACTCCAGTGATTTGTCAGCTAATGTTAGGGAGATTTTAGATTTTAAAAAGTAAGCTGGCTCCTTTTGAGAATGCAAGGGTCTCTTCTGGCTGTTCACTAGGTGGACAACAGCAGCTACCCTGACAACAAATTCCTTTTAAGGCAAGCTTAACAGCTGCCACTTGAACAAGGGAGAG
Organism: Tupaia tana; assembly: GCA_026018925.1. Lineage (NCBI taxonomy): Eukaryota > Metazoa > Chordata > Mammalia > Scandentia > Tupaiidae > Tupaia > Tupaia tana. Next base: position 39,846,739 of record JAKSZU010000005.1, read on the forward strand.
GCAATTCATTCTCTATTTCTGTGCACTTTGTATCTCCTTTTCATCACACGTAAGAGTTTAGTTTTCACAATACAATAAGGGGGTGGTTCTTTTAGCTTTACCTTCAGTTCAAATGAACAAATCTAATTGAATTAACTCCTTCTCTCTATAACGGTATGTATTGTATAGCTCAGTTTGTTTAAAGAAAAAAAAAGGATTTAAGATAACCAATTTCTATGTCCTGTAAGCCACTTCGCTAGCTATTACAGAAACACAAGCCAAGAATGAGACCTAGCCCCTAATACCAAGTTTAATGACTAGCGGGAAGTCTAATGTTTACATGAGGGGACTTCAAAAAGTTTATGAAAAATAAAAGAAGAATTAAAGAGTTGAGGGCTGGCTTTATGGCATAGTGGTTAAAGCAGCCAGGCACAGTTTAAGTCCCAGACAGACCTGGAGGCTTAAGAAACACGTTGAGCGCATATGCATGAGGAAAAATCCCAAAATGAAGGGAGAGATGGAAGAGAAGGGACTGAGGCATGCATGACCATTCCCCATGGGGGTGGTGCTTTCTCCTCTATCTCTCTGGTGAGTACATGTGTCATCTAACAAAACACAACAACCAAAACTATGAGTTGATTTTGATGCAAAATTTTTTGAAATCGATGAATACTTTTGTCATAATACATATTTTCCATAAGCTTTTTGGAGACCAACCCATGATGTGTAAGTAAGAGGAAGAGAAATTTAAAGTAGCCATTGGAAGCTGGCCTAGAAACCCATCACATACAGTACTTCTACCAATGTCTAATGCTAACTTCTATTCTTTAGAAATGCACATCCCAGGGATCAGCAGGTGGCGTGGTGGTGAAGGTGCTGGACACTCCCACATGGCCGAGCACGGTTCTAGTACCAGACCTGGTGGCTTACTTTCTCACTTTCTCTCTTTCTGTTTCTCTCTGGTCAAATTAATAAAAAATAAAGGAATGAATAAATAAAACTAAATAATTCTTTTTTTTTAAAAAATGCACATTCCATATTCATATCGAATTTCTTCTTTATTTCACAAATAAAGCAAATTCAATGTCAAGCAAGAGAATGTTCTTATTTCTTTTAATTAGACTTAAAATAGTGAATCCGAAGGATGTGACTTCTTTTTTTTTTTTTTTTTCTTTTTTTTGGAGAGGTTTTTGCTATAGGGCGCATGCTCTCGCCAGAAAGACAGAGACAGACATAGAGACAGAAAGCGAGAAATCACTCCCCAGGGAGGATGGCCCAGCCGCAATCTCTTCTCCTCCATTCTGCTCTTGGGATCTTGGGCACACATGCACGCACGCCTGGTGTAAGTTTAAGCCACCAGGTCCAGGACTCAAACCGTAATCGACTACATGGGAGTCCAGTGACATAGCCATTATGCTAACTGCTGGTCCCAGGATGTGACTTCTTACACAAAGAAGAAAGAGGGAGAATAAAGAACAAAGACAAACCATGTTAAAAAAAAAAGACCAATACAAGGTCCAGCAGGTAGTGTGGTGGTTAAGGTGCTAGACTTTCACATGGTTGACAGTGTTTCGAGTCCTGAACCTGGTGGCTTCCTTTCTCACTTTCCTTCTTTCTCTCCATGACTCTCTCTGGTCAAATTAAAATAATAATAAATAAAATGTAATAAATATTTCTTTTTTTAAAAAAAGAAAAGATCACTACAAGCCTGTTAAATATATTCCCTTTGACTACAGCATGGCCATCCTCCCCAGGGAGTGATTTCTCGCTCTTTGTCTTTGTCTCTCTGATGGGCGCACATGCCCCATAGCAAAAATCTCCCTAAAAAAAAAAAAATCCCAGGATCAGCAGTTGGCGTAATGGCTATGTCTCTGGACTCCCATGTAGTTGACCACAGTTCGAGTCCTGGACCTGGCGTCTTAAACTCATGCCAGGCACGTGTGTGTGCATGCCCAAGATCCCAAGAGAAGAATGGAGGAGGGATTGCGGAATGGCCATCCCTACTGGGGGGTGATTTCTCGCTTTCTGTCTCTCTGTCTCTCTTTGTCTTTCTGGCGAACGCACGTGCACTATAGCAAAAACCTCTCAAAAACACCCCTTCAATAAGTTCCTTTTTTTTTTTTTTTTTTTTGAGACAGAGACTTTTGCTTTAGGTCATATGTGCTTGCTGGAGAGACAAAGACAAAGAGACAGAAAGCGAGAAACCACCCCCCAGAAGGGATGGCCATGCTGCAATCCCTTCTTCATTTTCCTCTTGGGACTCTGGGTACTCAAGCACAAGCACCCTTGAGTTTTAAGCTGCCAGGTCCAGGACAAACCAGCCAACGTGTGAGTCCAGCGACATAAGCATTATGCCATCTGTTTTTCTCCTGTCAATAAGTTACTTCTATATATGTTTATTACCCCTTTTTAGATAGTAAGCTCTCTATAGGCAGGAATTATAGCTTATTTATCTTTATGTAACAACACAGGGTTGCATTACAAATTCTGGGTGATTATTAATGTTCTAACCCAAATTAATAGTCAGTCTATACCTCTGAATTCATGCAGCTGGTAGTACCTACCTTCCATTATCTCACAGAATGCAACATTTCAATGAAGAAACTTGACTAAAACTAGTAACATTCAAAAACTACATTCATAAACAGAACTCAGGCCAATGACAGCACAGACTATCAAAATACTCGACAATTTACACAATCAAAACATTAAGGACATCTTTGACAGATAAATATTTCTCCACCTGAGAACTAGTGTTACTCTTTTCTTAACAAACCTGGTTCAGGTGCTTCTTCAGTAACTGCCTTAGTGTCAAAAATATTAAGTCTCTTTCCCTTGAATATACTTCTCCTAAGACTAGAAAGAGAAAAAAAATTACTGAATATATATAAACAATTTTCAAAAAAGTTGTTTATGAGAAAAAACTTACCTGAAATATTCCATGTAGAAATTAAAAATAATTTCACTAACCCACACCAGATAGTTTAGCTAATTTGTGTTTATTAGGACAGATTAAAATAAGAAACATATGCACTTTGAATTTTTTGCTTCACAACAAAACAAAGCAGTTAAATAACTATTTAAAAAATTAGCTTAATTTGTCCTACTTTTTTTTTTTTTTTTTTTGGAGAGATTTTCACTATAGGGCGTGTGCGCTCACCAGACAGACAGAGAGAGACATAGAGACAGAAAGCAAGAAATCACCCCCCAGGGAGGATGGTCACGCCGCAATCCCTTCTCCTCCATTCTCCTCTCGGGATCTTGGGCATGCACGCACACGCACCCAGTGTGAGTTTTAAGCCACCGGGTCCAGGACGCAAACCGCGGTCGACTACGTGGGAGTCCCGCGACATAGCCATTACGCTAACTGCTGGTTCCCTGTCCTACTTTTTATTTGATTGTTTTCATATTAAGTTTTGAAAAACTTAATGTTGCGGGAAGCTATACAAATATACTGAACAGAAGTTATTAAAGTCGTCACTTGTTTTTAAGGGCAGAAAACACTACAATGCTTAATTACGAAGTATAAAGACTACACAAGAAATCAGAACATTCCCTTTTTGTGGGGAAGTTGCATGTGTGTGGATGTCTGTTTCTGTTTTTAGTTCTGCTATAGGGTGCATGTGCGTGCCAGAGATAGTGAGGGAAAGTGAGAAATCACCCCCAAAGGGGGATGGCCATGGAGCAATCCCTTCTCCTCCATTCTCCTTTTGGGATTTTGGGCACATGCACACATGCACCTGGTATTTTTTAAGACACAGGGACTTGAACCACAAAGTTGGTCATGTGGGACTCAACTACGTGCTGGCTTAGTGGGACTGTTTTGTTAGAGAGGACTGGTTATGTTGCCATCTCTTGGCTTCAGCTTCTCGGGTAACTGAGAATACCAGCACTGCCACCATATCTGGCTTTCAAAACATTCCCTTTACAAAAAAGTTGTTCTGCAATTTAAAAATAATTAACTTTCTTTACATAATTATTGAAATTAATGTCAGAGAATTAATAAGTAACTTTTCTTGCTATGCTTTTTTTTTTTTCTTTTTAGGTTTTTGCCACAAGGTGTGTGTGCTCACCGGAGACAGAGAGACAGAGAGGAAGAGAGAGAGAGAAAGTGAGACATCACCCCCTGCGGAAGAAAGGCCATGTCACAATACCTACTTCTTCATTCTCATCTTGGGGCTTCGGGCATGCACAAACACATGCCTGGTGTGATTTTCAAGTTACCAGATCTGGGACTCGAATTATGGTCAGACATGTGGGAATATCACCTTTACCACCATGCCACCTGCTGGCCCCTCTTGTTATACTTTAATTAATGGTTTTATGCATCAATTCACATATTTACCTAAATAAATTTATTGGCAGTTTATAAACTGGAGGATTTATTTAAAAAATAATTTTATTTCTTTTCTGGATCAAATTACATTTTTCTACTAAACTGGGAAAATGTAAATATTCTATTACGATGAGATAGTGATCTTGGATGATTTAAGCTGTCCTCTAGCAGCCTCCCAAGTGTTTGTAAACAAAGGCTCTTATGCTCTGTAACTATCCTCAGTGCCTTGATTCATCTCCTCAATTGCATGTTGTGCAAACAGCACGGTGGATCAGAGCAACTCATAGTAAAGAGGCAATGACTTGGCCAAGCGTGGAACTTTAGAAAAGGAATGTACTAAAAAGGAAGGCAACAGAATCTTATTGAGAACTCACATAGTATTAGGTAGCTGGTAGCTGCTGCTTTTCTATTCTTCAAGAAACCCACTGAAGCTGGGTTTCACTTTCAATATTTTACAACCGGGGAAACAGACTGATGCAGGCTAAAAAAGTTGCCCTAGTCTCAGAATTAGTCAGTGGCAGTACCAAGATTCCCTGGCAAGCCTACGTGACTCATACGGTCTCTAACTAAAGCAATCAGTCTGCAATATATTTTTGGTGATCTGACCTGGGTTGTCTTGGGCTGCCCTGATTTAGCCCAACTCACATCAGAGCAAACAACTTGGGGCATCACTACTGATTCTCCTTGTTCCCCTTCAGTCAGCTTTGTCAGCTTTTTAACACAATCACTGTATGCACGGACACCCTACCCTGTTTCTATGTTTTTACCTTCTCCCTTGCTGCTAATTTCTTCTTTATTCATAATAGAGTGCATGTGCGTATGCATGAGAACTGTGAAGGAGAGAGGAAAAGAGCGTCCTCCACAGGATCTGGTCATGTTGCAATCGCCCTCCTCTAAACCTCCAGAGTAAGAAGACTGATGCATCCATAAAGTCAGACACCTACCAGCGATAATACACATAAGCAATAAAGCAAATCTACAGATCCTGGGCACTCCTGCCCATGCCTGGCATGTTTCAGGCTGACTGGACCATAGACTCAAACCAGTCACCGTGGTGGATCCCGCTTCTTTGGAGCAGTGCGTTATCACTGGGCCATGGAACTGGCCTCTGCTTTCTAATTTTTAATGGCAGATGTTAAAAATCAAGGTATGATTTACCATTATAAATTCAAAGAAGACTGAATCAGTTAAATATTCTTAAGGATGAACAGATTCAGTTAAATATTCAAAGGCGTGCTCTACAAACATGTCTACTTTATTCAATAGTATATCACAGATATAAATTACTTTAAGTTAGTAAGTCAAAAAATCGGCCAAAATCACTGTAACCTCTCAAACTTACTATATTAACTGCTATCTTTTGTAATCTTCCTGTACAAATCAGAAACACCCAGAAAGAGCTAAATTAAATTCCCCAGATTATAGTTAAAACCATTGAATATACAATGCATTGAAAATATCCCAATTGTGAACATATCCTGCTATAAAGATCAATTCATTTTTGTCAGACCATGCCAAAGTATCTGCTTCTTCCTCCTGAACTATCACTTTCTGGACATAAAGAAAAGAAAGAACATGGGGTTGGCAGGTGGCATGATAGTTAAGGGCACTGGACTCCCACATGGCTGACCGTGGTTCAAGTCCTGGACCTGGCAGCTTACTTTCTCACTTTCTTTTTCTCTCCCTCTTGCTCTGTCCCTCTAAATAAATAAATAAAGTTGAATAAAATAATTCAAAGTTTTTTTTTAAAAAAAGTAAACTTTAAAAAAAAGGTAAAAAACCAGAAACTTTATAAAAATACAGAAAAATTTTCATTACAAAATAACTTTGTAAGCCATAGCTTAACACCTTTAAAAATCACAAAGTACCAGATTCAAATTGCCACAAATAATCTAAAACTTTAAGGTATTACACAGACGTCTCTTGATTTTCCTTCCCTCTTTTCTTTCTCTTCTTTTTTTATTTTTTTGAGAGGTTTCTGCTATACGGCGCGTGCGCTTGCCAGAAAGACAGATAGAGACAGAGAGACAGAAAGTGAGAAATCATCCCCCCAGGGGGATGGCCACACCGCAATCCCTTCTCCTCCACTCTCCTCTCGGGATCTTGGGCACGCATGCACACGCACCCAGCATGAGTTTAAGCCACCGGGTCCAGGACTCGAACTGCAATCAACTACATGGGAGTCCAGCGACATGGTCATTATGCTAACTGCTGGTCCCTTTTTCTTCTTTTTTTAAACTGTGTTATTTTTCTAGCGTTATGATGAAAGATAACCATATATAAGATATAAATGGTATATGCAGTATTAGAAACTCAACATTCATAATGAAAAAGAACACTTCTTGCAAAACGTTCATTTGTTCAGAATTCAATTGGCATTACTTATTCTAAATCAGGATACCCCTATTCTGTGTGGATAGGCATGATGCAGGTCTCATTTTTTTTTCTTTTGGAGAGGTTTTTGCTATAGGGTGTGTGCGCTCGCGAGAAAGACAGAGACAGACAGAGAGAAGAAAGCGAGAAATCACCCCCTAGGAAATGGCCACGCCACAATCCCTTCTCCTCCATTTTCCTTTCAGGATCTTGGACATGCACGCACACATGCCGGGCATGAGTTTAAGCCACCAGGTCAGGGACTTGAACCATGGTCAACTACATGGGAGTCCAGAGACATAGCCATTACGCCAACTGCTGGTCCCTGCAGGTCTCATTTTAATTGATATAAAAAAATACAGGACTGGAGGCCAGCAGATGGTGTAGCAGTTATGTCGCTGGATTCCCACATGGCTAACCGTGGTTCAAGTCCCAGATCTGGTGGCTTCAAAACCATGCTGGGTATGTGTATGTGCATGTCCATGATCCCAGGAAGAGAATGAAGAAGGGACTGTGGTGTGGCCTCCCCCCAGGGGGTGATTTCTCATGTTCCCTCTCACTGTCTCTGTCTCTCTCTCTGGTTAGTGCATACACCCTATGGCAAAAGCCTTTAAATACACAAGCCCATGGCCTAGTGCTCAAAGCAACTAAATCCTCCATGGCTGACTGAGTGGTTCCAATACTGAACCTGGCAACTTGAAAATCACACTGGGTGCATGTGTGTGCATGCCCAAAATCCTGAAAGGAGGGATAAATGGCAAAGAAGGGATTGTGGTGTGACCATTTCCCACAGAGGATGCTATCTCACACTCCCTCTCTTTCTGTCTCTCTGGTAAGTGCACAGCCCTCTGAGAAAATTTTAAAAAGAAAAGAAAAATGAAGGACTGCTAAACCAAGAACTCTCCCTCTCTAGGAAATGGTATATGAACAGGAAGAAGACTAATGCATCAATAATGCTCAGACACCTACCAGTGATAATACATACAAGCAACAAAGCATATCCAAAGTTAATGTAAAAACAAACCATACACACAAAACCCAACACACCACAAAGTCTGAATACCGTTTTCTAAGATCAGCCGTCTTCTCCTGGCCAAGGTCACTGTCCACTCCTTCATCAAACTGAATCTGATGCTCTGGTCTTGTACTAACTCTGGTGGTTGCAGATCTGGCAACTTTCATATCTGATACTATGTTCCTGAAACTGAAATAATAAAAAAGATCAACTGTGTTAGAAATTTAGAGCTTTCACAAATAGGAGATTGATACTTTTTTTTTCCTCTCTATTAACACTTTTTAAAAGTTCATTTTTTTTATGAGAGAGTAGGCAGAGAGTGAGACACACACACACACAAACACACACCACTGACAGGACCTTGTCGTGCTGAAGTCCTCCCCCCAGTCTTCTAGCCAGCGAGGATCACAGCATCCCAAAGTGTTCAAGTCAACCTGGGAACCAAACCTCAGCCTTCTCAAATGGTTCCAGCATGGCACAACAGTGTCCTACCGCCTGCACCATCTCAACTGATGGATCAACAATTAATTCTCATTTTGTTTAATATAGTACAAAAAGTTAAGTTTAAACTAAAAAATGTCACATATTAACATAAACATACCAAGACTGTTATGATTTATGTATACTTCTATCTTTTAAAGATATTCCTCAGAAATCTTTACTTAAAACATAAAAGTATCACTTATAAACAATTACCAAACACCCAAAGAAGTTGGTAGGAAAGTACAATCAGTATCTGTGTATCTACCACCTATACCCTCATACTAAATTAAAGTGGAAATTTAGCCATTTTAGTGTTTCCTTGTATTTGTTCAAGCACAAGTAAAATTAGTCACCTGGTGAGACTATTAACTCTGGTACACAGTCTCAACTGATTTAGATTACTCTCTAAAATGAAGCAGTGCCACCACTTACTGTACCTGAGCAGCAAATAGTATAATGTAGCATAAAATGATGAGAGATGAAGAGGATAAGCCGAAAAGTGTCAGTTCAAACATAAGAACAAGGAAAGAAAGGGAAACAGGCTTGAAGATTATACATAAAACTGGCAAAGTATTTAGCTGGGAAAAAAAAGAGATAATATCTCACTCCATCATTTACTTATTTATTTAAAAAATCACTGGATTTACCATTTTTTTTTCAAGGATAAGAAACTGTGTAACTTCCTAAAAGAAAAGTTTAGCCATTCAAAAACTACAATCTGACTCAGGTTTTCTTTTTTTTAATCAAACTGCTAAAATTCCATGTATGAGGCATATTTTATATATAAATGTATTGGGGCATCGGAAAAGTCATGACACATTTTTACACAGTAAAATCTAGAAAAATACCTTATGACGTTTCCAATGACCCAGTATATATCAAAATTATGTGTTCGTATTACTCACCAGTCACATGAAAACGCCTATTTTGAGATATGAACTACTGACATAATTATTTGATCTACTCACCTAATTTTAGGTCTCTTTCCGTCTACCTGTGCCCTTACATCTTCCTCATGCTGCCGGAGCTGCCTGAGAAGTTCTGACTTAGTCGTCTGCTTGTCAAAAGGGAGGGATTCCGCAACAGCAGATGCAGCTGCCACCAACTCAGGACTCAGCTGCTCTTTTCTTCAGAAGAAAATGAAACAAGGAAAATGAGAAAGGAAAAAAGGAGGGACTACTTATTATGCCATTAGTCTAGTGAAAATGACTTTTCACTGAAATAAAATGGTTCCATTCACATTAAGTTTCAGAAAAGACAAAACTCATCTGAGGCAAAAAAAAAGAGGCTACTGACTGAGAAGATGAAAATAGGAAATATTCTTTTTCTTAAACTGTGTAGGTTACATGGGCAAATCCATACGTCAAAATTCTACAGTAGGTGGTGTGGTGATTAAGGTGCTGGACTTTCACACTGCTGATGTGGTTTAAGTCCCAGACTTGGCAGCTTGCTTTCTCACTTTTTTTCTTTTTTAACTTTTTTTTTTTTTTTAAGAGAGAGATTTTGCCATAGGGCATGTGCACTCACTGGAGAGACAGAGAGACAGAAAGCGAGAAAACACCTGACAGGGGAGCTGGCCACACCACAATCCCTTCTCCTTCATTCTCCTCTTGGGATTTTGGGCATGTATACATACACGCCCAGAATGAGTTTTAAAGCCACTGGGTCCAGGACTCAAACCACAGTCGACTACATAGGAGTCCAGTGACATAACCATTATGCCATCTGCTGGTCCCACGCTTTCTCACTTTCTCTCTCTCTCTCTGTTGAGCATATATGTCCTATAACAAATTAAAAATAATAACAAATAAAATGAAATAATTCTTTTTGTGAGAGACATTTTTTGCTATAGGTGTGTATGTACGCCAGAGAGATAAAGACAGAGACAGAAAGTGAAAAATCACTCCCCAGAGGATGGCCACGCTGCAATCCCTTTTCTTTCATTCTCCTCTCAGGATTTTAGGCACCCACGCACAGACATCTAGCTTGAGTTTTAAGCCACCAAGTCTGGAATTTGAATTGTGGTTGACCACATGGGAGTCCAACCACATAACCATTATGCTATCAGCTGGTCCCAAAATTTAAAAATTCTTAAAAAAAAAAAAATTCTATAGCCAAGATTTGTTCACTTCACTGTATCTAAATTTTACCTAAAAAAAAGGGGGGGGGGGGTAAATGTATATCTGATACAAGGGCAAAAGGTTTGTCGTTGTTGAAGCTGAGTGACAGGTACAAAGGGGTTCATTATATGATTTTGCTGACTTTGGATATGTTTAAAATTTTTCATTAGAAAAAACTTAAAAAAGCAACTCCTATATAGAGTAAATTAATAGAAAATATGTCAGAAATGAAATTATTTACAACACTTTTTTTAAGAGAGATTTTTGCTACTCGCCAGAGACACAGAGAGACAGAAAGCAAGAAATCACCCTCCAGGAGGAATGGCAATGCTGCAATCCCTTCTCCATTCTCCTCTTGGAATCTTGGGCATGCACGCACACAGACCCTGTCTGAGTTTTAAGTCACTGAGTCTAGGACTCAAACTGTGGTTGACTGCGTGGGAGTGCAGTGATGTAACCACTATGCCATCTGCTGGTCCCTATTTACAACATTTATTGCACTGGGAACTGCCATCTCAATCAGTGGGATCCAAATTAATACTTCATTATACCTGGCTTTCTGTACTATCGAATATGCAAATAAAAATCCCCAAATTCCTAAAGTTCTTGAACAATAATTTTAGACTTCATTAAGGATATGGGAAGTTTAATATCAAATAGAAATGAAAGAAAAACAAAATGACAAAAGGAAATACAGGCATAATAATTAAAAAGAAATGTACTACTTTTGGGTCACCATGGAATGCAGCAATTAAGTGTTATGTATAGAAAATTGGATCCTTGGGACCAGCAGTTAGCATAATGGCCATGTCACTGAACTCCCATGTAGCTGACTGCAGTTCAAGTCCCAGACCTGGAGGCTTAAACTCACGCCGGGCATGTGTGCATGTGTGCCCAAGATCCTGAGAGGAGAATGGAGGAGAAGGGATTGCGGAGTGGCCATCCCCCCTGGGGGGTGATTTCTTGCTTTCTGTCTCTCTCTGCATTTCTGGTGAGCGCACGTGCCCTATAGCAAAAACCTCTCTCAAAAAAACAAACAAACAAAAACTGGATCCTCTGTGTTCCATCATGGTTTGAGTCAGTCCCTGTCAACTTGAAAAACACAGCAGGTGAACATGCTTGTATGCCCAATGTACTGATGGGATGAAGAAATGGCGGGAAAAAGACTGTAGCATGACACCTCACTGGGATGTCATCATTAAGTGCACACACCCACTGGGAGGGAAAAAAAGTGTTACCTTCAAAATTGTAACCTATGAATAAAATTTAAACCTTATCCCAAGTTACTGTACTTCTCTCATAAACTATATTTTTGAAATCCATTTTCAAATTTTAATATATGTTGGGGCCTGCAAGTGGCATGATGGTTAAGGTGCTGGACTCCCACATGGCCAATCCTAGTTCAAGTCCCAGACCTAGTGGCTTGCTTCCTCGCTTTCTCTCTCTCTCCCTCTCTGTGTGTCTCTCTGGTGAATTGAAAAACAATGACGACAATAATAATAATAATAAAAATGCAATTAATTAATTCTTTTTTTAACTTTATTGATTTATTTATTTTAATTTGACCAGAGAGAGAGAGAAAGTGAGAACGCAAGCCAACAGGTCCAAGACTTGAACCACAGTTGGTCATGTAGGAATCAAGTGCCCTTAACCACCATGCCACCTGCCAGCCCCCATATTGTCAGGCTTATTTTTTTCCCCCAAGAAGAGCAGTTTTAACTTTAATAAATCAAAGAAATGCTAAGGAACTTTGTTTTAAAACTTAAAGCCAGGAAACAGGTTAGGATTCTGTTTAAATAGTAGGTTCATGAATCTATCAACCGCTCAAGACAGGATAAAAATTTTTAACACCGGAAAACAAAGCCTAGAAGAAAATCAACAATGTTTTAGTCAAAAGTCATAACATGCTATTTCACCAGTTCAGTCTCATGTACTTTATCTATCTTCTGTTGTGGTTCGATCTTCCTGATTAAATTCTGAAATATAATATTCAACTCCAGACTTGTCCCTACAATTAAGTTGGCCATTTTCTTAGTTTTTGAACTCTTATTTTTGTGTCTCTGTATTTAATTTTCCTAGTATAGCACTCCCTTAAGAACTTCTTGGAGATCTGGTCTGGTGCTGGTAAATTCTTTCAGGTTTTGTCTATCTGAGAACGTCCTTGTCTTTTTTTCCCATATGAAGGACAATCTTGCCGGGTACAGTATTCTTGGTTGAAATTGCTTTTCCCTTAACACTTTGAATATATTTTCCCATTCTTTCCTCCCTCACATTGTTTCTGAGGAGAGGTCTGCTGTTAGCCTGATGAGATATCCTTTGTAAGTAACTTGCCGTTTTTCTCTTGTCAATCTTTGTATCTTGTCTTTGTCTGTGGTTTTGGTCAATCTGGCTATAATGTGTCTTGGAGAAGATCTTCTTGGGTTGATTCTATTTGGGGTCCTTTCTATTTCTTGGGACTGGATCTTTGAGTGCCTCTCTAGGTTTGGCAAGTTTTCTTGCAGGATTTCTTGGAATAGATTATCAATGCCCTTATGAGTCTCTTCACCTTCTGGGATATCAATTATCCTGATGTTTGGACATTTGATGGTATCTAGTATTTCTCATATATTATTCTCATTTTTTGGGGGCAATTTTCTCAGTCTTTGTGGTGGATTTCTCTAGGCCAGCAATTTTATCTTCTACATCTGAGATTGTATTTTCTGTATGATCTAGTCTGTTTTTAATACTTTCAAGGGAGATCTTGACTTCCTGTATTATAGCCTTCATCTCTAACAGGTCCATTTGATTCTTTTTTATAGTGTATATTTCTTCTTTTAGATCTTGCAAGAATATCCTCACCTCCTGGAACTCGTCAAGTCCTTTCTCCTTTCTCTTCTGCAGTTCACCGTATCTCTTCTCTTCCATCTCTGTTAGCTTCATGATTATGAATATTCTAAATTCTTTATCAGACATTTCCATGATTTCCATTGAACTGTCTGTGGATGAAGAGGAGTTATTCTCTTCTCTTGGAGGAGAAGTATTTTCTTGCTTTCCCATATTTCTTGTGGCCTTGTGGTGATTTCTAGTCATCTGATGGATGGTGTGTTTTTCCCTAATTCTTGAAGTTCAATCTGAGCATTCATGAGAGTGCAGAAGGAGGTGATCTGGAATCTATTTACCTGTCCTCTTTTATCCCTTTGTGCAGCAGATTCAGTGGATATTGAGGAATATGTTAACCCTAATAGTATTCGGATGATTGGCTACGGTTCCCTTATATCCATCTTGAAACACAGTGAATGGAGACTGAGGAACAGAGTGATGAGACAAAAGAAAAAGAAAAGGAAACAGAGAGAGAAAAAGAAACAAAGAAAAAAATTTTTAAGTTATTTTTGTTTTTTAAACCAAAAAAATTTTAAAAACTAGTTTCAGGAGCGATGAAAGAGTCTTCTTTTGAAGGCCTGCCCCTTGCCTTTTCACTCGAGTTTGGGGGCTGAGTTATCAGTAGAATATCTTCATCTCTCCTTTTTTCCCTGAAATCACTAGTTCTCAGGAGCCATGGAGGAATCTTCTCAGTAAATAATTCTTTAAAAAATGTTTTTAAACATATGTATTTAGTCAGAGTATGCAAAGATTACAGATGAGTATTCATTTTTTAGAACTATGCTCTCTTTTTTTTTAAAATGCTATAGGGCATGTGCACCTGCCAGAGAGACAGGGAGTGAGGGGGAAAGAGAGAAGGAAAGTAAGAAATCACCCCCCCACAGAGATGGCCACACTGCAATCCCTTCTCCTCCAGTATCCTCTAGGAATCATGGGAATGCAGACACACGTACCTGAAGTGATTTTCAAGTCACAGTGTCCGGGGCTCGAAACATGGAATAAGCCATGTGGCATCCAGTGCCTTAAGCTCTACACCACACACGAGCCCCAAAATTTGCATTTTAAAACAATGATTTCTTTTACAGTCACAGCCTCTGAATTTTAAATGTCAAATATTCTAATTAATAAAAATTGTGGGGAAGCTTCTGTTATCAAAATAAGATAATTTTTACATATAATTATTTTTTGGTTTTAATCATTGTTTAGACAGATTTCTATTTTGAATCATTTTCTTAGTAAGCTATTCAGAGGTGTTAAAGTATTGAGTAAAAGGTGTGTTTATTTTTAAATTCTTGTTTTAAAAACTTTCCCCCAGAACGGTTAAACCCCTGCAATAAACTTGAAGATGCCTGCAATGTTTGCATTTGCCCACGACCAACGCCTTACCAACATTAGGGTTTCTCATTTTGATTATTTTTGCCAATAGGTGTAAAATGGTACCCTGAAGTAATTTTTGTTTTGTTGTTTTTTAGTTTTTTAAATTTAATTCAACAGAGAACTTTACTTTTCTATCTGTCAAATGTTTCCTTCCCTTGTACATCACACCTATTTTCCACCACCCACTCTCTACCAACAACTCTCACCCTTACAGTCTCTAGCATTTACACCCATCCTCTCCACCATCACGTCTTCAGATCTCCCAACCTCTACTGTAGCACTCAATACAAACTGAGTGGGAATATACAATGTGCATCTTTCAGAGCTTGGCTTACTTCACTCAACATTAAGTCTTCTATATTATCTACTTTAAGTTAAACAATAGGCTCTCATTGTTTCTTATAGTGGTAATATTCCATACTATATATGTGCCACAGTTTTTCAATGCAGTCATCAGTTTTTTGACACTTGAGTTGAATCTTTCTACATAGATTTTAACAATGTTATGAGAATGTGTTAAAACACTTTTAACAATCTATTCTATAACAATCTAGACAGTCTCATTAATGCATACTTTTCATATCCTTTTAAATTATTTAATTTGATTTATTATTATTAATTTTAAAATTTTGCTATAGGGCACACATGCTCACCAGAGAGACAGAGAGAGAGAGAGAGAGAGAGAGAGAGAGAGAGAGAGAGAGAAAGGGAGAGAGCAAGTTGCCAGGTCCGGGACTCAAACGGCAGTTGGCCATGTGGGAGTCCAGCACCTTAACCATCACGCCACCTTGCTGACCCCCTTCTTAAGATCCTTTTGATACTTTCTGAATTCCTTTAAAATTAACTCTAGGACACATAATTTTAGAAAAGGAATCCTGGTGAAGGGAAAGATATTACTGAACAGATATCTAAATGGGCATAACTTTTGGCAGGCCATTTGGAGATACATATATATGTGTGTGTGTGTGTGTGTGTGTGTATATGTGTGTGTGTGTATATATATATATATATATATATATAAAGACTAAAAAAACAGGCAGTTTTTGACCTACTGATCTCAATTCTAGAAATACCTATCTAAAGAATTTGAGGAATACCGCACATCCCAAATGTAAGGTCTAAGTTGTTTTATCTCCTGCCTGAAATGAAAACCAGCTCTCAGATAACTGCATGGCTTTGTCCCTAGCTCTATTTCTAATCTTTGGGTCTTTGCTTAGATCTGAGTTATCAGAATTCTTCCCGAGTCACTTTTTTTGTTTAGGTTTTTGCCATAGGGCACATTAGGCAGAGAAAGAAAGAGAGAAAGAGAGAGAGAAAGAGAGAGAGAGAGAGAGAGAGGAGAAATCACCTCCCTCCCCCCAGTGGTGGGGGTGATGGCCATACCACAATCCCTTCTCCTCCTGGGATTTTAGAAATGCAAGCCCACATGCCCAGAATGATTTTCAAGCCACCAGGTCCAGGACTCAGACTGTGGTCTATCACGTGGGAGTCCAGAGCCTTGACCACCACACTACTTGTTCCTGTCCCATCACTCTTATAAATAGCACTTCTCCAACCACATCATTCTGTTTTCCTTCATATTTTACCACCTAAGATTCTGTGCATGTGTATTTGATACAAGTATATCCCCCCTCACACCCCTCCTCCCCTTTTAATGTAGGAAGCAGAGGCTTTTATTCAATTTTCTATTTCTTCCATGAGACAAACAGACAGGCAACCCCAATAAGGTCTTAATGCCATGATCCACTCCCAGCCTCAGCCAACCTGGATCATAGAACCCAAGAATGCACCTGGGATGTACAGAGAGACCACAGGATGAGAACTGAGGATGTTCTCATGTGGATCCAACTTCACAGGGCTATGCGTTACTGCTGTGCCATTGGGCTGGCTCTGTCCACAGCACTTTGGACAGTGCCTGAGATATAATGGCAATAGGAAGTTGTTGAATGAACAATGCTAATTATAGCAAGACATTTTTCTTTTTTCATAATAGAGCTCTTACGTGTGTGTGTGGGGGGGGGTTGGTCACACTGCAATCCCCTTCTTCCAGTCCATTGGATATTGAGCATATGTCCAGTGCATTTCAGGGGGACTGGGCCAAGGATTTGAACCATGAAGCTTCCAGCACTGCAGCCTGGCACAGTACCACCTGTGCCACCACAGTCTCCCCCTCCTCTCCCACCCCTTTGAAGTTTTTATTTTATTTGTTCATGAGAGAAGCTGGGCCACAGCATCATTTTATATGAGTGAAAAATTAGAAATAATCTGAGTTTCAAATGGGGAATCAATTAATAATTATAGTGAGTAATAGCTAGCTCAAGTCTTCTTATTGGGTGATCAGAGAAGGTAGTTGCTTAAGTTAAAGCAGAAGTTAGAAATTCTGATTATCACTGTGCCCCCTTCACCACTAATGTTTCGGGCAACAGCTAGTGTCAACCACAGGAAATGCAAGTGAACAAGCCTTCAGATGATTCCAGATCCCAGCTTTGAATATGCCCTAGCTAATGCTGAGTGGAGCAGATATAAGCTCTACGCTGAGGCCTTCATTCCCAAACTGTGCTCTCAGGTACTCTGGGCATCACAGAGCAATGTAGTCATATCTGTCATGACTATGTAAACAGCTAACTCAATATAGTTCACAGTTTTAACATATCACTGTTCCTTTCGATGACATCTTATCTTTGTTACAGTGGTTTTTTTTAGCAGCTGCTGTGATAAGAAGCAAGTACTCTGAGAAAAATCAATGTAGAACAGGATGAGGGTGGTGGTATCTAATCTGATTCCACGACTAGGTCACTTGAAAAAATATACAACTTCCTCCTTGCTCACTTTCTCTAGAGACACTCATCCTGACACCCATGCACCATGCTCTGAGTAAGCCCAGGCCACACAGAGAGGTCATATGTAGGTGTTTTTCTGCTAACATCCTCAGCTGAGGTCTCAGCTGACAACCAGTATCAACTGCCAGACCTGTGAGGCAGAAAACCTCATATGATTCCAGATCCAAGACTCCAACTGAGGCCCCAGACATGAAGAACAGAGACTAGCATTCTCCCATGTGCTGTCCAAACTACTGACTATGTGATCATAATGGTTGTCTTAAGCTGCTAAGTTTGGGAGTAATTTGTGATGCAGCCATGGTAATCATATCCATGGGGTTCAATATATAAAACAAAGAAAGAAAAGGTCCTGCATAGAGCAATGATAATGCAACAGGAAGCAACGATTATGACTAACCCAATTCTGTGCACCTGGGATTCCTAAAAAATGGGGATGAGGGGGCCAGCACGTGGCATTGTGATTAAGGTACTGGACTCCCATGTGGCCAAGCACAGTTCGACCTGGCAGTGTGCTTTCTCACTTTCCTTTTCTCTTTTTCTCTGTTTCTCTCTGGACAAATTAAAAAATTAAAAAAAAATTTTTTTAAAGGGAGATGAGCACAAAAATCATTGAGATACATTAAAACAACAACAACAACAACAAAAAAAAACAACTCAAAAGCAAATGTACATTTACCATTTTGATGTACAATAGAGCCAAAGCTGCTGCTTTGAGCATAGGCCCACTGACAGAAGATTCCATGACCTATCTTTAACATATTCTACACCGTAGTGCATCCTACAATATTTCCAATTTAGGTTTCTTTAAAGTGGAAAAGTGGAGCAAGAAGTGGAAAGGCTGGAACAGGCAGGTGGTGTGGTGGTTGGGGTGCTGAATTCCTACATGGCCAACCATGGTTTGAGTCCTGGACCTGGCAGCTTACTTTCTCACTTTCTCTCTCTCACTGATCAAATTAAAATAATAACAAATATAATTGAATAAATAATTATTTAAAAAAAAGTGGAAAGGCTTATAAAGCAATGTGAGTACAGAAATTTCCAATATTTTTATGACTGTCTCATTCATATCTAATTGGAAAGCAATTTTTTTTTTAAGTTTCATTTGTTATTTTTTAAAAATTCACCTTGGAGTACATGCACTCATCAGAGAGAGAAAAAAGGAAAGTGAGAAAGCAAGCCAACACGTCTGGGACTTGAACCAAGGTCAGCCATGTGGGAGTCCAGCACCTCAACCACCATGCCACCTGCTGGTTCTGGGAAGCAATTTTAACAAATATCTTCACTGAATCTTTCCAAAACATTCAACTCCCTTTAGCCATTCCTATAATAACAATTTAGTTGCATAATTATTTTTTTTAATTTTTTTCATTCATTTATTTTAACTTGACCAGAGAGACACAAAGAGACAGGAAAAGTGAGAAAGCAAGCCACCATGTACAGAACTCAAACGTGGCTAGCCATGTGGGAATGTCCAGCACCTTAACCACTATGCCACCAGCTGGTCCCCTAATTGCATATTAATATAATAAAGAGCACAATGGTCATAAACAGATCTGGAAGCTAAGAAACTGTCACTCTTAATAAGTATTTATATATATATATATAAATATTATTTATCTCTATATAATTACATATAATTGTTTTGTTTCTAAAATTAGTAGGTACCTATTACTTCTGATACATAGAAACCAAGAAGTTCATAAAAAATGTTGAAATTGAGACCAGCAGATGGTGTAATGGTTACTTACGCTGCTGGACTCCCATGTAGTCAACCATGGTTCAAGTTCCAGACCCGGTGGCTTAAACTCACACCAGGTGTTTGTGCATATGTGTCCAAAATCCCAGAGGAAAACACAGAAGACTGTGGAGTGGCCA
This sequence comes from Tupaia tana, assembly GCA_026018925.1. Taxonomy (NCBI): domain Eukaryota; kingdom Metazoa; phylum Chordata; class Mammalia; order Scandentia; family Tupaiidae; genus Tupaia; species Tupaia tana. Next base: position 39,865,996 of record JAKSZU010000005.1, read on the forward strand.
TCCACCCTAGGGGGGGAAGTCTCACTTCCTGTCTCTCTGTTTCTCTGGCAAGTGCACATGCCCTACAGTAAAACTCTCTAAAAAAAAAAAAGTTAAAATTATTCTAGGAAGCAGGAATTTACATATCTGTTCTGACAAGAGAAGTCAACCAAGGGTGTTGTAAAGCCATATATTACCTGAACTGATGATGTCATCTATGTAAAATACATCAAAATTTTATGTATTACTAAAACAACATACTGCCATTTAACTGTAACACAACGCTAAGATACTAGATTGCACTTAGACTCAAATATAATACTATTTTGAGAAACATAAACTATTATAATACTATGAAAAAAAATGTGTAGAAAAAAGCTGAAGGGGCCAGCAGGTAGTATGGTGGTTAAGGCACTGGACTCCCACATGGCCAACTGTGGTTCGAGCACTGGATCTGGTGGCTTGCTTTCTCACTCTCCCCTCTCTCTTTGGTGAGTGTGTGTGTGCTATAACAAAAATTAATTAATTTAATTAAAATAAATACTTCTAAAGATGCTGGAAGTCTAGAACCTTAACCACCATGCTACCTGCTAGCCCCTAAAATAAATAATTCTAAAAAGAAAAAAGAAAAAAGCTAAAAGCAGTGATAATTACTGGTCAGAGGAAGTCACATAAAACAGTAAGCAACATACTAAAATGCTATCCCAAAAGGAATTTTCAAAATGGTAAATTTTAAATAAGCAAGTCCTTTACAGGCATGAAGCTACCTTCAAATCAAGATGTAAACAATATTGTTATTGTAATTAACAGCTTAAAAAGGCAGTTAAATGGCAATTAATAGCACTGATGAATATGTAAGAGAATGTGAAGAATTCTCAAGTAGATCACTACTCGCTTCCTTTCTCTAATGTGTATACAGATATCCTCCTGTTAAATAAAAAATAGCATGTCTCAAGTAATTAATAGAGACCCTGTATTTAGAACTGCCACTTGTTCTTCTTTAATTCAATATCTCCCAAGTACTCTAAGTAAAAATATTTTTTACCTGAAACTAGCTGGTGATGTGGTGGTTAATGGGTCTGGATCCCACAGGCCAACAGTGAAGTTCAAGTCCTGGACCTGGTGGCTTAAAAACCATGCATGGTGCATGTGTGTGTGTGCATCAAATCCTAAATAGAGAAGGGACTGCCACAGGTCCATTCCCTTTGAGGGGTGCTTTCTTACTTTCCCCCTCTCTCTGTCTCTCCAAAGAGTGCACGCACCTTTTAGCAAAAAAAAAAAAAAAAATTTTTTTATACACATACATACACAGTTTGTTTACTGCCTTTTCGAAACTTGGTTTCAGGGACCAGCAGTTAGTGTAATGGCTATGTTGCTAAATTCCCATATAGTTGACCGCGGTTCGAGTCCTGAACCTGGTGGCTTAAACTCACAACGGGCACGTGTGTGTGAGTGCCCAAGATCCCGAGAGGAAATGGAGAAGGGATTGTGGTGTGGCCATCCCCCTGGGGGGTGATTTCTCGCTTTCTGTCTCTCTGTCTGTCTCAGTCTTTCTGGTGAGCACGCGCGCCCTATAGCAAAAACCTCTAAAAAAAACCCAAACAAACAAAAAATCAAAACTTGATTTCAAAGAACATTCAAATTGCAATTCAACTTACCTCTTCTTTGGTGTATCTTCTGTAGGTTTTTGAAGCCTGCCAATTGTAGCCTCCAAATTTGCAAGTGGTCTTCTGTTAGGTGGCTTTGTTGTTTGTACATTTACTGTACTTAATTCAACTTTCATGCTCTTAATAATATCTAACAAGTCTTTTTTTGTATTTTCTTTGACATTGTCTTGGCTCTCTGAAGTCTTTTTGGAAATCTCATCGGTTGGAACAGACTGCTCATCTTTCTTGCTATAGGTAACACTGCTGGTGCCAAAATACCTTTGGATGTTATTTTTTGTCCTGGAAAGACATTAAACAAAAAATACAATATAAAATAATAGAGCAATAACTAAAAAACCTTCTACATATATCTATTTTTTTAAGTTCTGTTACAGGACACTTACAGTTGGGGTGAAGGGAAAGGAAAGTGAGAAACCACCCCCTAGCAGGGATGGCCACTCGCAATCCTTTCTCCGACATTCTCCTCTTGGGATTTGGGCACATGCCACTGGGCTGGGATTCAAATCACGGTCAACCATGTGGGAATCCAGTGCCATAACCAACAGCACTTGTGGCTCCTTCTACACATTTATAAATATTTTCAATTCAAGCCTTTTCTATTTGCTTTTGCTTTTTTATTTAACATTTTTAAGAGTTTATTTATCTATATTTTAATTTGACCAAAGAGGAATAGAGTGAGAGAAAGAGAGAAAGTGAGAAAGCAAGCCACCCAGTCTGGGACTCAAACCACATTCGGCCATGTGGGAATCCAGTCCCCTTAACCACAATGCCACTTGCCGGCCCCATTTTTGCTTTCTAATTAACCACCATAACAACAATAACTTACCATATATTAGCATATACTGTATGCCTAATTTTGTGCAACACAGTTTATGTATATTTTCTCATACCCACATCAAGCCATAAAACAAGGGTTATTCCTATTTCATAGATAAGACAATTGAAAATCAGAAGAGTAACCTATCCAAGGTCATGTGGCTTAGCACTCATTATGGCCTAATCCACACTGGTATGCCAAGTGGGTAGGAATGCTGAGATACTGAACACCTGGTCTTTGGGGCAGCCAGCTGAAGCCTGAAGCTGCTGGTGTCCTCAAGTCTGCTGCCTCCCTTTTCTTAGCCCAGGGCTCGTACAGATGTTATTTGCTATGCGTCTCAAGCCATTATAAAGAATAGGAAACATAAAGTTAATAAATCACAACTGGGGCCGGCAGGTGGCATGGTGGTTGATGCACTGGATTCCCACATGGCCAACTGTGGTCTGGGTCCTGGACCAGGTAGCGTAAAAATCTGGCCAGGCATGAGTGTGTACATGCCCACCCAAAATCCCAGGAGGGGAATGAAGGAGAAGGAATTGTAGTAGGGCCAATGCCTCTGGGGGGGGGGGGGGGGTGATTTCTCACTTTCCTTCTCACTGTCTCTCTTTCTCTCTCTGGCGAGCATATGGGCCCTATGGCAAAATAAAAGGTTACTTTAAAATTCCTAGGTGAGGCCAGCCAGTAGTGTGGTGGTTAAGGAAGCCAGATCCCACATGGCTGACGAGGCAGTTAAAGTACCAGACCTGGTAGCATGAAAACCATGCAGGGTGCATGTGCATGGGTGGCCAAAATCCCAAGAGGAGAGTGGAGGAGAGAGGACTGCAGTGTGGCTACCATACTCCCTATCCCACCACATGATGATTTTTCACATTCTCCCTCTCTCTGTGTCTCTGTCTCTCTTCTTTGAGTGCATATGCCCTGCAGCAAAAACAAAGCAAAACAAAAAAACCTCCAACTGCACAACTATCAACAGTATCCTCATAATCAGTATGTTATTGAACCCCAAAGCTTGGTCTTGATTCAGATGCTCATCACACAAAAAGCCAAACCCAAAAATGAATATTGCCATCAAGGAAAGGTCTATTCAGATGATACCAACTAGGAGGTGGGAAGTAATCTCTCAGATTCACTCTCCTCAACTAACTGAAGTCCAGAGTTTTTACAGGGTAATACCTATAAAGGATCTGGAGGTGGGCAGATGGTCCCTTTAAGATGTCAGGTGTGATAAATTATTCTGTTTCTTCTGCATCTTAAAGCAGGCTCAACATCTGGTCAGTCTTGCTTTATCTTCAGGAGGGCAGTCTTTTATCAGTGCTCATAATCAAAAGGTTAGTAATCAATAAAGCTGTATATTAAACTAGACTAGAAGTATTTAGTCCTCCTAATTGTAAACTAGGAAACTAAGAAATTGATTTATAACAATGAGCAAAAAGAAAAAATAAACTTGAAGGATGCTCAATAACAAATACACAGGACCTTCATTATAATATCATTTAATATACAGTATAATTTAGGAAAAATGTTCTCTTTTGCATCTGAAAATTAACATTACAGATATTTTAATAGAAAGATGGTAATAAGGACAATGAATCTCAAATATAACATTTACTACAATGTTTCCTGCCAAGCCTACTAAAACACTACAGAAAGTAATCTATATTTATTATAAGAAAATCATATATAGGAAGTAACTCTGTAACACTAACATAATAAAACTCTAGCCCTAACCTCCCATCTGAGTTTGTTTCCAAGGAAAACATCTTATCAGCATTTCTTTTTTTTTGCTATAGGGTGCCTGCGCTCGCCAGACAGACAGAGAGAGACAGAGAGATAGAAAGCGAGAAATCACCCCCCCAGGGGGGATGGCCACGCCGCAATCCCTTCTTCTCCATTCTCCTCTCGGGATCTTGGGCACGCACGCACACGCGCCCGGCATGAGTTTAAGCCACCGGGTCTGGGACTCGAACCACGGTCAACTACGTGGGAGTCCAGCGACATAGCCATTACGCTAACTGCTGGTCCCTATCAGCATTTCAACTGTAACATATCCAAAACTACATTCATGAGGTCTCCTTTCAGACTGACTTTCCATTTTTCACCCTTTTTACTAAACAGGGTTCTATCACAAATATATTTTTGTATTCTATAATATGTCACATTTAAAAACCTTTCTCAAACCTGCCCTTCATTCTTCTACTAATAGTAAGGGTACCCTCATCCTCCAATGCAACCATTAGAAATCGTTGCTTTCTCTGTCTACTCTGCCATTATCTCATTAAGTCATATTCCATTCATTCTACCTATCCAGTTTTTCTCCTCCATTCAGCTGACCATTTCCACTTCCACTGCTAGTAACCTGCTTCAGCACTGTATTTAACCAAACTGTCCCCAGTTTTGCATGAATATGAGGGGATTCCAAAAAGTTTGTGGAAAATGGAATTAAAGTATGCTTTTTTAAATTTTTGTGCAAAAACTTTTGAATCAATGCAAATTTTTCACAATATGCATTTCCTATAAATTTTTGAAGACCCCGTATATACAGTGGAATTAGGTTCCCATAATCATGAAGTTCTTTAAGAAATTCCAAAATCAAGCGTCCTGTAACTCCTTTTCTTTCTTGGCTAACTCCAACCAGGGCCCTCCTTCAGACTTTATGAGACTTCTCTTCCAGAAAGTATACTCCAAATCTCTCCTACATGTTGTCCCAGCAATTCCTTCTTGAATAAACAGACTACTCTGTGTCTACTTACACTATCTCAGCTATTACTTCACTATACTTGAGACAGCTCCTGGGTGGAACTATACGTTCCGTGATGACAGGACTTGTTCCGAGCTCACAACCAGTACTCGCAAGCTGTAAGTACTTTCAATAATGAACTAAAGAATGAATGAAGAAGGCAGGAATGAGGCCATCAAATAAGTCCTGGGAGGCAAAAACAAAAGCAATGTTTCCTTCTAGAGCCTGGATAAACTGAGAGGAGAATGTGACAAGAGGAACGAGGCGCAACAAATCAGGCATGTGATTGTTGCTGTTTCTCACGCACGCCATGACCTTGGGCAAGTCATCTAATCTTTCTGGGAATTCTCTTTCCTCATATTTAAAGCAATGGCCTCTAAGATCCCGCAGGTAATAAACACTGACCCCAGGAAAACGGAGAATAACAGAATGTACGTAAGGGGGAAGGGGTTTCCTGAAGACCTTGGGGTCCTCAGCGCAGAAATACGATACCTGACTGTTCCGCGCCACGCAGCCAGAAGCACGACGGTAGCCGCCATTGCCGGTGGGTTTCCAGAAGACAAAGGGTGGCGGGAAAGCGGGCGAAAAGGTAGGAACGCTGAGACTCTCGGTAACATTGCGGAGAAACACACTGAATAAAGTACTCACTGGAATACCCCGTCCCTCCCCAAACACACCCCCTGCCCTCTCTTCCGTTTCCCGGCTGGCACGTCCCTCTCTCTTTGAGTTCCGGTGAGCAACAGGAGCGAGTAACTGTGTTCCGCGCTCTTACGCAGCCTAGCCGCAGCCAGCGGCCTCTAGGCGGCTCCACCCTCCTGGTAATTCTAGTCTGAGCGGGAAGTCCGGGAGTTCAACGACTCTCCGCGGGTAGATGCCGAATTGAGGGGCTAGCAGAGAGTGGAGGAAGTCATCTGTTGTGCAGAGACTGCTGATGGGGCCAGTGAGATGAGGCAAAGAGCCGATCTTGTGCTTTGCTTTCTGGGAAAGGATCCAGAGCGTTCAGTCGTTCTCATAGCCACCGAAGAGGTGTCAGAAATTATCTTAGCGAGGTAGAAGACAGGGTGATCGCCCCTGCACCCCCGCGTTCCCGCGTCAATAGGACGTGCTGCCCGAAAACTTAGTTTTTCTTTTCAGTCCCCATTGTTGATTGAGAGACAAAACAAGAGACATGTTTCTGCAAAAATAACTTTAAAGATAAAAAGATGCAGGCCAGCCGTTGGCCCGGTGGTTAAGGAAGCTAGATCCCACATGGAAGACTTCCATTCCCATCGGAGGCTTGAGAAACACGAGGGGCATGTGGGTGTGGGAAGGAGAAAAGGCATTGCGTCGTGGCCATGCCCGTGGCAGGTGCTCCTCCCCTCCTGAGGAGCACGCGTGCCCTCTGGGGTTGGGGAAGGAGAGAGGCCATGGTGCTACAGGCACTACACGTTCATTTGCGGTGCTGGAAGCCACCTGGACGACTAGGCCCTTCAGAACCCAAGTCTACTTGTAACAGATTAGGGTTGGCACTCAAGATCCTGACCAGCTAGAGGGCTAGGGGAGGGGGACTGCTGTCTGACAAGACCCTGTCTAGGATGTCTCTCTCTCTCTCTCTCTCTCTCTCTCTCTCTCTCTCTCGTGCTCTGTCTCATAAAAGAAATAAGCTTTTTTTTATTTTTAAAGATGTTTTTGTTTTGTTTTGCCATTGGGCACATGTGCTTGCCACAGAGAGGCAGAGGGAGACAGAAAGTGAGAAATTACCCCCAAGGTAGGATGGCCATGCAGCAATCCCTTCTCCTCCATTCTCCCCTCGGGATTTTGGGCATGATAGCAAACCCACCTGGTGAGATTTTCAAGCCATAGGGTCTGGGACTCGAACCACAGTCCGTCGGCACCTTAACCACTACACCACCTGCTGCCCCTAAGAAATCAACTTTTTATTAAAAAAAAGAATAAGATGCAAGAAAGAGACCTGACTTTTTCCTGTCCCTTGTCAACCTGAAAAGGAAGGCTGAAGCAAATAAAGCAAATGAGTTTATTTGTGACAGGGTTAGGATGATTACCTGGGCACCACAAAATCCAGGTTGTCACAAATGATGTGTGCAGAGGTCTTAGAGCTTTCAGGATGACTTGTAAGGCAGAAGTCTGGAATGAGAGTCAGGAGTTGCAAGAAAATCTATACAGCAGCAATCAGCTAAATTCTATGGTAAGAACAGGATGACTTCATGGTCATGAACCTTAAGCAACATGTGGCAACTGGTTTGGAACATTGTTGTAACTGACACATTTTGAAAGTTATAACTAATAGATGTGACTTACAAAGGTACATAAGGAATGTATTCAGACAGTAAAGATGTTCACAAAATAACAGGGACGATGAGTCTAGGTGACATCTTGAGCTATTTCAGGTGCACATTCCTAAGCAAGCCAGGAGAAGTATGTAAGTTTTATTTCCCTATGATGCTGACTTAGGTAAACAGGAATCTCCTGTTTTTAAGGAAAAACTGGTCTAGTTGGGATTATTGGCTTCCTTAACGGCTCAGTTTGATAATGCTGCATTTTACCATGAGAGACCCTGTTTTTGTGTGGTCTGGAGACCTAGAGCAGGAAGCCAAAACAATGGTCTCTTACATTTTTATTTAACATCCTAATGGAAACAGTGAGCAGTGGCGCAGAGAGATGAGGGGTTCCTGATCTGGAAATGTGTGAGAATAAACCAGGTAAGAAATGTTGGCTAAAGGATCACACAGGAACTACTAGCCCAGAATTCCACACAGGTGGCCCAATAGTGATAGCATTATATTCCCTATCCTTCTGAAAAAGAATCAAGGTTGAGAAGTGAATATTTTTTTTTTTTGGAGAGGTTTTTGCTATAGGGCACGTGTGCTCGCCAGACAGACAGAGACAGAGAGACAGAAAGTGAGAAATCACCCCCCAGGGGGGATGGTCACGCCGCAATCCCTTCTCCTCCATTCTCCTCTCGGGATCTTGGGTACGCACGCACACGCGCCCGGCGTGAGTTTTAAGCCACCAGGTCCAGGACGCGAACTGCGGTCAACTACGTGGGAGTCCAGCGACATAGCCATTACGCTACCTGCTGGTTCCCAGGGAATGAATATTTTTGATACTGAAAGTATAGCTTACATTGACTGGATTTATCGAATACTATGCACAGTGAATATGTAGATGCTTATTTTGTCTTTTTTTTCCAAAACATTTTTTAAAATCGAGGTCTAACTTTGCCAAAAGACAAAATTACAATAAATTTAGTTTAAAGATCTAATTAGGTTTTGTTTGCAATTCTAGAATCAGCCAAAATCTCACTCTACAAGACAGAATGAAATAAGCAGAGAATTTATAGGCAGAAAAAGACAAACTGGCAGAAACAGGAAACAAAAAGCAGATTGATCATTTCACAGTTATTTTCCTTTCAGAGTTCAAACAAAGGGGATTCCTTGTCCTGCCAGTCAAGTAAACTAGACCCCTTCTGATTGATTGCTGTGAATTTCTTCTTTTTAAAAAACTGGCCTAGGGGCTAGCAGGTGGCATGGTGGTTAAAGATACTGGATTCCCACACAGCTGACTGCAGTTCAAGTCCCAGACCTGGTGGCTTGCTTTCTCGCTTTCCCTTTCTCTCTCTCTGTCTCTCTCTGGTCAAATTAAAAAATAATAATAACAAATGGAATTAAATAAATTAATAATTCTTTAAAAAACTGGCCTATTTCTTTCTTCTTAAACTTTATTTATTTATTGTTATTCTTTCATTTGATCAGAGAGACACAGAGAGAGGCAGAGAGAGAAAAGGAGAATGAGAAATCAAGTTACCAGGTCCAGGATTTGAACTTCAGTCAGTCTTGTGGGAGTCTGGTGTCTTAACCACCACATCATCTGCTGGCCCCCTAAAAACTGGCCTATTTCAAAGTTCAGTTTGATTACATGGCAGTTAGCAAAAGTGATTCCATTCTAGTTTGGTCTAGTCTGCTGGGCCTAGTGTGAGGTTAGTTTACAAAAATGGCCCTGTAAATTGCCTACCTGATACATGAAGGTGGATAGGCTGTGGCCTTTATGAGAATGCCCAACTGAAGGTCACAAGTGGGGACTGAAATTCAGCCCTGCTTTACTATCTTTTTTTAAATTTCTGTATTGTTTAAAAAATTATTTATTTAATTTATTATTAATTTTTATTTGACCAGAGAGAGAAAGAGGGAGAGAGAGATAGAGGGAGAGATAGAGGGAAAACGAGAAAGCAAGCCTCCAGGTCTAGGACTTGAACCTTGGTTGGCCGTATGGGAGTCCAGTACCTTAACCACCATGCCACCTGCCGGCTCTGCCTTGCTTTAGTATCTGCCTCCTCATTTTATTTTTTAAAAGAATTATTTATTTAACTTATTATTATTATTTTTTAATTTGACAAAAGAGAGACAAAGAGAGAAAAGGAAAATGAGAAAATAAGCCACCAGGTCCCAAACTCAAACCACTGTCAGCCATGTGAGAGTCCAGTGTCCTAACTATTATGCTACCTGCTGGACCTCCATCTGTTTCCTCCCCATCTGCCTGCTTTTTTTTCTTTTAAGAACTATTTTATTTTAATTTATTTATTCATTCATTTTAATTTGACCAGAACGAGACACAGAGAAAGAAAGAGAGGAAAATAAGAAAGGAAGTCACCAGGTCCAGGACTCAAACCGTGGGTGGTCATGTGGGAGTGTCCAGTACCTTAACCACCATGCCACCTGCTGGTGCCCATCTGTCCTCTTTTAAAAGAGCTTTTCTTTGTCTAGCCTGTCTCAAGTAGCCTCTGCCCCATCCAGACGCATTCTCTGGCAGGGACTGCTGTTGTCCACCTGTATTCATTCTCTCTTCCTGTGGAGTTATAGCTCAACGTGGGACCACAGAGGTTGACACTTAAACTTCCCAGCTTCCCTTGCAGATAGGTATGCCTAGGACAGAAATTCTAATCAATGGAAGGTAAACAGAAATGATATGGCCTTAAACAAACTTTTTTTCCTTCCTCCTAGTTGGGATACAGACCAAATGGACCTGAAGCAACTGCAGAACAGAGAGGAACAATTGCAGAGATGAGGATGACAGAGTGCCTTACATGTGCCCTCCAGTACCCCAGACAGTTTCAAAGGAAAGGGTGGGGGAAACTCACTTGCAGCTTATTTAAGTGAAAAATTTTTTAGAGGTTTTTGCCATAGGGTGCTCACCAGAAAGAAATAGAGAAACAGAGAGACAGAAAGTGAGAAATCACACCCCCCCCGGGGGGGGTGGGATGGCCACGCCACAATCCCTTCTCCTCCATTCTCCTCTCGAGATCTTGGGCATGCATGCACATGCACCCGACATGAATTTAAGCCACTGGTTCCAGGAGTTGAACTGCGATCGACTACATGAGAGTCCAGCGACATAGCCATTATGCTAACAGCGTTTCCCAATGGATTTTTGAGTCTTCTTGTTACAAATAGCCTAGACTGTACCTTAATCAAGGTGTCCTCTCCGTCAAAATCTTGCTTAATTTTCTAGAGTATTTATCAACTACTGAAATTATCTCATATATTTATGGACTTAAATGCTCCTCATCTGTCTTGCTCTGACAGAATATGTGCTTCTTGAGAATGGACTTTTGTCTTGTTCCCTGCTGTGATTCTAGTTAGTAGCCTGACATGGAGTAGGTGTTCAAAAAAATGGTGAATAAATGAATTATTTTCAGTGGAAGGGGAGAAATCAATACAGAAAATCCAAGCGATTTGCCCAACTTTACACAGCTAGTAAGAGGCAGAGTTAGATTCACGCTTATAGCTGTCTAACTGTGAGATTCTTTTACATTCTGGAAATCCTGCCGGGCTATGATTTTAGTCATGTGTGAAAGTCACATGAGCATATTTGTTAATGCACATTACTGATCTAAGTCTGAGAGTCTAACAGGCACCCCAAGTGACTGGATGCACGTGGTCCTCAAAATGTTGAGAAACACCACCATGGCCCTAAGGCTTATTTAACTGCTCACGACTCTGCATATTCTGAGAATGTGCATAAAGAAAAAACAGGTATAATCATGCAGTATTGTAAATAATAATACTGGAACAATGTGGACGACCCCCAGGAGTGTTATGCTCACTGAAAGGAGCCACATTGTGATTCTGCTTATACAACATTGTGAGGAAGACAAAGCTACAGGGACAGAAGTCACATCAATGTTATCCAAGGGATGGAGACAGAAGGAGGGGACTGACTACGAAGAGGCATGAGGAAACTTTCTTGTTATTGAAATACTCTATCTCTGGACTCTGGTGGTGGTTATATCACCAGGTTCACGTTACTTGATTTCATACTTCTCAGAACTCATAGATTTGGACACTGAGAAGCGTGAATTTTACTATACATATAATTTATACCTCAGTAAGCCTGACTTTAATTTAAAAAAAAAAAAAAAGGGTGGTTCTAGTGACCAAAAATTAAACCACAAAGAGAAGTTTAATAAATTCCAAAGAATTTTTTTTTAAAATTCTGTTCTTTGAAAACTATAGCTTATATAATTGTCCAGAGCAATCATTTATGAGAGTGACAAAAACAAAGCTTGAAAGTGGAAAATATCTTTCCTCTCTCACTTTCTATTCTCTTGGGTCAATGGAAGTCATGACATGTTTTTCTATGTAAAAATGCATCATGACTTTTCTGATGACCTAATGGTATTGACTCACCAGTCATTTTATCCCAGTGTCCCCTTGAAACAATGTGTCTTGGGACCAACAGATAGCATAATAGTTATGTCATTGGACTGCCACTAGTTAGCTGCAGTTTGAGTCCTGGACCCGGCAGCTTAAAACTCACGACTGGCATGTGTGCATGTGTGACCAAGGTCCTGAGAGAAGAATGGAGGACAAGGGATTGCGGCATAGCCATACGCCCGGGGATATGGGGTGGTTTCTGGCTTTTTGTCTCTGTGTCTCTCTGGCAAGCACATGCTCCCTATAGCATAAATCTCTCAAAAAAAAAAAAAAAGAAAAAAAAAAGAAAACAGAAGAGAAAAGAAACAATGCACCTTTTTATTTTCCTTCCTGTGAGATTTTTTCTATAGGAAATATGTGCTTGCTAGAGAGACAGAAAGTTAGAAAATACCCCTTAGGGGGATGGCCATGTTTCAATCCCTTCTGCTCCATTCTCCTCTCTGGATTTTGGGCACACACGAACATGCATCTGGCATGAGTTTCAAGCGCCGGGTCCGGGACTTGAACTGCAGCCGACCATGTGGGAGTCCAGCACCTTAACCACTATTCCACCTGCTGACCCCAAAACAATGCACGTTTGACAAGAGGCCAAAAAATAACTGAAATCGGTCCTGACACAGATTGGTACTTTGTCCTAGATGTCTAATGACATTCTACACTAGTTACCTCAACAAACTTTCCATGAAAATGAAAAAACACAGTTAAGCTATATCCTAGTTATCAACTTCTGCACCACAAGCCACTTTAAAATGATAGCTTAAAACAGCTACTTATTATCTCTTACAGTTGCGTGGTCCACTGAACTCAGCTGGATGCTTCTTTCTTGGGTTCTCACGTGTGGCTGAGGTCAGATGGCAGGAAGTCTGGACTGGGTATCCAAGATGGTTTCTTGATTCACACATCTGATACCTCAGAAGGAATAGCTGGAAGAAACAGGGGCTGTCTGGTGTCCCCCTTCCTACCTACATGGCCTCTCTCCCTGGCTAGGTTGGGCTTCCTCAGAGCATGGCGTCTTGACATGCCTGGATTCTCACAAAGCAGGTGGCTTGCATTAAAGCGAGCATTTCATGAGTCCAGGGCTAAAGCTACCCAGCATTGAAAATCTCATAGCATCACTCCCGCTGTGCTTTGACAGTATAACATGAGCAGAACTAGGAACCACACTCCCTTCAAATACAGCAGAAGTGGCACATTGGGGACCATTTTTGGAGATTTGCTACCATATCCTAGGACACTTTTAACTAAGTCCATTCACTTTATCAGTCTACTCATTATCGTCTTCTCTTTCTCCTCTCGTTCTTTCTGTCTCCTCTTCTCTTTCTTTTCTTGTTTCCAACCATCGTGATAATCCTTAAAGAACTTCACCTCTTAATTTCTATAACATTTTATAGAGACTTTCCACCTATAATATTTCACTTGATCATTATGATAACAGTTGCGGTAGGCAAGGCAAGGGTTCTTATCACCAATTTCCTAATGGGAAAATGAGCCTCAGAGTAGTTAAGTGAGTCACATGGCTGGTAAATGCCCGCCCACAGGTCTCCTGACTGCCCTGCTGGGCTCTTTCCCCGGTTCTCACGCCCACTCAATAGCGTGCTTGTGTCCGTTTGGCATCCTTCCAGCCTGAGCTGACAGCACGTTGAAGTTCCTCCACAACCTCCAAGTGCTGGCGTCAGCAAAGTCATGCACCTAAGATTAGTACGGTAAAATAGATTGAGAAAGAGCAAAGGAAACTTTCAGCACCTATGAACTAGAAGGATGTTAATTAGAATGTATTTCAAATTAGATTGTAGGTGTTGATGGAATTATTTAAAATAAAGGGCTCTTACTATTATACTACTGAAAGATCCCCTACACCCAGAACAAATCATCAATAATAGTGGAATATAAAATTGTTGTGAATCATTCACACCCCAAAGTAAATTTTTCTCTTTGATTTTTTTTTTTTTTTGAGAGATTTTCACTATAGGGTGTGTGCGCTCGCCAGACAGACAGAAAGAGACATAGAGACAGAAAGCGAGAAATCACCCCCCAGGGGGCATGGCCATGCCGCAATCCCTTCTCCTCCATTCTCCTCTCGGGATCTTGGGCACGCACGCACACGCGCCCGGCATGAGTTTTAAGCCACCGGGTCCGGAATGCGAACCGCAGTCGACTACGTGGGAGTCCAGCGACGTAGCCATTACACTAACTGCTGGTTCCCGATTTTTTTTTTTTTTTTGAGAGGTTTTTGCTACAGGGCGCCTGCACTCACCAGAGAGACAGAGAGACAGAAAGCGAGAAATCACCCCCCAGGGGGATGGCCACGCCGCAGCCCCTTCTCCATTCTCCTCTCAGGATCCTGGGCACACATGCACATGTGCCCAGTGTGAGTTTAAGCCACCAGGTCCAGGACCTGAACCAGGGTTAACTACGTGGGAGTCCAGCGACATAGCCATTACACTAACTGCTGGTCTCTCTACTTTGTTTTCTTAAGGAGTGAGCACTTGCCAGAGGGAGACAGAGAGACAAGGAAAATGAGAAACCACACTTGGTGTGGGAATGGCCACATCATAATCCCTTCTCTTCCATTCTCCTTTCGGGATTTTAGGCACACACCTGGCATGTTTTTCAGGCCACTGGGTCTGGGACTTGAACCACAGAGCTGACCATGTGGGATACAATGCCTTAACCACCACACCTCCTACTGGCCCTACAAAGTAACTTTTTAAATCAGTCAGTTGTCTTGCTTTCCCTTCCCATCTATTCCTTGTCAGGATCATAACTGAGTGACATGAACTGGCTTGGATTAACCTTCTCTTCTTGTCCTTAGTTTCTTTTCTCTTGGTTAAAATTAAATCATAATAGATTCTGAGATGGTTTAAAGTCAGAGATGGAAAAGAAAAACAACGTGGTCGAGGAGACTGTTTAAATGGGGTTATTCATACGATGTTAATATCATTCACAATAAGAAAACCTTGTACTACTAGCAAAACAAACTTACGAGATGCCCAGCACTGCGGCACTGGTAATGCTAGCATCCTGCAGTGCTGGAAGCCACATGGCAGTCTGTTTAGACCCAGCATTCACCTGAAAACCACACTAGGCTATGTGGGCTCCCAGGATCTTGAGGAGCTGAGGAAGGAGGATCATGACACTTTGTGGAGGGTACTCTCCCTACCCCATGTGCACACAATATTTCTATCACAATAAAAATAAATAAACTTGGGACCAGCAGTTAGTGTAATGGCTATGTCGCTGGACTCCCACGTAGTCGACCGCGGTTCACGTCCCGGACCCGGTGGCTTAAAACTCACGCCGGGCACGTGTGCGTGTGTGCCCAAGATCCCGAGAGGAAAATGGAGGAGAAGGGATTGCGGCATGACCATCCCCCCTGGGGGGTGATTTCTCGCTTTCTGTCTCTCTGTCTCTCTCTGTCTGTCTGGCGAGCGCACGCGCCCTATAGTGAAAACCTCTCCCAAAAAAAAGAATATTAATATGACTACAATTAGTTATAACCTGTGAAGAAGATAAACCGACAAAATATATAAAGCAAAAAAGGACTTTATTTGGGCATAAGTTTGAGAACTTACTTCACCAAACTGAAGCCCAGACAAACATAATGCAAATAGTCTCTGTACGTACTTACAGTAGTTTTATAATCCTCACACAGGTTTTCTAGGCAAAAACCAGGAGTGGGATGGGAGGGGGTATAAAAAGGATTTTACCAATTACTCTGGAGCAATTATTCAGGGCTACCAGAACGGACAAGGGTGGCATCACTCAAAGTTTGGACGGGCAGATGCCCTTGCACAAGTCCCTCCGTCAGGTTGCACTGGTCTTTGTGCAAGGCTGTGGTTCCAGCGGCGTGGACCACCCCCCCCCCGGGGGGTGATTTCTCACTTTCTCTCTCACTGTCTCTTTCTCTCTCTCTTCAAGCACATGCATCCTAAGACAAAAACCTCTAAATAAATAAATAAAAGGCGGAATGGAAATATCTTTCGAAAGTTTATTAAAAATTAAGGAAACTGAACAGAAAACAACTATCGGTGAGAATGTAAATTATCTTGAAGGTTAGTAAACCCTTTTTTTTTTTTTTTTTTTTTTTGGAGAGGTCTTTACTATAGGGCACGCACGCTCGCCAGAAAGACAGAGAGAGACAGAGAAACAGAAAGCGAGAAATCACCGCCCCCCCCCCCCCACCCCCCCCCCGGGGCGGATGGCCACGCCGCAATCCCTTCTCCTCCATTCTCCTCTCGGGATCTTGGGCATGCATGCACACGCGCCCAGCGTGAATTTAAGCCACCGGGTCTGGGACTCAAACCACAGTCGACTACATGCGCGTTCAGCGACATAGCCATTACACTAACTGCTGGTCCCAGTAAACACTTTTATTTTTTTAATAAGGATGTCTTCTGTTTCCAATGTAGCCACTACTAGAATACACCAAAGACAATTTTCTTCAACAGTTACCACTTCTGGACCTAACAGTGAGTTTTCATCAGTTAGGCTTTATCAAATAGTCCAGGAGAATATATTATTGTTGTTCTTAAGAATATTACTATATTTCTACATGCAGGAAGATAAAGTGGAAAAAAAAATAAGACATAAAGAGAGGGCCAGCTTTCTGGCCTAGTGGTTAAGGAAGCCAGATCCCACATGGCTGGCCATGGTTTGAGTTCCAGCCTGTGGCTTGAGAAACATGCTGGGTGCATTTGCATGTGTGCCCAGAGTTCTGACAGGATCGGGAAATGGAGGAGAGAGATTGCAGCATGATTATACCCATGGTAGGGGAGGGGATGCTTTCTCCCTCTTCCGCGCTCTCTCTGGTGAGTGCACATGCCCTCCGGCAATTAAAAAAAAAAAAAAAAGGAATAAGAAATAAAGGGAATATTGTTTCCAGTCAATTCATGGTGCTGCAGGTCTCTTCAGTCCGTAATTTAAAGGCAGAAATCTAGGTTTCAGTCATGGTGGTATGTGCTGCTAACATGCTGCTAGTTAGAAGCAGAGGTCACATGGGAGGTCCAGGTTCAGTTCCCAGCCCAACTAAACAGGCCTGTTGTGGTGGTATGTGCCTGTAACTTCTAGATAACTGGGAGGTTGGGATAAGAAGATCTGGACATGATAAGACCTTGTTTTTTTTTTTTTTTTTTTTTTTTTTAAAAAAAAAACCTCTCTTATTCATAAATAATAAAGTTTTAAAATTAAAATAAATAAAGGCAGAAATCTAAGTGAAAATAACTCTCTTTCTATTACATTCAATTGTATTATCAAGCCACAGGTATATTTATTACTGAATGTTAAAGAGTTTTTCTATATTCCAGACTATAGCGTATCCTTGGTTGAGGGCAGCCTGGGAGTTTAAGAAGGGTCCTGTCTTGAGGCACAGATAAGCATTCTTGTTCCACAGCAGCAGGGTAGGCTGACAAGAAGAACCTGCAACAGAAACCAGACCTGTCCCAGGTCGGCAGGGTGGGAGGGGTGGGGTGAGGTTCGCACAGACGCAGAAGGACCACTGGAAAGAGTGGACAAGCTGCTGGAATAAACTATTTGAAGCCTCGAAGCCTATGCTGACAGATCTGGAGTTCAATACAACAGCTGTATTTATTGCCGTATAACACCACCACCCCCCCCCGCCAGCTGTGTAATAATACCAGACCTAGTAAATAATGCGTTTTAGAAAGATCTAAATGAATACTATATCTAGAACGATTCGTAGTTATTTATTTTTTATTAATTTTTTTAGAGAAATTTTTGTTATAGGGCACATGCACTCACCAGAGAGAGAGAGAGACAGAAAGCAAGAAATCACTCCTCAGGGGGCATGGTCATGCTGCAAGGCCTTCTCTTACAGTCTCCTCTCTGGATTTTGGACATGCATACACACACGCCCAGCATGAGTTTAAAGCCACCAGGTCCGAGACTCCAACTGCAGTCGACTACTTGGGAGTCCGGCAACATAACCATTATGGCGTCTACTGGTCACAATAGTAATTTATTTTAAGGTGTATTTCACAACTTGGTTTATAAACTAGATTAACTGGAGATATATATGAGGGGACCTCAAAAACTTTCTGAAGAAATGGAATTAAAGTATGAGTTTATACTGGTACAAAAAATTTGAAATCCATGCCATTTCCATGAACCTTTTGAAGACCTTGCTTATGCATGTTTATGTGAAATAAATACACACAGGTGCTATTAGTATAATTATCTAACACTTACTTTGTGAAAAGTGAGTTTTAGTCCTCTTGGAATACACAGGTCAGTACAACTTCTTCCGTGCTTCAAGGGTCTGGCAGACCAATAGGGGCCACAGACTGGTCACAGACTTGCAGTGTAGGTGCAAGGGCCGCACACAGGCTTCTCTGGGGCCCTGAGAGGTCACACCCAGATGGAGGGGTCCCCTAGATCACACTGGGTTTTTTTAGTGCCTAAAGCCAACAGACAGGGTAAGGGCAGGGGCCTCAAGAGCCCTGCAGCAGCAGTAGTTACAGAAAATGGGGACCAGTGGTTAGCGTAGTGGTTAAGTTGCTGGACTTCCACATAGTCAACTGCAGTTCAAGTCCTGGACCTGGCAGCTTGGGAATCATGCCGGGTGCATATGTGTGCCTGCCCAAAATCCCAGGAGGAGAACAGAGAAGGGACTACAGAGTGGTCATCTCCCCTGGGGGGTGATTTCACTTTCCTCTCTCTGTGTCTGTCCCCTTTCTCTTTGGTAAGCATACATGTCCTATGGCGAAAATGAAAGAAAGAAAAAGAAAAAAAAAAGAAAAAGAGAGAAAGAAAGAAAGAAAGAAAGAAAGAAAGAAAGAAAGAAAGAAAGAGAGGGAGGGATGGAGGGAGGAAGGGAGGAAGGAAAGAAGAGAAAGAAAGAAAGAAAGAAAGAAAGAAAGAAAGAAAGAAAGAAAGAAAGAAAGAAGAAAAGAGAAGAGAAGAAAAGAAAATAAAAGAAAGAGGGAGGGAGGGAGGGAGGGAGGGAGGGAAGGAAGGAAGGAAGGAAGGAAGGAAGGAAGGAAGGAAGGAAAAGAAAGAAAGAAAGAAAGAAAGAAAGAAAGAAAGAGAAAAGAAAAGAAAAGAAAAGAAAAGAAAAGAAAAGAAAAGAAAAGAAAAGAAAAGAAAAGAAGGAAATGGACCCTAGCTAATGTGGCTTTGTGCCCTCAGATTAGACCCACTAGGAACCTGCCTTTCTGTTCTATGTAAGATAACTTATTCTCAGTACATGTGTATGTAAAGTTGTTTCGGATTTTCAGTTCATCGAAGACCAAGGTCCTGTCACACCCATGTGTATCACACAGCCCAGGGTGGAGAACTATGCTGAGATAGTGCTCAGCAAAGGAGTTTGGGAAATGACATGTTTTCAGGCACAACAGTCCTCGGGCCAAATTCTCAAGTATCTGAATGTGTCCGGGTCCCACCACTCCACCCCCTTGCCCTTTTATACTTATTCTCTCCTGTCCCACGGTCTGTCGCCATGTTGCCTTCTGGCTTCTGGAAGCCTCTCTGCCTTGCATCTCACCCAGGCCTGGCACCCTGGCCAAGACCTCCTCTCTGAACTAGCCTTTTCCTCCCCTCTCCTATCTGTCAAATTCCCGCTTATCTATCCATCATGAGGAAGGCTGTATTATTTAACTAACAGTAATACATGAGCCCCATTACTGGCTTATTATACTAGCTGTCTTAAGAAAATGTAAGTTTTGGGGCTGGCAGGTGGCACAGGGGTTAAGGCACATGGCTGATCATGGTTCGAGTCCTGGAACTGGTAGCTTACTTTCTCACTTTCGTTCTTTGTCTTTGTCTGTCTCTCTCTGGTCAAATTAAAAAATAATGATAATGAAATAAAATAATTCTTAAAAAAAAAGAATTCTTTCAAAAAAGAAAAATATAAGTTTTTAAAAGAGGTGCTTTTAAATTTCACTAAGCAAAGGCTGTAGCTTCATCTGAGGTGGTTTTTCTGTCCCTCTCCAATTATGCCCTGCCTTTGGGGGGAACTGCATCTCTGCCTTGAGTTTTAACTCACACTGACTCTTAGATGCATTTGTAAAGCTCAAGTGCCCTCTGGAGGCAAAAATGATCTTATATATAAAGACGTGTGTGTGTGCGCGTGTGTGTGCATGTGTGTTCATGCACACATGTGCCAACAACTCTCAGTGACTGGCATGCACCGGCACTGCAGGATTGCAATCAATCCTCTCTCACTCATGTTGGAACCTCAGTCCAAGCTACCAGCTCCTTCCGTCCTTGACCATCTCAAGATGGCTCTAACTGCCCCACTGGCGTCTCTACCCCTTTCTCACCTCCCTACGATTCCTCCCCTCCCCTCCCCAGCTGCCAAAGTGGTTTCTGCATTTTTTTCTTTGAGAGAATTTTTTTTTATAACAGGGCACATGCACTCGCCAGACACAGAGAGACAGAGAGACAGAAAGCCAAAAATCACCCCCCAGCGGGGATGGCCACACCACAATCCCTTCTCTTCCATTCTCCTCTCGGGATCTTGGGCACACACACACACACACACATGCCCGGCGTGAGTTTTAAGCCATTGTATCTGGGACTAAAACCGTGGTTGACTATGTGGGAGTCCAGCTAGGTAACCATTATGCCATCTGTTGGTTCCAGTTTCTGTATTTTTAATTTTACATATTTTTGCCATAGAGTGTGTGTGCTCACTGGAGAGATAGAGACAGAGAATCCCTTCTCCTCCACTATCCTTTCGGGATCTTGAGTATGCATGCACATGCATCCGGCGTATCCCTCAAGTCTGGGCATAGAACCACGCAGTTGGCCATGTGAGATGTAGCAGCAGTCTTAACATCTATGCTACTAGCTGACTTTTTTTTTTTTTTTAAGGTGTTTGCCACAGGTCACATGTGCTTACCAGAGAGGAGGAAGACAGAGAGAGACACAGAGAGAGAAAGTGAGAAATCACTTACCAGCAGGGATGGCCACAGTGCAATCCCTTCTTCGTTCTCCTCCTGGGATTCTGGGCATGCATGTGTGCATGGTGTGATTTTCTTTCTTTACAAAAAAAAAAAAAAAAAAAAAAAAAAAAAAAAAAAAAACGCTTTATTTTATTTAATTTTATTCATTGTCATTATTTTTTAAAGTTGACTAGAGAGAGACAGAGAGAGAAAAGTGAGAAAGCAAGCTGCCAGGTCCAGGACTCGAACTGCAGTCAGCCATGCGGGAGTCTAGTTACCTTAACTACTACACTGCCATTCACCCCCATGGCCCCCATGTAATTTTCAAGCTGCCAGGTCCGAGACTCAAATCACAATAAGCCATGTGGGATTTCAGTGCCACCTGCTGCCCTCCCCCAATTTTTTTTCCTTTTTTTTTTTTTTTTTTAAGAGGTTTTTGCCTTAGGGTGTATGCACTCTCTGGAGAGAGAGAACGTGACAGTAAGAGGGAAAGTGAGAAATCATCCCCTCCCAGGGGGATGGCCATGCCATAATCCCTTCTCCATTCTCTTCTTGGGCACACATACTCACGCACCTGACGTTAGTTTCAAGTCACCAGGTCTGGGACTTGAACCGTGGTCAGCTATGTGGGAACCCAGAGATGTGAATGCTACGCCATCTGCTGGCCCCCCCCTTTTTTTTTCTGATGCAAAGGAGATATGTGAGAATGGCCTTTGGATGATGTGTGTTAAGGATGAAATAGGTAGAGCTGTGGCAGCCATCATGTAACCATGAGGGAAAAGTCAAGAGAATCACAGAGAAGCTGACCTAGATACTGTTGAGCTA
The DNA here is from genome assembly GCA_026018925.1 of Tupaia tana. Classification (NCBI taxonomy): domain Eukaryota; kingdom Metazoa; phylum Chordata; class Mammalia; order Scandentia; family Tupaiidae; genus Tupaia; species Tupaia tana. The sequence continues at coordinate 39,887,631 of JAKSZU010000005.1, forward strand.
TTAAATTAACCAAACCTGGAAACTCCTACTTCCAGATTTCTTTTTATATTCAAAATAAATACACTGATAGTTGTATATTCTATTATTTGCATCCAAATTTGTCCTATAGCATATAATTTTATATGAGAAAATAATTTTTTAGACCATAGCATAGTGTTACCTGTACTATTAAAAAATTGCCAAGGAAAAGACAAATAAAGGAAATCATCTTCCCTCCCCTTAAGACATTATTCTTACAACTCTTTCATTAGATACAAATTGTCCCCTTATGCACATAGGTCAAAAGAAATCCAAATTCATGTTTATTTATTTCAAATACAAGTTCTTTTTTTTTTTTTTTTGGAGAGGTTTTTCGCTATAGGGCGCGTGCGCTCGCCAGACAGACAGAGAGAGACATAGAGACAGAAAGCGAGAAATCACCCCCCAGGGGGGATGGTCACGCCGCAATCCCTTCTCCTCCATTCTCCACTCGGGATCTTGGGCACGCACGCACACGCGCCCGGCGTGAGTTGTAAGCTACCGGGTCCGAGACGCGAACCGCGGTCGACTACATGGGAGTCCAGCGACATAGCCATTACGCTAACTGCTGGTTCCCTTCTTTTTTTTAAGAATTATTTCATTTTTAAGTTCATCATCGTCATCATCATCATCATTATTATTTTAATTTTACGAGGGAGAGACACAAAGAGGGAGAGAAAGAGAGAAAGCAAGTCACCGGGTCCAGGACTCGAACTGTGGTCAGCCATGGGGGAGTACAGCACCTTATCCACTCTTCCACCTCCTGGCCCCGAAAATACAAATTCTACCTGATTCCAAAAATAGATTTGAGAGTGTTTTCCATAAAAGTTACATCAGCAGCCAAGATTATTTCAAGGGAGTTGAAACTGTGTAAACTGCATAATAAAAAACACTTTTAATTGTTTCTCTTTAACTAAAACTACATTTGAAGCACAATTTTTTCCTGTTCTTCATTTATTTGTAACTCCAATAAATATGCTTTGTTAAAACGCATCTACATATCAGAACCAGGGTTAAAGTTTGTGCAATTTTTTTCTCTATTTAGTATCATTAACCAGTGCATTGTGAAATTCTGCTGAAATAACAGATTCACTTTTCCGTGTAGCCAGTCTGTCATCTTACCTCTGACCTGCGTCATGCCTGCCACCTATCACAAAGTCAGTAGCATTGATGTTTCTGGGTTGTGCAATGACAAGTGTGGCAAATATCTACCTAGAGCAAAGAGGTCAGTGTTTAGAATTGTTTGCTGTTTTGAGCCGGATCTGAAATACTGCTGGGCTGACCTAGCTGTATGAAGAGCAGTGATCCATGTCTAAAACGGTGTCGTCAAGGGGCTATAGGATTCCCAGGGAATTGTCCTTAAAACAGTTTACATGGGCACTTTCTTTTCTCCCTCTTTCTCTCTCTCTTTTTTTTTCTTGCTGCAGGGCTCATGCACTCACCAGTGAAACTGAGGAATAGAGGGAAAAGGAGAAAACAACCCTAAGGGGGTGATGTCACAGCACAATCCCTTTTCCTTTATTTTTCTGTCTTGTCAGGATTTGGGGCATGCATGCATATGTGCCCAGTGTGGTTTTCAAGCCACCAGGGCTGAGATTTGAACTGCACAGTCAACCATGTAGGATTTAGCTCCATTAACCACTATGCCACAGGGTGGGCCCTGCATGGAAACTTTTTTCCTTTCCTTTCCTTCCTTTCTTCCTCCCTCCCACTTTCTTTCTTTCTTTCCTTCTTTCTTCTTTATATATTTTTTCCTAGTGGGCATGTACACTCATCAGAGAGAGACAGAATGATGTCTCCTTTTCTCCTGTTGGGATTTTGGGCACACACGTACATGCACCAAGGGTGTTTCTCAAACTGCCAGGTCCAGGATTTGAACTGTTTGGTTAGCCTGTGAGAGCTGGCTGCCTTAACCATTAGTCCATGGAACTGGCCCCTCTTCCTTGGTTTAGTGTCAATCAGATGATTTTTCAATGAATTCTCTGAGCTCCTGCGAGACGTTATGCATTTTTTTTCTATAATTATTTATTTTATTTTATTTATTCATTCATTTATTTTTTAGTTTGATCAGAGAGAGACAGAGGGTAACAGTGAGAAAGAGAGGAAGTGAGAAAGTAAGCCACCAGATTCAGGACTTGAACCCTGGTAGGCCATGTGGGAGTGTCCAGCGCCTTAACCACCACACCACCTGCTGGTCCCCAACGTTATGCATTTTTTTAGAGAGATTTTTTGCTATAGGGCATGCATGCTCACTGGGGAGAAAGAGAGAGAGAAAGAGACAGAGAGACAGAAATTGAGCAGTCCTCCCCAGAGGGATGGTCATGCCACAATCCCATGTCCTTCATTCTCCTCTTGGGGTTTTGGGCTTGCACGCACACATGCCCAGGGTGAGTTTGAAGCTGCCAGGTCCGGGACTCCATGTGAGTGTCCAGCGACATAATCATTACGCCATCTGCTGGTCACAATGTTATGTATTTTAACATCTGCATGCAGTATTTGTTTCTCTACTCCTAAGAATAAAGATAGCAGAAATAAAGATAGCCACCATTATGTAGGATTTTGAGCTACAGAGACGACTTTATTACATACTGTGGTAACAATTGCTAAGACATGGAACCAATCCAAATGCCCACAAACAGATGAATGGACTGAAAAAATGTGGCACATATACTCTATGAAATACTACTCAGCCATAAAAAACAAGACCTTGGCTTTTGACAGAAAGTGGATGAATGTGGAAGATTTACTGCTGAGTGAAGCAAGCCAGGCTATGAAGAAGAGACATTGCATGTCTTCACTTAATATATACCAACTGTCCACACTTTATAGCCAAAACTGAATGACTAGAGGATATAGAAACTTAGAAAATGGTTATAAATACCACATACAGTGTGGGAAGAGGGTGGGTGAAGGAGGAGAGTCTGAGGAAGGACAATAGGAGAAAAATAGAGAGGCAAGGCATTTATGGAACAAAGAAATGGGTTATTATCTGCTGAAGATACTGCATATAGTATCTTCTACTGGATTGGTGAGAAATGTGTACATGTTGGAATATTCACTTTGCAAGCTAAGTGACATATGTGATTAAATGTATAAAAGAAATTGAAATTAAAAAAATGTATTTTGGGATAAAGAACTCATAGTTCCTCCAGCCCTCTTTGCTTTGAGAAGGAAGCCATCTGGGAGGAAGTACCTCACAGCACAGCAGCTGAAAGCATGGTTTTTTTGAGTTGGACAAACTTTGTTGAGTCCCAGTTCCTCACTTAGTAGCAGTATACCTTTGAGCAGGTGACTCGCCCTCTCTAAGCCCAAATTCTTCACGAGCCTCATTCGTACTGGCCATTGTGCTAGACGTGGGGCTTCAGCAAACAAGTGAGACAGGCAACCATGGAGAAGAGTTTGTGCAAAAATGTAACCTTGAAGGTTAGCAGTTAAACCTTGAGCCAAATCCTTCTGTTTCTTAGTTTACAGAATATACTCAAAGCTTGTCAAGGAGGGATGGAGAGGAGAAATGCAGAAGGCATGGGGAGAGGGATGAGAGTTTAGAACTGCCTTTGTGAAGACAGAGCTAAGGAGGACAAGACAGCATTAGACTGGGCTGAGGCTCAGCCAGGGTACAAACCACCATTTAGAGTACCAGCCACCCACAGAGTGGATGGCTCCAGGAGCCCAGGGAGCAGAGGGCGGTCAAAGGAGCCCACTGTGCAGTCATCTATAGAGAAGGTGCCGAAAGAGGGTAAGCGACTCGCTAAGGGCCACACAGGGGCTTTTACACAACCGTCCTGGCTCCAGGTCCAGTGCTCTTTCTAATCTATAGCACACGATCTGGGACTCATGGTTTCAGTCTGCAAAAGCCACTGGACCACGTGGCGTAGCCAGTCCCTCAATCCTTGAGGCTGCTGAAATTGTACATTCTGCGCCTGGATCTGCTTCCACTTAAACTCCCTTTCTTGTTTCTGTAATTTATTTATGTTCTAAAGCTTGATTTAAAAAAAAAATTTTTTTTTTACAAAGAATTCTTTACTTAATTTTATTTATTATTATTATTTTTTAAAAATTGCTATAGGGCACATGTGCTCACCAGAGAAAGAGAGAGACAGACAAGGAAAGTGAGAAAGCAAGCCACCAGGTCTGGGACTCAAACCACTACCAGCCATGTGGAAGTTCAGTACCTTGACCACCACGCTACCTGCTGGCTCCTTAAAAATTATTTTTAATTTAAAAATTTTCTACTTAATTCATGATAGAGTGAAATAGCCCGGACAGGGTCATGCCAGGATTCTTTTTCCCCAGCCCTCCAAGCCCCCAAGGACCCAGTATGAGGCACCCACCTGTGCCTGGCATGTTTTCCCCCCTGAATCAGGATCCAAGCTCCTGATTGATCACGTGGTTGCCAATACCTCAGTTCAGTTTGCTACCCATTGCACTACCTGGCTGGGCCCAGAGGACAATTTCTAAAGTTTATTCTGCTCCTGCCCCGTCTATCGGGTGCTCTGAGAAATTCGCAGTATCTGAGAGGGCCAGGAAGGTCTTTTCAGCCCACGTTCATGATAAGCACTAACAGAAGTCACCTCAGATATTAATGTCCCTGATCCCAAATCGCTCAGATGACATTGCCAAAAACCCAACATGGTATCCAGAGCAGAATGTAAAAGAAAATGACACCATGGTTTTTTTTATTTTAATTTTTTTTTTTTTTTTTTACTAGGCAAAGAACTTTATTAAGCTTTGTTCCAAACTTTATTCCCAGGCTTCTTCAGATTAATTAGCTGCAAAGAATGAACTGCGTATAAGCAAAAACTGAAAAGAGCTGCAGTGTCCAAGGGGCTTAGGCTTAAAAATATTAGAGATCTAGATTTTATCAGATCCATAAACAAAACAGAATTTTAAAAAGCAGTCATAATATAAAATAGCAGCTCCCAGTAATTTCGTCAAGTTTATCCCTTTCAGAAGTTGACTCAATTCTGTTGGCCTCATTCTTGGAAGCCTCATGAAAATTCTTCAGGAGATCTGGAACTTCATCATCATCATCCTCTCCAGTAGCAAGTGGTGCTTCTCCATCCACAGATTTTCTGGGCAGAGCTTCAACCAGTCTCCTTAGACTAGTCAGACTGTCTGTCCCAAGCTGGTTTAAGATGCTCGGTAGCATTTCTGTCAACTGCTTTGTCTCAGCATGGCCTGTAATGATGAAAGTATTTGCTGCCAGAGATGCCTGAACTTTAGGATTGTTAAAGTGGATCACTGTTCCCTGGTTTGTAAACATATTCGCCTCTTCAATACCAGAGATGTTGTTTATCCCTAACTTCTTTAAGGAGAACTGAAGTTTCTTATCATCTGCTGTAGCTGTTCTATGAACCACCTTCTTTCTGCGAGCAGTTCTTTTCCCACCAATGCGCACTTGTGCCTGCAGCTTGGCGAGCTTTTCCTGGTTCATGATAGTTTCATCTTGTCAGAGCGGAAAAGGGGACCCGCGGGGGACTAGGGTTGGCGCTCAGGAGGTCTCAGGCAGACCAACTGAGATTCAGACACCATGTTTTAAGGAAGAGAACACAACATAGAAAATGAAAATGGTGTTAAGTCGAGGAGCCATCTGAAGTTAAGAGCCTTACAGCTGAGTAGACGCAAAAGGCCAGGACTTTCCTACTCGTGAACTTCCCCGAATGTCCTCAGCTTTTTCATAGAACGCAAGAGAGCCAGAGATACATAACCTATAAGGCATGTGGAACTAAAAAATCAGGAAGGCCCACTTAGGGCCGTTTTCATCAGTGTATCTTCTTGAATATCATGGGGTGGGGGAGGATAGATTTCCTTAGAGGAATAAGATTTATTTTTTTTAATTGGCAATAAGCGAATGTATTTTTCATCACTACTATTCCCGCACACCTTTGTACTCAATTATAATTTAAAATGACAGCCCTGAGTCCCAACTAGAATTCCGCATTTATTTTGGGATTAAGGCCTCAGCAAGGTCAACCAGCCTAAACTTCAGTGAGAGCTTGCAGCCGCAGGCACCCCCAGCTCACCCGCCCCGCGAACTAACTAGAGGGGCTCTCGGGCCGGTGCACTCAAACTCCGGCTCTCCGGATCCCCCAGCGCCCCGGCGGCCTGCCTGCTGGAGCGCGCCAGGCCCGCGCCCACTTCCGCTTCCCCGGCGGGAGCGCGGGCATGGCGGGGCGGGCGGCGGCAGCTCCCGGGGGCCCGGCCGGGTGCTGCCCGCCCCTCGGCGCACCGCCCCCCGGCCGCAGGGGCGCTCCTGAGCAGCGCGGGGCCCCGCCGGGGTTGCCTGCGCGGAAGGGCGGGGCGGAGGGCGGCCGCAGCCGGCGCGGGTGTTAAGCGGCCGCCCAGCCGCCGAGGGGACCGAAGGACAGGCGGCGGAGCCCGAGCAGGACGCGGCCAGCCGGCGCGGCGGTGAGCGCGGCCCGGCCCGAGACCGCGGCAGCAGCTGCCGGGACCCGCCGGGAGGAGGGAGCGGGCGCGGGGCGGGCCTCGGCTCCCGGGCGACGTGACCTTCCTGGGCGGCCGGGGGAGCGGCCAGCGCCACCGCACACGTGCCGCGGACCGCGCGCTGCCGGGGAGCGCCGGCCGGGGCGCGCCGCAGACCCCCGGGCCCTCGGCCCCCCGGTCGCGGTGCTCATGGTCTAATGTGATGCCCTCCTTTGACCCCAAGACGTGGCACGGCGCTCGGGGCTCCGCGCCGCCTGTGCCCCAGCGCGGTGGAGGCGCGGATGAATGGGAGCCCTGCAGCTGCGGGAGCGGGCGGCCGGGGCCAGCGCGGCGCGCGTGGGCAGCGGGCGGGGAAAGTTGGAAGTCGTCCCCTCGCCGTGCCCTGCGCGGCCTGGGAGAGACGCCCCTCTGCCCAGTGTCAGAAGGGTTTGCATCCCAGCCCCCTGATGGTCCGGCCCTCGGGGCCTGAAGTGAAATGTTCCCTTAGGAGAGTGTGTTCCGTGCTGAAGCGCGGCCTCAATCCGAGTTTCCCTCCCGACAAATGACTTTTCCCAAGAATCAGGAAGATGTATGCACACGGTTGGCGCTGTTGTTTGACTTCCCGAGCCGGACCCTGGTGTAGTTAGAAAGCGAGGCCAAAGGGTGCTGAAAGGATTTAGTTTTTTTATCCCAAGTGATACAGTAAACTCGTCCATCAGTGTCAGTTCATGCTGATCAGTCCTGTCCCCTCCAGGCCCCTCGTCTTCTCCACACCACAGCTACGCAGAACTTGACTTCATTGCCCAGACCTTCTGGGTTATCCTATTAGTACCCATCACTCTCTGTCCTAATAATTCTAAATGTAGTTACTATTTTTAATTTGACCAGAGGGGGGGAGAGAGAGAGAGAGAGAGAGAGGAGAGGAGAGGGGAGGGACGGAGGGAAAGTGAGAAACCAAGCTGCCAGGTGTGAGATTTGAACCGCTGTTCACCAGCTCCTTGACCACCATGTCACCTGCGGGGCACCCTGAAGTGCCTTTTCTTTCCTGCCACATTAAGAAAGAAGCCTCCACGGAAAAGCAGTGAGTGAGTTCAAGTTGACCTAAGAGGCCATGTGGAACGAGGGCTGTGTGTCTGCCTTCCCAGTTGTCTCCTTTTTTCCTGAAATTCCCGGCCCAGTGCCATGTTTTGTTGGCCAGGTTGGAATACTCTGGAATGAAGCATTGGTTTGTAGGCACAGGCCAGCAAGACTAGACTTTCTGAGCTAAGTCCTTTCTTTTTTCTTTTCCTTTTTGGAGAGGTTTTTGCTATAGGGCGCGTGTGCTCGCCAGACAGAGAGAGACAGAGAGACAGAAAGCGAGAAATCACCCCCCAGGGGGGATGGCCATGCCGCAATCCCTTCTCCTCTCGAGATCTTGGGCACGCACGCACACGTGCCCGGCGTGAGTTTAAGCCACTGGGTCCGGGACTCGAACCGTGGTCGACTACATGGGAGTTCAGGGACATAGCCATTACGCTAACTGCTGGTCCCCCATGAGCTGGGTCCTTTCTTTTGCCACCATTAGTGTGACCTTGGAGAAGACCTTGTCTTCTGGCTTATTGTGGCCCTGGAAAAGAAAGAGATTGGATCAGAACCCTGATAATCTTTTCTAAGGAAATGCCTGGTGGCCATACCTTATCAACCTAGGTAAAGAGTGTCTCCAGGCCTATCAATGGCAGAAAACTGGTGTGTCGTACTTCTGATTTGGCCGCTATTACTGTTGCTGGATTTAAAAGTTTTGTAAAGAAAGGGAGACTCTTGGAATCTGGTCGTTGGGAGTTTGTGGTTGGCATACTTATTTGGTGTTTATTTTTCAGGTTTTTAGAAAGGCTGGTTAAAATGCCTTGAGTTAAAGAAACAACTTCTTGGTGACTGACATTATTTTCTGCTGACATTTAGGATGATGTTGGCATTCACAAGGACCTTGGCATTCATCGCCTACCCAAAGCACCCATGTTCTCGTCTCAGAGGTGGCCCTGGGATCACAAAACTCCTCTGTGATGAGGAATGAGATTGTTATTTACATTTCAATGTGAGAAGTAACAATGTGAAAATACATGGAACTGGTTGTTAAACATTTCTGTGCTAATGAGCCACCTCCTCTCCTTCTAGTCAATGTTTCTTAAGCCCATGCTGTGGCGGTCCTTGGTTTTCCTCTATTGTAGAGCAGACTCTAGTTTTCTCACACTTCCTAGGCCCTAGGCTACACATAAACAAGATTTCCAGGAGAGCAGTTGGAATATTTAATAAGTGCATGAGGGGATTACTATAAGCTTACTTGGGACACAGTGGCCTAGATGTTGCATCTCAAAGTGTGCCTCCGAGGGACCAGCAGGTGTTGTGGTGGTTACACCGCTGGACTCCTGCATGGCCGATCGTGGTTTGAGTCCTGGACCCAGTGACTTGAAAATCATGCTGGTGCATGTGTGTTTATACCCAAAATCCAGGGGGAGAATGGAGGAGAAGGGACTGTGGCATGGCCAAATCCCCTGGAGGGTGATTTCTTACTTTCCTTCTTACTGTCTCACACACCCTATGGCTAAAACCTAAGGGATAAAAAAAGAAAAGAAAAGAAAGTATGGCTTTGTAGACTGGCTTTATCCATTGTCAGCCTTACCCAAGAGCTTATGCAGTCCCATCAATCTGCAGTCCTACCTGAGGCCTATTGAATCAGAATCTGCATTTTAACAAGAACTTCCCCCACCCCCTGTGATTCATGTACACTTTTTGTTTGTTTGTTATAGGATTGTGGCCTTGCCAGGGAGAGAAAGAGAGAGAGAGAGAGAGAGAGAGAGAAAGATATCATCCCCCCCATCCCTCCGGGGAGGGGGGAGATGGCCACACTGCAGTCCTTTCTCCTCCATTCTCCTCTCAGGATTTTGCGCACTCCCTCACACTTGGCCTGGTGTGCTTTTTGAACCGCTCAGTCAGCCATGTGAGATCCAGCCACCTTAACCTCCATGCCACCTGCTGGCCCCTTGTGTGCTTCTAAGGTTGAGAAGTTCTGGAGTGGCCGATGGTGACAAGAGCAGGTTCCGTGCTGTGTGCTGGGACTTGGTCTGAGAGCACGTGATGCATGTTCACAGCTCCTCACCTCCTTGGTTGGATGTGGCTCTGCACGGTTGCATTTGTAGTCTAACATTTGTATTGTACACCTTGTACAGAAGAGAAACCTCCTTCCCCACCTTTACAGCCCCAGGGGCTACCTTGCTGGTGGTGCAGACATTCCCCACCAGGCCTCTGTGACTCACTGGAGCGCATGACCTCTGCTGCCTGCATGTCTCTTTACGGACACACTGTCTTGCCATCTCCTCTGAGGCACCTGTGTTTAGAACTGAGCCTAGGGGACTGCCAGTTCAACTCAGGCCTCTGAAAAACAGGTCCGAAGTTGGAGGCCTGTAGTTGGTGTGCTTATTTGGTGTTTGTTGTTCAGAGTTTCAGGAAGGTTGGTTAAAGTCCTGCTGGTGGCTGTGGCATTGGTCCCAGGGGCAGGTTTTTGATCTGTGAGCTTTTCCTAGGGTGGTTGGTCACTAAGATGCACCGAGTCCCCTTGACCCTCTTTCTCTGGAGCAATGTGGAGCCCGCAGTTTCAGGTCTGGGAACTTGACAGCAGGCCTAGAGAGTGGGAGGCTGCAGGTACTAATGGTGAGTCCTTGCCTCCTCCCAGGGCTATGCGGTACCTGTCATAAGCTCCAGAGAGTTGCCTTCCACAGAGAGCAGGCCCAACATGAAGTCGAATCCTGCCATCCAGGCTGCCATCGACCTGACGGCGGGGGCTGCAGGTAAGCCCAGAGAAAAGCCGAAGTCGCATTCCACAACTGCTCTCAAAGCAAGATTGTGTGAAAGTGGCATGAGAGTATTACCTTGGTCGCCCCAAAAGTAATGTGCTTTAACCTGCAACGGAGTCCATTTAATGAGTATAACATTGTTCAGAACATGGCAGAAGTTACAATAGTGTTTGTTCTCTCTTTTTTATGTTTTGGAGAGGTTTTTTTTTTTTTTTTTTTGTTTTCTCTATAGGGCGTGTGCGCTTGCCAGACAGAGAGAGACATAGAGACAGAAAGTGAGAAATCACCCCCCCAGGGGGGATAGCCACATCACAATCCCTTCTCCATTCTCCTCTCGGGATCTTGGGCACACACGCACACGCGCCCGGCGTGAATTTTAAGCCACCAGGTCCAGGACGCGAACCACGGTCGACTACGTGGGAGTCCAGCGACATAGCCATTACGCTAACTGCTGGTTCCCTCTTTTTTTTTTTTTTTGCTATAGGGCACATGTGCTCACCAGAAAGACAGAGAGAGAGACAGAGAGACAGAAAGTGAGAAATCACCCCCCTAGGGGGGATGGCCATGCCCCATCCCTTGTCCTCTATTCTCCTCTCAGGATCTCGGGCATGCACGCACACGTGCCCGGCGTGAGTTTAAGCCACCGGGTCTGGGACTCGAACCACGGTCGACTACATGGGAGTCCAGCGACGTAGCCATTACACCATCTGCCGGTCCCAGTATTTGTTCTCTTAAAATTACGAGACAGGGTGAGGAGTGAAATCTCAGAGATGAAGTCACTTGTCCTTCGTCACAGGCCTGGGTTATTTAGGTGACACAGGACTATGCCAAGCCTGGCTTCTTCAGAGTCCTTGTGGTGCAAAGATCATACCATGTCATCTCTCCAACAAAACACCAGTTACTGTTCTAACTAGTGTTTGAAAAGAAAGGAGAATGCCTTTTAGAAATGTCTTAAATGAGACTAATATCTGACTGTGTCTTAAAGCCATGAAAGAAAAGGAGCAGAGGTAGGATTTACTGGGAATCCCCAGCTAAGGCTGAGCCGAGGCACCCGAGCCCAAGGGCAGACTGAGGTTCCCTGTCCCCTCAGCACAGGTGCGTGTTGCTGGGCAGTGCTGGCCACATACAGGCTACCTATCAGAAAGACTGCCTTTTTTCCCCCCAAAGAGTGTGTGTGTTTGCTGGAGAGAGATGGAAGGGAGTGAGAAATCATCCCCCTGGGGCATGGCCATGTTGCAATCCCTTCTTAACTCTCCTCTCAGGATTTTGGGCATGCACACACGTGCGCCTGGCGAGTTTTTCGAGTTACAGGGCCCAAGATGTGAACTGCAGAATCGGCTGTGCCTTTAAGAGGCAGGAATAGCAGGAAGGAACCTCAGCCTTGGGCAAAGGATGGACTTGGAAGTGTGTGGAGGTATTTTGCTTTCCCAGAAGAGGCCCAGAGGACTGTGAAGTGTTCAGACGTCACTAATGAAAACCCTGGTCTAGCCTGGCATCCCACACCAGTTTTCATAAAGGTGCAGGTGCCTGGAGCAGGGAGGCTACAGCGATGTGTAACTCAGTGCCCTCCTACCCGGTGTGACCTCAGGTCGCCAAAGCAGGTGTGGCTAGGGAGCTATCGTGTCTCATTCTCTCATTTGCTCAGTTGCCGAAAAGAAATCACTATTCAGAGAACAGAGTATTTTTCCATGAGCCAAAGGTCAGCCGGAGTAGGCTGATGAAGGCGGGGGTCAGGTACTCCAGACGCTGATAAGGCGTATTACAGCGCTGGGCAAGGGGGCCTCCCGGGATGAGAGGCCACGAGGAGTGCCTCTGCTCAGGTGCAGGGGAGACTGCTCCCCACTCCCACGCCTGCCCTGTTGCCCTTCACTTTATTGGTTGCCTGCAGAGGTTGTCACCTCTCCTTGAGGTTATAAGCCTGTTTCTCTGTTCTCACTTCCCTGCCTTCTCCACTGGTAGACTTGTCACCTCATGATTGGCTGACCCTGGGTCAAGGACTGAGAATCCCAAACACCATCCTTAGTGAAGTGTTGGGACAACATGATCTCCATGCCTCTCTTGTGGAATAAAATGCCTGGTCAGCTGTCACACCTCCCAAAGAACATTTTTATTTGTCTTTTAAGGAGAATAATGTGATCAGAAGCCTGATTCCTGTGCAAGTGGAGAAATATTTAATCCCTGACATTCTTTTTTAGGGCACATGCACTCACTGGAGAGATAGGGAGACAGAAAGGAAGAAATCACCCCTCAGGGGGATGGCCATGCTGCATTTCCTTTTCCTCCATTCTCCTCTTGGGATCTTGGGCATGCATGCGCATGCGCCCGGCGTGAGTTTTAAGCCACTGGGTCTGGGACTTACACCTCAGTCAACTACATGGGAGTCCAGTGATGTAGTTGACTGTGGTGTGGTCCCTAATTCCTGAGATTTATTCATGTCTTTACTGACTCAGTGGGTCTTCTGAAACCTGTTGGGTGTCTGGTGTTCAGCATGGCCATTGCTTACACTAGGGGGGACACAGCAAACCAGGATGATGTCTCTTGTGGACAGAGGCCATGAGCCCATTGCAGGGCTGAGGGGAGGGAACTATAGCTAGCATTGAATGCTCCCACCTTCTCTCACCTTCTCTCCCACCTTCCCAGCTCCCACCTTCTATTGGAAATATGACTGTCACAAATATATAGCATGTATATTTTAGTAACTTGTGATAGCTGAAGTATTTAGGGTGATAGAGTTAAGATGTAGGAAACCTCCAGTTAGGGCTGGTGTAGCAAGTAGTTTATAGAGCTGGATCCTACATGGCCAATTGCAGTTTGAATTGCAGCTTGAAAAACACTCCAGGTACATGTGCATGTGTGCCCCAAATCCTGACAGGAAGAAGAAATGGCGAAGGGACTGTGGTATGACTATGTCTCATTGGAGGGTGGTCTCTCTCTTCATTTTCTCTGATGAGCACACACACTTTTGGGTAATTAAAAAAAATAAGAAAGAATGTAAAAAAATCTCCAGTTAAAATATTTTTTAAAAGAATTATTTAATTTTGGGACCAGCAGATGGTATAGTGGTTATGTTGCTGGACTCCCACATGGCCGACTGCTATTCGAGTCCCTGACCCAGAGGCTTAAAACTCACACCAGGCACCTGTGTGTGCATGCCTAGAGTCCCGAGAGGATGATGGAGGAGAAGGGATTGTAGTGTGGTCATCTCCCCTGTGGGGGAGGGGGAGTGATTTCTTGTTCTCTTTCTTTCTGTCTTTTTCTGTCTCTCCAGTGAGTACACACACCCTATAGCAAAAATCTCTCTTAAAAAAAAGAATTATTTAATTTTATTTACTATTATTATTATTATTATTATTATTATTATTTTGATTTGCAATAGGACATGCACATTCACCTGAGGTGGGGGGGAGTGAGAAAGCAAGCCACTAGGTCTGGGACTCGAACTGCAGGCAGCCATGTGGGACTCCAGCACCTTAACTACTATGTCACTGGCCCCTTCTCCAGTTAAAATATTAATGTGGCGAATCAAATGCTTTATTCAGCTTATTTGTATCTACGTTATTTTAAACTATGTACCCACTTAAAAAATTCTGACAGTCACCTCTTCTTTGGAATTAATATATTATTTTGTAATAAATCAGGTCTCATTTTATCCTAGCCCAGCAGTACCTGGGAGGTGATGAGTCTAACTATAGGAAAGTCATATTAAATTTTATTGCACTAATTCAGGGTTGGGGATAATTTGGCAAAACAACACAGAAGTGTATCATTACTCCTAGAAAAAATGAACAGTATGATAAGATCACAAAGAGTATCCCCTTCAGTTGCTTAAAAAAAAAAATCAGGGCCCAGCAGGTGGCATGGTGGTTAAGGCACTGGACTTCTACATGGCCGCCCAGAGTTTAAGTCCTGGGCCTGGTGGCTTATTTTCTCACCCCAACCCTCCCACCCTGTCTCTCTCTGTTGAGCACATGTGCGCTGTAGTGCGTGGAGAAATAATAATAATAATAAATAAAATTAAATAATTCTTTTTTTTTTTTTAGAGAGATTTTTGCTATATGGCACATGCGCTCTCCCAAGAGACAGAAAGACAGAAAGCAAGAAATTGATCCCAGGAGGATGGCCACACCGCAATCCCTTCTCCATTCTTCTCTCGGGATTTTGGGCATGCATGCACACTTACCTGGTGTGAGTTTTTAGCTGATGGGTCCAGGACTGGAATCACAGTTGACTTTGTGGGAGTCTAGCAACATAACCATTATACGATCCGCTAGTCCCAAATAAATGATTAATAAAAGAAGAAATCAAGTAGTTTTCAAACTCTGGAATGTCAGTTTATCAAAAAAGGATTGAGAGTGTTTAGTCATTACTGTTTTTCAAGTTTATTTTTCCCATGAGTGAAAGAGACAAAAGAGATGGATAGCTCCCCTAACAGAGTCTTGACACCATGAACCCCCCCACCTCCAGCCAGTCCCAAATCATGGGCACACATGGCTGGGTGTACTCAGGGAGATCTCTGGATGCAAACCCTGGGCCTGCTCATGTGGGTCGGTCTCACAGAGCATTGCCTCTGTTGCTGTGCAGTGGTTCAGCCTCAGGAGCTGCGGGTTACTTTCTTTCTTTCTTTCTTTTTTTTTTTTTTTTTTGACTAGAGGGTGTATGTGCTTACCAGAGAGAAGGAAAGGAGAAAGTACTCCCATGGGAATGGTCACGCCACAGTTCTTTCTCCAGCTCTTACTCCTTTTGGGATTTTGGGCACGCATGCTTATTGACCAAGGCTGCAGGCCCAGGAATCAAACTCTGCCATTGGCCATGTAGATCCAGCTGCCTTAACCACCAGGCCACAGAGCCAGCCCAGAATTCTTCTTAATGGCTCCTCCCCGATCTCTGCTTTTCACAATCTAGGTGGAATAACAGTGTATAATGTAGAAGTTAGGAAATTGCCTTTTTTGAATGTTCCTGGGCCACCCACAGGAAGGTAGTCAATGTTAACCAGTTTCCAAAATGCTGACCCCAGTCTAGGATCTGGGGATTATTATAAAGTGATTGTAATTCATTTCTTTCCTTGCATTCAGAATTTTTAGTGAAGTAATCTAATGTAATTTAGACTTTGCTATATTTCATATTCTCACAGATAACAGCACCTATTAGGATGTAGGTAAGCAAAGGTAGATTTTAGTCCATTCCCTATCTAAATACAGGCGGTGAATGTTGGTAGAGTTCCAATTAGAGGTTTTTCCCTACAGTGAAATATTGAGCTCTTTAGGGATTAATTAGCTGACTCCTATTTTCTTTATCTGGTGTCTCATCCTCTGTTATTTTTCCAAGAGTCTCTGGTACCACTAGGCATTAGGCATGAAGGAGTGATGAAGTCGCTGGGGATCCCCCTTTACAAAGCTTCTGTCTCACACACACAGCGACTGCTGTCAATTCGCCCCTCGTGTAGTGGGTGCGATACTGAGCCTGTCTCCTCCGGGTGTGAGGCGGGTGTGGATGAGGAACTGAGGCTCAGGTTAATCTCCTGTCCAGGATCACATAGCATAGCCAGGCTTCAGTTCAGGCTCCTTCCATCCTGGACACGTGCTACACCTTGGCATCCTGTGACTATGGCCATGGAGCACACGTCTTCCTCTTCTGAGAACGTGCTTCTTCAGGGTGCAATCTAGGTGTCCACCGAACTTGTTTACTGGACTCTGCTAGAAGGTTTGGGAGGAACGAGGTCAAAATAAACCCTGGGGTAGGCTGCCTGCCCCTCACTTCCATGGATAACTGAGGCTACACTCTAAGACAATTCTAGAGGAGAATTCTGTCCCGCTTGCAGGGGGCACAGCATGTGTGCTGACTGGGCAGCCCTTTGACACAATGAAGGTGAAGATGCAGACCTTCCCCGACCTGTACCGGGGCCTGACTGACTGCTGCCTGAAGACCTACTCCCAGGTGGGCTTCCGTGGCTTCTACAAGGGAACCAGCCCAGCACTGATCGCCAATATCGCCGAGAACTCGGTCCTCTTCATGTGCTATGGCTTCTGCCAGCAGGTGGTGCGAAAAGTGGTTGGATTAGACAAGCAGGCAAAGCTGAGGTGAGTTGAGGACCCTTTCTTTCTTTCTTTTTTTTTTTTTTAAGAATTATTTAATGTTTTATTTATTTATTTTTTAATGTTACTAATTTTTAATTTGATGGGGGTGGGGGGAAGAAAGTGAGAAAGCAAGCCACCAGGTCTGGAACGCAAACCGTGGTTGGCCATGTGGGAGTCCAGCGCCTTAACCACCATGCCACTTGCCAGTCCCAAGGGCATTTTCTTTTAAAAATCAAAAACACTGTTGCACGGTCATGAACCCTACAGGGAGAAAATGTTCCCTTTTAAAAATAACTACAGTCATTAAAAAAAAGGGCTGACCCTGTGGCCTAGTGGTTGAGGGAGCTGGATCCCCTATGGCTGACTGTGGTTGAATCCTGGCTTTGGAAGCTTGAACAACACACTGGGGTGTGTGCTCCCAAAATCGACAGGATAGAAAGGGGGGGAAAGGGATCAGAGTGACTGTCCCCCACTGGGAGGTGTTGTTTCCCTTCCCTTTTCTGTCTCTCTGGTGAGTACATGTACCCTTAGGCAATTAAAAAAATGTAATTATGGTCATCCCTTGGTATCTGTAGGACATTGTTTCCAGGACCCCTGAAGATACCAAAATCTGTGGATGCTCAAGTTCGTTATATGAGATAGCGTAGTACTTGCAAATCACCTTACACACATCCTCCCATATACTTTAGATCATCTGTAGATTACTAGATCTCTTAGTGCCATGTAAATGCTATATAAATAGTGATTCTATTGTATTGTTTTTTATTTATTTTTAATTGATATTTTTATTTTCCCAAAAATATTTTCAGTTGTGGTTGGTTGAATCTGCAGAAGCTACACTCACAAAGGACTATTCTTTCTTTTTGATTCTAAAAGTACACATCATGTATAAAACTTGGAATGAATTATGCAAGGAAACATGCCCCTAAATCACCACCGAAAACAAACCATTCTTTTTTTTTCTCTTTTTGGAGAGTTTTTTTGCTATAGGGCACGTGCACACGCCAGAAAGACAGAGAGAGAGAGAGAGAGAGAGAGAGAGAAAGCGAGAAATCACCCCCCAGGGGGGATGGCCACGCCGCAATCCCTTCTCCTCTATTCTCCTCTCGGGATCTTGGGCACACGCGCACACGTGTCCGACGTGAGCTTAAGCCACCAGGTCTGGGACTCAAACCACGGTCGGCTACATGGGAGTTCAGCGACATAGCCATTATGCTAACTGCTGGTCCCAAAAACAAACCATTCTTACATTTTGGTATTCTTTTTGCCCACTGGGAAGTTTAGCTGTTTCTCCCTTGAACATTGATTTATTTTATTTTAATACTTTTTTTTTTTGGAGAGGTTTTTGCCATGGGGTGCGTGCGCTTGCCAGACAGACAGAGAGAGAGACAGAGAGACAGAAAGCAAGAAATCACCCCCCAGGGGGGATGGCAACGCCACAATCCCTTCTCCTCCATTCTCCTCTCTGGATCTTGGGCACGCACGCACATGCACCCGGCGTGAGTTTTAAGCCACCGGGTCTGGGACACAAACCACGGTCGACTAAATGGGAGCCCAGCGACATAGCCATTACGCTAACTGCTGGTCCCTTAATACTTTTTTTAAAGAGTTGTTTATTTAATTTTATTTATTGTTATTATTTTTAAAACTTGTCATAGGGCACATATACTCACCAGAGGGAGACAGAGAGAGAGAGAGAGAGAGAGAGAGAGCGAGTGCAAGAGAGGGAAAGTGAGAAAGCAAGCTGCCAGGTCCAGGACTCGAACCGTAGTTGGCCATGTGGGAGTCCAGCACCTTTAACTGCTATGCCACCTGCTGGCCCCACGAACATTGACTTATTTTAAATCATCAAAAATCATGTCAGCTTCATGGTTGCAAAGGGCAGTCGCTTCATTGTTTTGATAGGAATCTGAAACCCTATTGCAAATACAGGTCCTTTGTGGCTAAAGTAGGTTCTTGGGTTCCGAATTGTTCTGTCATGATGGAGAGAACTTGTGTTTTAGAGGCTTGGGCCTGGAGATAGCTGGAATGTAGCTCAAAGGGAGGGCAGAGCCCTGTTCCTCCCACCCTCCAGCACAGAGAGGCCAGGAAGAAGCTACGAGGTAAAGACATAACCAGCGGTGTGGGATCCCACCATGGAGACTACACAAGCTGAGCGATGGGTGACTAATTTTGTTCCCAGTTGAGGGAGAGACATTCTAAGGAGACCTGGAGTTTATTCTTCCTTGGCTTCAAGACAGGGAAACGGGGAGCCACTATGTGAAGTTTTGGAGGAAGAACTACATCCTCCCTTTGGAGCAGAGCAGCCCTCTCTGGCCATAGGACAAACACAGTGACTTCTACCTTCTTGTGTGAAGAGAACCATGAGGGGTGTGGCCCTACCTGTCCTGTCCCCCTTTATTCCTTCTTAGTCTGTGAACAGAAGGAAGACAAGCAGGAACACGTGGCTTTTCTGATGGAGAGCTATTCAGAACACTGAATTGGGGTCTCTGAGACGAGGCGGGAAGTACAACGTAGTTTCTCTCTCGTGGAGAATCTCCCTGGGTACCTTTATTTCCTGTAGCGTACATGTTATCTAGTTGGTGAACGATGTACAGAAGATCCGTAGTAAAGAACCTTTCCTAACACCATCTCACCCAGCACCGGGATCTTTCTGAGCTTGGAGACATGTTCTTCCTTATCCTGGGAACAGGGCTTGGTCGTTACTTGCAAAGGAAATGCCATCCTGGAGTCCACAAAGCTCTGATATGGACACTGAGTCCTGTGACCTCGCCATGAGCTGTGAGAGGCCCACAGCAGGTGGTGTCCTGTCTCATGGATGGGAAAACCAAGGCGCGATGCTGATGTACTCAGAGCACTGGACCCAGGGCTCAAACTCGTGTCTTCTGCACCCCTGACTGGCTTTCTTGCTGTCAGAGCATACTCAGGGTCTGGAATCTTTTGTAGGGGTAAGATCTAGAGTGTAATCAAGAGCCAGGGAAGAAAGGAACCGTGTGTGAGAGCCCATTGTGAATTTCTGCAATCACACTGTCAATATTTGTGTGTTCCTGGTTTGAGCGTGACCCAGAGCAGTGTGCTGCTGTGACTTTTGGCTGGGCGGGGTCTTACACAGCAGGAGTGTTCGGGCACGTGTCTGTTGACTAGATGACAGTTGATTTGTCCAAAATCCCAGCCTACGCCTGTTGCCATTTCAGTTCCAGGTCTGCACCTTTATGCGACACGCGGCGCCGGAGGCCCATGCCCCTCACTTGGTGCACTGGTAGACGAAAGCGTTTATTAGAAAGCCAAAGTCCACTGCAGATCTGGTTTGGCCTTGTCCTTGTGTTTCAGTAGTGTGCTTGGTGTGCATTTAGCCATCTAAGCAGTTATTGCATCCCAGATGGAACAGACGTTGATGTTTATTGACTGCCACCTTTGTTCCAGCAAACTTGGCAGACTCTGGTTAATGACCCTGATTGACTATTGCCTGTCAGCAGGTTGACAGAGTTCCCAGCCAGGGGGCAGGGGGTGGGGAATATGGATCTGTAGACTGGTTGAAAGACAGCAGAAACCTTTTTTTTTTTTTTGACGTTTTTGCCATTGGGTGTATCCATTTGCCAGAGAGAGACAGTGAGAGGAAAAGTGAGAAATTATTCTCCAAGGGGGATGGCCATGCCACAATTCCTTTTCCTCCATTCCTTAATTTTGGTTTTGCACACACGTCTAGTGTGACTTTCAAGCTGCCGCATCTGGGACTTGAACCACGGTCCACAGTCAGCATTTGGGAGTCCAGTGCCTTAACCACTGCACCACCTGCTGACCCCACAAAAACCATTTGAAGCTTTGGTTTTGACAACAAGCTAAGGAGTGAGGTGGGGAGGACGATGTGGACTGGAAGGGTCGTGCAGTTTCCACACGCTGGAAAGCATGTGCTGTAATTCGTGTTCTTGGTTTTCACCCACTAGTGGCAAGTCTTAGGTTTATTTTTCTAAAATCAAAACGCAGTACATGCTGTAAGCAGTATCTTCCTCCTGAAAGAAAGCCCCCCTCCAAGCCAGCCGTCTGAGAGAGCCAGGTGTAGGAGAGGCCGGCTCAGCATCTGGACTCACCCCTTTTGCATCCATCTAAAGGCTGTACCCCCAGGGAATAGGAAATGAGGCCAAAACCAGTGGCTACTCCCATTTTTTCTTAAAATAATTATTTAATTAATTTATTATTATTTTTAATTTGATGAGAGAGAGAGAAAGGGACAGAGAAAGGCCAACCACAGTTCAAGTCCCAAACCTGGCCGCTTGCTTTCTCACTTTCTCTCTCTCTCTCTCTCTCTTTCACTCACTCCATCCCTTGCTGGTCAAATAAAAATAAATAAATTAATTAAAAAGTTAAACAATTCTTTAAAAAAAATAAGAAAGCATACCATCTGGTCTGGGATTCAAGCCATGGTTGGCCATGTGAGAGTCCAGCACCCCAACCACCATGCTTACCTGCTGGACCTCGATTTTTATACTAGTGTTTAACAGTGGTGAATCCTTAGGACCACTGGATGTGGTAGGTCCATTTTCCTCTAAACTGTGAGCAAAAGCACACATGGACCTACCACATTGGAAAAAATGTTAGGTCTCTCTACCTAAGGCAGTCTATCCCTCCCACCCAGGGACATTTGTTTTTGCTGTCCAGTGACAGCAGAATGCCATCAGGGAGTGACAGTGAGTGCCAGGGGACAATTTCAGTCCTCTGTCCAGTGAAGATCATCCCACCCCAAACACTAGCAGTGTTTCTGTGACAACAGTGTCCCAGGGGCTGGAAGGGATTTTCATTTGTGACCCCCGTGAATTCTCAGAGAAGTAACTTCCTCAGTTTCTCCAACTTGTCCTTGTATTTTTGAACCCTTGGTGGATTCCAGTTTCAAACCCCTGCCAGTGACTGTGGCTGAAAGTACTAAATGCATGAGATGAGGCAAATGCTCCTCTTTTTGTATTTGTGTGTGTTCATCCCGCTGCCTCCTTTAGATTTCCGTCTTAGCCATCTCATGGGAATCCACTGAGCCTCAGACTTGCCCTGGCTTCACCCCCTCCCATGGCACCTTCACGTCCTCCTCTTGCCTCTTGGCTGAGGCTGAGCATGCCAGCAGAACTGGGAAGGCAGGTTTTTCACAACAGCCACATTTTTATCCCGGGATTTTAGTTGTGACAGTTACATTTACATTTTGGTGGCTTCAGGCTGGATCTGGGGTATGTAGGAGTGGCTTCAGAACCTTACTTAAAGATTAGTAACATGTGCTCCGAAGTGTTAGTAGTGCGGTTTATATTTTTTTAGAGATATTTTGCTATTAGGGCACGTGCACTTACCAGAGAGGCAGAGAGGGAGTGAGAGTCAGAAAATGAGAAATCATCCCCCAGGCAAAATGGCCCTGCCACAATCCCTTGTCCTCCTTTCTCCTCTTGGGATTTTGGGCATACACACACACACATGCATGGCATGAGTTTCAAGCTGCTGGGTCCAGTACTCAAACCATGGTCATCCACGTAGGAGTCCAGTGCCTTAACCACTACACCACCTACTGGCCCCAATAGTGCATGTTTTTGGGTGGCGAGATTTTGGGTAATTTTTCCCTCTCTCCTTCGGGATTTGTTTGGTTTTATTTGGTTCATCACTGTGTGTCTTAGCTCCAGCTGCCGTGGCCAAATACCACAGACTGGATACCCTAAACAACAAACATTTCTCACAGTTCTACAGGCTGGGAAATCCAAAATCAAGGCGCCAGGAGAACCAGTGTCTGGTGGGGGGCCTGCTTCCTGATTTGCAGATAGCCTTTCTCATTGTGTCCTCACAGGAGAGAGAGAGAGGGAAAGAGAGAACTCTCTTGCTTCTTAACTGATCCCATCGTGAGGAGCCCACCCTCATGACCTCACTTATTTTTTTTTAAGAATTATTTATTTTATTTTATTTATTCATTCATTTATTTTCATCTGACCAGAGAAAGACAGACACACAGAGAGAAGGAAAGTGACAAGGCAAGCCACCAGGTCCAGGACTCAAACCATGGTCAGCCATGTGGGAGGGTTCAGAGCCTTAACCACCACGTCACCTGCTTACCCATGTCCTCACTTTAACCTTGTTTCTTCCCAAGGACCCACCTTGAAGTGGCACCACATGAGGGTCAGAGCTTCAACACGTGAATTTTGGTGGGAGTGGAGAGGCATAAGCATTTACTCCCAAGCACTGTGTTTAATCAGAAGAGAATGGATATTGCAGTTGGGCAAGATATTACCATATTTGAATCCTAGCACTACCACTTATAGCTGTGTGACTTTGGGCACACTCCATGCCATTGTTAAGCATCCTTTCCCCATATGGGAATTGGGATATTACTCTTGACCTCATAGGGCTGTGGGATCCTTAGACAGAACAGCACATGCAAGTTCCCTCCTTTCACCTCGTGCTCCTTTACCACCAAGGTGCTCTGGGCGTGTGGCATATGCTGGAGGAATAAGTCCCAGGTAACTGGTTTGTGCTTGTTTGCTTCCAGTGATCTGCAGAACGCGGCCGCTGGCTCCTTTGCCTCTGCCTTTGCTGCGCTGGTGCTCTGCCCCACGGAGCTTGTGAAGTGCCGGTTGCAGACCATGTATGAGATGGAGACGTCGGGAAAGATAGCCAAGAGCCAGAAGTAAGCACCACTCAGGCACGAGTGTTAGGTCTCTGTTGCTTTGGTATAGTGACTGACTTTTTTCATTTTATATCATACTGAAATCAAGGGGGAGATATGGAAACAGATTTATCTATTCCAAAGTATTGTGTTTCTACAACACTTGCTCTTGTCATGAAAGGATGATTTTCTGAAAGGAGCTGTCTGTGATGGTTGGACTGACTACTAACCCCATAGAACATCTTGGGCAGCCGTTTGATACCCCAAAGGTGGAGAAGTCAAGGAACATGGCACCTTTTTGACTTCTTGGGTGCATAAGGCATGATCCTTGATCTAATTTGGAGGTACACAGTGGCAGGTTTAGAACTTGAGTCTGAGAGTTGACCCTTTATAAATGTCAATTTAGATCCTAAGGTGATTATTTGATGTCATTTCCAGGTTTCACATGCGTATTCAAGCCATCACCCCAGATCCTAGTGGTAACTTCCTTTACCTGCCTCCAGCCATTCTTTGTCCTTCAGGTGTCTACAGAGGGTCCAGGTTCTGAAAACATTCATCAAATCTTTTGTTGTCAGTGCTCCTCTTTGGTGATCAAATCATTCTCCAACTTAGTCTTGAAAACAGATTCTCATCACCCTGTATGGGTGATGTGCTATATTCACCATAGGATTTATTTGGATTAAGAAAAATATATTATCATTATTGGGACCAGCAGTTAGCGTAATGGCTATGTCGCTGGACTCCCACATAGTCAACTGTGGTTCGAGTCCTGGACCCGGTGGCTTAAATTCACGCCGGGTGCGTGTGTGTGCCCAAGATCCCGAGAGGAGAAGGGAGGAGAAGGGATTGTGGCGTGGCCATCCTCTCTGAGGGGGGATTTCTCATTTTCTGTCTCTCTGTCTCTCTCTGTCTGTCTGGCGAGTGTACGCACCCTATAGCAAAAAAACCTCTCCAAAAAAAAAAAAAGAAAAGAAAAATATATTATCATTATTAATTGCAAACCTTATTACTCTTGACTTCTGGCTGATTAATGTTCTGGCTGAGGATAGTGCTATGGTTAATTCATTCAAAATCCATAAATCTGCTAGGTAAACTCATTAGATAAATTGTCCATTTTCAGTTATTCATTTCCTCCCAGTAAGAATGGAGTTCATAATAGTGCCCTCTTTTCTGCATCCCTGAGATTCATTACAACCAACTTGAATTCATTATTCATTGCCTGGAAGTCAAAAAGTGTCTTTAAACTTTTTATTGAAATATAGTATACACACAATGCCATGAATATATACACAAATCACAAGTGTGCAGTTCTATGTCTTCATAACTAGTGTGCAGATTACAAAATAGAACATTTAACACCATCCAGAAAGCTACCCTCATGCTTCTTGGAAGTAGTTTAAGGTATTTTTAAAGACAGTAGAGATTATATCCGAAGGACTTAGGCAGAAGGACACCTGGCAAGAAAGTAAATGTCAGTTGACCTTGTATTTGAGATGTAGCAGTGGCCCCGTAAGCAGAATTTGGTGGCTTAGGGCAGACTTGACTTGGCAGGCTGGTCAGTTGTGTTGGGTTGAATTACTTTATCACAGTTGGCATCTGGAAGGGGAGCAGAGGACCTGGCTGGTAGGGAATGCCTGGTCAAGCCTCTGAAGTTCTCAGAAAGAAGATAATCATCAGAAGCTTATGGCCCCTGGTACCCAGAGTTTGATCCCTCATCACTCCAGGTAGAGTCCCCTGTTTTCTAAAAGCAAAGCATAGAGAGAGGACTTCACTAAATTGCTCCCAGTACATGATTTCTTGCCCTGTTCTTTTTTTTTTTTTTAATAATTTGCTTATAAGCATAAGTGATTGCCAGGGAGAGAGAGAAAGTGAGAAAGCACCCACCAGAAGGGCTTGGCCATCCTTCAATCCCTTCTCCATTATTTTTTTTTGGAGGGGGGTTTGGGACACACATGCACCTGGCCTGTTTTTCAAGCCACTGGGACCAGGACCCAAACCTGTTGGCTATGTAGGATCCAGCCACATCAACCACCATGCCACCTGGCTGGTCCCCAGCCCTATTCTTAATAGGGCTAAAACCTGCCATGGTATACACCAACATGAAGAGCAGTCTGTGTCTGCTCTGGTTGCTATAGGAACAGGGCTCTGATCTGCTTAAAGGAGATTTCCCTGCATTCCTGCCACTCTAAGAATGAAATTCTTCGTGCATTCTACATCAATATAGATACAGTGCAGTTCTCAGAATTTTTGGCTTGCCTTCAATTAGCTTTTACTCCTTTGCTCGACAATATAAACCCTGCACACCCGAACAGATTCCCCCCAAATACTCCAGGAGGATTGAGGACCTAGGAGTCCAGGGAGATAAGTGACGAGACAAATACCATTTTATCCTTGGTGAACCTGGTAATTCCATATTTTAATTCTAGCTTTCACTTATTCATATTGAAAAAATGGGTATGAGTACTTTTACATCATTAATATGTATGCATCCTTTTTTTTTTTTTTTTTCTTTTTTGGAGAGGTTTTTGCTATAGGGCACGTGCGCTTGCCAGACAGACAGAGACAGACAGAGAGACAGAAAGTGAGAAATCACCCCCCGGGGGGATGGCCACGCCGCAATCCCTTCTCCTCCGTTCTTCTCTCGGGATCTTGGGCATGCAAGCACACACGCCCGGCGTGAGTTTAAGCCAACGAGTCTGAGAATCGAACCGCGGTCGAATACATGGGAGTCCAGCGACATAGCCATACGCTAACTGCTGGTCCCTGTATGCATCTATTTTAATAAAACTTTAAAAACAGTTTCTTTACTAATAATAATTTAGGTGACAATAGTTATTACAAAATTACTGTATATATGCTTGTCTTAGATATTTCCTTCCCATAGAAGGATGCCTTTTATTCTCCAAGTTCCTGGTTCCTCTATTGACAGTCAGCTGATTGGGTCTGTTAATGGGGTGTGAATGCGACTGTCCTTTCTTTCTTCCCCTCCTGCTATAACCTTGTCTCTCATTCTGTGTCTCTTCCCAGTACAGTTTGGTCCGTAGTGAAGAGTATCCTTAGGAAGGATGGTCCTTTGGGCTTCTACCACGGACTCTCCAGCACTTTACTTCGAGAAGTACCTGGCTATTTCTTCTTCTTCGGTGGCTATGAACTGAGCCGATCATTTTTTGCATCAGGGAGATCAAAAGATGAACTAGGTAAATGTGTATGCATTGACAGCATTTGAGTATGATGGTGTCTATGTGCCTTCTTGGGGAGAGTGGTCCGCCTGACCCTGGGAAGTTTCTGGATACCAGAAAGTGACAAAGTGGCAGATGATTGTTAGCATCCTTTCTCTAGGCTTGGTAATTACCTCTGGACAGGGGCTGAAGCAGTATATCCCAACTTCTTTACTGGAATAACATTTGTTCATTGTTCTGGATTCATTTTAGGGGGAGGAAAAATATAGATATTTCCCCCATTGAGAAATCACCTGTAAATAATCTTGCAATAAATTTTAAAAACTTGATAGTAGATCTTGATTGTGTTTTGAGATCAATGAATAGCATAGTTCTTTCTAGCTTACCCTGTTAGCTTCCTGACATAATTGCTTGCCAATATTTGGTTCACAGAGTGAGTTAGCTTCTCTTAAACATCTCCTTTCAGTGCATTGATCTATTCTGATGTTAGTCATGCTCCCAGGTGTCACTGCTATGTTTAATTTGGCAATTTTTTTTCACAGTAATGGAAGAATCAGGGCTCTTGAGTGTTAAAATATCAAAATACTAAAGAGTGAGAAACTTGAAAAATGTGAACTGTGTTTCAGTGGCCTCAATTCTCATACCCCCTGGTCAGGTGTTGACATTTAGCAGGGCCTGCTGGTTCCATGGGGGCTATCCCTCTGGAGGATGGGCCAGGGGACCACAGCACCTTAGTGACCATCTAAATACAACCATTGCTAAGGCTTCTTGTCCTGCTGAGACCCAGGGTAGAACCCAACTACCAAACAGAATTACATGTTCTTAGAGCTTGGTAACAAGAGTTCTGCCAGTTTCCTCAAAGAATTGTGTCCCATAGTGCTAGCATTTTTATTTTCATCTACCTGAAGCCCTTACTTCATTGGCCTCTGGAAATGTCACATTTGCTGTTTCTGATACAAAATGCCATTTGCTGTTTTTCTTATCTAGGCCCTGTGCCTTTGATGTTAAGTGGTGGAGTTGGTGGAATTTGCCTCTGGCTTGCGGTGTACCCAGTGGATTGTATCAAATCCAGAATTCAAGTTCTTTCTATGTCTGGAAAACAAGCAGGATTTATTGGAACCTTTATAAGTGTTGTGAAAAATGAAGGTGAGTTTGCTAATTGCGCAGAGCAGGTATGCATAGAATGATCAGTCATTTCACCGCTAGTCTTGTCGAGGTTTACTCGGGGATTCCTCCCTTCTCCCTTCCTCAGAGCCTTTCTCTAACACTGTGTAACACTTACTAGCCATATTTTGGATTTCTCTTTTTAAACCCCTTCTTTAGCTTACTTTCATTATTATCAAGAATGTTTAAGGTTCTTACTCCTCCTGATTTCCTGGGCCAGGTGCTATCGGGATTCTTTGTTCTAAATATTGGGTCATCAGAAAAGTCATGACACATTTTTACATAGAAAAACAAACAAAATACATCATGACTTTTCTGATGACCCAGTAGCCTGAAGGGAATTTTTATTTTTAATTTGTAAAGTCTATTATATTCATACATAGAGAGTGTGTGTACACACATGGGAGAGAGAAAGAAGCCCATTCAACAGGGTCCTGCCATGCTGCAATCCCTTTTCCTAAGCTCCCTTTCCCCAGTCCTCATATTATTAAAAATATGGACTTTGTCTAAGGGGACAAATGCTCTGAAGTCAGCACCAGCTGGTTTTTTTTTTTTTTTTTTTTTAATGAAGAGATTTTTGCTATAGTGTGCACGTACTAACCAGAGATACAGAAAGTGAAAAAACACTCTCTCCCCTAGGGGATGGCCACATCACAATCCCTTTTCCTCCATTCTCGTCTTGGGATTTTGGGCATGTATGCATACATGCCAGGTGTGATTTTCAAAACTCCAAGTCTGGGGCTCGAACCACATTTGGCCATGTGGGAATCCAGTGACATAATCATTATGCCACCTGCTGGTCCCAGCACCAGCTGTTTTACTAGTACACAGTACAGATAGTATCAGAAGATGAACTCTTAACAGTACTACCGAGGGGTTTAAAAGAATGTACAGCATCTTTAATGCTAAGACTTCTGGAATTAGAAATGGAGTGAGCAATTTCTGAAGGTCACTTGCTGTCAATTTTTAGTTATGAAGGAGGATAAGTAATATTTGTGTAAAGCCAACTTATGCAACAAATAAAATACCTGTTTTTCTAGCATCCACTATACATCTTAAAACTTGGGATATAGTTATCCTGGGTGGACTGAGAATTGAATACTATAATTGAATTTATAATTCATTTTTTAAAAATGGATGAAGAACCTGAAAGAACTAAGCAACGGGAAGGAGTCTATGAAAGAACATTGGAAATTCTTAAGAAGATGAATCTGCATCACTTAAAGCTACAATCGAGAAAGCCATCTACATCTGAGACGTGAACTGCCTCTTTCAAGGCCTAGGGCAATTGAAGATTTTCTGCTCCAGCTTCACCTTCCAGAACCCAATAGACAGTACAGACCAATCTCAGGCTCTCTAAGAAACCATCTACATCTGAGCTGTCCCTTTTAAGGATTAGAGCACCTGAAGATTTTCTGCTCCAACTTCACCCTCCAGACCCTAATATCTAGACAGGTAGGGCCACCTCTGTATTCTCCCTGTCTGTCTCTCTTTAATTAATTTTTTTCTCTTTAATTTCTTTTTATTTTTCAAAGTATTTTTTTCTTCCCTTTTTGATCTTTCCTTTATTTTGCTAATTCGTCTCACCTTTGCCTCCCTCTCACATAGGACAGACCAATCTCAGGCTCTCTCAGAACCTATCTACATCTGACCTGTGAGCTGCCCCTTTTGCACTGTGCACAAGTACGCCACGCAGCTTTCATTTTTTGCATTTTAAAAAATTTCTCCCTTGTTTTCTTTTCCTTTTTCTTTTACCTTTTTCAATTTGCTGCTTAGCCCCACACCGAATGTCTAGACAGGTAGGTGCACAGTAGCCAAACATCTGAATCCTTTTAGCATCAGAGAAATCCTCAATTTCCACTGAACCTGTTGTACTAAGGAGCAAACTCCTCTTCATAAATCTGAACTCAAACCGCTTTCTGTGGATGCCATATTGCAAAACACCGTCGTGGAGAGAAATTGGCACAGATGTACCTCAAAGTAAACAGAGGCACATAAGCTTACAGTTGTAGAAACCTCCAACAAATTAGCTAAAAGTGAATACATCACCAAATGGCTAAAATGCAGAGAAGAGAGACGGCATAGGGAGCAACAGGGAGGATGGAGCTTCAGAAAGAGCAGGTTCATCTTCTCACGCATGCCTCTGAACTCTCAGTTGAAACCCCACAACTCAGCCCGGGCACACGTGTTCTCTAGAAACCAGGAGGCTTTTGTAATATCCATTTCTAACAACAAAAACGCAGGTTGCTCGGTGAGCATTAAAAATATTACACTACAGAGAGATTGCAGATCACTTCCTTTTGCACATCTCTGAACGCTCAGATTTAATGCCAAGAAATTAGGAAGAAATGTATAATCTATTAGATGACCAGAAACCACTGCAGAGGTATAAGAAATATGAAAAACCAAGAAAATATTTCTCCCCCAAGGAAGAGGAATAACTCCTTATCATCCACAGATGGTACAATGGAATTTGTAGAAATGTCAGATAATGAATTCAGAATATTCATAGTGACAAAACTAACAGAGATGCAAGAGGAGAGAGACAACGAACTCCAGGAGATAGAAAAGAGACAACGAGTTCCAGGAGGTGAGGAAGTTCTTGCACGATTTGAAAGAGGAAATACATACCATAAAAAAGGATCAGATGAAACAGAGATGAAGGCTGTCATATAGGAAATCAAAACATCTCTTGAAAGTATTAGAAACAGATTAGATCATGCAGAAGGTAAAACCTCTGACCTAGAAAAATTCACCAAAAAGACTCAGAAAATTACCCCCACAATGAGAATAATATACAAGACATACTAGATATCATTAAACGTCCAAACATCTGGGTAATCGGTATCTCAAAAGGTGGAGAAACTAATAAGGGCATTGATAATCTATTCCATGAAATACTGGAAGAAAACTTTCCAAACCTAGATATTCAAATATCCAGACTCAAGAAATACAAAGGGGAACCAGCAGTTAGCATAATGGCTATGTTGCTGGACTCCTATGTAGTCAACTGCGTTTCCAGTCCTGGACCCAGTGGCTTAAACTCACGTCAGGCACGTGTGCATGCATGCCCACGATACCGAGAGGAGAACAGAGGAGAAGGGATTGTGGCGTGACCATCCCCTCTGGAGGGTGATTTCTCACTTTCTGTCTCTGTCTCTCTCTGTTTTTCTGGTAAGTGCATGCACTCTATAGCAAAACCTCGAAAGAAAGAAAGAAAGAAAGAAAGAAAGAAAGAAAGAAAGAAAGAAAGAAAGAAAGAAAGAAAGAAAGGAGGGAGGGAGGGAGGGAGGGAGGGAGGGAGGGAGGGAGGGAGGGAGGGAGGGAGGGAGGGAAGGGGGGAAGACGGAAGGAAGGAAGGAAGGAAGGAAGGAAGGAAGGAAGGAAGGAAGGAAGGAAGAAAGAAAGAAAAAGACAGACAGACAGATAGACAAAGGACCCTAAATAGAATCAGCCCAAGAAGATCTTCTCCAAGGCACATGATAGTCAGATTGACCAAAACCAGATACAATGACAAGATACTAAAGTTGGCAAGAGGGAAACATCAAGTTACTTCCTAAGGATATCCCATCAGGCTAACATCAGACCTCTTACTGGAAACAATGCAAGCAAGGAAAGAATGGGAAAATATATTCAAAGCGTTAAGTGAAAAACAATTTCAACCAAGAATACTATTTCCGTCAAGATTATCCTTCATATGGGAAGAAAAGACAAACATTCTCAGATAAATAAAATCTGAAAGAATTTACCAACACCAGACCAGCTCTCCAAGAACTTCTGAAGGGAGTCCTATACCAAGAAAACTAAAGACAGACGCACAGAAATGAAAGTATAAAAAAACAACCAAGAAAATGGCCAGCTTAATGATAGGGTTGAGTCTGGAAAGATCAGTAGTATCATTGAATGTTAACCTCCAGAATTTAAATGGAACAATTGGACCACAGAAGAGAGATTAATTACATGAGGCTGAACCAGTGAAATAGAATTTTATGACTTTTGACTAAAATATTACTGATTTTCTTCTATACTCTGTCTTCCAGATTTAAAGATTTTTGTCTTCTGAGCTATTGATAGGCTCAGCAATGTGTTAATTTTTTTTTTTTTTTTTTTTTTTTTTGTATTTTTAGTATCTACCTACTGTTTGAACAGAATCCTACTTTTTCCTGGCTTTAAGTCTTAAGCAAGTTTTTTTTAACATTTTTTATTTTGATTTATTAAAGCTAAAACTGCTGTTCTTGAAATTAAAAGTATATAAAAAGAATAATAAAATACCTATTTAATGACCACAGTAAGCTATATAGCTAGGTGCTACTTTATAGTATGTTCATTCTACTCACTGAATTTTATGCCTAAAGTCAGACATATGTTCATAAATATGTCTGTATCAGCTGCACTTGCTATTGAAAGTATTTAGATTAATTTTTTAAGATCTTTTGTGAATCAATAAAATGTGGGGAAAAAAAGGCATGGAAAGTAACTGTTGATATCAGAGACAGTGTGGGAGGAGGGTGGGAAATGGCAGAAGGTGAGAGGGAGGGAATCAAGAGGACAAAAATAAAATAAGATAAAATAAAGAAGCAGCAAAATATAAAGTGGAAAATTATTTGTTGGTATTGTCAATAACATGTATGGTAATATCCTTGACTGAGCCAACATATAGTGTATTCTGGATAGGAAAACTCATCTTTGAATGCTGTAATTATGTACAGTGAATGAATGTAAAATAAATTAATTTTAAAAATAAACATTTAAGGGGACCAGCAGGTGGCCTGGTTAGGGTGCTGGACACTCCCACATGGCCGACTGCGGTTCAAATACTGGACCTGGTAGCTTGCTTTCACACTTTCCCTCTCTCTCTCTTTCCCTCTGTGTTTCTCTGTCTGGTCAAATTAAAATAAATGAATGAATAAATAAAAATTAAATAAATAATTATTTAAAAATAAATAAATAAATAAATAAAACATCTAAAAAAAGCTACAATCAAAGACATTCTCTTCAAGGCAAAGAGAATAAGTATTTGAACATCATGGACAAGTTTGACATGGAATAATGAAGCATTTTTATGGGGTAGCAGGTGGGTTGAGAATAATGGAAGACCAAGACTTAAAGCCAAACAGACTGACAAGTCCTTTAAAGTTTTTGGAATACTTGGTGGAAGGGTATTTTTACCAAAATTCTATTAGTCAGATTGGAATAATTGTAACTAAGAGTAAAAGAGCTGAACAACTGACTGAACTCTCAGGAAATCCACGAAAACACATAGCATCTTTGAAGAAAGCTGTAGATATGACCTACTGTGGAGAACTCTCTCTTTATCATTCTTTAAGTGTGGCACTGCAAACTCTAAAACACATGCCCAGACATACAAAGTTCCATTTATCTTTAGCAGCCTTACAACTTGTGATCCAGCTAATATTTATGATCTAATCAAGACCCAAAGGCAGCTAAAATTGGAGTGTCTGTTATTGGATTGTCTGCAGAGGTTCGGGTTTGCACGGTACTTGCTTGTGAAACTGGTGGTACATACCATGTTATTTTAGATGAAAGTCATTACAAAGAGTTGCTGACACATCATGTTAGTCCTCCTCTTGCCAGCTCAAGTTCTGAATGCTCGCTTTTTCATATGGGATTTCCTCAGCACGTCATTGCTTCTTTGTCTATGATGCAAGACCCTCTTTCAGTATGGCACATTTGGATAGCAATACTGAGTCAGGACTTGCAGTAGGAGACTATTTCTGCCCACAGTGTCAGGCAAAGTACTGTGAGCTTCCTGTTGAATGTAAAATCTGTGATCTCACTTTGGTTTCTGCTCCCCATTTGGCATGGTCTACCATCATTTATTTCCTTGGATGCTTTTCATGAAATTCTCCTAGAAGAATATAATGGAGAAAGATTTTGTTATGGATGTGAGGGGGAATTGAAAGACCAACGTGTGTGTATTTGCTCTGTGTGCCAAAATGTTTTCTGTATGGCCTGCAATGTTTTTGTTCGTGGTTCTTTCCACTGTTGTCCTGGCTGTATTCTTAAGATCCCAGCCCCTTCAGGTATTTGATTCCAGTATGTAGCTCACATTATATGTTGTAAAAAGAAATTTATAATTTTAAGTAGAATGGTACAACTATAATAACACAAGAAGCTCCAGTTAAAACATGAAGGACGATTTGATTTTTTTTTTTTTTAAGAGAGAGATTTTTGCTATAGGGCATATGCACTTGCTGGAGAGACAGAAAGCCAGAGAGACAGAAAGCAAGAAATCACCCCACAGAAGGGATGTCCACACCGCAATCCCTTCTCCTCCATTCTCTTTTCGGGGTTTTAGACACACACACACATGAGTTTTAGGCTGCCAGGTCTGGGATTTGAACCATAGTTGATTACATGGGAGTCCAGTGACATAACCATTATACCATTTGCTGGCCCTTGAAGAACAATTTGAAAAGAAAATCTGATGTAAGAAAAATTTTGCTAAGAAAATATAATGTTTTACTAAACGATCTATTTGTGTCCTGTCATAGAAATGGCTGGAATTTGATGGTACTTTGTTCAATTAATTTTATTTTCTATTATTTAGAGTCCTAATGTTCTCAAAATTATTATTCATTATTACATGTAAATTACATGTAATGGTTACATTGATGTGATTTTGTTTTCTTAAAATACATTTCAGAATCTTAAAAAAAATACCTTGGGATATAAACTTCTGCTTTGATTTTTAAAGACAGGACAGTAACATGGAATCTAACTTATTCATATCTCAAATAGAGACACCTAGTCTGTTACAAATAGTAACCACCTCTTAAATTTGCAATACACTTTGTAGTTTTACCACATTTTTACACCTCCCTTATCTATTCTTTCAGTCTTCATAACCACCTGGCATAGTGCTAATACCAGAATAAGATCTTTGACATCACGGTCAGTGCTCTTGCCACTGCCCAGGGCTGCTGCTGCTCCTGGCTCTGTGACTGCTTCTGTCGGGCTGTGTCGGGCCCCATCCATATAACAGATGTTAACCAGGCATGGATTTGGTGTATGTCACCTGAGAATCAGCTAGCTTTGCTGGGAGCACCAACACTTGTCCTGTCTCTATTGATCTATTTACAGAAACCTGGAATTAAGTCCTTCTGTCACTTGTTGGTTTTTGAGGCCGTGGTCTGGATTTCTTTGTTATGTGCAGCAGCATGGGGTGCCTCCAAGGAGGGATCGTTATGGTCTTTGCCCTTTTGTCTTCCAGGAATAACAGCCTTATATTCTGGACTGAAACCTACGATGATTCGAGCATTCCCTGCCAATGGGGCACTATTTTTGGCCTACGAATACAGCAGGAAGCTGATGATGAGCCAGTTTGAAGCATGCTGACGTGTCCTAGCAGGCCTAGAACCAAGCACAGGTGTCTGAGGAGCACGGCTTAACTCAGGGTTTCACAGAATACAAGACCAATGTGGAATTATTTTTATTTCTTGGGAATTTGCTTTTGTCTTCTCTTCTTCTACCCTAAATCATAAACTTCATGGAAGGACCTCTGTTTTACATGATATAATTTCTGCCCATAATTAAATAGACAAGTTGCTTCTTTGCCCTTAGTAGACTATACAGGGTGGCTGGTGGCCCTGTGCACCTAGTTTGGAAGACTTTTGCATGACCCTGTATGTGTATATACAGTTTGGATGGTTCTATGTTGAGGGAAACAATTTAGTTCCATCCCCATGTTTAATTTCAAATAATTGCCAAAAAAACCTCAGCGGTGACCATTTTTCATAAAGATGGTTATAAATGACTGCTTAGCCCATTCTAGATGCAGGGTCTCTTAAAGTCTGCTCACATGTACTTTTCTAAGTGGTTACACGTTTTTAAAGAGTTTTCATGTGGCACTTAGAAACTGAAATGCCCATCTAAATTGTAGAGGACAATGAACCTGCATACAGGTATGGCTTCCACATTCTTGAACTCAAGTATCAGAGTCGGCATCCTGGATTTTTCCAAGATCCTCTACTCTAAAAATAGTGCCATTCATTTTCTAGATGGATCATCTTCCATACTCTGAGCACATTGCCAGCGCAGGCCCAGAAGATAATTGGCGGTCATCCCCAGCCATGTGGTCAGCAGTGTGGCCTTCACCAACTTCCCTTCTTTTCTCCCAAAGAGCTGCCTTCCACTGCTGGCCTCTAGGATGAGGAAGGGGCTGAGGGCTGTGCTGCAGTGTCTTGACGAAGACCCATGTAGGTGACCTCAGCTCTATATTTCTGTCTCTGGGGCCTGGCCTGGGTAGGATTTCAGAGTGTCTACTGGTCCATCTGGGGCTGTCAATCCACTTTGGACCACTCACTGTCCTCTCTGCCTTCACCAATCAGAAGTCCTTTCATGGAACTGAGAGTGCCAAAGCCTAGCGAAGCCTTTGTTCCCTGTTTGGAGATTGAGTGACAGTACTCTTGAGTGAAGTCCTCTCCTCCCAGACAGAACTAGGAAGAACTTAGTGCTGTACTTCACAGGAAGTAATGTCAGGGCTGATGCACTCTGAAGTATGCACTCTGAAGTTTACCTTGGGATCCCTCAAGACTTGCTATGAGTTTACAGTAGCAGAGCATTCTATATTTGGTACTGGCAGTCAGTGTATTTTAGTGATGACTATAGATGGGGTGTGACTTTATAAAGCAATGAACATAAGAAAGCAGTTTTATTAAACTATGTCACATGTATTGGGTCACTGGAAAAGTCATGACACATTTTTGCATAGAAAAAATATGTCATGACTTTTCCGATGACCCAATATATACCAACCAAAAACCTCAAATCCCACAGTTCACCTGATCCCCACAGAGGTGTGGATGGCCAGCTGTTCTTTGGCCTATGGTATAAGAGTGTTGTTCTCATCACTAGGTTGGGCCTCCTCATACTTTGTAGCTTCAAAGAATACAAAGTGTTCTTAAGCAGCCTGCAAAGCTGACAGGAAGCAGCCTACCAGTTTTAATGAACCCATACCATGTATGTCTGTTCCTGTCAAAAGAATGTAAATATGCAAAACCTCCAGTTTCCTTAAGCTTTTTGCTATATAATGAGCCCCCTTTGGCAACTCTAGTCTTAGGGCCAGAAGCAAGCAAGAGGATCACAAGGGAGAAATGAGGAAGATGCAACTGATATAAACTTTTAAGGAGGGATGCCTGTTACGTTCCAGAGCTATGGCTGGTCTTCTATTTCCTTTTTCTTTTTTTTTTTTTTTGGAGAGGTTTTCTCTATAGGGTGCGTGCGCTAGCCAGCCAGACAGAGAGAGACATAGAGACAGAAAGCGAGAAATCACCCCCCAGGGGGGATGGTCACGCCGCAATCCCTTCTCCTCCATTCTCCTCTTGGGATCTTGGGCACGCACACGCATGCACATGCGTCCGGCGTGAGTTTTAAGCCACTGGGTCCAGGACGGGAACCGCAGTCGACTACGTGGGAGTCCAGCGACATAGCCATTACGCTAACTGCTGGTTCCCTCCTTTTTCTTTAAGAGAAAACCATTTTTCTACTTCTCTCAGCATACTTAAATGGTCAGCAGCTACTAAGTGGTGCTTCATCTGAACAGAATAGAAAATGGAACTGGCTTCTCGCAGGAACTTAACTGCTTCACGTCCGTAGTCCTCCTTACCAGCACCCAAAAGCAAGTCAAAGCAGATCTACTTTTTTGTCAGTAGATCTTGCTGCTTGTCCATTAACAATTTAGACATCTTAAATAGAAATAGTGTGAAGGGTTCAGCTGCAGTGGCACAGGTGGTGGGGCACTGCCACATGATGCTGGAGCTACCTGGGAAGGCCCAGAGTCCAGAACACGACATGCCCATGGTCCTGGCTGTCTGGAGGGCCTGGGAGAGAGGACCATGGCATGGCAAGACCCTGTCAGGAGTTCTTGTGTCTGTCTGTCTCTCTCAATAAATAAGTAAATAAACTTAAAAAATTCTATATTTGTAGGACACAGATATGGTTTATTATCTGTTGATGAGGATGTGTATAGTATTCTCAACTGGACTGAGATGTATATCATGCTGGGTAAAGTCTCCTTACAATCTAAATGATATATAGCTATTCAATGTATAAATAATAATAATAAAATTTTAAAAAGTCTGGCAAGAGGTAGTAGGAAATGGAAACCTGTCAGGAGAATATTTCTGTCATCCTGTTTACTTAATTAGTGGTTCAGTATTTGAGTAGTTTGTACCATCTCAGATCTGTACTCCAGACAAAAACTGAAATACTGTGTTTAAAGAAATGTGAGTGTTCTATCATCATTAAATTATTTACCTAATACTTGAGTCTATGATGAGTTTAAGTGCTTTACAACCGTGCTATGAACCAACTGTCAGGAATGTTCAAGAGTGTGTATAGTAGTATTTCGAGGTGTTAGTTCTATTGCAACCAATACTGTTTTTTCCTCAGCAAGATTCCTGATGTAAATTCATCGCACTGTAGGTAACTTGACAAAAACACATGTTATTTGTATATACTGCAGTCATGCAACTTGGCCCATTAGAATTATTCTGTCCTGGATCAGCAGGTGATGTAGAGGTTAAGGTGCTGTGTCCCACGTGACTGACTGTGCGGTTCAATTCCCTGACCCAGCATCTTGAAAATCACACCTGCATGTGCATATGTGCCCAAAATCCCTAGAGGAAACTGGAAGAGAAGGGTTGGCGGTGTAGATCCCCTCACCCCCTTGGAGAGAGTGGAGGGGATGGCGATTTCTCATTCTCCCTCTTTCACTCTGTCTTTCTCTGGTAAGTGCATGTGCCCTATAGCAAAAACTTAAAAAAGAAAAAAATTCTGTCCCTTCACCTCTCTATATTTTAAAATAGTTAAACATGCTTCTTCTTTCGCGGCCATCGCCAGAGCAGCAGTGGCCAAAATGAAGTTCAATCCTTTTGTGACTTCTGACCGAAGCAAGAACCGTAAAAGGCATTTCAATGCACCTTCCCACATCCAGCAGATTATGTCTTCCCCCCTTTCCAAAGAGCTGAGGCAGAAGTACAACATGCAATCTATGCCCATCCGAAAGGACAATGAAATTCAGGTTGTGCAAGGACACTATAAAGGTCAGCAAATTGGCAAAGTGGTCCAAGTTTACAGGAAGAAATATGTCATCTAGAGGGTACAGTGGGAAAAGGCTAAAGGCACAACAGTCCATGTGGGGATTCACCCCAGCCTGGTGGTTATCACTAGACTAAAGCTGGACAAAGACCACAAAAAGATCCTTGAACAGAAAGCCAAGTCTCACCAAGTAGGAAAGGAAAAGGACAAATATAAAGAAGAAACAATTGAGAAGATGCAGGAGTTAAATAATCTTATATACCATTCTTATTAAAAACTGCTAAAATGAAAAAAAAATAAACGCCTTGCTAATAAGTTTTGGATAATTCTAAGGAGGTAAAGGCTATTCACGACAACTAGTATTGAGCTAGCTGGTGGTATGGTAGTTAAGGTGGCTGGATCCCACATGGCCAGCCATGTGGTTCAAGTCCTGGATCTGGTGACTTGCAAAACACACCAAGTGTGTGTGCATGTGTTCCAAAAATTCTGAAAGGAGAAATGGAGGAGGGATTGTGGCTTGACCACTCCCTATGGGGGAGGCTTTCTTCTTGCTCTCTTTTTCCAGAGAGAGTACATGCCCTCTAGCCAAAAAAACAAAACAAAAACAACAAAAAAAAAAGAAAAAGCAATAAAAATCCCCCCCTCGATGTGTTTACATTTCTTGAATTGTTCAAAGAATTGCTTCGGGCTCTCAGAAAGCCATAATACCACCTAAACAAGTTTTCTTTACATGAAAAAAAAAAAAATCAGATTAGCGTTTCAGCTCATAATTGCCAGAAAATTTGTGGGTCTTAGAGAGTTGGGGAAGAGAAATCTCAATCATATCCTCTTTATTTTAAAAAAGATTATTAAAAATTGGTATTTTCTTCCCTCCTATTGCAAGTATTGACAAAGACAGATCTTCCTCATTTTTGAACTGAACCAGTCATTTTTCCCCTCCTCCATGTAAACCTCTGGAGTATGGCTGCAGGAGTGTTAAAGAGCCTGTTCTGTCACAACACCTGTTTGCAACATGAGTTACAGGGAATACTGTTAGTGATTATGGAAGGACCTTGGAAGCATGCTCCACCATTTTTCACTCTAAGGAAAGCCAGATTAGGGGGAGTGAAGGAAAAGGCCTGTAGCTGGGCTGCTGCACTGGCAGTTGGTAATATTGTAATATTGAGCAGATAAACATCTGCAGCCAGGCCACCTGCCAGCTTTGCAGGCCTCTTGACTCATGGCCACTGCATATTTGCCAGACTTCCATGCCCGCTGTGGCTATGAGCCCTGCTCCCATCTGTGCCACTTCAGCACTCACAGCCCTTGTTTGAAGTATATTTCTATAAAACAAACAAATAAACACCAATAAAAAGCAAGCAAGAACACTGTGGCAACCTACAGACTCTGAGCTGCTGGCCTGGGCAGTCCAAGTGGTTAGTGTGTTGGTTACAAAGTGGCGTGGTTTGACTGGTCTGCCCCCAAACCACTGATCTTTTTTGTATTTTCATGAACTTTTTTTTTTTGTTTGTTTTTGTTTTTTAGTATGTGCTTTCTGCAGAGTGTAAGGTTTTTCTGGAATAAATACACTGTGTTTAGCAGAGACTGTTTTATTAGTTGCTATCTTTCATTTCCTGGTGGATTCAACTTGATTTAGATGGTTGAGAGCCTTGCCAATAAAAGGAAAATCATTCAAATTAGGATAATTTCAGGGTCAGCTCCATAATTCTGATTCAGAGGACCAATTCCAAATGGCTGACCACAACTCAACTCCTGTCCCCAGCAGTTTAAAACATGCCAGGCATGTCTGTGTGTGTGTGTGTGTGTGCATGACTAAAATCCTGACAGGAAGTAGAAATGGAGGAAAAAGGATTTTGGTGTGAACATACTCCATTAAGGAATGCTGTCTCTCTCTCACTTAAGTGCACATGCTCTCTGGCAAATAAAAAATAATAATAGAATTTCAATAGAGCCAAATTAAAACTGTCTCCATTATTATGTTTGAAGTTTATTTCTTCCATAAATGAGAGACTCAGCACCCCAAATAAAGTCTTGACATGATCCACCCTTTTCCCTCCAAGTCCTGGATCATGGGCGTGTACGTGCACAGTGTATTCAGGGAGGTCTCTGGATGCCAGCATGGAACCTTCCCATATGGGTCAGCCTCGCAGAATGTCATGCTTTATTGCTGCATCACCATCCAGCCCCCAAGTATTATTATTTTCAATGACAATGATTGTTTTAAAATACAGTGGCAGTGGGGCCAGTAGATGGCTTAGTGGTTAAAGACACTGAACTCCCACGTGGCCTGCCATGGTTTGTTTGAGTCCTGGACCTGGCAGCTTGCTTTCTCACTTTCTCTCTTTCTAGCTCCCTCTTTCTTTCTCTGGTGAGTGCACGTACCCTATAGCAAATTTTAAAAAATAATGAAATTAAAATAATTATTTAAAAATATATATAGTGCCAGTGAAGTTGGAATAAAGTAGCAACCAAGTACCCAAAAAATAATTCTCTGTAAATACAAGACTAGCCAGTGTTTATAATGAAAAGATGGTCTTCCTTCACAAAGTTCTCCAAGCTTAGGTGAGATTGGTTGTGAGCAGGGATGAAGGATTTTAAAATAATAAATCTAGATTAAGAGCAAATTTTTTCTTTAATTTTA
This sequence comes from Tupaia tana, assembly GCA_026018925.1. Lineage (NCBI taxonomy): Eukaryota > Metazoa > Chordata > Mammalia > Scandentia > Tupaiidae > Tupaia > Tupaia tana. Next base: position 39,928,643 of record JAKSZU010000005.1, read on the forward strand.
CTTAGGATGTTACACACAAAAAAGAAGTGGCTGAAGAGTCTACCAGTCATGTTTACCAAGATCCTCTTACCTTCCCTATGTATGTGTGTGTGTGTGTGTGTGTGTGTGTGTGTATTTATTGAAGGATATTTGTCATGAAAGCTACCTGTATAGTGCTGGGAACAAGAGAAAAGTGTGTATAGGGGTGTGTAGGACTGCTTATGTGAAACAGTTCTCTCCTCTGGGTTTACAACTTAATGTTTGCTACCAATCTGATGTTTGTTGACTGTTTGTGGTTCAAGTAGAGAAAACAGAAAAAAATAGAAACTAATTTTGTAATAAACAAAAGTTATAAATGTGAAACAAAGTAGGGAATAAATACTCATCCAAAAATATCTAAGTAGGTATGGGAGGAATCACAGTTTTTAAGTACTTCAGTTATTTTGATATGAAAGGTTTAAAGCTCTTCAAAATGGTACCTAATGTTCCTGTGTACTGTGTTTCAAATTTATCCAAATAGAAGGTGGAAACTGAAGTATATTCCTTTAAAAAAGAAAAGTCACCATTGACATTTTACCTGTACATATTTAACAGATTTCTCAAGAACATACATACATATTAAAATTATGGGAATACCAACAAGGGAATAGAACTTAGAACTGTTTAGCAGAGAGTGGAAATAACATGATTCTATTCTACGAAGGGAACTATACTTACAATGTAACTCTTGGTCATGCCTCATCAAAAACTACCTCTACTGCAAAGTCAGGACGATAAATTTTCCATGTTTTTGATTTATGGGGATTATCCAATTCACTTCTTTGTAGATAAAGCCTAAGCATAGGGAAAAAAATGCATTATATTTTAGGGCTAACAGAAAGACCATGCAGTAGAGTGCACTTGCTAGAGCTTCAAAAAAGAGTTTCTCACCATGATTGGCATGTCAACCATGTTTTTGTGTCTTAGTTGGCTTTTTCCACTGGTGAGATGGAAAATACCTTTCATTTTCAGCAAGCTTTCTCTTGCTGTTTACATCATCAACATTTTAGTGATCTTTTAACATTGTCTCTTATGGAATTAATGACATCCAGGTTTAACAAAACATCTAAATTTCTATGTGTAACAGAAATCAGCAATAGAGTAGATGTATATTAAAACCTAGTAATAAAATACTGAGTCTCTTATAAATGACAAAGTTGGAATTTCTTGGTTAACAACAATTTAATGAAAATAGCTTTATCAAGTAGTATGTAAATTTAAATGTCACAGAGATCTCTAGAACCTTATATAAAACTGAAAATGATCTAACTTGTTTTCCTATTATGAACATGATGTTACAAAGGAAATAAAACTTATCCCTTGAGCAAGAACCACATTTGAGGAGCAACATCATATGAAGCTCACCCAGACCTCTCTCAGGGGCTTTGCTCATGTTATGAGTCAAATTTTTTTGTTTGTATTCATCCAGGGAAATAGTGCCTGAAATCCAAAATTCACTTTATGAAAATCTATGAAATAAGTGTGTTTTACAGTGTGTAGGCCAGATGTTCATCTGTTGCTTTACTAGATTTGAGATGTTACTAGATCCAGCCAGATATGAATAGAGTAGGATCTGAAGTAATCATAACTATCAGTTCATGCCACCGACAGTCACAACCACTTCAATTCTTACCTGAATAATTTAAAAATATTATTTTTCCTTTTGTACAGGATGATATGGTGACATAAAAAATCTCAATAATTCTGGGACCAGCAGTTAGCGTAATGGCAATGTCGCTGGACTCCCACGTAGCTGACCGTGGTTTGAGTCCCGGACCCAGTGGCTTAAACTCACGCCGGACGCATGTGTGTGCGTGCCCAAGATCCCAAGAGGAGAATGGAGGAGAAGGGATTGTGGCATGGCCATCTCCCCTGGGGGGTGATTTCTCGCTTTCTGTCTCTCTGTCTCTCTCTGTCTGTCTGGCAAGCGCATGCACCTGTGGGAGGCTGCGCACCAGTGAGTCTGCCGAGGTTTCTCAGAGAGCAAACAATTGCCATGATTGGTTCCCTCAAAAAACCTGACCTTCGAAACCTTGCTCTGATTGGTCACTAGAATCCCTCAGATTTGCATATCTGGCACCTCATGATTGGTCCAAAAGCAACCAATCATAACCCACCGTTTACAACCAATCACAGCCCACTGTTTACAACCAATCACGGCCCACCGTTTACAACCAATCATAACCCACCTTTTACGATCCTTCATTCAACCAATCACGGCCCACCAGCGTGTATATAACCACGATGCCTGGCCTACAATAGCCAGACAACCAGGAAGACAACGAAGATGACACAGAAGACCAGGAAGACGACGACCCTGGAGAGCCTGAAGAGCTGAAACACCGCACAGTCTCCAGACGACCCTGAAGAGTTGTAACACTACATCGTCTCCGGACGACCCTGAAGAGCTGTGACACCACGTCGTCTCCGTGCTGCTCACAACAGACGACGCGACCCTAAAGAGTTGTAACACTGCGTCGTCTCCGTGCTGTACTGTGCTGCCCACAATAAACAGACGACACTAAAGACACTGTGTTGTCTACGTGCTGTGACACTGCGCCGCTTGTTCCGGCTCTCACTCCTTCCCTCAGGAAACCTGTTTGACTGTCCCCCCCCCCCCCCCCCCCCCCCCCCCCGTCGGGACACGTGGCACCCGAACCGGGACGAGACATGCGCCCTATAGCAAAAACCTCTCCAAAAAAAGAAAAAACAAATCTCAATAATTCACCACCACAGAGATAATACTCCTTAAAGTGGAAGACTTCTAGACTCGGATGAATTTTCAGATTTGGTTAGAGGTTCTTTAATACAATCTTCAAGCCAAACCAATAATTATTTTTTTAAAGTCTTCCCAATTCAGTTATTAGAAAACACATGTTTAGGGACCAGCAAATGGCATAATGTTTATGTTGTTGGACTCCCACGTAGTCAACCACAGTTTGAGTCCCATACCAGATGGCTTAAAACTCACACCATGCGTGTGTGCATTCATGCCCAAAATCCTGAGAGGAGATGGGAGGAGAAGGGATTGTGGCATGGCCACCTCCTCCCTGAGGGGGTGATTTCTCATTTTCTGTCTCTCTGTCTTTCCAGTGAGCACATGCACCCTAAAGCAAAAATCTCTTAAAAGAAAGAAAATACATGTTTAAATGGGAAACTATTAATGAGTTTTTTAATTAAAATTTTTTATTACATTGCTAATATTATATTTAGTCAAATTTCAGAATGTTGATGATTCATAAATAAAGAACATTCTGATAGTCTGTAGACGAGGTAAAGGGGTTAACTATTCAGGTTCCATTTTAGTTGTTTGAAAGGAAACTGTTCTACATTCCCAGAGCTTAAAAGGGACTTCCCAAAGTAGAGCAGATATCAAATACAAAGAGATGATAAAACATTTGAACTGTTGTTTTCTTAGCATTCCTTTCTTTTCTGTGATTTATCACTAGTCAAAGTATGTCACACTGACAGACAATAGTGAAGGAAACATCTTAGAGAAAGTCCCATCATCATTGACTAGAATTTTGTACTGTTCATTTTTTCTTTTTTTAATGTTTTGAACACTTTATGGAGTTAGAGTAATTTTTCTTTATTTATTTATGTTTTGCCATTACATGCACACTCACAGAGAGAAAGGAAGAGGGAAAAATAAGAAATCACCCTCCCCTCCCCAGGGAAGACGGCCACACTGCAAACCCTTCTTCTTTTGGGACTTGGCGCATGTGTACATACACACACCTGGGTCCAGGATTCAAACCACAGTTGACCATATGGGAGTCCAGATCTTAACCACCACACTACCTGCTGACCTCTGGAGTACTTTTTTTTCTTTTAATTTGGGATTTTGCCATAGGGCACATGAGCTTGCCAGAGAGGAGAGAGACAACGATAGCGGGAAAGAAAGTGAGAAATCATTCCATAGCGGGATGGCCATGCCACAATCCCTTCTCCTCCATTCTCCTCCTGGGCTTTTGAGCATACATGCACATATGCCCAGGGTGATTTTTGAGCTTCCAGAGCCAGGACTTGAACCACAGTCAGCCATGTGGGAGTCCAGCACCTTAACCACTACGTCACCTTCTGGCCCCTGAAGTACATTTTTTTAAGCTGTCTTCATTAATACTTGTGTCTTCTAACTTCTGCCTTAGATGTAAGTGTGTCAATCAGCTTTTAAACTACCTGACGCCTCCCTACATCACACCTTACTAATCTAGCACAGAGTTCAGTGTTGGTCAGTCATCAGTAAATCAATACTTAGCTGAGGACCTGCCATATTCAAGGCACTGAGAAGACTCCATTTAAAAGTCCATGGGATGTATGCTGATTATAATCAGTTTTAACTTAAAATATCTTATGGCATGGGCCTTGAAGATTATCCAACAGTGGGTCTTAAGAATAGCTGTATTTTTTAAATAACCAGATTAAGATGAGTACCACAATGAAGAATGGTGATTTGATTTCTCTCTCTTTTTTTTTTGTTTCTATAAATTAAGCTTATGATAATTAGCAGAAGACTTGCCATTATACCTTATAAACACATTGAAGACTGTGTTTCTATTGGATTATATTATATTCATACCTGTTATCTTGTATAAAAGATGTATGAAACCAGAAGAAAAATGAGCAGTTGTCATAGTTTTTAGGAATATACTAAAAAGACATGATTTTAAAAAAAAGTTATTTTCACAGTAAAATTGATACAAAGAACTAATTATTCTAAAGAAATTAAAATTTTGCTATTAAAAAATAAAATTCCTTCCATTATTCCTTTATATACGAGAGGGTCTTCAACAAGTTCATGGAAAATGCATATGATGAAAAAACTGCTTAGATTTCAATTTTCTTGCATCCAAATAAACTCATACTTTAATTCTGTTTTTCCATGAGCTTTGGGTAGTCTCCTTGTACTTATCAGACAATCATAGCCATTAAATATGCAACACTCTCCAGTCTCTAACAATACACACAAAACACAAAGGAGGAGGCTTTAAGAGAAGGCTGTTGCTTCCTATAGCTGTATCTATCAAATTTTCCAAGGAAATGAATTTTTTCCATGACAGTTATTTATAAATTTAGACACTGCTCTTTTAATCTGGTTTAGGAAGTACTAAACAGAATCTGCTAAGGACTTACGCCTATTTATATCCAAACATAGCAAAATGAATTCTCAGTTTTATGTTGCCTTGGTATCTACTGTAAAGACTTTCTCACACCTGAAGCAGGGCTTAGTCACCTTTGGCACCATTCCCTGTTATCTACCTCCTAGTTCCTCAGTGTGATCAATCCAGGTATTGGCCTTATGCAGCCACCTCCTAGTGACCACCTTCCTATGGAACCACTAGATACAACAGATTTGACATGTTTTACGGACTCCCATATTCTGCATTGACTATGCAAACATTGCCACAGCAACCACTTTTCAGTCACAGTGTTGCTCTGTGAAACTCATGCCTGTTTGCATCAGAATTCCCAAGGGGAACCTGTTCAGGTAATGCTCTAGTAAAGGTTTTGACCCTCAGGACTCTCTCTATTGTTCCCCACCCAATGGTTGAGTGCATTTCTGCACAGGGCCTTCTATTGGCCCTATGAGGTATGCTGCTGGCTTCTCTCTGGGATTGGCAAGTAATGAAAAACTGCTTCTTTTATTTCATATGTTTAGTTGTACTGTCTCCCCTGATTGAGATACTCAAACATTACTCTCCTGGTGAGGGCTCTCCTGGAGAATGACTATCTTGGTAAAATGAACTAGACACAAGTCAGACAAGAGCTACAAGAACACCTGCCAGTATAAACAAGTTTACTGTGAGAGAGACACCTGGACGCGGGTCACTCAGGCATTAAGCTGTCTGCCAGGATAAATAAGTATCATCTGAAAGGCATACTGCAGACTTCCATGACCACCTGTCATGAAGCTCTGTCACAGTAGGGTTAGAGTTTATAGCCACTTTCCAGAGAGACTTTCAAACCAAATCAGAGGAGAAGACAGCACATAGCATCCATTTCTGTAAGCAGCAGCTACATCAAATAATCATCATTACTGGTGATGATAAAAATACTTAAAATTCATAATTGTGCTTTCAACCCATAGGCATTGAAAATCACAAAGGCTGGACATTTTCAAGGTCCTCTGGGCCAATGACTTTTACACCACTGCTTCTGCTTAAAGACCACTGTTTGAGCAAGAATTCATAGTGGCTCTATTATTTAAGGGGGCAACATACAATATGGGAACTAACCAGATCACTTGCTTCAACACATTTACCATTTCAATACCTGATAGATTCTCTTTCAACAAAAGCAAGTAGGGATGAAGGAGGGCAGGGGAAATAATTTTAAATTGACCAATATAACTAACTATTTACTTATTGGCAGTTCTAATCAACGATTAATAAGAAAATGAATTAAAACTTAGAAACTTAGAAATTTATTATATACAGGATAATATTAAGACATTATGACTGGTCAATATAAATTATAAACTCATGTTATTCAGAGTAATGACAATAGTATCAAGGCTTTCTTATTTTCCATAAAGTAAATATTAGATTAATACTATTATAACACCAATTCAGAGCAAAGTGAAATCTCTCACTTTGAACTGTTTCATAAATTATGGAGGGTAATGTGTTTTAAAGATACAAAACAGGGACCAGCAGTTAGCGTAATGGCTATGTTGCTGGACTCCCATGTAGTTGACCACGGTTCAAGTCCCGGGCCCGGTGGCTTAAACTCACGCCAGGCGCGTGTGCGTGCGTGCCCAAGATCCCGAGAGGAGAATGGAGGAGAAGGGATTGGGGCGTGACCATCCCCCCCCCCCCCCCCGGGGGGAGTGATTTCTTGCTTTCTATCTCTCTGTCTTTCTGGCAAATGCACATGCGCTATAGCAAAAACCTCTCCAAAAAAAAAAAAAAAAAAAGATAGAAAACAAAAAACATGGTCACAACTTTGTAAAATATACCCTTTTATAGTATCTTCGTTTTTTGCATATTTTCTTATTTAAAATTAATGTGTAAGTTGTATAGAATTTAGAAAAAACAAATAAGCAAACTTTTTTTAAAAAATTACACTTTTTTTTTTAAATGTATTACATATCTCATTTGTCCTTTTTTTCCCTGTCCCTGGCTAGGAGTTTACATCTATTTTTTATTTGTTAGTAATTGTGGCAAAAAAAATTCCAAACCAAAATCATTCGGAGATCAGACAAGAACAATGCAGAAGCGTTTCTTGATTACTCACCGAAGAGGAAAATTTCACTTTTACATCATCATACAGAGCTGGACAGTTGGATACATCAATTACTACTCTGTCTGATTCTATATCAAGAAATATCTGTGGATGAACACATAGGATTCAGAACTATAAACCTAGCTGGTTACAAGATAAATATAACAGTGAAGTTCACTTACATTTACCAGGACTTCCTATATGTATCAAGTATTATTGGTCTAATGGCCCAATCACTATATGTATAAAAAAGTTAATCATCTTTTCTATAAAGTTGCAATACTGTTTAAAATTTTAAGAGGCTAGTATATTTGAGGGTTATGTTGGGGCACTATCGAAAAGAAAAGTGTTCAATTTTCTCTTAGAGTTTAACTAGATAAATATTACTATCGAATGTGTGTCATCTGATTTTCATATGTTAGGGACTCTTGAGAATACATTAACAAGTTCAATTTCAAAGCCTGCATTGCTTTTCAAAAAGCAATACATAACTGGTCAGGTTTTATTTAAAAATCTTACTCATTCAGGGTGTCACAGGCTTTGTCCATTGCAGACTGCTGCATGGAGTGATCAAAGACAGGTTAAGTTTCTGGAATGAATGATTTTGATATTGATTCTCTCTAATATAAAGATGGCATCCACAATTAGAGAGGTCTATGCTAGGCTCCATGACAAATACAAAAGAGGACACAGACTCAGTCTCTTCAGCAAGCTATACACATAAAGAACAACAGTATTACGTGTAAAACTGTACAATGAAGAAGAGTGTGCCGTTAAGTGCTGACTGGTGGAAGTGATTCACAGAAGGCATGTAAAAAGAAAGTTTCACCAATGGAGTAGAAATTGAATTGGGCATGAAAGAATTTGGATAAATGAAGAGCAGTAGTCCTGACAGGGTTGGGGTCAGAGGGGTAAGACCAGCAAAAATAAGAAGTAAAAATTAGAGCTGCGTTATAAGAGCCAGAGATGCCCAGTCTAGTTGGAATGGAGTCTATTGGTCAGGTTATTGATGGAAATAACTTCACATAGGACTAGGTTATAGCTGAGAGCTCAAGAGCTAGAGAAATAAGTGGCTGCTGAAGGATATGGTGGGATTGCCTATGTGACAACATGGCCTCAAATGTTCACATAGGACATTTATTTAGTGATTTATAGTTCACAAAGCAACTATATATATATATATATATATATATATATATATATATACACACACACACACACACACATATATATATGTATATATATAATCTAAATACGTCATTGCAACACTTGAATGTGAAATTTATTTTACAGATAAGAATGTTGTACCAGGGACCAGCAGATGGCGGAATGGTTACATTGCTGGACTCCCATCTAGTTGATTGCCTTTGGAGTCCCAGACCCAGAGGCTTAAAATACACACCAGGCGCATGTATGTGCATGCCCCAAATCCCAAGAAGGTAATGGAAGAGAAGGGATTGATGTGTGACCATCCCCCCAGGGGGGTGATTTCTCACTTTCTGCCTCTCTATCTCTCTGTCTCTCAGGAGAGCAAACGCACCCTATAGCAAAAATCTCTCTCTAAAAAAAACAACCAAGAATGTCGTGCCAAAGATGTTAACTGGCTTTGACCATAGGCACACAATATGTCTTCTGTCTACCTACAGCTTTCACAATGAGAGCAGTATTTCTGGATGCGTATTTCAGGGATTCTACACTCTGTATTGTATAAGGAGAAAGAAAAGGTAAGCAGACCACTGTAGAAACCTGGGCATGACAAAGTGAGGTCCTGGACTAGAGTGGTAGTGGGAACAGAAAGCAAGGGATTGTGAAGAGAAATTTTAAAGGCATAGTCCATGCCAAAGCTCCTGAATCTACCACACAGCACATAAATATTTATTCAGTAAATGAAAGGACAAATGCTCGTTTAAAAAGGGGAATCAACAGCAACCAAGAATAGAGTACTTGAGTAGATAAGAACAGAAAGTCAAGGATTAGGCAAAGGTGAATGCCAGAAAAAGGGAAGATGAGTGTGGGCACGGGGAGGAGTAGTGTTGGTAATAGGAGAACCTGAGGCGAAAGCCTGAGAAGGAATTCTCAAAAGTTTGCAGTTCTTATACCCCCAAGGATACTCTCATTGTTTCAGAAAAGATCTGTAGTCCTACTTCAACATCTCAGCAAACTTGACTAGGTTCCAAAGCTTTCGGTAAAGATTCCTCCCAATCCACACACGCTTACAATGTCTCACAGCGCCACCCCACAGAATCTCTGAGTTAGAACTGTGAAGAACATGGACAAATCTGCAGGTTTGTGAGCCCCATTTCAGATTTCCTAAGTCTGAGTACTTTGGGGGTAAAATATAGGAATGTGCATCTTTACAAACTCATACATGATTTTCATTAACACTGACATTTGAGAATCAGTGCTATGTAACAAAAAATAAAGTTACTAGGAAGAAAATATTGATAAAAATAATCATATATTTACTATGTGTATGTATGTATATATGTACATATCATTTAAACTTTTGGTAGATTTCCTGATACATGCTTGGCATTTACAGAAAAGTAAAGGAAAAACAATGCTCAGAACTAAAATATATTCTGGAAAATGCACCAATAATACTGTTTTGAACAATGAGATTAATTTAACTCTGTTTTGCATCCAAACCCAGCAAAACCAAGTTGGATGGTAACTATAAAGCGACATGGCAAATCTTTATGGTGAGTGATAGTTTGAGGAGGTCGACATGCTGATTTGACCCTGAGCTTTAAAAAGAATTTTCCATTCATATGCTTTCTCTTACCCCACAGTTTCTGAAACGAGAACAGAAAAAGACAGTCTTTTGCTGCATTATTATTCGTATTTTTAGATCATGTCCATTGCCTTTTCCAACACCTGAATGAAATTAAAAAGTTAGGCTGGTTAGATCAAAGATCAAAATGTCTTGCTAATTAACATTATGTATTAGAAAGAGAAAATTATCGCACCTAACAGTGTCTCAATGTTTAGTTCTTTGGTTTTGCATGGATTTTGTCTTTGAAAGACAAGGTTTCAAACCTAATTCTCCTAAAGTAAATTTTCCTAAAGTAGAATTTATAAGACTAGAGAGAAGAAAAATAAAAAGACTTATAGTTCATCTTCTTTTTTTTTTTAAAGAATTATTTTATTTAACTTTATTTATTTATTTAATTTGGCCAGAGAGGGACAGAGAGAGAGAGAGAAAGTGAGAAAGCAAGCTGCCAGGTTCAGGACTCGAACCATGGTCAGCCATGTGGGAGTCCAGCAACCTCAACCACCATGCCACCTGCCAGCCCCTATAGTTCATCTTCTAAAACTTAGAATCCCATTGCTTCATCTTTCTAGAAAAAAAATATGGAAAGTGACTTGCCAACATTCCTGCTAATGTGTTGCTTTATTCAGCCTTCTAATCATCTTTTTCTTTCTTTCTTTCTTTCTTTCTTTCTTTCTTTCTTTCTTTCTTTCTTTCTTTCATTCATTCTTCCTTTTTAAATTTTTTTTAATAGAGAGATTTTTGCTATAGGGTGCATGCACTTGCCAGAGAGACAGAGAGACAGAAAATGAGAAATCACTCCCAGGGAGATGGCCACACTGCAATCTCTTCCATTCTCCTCTTGGGACTTTGGGCATGCATGCACATGCACGCACCATGAATTTTTAGCCACCAGGTCTGTGACTCGGATCATAGTGGACTATGTGGGAGTCCAGCAATGTCATCTGCTGCTTCCATGTTTCTTAATAATCAGTCTAGGGCCTGGCAGATGGCATAGTGGTTAAGGCACTGGATTTCCACATGGTTTACCACGATTTGAGTCTTGGACCTGATGACATGCTTTCTCACTTTCCCTCTCTCTTTCTCTTTCTGTGTGTCTTTCTCTGGTCAAATTAAAAAATAATGATGAAAATAAATAATTCTTAAAAAAATCAATCGTTTAAATTCCTCTTGTTTTACTTTAAGTTCAGTTCCCAATGTATTTGCTATGAAAATATAGAATAACTATATCCAAATACAGAATAACTATGAAAATATAGAATAACTATATCCAAATATCCCTGTGGTATTCAGTATATATTTACAGTCAAATGATCATTTGCCTTTTTTTCTTTTCCAATTTGAATAATCCTTTCCTTCACCATTTCCTTTACCATTTCTTCAAAGACCTGGTTTCTCAAACCTCCAATTAATTTTCATTAAATTAAATTAGATGAAAATTAAAACCAGCATTTTAATAATGATTAATAATTTTACATTATATTAATCATTCGTTCCTGATTGCTTATCTTGTATTATTTTCCTTTACTTTTGTTTTCACTAATACCATGTTACTAACTTGTCATACAAATCAGTTTCTTGCCTCAGTTTCCTCTGACCTTTTCCAGTTGCAGAACTTCTTTCTACTGAGATCTACCAGAAATGAGTGAAATGTAGAACTAAACTAAAACAAATACTTGTTATATAACAAGAAAAAAACAAAAAAACATTGCTTTATAAGCTTAAATTCCACACATTTAAAAATTTTAAATAATTTAAATATATTTACATGATTTAAAAAGCACATGAAGCAAAAAGTCTCCATCTCACCAATTTTCCATCTGTTTAGTTCCTCAGTCTCAAATATATAATCACTAGTGTTAGTTTCTTATTTTTAATGTATATATAATCAAATATGAATATATATTCTCTCAGAGGTTTATATATACACAAATATAAATATATTATTATCCCCTTGTGTTTTATATAAATAGTTACATATAATGGTACTATCTTATACCTTGCATTTTAAAAAAACACATGCCCATATATGGATTTAACTTACAAATTAATGAACCAATAAAATGTTACAGCTGGTTCAAAGTACCACACATTTATTTATAGGCAGGTAGAAAATGATTAAATAAATTTACAAATAGATGTAAAATAGGTCAATAAATAATAGCACTGATGCAAATAACTGCATTTCTGTGGAGAAAAATGATTTGTGTGATTATCGGTTTTCCACAATGTAGTGTTGTAAAATAGCTCAAGGACAATGAGAGGGAGACATGACTGCAGGAGTGCACTACTCATTTCTGTCTTTTCCTTTCTTGACAATCTCCCCATTCCCTTTCTGTTGTGATCATAATAATCTCAAAGGCTGGTCTCACTAAGTTTGGCCTTATTATTTATGCATGGGTGCAAGAGAATTTGAACTTGCTACATTTGCTTCTTTATATCTGCTCTATAAGCCTAGATCTGCACAGCTGAACAGCTAAGGTCTCTAAGTCTTCATTTCAAATATGACTTATAAAATCCCCTTTTTTAGAGTAGAGCGGTGGTTATCAGAGGCTAGAAACGTTAGGAGAGAGAGGGAATATGGACAGATATTGGTCAGTAGGGACAGTTTGTAGATGGGAGGAACAGGTTGAACTGTTCTGTTGCACATAGGATGACTGTAGTTAAAAGTAATATATTGTAGGCCAGCAGGTGGCATGATGGTTAAGTTACTGGATCCCACATGGTTGACTCCACAGTTTGAGTCCCAGACCTGGGGGCTTGAAAATCATGCCAAGGACATGTGCATGCATGACTAAAATCCTGAGAGGAGAATGGAAGAGAAGAGACTGTGGCGTGGCCATCTCCCCTTGGGTGGTTGTTTCTCACTTTCCCTCCCTTTCTGTGTCTCTGGTGAGTGCATGTGCCCTACAGCAACAACAACAAAAAATCTAAAAATAAAAAAGTGATATATTGTACATTTTGGGTAGTTACAAGAAAAGATTTTGAATGTTCTTACCACAAACAAATGACAAATGAGGTGATAAATATGCTAATTACTATAATTTGGTCATTACACATTGTATACATGTATGAAAACATCACATCGTACCTGATAAATGTGTACAATTATTATGTGTCAACTTAAAAATAGAAATTAAAAAATAATAAAAACAAATAAAATCCTTTATTTTATAGAAGCCTGAGACTAGAAAATCAAGTCCACAGAGCTCTCTAGTAGATTTCACCTGCAGTACTTACAAATTTGGGTTAGTTCTTCTGTTCTCTAGATCTGCAGTTTACGGTTTTAACTAGTGTGTCCACTAGATTTAGATAAAATTCAAAATGTTTTCAAGGGAGAAGTCACGGTACAGGAGACAATATCAGACCAAGACAACATATGAAATTCTAGAGCTTATTAGAGCCATTTTAAAGCTTCACACTTTGAAAAACTATTTCTATTCTTATTGCTCATATTGGAGAAATGTATTAAAACTTCATTAGACTACAGGTCTGTTTGCCTACATGGAGTAGTTTTATACTCACTAAGGTTTGTGCAGATACTGTTATTCCTATAGATTACAAAGAAGATTAAGGCAAGGCATACACTCTGGTATAACACAGGCTGTCGAACAGATTTCATAGCTGGGTTTTAATTTCTTAGTGGAAGAAATTGTTCAGATAGTAGACTGTGTTGCCTCTACAACTCCAAAATAAAGTAGTCTAGCTGCCTAGTTCTTTTTGCTGGTTCCAACCCCCGGAAAGGAGGGTGAGTAAGACAGTACTGCCCTCCACCTCCTACCAACTACTGGACAAATCTAGCAGCTCAGCTGGGAGGGCTGCCAACAGTTGGGGTCCTGATGAGGTCAGTCATATTACCCTGTCCCTCACGGTTCACACATGTCCAATGAAGTGGCCATAATGGACTCTGTAGAGGATTCTGCAGTGCACAAAGCCTTTCCAGAAGCAGTTAATTTATATATACGGGCAGTGTCCTGCTAAAATAGGGTGGGTTTCCAGGTCTGCTTGCATAGTGCTTGTTTGGAAATATAGGACAAAATTTCCCAGAAAAATAATGCCACTGAGGACCAGCAGATGGTGTAATGGTTACATCATTGGACTCCCACACAGTCTAGTCCTGGACCCAGTGACTTAAAACTCATGCCAGGAAGGGGCCAAGAGGTGGTGTGGTATTTAAGAGTGCTGGACTCTCACATGGCCAACCGCAGTTTGAGTCCTGGACCTGGTGGCTTGCTTTCTCACTTTCTCGCTCTTGTCAAATTTAAATAAATAAAGTGAAATAAAATAATTCTTTAAAAATAAAATAAAATAACTCATGCTGGGTGCATGTGTGTGTGTGTGTGTGTGTGTCCAAGATCCTGGAAGGAGAAAGGAGGAGAAGGGACTGTGGCATAGCCGTCCTCCCTAGGGGGTGGTGTCTCTCTGTCTCTCCCGTGAGCACATGCGACCTATAGCAAAAAATCTCTCAGTGGCTTAAACTCACACCGGGCGTGTGTGGATGTGTGCCCAAGGTCCCAAGAGGAGAAAGGAGGAGAAGGGATTGTGGCATGGCCACCCCCCCAGGGGTGATTTCTCGCTTTCTGTCTTTCTGTCTCTGTATTTCTGGTGAGCACATGCACTCTATGGCAAAAGCCTCTCCAAAAAAAGAAAAAAAAAAGTATTTTACATTTTAATGATTGTAATTTTTTTTGGTTTATGCAGCTTTTAATTTATACTTTGAAGGCTTATTCCTGAATAACTGGACAAAATGTTAAAGAGCATATGTCTAGATCTTATTTTGTATGACACTTTAGAAAGCTAAACACACTAAGCTGTCTAGGTAGATACCAGCATCAGGTGCCATGGCATCCAGGACTTATAGCACTCAGCCCTCCTCCCAGTCATAGCCTGAATGGTTCAAGAAGCATTGCCTCCTTTCTGCCCTCTTCCCTCCGCTGAGACATCCCTGCTTCCCTGCCATCCCGGAGAGTGTGCTATGCAGGGGAAGTGAGGTGGGTAATGCAGACTCAGGAGGCTGGACGTCAGTTCCTCTTCCCACTTTATTTTCAAGTCTTAAGGATGGACAGTCTGACCAATTTTCCTGCCTCCCTTCGTTTTTCTCTCTACAGTCCAGAAGTAGGCAAATAGTTCTTTTGAAGTTTGTAAGTTTTTTGACTACTGGTACTAATTGGTAGCAGCCAGGGAGTCTAGAAATACTGATAGAGTCTCGCTTTCTCCCATCTCTTCCTATTTCCATGTAGATTTAGATGGAAAGGACCTGAGTGCTGCCTCTTAGGAAGTCTTCTTGACCCTAAATACTGTGGTGGGCTTCTTATCTACATACTTAGTTCTCTGACCACCCGAAGACTTATGGGAGGGCTGGAAAATAATAGCACTGGGCCTAGCCCAAAAAAGGTACTCAAGAAAGGTAGTTTATATGGCAACAAATAAAGTAAAATTCACTTGCTGACCAGGTATTTAACACAACATAATGGAGTTGCTGGAGGTGAGAGGTTTATAGACAGAGGAGAGAGTAAGGAGGCGATCAGGTGATTAAAAAAAAAAAAAAAAAAAAAAAAAGGGCCTCTGAAAAGAATAGGTGAGAAAATATATGGGAATGCCTAGGTCAAGATGAACCCTAAACTAGAGGTGGATGATGGGCATGAGAAAAAAGCCATCTTGAGGACTCGAGTCCCTTCTTTCCTCCATTAGAGGCTCTAACCTGAAAAGTCCACCCTGGACTGAGACCATAGGAGCAATGAGAACAGGAGAGAAAGAAAAGGGTGGGAGCCTCCCAAACTGGTGATGAAAAAGAGAAGGGGAAGGACATCTAAGAGTTGTCAATATGGCAAAGCATCGCTGGGCTAATTGGTCATTGGCAGGAGAGGAGTGGCAGGCATTCATGCATAAAAAAACAGCTACAGAGTGCTTTCAGGAAACTAAGAGAAATGAAAGATTTCTGCTGAGAATTCACCCTCCAGATTCCATTCTCTAGTGGAGAGGCAACAGGGCAGGCCTTCAGAAGACTGACTCCACCATGGGAACTGAGAACTAGTGATTTTGCATAGCATGCTTGTGCCTGCATTTTTCATTTTTTTCTTTTTAAAAAGAATACATAAATTTTTGTTGTCTTTTCTTTTTTTCCTACTCCCCCCTTTTTCTTTCTTTCTTTTTCTTTTTCTTTTTTTTCTCTTTTTATTTTACCTCATCACTTTCCCGCTCAGCCTCCATGTACTGAGTGTCTAGACAGGTCTAAGTGAAACGTAGCCAAATATCTGAATACTATTACGGTCAACATATTCCTCAATTCCCACTGAATCTGCTTCACAAAGGAAGAAAAGCAGAGCGGCAAAGAGATTGCAGACCATTTCCTCCTGCACACCTCTTTAATGCTCAGATTGAACTTCTAGAAATTAGGAAGAAATTAACAATCCATCAGGTGACTAGAAATCACCACAGAGGTCCAAGAAAAATGAGAAACAAAGAAAATACCTCTCCCCAAGAGAAAAGAATAACTCTTCTTCATCCACAGATAGTACACTGGAACTTACAGAAATGTCTGATAAGGAATTTAGAATATACATAATAACAAAGATAACAGAGATGCAAGAGAAGAGATACAATGAACTCCAGAAGAGGCAGGAGAAAAGAGCCCATGAGTTCCAGGAGGTGAGGAAGTTTTTGCATGACCTGAAAGAGGAAATACACACCATAAAAAAGAATCAAATGAAACTGTTAGAGATGAAGGCAATAATACAGGAACTCAAAACCTCCCTTGGAAGTATTAAAAGCAGACTAGATCAAACAGAAGATCTCAACTCAGATGTAGAAGACAGAATTTCTGGCCTAGAAAAATCCACCACAAAGACTAAGAAAATAACTGCCCCCCTCCAAATGAGAATAATAATAATATACAAGAAATACTAGATACCATTAAACATCCAAACATCCAGATAATTGGTATTCCCAGAAGGTGAAGAGACTAATAAGATTATTGATAATCTATTCCATGAAATCCTGGAAGAAATTTTCCAAACCTAGAGAGGCATTCAAAGATCCAGACCCAAGAAATATGAAGGACCGTACATAGAATCAACCCAAGAAGATCTTCTCCAAGACACATCATAACCAGGTTGATGAAAATCACAAAGACAAGATACTAAGATTGCCAGGAGAGAAATGTCAAGTTACTGACAAAGGATATCCCATCAAACTAACAGCAGACCTCTCATCAGAAACAATGTGAGCAAGGAAAGAATGGGAATATATATTCAAAGTTTTGAGTGAAAAACAATTTAAACCAAGAATACTATACCTGGCAAGATTATCCTTCATATGATAAGAGAAGACAAGAACATTCTCAGATAAACAAAACCTGAAAGAATTTATAGATGCCAGACCAGTTCTCCAAGAAGTTCTGAAGGGAGTGCTGTATCAGTAAAACTAAAGTTAGTCACATAGAAATAAGAGTTCAAAAACAACCAAGAAAATGGACAGCTTAATGGTAGAGAAAAGTCCAGAGTTGAATATAATCTTTCAGAATTTAAATGGAAAGATCAGATCACAACAGAAGTAGATTTAGTACATGAGAATAAACTGGTGTAATAGAATTTTATGACTTTTGACTAAAACATTACTGATCTTCTTCTATGCTTTATTTTCCAGAGTTAAGGATTTTTGTCTTCTCTTGAGTTGTCAACAGGTCCATGTGCCTACTATTTGAACAGAATCCTAACCTGTTTCCTAGCTTTAAGTCTTAAGCAAAGTTCTCATAAGATTTTTCTTTTTTGATTTATTAAAGCTAAAACTGCCTTTCTTGAAATTAAAAATGTATTTTAACATACCCATTTAAATGACCACACATAAGCTATATAGCCTCAGTTATGTGCTACTTTATAGTATATTCATTCTACTCAAGAGTTTCATGCCTAAAGTCAAACATGTGTTCACAGTTATGTATATATCAGCTAAACTTGCCATTGAAAGTAATTATATTAACTAAGTTATTTTGTGAATCAGTAAAATGTGGGGGAGAAAAAAAAATGGAAAGCAACTGCAGATACCAGAGAGAGTGTGGGAGGAGTGTGGGAAATGGCAGAGGGTGAGAAATAGGGAGAAAAAAATATATATAAGAAACAAGAAATGGAAAATTATTTGTTGACAATAACATGTATGATTAAGCCACAATACAGTGTATTTTGGATGGGAAATCGCATTTTGTATGCTAAGATGATGTTCAGTGAATGAATGTAAAATAAATAAATTAATTAAAAAAATAAATACAAAGAAAAAAATAACTAAACTGAGGATTTTTTTGTATACATAACCCTGAGCAAAACCCTCCCAAACAGTGGAAACATTTGCCCTCTTGTGCAATTCTTCAATTGAACATAAAGCACTTACCATGAATTGAGTAAATAATGAATCTTCTTATCTTGAGTGTTTTTTTTGGAGGAAGATTCAAGTTGTAGGTTTTTTTCACTTTTTCAAAATATGCAACATATCTATTCTGAAAAATAACAGATGCCTCAGTTTAGTGGAGATGGAAAGTCTAAAGTCATTCTCCTTTCTCTCTCTCTCCCCTTGCATAGAGCTTGTAAAGGGAATAAGGGCAGTAAGAAATTAAGGAAACATTTACTGTGTGACATTATATAACATACATTTTTATGCATGTTGCCTCATACATGAGTATTTACCTTGAAAAAAAAAATCTGAACTAAGTACTATAGGGAAGTAACAATAAGAAAGGAGCCAGACTTCGCTTATAAGCTGCTTATGATTGAGAGGGCAGCTGATTAGAACCAACAACAAAACAGTTATATTATTGACATGGAGATAAAAGCTGGGTTTTGAGAAAGGAAAGTGTGTTGTTGCTGGAGAATGGCCTTCTAGTCATGGAACAATCGTACACTTGAAAACTCAAGATAAAGATCTCCATACATCTCCATACATCTTTATCTTGAGTTTTCAAGTGTACCATTGTCCCATGCTGGGTTAATTCTATTTACAAGCTAAATGATGCATAGCAATTGGATGTATTATTAAAAAATAAAAATAAATAAATAAAATAATTAATAATAAAAAAAACTCCATACATCACTAGTAGATGGCATGCCATTCTTCTCTTAGCCCTACCAACTTGAATTTCTTTATTTATGTTTCTGAAATTCTGTTTTCACATGAAAGCCATGACATTCTCTTAGCTTTGTCCTCCTACAGCAAAGGCTGTCCTTGACTCTCCCTTCATGGAGTAGAAGAGCTCTGGTACTAAATCGGCTGAACTGAAATGTTCACAGACTCTACCCTACTAATTGGGAAGTACTAATAAAATTAACTGCTATACTTTCCATTACAAAAGACCAGTCATGAGGAAGGCTTAAGCAAGTTCTTAACTCAGAGGTGGATAAAATATGGTTGGTAGAATGGCCCACAATGCAAGGTCAGAATGTGATGGTGTCTGTGAATTACCACCATAGAGGGAACTTGGTCCTGGGCCTTGCCAACACAATTCTCCAATCTATAACTCGGTCCTCTTTCAATGAATCACAAGGCTACAGCTTAATCCTATGATGTGCCAATTCTGCACTAAAGTTAGGGAAACTGCATGACTTCAGAAGAAGTGGGGAAGAGCTATTAAAGGAACTACAGGTAACATTCCTTTGCTTCTGCTACCAGATTCTCTATCTTCCACGCACTAATGGCAATAACCCAAGAGGGCTCTCAAGCTGGGATTTGCAGCTGAAGTTAATACAAAAGACATATAGTAAGCACTTACTAGAAAGAAGATATGAAAAGTGATGAGGCACTGTGGAATGCAAAGGGGAAAGATAAATGTGATATAGGCCTTGCTTTTAAAAGGGATACAAAGTCATCACTTCAAATAGCTAGAGAATAATGTAAAGTGTCTTAGTCCCAAAAACAAACAAAGGGTTACAAAATTTTTTTTAAAAAAGCAAAAGACTACTTCAGACAGGAAAGGGAAAGGAACTTCAAGAAAAGGGGCCCGCACGAGCAATGGTATGACAGTATAAACTGACAGGCTGGAAAACAGCAAACAATCTAAATAGATTAGAGTGTAGGATATCTGAATGCACAAAGTAGGAGAAAAGGTTGGAAAAATCAAATTGTGGAAAATATTGAGTACCTACTTAAAACATTTGTTTGTTGACATTGGCAGTGGGGAGCCGTTATGGATTTTGAGCATGGAAATGGTATGGGTATAGCTCAACTTCATTAAGTTCATGTATTACTTTTAACCTGGGATCTATAACAATCTCCTCCCCCACTTTTGTTTTACTGGAGTGGAGGAGTCTGACCCGGCGAGGCCCCAGAATTTGTCTGAGCCCCCCGACCTTTAAGTTCTGCTTTTAGTCGGTTCAGTATGTTGACAAGGCCGGTGTTGTGTGCCCCACCCCCCACTTAGGAACAAAGCTTGGGTTAATTAGCATGTTAACAAGGCTGTTTACTACTTGTTTTAGAAAACTGGTAGCCTTGTTAAGAAGCGACCCCCATCTGACTCCTCAATATACTACTGTAAAAGAATTATATAGTTCTCTTATACATTTTGAGTATGTGATAAAATTTTTTAGGAAGTCTCTCGACTGCTCTTCTTTGCTCTGATTACTTACTGTTAATTACAATGCTTTATTTCTATGGTCACAATAGAGGGTGGGCTGAAGTTTTATTTAGGCAGAAATAATTTTGACCTTTAAAAGGCCCTTTAAAATACATTTAAGATAAACTTAATCTTTTTTTTACATAAAATAGGATTAGGCCAAAATTGGCCCAGGACACTTCCACCCTCACTAAGTAAAATAGATAAATATATTAGGATTTTTTAAATTAAGTTTTAAATTTTTATAAAACTATATAAGTATTGTTTTTTATTAAGATCCATAAAAACTAATATTTATATTTGAAATTTTCTTTTCTCAGTACCATTCCCAGTAATCACAAGATGGCTGCTGCGCTGCATCAACTGATAATCATTTCTGCTTACTGGAACCGCTTTCCCGAAACTGCATTCCATGGAGACCCACCTACAATTACAAAACTGCACTAGACCCACCCTTAATCCAACCCTGAGTAAAATCTATGTTCCCTATTGTTAAAACTTTATGAGCTGATAATTAAAACATGTAGTCCCTCACCCATTTACTTGCATGTAACACATTTTCAATAAAAGGCACAATGATTCCTAGCAGTAGTCACTCTTCAGAGAGCAATCTCTGAGGGGTGTCCAGCTGAAGACATGCATAAAAAGACACGAGGCCTTAGTCTTCTTCCTTTCCTGTGCCACCTCCATCGAGATAACCCACCCCCACCGAGGCTAAACCCTGGCACTGGAGAAAAGTATCATTCAATAAGATTGAATTCTTTTGCCCAAAACCAGTGGTCTAGGACCACTAATTACAGTGCTATGCTAACAAAGCCAAGAGTACCTATTTACTGGTTTGTGAGAAGAGTCATGCACATTTTTGCATAGAAAAAATATATTTAAAATATGTCATGACTTTTATGACAACCCAATAGTTCTCAGCACTTTACCGAAAGAAAATATCTCATGTTTGGCTGCATCCACATTTACTTAAGAATACCCAAACAGCTCTCACTTAGTTTGAGGGGCAATGTAGAAAAGGCAATTTAGAGAAGAGACTGCATAGTATGAGAAATAATGTGCCTTGAAGCCTAGCATATCTATACTTGAGTTTTTGTCTCAAAAACAATTTCTGGGGAACCAGCAGTTAGCGTAATGGCTATGTCGCTGGACTCCCACGTAGTCGACCGCGGTTCGTGTCTCGGACCCGGTGGCTTACAACTCACGCCGGGCGCGAGTGCGTGCGTGCCCAAGATCCCGAGAGGAGAATGGAGGAGAAGGGATTGCGGCGTGACCATACCCCCTGGGGGGTGATTTCTCGCTTTCTGTCTCTAATGTCTCTCTCTGTCTGTCTGGCGAGCGCACGCGCCCTCTAGCGAAAATCTCTCAAAAAAAACCAAAAAAACAAAAAAACAAACAAAAAAAACAATTTCTGAACCTCGATTTCCCAACCTGTAAAATGAGAATCTTAACAGTGCCTCATAGAATTATTAAGAATACTAAATCAGATAGTGAATATAGAATTCTTACTTTGTTCAACTGAGTCTAGAATGTTTTAAACTATATTGAGTTAAGTGTCTGAAATAAGCAAATTACAAGGAATAAAAAAGAGATGGGAAACCCATAAATTAAAATAAACTTAAGAAACACAGTGACAAAATGAAGCATGTCGTCCTCATTTGGATCCTGATTAAAACAAACTAAACAAACTAACTAACAAATTAATATTTTAAGATAAGTATGGAAATTTAAATATGAACTAAATGTTTAGTATTATTAAGGTATCATTGAAGTATATTTTTATAATTTTTTTCTTTTATTCATGATAGAGCACATGCTTGAAAGAGGGAGGAAGAGAGAGAGAGGGATGAACACCCTCCAGAATCTGGTCACATTGTGATCCCCTTCTTCCAGTCCTCTAGCCCATAAAATCTTGGGCACTTGTGTATGTGCCCAATGTGTTTCAGTATGACAAAGCTGGGATTTGAACCACAGTCACTATGTGGGATCCAGCTTCTCTTGGGAAGTGCATTACTGCTGCACCATGGAGCTGGCTCAAGGTATAATATTTTCAGATATAATAAATGGTATTAAGATGAATTATTTTTCAGTCATTAGGTTAGATGTCATATTAAGATACTTGTGGGATAAGATGATCTGAAGACTAGAAGTTATTTCAAAATAACCAAAGTTAGACTTGGGCTCCCTGCCCAGTTAGGGTGTGGGACCAGGGCCTGTTTTGACCCTTGATACCATATCTCCCTATTCCTGCAGTCACAGAGGAAGAAGGAGCAAAGAGAAAGAAGACCCAACCTGAGGCGGCTGTTTACCTAAGCACCCCCTGCCCAGTTAGGGTGAGGGATAAGGGCATGTTTTGCTTTGTGTGTTAATTTTGGATACCACTCCTACATTCCCACTACTCAGGGCAATCCCCTGCCACATAATGATACAATAAGTATAGGTATATAGGAGTCAAATATCTGTACAGTGCAAGGCTCTAGAAGAGCTCTCTTCCACATTCATATTGGCAAAAGGGGAGAGAAACCCCTCTTTGTAAATCTGAACCTCGAACTGCCACTATGGATACCACACTGCCACAACAGAAAACAGAAACTAGCCCATAGCTAATTTGGATCAAAGAGAAGCACAGGTGCACACACCTACAGAAATATACTCCAAAGAAGAAAGAAGAAGTCTAAATATAGACTTACTGAATAAATAGATAACTAAATATTGCAGCAGAGCCTCATGAATTATGAGAAATCCAGAAAATACTTATTCCCTAAGGGAACAGAAGAACTTGTCTCCAACAATGGAAAAATCAAAAGAAATCACTGAAGTTTCAGAAAAAGAATTTAGACTATTTATCATAATTAAACTCAATGAGATGGAAGAGAAAACAGACAACCAACTTCAGGAGATTAGAAAAATCATTCCATGACTTGAAGGGAGAACTCCAAAAAGAGCAGACTGCATAAAAAAGAATCAAACAGAACTTCTTCAGATGAAGACTGTAATATAAGAAATCAAAACCTAACTCAAAACTATTAATTGCAGATTAGACCATACAGAAGATAGGATCTCTAATCTAGTAGACAAAGTCTCTAACTTAGACAAAACCACCAAAAACAACCAAGACAAGCAAAATGAGGACAACATATGAGAATTACTAGATAACCATTAAACTCCAAAATACCCAAATAATAAATATTCCAGAAGGTGAAGAATCTGATAAGGGCATCAAAAATTATTCCATGAAATATTTGCAGAAAACTTTCCAAACCTAGGGAGACATTCAGACATCCAGACCCAAGAAATACAAAGGACCACAAACCAAATCAACATAAGACGATCTCTCGATGGCGCATCGTAAATAGAGTTGTCCAGGAAAGAAAAACACAAGATTCTAAAAATGGTAAGAAAGAAACATCAAGTTACTTATAAAGGTTATCCTATTAAGCTAACATCAGACTACTCAATTGAAACAATGCAAGCAAGGAAAGAATGGGAAGACATATTCAAAATGCTAAAAGAAATTCAAGTACTCCCTTCAGTAGTTCTTAAAGAGCAAGAATGCTATACCTGGCAAGATTATTCTTCAAATGGGAAGAACAAATAAAATTTCCAGACAAACAAAAACCGAAAGAATTCAGCACTAGGCCAGGTCTTCAAGAACTACTGAAGGGAGGACTATATCAGGAAAACTAAAGAGATACAAGCAAAAATAAGAGAACAAAAAACAAATATTGATACCGTTGCATGTTAATGGATTCAGTTCTCTAATCAAAAGACACAGACTGGCTGAATGGATACAAGAAAAAAAGAGAAGGAGACTTCTATATGCTGCCTATGAGAAATGCATCTCACAAATAAAGATACACATAGACTGAAAGTGAAGGACTGGAAACAGAAATTCCATGCAAATGGAAATCAAAGAAAGGCTGGAGTTATGAGACTGATACCAGACAAAATAGATTTTAAGACAAAAACTGTAAGAAGGGACAAAAAAGGACACTACATAGTACAATACTAAAAGGGGTAAATCAAAAAGAAGATATACCACTTATAATTATTTATCCACCGAACACTGGAGCACCCAAACATGTGAAAGAAAGACTGCTAGATCTAAAAGGAGAGATAGACTGTAACACAATACTCATTGGGGATCTCAACACCACAATCTGTCTCCTTTGGACAGATTATTGAGATAAAAAATAAGCAAAGAGATACAGGATCTAAATGAATCATTTGATTAAATTAACATATAGCTCAAGGTCCTGTCCCCTCGCTCTTGCTCTTTCTCATGGGTAGGGGTTACATGACAGCAATTGAGGCAAACAAAGCAAGCCTCCCTAGGAGATGCTGCTGCAGACAGCGGGAGACCTGAATCAACACTAGGGGTTGTCCACCGGCGCTGCACTCCCACAATGAGTAGGAGAAGTCCCATTGTATAAGAGTGAGATAGACGGTAGCTTTGACTGTGATTATGAGCTGGAGCCACTTCATCACTAACAAAAGACATCTGTTAGCCAACAGCTGCCATGGTTTCCTGTTGAAATGTATTGCAACAGAGGAAGAACAGAAGCAAAAGGGTAATGGTGCTTACCAGCACCTTAGAAGGATGCTGCTCAGGACCAGTCCAACACTGAATGTATCTGCACTGTGAGGAGAATGTTCATAGAAGTCTGTTGTGTGCATATTTATTCACATTTTTGTTGAATGTTAAATTGTTTAGCATAGTAAATCTGAATTCACAGTATGTCATTTCATTCCGTTTGGGTTTCTTGAGTATTTTCTTTAAATGTCTGCAGAGTTGCTGCCCCTTCCTTGAACTATGAGCATTGTAATCTTTTTAATTCTCAACAAGAGCAGGGTTTTTTGAGCTTTAAACCTAAGGGGAACTCAATGGGTATGGTCAGCATATGCAGTGAACACCAAGAAACCACCTAGCTGTGGAAGCAATTATTTTTTCCTTACTTTTTTTAAATATCTTTCCTTTTTTTGGGGTAGAGGTTTTTGCCTTAGGGCATGTGCACTCACCAGAAAGAGAGAGAGAGACAGAGACAGTCAGAGGGAAAGTGAGAATTCACCCCCCAAGAGGGGATGCCCATGCCACAATCCCTTCTCCATTCTCCTCCCAATATCTTGTGTATGCACACACACACACATGCCCAGTATGACTTTCACACCACTGGGTCCAGAACTCTAACTATGGTCTGCCATGTGTGAGTCCAGCGATATAACCACTGTCCCAAGATCTTTCCTTTTGATGCCAGTTTTCTTCCTTGTTTACACAAGTTCAACAATTCAAAAGGAAAAGGCAATAGTAAGAGCTTAATAGTGGCAGAGAAATTTGATCTGGGTTCTTGGTATGTGAACTTAAACCATTGGGTTGTGAGGGCAAGGGTTGTTTTTTTTTTCGATTTTTTTTTTTTCTGCTGTAGACAATGACTGTGACAAAAGAGTAGCCATCAAGAAAGTTGTCCTCTCACTGATCTCCAGAGTGTCAGATATGCTCTATGTTAAGTCAAAATCATTAGAAGACTTGATGATAACAACATTGTGAAAATGTTTGAAATTCTTGGTCCTAGTGGAAGCCAGTTAACAGATGATATGGGCTCGCTTACTGAACTGAACATTGTTCAGGAGTATATGAAGGCAGACTTGTCTAATGTGCTTCCTTTACCTGGAAGAGCATGCCTGACTTTTCATGTGTCAGCTGCTACATGGGCTAAATATATTCACTTGGCCAGAGTTCTGCCCAGAGAGATCTTAAACCAACAAATCTTTTAATTAATACTGAAGACTTGATGCTGAAGATAGGTGACTTAGGTCTTGCATGGACCCTGATTATTCCCATAAGGGTCATCTTTCTGAAGGGTTGGTTACTAAATGGTATAGCTCTCCACATCTTTTACTTTCTACTAATCATTATACTAAAGCCATTGACAGGTGGGGTGCAGGCTGCTTCTTTGCGGAAAGCTGACTGGGAAAGCCCTCTTTGCGGGTGCACATGAATTTGAACAGATTCAGCTAATTTCAGAATCTATTCCTGATGTACATGAGGAAGATTTCAGGAGCGTCTCAGTGAAATTCCAGTTTATGATAGAAATGACATGACTGAGCCACACAAACCTTTAACTCAGCTGCTTCCAGGAATTAGTTGAGAAGCACTGGATTTCCTGGAACAAATTTTGACATTTAGTCCCATGACATTTAGACAGCAGAGGAAGCGCACTCCCATCCTTACATGAGCATATATTCATTTCCCATGGATGAGCCAATTTCAAGTCATCCTTTTCATACTGAAGGTGAAATTGATGGTATTTTGCTTATGGATAAAACTCATAGTCACATTTGTAAATGGGAAAGGTACCATGACTCTCAATTTTCAGAATATGAGTGGCCTGTACATAACAACTTCAATACTGACAAGAGGTCTGTCTGATGTTACTGATGAAGAAGTACAAGTTGAACCTCAAAAATATTTGGATGGATGGGCCGGCAGGTAGTATAGTGGTTAAGGGTGCTGGAGTCCCACATGGCCGACCGCAGTTTGAGTCTCAAACCTGGCAGCTTGCTTTCTCACTTACCTTCTCTCTCACTCTGTCCTTCCCTGGTCAAATTAAAATAAATAAATAAAGTTTAAAAATATTTGGATGGAGATTGGGAAAAGTATCTGGCATATCCTGCTTTTGATAACAATTACTCCACTGAGCCTTATTGGCAGTACCCCGATCACCATGAAAACGAATACTGTGATCTGGAGTGTGGCTATACTTGTAACTACAAAATAGGTCATTGTTACATTGAGATAACTTAGTTTGGAGAGAGAGTGAATTTAACCACTACTATGAACCAAAGCTTATTACAGATCTTTCCAACTGGAAAGAACAAAGCAAAGACAAATCTGATAAGAAAGGCAAGTCAAAATGTGAAAGGAATGGATTGGTTAAGGTCCAGATAGTTCTAGAGGAAGCACACAACAGGCTGAAAATGAAAGGGAAAAGAATCAGGGATTTTATTTTGATTCTTTTGTTGCAGGAACTATTCAACTTAGTTCGCAACATGAGCCTGGTGATGTTGTTAAGTTAAAAGACTTCAATAGCTCAGTGTCCCAACCAGAATTGAAAAGTTTGATATCAAAGTCAGTAAGCCAAGAAAAGCAGGAAAAAGGAGTGGCAAAACTGGCTCAGTTAGAAGCTTCGTATCAGTCTTCTTGAAAAAGCCAGTTTGTGAGTGGGGAGAGGACTGTTTTCTCATCAATCAGTTTTGTTGTGAGGTAAGGAAAGATGAACAAGCTGAGAAGAAAAACAGACTAGTTACTTGAGTAAGTTCTTTATCTAGTTCTCTGAAATGCTAGAAACTAAGCCAGTAGAAGATGGAAAGCTTGGGGAGAGAGGAAAAGAGGAAGCCTCTTTGAACAGTAGAGAGTTCCTCTTGAACAAGCAGCTCGAGTCCATAGGCATCCCGCAGTTTCACAGTACAGTTAAGTTACCACTTAAGTTGATACAGGCCACATAAACATCTTCTTGCTATGAGGTCTTCTCAAATTCCTTGTAAAACATATATCAGTATTCTGAAATATCTTAAGTAAAACACTCGGCAGACATTTCTTTGTATTCGTGAAATGTGTCTTGTGTCTTTTTTTTTTTTTAATGCCAGTGTTTAAGTCAATTTTTACTTGAATCAAATGGTGTCATTTAGTAAAAATGTTTAGTTCTTGGTTTTTAAAATCAAGGCCTTTTTTTCTACATGTGAGATAAATTTTTCATTTTCATTCTTTCTTTCTTTTGAGAGATTTTTGTTACAGGGTGTGTGTGCTCACAGGAAAGACAGAGACAGAAAGCAAGAAATCACCCCCCAGGGGGTATGGCTATGCCGCAATCTCTTCTCCTCCATTCTCCTCTTGGGCTCCTGGGCACTCATGCACGTGTGCCTGGTGTGAGTTTAAGTCATCAGGTCCAGGACTCGAACAAAGGTCAACTACATGAGAGTTCAGTGACATAACTATTATGCTATCTGCTGCTCCTGATAAATTTTAATTTTCTGTTGTTTGCACAGAGAAATAAAGAACAGAGCAAAATAATACGACATGAGAGGAGACAAAAGAAATGCACTAAGGCAAGTACAAAACATTCTCTCATAGAACAGTTATCTGTTTTACAGGAAACAAAAATCTTGCCTTTCACAGTGAGACTGTACAGACTTGCAAAGAATGTCTATTTTTTTCTAAGATGTTTTTCATTCATGAGTATTTTCAAGTTTTTCATACTGTTTACATGTCTTAAGACATATGATACCAGCAGCAAGTGAAAATGAATGCTGAATTTAGTACACATGTGTTATCTACCTCAAGGTAACAAAAGTATGTGGTAAAACATAGACCGCCCACAGTGCTTCACAATACCCACTCTTATTTAGCCAGCATTTATTGTAGTAAACTATCCTTAAATACAACTCATTCACCATTTACAAATGTCCTCGTATGCATTCTTTATACTGAAGTGTTAATACATCACATCTTATTTATTTTAGCAAAGCAGTATATTTCTTTATTTAATTATAAATTAACTTAGTTTTGAATTTACAAATATAATTTTCCCCTTGGGCATTATGGTTTCTTGCCTACCTAGCTGAATATATAATTCCAGCTTATCTCAAGGCTGTTTATGTACTTAATTTCCTTAGTGTTCACTTAAAGTGCTCACCGTGTACAGGAATTTGTATTTTGGAAGTACTTAATCTATCTGCAAAGAAAAGTTAGGAACCACTTTATTATAAAATGCTCCTAAAATTCTTAATTGTGTTTGTTTTTTTTTTAAAACAAAGCCTGTAATGTTTGACTTGTGTACATGGAAATAATTAAGGTACATCATTATTATAGCTTTCAAAGTTTTACATGCTAAGACATATTTTGTTTTATTGTATGTTTTTACTTAATGATCTCTTTCTCATCCCAAAACAAGCATAAATAAAGTTAGGTTATAAGTAAACAAAACCAAAAACAAATGGACATCTATAGAACTTTTCATCTAATAACCACAAAATACACATTTTTCTCAACTCCACATGGAACATTTTTGAAGACTGACCACATAATAGGGCACAAAACAAGCTTTTACAAATTCAAGGGCACAGGTACTATATCCAGCATCTTCTCTGAACACAGTGGAATTAAATTTGAAATTAACTGCAGAAAAAAATCCTCAAAAATATACAAACACATGGAAACTAAACAACCTACTCCTGAGTGACTTCACAACCATTGAAGAAATTAAGTCTGAAATCAAAAGATGCATTGAAACCAATGATAATGAGCACATGACTTTTCATAACTTAAGGGACACCGAGAAAGAAGTCATAAGAGAAAAGTTCATAGCAATTAGTGAGTATGAGAAAAAAGTGAAAAGGTGGCAAATAGACAATCCAGCAACACACTCAAGGAACTAGAAAAACAACAACAAATTCCCCCAAAAAATCATGAGAAAATAAAATGCAGCAGAAATAAATGAAATAGTGAATAAACAAACTATCTAGAAAATAAATGAAACCAAAAGGTTCTTTGAGAAGATAAACAAAATTGACACACCACTAGCTAGTCTAATTAAGAAGAGAGAAAGGAACCAGATAAATCAGCAATGAAATAAGTGATATTACAACAGATATAACAGAAATACAAAAGACCATTAGAGAATATTATGAACAATTATGTACCAACAAATTAGAAAATTTAGATGTGATTGACAAATTTCTGAACACATAATGTATCAACATTAAATCAGGAAGACACAGAAAGCCTGAATAGACCAAAAAAAAGCAGTGAGATTGGATCAGTCATAAACAACCTCCCAATAAAGAAAAGCCAGGTCCTGATGACTTCGCTTCTGAATTCTACAAAATTTTTAAAGAAGAACTATCCTGGGACCAGCAGTTAGCATAAAGGCTATGTCGCTGGACTCCCATGTAGTCGATCACGGTTCAAGTCCCGGACCCAGTGGCTTAAACTCACGCCGGGCATGTGTGCATGCATGCGCAAGATCCCGAGTAGAGTGGAGAAGAAGGGATTGTGGCATGGCCATTCCCCCTGGGGGGTGATTTCTCGCTTTCTGTCTCTCTGTCTCTCTCTGTCTTTCTGGCGAGCGCAC
The DNA here is from genome assembly GCA_026018925.1 of Tupaia tana. NCBI lineage: Eukaryota > Metazoa > Chordata > Mammalia > Scandentia > Tupaiidae > Tupaia > Tupaia tana. The sequence goes on from JAKSZU010000005.1 coordinate 39,959,382, forward strand.
GCACCCTATAGCAAAAATCTCTGGAAAAAAAAAAAAAAAAGAAAACTATCCTTAATTCTACTCAACTTTTCTGAAGATTCAAAGGGAGGAGCCCTCCAAAATTCATTCTATAATGCCTCTGTCACCCTGGTCCCCAAAACTGACAATGACATGACAAAAACAAAAACAAAAAACAAACAAAAACTACAGACCAATGTCCCTGATGAATACAGATGCAAAATTCTCAACTAGATACTAACAGATTGTATTCAATGACACATTAGAAAGATTATACACTGTGATCCAGTAGGCTTTATTCCAGGGATGCAAGGTTGGCTCAACAAACACAAAAACCATAAATATAATCCATTATATTAACAGAAGGAAAGATAAAAATGGTATGATTAGGACCAACTGATGGTAAAATGGTTACACCAACAGACTCCTGTGTAGTTGATCACAGTCTGAGTTCTGGACCTGGTGGCTTAAAAACTCACGCTGGGGGACCAGCAGATGGTTGTGTTGCTGAACTCCCACATAGTCAGCCATGGCTCAAGTTTCAGACCAGTGGCTTGAAACTCACGCCGGGTGAATGTGCATTTGTGCCTAAGATCCCAAAAGGAGAATGGAGGAGAGGGACTGTGGTTGGCCATCCCTCCAGGGGGTGATTTCTTGCTTTCCATCTCTCTATCTCTCTCTGTCTCTCTGGTGAGCATACACACCCTATGGCAAAAATCTCTCTCTCTAAAAAACAAAACGACAACAAAAACTCTGTATGATCACATCTATTGATGCAGAAAAAAACATTTGATAAAATACAGCATCCTTTAATGATAATGACTCTCAGCAAAATCAGCATAGAAGGGACATTTCTCAATGCAATGAAAGTCATATATGAAAAACCCTCAGCTATCATCATACTGAATGGGGATAAGCTGAAACTTTTTCTACTAAAAACTGGAATAAGACAAGACTGCCCACTTCCTCCACTCCTTTTCAACATAGTACTGGAATTTCTAGCCAACGCAGCTAGACAAGAGAATAAAGTAAAAGACATTCAAATCAAGAAGGAAGAAGTGAAATTATCTCTATTAGAGGATGAGATGACGCTATACAAAGAAAACTAACAACAAGCAGACCAAAGTAGAACTGAAGAAAGCAATCCCATTTACAATAGCCACAAAAAGCATAAGATACCTAGGAATAAACCTAGCCAAAGAAGTTGAAGACCTCTACAAGGAAGACTATAAAAATCTTAAAAATGAAATTGAGAATGACACCAAAAAGTGAACATAAATGTTCCTGGATTGGAAGAATTGATATAATTGAAATGTCAATTCTACTCAAATTAACTTAGAAATTTAATGTAATCCCAATCAAATTGCCAGAGATATTCTCCACAAAAATAGAAAAAAATTTATAAAATTTGTCTGGAATCATAAAAAGCCCCATCATTAACAAAGCAATTCTGTACAAAAAGAATAAAGTAGAAGGCAGCTTACTCCCTGACTCCAAAAAATATTACAAAGCTGTGATAATTGAAACAGAATTGTACTGGCACAAAAACAAACATGTAGACCAATGGAACAGACTAGAGAACCCAGAAATAAACCTCAAAACATACAGCCAACTGATCTTTGATAAAAGGCAGAATACAATCCACTGGGGCAAAGAAAGTCTCACCAGCAAATGATGCTGGAAAAAACTAGGTATCTATCTGCAGAAAAATGAAACTGGATTCCTATCTCTCACCATTAACAAAAATCAAATCAGATGGATCAAAGATCTAGAAATAAAGCCTCAAATTATAAAACGACTGGTGGAAAACATAGGGAAAATTCTTGGAGACATCTGAGTAGACATAGTCTTCTTAAATAAGACACCACCCCCCAATGTACAGGTGATAATACTGAAAGTAGATAAGTGGGATTACGTTGGGTTAAAAACTTCTGCACAGCAAAAGAAACAATTAGAGTAAAGAGACAGCCCTTGGAATGGGATAATATATCTATAAATAAACTTCAGAAAAGGGACTGATAACCAGAATACACAGTGAACTCAAGCAGTTTATCTGCAAAATAAAATAAAATAATAATCAATGCAATCAAAAGATGGGCAAACAAGCTGAACAGGCAACTCGCCAAGGAAGACACATGAACAGCCAAAAAGCATATGAAAAAATGCTCAACATCCCTTATCATAGGGAGATGCAAATCAAAATCACAATGAGATACCACTTAACCCCAGTCAGAATGGCTAAAATTTAAAAAATAAAGAACGATAAGTGCTGGCAAGACTGCAGTGAAAAAAGAACTCTTCACTTTTGATGGGAATGTAAATTAGTATAGCCACTCTGGAGAATGATATGGAGGTTCTTAAAAAATCTATAAATAGAACTACCATACATTCCCATAATACCACCCCTGGGGATCTACCTAAAGGATAGGAAAACACTCAGTTGGAAAAATACTTGCTGTTTACTGCAGCATTATTCACATTTGTAAAGACATGAAATTAACCCAGTGTCCAAGAACCGATGAATAGATTGAAAAAGTGTACCTTTTTTGCATAGAAAAACTATGTTATGACTTTTCTGATGATCCAATATATACTATGGAATACTACTCAGCCATATAAAACAGCAAGACCCTGGAATGTGATAAAAAGTGGATGAATATGGAAGATTTAATGCTAAGTGAAGCAAGCAGACTATGGAAGAGAGGCACTGTATGTCCCCACTTAATATATACTGAATGTCTGCACTCTATGGCAGAAATTAAAAGATTGGAATGTATAAAAGCATCTAGAGCAACTAAGGATACTGAAACAGTGTGGGAGGTGGGTGGGCAATGGGGATTGGAGGGAGGGAATCAAGGGGAAAAAAGGAAAACATTTAATGTGCACAAAAATGGAAAATTATTTAACGAAGATATTGTTCATGGCAATATGTTTGTACTAATATGCAGTGTATAGTGTATTCATGCTGGGAAAATAATTTTGTGTGTTATATAGATGTACAATGATTAAATGTAAAAAAAATAAGAAAACAAGGAGTCAGCAGGTGGCATAGTGGTTAAGGTGCTGGACTCCCATGTGGCCAACCATGGTTTGAGTCCCGGACTTGGCGGCTTGCTTTCTCACTTTTCCTTTCTCTCTCTGTCTGGTATACCTAAAAAACAAACAAACAAAAACAAAACAAAACCTTAATAAAATTAAATAAGTAATATAATTCCTTAAGAAAATAAGAAAACAAAGATAAACAATTTAAAAAATAATCGATGTTAGAGAAGAAAGAGAGTGTAAGATTGGGGAGATTGAGAAGAGCAGAGAAGCAATGGATGAAACATGTTTGGCTATGGATTAAAATGACTGTTGCAGTGGTGTAATGATTAAAGATTTATTGTAGATTCTCTCAACTTTTGTACATAGCTAAAATTTCCATAATAAAACATTTTTAAAAGAAGAAACTAGAGTAATAGCATGTATTTCACATGAGTGTTATGAGTATTAAATGAGATATATGTAAAAGTGTACTAGTGCTTGGTTATAATAGGTTTTTAAAAAATGTTTGTTTCCCCTTTTCTTTCTTTTCCAAAATCTATGTCCTTTGTCTTGCTCTCTTTTTTAAAAAAATTATTGTTTATCTAAATTTATTTATTATTATTTTTTAAATTTATTATAGAGTATGTGTTCTCACCAGAGAGACAGAGAGAGAGCGAGCGAAAGTGATGGAAAGTGAAAAAGCAAGCTGCCAGGTCTGGAACTTAAACTGCGGTTGACCATGTGGGAATTCAGTGGGTTAAATTCTTCTGGGAGGGTCTGTAAAAGATTCAGTTCCTCTTACAGGGAAATCAAATGCTGGTGATTTTAATCTTCAGGGTCTGGAAACTTAGGTATTAGACCTTCCTACTTTGGGAAGGTAATTAACTCCTAAACTTGGTAAAAAATAACCAATATAAAGTGGAAAATATGATGCTCTGGGGAGAACCAATGCTTGCACGGGATGGGCAGTGCCTAAGGAGTGATTCTAGGCACTGGGGAGAGGTCAAGGCCTGTCACAGGGCATCCAAGTGCTGCTCTCTGATTGCCAAAGGAAGAGTCTAAAATGAAACCAAATAGCTGGTGCCCATCTTTAAACCACTCCCTTAAAAAACAATCTCCCCTCCCCTTTAAAGAAAAACTCACCTGAGAAGGGGTTTCTACTCCTTGAAATTTATCGCTGCTGGTTTTATCTGTTCGTCGTTCTCCAAAATAATAAAGGCTCTCCTGCAAAACAGGAGACAAACCAGTCATGTTCATTTATACTCTTCCCCATTCTCTAAGCAGTCTGACAGAGACTACCCAAAGCAACTAAATGAACATAGCTACCTCAAAGGCTTCTCTTGTGCAAGGATTCACACAGGCATGGATTTTAGAGCTGGAAAACTTTAGCCCTCATCTGGTCCAACCTTCCATCCTACCATTCCATTTTACAAATGAGAAGAATGAGAGCAAAAGAAAGCAAGTGACTTCTCACAGAGACAATGCAGCCAGTGAGAGGTAGCACAGGCCTGGACCAGAGGTCCCTGACTCTCAGAGATAAGGGCTCTGAATTAATGAATTTCAAACTTTAAATTTTCTATATTATAATCTATATTAATTAATTTAGGGATATACATGTTCACATACACACACACACACAGATATGTACTACCTAGCTTTTACAATTTTCTATTCTACCTATTCCACTTCATTAAAAAATGCTAATAGCTCAATAAGTTGATTTTAAAATTCAATCAATAGATCATGATACATAGATTTAAAAGCACTGTCCTAGAACACTCATCTTCAAAACACATGTGACTCAAATTAGACAAACAGACGACAGTAGAATTAGAGTCTGGGGCATTGTGTGTAACTCACAACTTCTCTTCTCTAACCTGTAGGCCAAAAAATGAGAAACGTGTCCTGTAACTTCTCAGCAAGATCATGGTAGAAAAACCACCGAGAACCCTGCTTTAAGAAGTAGAAACTGCCCAGGCCAGCCCATGGCCTGGTGGTTAAAGTGGCTGAATCTTAATTGGCACCTGTGTAGTTTGGGATCAACAGCTTGAAAATCATGCCAGGCACATGTGCATATGTGCCCCAAATCCCCAAAGGAGGTGAGAAGTAGAGAAGACATTGAGTTTGACCATGCTCCATGGCGGGGGAGGGGGGTGCTTTCTTGTTTTCCTTCTGTCTCTCTTCAGGGAGTGTACACACCTTCTGACAAACAAAACAAAACAAACAAACAAACACAAAAGGTGGAAACTGCCCTCCTTGTCTCTTCAGAACTTTCTAGGGGGTCACAGACCCCACATATATTGGCTATGCAAAGATAATTATACTCAGGAGACACTTCATTCTCAGCTGGAAAATGACACCTTTTATCATATTTCTAGCAATGTATTAAAAGAAGTTTTTGCCCTGAAGTGTGCGAGCTCATCTGAGAGAGAGACAGACAGTGAGACGGAAAGTGAGAAATCACTCTCCCCCGGGGGGATGACTATGCTGCAATTCCTTCTCTTCCATTCTCCTCCTGAGATGTTGGGCACACAAGCACACACACCTGGCATGATTTTCAAGCCACTAGGTCTGGGATTCAACTGTGGTTGGCCATGTGGGAATCCAGCTACATAACCACTATGCCATCTACTGGCCCTATTTTTAGCAATTCTAATGACAGTCATGGTCCTTTGGAAAACTTATCTAATTAATCTTGATATTCTTGTGGGGAAAGAAGTCACATTACCAGTACATTAAGAGCAGGGCCAGCGTCGAGGTGAGGAGAGAGAAATATCCTGATTACTAAGATTTTTAGCATTTATGTAACTCAGCTTTACTTACCTCACCTTAATCTTGCCTCTATCAGTCTCTGTCTTTCTTTCTTTCTTTTTAAATTTTTTTTATAGGGCCTGTGCACTCTCCAGAAAGGCAGAGAGACAGAAAGTGAGAAATCGCCCTCCAGAGGGGGATGGCCACACTGTAATCCCTTCTCCTCCATTCTCCTCTCAGGATCTTGGGTGCACACACACGTGCCCAGCATGAGTTTAAGGCACTGGGTTCGGGACTCGAACCACAGTTGACTACGTGGGAGTCCAGCAACATAGCCATTACGCCAACTGCTGGTCCCAAGTCTCTGTCTTTATTTAAAATGTTGATATTGCGCCGGCAGGTGGCATGGTGGTTAAGGGCGCTGGGCTCCCACATAGCCGACAGCAATTTGAGTCCCAGACCTGGTGGCTTGCTTTCTCACTTTCTTTTTTTCTCTCTCTCTCTCACTCTGTCCCTCTCTGGTCAAATTAAAATAAGCAAATGAAATAAATAAAGTTAAAATAAAGTAATTTCTTTTAACAAATTTTTTTAAAATGCTGCTATTGTATATATCATTGATTCTTTTCGCATTAACTTTTATTTTTAAAATAATAGATTAAAGCATTATTTATCCTAGGCCAGCTAGGGGGCATGGTGGTTAAGGTGGCTGGATCTCACATAGCCGACTGCGTGATTCGAGCCCCTGATCTAGCAGCTCGAAAAAACATGTGGGTGGGTGGGGAAGGTGTCGTGTTGGTGAAGGCACTGGACTCCATGTGGCTGACATGGTTCAAGTCCTGGACAGCCTGAAAATCATGCCGGGTATGTGTATGTGTGTGTGCCAAAATACTGAGAGGAGAACGGAGGAGGGGTTGGGGTTGGCCAGAGTAGTCTCACTTTGTCTCTCTTTCTCTCTCCAATGAGTGCACATGCCCTATAACAAACTTAAAAAAATGTTTTTAAACATTGTTTATCTTAATTACAGAGATTTGTGGCAATCCCTTAAACTTTGTGCCTCACTGCCCTCACCCGAGTTCTAGTACTGAATAAAAGGTACCTAAGCCAGTTACTAACTAACTAACTAATGCACATTAAACAAGGAAGCAACAAAACCAGGCTTTCTAAAAACTACCTCTCCAATTACGATTTCACTTAGGTATTATAACTCAAAAGAACATCTTTACATCCTACCAGTGATGGTTCAGAACTAACAAATTCAATCAGCACTTTGGTAAGACAGAGTTTACAGTAACATCTTTCATACCTGTGCAGTAAAGAATGTTCCACAGGCAATAAGGTAGGCAGATACCATAGTTCCAGTTCTTCCTTGGAAGGAAAAGAAGTTAGTTCAAGGAACCATTGTTCCTGATAGCATCTGGTATAAAACACACTCAGAACTTTTCAGAGTGCATTTTGAATTTATTTGCATTCACCCTGAGCAATGTGCTTGCTCAAATATTTCAATTCAGAAATAGCCAAAGGTGTGTCACTGCTTCCTGGCCTGGAATTTGGTGTCCTAACTGTGGGTACAATACACATGAGCTTACGGGTATTTTCTTAAGTCACTAATTCTGGAAATTGCAGTAATAGGCAGAGGCAATCTGCTCTGCTCCAAGATTTTAAAGCTAAAATGCTACTTACTTACTAAGAACTAATTATATACACTATTTTTCTAACATTAGCAAAAGTACCTATACATAAAACAGGTCAGAACCCAAAACACTACCTAACTTTTGCAATACCCATAATTTCTTCAATTTTAGTTAGAGTTTTAAAATTGTATTTTAAAAGTTTTAAAACACATGAAAGTAGAGAAATAATAATATGAACCCTCATATATCTGTTCCCAGATTCTGTAATTATCAGTATTTTTAATTTCTAATTAAATTAATTTCTCATTCCTCTTTTTAATTTCTCATTCCTCTTTTGTCCCTTTCTCCTTTTTTCTACTATAGCATTTTATTTTAAAGTGTATTTTATTTCTTTCTTTCATGAATGAGCTAGATAGACAGAACCCCCAACAGGTCCCAATGTCCTAATCCACCCCCACCCTCAGCCAGCTCTGGATCATAAGCATGCATGTGGTCAGTATACTCAGGGATATCTCCAGCGGTGAACCTAGCAGCCTCCCATGTGAGTCAGCTTTACAGAGTGTCAAGTTTTATTGCTGCACTATCATGTGGGCACCTGCTGTAATATTTTAAAGCAAACGACTTCATGCTTCATGTCATCTCATTCTCAAAATCTCTTATGTCTTATTCTAGTTTATCTTTTTGTCCTGCCATACATAATTTGAATTTAAAAAAATGTTGCTTTAATTTCCAAAAAATATATAGCTTTGGTTCAGCTAGAAAGGACAGGAGAATTGCAGGCCTCTTAAGCAGACACCTCCATCTGAAGTCTCCTGCCTAGTCAGGGAATCTGAGGTGGGGCTGAATTTCAGCGCTAGCCACAACTCCAAACTTTAGAGCCCATCTCCCAGTCTCAGCTACAAAGCCCATCCCCAGAGTGACTAGACAGGACTAGATTTATAGTAGTCAAACATTCAGACATTGTGAGGCTCAGAGGAATCCTCACTACTCACTGAACCTGCACTACAAATGGACAAATTCCTCTTCAAAACCTGAACTCAAAACCCATCCTATGGATACCACATTGCTAACCACAGCAGAATAGAGACACTGGCACAGAAGCAATTCATAGCAATGTGCTCACAAGTGCAGAAACTTACTCCAAAGAGTTATCCAAAAGTGAATACATCACCAAATAACTAAAAATTGCAGAAGAGCCTCAACTATAAAAAAAACAAGAAAGCAAGAAATTTGTCTCCATCAGGAGGACACAGTAACTTTTCTCCAACTATGGAGAAACATAAAAATTTACCAAAATGTGGGAACCAGCAGTTAGCGTAATGGCTATGTCGCTGGACTCCCATGTAGTCAACCGCGGTTCGCATCTCGGACCCGGTGGCTTACAACTCACGCCGGGCGCGTGTGCGTGCGTGCCCAAGATCCCGAGAGGAGAATGGAGGAGAAGGGATTGCGGCATGACCATCCCCCCTGGGGGGTGATTTCTCGCTTTCTGTCTCTATGTCTCTGTCTGTCTGGTGAGCGCACGCGCCCTATAGCGAAAACCTCTCCAAAAACAAAAAAGAACCAAACTGAACTTCTAGAGATGAAGACTGTAATGCAGGAGATCAAAACCTCCCTTGAAAGTATAAAGAACAGATTAGACCACACAGAAGACAGAATCTCTGATCTGGAAGGCAAAACATCTGACTTAGATAAAACTACCAAAAAAGGATGGAAAAATAATTTTTAAAAATGAGACAACTTATGGGGAAATACTAGACACCATTAAATGCCCAAATATCTGAATAATAGGTATTCCAGAAGTTAATGAATCAGACAGGGGCATAGATCTACTCCATAACATACTTGCAGAAAACTTTATAAATCCAAGAAATATAAAGGACCCCAGTTAGAATCAACATAAGAAGATCCTCTCCATGGCACATCAGAGCCAAAATGGTAAAATCACAAAGACAAGATTCTAAAAATGGCAAGAGAGAAATGTTAAGTCATCTATAAAGGTTATCCTAATAGGCTAATATCAGACCTCTTATCTGAAACAATGCAGGCGAGAAACGAATGGGAAGACATATTCAAAACACTAAAAGGAAAACAATTTCAACCAAGAATACAATACTCGGCAAGACTACCTTCAAATGGAAAGAAAAGATAAAAATATTCTCAAGTAAACAAAACCTGAAAGAATTTACCAACACTAGACCAACCAGCTCTTCAAAAAGTACTGAAGGGAGTGCTATACCAGGAAAACTAAAGAGATACAAATAGTAGCAACAGAACAACAATTAAAAAAAGAAAAAAAAAACACCCCGCAAGAAAATGGCTAACAAAATGAGAGACACAAGTCCGTAATTATCTATAATAACGTTAAATGGGGACCAGCAGTTGCTTAATGGCTATGTTGCTGGACTCCCATGTAGTTGACCCTGGTTCGAGTTCCAGATCCAGTGGCTTAAACTCAAACCAGGCGCATGTGAGTGCATGCCCACGATCCCAAGAGGAGAATGGAGGAGAAGGGATTGCGGCATGGCCATCCCCACTGGGGGGCGATTTCTCGCTTTCTGTCTCTCTGTCTGTCTCTGTCTTTTTGGCGTGCATGCATACCCTATAGCCAAAACCTCTCCAAAAAAAAGAAAACCATTATATGTTCATGGATTAAGATAAAAAGACACAGACTGGCCTGATGGATGGATGGATTAAAAAACAAAACAAAACAAAAACCCTCTATCTGCTGTCTACAAGATATGCGCCTCATGGATAAAGACATACAAAGACTGAAAGTAAAAGAATGGAAACAGGTATTCCATGCAAATGGAAATCAAAAAAGGGCTGGAGTCATGATACTGATTTCAGACAACATAGGCTTTAAGACCAAAGCTGTAAGAAAAGACAAGAAGAACATTATATAGTACTGAAAGGGTTAATACATCAAGAAGATATAACACTTATAAATATCTATGCACCCAATTCCAGAGCTCCCAAATACATGAAGGAGAGATTCCTGGAGCAAAAAGGGGATATAGACTGCAAAACACTAATCACTGGGGATGGCAACACCCCACTATCACTTTTGGACAGATCATCTAGACAAAAAATAAGCAAAGAGATACAGGATCTAAACAATAACAAATAAAATGAATTTGACAGACCTCTATAGAATCTTCCACCCACAAATCACAAAATATACATTTTTCTCACCTCCTCATAGAAATTTTTTAAAGACTGACCACATGATAGGCACAAAGCAAGCCTTTACATATTCAAAGGCATAGAAACTATACCCAGCATCTTCTCCAACCACGATGAATTTAAACTTGAAATTAACTTTACAAAAACCCTCAAAAATACATGAACATATGAAAACTAAACAACCCACTCCTGAATGATGTTATAACCACTGAAGAAATTAAGACTGAAATGAAAAGATTCATTGAAACCAATGATAATGAGTATATGAGTTTCCATAACCTATGGGAGACAGCAAAGGCAGTCATAAGAGGAAAGTTCATAGCAATTAGTGTGCATAAGAAAAAGTGGCAAATAGACAAACTAACAACATGCCTCAGTAAATTGGAAAAACAACAACAAAACAAGCCTCCAAAAAAAAAAATGCCAGGAGAAAAGTAATAATAAAGATGCAAGTAGAAAAAAATGAAATAGGGAATAACTACATAGAAAATAAATTAAACCAAAAGCTGGTTCTTTTAAACAATAAATGAAATTGACACACCATTAGCTATATTAATTAAGTAGAAGAAAGAAAATAGATAAATCAAATTTGCAATGAAACAGGCTGTATTACAGCAGACATAATAGAAATACAAACCATCATTGGTAGATAATATGAGCAACTATATGCCAACAAACAAGAAAACCTGGATAAGATGGACAAATTCCTGGACACAAATAATCAACCAAGATTGAATCAAGAAGATATAGAAAGCTGAATAGACCCATAATAAGCAATAAGATTGAATCAGTAATAAATAACCTCCCAACGAAGAAAAACCCAGGTCCCGATGGCATCACTTCTGAATTCTACAAATCTTTTAAAGAAGAGCTAACCACTATTCTACTCAAACTATTTCTAAAAATTGAAAAAGAAGGAATTCTTCCAAATTCATTTTATAAAGCCTCAATCACCCTGATCCCCCAAACAGACAATGACATGACAAAAAAGGAAAAAAAAATAGGCCAATATCTGTGATGAATAAAGATGTAAACATTTTCAATAAGATACTAGCAAATCATATCTAAGATTATACATCATGACCAGGTTATTCCAGGGATGCAAGGGTGGTTTAACATATGCAAAACCATAAATATAATACACCATATTAACAGAAAGAAAGATAAAAGCCATACGATTATATGAATCAATGCAGAAAAAGCATTTGATAAAATACAACATCTCTCCATGATTAAGATGCTTGGCAAAATCAGCATAAAAACTCAATAAAAATTCAAAATCAGCATAAAAACTCAAAACAATAAAAGCCATATATATAAAAAATCTATAGCTAACATTATACTGAATGGGAAAAAATTGAAAGTTTTTCTATTAAAAATTGGTACAAGATAAGGCTGTCCACTTTCTCCACTCCTTTTCAATATAATATTGGAAGCTAATGCAATCAGAAAAGAGAATAAAATAAATGGCATTCAAGAAAGGAAAGAAGAGGTGAAATGATCTCTGTTTGCAGATGATACGATTGTATACATAGAAGACCCAAGGGTATCCACTAAAAAACTCCTGGAAGTGATCAAATGAATATAGTAAAGTGGCAGGATACAAAATCAACACACAAAAATCTACAGCATTTCTGAACACTAACAACAAGCAGATTGAGGTAGAACTGAAGAAAGCAATCCCATTTACCATAATCACAAAAAGTATAAGATACCTAGGAGTAAATCTAACCAAAGAAATCAAAGACCTCTACAAGAAAAATGATGAAAAGCTAAAAAAAGAAATTTAACATACACAAAAATGTGGAAGGACATCCCATGTTTCTGGATCAGAAGAATTAGTACAATCAAAATGGCAATCCTACCAAAACTAATCTACATACCTATTGCAATCCCAATCAAAGCACCACAGACATTTTTCATAGATCTAGAAAAGACTATCATAGAATTTTTCTAGAATCATAAAAGACTCCATAATGCCAAGGCAATCCTGTGCAAGAAGAGTGGAATAGGAGGCACCTCACTACCTGACCCCAAAATATATGACAAAGCTGTGATAATAAAACAGCATGTTACTGGCACAAAAACAGATATGTGGACCAATGGAACAAAATTCCCCAGAAATAAACCCCCAAAATATATAGCCAACTGATTTTTAACAAAGGGCACCAGTTAACCCAGTAAGAAAAAGAAACCTCTTTAGCAAATGGTGCTGAAAAAACTGGGTATCTGCCTACAGAGAGATGAAACTGGACCCCTATCTCTCGCCACTAACGAACATCAATTCAAAAGGGATCAAAGATCTAAACCTAAGACCTCAAACTAAGAACTCAAATGGCTTACCTCCAAAAAACGATTGAAGATGGGAAAATGAACTGGACAGAGAACACTTTAAACAAAACATATGAACAGCCAAAAAGCATATGAATAAAATGTTCATCATCCCTTATCATAAGAGAGATGCAAATCAAAACCACAATAAGATACCACCTAACCCCAGTCAGAATGGCTAAGATTAAAAAAAAAAAAAGAGATACTGTGAGGCTGTGGTGAAAAGGGAACTCTCCTACACTGCTGGTGGGAATTAGTACAGCCACTGTAGAGAACAATATGAAGGTTCTTCAAAGACCTACAAATAGAATGACCATATGATCCAGCAATTCCACTCCTGGGTATCTACTCAAAGGACAGAAGCATACTCAGTTGGAAAAGTGCTTTCACATCCATGCTTATTGTAGCATTACTCACAATTGCTAAAACATGGAACCAATCCAAATGTCCATGAACAGATGAATGAATGGGTTGAAAAAGTGTGGCACATGTACACTATGGAATAGTACTCAGCCATAAAAAACAAGACCCTGGTATACAAGCAGAAAAAAATGAAATAGAGAATAACTACATAGAAAATAAATAAAACCAACTCTGATGAAGCAAGTCAGTCTATGAAAGAGAGACATTGTATGCCCCCACTTAATACATATAGAATGTCTATACTCTGGCAAAAACAGAAAGATTGGAGAACATAGAAGCATGGATAATGGTTGCAGATACTGGATACAGTGTGGGAAGAGTTTGGGAGCTGGGAAAGGGTGAGAGGAAGGGAATCAAAGAGAAAAACAGGGAGGTGGGACAGCTGAGGGTTGCAGAAGTGGAGGACTATTGATGATAGCGTGTATGATATCTTTAACTGGACTCATGTACAGTGTATTCATGCAGGGAAAATTCATTTTATAAGCTGTGTTGATGTACAGAGATTAAATGCATAAAATAAATTTAAAAAATATGTACCTTTGTTTTAGCCAGTACATAGTGAACTCAATTATTTTGGGTAATTCCAAACTTACCTTTTTCGTCTGAGATGCACACAATTTTCTGTTTTATCCTTTCAAACTTTGCATGAATTGCTAAATTGATTTTGCAACCCATAGTTTGGAAAACACTATCTTAAAACAAGTAGTTCCAAAGAGAAGTTCGTACCACCCCTTGTTATGATAAATAAAACTCCCTACTAAAGAAGTCTAAGAATTAATAGCCTAGCTTTCAGCTATGTTGAGTGTTAACAATTCAGTTTTGGAGGACATCTCTGGCTTCCTGTATCTCTGACATTTTCCAATTTGACAGAAACTTTTGCAAAGTTTCTTTACCAATTATAGATATACTATTAGTAGATTCATGTCATTGTGGCTATGGATAAGTACAATAGCCAGACATAGTAGATGCCCTCTCATCCAGTCAAGCAGGTAAACACACAAGCATTAAAATGACATATACATGTCTTAACTATTTTATCGTAACTTCAAACATCAATGTACATTCATTAATCAAACTTCTGATATTGATAAAAGCTTTAACTTTTTATATATGGGTCATTCCAGTTGGAGTTCTTTCTTGGAAGAACAATTGCATAATCTATACTCTCTAGTTTCAGATTCTTTTTTTTTTTTTGGAGAGATTTTCGCTATAGGGCGCGTGCGCTCGCCAGACAGACAGAGAGAGACACAGAGACAGAAAGCGAGACATCACCCCCCAGGGGGGATGGTCATGCCGCAATCCCTTCTCCTCCATTCTCCTCTTGGGATCTTGGGCACACACGCACACGCGCCTGGCGTGAGTTTTAAGCCACCGGGTCCGGGACACGAACCGCGGTCGACTACGTGGGAGTCCAGCGACATAGCCATTACGCTAACTGCTGGTTCCCTAGTTTCAGATTCCTTAAAGAAATCTACATGTAGAATCCTTCTAGATTTTATTATAAGTTTTCTCCCAGAAATATAAATATATGTGTGTGTGTGATTTCTTTTTTTAAGATAGGGTCTTCCTGTGTCATTGTCATTCTGCCTCAGCTTTCAAAGTGACTGGAACCACAGACAGGCACATAACACTGCCAGGAATTGAACCTGAACCTTCCATGTGGCCTCAGCCTGCAAGTAGCAGCATCCAATATGCACTACTGCAACTGGGCCCTTTTCCCCCTGTGTCTTGTAGTGGACTTGCTTGTATTTAATTCAATTGTAACTTTGGTTGTAGCCACTTAACTTTGTTGAATCATCCTGAAACATTCAACTTGGTCTTAGTATGATTATAACTGTTTACTTTGACATTTTACAGATTTACATACTGTTGATTATTAGACATAACTATAGTAACAAGCAGAACTGGAAGACACTGATGAAAGCAGAAAACACATGGGCATATTGAACAAAAGCTTACTAACTGCAAGTTTTCTTTCTTTTTTTTTTTTTTTCTTTTTAAAAGTTTTTGCCATAGTGTGCTTGTGCTCATCAGAGAGACAAAGACAATAAGAGGGAAAGTGAGAAATCACCTTCTGGGGGGATGGCCAGAAAAATTCTAAAATGGCAGTGGTATAATAAAATAAAGTGTAATAATATAATAATATAATAAAATTTTGCCTCCACTACACCATTTATGAGTTTTTTTTTTTTTCAATTTGAATGCCTTTTATTGTATTCTCTTTTCTGATTGCATTGGCGAGGACTTCCAGTACTATATTGAAAAGGAGTGGAGAAAGTGGGCATTTTTTTAAATTAATTAATTTATTTTTAAATATACATTCAATCACATTGTTTAGCTTACAATGTGAGCACTTCAATATGTGAACATTTCTCCCCAGTCCCGTTGATCAAAATATCTTCAACTGATAACACCACACCTCCCCATCCCGTCAATGCTCTACCTCCGTATCCCTTCTCCAAATGTCCTTCTTTAGGCCTCACTCCTCCACACACACCTCATCTGACATTCACACCCATCTCTTGTGCTTGTACAACCTTTAGTCAATCAGTTTCAGTCATAGAGTGCAGACATTCAGTATATGTTAAGTGGGGACATACAATGTCTCTCCATATCCTGGCTTGCCTCACTCAACAGTAAATCTTCCATATTCTTCCATTTTCTGTCAAAGCCAGGGTTTTGTTGGTTTTTATGGCTGACTAGTATTCCATAGAGTATATGTGCCACAGTTTTTCAATCCATTCATCCGTACGGGGGCATTTGGGTTGGTTCCATGTCTTAGCAATCGTGAATAGTGCCGCAATAAACATCGATGTGCAAGCACTTATGAGTTTTTACAATAATCCTTAAATGTTTTTAAGCTGTATCCATCACCCTTCCCCACAATGTGGAACTTACATTCCAAATTACTGAATCTATAAGCAGGACACTGAGGAGATTTCTATACAATAAGAACAGTAGGTGTGTGTGTGTGTGTGTGTGTGTGTGCATGCGCGCACGCATTTGTATCTCTTAGAGTTATTTTTTAAACCATTTAAAATGTAATTGAAAGAACTGCTTATTCAAAATATTCAGACTGAAATAGCTTTTTGTCAGTTCAACTACTCCATTTGCTACAAAGAATGTCTCCAACAAAGATGTACTTTGCAGGATCCATTAAAAAATATTGGGGGCCAGCAGGTGACATAGTGGTCAAGGGATTGGACTTCCACATAATCAACTATGGTTCAAGTCCTGGACCCGGAAGCTTGAAAATCATGCTGGGTGAATGTATGTACCTAAAATCTCAGGAGGAGAAAGGAACTCACTGTCTCTCTCTGGTATGCATACACTCCCTATGGCAAAAACCTTAAAAAAATTAAAAAAAAAAAAATTGGACCTGAGGCTAGCAGGTGGCATGGTGGCTAAGGTGCTGGATCTCATCTGGCTGACTCTGCGTTTTGAGTCTGGACCTGATAGCCTGAAAAACACACTGGGCACATGGGCCAGCAGATGGTGTAATGGTTATGTCACTGGACTCCTACATGGCTGACCATGGTTTGAGTTCCTGACCTAGTGGCTTGAAAATTACACTGGGTCCATGTGCGCCCAAGATCCTGGGAAGAGAATGGAGGAGAAGGAATTGAGGTATGGCCATCCACCCTGGGGAGTTGATTTCTCACTTTCCCTCTCACTGTTTCTGTCTCTCTTTCTCTCTGGTGAACACACAGGCCCTAAGCCAAAAAAAAAAAAAAAAAAGAAAAAGAAAAGAAAGAAAAAGAAAAACACATTGGGTGTATGTGTATATGCATGTCCTAAATCCCAAGAAGAGAGTGGAGAAGGGATTGTGGTCATCCCCTTGGGGAGGGGCTTATTTCTCACCCCCCATCACCTCCCTGTCCACCCCAGCTACTGCACCTGCCCTAATACAAAAAAAAAAAAAAAAAAAAAAAAAAAATCCAAAAATAAAGGCTATTGGGCCTACCCATAGCCTAGTGGTTAAGGGAGTCAGATAGGAATGGCTGACCATGGTTCAATTCCCACTTTGAAAAACTATCAGGCTCATATGTGTACGTGTGCCCCAATGTCAACAGAATGGTGAAATGGAAGAGTAGGGATTGTGGCATGACTGTGGCGCATTGGGGGATGGTTTCTTTCTGTCTCTTTCTGACAAACCTACACACCCTTTCATTTTTTAATTGTAATTTATATATAATCATTATACCTGTTTATAGGGTACAATATGGTTTTTTAAAGTATAGTATACAGTGTGTAACAAATCTAGGATATAACATATCCACTACCTTCAACATATAGCATTACATTATGTTGTATACATTTGGAATTTGTTCAACTGGTTATTTTGGAAGTATCATTATATTAGGTTGTTGGGAAAGCCAGGACATATTTTTCTATGTTATTCTCTACAAAAATGACCCAATATATTAAATTGTCAATGATGTCCTTTATTATAAAATACACTTCTGAAGAAAAATAAAGTAGCAATCAGACAAAAAATGTATCATAAATAAATGAGGATAAATTTTTGAAATATGTCCTTAAAAAAACAAAAACAAAAACAAAGTTGGAAAGATTTCCAATTGGTGATTACCAGGAACTATGGGAGGTGAGGGACTGGGAGGATGTTGGTCAAAGGATCTAAAATTTCAATCAGATATGAGGAACAGTTCAGGAGATCTAGTGTACAATACAGTGACTATGTTAGCAACAATATATTGTATTCTTTAAAGATGCTAAAAGCGGTGCCGGCAGGTGGCATGGTGGTTAAGGGTACTGAACTCCCACACAGCCACACGGCGGTTCGAGTTCTGGGCCTGGCGGCATGCTTTCTTTTTTTTTTTTCTTTGGAGAGTTCTTTTTTGTTTTTGTTTTTGTTTTTGTTGTTTTTTTTTTTTTGGTTTGTTTGTTTTTGCTATAGGGCTCGTGCGCTAGCCAGAGAGACAGAGAGAGACAGGGAGACAGAAAGCAAGAAATCCCCCCCCCCCGGGGGGATGGCCACGCTGCAATCCCTTCGCCTCCATTCTCCTCTTGCGATCTTGGGCATGCATGCACATGTGTCTGGTGTGAGTTTAAGCCACCTGGTCCGGGACTCGAACTGCGGTTGACTACATGGGAATTCAGCAACATAGCCATTACTCTAACTGCTGGTCCTGCAGCTTGCTTTCTCACCTTCTCTCTCTCTCTCTCACTCTTTCTCTCTCTGGTCAAATTAAACATAAATGAAAGGAAAAAAAAGTCTTTACTTTAAAAAAATGCTAAAAGAGTAGGTTTTAAATGTTCTTGCCACAAAAAAAGTATGTGATGCTTACGTGTAAGTATACATAAGTACATATACATATATAGGTATGTAATTCATATCTTAATTAACTTGATTTAGCCATTTGACAGTCAAAACATGGTGTACACTATAAATATATGCAATTTTTACTTGTCAATTAAAATATAAGAAAAGAAAAAAGCAATCTTTTTAAAAATTAGTTATTTAACTTTTTTTTTTGGGGGGGGGTTTGCTATAAGGCATATGCACTCACCAGAAAGAGACAGAGAGACAGAAAGTGAGAAATCAGCCCCTAGGGGGGATGACCACACTGCAATCCCTTCCCTTCCATTCTCCTCTCAGAATCTTGGGCACACACGCACACGCACTCGGCATGAGTTTAAGCCGCCAGGTCCAGAACTCGAACTGCGGTTGACTACATGGGAGTCCAGCGACATAGCCATTATGCCAACCACTGGTCTATTTAACTTTATTTATTCATTCTTTTCTTTTCTGTTTAATTTGACCAGAGAGAGAGAGAGAGAGAGAGAGAGAGAGAGAGAGAGAGAGAAAATGAGAAAGCAAGCCTCCAGGTGTGGGACTTGAACCATAGTCGACCATGTGGGAATGTCCAGCTCCTCAACCACCATGCCACCTGCTGGTCCCCAAGAAAGCAATCTTAAATAGTATAAAAGTACACTGACATTCTAAAGTGAAACACTTTCTGTAAAACACTTGTAGTTTGATAAATATAAACTGTGGAATAAAAAATGAAGAAATCCAAATAGTCAATAAACAACCTTCTTTAATTCTGTTTTCCCAACTTTCTTCCTTTCTTTATTGCCTTTTTCTCCTTCCTTCTCCCCTCCTCCTTTCTTTTCCTTCATCTTTCCTTATTGTGAGTCCTGAATTAACAATAAAAAATGCTAACAACTATTAATACTGATTAATACCCATATGTGGATTATTTGAGTTTAATGTATTTTTAAAATTTCTTTAGAAATAAAGAAATAAAAAGAAAAATCTTTTTACCTTTGCCTCCCTTACAGTGAATCGCCACAATATTTTCATTATCTCGAGCCATCCACTCATCTACTTCCTTGGAAAACGAAAGCATCTCTCTGATTTCAAATGTAAAATTTTTAGTTAAATGAAACATTTCTGAAAAATCAAGTCCAGCAAAGTTAGCCCTCTTCTAACAATCAAATTGGCATAATACTTACCTCAGAGTGGGGACATTGTGATCATCAATCATGATTCTACGAACCCTATAATGGAAGTACTTAGGATCATAATCTCTTTCACCTAAAATAAATAATATATTTGTTAAATTTCTACACCTAATAACATAATAGATGATGAAATTATGGAAATGTTAAAATTTTCTATTAGAAATTCCTTATCCACCTTGAAAAGGGGTTCTCTGAGTGACTCCTGCTACTCTAAAAGAAACTTAAGGGTCTAAAAACATATACATAGAACTGGTTTATCCATCTCAGGAAATCTAAGCCCAAATTATTTTTGTTTAATAGGCCTTACTTTTAACTTTCTAACAGACTATTATATTACTGTAGGGAAGGTGGAAACTATGGAGTGGAGGCAAATGCAGCTGATCACAATGCGTGCCCTCTGAAAATATCTATTAATATTTAATATTTTGGAAGAAAGTAAAGAGAGAATGGTAAACAAGGGTATACTGTTTTTTCTTTTATTTCTTCTTTTTTTTTCTTGTCTTTTTTAAAAGTAAGTTTCTAGGTCTAGGACTTGAACCACACTTGGCCCTGTAGGAGTCCAGGACCTCAACTACCGTGCCACCTGCTGGCTCAGGTATACTCTGCATTATGCAGGTTTTCTTTCTTTCTTTCTTTCCATTTAGGTCTCTGATCTTAATGCAATCCACTTCTGACAGGTTATAGAACATGTTTGTTGAATTGTCTAAGTCCACATAACACAGTCTGGCAGGAAAAACAGAAAGATTTTCCTAAATACAATATCACTAGAACAGACTTTCTCTAAAATGGTTTGCCTCCACTCCCACCTCTTTGATTCCTCCAGGCCAGTCTCCCTCATAGAATACTTTGTGCTATTGAGTTAACTCTTCCTATAAAACAGGGCCAGGCTTTTTTTTTTTTTTTTTTTTTTTTTTTTTTTTTTTTTTTTTTTTTTTTTTTTTTTTTTTTAGAGAGATTTTTGCTACTGGGCATGTGTGCTCATCAGAGAGACAGAGAGAGGACAGAGAGGTAAAAAGCAAAACATTACCCCCTGGGGGGATGGCCATACCACAATCCCTTTCATTCTTCTCTTGGGATTTTGGGCATGCATGCACATGTGCCCAGCGTGTTTCAGGCCTCTGGGTATGGGATTCAAACCACAGTTGGCCATGTGGGAGTCCAGTAACATAATCATTACACCATCTGCTGGTCCCTACAAGTGGGGGGGGGATGTCTTTAAACTTACTCCCAGTATACATAGGATTAATCAGATGCAAAAATGGAATTGTCTTCTCATATGAAGTAATCTATTTCTATCTACAGTAGCAAAATATAAAGGCATGTACATACTGCATAGATTATAAACTCGATAGTGGTCTCGGTGCTTGGTATCTAGGAACCGTACAACTTCCTAAAAAAGACAGACATGTGTCTTACCTGTCCACATGATACCAACATAAGACATTTCCTAAGAGTAAACTAAAATGGTTATTACTTTTTATTCATTTGTCTCTCACTGGTACCTTCTAGGGAGATTGAGGGAATATGAAGGTATGTGCATCCTAAGTCATATCTAACCCACTTGGGCTTTCAAATAGCCCACAAAGTGTGCATGGCTACTCAGATTAGCCTTTACCCTAAATATACCTTGTTTAAAGCTATCAGATAAGAAAATTAGCTGGTAAACTAGTCTTAAGTAAATTTGTTCCAAATCATCAATTCATAGTAATATATGGCTCTTATTTAAACCTAATGTGAATAGGTATGTCTGTTAAATAATAGCCCACATAGTACATTCTACCTATGCATTATGTAAATAAATAAATGCAAAAAAATAATTGTGCATTTGTACATGTGATTAAAAAAAAGAAACATCAAAATTTAGTGGAGGAAATATGGAGGCATTTTTTACTCATCTATGATTTCTTATTTTCTAAGTGAATTGGGATATTGTGTATATGTAACTTTTAAAATGAGACAGAAGTCGTCATTTAAAGTACATTTATTACTACCATACTAATCCAAAAATATTTCTAGCAAATCTATCCATCTGAAACACACATTTGCACATAGATGCATACATAAATATGTATCTGTACAATCACAAAAACGCCACAAAATTTTTAAAACTGCTGAGTTTAGTAGCCTAAGAGCAATGTTTGATGGCTTAATATAGAGAAAAAGTAAATGAAGGTATCAAAATAATCTATTTGTTAAATTGGTTATCTCTGCCAGGAAGAAGCAATAAGTCAAAAAGATGAACACCCTGAGTCTGCATAGTGTTGGGGGAGAGGAGATAAATAACATTACACATTTTAAAAAAATTTATGGCAGCAGTTCTGGATACCAGGCTGCCTGCAGCTGCAGGCCCTTACACCCAGGACCATTGTGCCACCCCACTTCTGCTCGTCTCTGAACTTCAGGTTGGTTCCTTGGGACTTCAAGACAAATTCACACCCCCAGCCCCCACCTGCAAACCAATTCAAGCCAGCCAGCAGTTCCTGACACCAGGCTGCCTGCAGCTGTAGGCACTTATGTCCGGGACCCATCACACATCCTCTGTCCCTTCCCCACTTGCCTTTGGACTCTGATTTTTAGTGTTTTGAATAGCAGCTGATGCACACTGCGATTTTTTTCTCTTTGCTCTTGAGGTGTTGCTTATTAGGTCAGTTGTAGGCTCACCACTCCTTAGAAACAGGGAGGACTTTGGGTCACCCAGGACCAGTGACAACAGTACATGGTACTGGTGAGCAACAGGTAGGCCAACCATAAGAGAAATCACCAATTTTCTAATCCTGTACACATTTTAACACTTAGAGATACCTTAAATAAGTTAGGAAGCAACATATAGATCACCTGATGACTAGGAACAATCACAGAAGCTCAAGAAGTATGAGCAACCAACAAAAGGCCTCTCCCCCAAGGGAAATTATCAAGCCTACATCACCCACAGTCAATACACTGGACAATGTGGACAAGTCGGATAAAGAATTCACAGTATTTGTAGTGACCAAACTAACTGAAATGCAAGAGAAAAGAGACAAGGAGCTCTAGGAGATGAGGAAGTCCTTTCATGATTTGAAAGAAGAAATAGATACCTTAAACAAGAACCAGATGGAACCTCTAGGGTTGAAGAATGTGATACAGGAAATCAAAACCTCCCTTGAAAGTATTAAAATTAGATTAGATCAGGCAAAAGATCGAATCTCTAATGTAGAAGACAAAACATCTGACCTAGAAAAAAGTATCAAGAAGATTGAGAAAACAACCATGAAAAATGAGGATAATATACGAGGAATACTGGATACCATCAAGCACCCCAACATCCAGATAATTGTCATCCTAGAAGAGGAAGAAAATAATAAGGGCATAGATAATTTATTCCATGAAATCCTGGAAGAAAACTTTCCAAACCTAGAAAGGCATTCAAGTATCCAGACCCAAGAAATACATACAACCCCGAGTAGAATCAACCCAAGAAGATCCTCTCCAAGGCACATCATAGGAAGACTGGCAAAAACAACAGACAAAGACAAGATACTAAAGTTGGCAAAAGGGAAACGTCAGGTTACTTACAAAGGACACCCCATCAGGCTAACATTGGATCTTTCAGCAGAAACAATGCAGGCAAGGAAAGAATGGGGAAATATAGTCAAAGTGTTGAATGAAAAACAATTCCAACCAAGAATACTATACCCGGCAAGATTATCTTTCATATGGCAAAAAAAAAAAAAAAAAAAAAAAAAAAAAAAAAAAAAAAAAAGATAAAAACATTCTCGAATACACAAAATTTGAAGGAATTTACCAACTCCAGACCAGCTCTTCAGGAGGTTCTGAAGAGGGTGCTATACCAGGAAAACTAAAAAGTCAGACAGACAGTTATACGAGAACAAAAAGCAGTCAAGAAAATGGCTCACTTAATGATAGAAACAGGTACAGAAATATTGATAATTACATTGAATGTCAATGGAGTAAATTCTCCAATTAAGAGACATAGACTGGCTGAATGGATAAAAAACCAGAACACTCTATCTGTTGCCTACAAGAAACTCACCCTCAGGACCAGCAGTTAGCGTAATGGCTATGTTGCTGGACTCCCATGTAGCCGACCGCGGTTTGCGTCCCGGACACGGTGGCTTAAAACTCACGCTGAGCACGTGTGTGTGCGTGCCCAAGATCCCGAGAGGAGAACGGAGGAGAAGGGATTGCGGTGTGGCCATCCCCCCTGGGGGGTGATTTCTTGCTTTCTGTCTCCCTGTCTCTCTCTTTCTGTCTAGCGAGCACACGCGCCCTATAGCAAAAACCTCTTAAAAAAAAAAGAAACTCACCTTATGGATAAAGACATACATAGACTAAAAGTAAAGGGCTGGAAAAAGATATTCCATGCAAATGGAAATCAGAAAAAGGCTGGAGTAGTGATATTGATTTCAGACAAAATAGATTTCAAGACAAAGACTATAAGAAGAGACAAAGAAGGGCATTATATAATAGTATATGGGGTAATCCAGCAAGAAGACATAAGGCTTATAAATATCTATGCACCCAACTCAGGTGCATCTAAATATGTGAAGGAAAGATTGCTGGAGCTAAAAGGAGAGATAGGGAGAAATACTACAATTACTGGAGATCTCAACACCCCATTATCTCCTTTAGACAGATCTTCTAGGCAGAAAATAAATAGAGAGATACAGGACCTAAATGATACTGTAAATTGAATGGGCTTGACAGATATCTATCGAACTTTCCACCCTACTCCACAACATATACATTTTTCTCACCCCGGCATGGAACCTTTTCAAAGATTGATCATATGTTAGGACACAAATCAAGCCTTTACAGATTCAAAGGCATAGAAACTATATCCAGCATCTTCTCTGACCATGATGGAATTAAACTCAAGATTAATTTCAAGAAACACCCTGAAAATACACAAAGACATGGAAACTGAACAATACTTCTGAATGACTTCTTCACTACTGAAGAAATTAAATCTGAAATCAAAAAAATTTATGGAAACAAATGAGTACACAAGTGTCCATAATCTGTGGGACACAGCAAAAGTAGTCATAAGAGGGAAATTTATAGCAATTAGTGCACATAAGAAAAGGATGGAAAGGGAACCAGCAGTTACCGTAATGGCTATGTCGCTGTACTCCCACGTAGTTGACCATGGTTCGTGTCCCGGACCCGGTGGCTTAAAACACTCTGGGTGCGTGTGCGTGCATGCCCAAGATCCCGAGAGGAGAATGGAGGAGAAGGGATTGCAGCGTGACCATCCCCCCTGCGGGGTGATTTCTCGCTTTCTGTCTCTATGTTTCTCTCTGTCTGTCTGGCGAGCACACGTGCCCTATGGCGAAAAAGAAAAAAAAAAAAAAACTTCTCCAAAAAAAAAAAGAAAAGGATGGAAAGATGGCAAATAGATAACCTAACATCATACCTCAGAGAACTGGAAAAACAAAAACAAACCAACACCAAAAATGCCAGGTGAAAAGAAATGATAAAGGTTCAAGCAGAAATAAATGAAATAGAAAATAAACGAAGCATATAGAAAATAAATGAGAGCAAAAGCTGGTTCTTCGAAAAGATTACGAAGATCAACACACCATTGGCTAGACTGATCAAGAAGAAGAAAGAAAGAAACCAGATAAATCAAATATGTGGCAATATTACAACAGGCAATATTACAACAGACATAGTAGAAATACAAAATATCTTATGGAGTATGAGCTAAAATTTTATGCTATGTAAAGTAAATGTTTGTGGAAAAATGTAAAAATAAATGAAAGAGGCTGCGTGACTTGTAGGTAAGAGAAGGCCGAGCCGTCGCCACAGCCTCCACCGCCGAGAAGCCCTTGTTCCCCTGGCCGGGAAGGAGAGTCTGGTGCCGACAAGATGGCGGACGGGGAGCTGAACGTGGACAGCCTCATCACCCGGTTGCAGGAGTGGATTATGGAAAGAGCTTTAAAGACATTCACCAACTATTATTTTTCCTTGCTTATATACCTGTTTGATCTTACTAAGAAAACTGTGTCTCATAACAGTAAAAAAGGATTGTAAAGATTGATAGTTTTTAAAAATGTGCAAACTATGCAATCCAGTGATTTTAAACAAAACAGTTTGACTGGGGAAACTTTACAGATAATAGTGAATATTTTGCTTTATACAGAAATTGCCACTGATTTGGACTTGTGCACTCTAATTTTTAACTTATCGATGCTCTATTGTGCAGTGGCATTTCATTTAACTTTAAGATAAGGCTCATATAGTATTACCCATCTAGTTGGTAATGTGATTATGTGGTACCTTGGCTTTAGATTTTTAATTCGCACGAAAACACATATTTTGGCATGCTTAACTTTTTGGTGACACCCTCACCTGCATCAGTTTTGTTTTTTGGGGTTTTTGTTGTTTTTTCTTTTGTTTTTAAATTAACAGAACATGAGAATCCTTTTTTGACAAGCCTTAGAAAGCTGACACTATCTTTTTTTATTTTTCTCCCTCTGCTCTAAGGATGTATTTAAATGAGTGCTGGTCAGTGGGACATTTTGTCAACCTTAGGTATTGGGTGCTTAATTGTCTAATATTGCCATGTGAATGTTGTATACGATTGTAAGGCTTATGTCACTAAAGATTTTTATTCTGATTTTTCATAATCAAAGGTCATGATATTGTATAAACATGCTTTGTAGTGAACTATAGTAGCAATAATTTCTGTACATAATCAAGAGTATTACAACTTTTCTTTTCCTGTTTCTTAAGGGTTAGTATTAACAAATGGTAAGGAGTAGAAAAGTCAACATAAGATTTTAGGACAACTTTACAAGACACAGATTTGTGATTCTTTGGATGTGATGCTATTTGGATGTGATTCTCAAAGCTTTTATTGAGCATTATCAAATTTGGAAACTTCATGGGGATGGACTTCATATTTATAATACCCTTCTATATGTGCTACCATAGGTGTGAAATTCTTGACCTTACTATCATCTTTGAAAATGTTAAATTGAGCATTCTGTTAACTTCTTTTATGAATTGACACATTGTATTACTGCAAGAGATATTTGATTTTCAGCACAGTGCAAAAGTTCTTTAAAAATGCATATGTCTTTTTTTTCTAATTCCATTTTGTTTTAAAGCACATTTTAAATGTAGTTTTCTCATTTAGTAAAAGTTGTCTAATATGAAAATAAATAAATAAATGAAAGAAAACAAATCCCAAAATAAACTTAAAAAAAAAAGAAAATACCTTCAAATTTAAAAAAAAAAAGAAATACAAAATATCATTAGAGGATACTATGAGCGACTACATGCCAACAAACAAGATAACTTGGAGGAGATGGACAAATTTCTGCATGCATATAATCTACCAAGATTGAATCAGGAGGACATAGAGAACCTGAATAGACCCATAACAAGCCAGGAGATTGAATCAGTAATAAATAACCTCCCAACAAAAAAAGTCTAGGTCCAGATGGCTTTACTTCTGAATTCTACAAAACTTTTAAGGAAGAATTAACACCTATCCTACTAAAATTATTTCTAAAAATTCAAAAGAAAGGAAATCTTCCAAATGCATTTTATGAAGCCTCCATCATCCTCATTCCCAAAGCAGATAAAGACGTGACAAAAAAGGAAAACTACAGACCAATATCATTGATGAATATAGATGCAAAAATTCTCAACAAGATACTCGCAAACCATATCCAACAACATATAACAAAGATTATTCATGATGACCAGGTAGGCTTTTTCCCAGGGATGCAAGGGTGGTTCAACATATGCAAGATCATAAATGTAATACATCATATTAACAGAAAGATAAAAATCCTATGATCATTTTAATTGATGCAGAGAAAGCATTTGATAAACTACAACATCCTTTTATGATTAAGACCCTCAGTAATATTGGTATAGGAGGGTCATTTCTCAACACATTAAAAGTCATCTATGAAAAACCTACAGCTAACATTATACTGAATGGAGAAAAGCTAAAAGCTTTTCCACTGCAAACAGTGACTAGGCAAGGCTGCCCACTTTTTCCACTGCTCTTTAATATAGTACTGAAAGTCTTAGCTAATGCTATCAGAGAAGAGAACAATATAAAAGGTATTCCAATAGGCGAAGAAGAGTTGAAAATATCTTTATTCGCAGATAACTTGATGGTACACTTAGAAGACCCAAAGGTCTCCATGAAAAAACTTCTTGAAGTAATAAGTTAATACAGTAAAGTGGCAGGATACAAAATCAACATCCAAAAATCTATAGCATTTCTATATATGAACAACAAGTTGAACAAAGTAGAGCTGAAGAAAGGAATCCCTTTCACTGTAGCCACAAGATGCATAAGATACCTAGGGATAAACCTAACTAAGAAAGTCAAAGACTTTTATAAAGAAAATTATGAAACTCTTAAAAAAGATAATGAAAGTGAAATAAAAGAATGGAAGGACATCCCATGTTCCTGGATTGGAAGAATTAACATAATCAAAATGGCAACTCTACCCAAATTAATCTACATGTTTAATGCAATTCCAATCAAAATACCAGAAATATTCTTCACAGATCTAGAAAAGACAATCATAGAATTTGTCTGGAATCTTGCAAAAGCAATCCTGCTCAAAAAGAAGAGTAGGAGACATATCATTCCCTGATCCCAAGATATACTATAAAGCTGTGATCATCAAAACAGCATGGTATTGGCATAAAAACAGACATATAGACCAATGGAAAAGAATAGAGACCCCAGAAATAACCCCCAAAGCTTACAGTCAACTGATTTTTGACAAAGGATATCAGTCAATCCATTGGGAAAAGGAAAACCTCTTTAGTAAATGGTGCTGGAAAAACTGGGTATCCACCTGCATAAAGATGAAACTGAGACCCCATCTTTCACCATTAACAAAAATCAACTCAAAATGGATCACAGATCTGAACCTAAGACC
Source organism: Tupaia tana (assembly GCA_026018925.1). Classification (NCBI taxonomy): domain Eukaryota; kingdom Metazoa; phylum Chordata; class Mammalia; order Scandentia; family Tupaiidae; genus Tupaia; species Tupaia tana. The sequence goes on from JAKSZU010000005.1 coordinate 39,988,135, forward strand.
TCAAACAATAAAACTACTGGTGGAAAATGCTGGGGAAACTCTGGGAGACATTGGACTAGGCAAAGATTTCTTAGATAAGACTCCCAAAGCACAGACAATAATCCCTAAAATAGACAAGTGGGACTATATCAGACTAAGAAGTTTCTGCACAGCAAAGGACACAGTATCAAGTGTGAATTGACAACTGCGGGGACATGTTTAGAGAGAGAACCTGAGGTGTGAGGACATGCTCTGAGCAAACACCACCTGTCCCTTTGGGCTTTGGAAGAACCTTGTAACTTGTCCTTTCCTTGACCTTCGCTACAGACAGAGCAAAGGGTGGAAATTGCTAGAGGCGTTCCAACAGAAACATCTGATGGACTTCAAGAAACATCTTGACCCCAATTAGCAAAGTCCAATCCCTGCTCTGCATCTGAAAGGTTCTTTAGCCTTCTCTGGGTGTGGTAGTGCACACCTTGTGGAGAGATTCTTTAGCCTTAAGCTGGGTGTCACTCCATTAGGAAAGAAGATAATGAGATTTTTTCTAAATGGGATTATCACCAAGGGATACACCTGGTCCAGTATGACTAAGCCCTTATAGATTTGTTAACTGCTTCTTATTGTCTGTAACCTGGCAACAAATCTATGAAGTGTTGTAAAACATACATGTGTAATGTCTCCCTGTACTATAAATAAAGATGCCCAGTTTGTCTGGGCAGCACAAGTTGTTTGGGCTACCCAAGCTCAGGCTGCCTGTGTCCATTTCTACTCTATCTCTGTGTCTCATTCTTTCCAATTCCCCTGTCCTTGCAAGATGGAGGGCTTTCTCTTTCTCCTCCTCTTTCTCTTCCTCACCAGCAGCCCTCTGATCATGATTCAGCTAGACCCAAGCCCTGGGGTGGATGCTGACAGACAACCTCAGAATGGGAAAATATTTTTGTTAAATATGCCTCAGACAAGGGACTGATAACCAGAATATACAGGGAACTCAAGCACCTTATGCGAAAAAAAATGATTAACCCAATTAAAAGATGGGAAAATGAGCTGAACAAAAAATCTCTCTAATATGGAGGTTCCTCAAAGATCTACAAATAGAATTACCATTGGATCCAGTAATCCCACTTCTGGGTATCTACACAAAGGACAGGAGAACCCTCAGTCGGAAAACTGTTTGCACATCAATGTTTATCGCAGCATTATTCACAATCGCCAAGACATGGAACCAACCTAAATGTCCACAAACTGATGAATGGATTGAAAAAGTGTGGCATATATACTCTATGGAATACTACTCAGCCATAAAAAATAACAAGACCCTGACATTTGATAGAAAGTAGTTGGATATGGAGGTTCTATTGCTGAGTGAAATAAGCCATAGTATAAAAGAAAGATATTGTATGTATCCACTTAATATATACTGACTATCTGTACTCTACAGTAGAGAGCGAAATATTGGAGGATATAAAAGCAGTGAAAATACTTAACGAGGATAAGTCAGTGTGGAATGGGGAGGTGAAGAGAAAAGGATAGAGAAAGATAGCAAGAGAACAAATAGAGAAGCATGACATTAGTGGGACACAGATATGATTTATTATTTGTTGATGATGATGTGTATAGTATTCTCAACTGGATTGGTCTGAGAAGTATTTCATGTTAGGTAAAGTCTTTTTACAAGCAAAATGAGAAAGAGTGATTGGTTAAAATAATAATTGGAATAATAATAGTAATGATCAGGAAAACAATGAAAAGATATTCAATGACGAAGTGGGGATTTTAATGTCTCTGTATTGACTGACATGCATGGCATTCCCTTTTGAAAAAGCAATGTAATACACTGTAAAGTTATATGCATTTCAATGTAATGTAAACAAGATTATAATGATAATAAATAAAAAATAATTAAAAAAATAAATTTATGGGATCTCTTACACCAAAATAAAATCTATATAGAGAAATCAAATAAAAAACAATCATGAGTATCTCTAAGAAACGAAAATGAACAATTCTTGGAAGAGGAAGAACTAAGTGTTGAATTTTTAAAACGATCTAGTAGGTTTAGATTTGACTTCTAAAAATTTGAAATTTTTCTTAAAAAAAAATCCACCACAGGTCCAGGGTGGTACATATTACTAAGATACCAATGATTTGTGAGGCTGAGGAACGAGGATCACAAGCTCAAGGCTGACCTGGGCTACATAGTGAGACTCTGTCTGAAAAAACTTGGAGAGGTGGTATGAATCCATAATCCCAGCTGGGAAACAGGCAGGAGGAATGAGATGGTGACACCTTATCTAAAAGAAAGAAAACAAACAACAAAACCCTACTACAATAAACAAACAATAGGGAGAAAGACTTTGTAGTAAAATTGATCAAATGGGGACTGTATCTACTGTAATAAATTAATAACTCATGAACAATGATTTAAATAGTATTCCCTCACTGTGTAGATACATGGAACGAAGACAAAAATAAAAAAATTTACAAAAGAGAAAATTTAGCTAATAACTTTCATAGATAAATATTCATGGCCAATAAAGAAGCAAATTAAATTTTTAAAATGCCATTTTCACTCATAAAAATAGCTCTTTACTTTTTAATAAGAAAATCCAATGATGGCAAATATGGCTTAAAAACAAAACCGTTGATTTATTGCTGACACAATTCTTTAGACTTGGCAATATAAATTAAGAACCCAATGGGAACCAGCAGTTAGTGTAATGGCTATGTCGCTGAACTCCCACGTAGTTGACTGCGGTTCGCGTCCCAGACCTGGTGGCTTAAAACTCACACCGGGTGCGTGTGCGTGCGTGCCCAAGATCCCGGGAGGAGAATGGAGGAGAAGGGATTGCGGCGTGACCATACCCCCTGGGGGGTGATTTCTCGCTTTCTGTCTCTATGTCTCTCTCTGTCTGTCTGGAGAGCGCACGCACCCTATAGCGAAAAAACCTCTCCAAAAAAAAAAAAAAAAAGAACCCAAAACATATTCATACTATTTAACTAGATAATTTAAGTCCTAGGAATTTATCAAGAAAAAGCCTTATGCCCAAAGATGTTTGTTGCTGCATTACTCATAATAGTAACAACAAAACATACAACTTTAGAGGCTAATTAGAGCACTAATGAAATACATAACTGGGACCAGCAGATGGAGTAAAGGTTATGTTACTGGGCTCCCATGTAGTTGACTGTGGTTCGAGTCCCGGACCTGGTGACTTAAAACTCATGCCAGGTGTGAATGCATGCATGCCGAAGATACCAGAGGAGAATGGAGGAGAAAGGATTACAGCATGACCATCCCCCCGGGGGTGATTGCTCACTTTCTGTCTCTCTGTCTCTCTCTGTTTCTCTGGTAAGCACACGTGCCCTATTGCAAAATTTTCTTTCAAAAAAAGAAAGAAGAAAGAAAGAAATATCATGCAACCATTAGTATATTGTCAGTATTTACTTCTTAGTTTGCCCAGGTAGCTAAACTAATATACTTAGATCTGAGTCTGTACTCTGGCAGATAAAAGACTAAATATTAATATGGGCAGTGAATATGCTTTTAGGTGACTCATGATTTGTAAATTTTATGAAAACAAATGATTTATTACCTATTCTTTGGATACTCTGATTTGAAATAGTAAAGAGATCAATGGATTATTAAAACTTTGTCAATATCCCCAATAGATAACAGTATAATTAATAATAGAAACCAGTAGTCTTGAGACCACACCAAAAGCCATGAGTAATCTCTGTTTGTATTTTACATGCTAAATGAAGTTTCTAACTTCTTTTTAACACTCTAGCTAATATTAAATGTTGCTAATTGATATTTATTACCACAAATCTACAAAAAGAAAATTAGCTCAACTTAAATAAGTTGTAACTAATAATTATAAGCTCAACCTACTGAAAAAAGTATCAGCAATCAAAAGATGCTTTAGCCTTAAAAATGGATTATGGTAATTCTAGGATAGCTGCTCTGAAGTGGCATGATCCATCCAGCAGACCCTGGTCAAAGTACTCCATGACTGTTCACACTATGGAAGAGAAAATGTAGTTTTCAGATAAAATAAATAATGATTTGGGAATTTTTTTCTTTTCTTTTCTTTTTTAAGGTTTTTCCATAGGGTACATGGACTTGCTGGAGAGGAGAGAGACAAAGACAATGAGAGGGTAAGTGAGAAATCACCTGCTGGGGAGATGGCCACACTGCAGTTCCTTCTCCTCCTGGGATTTTGAGCATGCATGCAAACATGCCTGGTGTGATTGTCAAGCCATCAGGTCTGAGACTCGAACTGTGGTTGGTCATGCACCTTAACCACTATGCAACCTGCTGGCTTTGATTTGGAAGTTTTCAAAACTGGCAAAAAGAGTGATAGAACCATGTTTTATCTACAAATAGCAAAACTGAGGTAAGATGTGGTTCACACTCTACTCCTCAAGGGCTATTTTCAAATAGGTTATTATATATATAGCTGCCCAACTCTTAATTCTCTGAATATATATTAGCTATCAGTTGTAATTTTTTGCATATATAGAAATATTTCACTGCCTAAGAATAGGTAGAATGATTCCATCAATGGTTCCCTTCTTCACCCCTTCCTGTATCCATGCCATTGGATTTAACATTGTAGTGCCCTCTCACTCTAATTTTAGGCTCCACCATGTGAATTGACTTGGTCAATGGGATGATACAAAGCAGAGGCTTGCAAAAGTACTTGTAAGATTCAATTCTAGCTTTTGCCTTTTGCTATTATTATGAAACACCCCTAGGTTAGCCTGATGAAAGATGAAGATATACAGAATGAATATGAGTTACCTAAAAAGTTACCCAAGACATCCTAGCAAAAGGTCATTTTAGATCAGTTGATAAGGACATTTAAAGAAAAATTGAAGGTCAATATTTCTCATGAACATAGACAAAAAAGTTCTAAATAATTTTGGCAAATACAATCTAGTGATATATTAAAAAGATGATACATGAAGACTAAAGGGGACTTATTTCAGGAATTTAAAAAGTGATTTAACATGTAAAATCTCTTCATTGGAATAAAAGAGAAAAACATTTTGATAGTCATAATAGACAGAAAAAATTCATATATTTAACACCAATCCAATATTAAAAACTCCTAGCAAACTAGAAATAAAGTGGAATTGTCTTAATCTGATAAAAAGCAGTACAAAAGTCTAGTGCTCGCTTCGGCAGCACATACACTAAAAATTGGAACGATACAGAGAAGATTAGCATGGCCCCTGCGCAAGGATGACACGCAAATTCGTGAAGCGTTCCATATTTTTGAATAGAATCTATGTTCCCTATTGTGGAAAACTTTATGAGCTGATAATTGAAAAAGGAAAAAAAAAATGGGTGAAAGAACTGGAGGGTATGGTCGCAGGGATGGCAACTGCGGATGCTGGAGACAGTATGGGAGAGATAATGGGAATGAGTGATGGAGGGAGGAGGGGAAGGATTCAGGGAACGAACATCATGCTTGATGGACACAGGGGTGAAGGGTGGTTTGTTGATGATGTATGTGGTGGTATCATTGTCTTGAGTAATGTGAACTGTACTCATGCTGGGAAAAACCATGCTGTACACTGTAAAGATGTGCAATGAAAAAAAAATATCAGCACTCTGGCAGAAGGAGAAAGATCTGATGATATGATAGCGGAAAGGATAAATGTAGATACCAGAGGCTGTAAGGGAGGGGAGTGGGTGGTCGGGAGTGGGTGGTAGAGAGTGGGCGTGAGGGGCAAAGGGAAGAATCATTTAACACCAAAAAATGTAGAGTTCTCTGTTGAAAACTATATACATATATGCATATTGTATACATCATAATGGGAACTTTATGTAAAATGTGAATTTAATTAATCTGAGAAAGAAAAATAAAAGACAAAAAAAGTCTATAGAAAACATCATTTTCAGATAGTGAGATATAAAATTCTTTCCATGTAAGTTTGTGAACAAGGCAAGATTTCCTCCTCTTATTACTTCTATTCAGTAACACAGTGGAAGTCCCAGACAACTCAGTAAAGAAAAAGAAATTAAAAGTATAAAAAGTGGAAAGAGAGATCAGCAAACGGTGTAATGGTTATACCACTAGATTCTCATGTGGTCCACTGTGGTTTGAGTCCCGGACTCAGTGGCTTGGACTCATGTAGGGTGCATTTGTGTGTGCCCAAGATCCTGAGAGGAGAATGGGAGAAGGGATTGTGGCATGGCCATCTCCCCTGGAGGGGTGATTTCTCACTTTCTGTCTCTCTCTCTGTCTGTCTGTCTGGAGAGCACACGAGCCCTATGGCAAAAATCTCTCTTTTAAAAAAGGGAAAGAAAGTAGTAACTGTACTTGGTTGTATACATAAAAAAATCCCAAGGACTCTATGATTGATTATCAAAATGAATAAAAATTTATCAAGGATGTTGACTATAAGATCAATGTGCAAAAATAAAAATAAGGCCAGCTCGTGGCATGGTGGTTGGATTCCACATGGCTGCCTTTGTGACTTTTTTAAAGAATTATTTTACTTTTTAACTTTTATTTATTTATTTTTTTAATTGGACCAGAGAAGGACAGAGAAAGAAAGAGAAAGTGAGAAAACAAGTCGCCAGCTCTGGGACTTGAACTGTGGTTGGCCATGTGGGAGTCCAGGCCATGCCACCTGCTGGCCCCCTGGCTTCATAGTTTGAGCCACAGATCAGCAGTTTGAAAAACACTCTAGAGTGATTGCCCAAAATGCCAAAAAGAGGTAGAAAAGGAGAAGGGATTGTGACATTACTATGCCCCAAATGAGTTGATTTCTTGCTTTCCTTTTCTCTCTCTCTGGTAGGTGCCTGTGCCCTGTGACAAAATATAAAAAGAAAGAAAGAAAACTAACAAAATATGTGCAAAACCTATACACTGAAAACATTGTTAAAATAAATCAAAGACCTAAATCAAACAAGACCTGTCAATTCTTCCCCAATTAAGCTGGATAGTCAACATCATCCAATTTAAAATATTGGGTTGTTGGAAAAAGTCATGACATATTTTTTGTGGTTTTCTATGCAAAAATGCATTATGACTTTTCTGACAACCCAATAACAGCAAGGTGTGTGTGTGTGCAGATTGACATGATTCTAAAACGTAGATAAAATTCAAAAGACCGAGGCAAGCCAAGATAGTTTTAAAGAAAAGTACAAAGTGGATGATTTATATACAGGTTTTCATGACTTACTATGAAGTTGTAATAATTAAAGAGTATAGTTTGGACTCAAGCATAGATGAATTGGAAATTGAAAAGAAAAAAACCTTGGGAACCAGCAGTTAGCGTAATGGCTATGTCTCTGGACTCCCACGTAGTCGACCACGGTTCGCGTCTCGGACCCGGTGGCTTACAACTCACGCCGGGTGCATGTGTGTGCATGCCCAAGATCCCAAGAGGAGAATGGAGGAGAAGGGATTGCGGCGTGACCATCCCCCCTGGGGGGTGATTTCTCGCTTTCTGTATCTATGTCTATCTCTGTCTGTCTGGCAAGCACACGCGCCCTAAAGCGAAAAACCTCTCAAAAAAAAGAAAAAGAAAAAAATCTCGGAAATAGTCCTTTACATATGTGTTCACATGATTTACAAAACACATACCTCTGAAAATCAGTTTGGGGAAGAATGGTACGGGAGCAATTGGACAGATAGATATATGAAAGACATGACTCTTGAAGCTTTTTTTAAAGTTTTTTTGTTTGTTTTTCCATGAGAAAGAGAACAAGGCTGTGAGAGACTTCTGGAAGCCATGGACATGGAGAGGCTGCAGGAGGTGCTGAAAATTTTTAAGAAGAGGGGGGAAAAAGTTTATCCTATTTTGTCATGTAGCCACACTTGGAGAAAAGACTTGATGGTTCCAACTTAAAGGCAATTTTGTTTTCAAATGAAAGAAAGATGATTTCAGAATTTCAGCTCCTAAACCAAGAGGTCCTCCATACTATTACGTCAAACACAATTCCTTTGATGAAATAAGGGAAAGAACACTGAAAATTGTCATTGGATTCAATGAAATAAGTTGAATTATAGCTATTTGTTAGAACCAAAATTGCAAATTTTTAGTATTTCTTTTACTATTTGGCCACTGTAGGGAGCAGCCCAAATCTGAGCAAACATGGTGACCTTTAGGCACACACAGAAATATGGTTCCGTGGGCAGTCATATGCGGGGCAATAAATGCCATTAACATGTGAATACACTAGCTGCCTGTGTGTTTCCAAAACTGCAGAGCAGTATCAGGTTAAAGGAAGTAACATATGTTAATCAGAATTGGCCCAAGAAAATTAGAGAAAATGTACATAGAACTACATAGTGCCAGGTGTCCTCTCATCTTCAACCAATTAACATCTGAAAACAACTGTCTTTGCATTCTACATTCTACTTCCCCTTATTCCACTTTCTGCTCTTTAAAATAGCCACGGCTCCTCTGTCAGAGGAGTCCGGACCACCTGATCCCCACTTTTCTTTACTTGTATGTCTTTGTGTGTTTATTTTTATGTTCTTAAATCCACAGCCATCCCCCCTCAGAGCATGCATTCATATAGCCATGGGAGCCTCAGCAAGTGGCACCTGAATGTGGGGCCTGAGTACTGTAGAGCTACAAAGAGTCAGGCAAGTGGGCACTCCTTGAGTCTGGCTGGAGTTAATAGAGTAAGGTTAGGAACCAACAGAGTAAAATAAAGAATAAATAAAGTAAAGAGATAATAGAGTAAAATGAGGAGATAATAGAGTGAGACAGGAGATAATAGAGTAAAGGGGCTGGCAGGTGGTGTGGTGGTTAAGGGTGCTGGACTCCTACATGGCCAACTGCAGTTTGCATCCCGGACCTGGTGGCTTGCTTTCTCACTTTCTCTGTTTCTCTCTGGTCAAATTAAAATAAATAAATAAATAAATAAATAAATAAATAAATAAATAGATAAATAAATAAAGTTAAATAAAATAATTATCTTTTTTTTAAAAAAGGAGATAATAGAGTAAAAGAAGGAATAAATAGAGTAAGAGAAGGAATGGATTAGATTAGTGTCGGGTATAAAACACAGGGACACAATAGTCTAAAGAAAAAGATATGTATATCTAAATGTTGTTACATTTAAAAGCTAGGGGGTGTTAAAGTTAGTATCAAGCAGTTATATTACTTCCTGAATATTTTCCAGAAACATGCCCCTGTTTCCAGAGCAAAGAACAGTTAATGAGAAGACCTGGGACAAGGTTGGCTCAGGACAAGGTCTTTGGGGAACAATATACAACAAAGGGTCCTAACAGGAGTCCTGTTTTTACCTTCTCTATGTGGAATTTAATTAAGGAGTGCTTGAGACAAAACCTCCAGAAAAACCCAGAGCTGGTTTGGTAACTTGACTAAAAAACATCCTAGAGGGGCATATCTCCCTCCTACCTGTAGTAGAGTCTGTAACTAAAGACAACTATAAAGCAGTAGGACCTGGTAATAAGAACCAAAGTCTTTTGGAGTCAGTCAGACTTAAGGTTGTAGATTCTGCAGCAGCAAGCAGTTGTAGAAGGGAAGGAGTATGGAACCACTGCCCTTTGGCCTAGAGCTCCCCCTATGCCGCCTGCTGCTTCACAGTCAAAAGCTGTTTGCATATCAAATGGCGCTAGGAAGAGAAAGGACATTCCCCCACTTAAACCCCCTTCCAGAGAGCAGTTGCATTGTGAGGCAGATAGAGGAGAGAACATCTGGGGATTTAAATTATGTCCAGTTGTAGAGGCTCCCAACCCTGACAACCCAGTACAAACTCAGTACCAGCATGAGCCAATATCTTTTAAAACTCTAAAGTAATTAAAAACAACTTGCACGCAATATTGTCCCACTGGGCCGTATACAATGGCAGTATTAGAGACGGCTATCCAGTCTACATTTCTGCTTAATGATTGGCAGGTGTTAGGGAAGGCATGCTTGTGGGGAGGAGATTATCTTCTGCAGAAATCTGATTGGGCTGGAAAAGCCCCAGAGCAGGCAAATAGAAATCAACAACATGGAATGCCTATCATATTTGAAATGTTGATTCGAACAGGGGAGTATGTGGATACTGGCATACTAATTGGATATACATCACAGGCATATCAGCAGATTAACATATGCTTGAGATGCTGGAGGAAGCTTCCTGGTCAGGCTCCTGGAACTGGTAATTCGATCAGTGTATGATAGGGACCTAGTGAGCTATTTCAAGATTTTATTTCCTGCACAAGCCATTTCACTGCTAGATTGGAACCGGGACACAAGACAGACTTTGTTGAAACAATTGGCCTTTAAAAATGCTAATGCCTCTTGCAAAGCAGCTATTATCACATACAAAAAAAAAAAAAAAAAAAAAAAAAGAGGGTACAGTGGCTGTTTATATTAGACTTTGTCAGGACATTGAAAAAATCTGTTAAATAGTTCTCTTGTTTGTTTATAAACCACATATTCATAAGTTGCCAAGATATACTAAAAGTTAAAATTACTAAGAGTTTAAGTATTCTGGTAAAAATATAAAGTCCCACATACAAAGTTACAACCTTAGTGGCCTGTCCAGAGGTGTCAAATTCCCCAGGCTACAAAAAATAATAATAAATCCTAATAAATAATAAAAATACATAGTAATGAATAATGAATAATAAATAAATAATAAACATTAAATAAAGCTAACTGTACTAATGCAATGCCATTAGTCTCAAGTTAATTATCTTTAAATGCTATAAACAGTAAAAACGATCAAGTGCTTGTCTGTTTCATTGTTTTCAGTTTATTTGTTCACAGTTTCAAGATTGCTTCCCAAGGAAAAGACTCTACCAAGCACCTAGGCGTTTAGAGCCACTGAAGAATGCCATAAAAAGCTAATTATTCTTTAAAAAGAACTTCTGAAGTCCCACCTATCTACTTTACATTATATACTTATGCCCCTAATTGTTTGCCTCTCTTTATACAGGTGTAGATACCCTCCAAACTCCTTCCAGACATGTTAATGCTATTTTAAAATTTATTAAATTAGGAAGTTTTAAACATACTAATCTTACTAAAAGTTCCTTTTTGTCTTCCACAGTCCCCACCTGTGGCTTCCACCTGAAATATTCTGTGGATCCTTGGAGCTTCCACTATACACTGTTTATTCCTAGCATTCCATTGTCTAAAATCTGCCCAATCCCTACTCAAAAAATTTTTAAAAAGGGGGAATAATTGTGAGAAAATAATAAAAATCTGTTACTTATATAACTACATATATAAGTAATTTCTGATATTATATAAGTAATTTCTGATATATTGCTTTTAGAACTCCAGTTTAATGAGAAAGAAAATGTCCAAGATTGTGTTCTGTAAAAATCAGGCATAAATGCTAGTGAAGAAATGTTACTTTTGCTTACTACTTACTAACAACAGCAGGCCTCTTAAGTAAATGTAATCTCTTGCCCTGGACTCACAAATGACCAAGGACAGTGTGATTGCTGCTATCTTCTTATTCCCAAAAAGACTGGTTGGTACGACCTTTCTGATCCTATTATATAATGTGCCTGTACTACTGCATTTGTTTTTCCCAACGTAGTCTCACCTAAGTCCATTCCAAGAGCTCTAGTGGTATTCACTGTTAGATCAATCATTTGGCACCCATTTAAATATTGACAAATGAGGAGCCACTGTCCATTTGCAAGAGCTGAAAACTATCCCAGACAGCTTAAGAGAACAGGTGTTCAAAACGCAGCTACAAGGTATTTGAAATGTCATGTGCTATATTTAAATATCTGTGTAATGCCTTTGCCATATAATGACATACATGGGAACTGGATTTCTATACAAAACCATCTCCATAGGATATGGTCTTCTAACAATATTTCATTAAATATGAGAAATCTTCATAAACAGATCATAGGTTTGAAAAATAGTTTTCTGGCCTCATTTCATCCTTCTGGTTTTGCCTCTAACATTTTAAAACAACTCAAAGGCACTCCCGTTGGAAATTCTCTTAGAAAAAAATCCTGTTATACCACAAGCATTTTATCTTTTATTATTTTATTTTATTTTATTTATTATTATTATTATTTTTTAATTTGACACGAGAGAGGGGAGTAGAAAAGCAAGTGGCCAGTCTGGGACTCAAACCACGGTTGGCCACATGAATCCAGCACCTTACCCACCATGCCACATGCTGGCACCTCAAGCATTTTCTCTTAAAACTAATTTAGGAGATTGTTTTGAAAATTTTTTGCATGTGTACATGTGTGTATGCATACATGGAATATGTCATATTACACACTATATGTTGTATGTCTATGCAATAAAAGGCCTTAAAAAATTTCACTCAATTTGGTTTATAAAAAAGGAGTGCTTGTACAAATGAAATACTTTCAAGTTCACATGACTTTAAATCTTTGACAAATAAGCTGGCTTCAAATATGGTAAAAGAAAAAGTTTAATAAGTGAAGATCTTCGGGACCAGCAGTTAGCGTAATGACTATGCCGCTGGACTCCCACATAGTCGACTGTGGTTCGAGTCCTGGACCTGGTGGCTTAAACTAACGCCGGGCGCGTGTGCGTGCGTGCCCAAGATCCCGAGAAGAGAATGGAGGAGAAGGGATTGCGGTGTGGCCATCCCCCCTGGGGGGTGATTTCTCGCTTTCTCTCTCTCTCTCTCTGTCTGGCGAGCACACACGCCCTATAGTAAAAACCTCTCCAAAATAAATAAATAAATAAATAAATAAGTGAAGATCTTCATGATTTCTAACATATATTTTGTCCAGGGTTTTATTAATCAGACAATATCATGTTTAATTCAATATAGTTAGTCTACTGAAACAGCTAATATATATATGTTATGTATTATATGTTACATGGTAGATATATGACCAACAAGAAAAATGGATTAATGACTAGTCTTCTTTAATATTTTGTTCCTCACCGGTAATCAGGACATAATAGTTAAAGAAAAGTTCTAAGTTCTGTTTAATAAGACTTATTGTCCTAAAGTTCAATTTTTGGTTCTCTTATGGTTCAGTTACAAAAATTATAACTAAAAGTGATAATAACAAAATCTTATAAAATAAACTTTTAAATGTAATCCATATATTAGTCTTTGAATTGTTTTATTCATCGTTGGAAGTCATATCTGACTACTGTAGTCTGCCATGTATTTTGTTTTTGGTTTTAATGCCAACAAACACTGAGTTAACCCTTTTTAATCCCTAAGGTGCTTCCAACATTTAACTTTCATTTTCAGACAGTTAAGTCAAATATTTAAACTTATGCTATTTTTGACAAGGTTTCCCCAAAATCAAATTCTAAGTTAAGTTCTTTTAACCTCAAAATAACTTTTGGATGTTTAAAGAGGGCTCATGAGACATACAAAAGACAAATGTTAAACCAGTTAGACTTATTTAAATATATTAAATGATATGGGAAACACTGTCAAATTGAGTAATTTTAATTTTCTTTACATTATATTTAAGTTGTATGTATAGATGTTATACATATATTTGTGAGTGTGTGTGTGTGTGTATATATATATACATATATATGTATACATATATACATACATACATATATATACACACACATATATATAATATGTATCCTGTATTTACATATGTATTATATTCCAAAATAATTTAAAATTTCTAGGGATCTATGATGTGGTATTTATCAGGCATGTTACAGGTTATGCTAAACTGGTGTATGTCACAAATACAGCCAAATTTATTTATCAATTGTAAATTCTTGTCAAAGCATTAACTAGGGTTAGTTCAAGTTTTATTGTCCATGGGTATTTGCTTTGTTTAACACTTTTCTAAAAACTTTTTTCAGATGGCTATAATCCAAGCATGTTATGTCTTTAAGAAAATTCATTAAGAGGATAGAAAGAAGATGTACTCTTACAAGTACAGGTTTCTAATAATATAATCATTTAATTAGGTTAAAAGGATCCATTTTCTACAGAAAAACTAATCAATTTTCTAATCTGCTGAGACAACCAGTAAGGAAAACCAAAATTTACTATAAGCAAAAAATGTTTGACAAAATTACATGCTAAGTAGTCAATATCACAATTGTTAAGCTATATAGTATTTCGTGGCCCACTGGCTAAGATCATAAGTAAATTGTTAAAATCCATAATATAAATTCCATAAGATTAATTTAGGTTTAATTACCTATGACAATCTATTTTAAAAAGTAATGCTATACATCTAAATTAAAAACTAGGTTATAAAATCAATATTAAACACAGACTTACAGAGAGCCTGAAAGGCTACCTTGTTTTTCCTGAGACCATACAGCTCTCATTATTAAGTTAATATATCTTAATTATTCCTATTTTCAGTCTTTTAAATTAAATAAAATTTTAAAAATAACGGGGATTAGACTAAAAACTCTTCAGTTCTGCACTCAAAAGTGTGTTAAACAGGTTTTTGTTACTATAGTTTGTACATGTTCATAAGCTATTAACATATATTAAAACTTAAAATTAATAAAATTCAAAAATTCTGGTCAATTTGGATATATGTAATTCTTTTTTTTTTTTTTTTTTTTTTTTTTGAGAGGTTTTTCGCTATAGGGCGCGTGCGCTTGCCAGACAGACAGAGAGAGACATAGAGACAGAAAGCGAGAAATCACCCCCCAGGGAGGATGGTCACGCCGCAATCCCTTCTCCTCCATTCTCCTCTCGGGATCTTGGGCACGCACGCACACATGCCCGGCGTGAGTTTTAAGCCACCGGGTCCGAGAGGCGAACCGCGGTCGACTACGTGGGAGTCCAGCGACATAGCCATTACGCTAACTGCTGGTCACAAATCAATCTTTTCTTAAATGAGGACAAAAATGACAATTACTTCTGACAGCTGAATCAGATTACTTGGTGAGTCACACATTTTTTTAAAAAACTTGTCCATATGAATATGCTGTGGAATCTGGGGGCATGAGGTAAAAAACAAAACAAAACAAAACAAAAAACCCTCAGATTTGATAAAGGTGAAGGAAAAAAGATAACTTCTAGTGAAATCTCTTCAGCTATGGTTGAAGAAACATATCTTTTATCTCAGAATAAAGACCAGGAAAATATTTATACCAGACGGCATTGTAAACAAGAGGATGAAAAAGAGTCTTTTATGACATCAAGAGAAATTATCTCTAAAAGAAAGAAAAAGAATCTGATGGTTACTTAACTGTGACTGAATAGACTTCTGAGAGAAATAATCAAATAGGATAATTTGAACTGTCTCAAGCTGAGACAGTTACATTCTGAAGGCAGTAAAATATGGATAGTATTAATGATTCTGGGACCATGAAACAGAAGAATTAGTAGGAGCCAGTAAGAGTAAAACTAGAGAGAGGGTCCCTGAATCACCCATAAAAAATTATGATGAAGCCACAAATTTCATGGACAAACCAGTGGGGACAAAATTATTTTAAAACATTTAGATGTAGTGTTTTACATGACATTCTACTTTTATAATGCATGAAACATTTTTTTTAATTGTGCAAGAGGGCATGTGTACTCATCAGAGAGAGATGGAGAGACAGAGAAAGACAAGGGAGAAAATATCTCCCAAGATGAATGGTTATGCTGCAATCCTCTCTCCTCTATCTATCTCTCCTTTTGGGATTTTGGGCACATGTGCACATATGCCTGGTGTAATTTTCAAGCCATTGATCTAGGACTAAGAAAGATATCATCATACAATTTTTGTTTTTCCTTCTATTAATATGATTTATTACATTTATTGTTTTGCACATGTTGACCCTTCTTGCATCCATGGGATAAGACCTATTTGGATATGATGTATAATCTTTTTAATTTGTTGTTGGATTTGCTTTGCTAGTATTTTGTTGATAATTTTTGCATCTATATTTATTAGAAATATTAAACTGTAGTTTTATTTTTCTGTTGTGTCCTTGCCTGCTTTTGGTATCAGAGTGATGGTAGCTTCATATAACGCATTTGGGAAGATTCCCTCTGTGTCAGTCTTTTGAGAGTTTGAGGAGAATTGGTGTTAATTCTCCTTTGAAGGCTTTGTAGAATTCAGCACTGAAACCACCTGCACCTGGGCTTTTGTTAGGAGACTATTAATGTTTCAGTTTTGTTACTTGCTATTGGTATATTCAGACTTAGTATTTATTTTCCTGGTTCAATCTAGTTACATTGCATGTATCCAGAAATCTGTCCATCTCCTTTGGATTTTCCAGTTTGTTGTCAAATTATTCCCTATCATTTTCTGTTTTAACCGTTGTAATGTTCCCTTTTCATTTCTGATTTTGTGTCAGATTTTGGGCATGCATGCACATGTGCTCAGCATGTCTTTCAAGTCACTGGGAAAAGGAAATTAACCATAGTTCAACATGTGGCATCTGGCTCTCAATGCATAGCATTTAACTTCTGTGCTACAGTGCCAGTCCAGTTTGGGCTATTTCAAAGTTTGGACCTTAAAATTCAGAGATTCTCTCTTCTGTGTGGTCTATTCTGTCTCTACAAAATTTGTATTTCAAGTATTGTATTCTTTGCCTTCAGTATTTCTTTTTCTTTCTTTTTAATCAGGCATCTTTTAAAAAATTATAATTTATTTACTTAATTTTATTTAGTATTATATTTTAAAATTTGCTTTTCTGTGGTGGTGGGGAGGTACACGTACATGTTGTGGTCTGTTCTTTGGAGAAGCTGTCCTACTACTCTGGTCTATGTTACAGAATGTATAATGCTACTGTACGCCTGGGTACTAAGGTCACAGCTCTACTGCTCAGCCTGAATGGTTGCTGCAGTCACTCATGCAGGTCTGGTAGGACTTCAGTGAGTTCTTGGGGATGAAGACTTGCAGGCCATTGGACTTTGGTACTAGTTTCACTTCAGCAGTTTCTCGGTTATCAAAATTGCACTGCTTTGGGGAACCAGCAGTTAGCGTAATGGCTATGTCGCTGGACTCCCACGTAGTCGACCGTGGTTTGCGTCCTGGACCCGGTGGCTTAAAACTCATGCTGGGCGCATGTGTGTGCGTGCCCAAGATCCTGAGAGGAGAATGGAGGAGAAGGGATTGCGGCGTGGGGTGATTTCTCGCTTTCTGTCTCTATGTCTCTCTCTGTCTGTCTGGCGAGCGCACGCGCCCTATAGCAAAAACCTCTCCAAAAAAAAAAAAAAAAAAAAAATTGCACTGCTTTGTAGCTGCTCAGGTCCTAGCAGCTGGGTTTAAGCAGGGTGAGACACTTCCCTGTAGTTATGCAGTCCTGTGGATCTCAGGAACTTCTTTTCCTTCACAGGCCCAAGGCTGTGTGATGTGCTGGACTCTCAGGAAGCTAGGAATGCTATTCATGGTGGTAGAGAGGCTTCTAGAAATCTCTCGCTCACCTTTTGCCCGCAAAAGGGAATTTCCACTGATGTCAGCCTGCCTATCTCAGCTAGCTGGATGGTCTGGTTCCTTTTCTGTTTCTCTTCAGTTTCCATGTTGCAGAAAACTTTAGATTTTTCCCTTGGTGATTTAAGTATTCTTCCTTAAAATTTCTAGTCAAATGTGTCCAATTGATTATTGTATTTTCATTGCAAAAGAGATTAAGTGCTGGGTGCTTCCCATTATCTATCTTGATCCCTTCTTCCAATGATTAAACATTAAGAAACCTTTGGTGAGTATCACATTTAGTTTGTACATATGCAAGGAAGCTTGTATCTTTAAGATCTCCAGCAGTTTTCATATCTTGGTCACAGTTTTAACATTTTAACTTGCAAATTGTAGGTTTTCATACTGAATTTTCAGATTTTATTTTTTGTTAACAATGGAATTTTAAGTCTCACATATATCTAATATCTATACTATCTATAAATTTATCATATATAATTCTATTGGTCATCAGAAAAGTCATGATGTATTTTTCCATGTTTTTCTGTGCAAAAAAAGTCATGATTTTTCTGACGATCCAGTATATAAAGTACAAATTATGCATACATTATATATAACATTTATTACATAAAAATACTTATAATGTTATAAGATGAGGAGTGTAGGAGTGTTATATTTTTCTATTTCTATAAGAGAGGAATACAGTGGATACTTTTTCTATCAGCAATTATTTGAGTTCACCTTTTCAAAAGACAGCTTATTTTTCTTCTGTGTAATTCAAAATCTGGTCTTTGTGAAACTCTGGAAGTGGTCTGTTGAAATGTCACATTAAATTCATTCCAAGAAATCTGTTTAAAATAAAATTATTTTGTGTATTTTTGAGATGCCTAAGAAAACAACTCACATATTTGGGAGAAAATGTGTCTTGGGGCCGACAGGTGGCATGGTGGTTAAGGGGGCTGGGTCCCACATGGCCGACTGCAGTTTGAGTCCTGTACCTGGCGGCTTGCTTTCTCACTTTCTCTCTCCTCTTTCTCTCTCTGTTCCATTCTAGTCAAATTAAAAACAAACAAACAAATGAACAAATAAATAAATACAGTTTGGGTAAGGTAATTCTTTAGAAAAAAAAGGAAACGTGTCTTATCTTGGAAATTGTGTTCAAATATTTATGAAGCCAACATAAGATCATCTCAAAAGAACTGGGTGGTCCTTGATCTTTTGCTTACTTTTATGAACATTGTGGCTAATATACATTTCTTTCTAACTTATTCTAGGATATACAAATGTCAAATGTATGAAACAGTATTATGCCAGAAGAATTCATGTATTACTTCAGAAATGTACCTGCACTAAATGACTCAAGCTTTAGGGGTGCATAGAAACTACCATAATTTGTGTGATATATTGACCTGAGTTAAGTATTATTGAACATGCTTTTTGACAACCAATGTTATATTTTACAGATTAACACAAAGCACAATGATTATTCAATATTTTTCTAATTAATATATTTGAAGTCATGTGAATTCAACTTCTCTGTCAAAAGTTCTGGCTACTAAATTTACACCTGTTTCTTTATCTATACTTCTTCATGTTTAGAATTTTTTAATTTCTCTAAGTATAGTCTGTAGAATGTAATGTATTCAATGATTTTGTGAAGAGTAGTATATAATTTTGTATATAAACTGAATGCTTGGATTTTCAATATAGTCTTCTATAAAACAATAAATAGTAATGCTATTTTCAATAAGGGACTACCAGTGTACACAACAATATTGAATGACTCTCACAAAATTGTTTAGATAAAAGCCAGTCATAAAAGATGAACAACATGGGACTGGCAGGTGACATGGTGGTTAAGGTGCTGGACTTCCATATGGATGACTGTGGTTCAAGTCCCAGACCTGGCAGCTTGCTTTCTCATTTTCCTTCTCTCTCTTTGTATCTCTATAGTCAAATTAAAAATAATAATGATAATACAGGACCAGCAGATGGTGTAATGGTTATGTTGCTGGTCTTCCACATAGTTGACTGCAGTTGAAGTCCTGGACTTGGCAACTTAAAACTCACACTGGGTACGAGAAAAAAACCACCATTGCTCCTAAGAACTAGTGATTTCAGAGAAAAAAGAGAAATGAAGATTTTCTACTGATAATTTAGGCTTCAGCCCCCAAACTCAAGTGATAGGGAGGCCCTCTAGCCTTCTCGCTGTCTCTGTCTCTCTGTCTCTCTCTGTCTTCTCATTTTTTTTTGTAATTTTTCCTTTTTAAAAGTTTTTAAGGTAAAGTATTTTCTTGGCTTTAAGTTCCTCCTTTATCTTGTTAATAATTCCCTTTCCCCCTCCCCTCCAGGAGAGGCAAGAGACAGGCCTTCAGAAGACTCCACCATTGCTTCTGAGAACTATGATTTTGTACAGCATGCTTGCACGCCATGTGGTTTTTTAGTTTTTGCTTTTTTTTTAAAAAAAGTAAAATTTTCACTGTCTTTTTCTATTTTCCCTCCTTTTTCTTCCTCTTTTTTTCTCTCTCTTTCTGTTTCCTTCTTTTTTTATCTCATCACTCTGCTCCTCAATCTCCATTCACTGTGTTTTTAGATGGATTTAAGGGAACCATAGCCAAACATTCAAATACTGTGAGGGTTAACATATTCATCAATACCCACTGAATATGTTGCACAAAGGGATAAAAACAGTACAGCAAAGAGATTCCAGATCACCTCTTTCTGCACGCTCCTGAATGCTCAGATTGAACTTCAAGAATTTGGAAGAAACACACCATCTACCAGATGAGTAGAAATCACCACAGGATCACAAGAAATATGGGAAAGCAAGAAAATACCTCTCCTCCAAGGGAAAAGAATAACTCTTCTTCATCCACAGACAATTCAGTGCAAATTATGGAAATATCTGATAAAGAATTTAGAATATTCATAATGACAAAGCTAACAGAAGTGGAAGAGAAGAGAGGCAATGAATTGCAGAAGATGCAGGAGAAAGGAGTTGAAAAGTTCCAGGAGCTGAGGAAATTCTTGCAAGATCTAAAAGAAGAAATACACAGTATAAAAAAGAATCAAATAGACCTGTTAGAAATGAAGGCTATAATACAGGAAGTCAAAATCTCCCTTGAAGTATTAAAAGCAGATCAGATCATACAGAAGATCAAATCTCAGATGTAGAAGACAGAATTGCTGGCCTAGAAAAATCCACCACAAAGACTGAGAAAATGGCCCAATACAATGAGAATAATAAATGAGAAATACTAGATACCATCAAACATCCAAACATCTGTATAATTGGTATCCTAGAAAGTGAAGAGACTCATAAGGGCATTGATATTCTATTCCATGAAATCCTGCAAAAAAACTTCCCAAACCCAAGAAATACAAAGTACCCCAAATAGAATCAACCCAAGAAGATCTTCTCCAAGACACATTATAGCCAGATTGACCAAAACCACAGACAAAGAAGATACTAAGACTGGCACGAGAAAAACAGCAAGTTACCTACAAAGGATATCCCCATCATGCTAACAGCAGACCTCTCATAGGAAACGATGCGAGTGAGGAAAGAATAGGAAAATATATTCCAAGTGTTAAGGGAAAAGCAATTTCATCCAAGAATACTGTACCTGGCAAGATTATCCTTCATATGGGAAGACAATATAAGAACATTCTCAGATAAAAAAAAACCTGAAAGAATTAACAACAGCAGATCAGATCTCAAAATGTTCTCAAGGGAGTGTTATACCAGGAAAATTAAATACAGACACACAGAAATAAGAGTTCAAAAACTAAGAAAATGGCCAACTTAATCATACGGAGAAGTCTGGAGTTGAATATTATACCCTGGAATTTAATCAGGAAGATTGAATCACTACAGAAGATAGGTTAAGTACATGAGACTGAACTGGTGAAATAGAATTTTATGACTTTTGACTAAAACATTGCTGATTTTCTTCTAGGCTTTGTTTTCTGGTTTTAAGGATTTTGGTCCTGTCTTGAGCTGTCGATAGGTTCATGTACCTACTATTTGAACAAAATCCTAACCTGTTTCCTGGCTTGACATTATAAGCAAAGTTCCTTAGCATTTCTTTGATTTATTAAAGTTAAAACTGCTTTTCTTGAAATTATCAGCTGAACTTGCTATTGAAAGTAGTTAGATTATTTAAGAAATTTTGTGATCAATAAAATGTGGAGGGGAAAGGAATGGAAAACAACTGTAGACACCAGAGATAGTGTGGGAGGAAGGTGGGAAATGGCAGAGGGTCAGAAATAGGGGTTAAAAAAAAAAAAAAAAAAAAAAAATATATATATATATATATATATATATATATATATGAAACTAGAAATGGAAAGTTATTGACGATAACATGAATGATTAAGCCACTATGCAGTATATTCTGGATGGGAAATCACATTTTGTATGCTGTGATGATAGGGAATGAATGTAAATTAATTAATTAAGAAAAAATGTTTCAGAAAAAAAAGCTCATGGAAATAAGTGTAATGGGAAAACTACGTATGAATTTCAAAAAGGTTTTGTACCAAAATAAATTTATACTTTAATTGTAAAAAAAATTTTTAATTTAATTTAAAAAAAAAGAAAACTCACACTGGGTGCATGTGCATGCGTGCCATAATCCCTAGAGGAGACTGAAGGAGAAGGGATTGTGGCCTGGCCATCTCTCCTGGAGGGTGATTTCTTGCTTTCTGTCTCTCTGTCTCTCTCTATCTCTGTGGTGAGCTCACACGCTGTATAGCAATAAGAAACCAATAATAATGATAACAAATAAAATAATTTTAAAAAGAAGATGAGCAACATGATTCCACTTACATGAAATTCAAGAAAAAGTAAAACTAGTCTGTGATGACATAAGTAAAAATAGTTATCTCTGGTACATTGGAAAGAAGTAAAAAAATCAATATATTGAGAGGGTTACATGATATACATGGTTACAGGTATATATACTTATAATTTCATCAAGATACACATTTAAGGGACCAGCAGTTAGCGTAATGGCTATGTCGCCGGACTCCCATGTAGTCAACCGCGGTTTGAGTCCCAGACCTGGTGGTTTAAACTCATGCCGGACGCGTGTGCATGCGTGCCCAAGATCCCGAGAGGAGAATGGAGGAGAAGGGATTGCGGCGTGGCCATCCCCCCTGGGGGTGATTTCTTGCTTTCTGTTTCTCTGTCTCTCTGTCTCTGTCTGGCAAGCGCAGGCGCCCTATAGCGAAAACCTCTCCAAAAAAAAAAAACAACAACACACATTTAACATTAGTGCACATAACAACCTTCTTGTCTCTGTTAGTGAAATAGACATTCCTATGCTTATTCTGAGTCTTTTGGAGACAAAGACTTGTGCGTTTAACTAATTACTAGCCTAAAAATTTCTAAATCCACTATAACCTTTAAGCCTTTGCTTCTAGATGGTCGCATTTGGGGGCCAGGCCAATATGAAGACTCCATGTGTTGATTTACAGTTTTGCTTGAAACTTCTGCTCTCAGAACTAAATAAAGGAATTGCTATACCTCACCTTCAAAGAATACTTTCTCTGGGCTACCAGAGACTGTGCTCCCAGGCCATGATCACTCATAACACTCGCCATTTTGACTATGAATACACCTTTAAAAAATACTTTTACAGAGCTTTGCTATTCCCATCAACAATACAGATAGATAATTACATTTTTATTGCTGTATAACATTTATTGTAAATCACATTAATGTACACACACACACACACACACAAATGCAAACTTTTTTGTTAGAGTGTTGTTTTTTTCTTTTGCCTTAGGGTGTGTGTGCTCTTGCAAGAGAGAGACAGAAAGAGACAGTGAGAGGAAAAGAGAAATCACCCCGCAGGGGAATGGCCACACTACAATTCCCTTCTTTTCCATTTTCCTCCCAGGATCTTGGGCACGCATGAACACACGCCCAGCATGAGTTTCAAGCCATGGGGTCCAGGACTTGAACCACAGTTGGCCATGTGGGAGTCTAGGGACATAACCATTATGCAATCACAAACTTCTTAATGACTTTTAGTGAAATCTCACAATAAACAACATTGCATGTTTGAAATTAACTTAGTGATCCACAGAGACTAAAGTAGTATGTTGTCACTATAATTTGGGATCTCAATTTAAGAACATATATATTTTAACTACATTTCCATTTTTTGCCCTTCTGAGAGACTACAAAAAATGGCCCTTCTGTAATTCTTCATATCAAGAGATGAAGTCTGTTTTATACTCCTTGAATATGGATTGGCTTTGTAATTTGCTTTGTTCAATAGAATGAGGTAGAAGCCACATTATCTTAGTTTGAGACTAGGGTTTAAGAGGTTATACATTCTTTGCTTGCTGCTCCTGGAAACTTGCCACTGCCGCCATGTGAACAGCTGGAACTAGCCTGCCGGATAATGAGAGACCACACGGAGCCGTACACACAAGCTACTTTAGACTGGCCAACCCTCAGATCACCAAGTAGCTGATGTATGAGTGAACCCAGTTGAGATAGCCAAGCCTATCCTTTATCATCAGAACCACCCAGCTAAGCCCAACTCAAATTTCATTTACCATGAGCTAAATAAATGATTGCTATAATAAGCCAACACGTTTTGGGGTGGTTTGTAAAATAGCAAAAGCTAAATGATATAAATCCTATCTGATTTTTTTACCTGAAAAAGTAAGTTTTTAGAATAATGCTATCTTTGTATGATTTCATAGTTCATATTCACTGAGAAATGAGTATAGATAAATACTCTTACCTCAATTGGATTCCTATAAAAAGACTGCTTTCCAGAAGATGGAAATGACATGGCAATAATACGCCCTGGAAGTCAAAATAGTCACTATTATGAATGTCATTATAGATGCGAAATATATGAGTATTTATGAAAGTTTAATAATTAGATTTCTTTTTACAGAAAAAAAATTTCAGGATTGAGAATGACAGGAAAAAATCTAACACATACTCAGGAACATAGTAAATTATCTAATATAATGATCATTAAACTGGAGTGATGGGAGCATGCATGATAGATGTTGCTACTTAGTAGGATGAGGCCACATGGGAGGTCTGGGCTTGATTTCCAGCCCCCTTTAAAAGTCAGACAGAATGATCACCTGTAGTCCTAGCCACTTGGGAGGTTGTGGCAGGAGGATCACAACACAGTGAGACATGTCAAAAAGTAAAAATAAAAACCAACTGAAAAACCCCCAGCGTTGTGTTCTCAAGACTGGGTTGGTTCTAGTTTATGTAACAGATTTGAGTTGGCCTCAGACTGGAGCTTTTACTGTGGCTGGAATTTATCTTACACAAAAGAAAAATGTAGAGCTCTGGGCTCCTCCATTGATTGTGGAAACTCCCAGGGTGCTTTCTAGCACTCATGAATCATAAAACTTGAGACGAACAAATCAGTAACCTAATTCTCTGGACTTCTGAGAAAAGATCTCTCTGAGATCCTCGGGATCAAGAGTAACTATTAGATCTCAATAAATTCTAAACTAAACTTAAATGGAGTCACCTAAAACTCCATTCAACTTTCTGTACTGCAACCAGCTAGCCCTGATTTGAGATGACATAGAGATTTTCTATCACCAGGGCTAAACCACAAATATTACAGTGATACATGTCTTTATGGATAAAGAAAACTTGGAAAGAACATGGCTTAGGCAAGGCAAAAACAGAATAAAAATATGATTAATCACAAAAAAATGTGAAATGAATGTTAAGTATGACAACAGTTAAACTTTGCAAACCTGTAACATAAGTGAGGTCTAGGTCAAATCCATCCTTTCTGTATCGTCTTTTGTTCCCTGACACCTGAAAGTTTAAAATAAGCATTAATTTGTAAAACACAAATCAATATAAAAATAAAGATCATTATATAAATATCTATACCCTCTGCAGTATTTCCCAAAACACTTTTCTGAATCATAAATATGCTTTACCCACTTACCAGCCTTCTCATCAGCTTTTCAAGCTGTCTTTTTTGATGAGCCAGGTGAAAAATTCTTGTCAAAATGATAAGTCGTAGTGGTCGAAATAAAATCGTCAATCTAACAATAAATTTAAAAGATCCATTTTGATTCAGAAACAGAGGACTTCTGTCAATATGGACTAACTGTAGAGAAACAATTCTTTTATATATATATATATACACACACACACACATACATATGTATATATGCATGTATGTGTGTGTGTGTGTGTGTGTGTGTATATATATATATACATATATATATATATATATATATATATATATATATATATATATATATAAAATTTAACTTTATTTATTTACTTATTTAATTTGACCAGAGAGGGACAGAGCATATGAGAGAGAGAGAGAGAGAGAGAGAGAAAGTGAGAAAGAAAGCTGCCAGGTCTGGGACTGGAACTGGTCTGGGACTGGAACTGCCATTGACCATGTGGGAGTCCAGCACTCTTAACCACCACGCCACCTGCTGGCCCCATAGAGAAGCAATTCTTTTTTTTTTCTTTTTTTTTTTTTAATTAAAATGAACTTAAATCCCACTTGATTAGATCTGCATAGTGGATTTGTTCTTAAATTGCTTACAAACATTCGGATATTAGGGTATTTCACACACCAATAATAATTTTTTAAAAATCATACTTGGAAAAAATGGGAAGATCTGCAACTGGGTGAGCATTCTTGCATCTTAACAAGGGGCTGGCAGTAAGTACACATTGTTCCTTTTGAATGAGGCATGGATTCTCAGTTTCAGTTAGGCCTCACCATAGATTCCCATTTGATGCATTTTTAAATGTATAATCACTCTCTCTGTAGTAAAATATTTCTCTCTTTTTTGACATTTTATTTTATTTTATTTATTTATTTAAACATTTTTTTAAATTTTTTTATACATTCAATCATATTGTTTAGCTCACAAAGTGAACATTTCAATATGTGGACATTTCTCCCCACTCCAGTTGGTCAAAATATCTTCAAAAGATATCACCACTATCTCCCCGTCCCATCAATGCTTTGTCTCCATATTGCTCCTCCAAATGTCCTTCCTGAGACCCCACTCCTCCACACACACCTCATCTGGCATTCACACCCTTCTTTGTGTTTGTATATCCTTTAGTCAATCTGTTTCAGTCATAGAGTATGGACACTCGATATATATTAAGTGGGGACATACAATATCTCTCCTTCATAGCCTGGCTTGCTTCACTCAGCAGTAAATCTTCTCTATTCTTCCACTTTCTGTCAAAAGCCAGGTTTTTTTTGTTTTTTTGTTTTTTGTTTTTTGGGTTTTTTTTTGTGGCTGAATAGTATTCCATAGAGTATATGTGCCACAGTTTTTCAATCCATTCATCTGTACAGGGGCATTTGGGTTGGTTCCATGTCTTAGCAATCGTGAATAGTGCCGCAATGAACATCGATGTGCAAGTACTTTTCCGATGAAGAATTCTTCTGTCCTTTGGGTAGATACCAAGGAGTGGGATGGCTGGATCATATGGTAGTTCTATCTGTAGATTTCTGAGGAATCTCCATATTGTTCTCCACAGTGGCTGGACTAATTTACATTCCCACCAGCAATGTAAGAGAGTTCTCCTTTCACCACATCCCCTCCAACACTTACCTTTTTTTTTTTCTTAGACATTCTGACTGGGGTTAGGTGGTATCTCGCTTTGATCTGCATTTCCCTTATGATGAGGAATGTTGAGCATTTTTTCACATGCCTTTTGGCTATTCGTATGTCATTTTTAGAGAGTGTTTTTTTCAACTCATTCTCCCAGTTTTTAATAGGGCTGATCATCTTTTTTCAAAACAGCTGCTTGAAATCCTTGTGTATTCTGGTTATCAGTCCCTTATCTGATGCATTATTTACAAAAATATTTTCCCATTCTGAGGGCTGTCGATTCACACTAATTACTGTGTCTTTTGCCGTGCAGAAACTTCGTAGTCTGATGTAATCCCACTTGTCTATGTTGGGGATTTTCGACTGTGTTTTGAGAGTCTTATTTAAGAAGTCTTTCCCTACCCCAAAGTCTCCTAGAGTTTCCCCAGTGTTTTCTAGGAGTAGTTTTATAGTTTGAGGTCTTAGATTTAGAGTTGATTTTTGTCAATGGTGAGAGGTAGGGGTTCAGATTCATCTTTCTGCAGGTGGAAATCCAGTTTTTCCAGCACCGTTTTCTGAAGAGGTTTCCCCTTTCCCACTAGATTGACTGGTACCCCTTGTCAAAAATCAGTTGACTGAATATTTGGGAATTTATTTCTGTGGACTCAATTTTGTTCCATTGGTCCACAGGTCTGTTCTTGTGCCAGTACTCTGCTGTTTTGATTACCACAGCTTTGTAGTATATTTTTGGGTCAGGGAGTGAGATGCCACCCACTCCACTCTTCTTGTGTAGAATTGCTTTGGCAATACGGGGTCTTTTATTATTACAGATGAATTTTATGATCGTCTTTTTTAGATCTGTGAAGAATATGTCTGGTACTTTGATTGGCATTGAATTAAATAGGTAGATTAATTTGGGTAGAATTGCCATTTTGATTATATTAATTCTTCCAATCCAGGAACATGGGATGCCCTTCCACGTTTTTGTGTCATTTTCAATTTCTTTTTTTAGCTTCTCATAGTTTTCCTTGTGGAGGTCTTTAACTTCTTTGGTTAGATTTATTCCTAAGTATTTTATACTTTTTGTGGCTATGATAAATGGAATAACTTTTTTCAGTTCTATCTCAATCTGCCTGTTCTTTGTATTTAGAAATGCTACAAATTTCTGTATATTGATTTTGTATCCTGCAACTTTACTGTATTTGTGCATTACTTCCAGAAATTTTTTCATGGAAACCATTGGGTCTTCTATGTATACAATCATGTCATCTGTGAATAGAGAGAGTTTCACCTCTTCTTTTCTTATTTGAATGCCTTTTATTTTTTCCTCTTTTCTGATTGCATTGGCCAGGACTTCCAGTACTACATTGAAAAGGAGTGGAGAAAGTAGGCATCCTTGTCTTGTACCCGTTTTTTTTTTTTTTTTTTGTTCTGTTTTTTTTTTAGGTTTTTGCTATAGGGCGCGTGCACTCGCCAGACAGACAGAGAGAGACAGAGAGACAGAAAGCGAGAAATCATCCCCCAGGGAGGATGGTCATGCCGCAATCCCTTCTCCTCCATTCTCCTCTTGGGATCTTGGGCATGCATGCACACGCGCCCGGCGTGAGTTTTAAGCCACCGGGTCCAGGACACAAACCATGGTCGACTACATGGAAGTCCAGCGACATAGCCATTACGCTAACTGCTGGTCCCTCTTGTACCCGTTTTTAATGGGAAAGCTTTCAGCTTTTCTCCATTCAGGATGATGTTCGCAATGGGTTTTTCATAGATAACTTTTATTGTGTTGAGAAATGACCCTTCTATGCTGATTTCACTGAGAGTCTTGATCATGAAGTGATGTATTTTATCAAATGCTTTTTCTGCATCAATCAATATGACCATATGGTTTTTATCTTTATTCATGTTAATATGGTGTATTACATCTATGGTTTTGCATATGTTGAACCAACCTTGCATTCCTAGAATAAAGCCTACCTGATCATGATGTATAATCTTTTCTATAAGTTGTTGTATACGATTTGCTAGTATCTTGTTGAGAATCTTTGTATCTATATTCATCAGAGATATTGGTCTATGGTTTTCCTTCCTTGTCCTGTCCTCATCTGTCTTAAGGATAAGGGTGATAGAAGCTTCATAGAATGAATTAGGGAGAGATACACCCTTTCGGATCTTTAGAAATAACTTGAGCAGAATGGGGGTTAACTCTTCTTTGAAAATTTTATAGAATTCAGAGATGAATCCATCAGGGCCAGGACTTTTCTTTGTTGGAAGGTTATTTATTACTGATTCAATCTCCTGGCTTGTTATGGGCCTATTCAGACTTTCTATATCCTCCTGGCTCAATCTTGGTAGACTATGTGTGTCCAGGAATTTGTCCATCTCATCCAGATTGTCTTGTTTCTTGGCATATAGTTGTTCATAGTATCCTCTAATGATGTTTTGTATTTCTTCTTTGTCTGTTGTTATATTGCCTGCTTCATTGAAGATTTGATTCACCTGGTTCCTTTTTCTCTTCTTCTTAATAAGTCTTGCTAGTAGTGTATTGATTTTGTTTATCTTTTAAAAATAAACAGCTTTTACTTTGATTTATTTTCTATATAGTTCGCTTATTTTCTATTTCATTTATTTCTGTTCATATCTTTATTATTTCCTTTCTCCTGGAGTTTTTTTTTTTTTTTCTGTTGCTTTTCCAATGCTGTAATGCATAGTGTTAGGTGATCCATTTGCCTTTTTTCCATCTCCCTCTTATGTGCACTAATTGCTATGAACTTCCCTCTTATGAAAACCACCAAGAAGATAGAGAAAATAACAAAAAAACACGAGGATAATAAACAAGAAATACTAGATTCCATAAGATGCCCAAACATCAGAATAATTGGCATCCCAGAAGGTGAAGAAACTAATAACGGCATGGAAAATCTATTCCATGAAATCCTGGAAGAAAATTTCCCAAGTCTAGAGAGGCACTCAAGCATCCAGACCCAAGAAATACAAAGGACCCCAAATAGAATCAACGCCAGAAGATCTTCCCCAAAACACATCTTAGACAGACTGTCCAAGACCACAGATAAAGACATGATACTAAAACTGGCAAGAGAGAAACGAGAAGTGACTTACAAAGGTCATCCCATCAGGCTAACACCAGACCTCTCAATGGAAACAATGCAAGCAAGGAAAGAATGGGAAGATATATTGAAAGTGTTAAGAGAGAAAGAATTTCAACCAAGATTACTATATCCTGCAAGATTATCCTTTATATGGGAAAAAAAGATTAAAATCTTCTCAGACAAACAAAACCTAAAAGAATTTGACAACACCAGACCAGCTCTTCAAGAAACCCTGAAAAAAGTACTGTTCCAGGAAAACTAAAGAATTAACAGACAGAAACAAAGGAATAAAAGGCAGCTAAGACAATGACCAACTTAAAGGTTGGGACAGATCCAGTACCATCGATAATAACATTGAATGTGAATGGATTAAATTATCCAATCAAGAGACACAGACTGGCTGAATGGATAAAAAAAAACAAAAACAGAAACCCTCTATCTGTTACCTACAGAAAACCCACCTCATGTATAAAGACATACATAGACTGAAAGTGAAGGGTTGGAAAAAGATTTTCCATGCAAATGGGAACCAAAAAAGAGCTGGAGTTGCAATACTAATTTCCGACAAAATAGGCTTTAAAACAAAAACTGTTTGAAGAGACAAAGAAGGGCACTATATTGTAGTAAAAGGATCAATAGGTCAAGAAGATATAATGCTTATAAATATCTATGCGCCTAACACAGGAGCACCCATATATGTGAAGGAAAGACTGTTAGATCTAAAAGGGGATATAGACTGCAATACACTAATTGTTGGAGACCTCAACACTACACTATCCCCTCGGGACAATCATCTAGACAAAAAATAAAACGATAAAGGACCTAAACGATACCATAAATCAAATAGACTTAACAGACATCTATAGAACTTTCCATCCAAAAATCACGAGATACACTTTTTTCTCACCCCCACATGGAACCTTTTTGAAGATTGACCACATCATAGGTCACAAAGCAAGCCTCTACAAATTCAAAGGCTTAGAAATTATATCCAGCATCTTCTCTGACCATGATAGAATTAAACTTGAGTTTAATTTCAAGAGAAATCCTCAAAAATACTCAAATACATGGAAACTAAATAACCTACTCCTGAACGACTCCACAACTACTGATGAAATAAAGACTGAAATCAAAAGATTCATGGAAGCCAATGACAATGAGAAGCAATTCTTAACCAAGGGCAATTTCCCTTCTCTCCTCCTTTTCACCATCCATCTAGGCATTTTTTTTGTTGTTTTATCTAAGGTGCATGCATTGCCAGAGAGAGAGAGAGAAAGTGAGAAATCACCCCCAAGGGGGGGATGGCCACATCACAGTTCGTTCTCCTCTGGGGATTTAGGGCATGCATGCACATGCACCTGGTGCATTTTTTTCAAGCCACTGGGTCTAGGACTCAAACCTCAGAGTTAGCCAAGTTAGATCCAGTTGCCTTAACCTCCACACTACATGCTGTGCACCCCAGGTGGTGGGGGGAGGCAATGTCTTAGTCTTTGGCAATGTCTGGAGACCCCTTTTTGGCTGTCAAACTGTTGTGCATAGGGGGAATGCTAGAGGATAGATATTATTAAACACACTACAATAAATAACAACTGTTCCCTCCAATAAAAAAGAACAATCTAGCCTAAAATGTCAATAATGATGAGACTGAGAAATTCTGGTCTAGAGAAACGAGTAATGAGATAGACTCTAAGAATTTGTAGATTTAACTTTTGTGACTTAAGACAAGCATTTTCAATCTCTGCCCACCAAAATAAATTAAGGGTTTTTGTTCATCTTTGCTACTTCAATCACTAAGGGGCTTACTACAGCTGCTAATGCACATCAGGCAGGCAGCAGATTGAGATTTCTTCCCCAGAAACATCATAGCAGAAACTGATAGTCTGGACTAGTGCTTCTCCTACTTGAGCATGTATAATTTACAGTCATCTGGAGAAGTTTATTAACCAACAGACTGCTGGGTCTTAGAAATACTGATTCAGTGGGTTTAGGGTAAGGACTAAAGTGTTTTCCTTTTTTTATTTCTAGCAAGTTTTTGTGTTATTCTGAGGTTGCTGGTCAGAGGACCACATTGGCTCAGGCTATTTGCAAATAGCTTCAAAAGCCTCTCATGTGACATGTTTAGTTGGGGCCTGACTGAAATCCTAAAAACCTAGGGTATAGAAAAAGAAGCCAGCTATTTGATTAAAGAGTAAACACAGTGAGCCACCCCACATCTATATCCCAATATACATTTGTTCTTCTTTTCCTGATTGTCACAGTAAAAGGTACACAAAAGAGATCCATCAGTCCCTCTTATATATTTTTATTTCCTCACTCTCAACAGTTCTAACATGGCCTCAGCTTTCTTCATTTTTACTACAATTATCTTCCAAACTCTTAACTCTATGTTGCCATCCATGTTACCTCCTGATTTTCTCTCCTGTTTGCTATTTTTTTTTTTTTTTTTTGGAGAGGTTTTCGCTATAGGGTGCGGGCACTCACCAGACAGACAGAGAGAGACATAGAGACAGAAAGCGAGAAATCACCCCCCAGGGGGGATGGTCACGCTGCAGTCCCTTCTCCTCCATTCTCCTCTTGGGATCCTGGGCACGCACGCACACGCACCCGGCGTGAGTTTTAAGCCACCAGGTCCAGGACGTGAACCGTGGTCGACTACGTGGGAGTCCAGCGACATAGCCATTACGCTAACTGCTGGTTCCCTGTTTGCTATTTTTTAAAGAATCATGTTTGAGTCCCTCATATTTTTCATGTACTCAAATAAAAAACCCAGACAGATCCAATGTCATGTATAGAGAATTGTGGTTGAAGCACAAATGGGAATTTAGTGGGGATATGAAATGTAGAGAAGGTAGAGTTAGTAGAAGAGGCAAAGTCATCAGCTACTTTGTGTGCTCTCTCTTCTCATTTCACTACAGGTACTCAGTATGTACACCTTTCACTGGTTCCTAAACCCCATAATCTTTTACTTTCAAAGTATGTGGAAATTTATCTAAATATTTATTTTCAAGTAACTTATTTGATACAGATACAGAAACTTAAAGTTAAAAAGACAGAATGAAAGCTATGGAAAATGCAAAAACAAACAAAACTTTTTAAGAGAAGCAAGTCAGGTGTTTCATACCTGGGGAAAACTCTGAGAAACTTCAAGTCATAAACAATGAAAAGGATATCAACCAGCAGAGTTATCCCAATAATAGCAGCATCTAAGGAATTAAGAACATCAGAAAAATAACGCCGTCTCCTGTAATATAAAACAAAAAATATAAGTTAATTCTCTCCTGAAAAGAGGAATGTATTGAGTATAAATTATATGACTTATCACCATTAAAATTCTGCTTGTAAGCTAAATAATGCAATTGAATGTATAAAAAAATGTAAATAAATAAATAAATAAAATCAAAAAAAAATTTTTTTAAATGCATTTTCTAGGGACCAGCAGTTGGCGTAATGGCTAGGTCGCTGGACTTCCATGTAGTTGACTGTGGTTCGAGTCCCCTCCCCAGGGGGGATGACTTCTTGCTTTCTGTCTCTCTGTCTCTCTCTGTCTTTCTGGCATGTGCCCTATAGCAAAAACCTCTCAAAAAAATGCATTTTCTAGGGGCCAGCAGGTGGTGTGATGGTTAAGGTGCTGGACTTACACATGGGCGACCCTAGTTTGAGACCTGGACCCAGCAGCTTGAAAAGCACACCAAGTGAGTATGTGTGCACCCAAAATCCCAAGAGAAAATGGAGTAGAAGGGATCGCAACTTGGCCATTCTCCCTTGGGGATGATTTCTCACTTTCCCTCTCTCTGTCTCTCTCTGGCAAGTGCATGTAATCTATGCTCTCTGGCAAAACCTAAAAAAAAAAAAAAAAAAAAAAAAAAAAAAAAAAAAAAAAAAAAAAAAAGCATTTTCTAGACTAGACAGAAAAAAATTTAACATTAATGAAAAGTCTTCAAATAGTAAATTTGTATTCATTATTTGACACAAATATGACAAAAACATTTATATGAAAATTTAAGCAGTAATAAGCGATCTAACTAACCCATTGAACAAGAGGCAAACATTATCATCATATAGGTGGGAGGAGAAAAAGTGTAAATTTGAATGGTGAATATGGTCCCAACCTTAGAGCAACACAGCGTGGGATGCACAAGGGGAGCTTCTGAGATGGAGAGGGGTCTGTTATTTTGGCTTGCAAACTCACGGCCTGGCTTTGTACCCACATTGGAATTCCAATGGGTTAGTGTGTTCTCCCGCAGGTAAAGGTGAACTTTCATCCACCACACTTTTTATCCCCATCACTGGCTCTTTCAGACATGGACACTAGTCCTCTGGGGAAAGCTTTTTTCTGATTCTTGGCAGCCTCTTCCAGGCTCCGAATAATCTGAAAACAGACAACTGTCCTTAGCTCAATGGCATGGGGACAGGAAATCAATAGATGGGAGATAAAATGCTTTCTGAGATGCTCTAGATGAAGTGACATTGGGGAGTTGTAGCACCTGACTCCCATAGAGGCCCAGGCCCAGTACTTAGATCACCCACCCACCTTCTCAGAAAACCAGAGGCAGAGAAAATCAACTGCTGCCTCACTACCAAGTCTTACTGGTAGGATGAACATGCCTCAGAACTCTTCTGCACCTTAACAAAAGTTTTCATTTTAACTTAGATAAGTGGTTATTTATGATCTATTCTCTAGTATTTAATATACTAGTAATACTCATATAGGACTCAACTATCAAAGTGTTAATATTTGTACTTCACATATTTGTACTTCACTTCCTCTCTCTCTCTCTTTTTTAAGTTTTGCTATAGAGTGTGTGTACTCACTGGAGAGAGAGAAAAGGAAAGTGAGAAATCACCTTCCAGAGGGAATGATTATGCTGCAATTTCTTCTCTTTATCTTCCTCTTGGCATTTTGGGCAGCTTGTACATGTACCCAGCATTTTTCAAACTGCCAGGTGTGGGATTTGAATCTTGCAACTGGCCATGTGGGATCTAGCCATCTATCACCATGCCATAGGCTGGCCCTGTGCTCCTCTTTCTGTGTGTTAACACACGTAAACACATCAGCTGCTTGCCCCTTTTTTCAAGTCTCTTTTAAGCTTTACCTGTTGAATGAACCAACCCTCTAGAATACATTGTTGGAGGCTGGAGAGCCAGATGTAACAATACTACTATTAAAACATACTTTTTAATGTCAGTGGGCATGTGTATATGCAAGAACCTGCTAACAAGACCAGATTGTGCTTAAATACCTTTGCTCCAATTCTCTATTCTGTCAGGATCCTAGGTATACACTTGGACAGTGGGAGTGCTTTTCAAGTAACTGGGGCTAGGACTCAAAATCTGGTTGGCCATGTGTGATTGGTCTGGACTTCCTCTGCATAGCATTTAAACACTGTGCTACAGAGCAGACCCACAATAATACTATTAAAGCCCAATTTATACAAAACTAGGATTTAGATTATTGTTTCTCTGTGAATCATGCCTTTAAGAATTATTTTGGTAAAGAGAGACACATTTGGTTAGGTTGATCTGTTCATTTTTTGAGATAATTTATTTTTTTTAAGAGAGAGGTTTTTGCTATAGTACATGTGCACTTGCCAGACAGAAAGTGA
Source organism: Tupaia tana (assembly GCA_026018925.1). NCBI lineage: Eukaryota > Metazoa > Chordata > Mammalia > Scandentia > Tupaiidae > Tupaia > Tupaia tana. The sequence goes on from JAKSZU010000005.1 coordinate 40,023,718, forward strand.
GAAATCACCCCCCTGGGGAATGGCCATGCCACAATCCCTTCTCCACCATTCCCCTCTTAGTATTTTGGGCACACATGCACATGCACCTGGCGTGCATTTGAAGCCTCTGGGTCCATTACTCAAATGGTCGTTGACTAAGTGGCAGTCCAGAGATGTAACCATTATCCCATCTGCTGTTCCATTGGAAGACTTTAAAACAGTACAAAATAACCTAATGCATTAAAAAATATATCAAACTTACCCTTCTACATACACTCGAAGAAGAACATCCACGAAGAAAAATATAGCAATAGCTATAGAAAATGAGCGATATCCCAAAGGAATATAAATTTGGTTCTCAGTGACAAGTATGTCAGCAATGGCGAGCCCCACATCCACAAAGATCAGCAAAACTCCAAATATTCTATAATAAATAAATAAATAAATAATGATAATAAAGATAAAGTGTTTTTAGTCCCTAGAGTGGGACTATATTTAGGCCAATTATCAAATATTAAAATGCTATTACTTAAGATTAAACTATACAGTGACAAGACTAGTGTTGCCTTAGAATCTCAAAAAAAAATTACTCAGTTTTCACCCAGAAGAAATAGTCACTAATAAATTAAAGACTTATCAAACCATTTCAGAATATATTATCATGCCCCTTTATAGTAAACTCATCAGATTAAAACTTCATGTTAGAGGGACCAGCAGTTAGCATAATGGCTACGTCGCTGAACTCCCATGTAGTCGACTGCGGTTTGAGTCCCGGACCCAGTGGCTTAAACTCACGCCGGACATGTGTGCGTGTGTGCCCAAGATCCCAAGAGGAGAATGGAGGAGAAGGGATTGAGGCATGGTCATCCCCCCTGGGGGGTGATTTCTCGCTTTCTGTCTCTGTCTCCCTCTGTCTTTCTGGCAAGCGCACGTGCCCTATAGCAAAAATCTCTCAAAAAAAAAAAACAAAACAAAACAAAAATGAAAAACAAAAAAAATAACAGTTCAGGTTAGAATTTAAAAACTGAATTAAAATCACATATCTCTTCTCTTGAACTCTTCTTAAAATCTGAGAACTTCATAAGGAGTTTCTACCAATTTCTCATAATAAAACCCTATTAATCTGGATAATTTCTTAGAATTTAGTAATAAAAATTAAATGAAAGTATTATATACTAACATAAGCCCTTATCATACCACTTTGACCAGGAAGATATTTTTATCAGTGAGATTTTCAACAAGTACATTATTATGTATATTCATGGTGCTTCTAGCACAGTGATGGACATGTGAGAAGGAATTCAGTTCCATAAATATTTACATGGTTAACTTTAAAGTACCACCAAAGCTTTTCTCTTACATATTCCAAGCATATTCTCCATAAATTGATTATACTATTTACATAAATTAGTCTTCAAAGTGCTTATTTACATTTATGACTCAAATTAAAATATTATTATTTTTTCTTTTTTGGGGGAGAGGTTTTTGCTATAGGGTACGTGTGCTCACCAGACAGACAGAGACAGAGAGACAGAAAGCGAGAAATCACCCCCCCAGGGGGGATGGCCACGCTGCAATCCCTTCTCCATTCTCCTCTCGGGATCTTGGGCACGCACGCACACAGGCCTGGCGTGAGTTTAAGCCACCAGGTCCGGGACTCAAACCGCAGTCGACTACATGGGAGTCCAGCGACATAACCATTACGCTAACTGCTGGTCCCAAAATATTAATTTAAAAGTACAGATTTGTGAAAATCTGTACTACAGTATGAAATTTTACATGTACAGAAGAAACTTAAGAGTAGTGCTAAAATATAAGGATATACTTCACTTACAGTTACAGAATTTAAAAATACATGCTTTATTATTTTTACTTTTATAGGTAGAAAAAAACATCAATATGTTACTATTAGAATTAGGCATACCTACTTCTTTGTAAGTCTTAATGTCCAGCTTAAGCCAAAATTCTAAGATAAATTAGAATACCTTAAATGGAGCCCGAGGGCTACTTAGCGACATATTGACAGTGGAAATTCTTTTTATTTTCTTTCAGATGCTTTACCACTAAAAATATTGATATGAGAAGCAGAAACAGTGGGGCAGCAGTAATGAAATGTTCTGTGATGCTGTACCCACATGAAAAGTCTTCCTGAACACACTGGGCATGTGTGCAGGTCCATGATCTGAAAAGGCTGGGGCATGGATCATGGTGTTAAGACCATGTTGAAGTTTCCCGTTTCTCTCTCTCTTCCTCGCTCCGTCTCTCTCACAGAAACAATAAAACAAATAAATTTATAAAATATGCAAAACTTCGTAATTTGTGTATTACTTTGTACTTTATTGTTTACCCACAGTAGTATTAAGAATAAATAATAACAATTACACCAGAAAAAAATCAATATTAAATGTTACATATATTTATGTCCTTTTCTAGAGTTTCACATACCCAAATATAAAGGATGATACAATTAAGTGCACCATATTCTTAATCTTGCTACTGCAAAGAGAAACAAAAATAAAATAATTAATCACAGGTTTCTCCTAACATATTATGAAATTAAGGGAAAAAAATCTTTTTAATTTTAAGAGAAAGTTCTTTAGAAGTTGTATACCAAAATAGTTTTTACTCATAGCTATCATAAAATCTTCACCTTTCTGCTTCATAAGTTTTTAAATTTCTTATCCTGAACTTTGGATGTTTAATAACATTTCTGTTGCATGTAAAGCCTTAACCCTGACATTATGGTAATATTAGAGTCAAAGTTATCAGCTAAAGCAACATAACTGAAGACAAAAGGGAGTGGTATAGAATAAAATGGCATCCTATGGTCAGCTCCTTTATAACAAATGATAGGATCCTAGGCAATTCATCAAACCTTGCCCAGATTTCAGTTTCTAAAACAATGACCTAAAGGATTTGGGTCAAGCATAGGGATACAGAATACTCTTGTCCTTTAATATTCTTTCCTTTCTCACTTTTCCTCTTTCTCTATCTCTAGCAAGTACACATAGCCTATGGCAAAATACCAAAAAAATTTTTTTAAAAAGCTGCAATATAATATCAAAGTTGAATCTAAAGCACAAATAAATGTTAACTACAATCAAAATGTATTTTTTATTTTATTTTTTAAATTATGATTTTTAGTTTACATATATTTAATGTGTATTGTTGTGGAGTACAGTATTTTTGTTGTTGTTTGAGAGATTTTTGCTATAGGGTGCCTGTGCTCACTGGAGAGACAGAGAGAGACAGACAGACAGGAAGCAAGAAACCACTCTCCGGGGGATGGCTGCACTCTGATCCCTTCTCCTCCATTCTCCCCTCAGGAATTTGGGCATGCACGCACTCATGCCCACTGTGAGTTTCAAGCCTCTGGGTCTGGAACTTGAACTGCAGTCAGCCATATGGGAGTTCAGCGATGTAACCACTACACTATCTGCTGGTCCCAGTATTTTTTTTTAAAGCATGCATTACAGTGTTTTATAATCAAATCAATTATATATGTATATTCATCTTCTTCAACATCTTCTTCAACACTGAACATTATGTTGTGCACATTTGACAATAATTTCACTAATTTATTTATTTATTTATTTATTTTTCTGAGGTATGCGTTACATTGTTCATGGTTTTTACTTTGCTGTTGTATACCATTCCATAGGGGAATAAATAAGGGTAAGAACTCTTATTTACATGCATTCTGTGTCCATTAAAATTTTTTTTATGAACCTCTCACTCATTCCCACAATCAATTTCTGTTATCTACCATTACTTTCATTATTTATACTTTTTTTGAGTTCTTTAGTTTCTTCAGTGGAAAATGGATACCCAGCACATGTAAGTGGGGACATACAGTATTTGCCTTTCATAGTCTGGCTTATTTCACCTAGCATTATATCTTCTAGGATTGTCAACTTTGTGTCAAGAGATACTATTTTGATGTTATTTATGGTTGAGCAGTATTTCATTGTGTATATGTACCATCTTTTCTTATTCCATTCATCAGTTGTTGGGCCTTTGGTTGATTCCACGACTTAGCTATTGTAAATAATGTTGCAATAAATATGGATGTACAAATGTCTCTCTGACTGAATAATTTTCTGTCTTTTGGGCATATTGCCAATAGTGGATTTGCTGGGTCATATGGTAGTTATTTTTATAGACTTTTAAGGAAATTCTATGCTGTTTTCCACAGTGGCTGTAATAATTTTCATCTCCACCAGAAGTATACAAGAATTTCCTTTTCTCCACAACCTTGCATTTGTTGCTTTATCAATCAGTTATGCTTACTAGGGGTAGGTAATAGTGCACTGTGCTTTCATAAACTTTTTTTTTTTTTTTGAGAGACATTTTTGCTCTAGGGTGCATGTGCTCACCAGAGAGACAGATATACAGAGAAACAAAAATCACTTCCCAGAGGGATGGCCACAGCACAATCCCTTCTTCATTCTTTTCTCAGGATTTTGGGAATGCACACACAAGCACCTGGCATGAGTTTCAAGTTGCTGGATCTGGGACCTGAACTGTAGTCGACTGCATGGAAGTCCAGAGCCTTAAACACTATATCATTCATAAACTAGCTCATTCATAAACTTTTTTTCAGAGAGATTTTTGCTATAGAACATGTGAACTCTCCAGAGAGACAGCGAAAAATCACTCCCCCATGGAGGATGGCCACACTGCAATCCTTTCTTCATTCTCCTCTCAGGATTTTAGGCACATACGCACATGTGCTCTATGTGAGTTTTAAGCCACTGATTCTGGGACTCGAACAGTGGTAGACTATGTGGAAGTCCAGTGATGTAACCATTACACCATCTGCTGGCCCTTTAAACTTTTTAAGCTCTCATATATCTTCCTCTGACAGTTTTCTGTTCAGATCAACTGGGGGGGTGGTGGTGGTAAACTTTGAATTCCTTACATAGTTCGTTTGTCAATCCCTTAACTAAAGTATAGTTTGCATTCTGTGAATTGCCCCTTTATTTTTTATTATTTGCTTTTCTATACAGAAGCTTTTTATCTTAATGTAATCTCATTTGTCTGTTTTTGGTGTTACTGTCCTTGCTTTAGGGGACTTACTTAAGAAATTTCCGTCAACCACAATATCTTAAAATGTCTCTCCAGTGTTTTTCTCCAGTAGTTTTATGGTTGGGCTTTATGTTTAAATCTTGTATCTATTTGAGTTAATTTTTGTTAATGATGACAGATGGGGGTTTAGTTTCATTCTTCTGCGTGGATATCCAGTTTGCCCAGTTCCATTGTTGAAAAGACGATCTTTTCTCCACTGGATTGTCTTGTGACTTTCTTCAAAAATAAGTTGGCTGTTTATTGTTGGATTTATTTCTGGATTCTCTATTCTGTTCCATTGGTCCATGTGTCTGTTTTTGTGCCATACTGTTCTTGTATATAGCTTTGTGATATATTTTGAAGTCAGGTAGTGAGATGCCTCTGATTTTACTCTTTTGAATACTGTTGCTTTCGCAATACATGATTTTTGTGATTTCATATGAATTTTGTGATTGCTTTTTCTATTTCTGTGGAAAATGTTGCTGAAATTTTTCATAGGAATTGCATTGAAATTGTAGGTCACTTTGGGAAGTACTGACATATTAACTGTGTTAATTCCTCCAATTCATGAACAAGGGATGTCTTTCTTTTTTTCTTTCCATCTTTTTCAATTTCTTCATTCAGTTTTTAAATAACTTTCATAGTATACATTTTACTTCTTTGGTTAGAATTATTTCTAGATATTTTTTGTGGCTATAGTAAATGAAAATGTTTTCTTCACTTCTGCCTTGATTTGTTCATTGATAGAGTACAAAAATATTACAACGTTTTTTGTTGTTTTAGGGCATGCGTGCTCACTGGGGCAGAGGGGGAAAACATGAGAAATCACCTTTTCACAGGGATGACCATGCCACAATCCTTTCTCCTCCATTCTCTCAGTATTTTTGACACACACACACACACACACACACCTGGCATTTTTTTTTTTTTTTTTTTTAAGGAAAAGATCATTCTGATGCTTTTATTTTCTGGTTCTTCTATTGTATAGACATAGTCCTCATTGGGTTGAATTGCAGGATCAGGATTTTCTGGATTTCTACCAGATTGGCACCTCCCAGACTGGCCCTGGAGCTTGATTGATGTGTCTGGTAGAGACCACAGTTGGCACTGAAGACAGTCCACAGCCCCATCTTCCACCTGGAACCCTCGTACAGCCATGCAGCTAATGAACTATAGTTAGCTCATCACAAAGTCACCAGGAATTTATTTTTCTTGAGGTCCTTGGGAGAAAAAGCATTTATGATTTTTTTTAAATATGCATTTTTTTATATTTTAATAACAGTTTTAGTGGTTTTTTTTTTCTCCTGAAAAAAATTTTTAATTAATTTACATTCATTCCCTGTGCATCATCACAATATACTAAATGTGGTTTCCCATCTAGGGTAAACTGCATAGTGGCTTAATCATGCATGTTATCATCAATAATATTCCATTTCTACTTTCATATATATATATATATATATATATATATATTTTTATATATATATATATATGTATATATGTATGTATGCTTTTTACCACATGTCTGACACTCTGCTCTTTCCCACTGTCTTATTACAGTATCTCTGCTGCCTACACTTGTCTTCTATTACTTTTACCTCAACATTTTGCTGGTCACACCATATCATAAGTAATCTAACTACTTTCAATAGCAAGTTCAGGTGGTGATTTTAAGAAAAGCAGTTTTGAACTGGTAAGGATAGTTCCTTGAAACTTAAAGCCTAGAAATAGGTTAGTATCCTGTTCAAATAGTAGGTACATGAATCTACTGACAGCTCAAGGCAGGACAAAAATCTTAAAACTGGACAACAAAGCTTAGAAGAAAAGCACCAATATTTTAGTCAAGTTCACAGAATGCTATTTCACCAGTTCAGTCTCCTGTACTTAATCTTTCTTCTGTTGAGGTTCGATCTTCCAGATTGAACTCTGGGATATAATACTCAACTCCAGACTTTGTCCATTTTCTTAGTTTCTGAACTCTTATTTCTGTGTGTCTGCATTTAATTTTACTGACATAGCACTCCCTTAAGAACTTCTTGGAGATCTGGTCTGGTACTGGTAAATTCTTTCAGGTTTTGTTTATCTGGGAATGTTCATGTCTTTTCTTCCCAAATGAATGATAATCTTGCTGGGTACAGTATTCTCGGTTGAAATTGCTTTTCCCTTAACACTTTGAATATATTTTCCCATTCTTTCCTTGCTTGCATTGTTTCTGATGAGAGGTCTGCTGTCAGTCTGATGGGATACCCTTTGTAGGTAACTTACCGTTTTTCTCTTGCCAATCTTAGTATCTTATCTTTGTCGGTGGTTTTGGTCAATCTGGCTATAATATGTCTTGGAGAAGATCTTCTTGGGTTGATTCTATTTGGGGTCCTCTGTATTTCTTGGGACTGAATCTTTGAGTGCCTCTCTAGGTTTGGAAAGTTTTCTTGCAGGATTTCATGGAATAGATTATCAATGCCCTTATGAGACTCTTCGCCTTCTTGGATGCCTATTATCCGGATGTTTGTACGTTTGATGGTTTCTAGTATTTCTCGTATATTATTCTCAAATTTTTGGGCCATTTTCTCAGTCTTCATGGTGGATTTTTCTAGGCCAGCCATTTTCTCTTCTACATCTGAGATTCTATTTTCTGTATGATCTAGTCTGCTTTTAATACTTTCAAGGGAGATTTTGACTTCCTGTATTATAGCCTTCATCTCTAACAGTTCCATCTGATTCTTTTGTAAAGTGTGAAATTCCTCTTTTAGATCTTGCATGAATTTCCTCACCTCCTGGAACTCTTCAACTCCTTTCTCCTTCCTCTTCAGCAGTTCCTTGTCTCTCTTCTCTTCCATCTCTGTTAGCTTTGCCATTATGAATGTTCTGAATTCTTTATCAGACATTTCCATGATTTCTATTGAACTGTATGTGGATGAAGAAGAGTTATCTTTTTCCCTTGAAGGAGAGGTATTTTCCTGCTTCCCCATATTTCTTGTGGTCCTGCAGTGATTTCTAGTCATCTGGTGGATGGTTGGTTTCTTCCCAAACTTGGAAGTCCAATCTGAGGAAAGAGGAGCATGCAGAAAAGGAAACAGAGAGAGAGAAACAACAGCAACAGCAGCAAAAAAAAAAAAAAAAAAAAAAAAAAAAAAAAAAAAAAAAAACCAGACAAGAAACAGAGAAAAAGAGAAGGAAAAAACTAAGAGAAAAATGTTTAAATAAAGCAAAAAAATTAATATTCAAAATATTTCAGTGAAACCCCAAAATTAGAAAACCTAGATTGCAGGAGCCATGGAGAAAAGTGTCTCTTTGAGAAGGCCTGTTCCCTTCCCTTCTGCCTCTCCTGGGTTGGGAGGGGGAGAGGGAATTATTAACAAGATAAAGGGATAGGAGGGGCCAGAAGGCCCAGAAAAAAAATGCCTCACCTTAAAAAATTCTAAAAAGCAAAAATTAAAAAAAAAGAGAGAAGACAGAAGTAGAGAGAGATAAAGACAGATACAGAGACAGGAGGCCTGAAAGGGGTCTTCCTACCACACGAGTTTTGTATGCTGGAGGCCGAATTATCAGTGGGAAGTCTTCATTTCTCAGTTTGCCCCAAAATGGCTAGATTGCAGGAGCTGTGGAGAAAAGTTCTCTTTGAGAAGGCCTGATCCCTTCCCTTCTGCCTCTCCATGTGAGTTTTGTATGCTGGAGGCTGAATTATCAGTGGGAAGTCTTCATTTCTCAGTTTGCCCCAAAATGGCTAGATCACAGGAGCCATGGAGAAAAGTGTCCACACCTGGCATGGTTTTCAATCTGCCAGGTTCAGGTTCTTGCACTGCAGAGTTAGCCATGTGGGATCCAGCTGCTTTAACCTCCATGCCACCTGTTGGTCCTGCTACAAATTTTCGTATGTTGTTTTTGTATCTTGCAGCTTTGCTGAATTTGTTTATTCTCCCTAAGAGTTTTATGGTAGATTCTTTAGGTTTTCTGTGTATATAATTATGTTGTCTACAGATAGGGATAATTTCACTTTCTTTCCAATATGGATGCCTTTTATTTAATTCTCTTATCTGACTGTATTGTTAGGACTTCTGATACTATGTTGAACAGGAGTGAAGAAAACGGACATTCTTGCTTTGTTCCTTTTTTTAATTGAATTTAATTTATTCATTCATTTATTTTAATTTGACTACAGAGAGAGAGAGAGAGAGAGAGAGAGAGAGCGAGCGAGCCACCTGGTCTGGAAATAGAACTATGGTCAGTCATCTGGGAGTGTCCAGTACCTTAACCACCACACCACCTGCTGATCCCCATCTTGTTCCATTTTTGAGAAAAAAAAACTCAATATTTTTCCATTCAGTATGATGTTAACTGTGTATTTATCACACAGCCTTTATTGTGCTATAATAGGTGTCTTCTACACCTATTCATTGAAAGTCTTAATCATGAAGGCATGCTGTGCTGTACTGAATGCTTTTACTGAATCAGTTGATATGATCATATGATTTTTGTCTTTCTTTCTATAATGTAATGTATTACATTTGTTTTACTTATGTTGAACCATCATTTCATCCCTACTTGGTGATGGAGTATAATCATCTTTTTAGCGCATGTTGGATTTGGATTTCTAGCATTTTAATGAGGATCTTTGTATTTCTTTTCTTTTTTAGAGGTTTTTGCTATAGGGCATGTGCACTCGCCTGGAAGACAGAGAGAGACAGAGAGACAGAAAGTGAGAAATCAACCCCCAGGCTACTCCGCAATTCCTTCTCCTCCATTCTCCTCTTGGGATCTTGGGCATGCATGCACACACGCCCGGCGTGAGTTTAAGCTACTGGGACCTGGACTCAAACCACGGTAGACTACATGGGAATCCAACGACATAGCCATTACGCTAACTGATGGTTCCAAGGATCTTTATATTTCTATCCATTAGGGATATTTGTCTGTAGTTTTTGCTGCTTTTGTTGTTTCTTCATGTTCTTTTGGTATGAAGGCAATGAATGTTTCATAGAGTAAGTTTGGCAGGATTCTATTTGGACTTTTTGAAATAGTTTGAGAAGAACTGGTGTTAATTCTTCCTTTAAAAACTTGTATAATTCAGCAGTGAAACCATCTGGACCTGGGAGACTATTTATTACTGATTCAATATGGTTATTTGTTGTTGAACTATTCAGTCTCTCTGTATCTTCCTAATTCAATCTCGGTATGCTATAGCATTCAGAAATGTGTCCATCTCTTCTAGGTCTTCCAGCTTATTAACATCGAGTCACTCATAGCATTCCTTAATGATCTGTGTTTCCGTAATATTTGTTGTAATGTTCCCTTTTACTCTTTTAAAAAAAGAATTATTTTATTTAATATTATTTATTATTATTAATATTAATATTATTTGATCAGAGATAGACAAAAGAGAGAAAGTGAGAAAGTAAGCCACCAGGTTTGGGACTTGAAGCATGATCACCACATGGGAATCCAGCACCCTTAACCACCATGCCACATCCAGGCCCCAATGTTCTTTTTTTTTATTTCTGATTTCATTTATCTGGGTCTTCTTTCCATATTTCTTAGTATAGCTAATTATTTGTCAATTTTCTTAATACTCTTTAAAAGTCTGTGTTTTGATCAGGGACCCCAACCCAGCCTGCTATGGGAGATGAACAGCTATCTAACCTTCAAGAACCAATAGATGATTTCTGCAATCCCAGAGAAAGAAGGAGCAACAGGGAGACCCCATAATCCCAGAGATAGACTGACAAACATTAAGGCCCAAGCTAAACTGTTCAGCTTGGCTCATCAGCAGAGACCTCCCCCATATGTAGCTACTGTCAGAGAGGAGTGGCTCTGTAGTGCACCATGCGAATTGAGCTACCATCTTACATTCTACCTGTCAGCACAATCTCCTGGCACATTGGAAACAGTTAGGTTGGGGTATACAAGAACCAGGCACCTGAAAACTGGTACTGTAAGAATTCTTTCTCCATAACTCACTTAGCAATAAAAGGAGAGAAACTCCCCTATGAATACCTAAACCCTCAATTCCTACTGTGGATTCCACACTCCTTACCACAATAAAGGAAGAAAGTTGGCACAGATATTATACATATCATAGAGAAGGTAAGGGGCACACAGCTATAGAAACATACTCCGAAGAAGTAGGAAGGGACCAGCAGTTAGTGTAATGGCTATGTCACTGGACTCCCATGTAGTCAACCGCAGTTCGATTCCTGGACCCAGTGGCCTAAAACTCATGCCGGGCACATGTGCGTGTGTGCACAAGATCCCAAGAGTAGAATGGAGGAGAAGGGATTGCAGCGTGGTCATCCCCCCGGGGGGTGATTTCTCGCTTCCTGGCTCTCTGTCTCTGTCTGTCTGGCGAGCGCACATGCCCCATAGCAAAAATCTCTCCAAAAAAAAAAAAAAAGGAAGCAAGAAGAAGTAAGAATACCACCAGATGACTAAAAATCAAAGCAGAGCCTAAAGAAATAGGAAAAAAATCAAAAGTACTTTCTCTTTGAAGGATCATCACACCTCACCAACAATGAATAAAATATAAAAAATTGCAAAAATGTCAGAAAACAAATTCAGAAAAATCATTGTAACAACACTCAAGAATATGTAAGAGAAAAACAAAACCAATTGCAGGAAGTGAGAAAATCCTTTCATGACATGATGAAGGAACTCCATAAGGAGACACATTGAAAAAGAATCAAACAGAACTTCTGGAGATAAAGAATACATTGCAGGAAATCAAAACCTCCCACAAAAGTATCAATAGCTGATTAGACCACCCAGAAGAAAGAATCTCTGACCTTGAAGACAAAACCTTTCAGTCTAAGCAACTGAAAAGAATAGAAGAACAATTAACAATGAGGACAATAGGGACCATCAAATGGCATAATGGTTACATCGCTGAATGTTTGAATCCCGGACTTGGCAGCTTAAACTCATGCAGGGTCATTTGCGTGCACATCCAAAATCCCGAGAGAAGACTGGAGAAGGGAATGTGGCATGGCCATCCACCCCTGGGGGGGGGGGGGGGTGATTTCTCACTTTCTGACTCTCTGTCTCTCTAGTGAGCCCTATAGCAAAAATCTATCTTAAAAAAAAAAAAATGAGGACAATATACAGAAAATCCAGGACACCATTAGGCTAAATATCTGCATAATAGGTATTCCAGAAGGTAAAAAGGCAGGTAAAGACATGGAAAACATCTCTCATAATATTAATATATTAGCTGAAACCTTTCCAAATTTAGAGAAGCATGCAGGCATCCAAATCCAGGAGATACAAAGGATTCCAAATAGATACGACATAAGAAGATCCTCTCCAAGGCATATCATATCCTTGGTAAAAATCAAGACAGAGAAAATTCTAAAATTGGCAATAGAGAAACACCAAGTTACTCAGAAATGTTACATCATTACACTAACATCAGTTCTCTCAGATGAAACAGTGCAGGTAAGGAAAGAATGGAAAGACATTTAAAACTCTGAAAGCAATTTCAGCCAAGATTACTATACCAGCAAGATTAGCCTTCAAATGAGAAGGAGAAATAAAATCACTCCCAGATAAACAAATACTGAAATGATTCACCAAAACAAAACCAGCTCTTTAGGGAATACTTAAGGGACTACCATTTTAGGGAAACTAAAGAGAGACAAATAGAAGTAAGAGAACACAAAACAACTAGGAAAAAAGTTAAGTCCACACATATTGATAATAGCACTGAATGTTGGGACTAAATGAAGATTCAACAATTTTACACACAAACAGGTTCAAATACAAATCCACCAATTATTTGATCAACCGTTGTCTCCCCAGGTTTCAATTTATTTATTATAGTAATGGTTATTTATTATAACCATTACTATTTTATAGAATGAGAAAATAGAGAAAAAGTCCAAAATGTTACAGCTTAGTCTTTCTTTGGAATGAAATTTTTTTAAAAAAAAAGCTAGACTCAAGAACATTATAAAGCCTATAAATCACCAAATCACTGACTTTACCATGTCTTCACTTATAAACATCTTTCCAATTTTGTTTTATTCTTGTCTTCTCAAGGACTTATTTCTTTTAGCACAGTATAGTACTATAGCTTTACAAAAACTCACAGTGAGTAAAAGTGGGGTTTTTTTTTTTGTTTGTTTGTTTATCTCTTCCTATTGTGTTATTGTTACATACTATTTTACCTATCTCTAACTGGACCAATGATTGATACCCACGTATTTTTTTTAAGATTATAAACTCTTATCTCCCACAGTACTCTATATGGAAATGACAAATTCTTCTTTCATTAGCTATGTTAAGATTATCTTTGCTAATTTATGAGATTACTTGCTGCCTTTTTTTTTTTTTTTTTTTTTTTTAGAGATTTTTGCTATATGGAGTGTGCACTTGCCAGAGAGACAGAGAGACAGAAAGTGAGAAATCATCCCCTAAGGGGCGATGGCCACACCACAATCCCTTCTCTTCCAGTCTCCTCTTGGGACTTTAGGCATGCATGCACATGTACCTAATATGAGTTTTAAGCTGCTGGGTCCAGGACTTGAACCACGGTCAACTACATGGGAGACCAGATACATTATATCCTCTCCTGGTCCCTGTTGTCTAATTTTTAATCAATATGTTTATCTTTAGAACTGTACCTCATAGTTCTTCCTGTATCTGTGTCTCTCTTTTTCTCTCGAAAATTTTCTCTCTTCTATATATTAAAAACAAAACAAAACAAAACAAAAAAACCCAAAAAAACTGTAGGTACGTGTCTTGTCTCTTACTTCTTCTTTCTCTTGCTAATTTCAGAATCCATGTGCATCAGAGGTGGGCTTTCCCTGCCCCTTTAACTGCTCCAAACCCCTCCATTTGGCCCAACATTCAGCAAAAAGCCAGAAGGTAGGAAGTAACATGTAATCCATAAGATGACCAGAAACCACCACTGCAGAGGCACAAAAAATATGGGAAATTAAGAAAATATCTCTTCTCCAAGGGAAATGAACAGCCCTTCATCATCCGCAGACAGTACAATGGAATTCCTGGAAATGTCAGATAAAGATTTTAGGATATTCATAGTGACAAAGCTAACAGAGATGTACAAGAGAGACAATGAACTCCAGAAAACACAGGAGAAAAAAAAGACAATGAGTTCCAGGAGGTGAGGAAGTTCTTCCACAATCTGAAAGAGGAAATACACACCATAAAAGAGAATCAAATGAAACTGTTAGAGATGAAGGCTGTAATATAGGAAATCAAAAACTACCTTGAAAGTATTAAAAGCAGATTAGATCAAGCAGAAGACTGAATCTCAGATGTATAAGATAGAACCTCTGACCTAGAAAAATTCACCAAAAAGACTGAGAAAATAGCCCAAAAAATGAGAATAATATACAAGTAATACTAGATTCCACTAGATGCCCAAACATCCGGATAATCGGTATCCCAGAAGGTGAAGAAACTAATCAGGGCATTGATAATCTATTCCATGAAATCCTGGAAGAAAATTTCTGAACCCAGAGAGGCATTCAAACATCCAGACCCAAGAAATGCAAAGAACCCCACATAGAATTGACCCAAAAAAATCTTCTCCAAGACACATCAAAACCAGAGGGCCAAAACCACAAACAGAGATAAGATTATAAAATTGGCAAGAGGGAAATTTCAAGTTACTTTCAAAGGATATCCCCTTAGGCTAACATTGGACCTCTCATGAGAAACAATACAAGCAAAGAAAGAGGGAGAAAATATATTGAAAATGTTAAGTGAAAAACAATTTCAACCAAAAATACTGTATCTGGCAAGATTATCCTTCATATGGGAAGAAAAAAACAAAAACACTCTCAGATTAAAAAAAAAAAAAAAAAAAAAAACCTGAAAGAATTTACCAACACCAGATTAGCTCTTTTGAGAAGTTCTGAAGGAAGTACTAATACCAGGAAAACTAAAGAAAGACATAGAAGAGAACAAAAAATGACCAAGAGAAAGACCAACTTAATGGTATGGACAGGTTCTGAAATATCAATAATAAGGTTGAATGTTAACAGAAAGGTCAGACCATAGTAACACTGCAAATTCAACAAGAGATTACACAAGACTGAACTGGTGAAATAGAATTTTATGACGTTTTTCTAAAACATTTCTGATTTTTCTCTATGCTTTGTCTTCCAGATTAAAGGATTTTTATTTTCTTTTGAGCTGTTGGGTTCAGCAATTTATTAAAGAATTTTTAAAATTGAAGCATAAACTTACCTCCCTTTCTGACCCCTTTACAATTGGAAAATATTTGTGAGCATTCTTATTTTGTGGCAGAATGGTTATTTGCATAAGTTCAATAATACAATAGTATCTGTTAAAAAAAAAAAAAAGAACTGTACCTCATAGTAAAGAATGTCATAGACGACCCAGTACATACTTGCAGAATAACCACTGGAGTGAGTTTCAAATATTCACAACATAACGTTAAATGTTGAAGGCAGTGAATGTTTTTATATCCTGTTTGTTTATTAAACATCATATACATGTTTTTAAGGACCATCCTGTAATCTGCAAAAATTTGTAATGATTATAGGTAAATTATAAATTACAATAAGTTTTTAAAGAGAAAAAAATTGGCTTTCATTTTGTTGATTTTGGTATTGTTATTTTGGTCTCTATTTTCATTTTTTTGGTTCTGAAGTTCATTGTTTCTTTTCTCTTATTACTTTTTGGGTTAGCTTGTTCTTGCTTTTCCAGGTCCTCAAAATGCATTATCAATTTTTTTCTTTGCAATCTTTCCATTTTTTGTCTTATGAACACTAATTGTTATAAACTTTCCTCTTAGTACCACCTTTACAGTATTTCAGAGGTTCTGGAGTATATTATTTTTATTATCATTTGCTTCAGTATTTCAAAATTTCATCAGTAGATTTGAAATCATTCAAGAGCATGTTGTTTAGTTTCAGATATTTGTATATTTTTAAGTTCTTTTTGTAGTTGCTTTCAAGTTTAATTCCATTATGTTCAAATCATATGCTACATATGATTTCTATGCTTTTAAGTTTGTAGAAGGTTGTTTGGTGCCCTGATACATATTGATCTTACAAAATGTTCCATGTCAACTAAAAAAAAAAAATGTGTATTCTCTATTTGTTCTGTGAAATGTTCTATAAATGTCTGTCAGATTTGGTATATAACATCATCAATCCCGGTGTCTCTTTTTTATCTAGATGATCTACCAAATGGTGATAGTGAGATGTTATAATCCTCACTAATTAATATACTAGAGTCTACATCTGCCTTAAAGTCTAGCAGTCTTTGTTTAATGTATTTAAGTGTCCCAATGTTGGGTGTGTAAATAGTTATACATTTTTAAAATAATTATTTAATTTTATTTATCATTTTTGTTATTTTTTAAATTTGCAAAAGGGCACACATGCTCACCAGAGAGAGAGAGAGAGAGTAAGAGTGAGGGAGAGGAAGAGAGGAAGAAAGAAAGTAAGCTACCAGGTCCAGGACTCAAACCGCAATTGGCCATGTGGGAGTACAACACCTTAACCATCATGCCAACTGCTGGCCTTGGTATGTGAATATTTATAATTATTACATCTTTTTGGTGAGTTGATTCCTTTAATATGATGTAATGACCTTCTTTGCCTTTTTAAGAGTTTTTATTATGAAGTTTATTTTGTCTGATATTGTAATGGCTACCTATGGTTGTGTTTGTTTGCTTTCCATTTGCATTGAATAACATTTTTCAACCTTTCACTCTCTGCGTGTGTCTTTACCACATGACTTTCTTTTAAGAAGCATAGAGAAGGCTCCTTTTATTTTAATTCATTGAGTCCGTCTATCTTTTGATTGGAGAATTTAATCTGTTCATGTTATATATTATTGCTATGTACAAATTTTTTTAAGAGAAATTTTTGCTATAATGTGCATGTGCTCACCAGAGAGACAGAGAGACAGAAAGTGAGAAATCACTCCCCCCCCCCCACCCCCCGCCCCAGATGGGATGGCTACACCAAGATCCCTTCTCTTCCATTCTCCTCTTGAGCCCTCTTGGGCTCACACACACATGTGCCCAGTGTGTATGTTTTTTGTTTTTTTTTTTTTTTTTAATGTACATTTAATCACATATATCTTTACAGTGTACAATATTTCTTTTTCCAGCATAAATATCATGTATATCAGTCAAGACAAAGACATTACTACATACAGTATCATCAGCAAATAGCTTTTCATTTTTTTGTCAATTAAATGTACTTCTACTGTTTTTTCCTTCCCCTTTCCCCTCCCCCCTGCATTGCCCTCATATTATTCTTATCCTTAATATCTTCAGTATCTACAGTTGCCTTTCCTGCTACTACTATACCTTCTAAACTTTCACTTTCTGCTATAGAGTGTGGACAATTAGTGTGTATTAAGCAGGGACACACAAAGTCTGTCTTTCATACTCTGGCTTGCTTCACTTAGGATTAAGTCATCCATATTCAACCACTTTGTATCAAATGTCAGGGTATCATTTTTTTTTATGGCTGAGTAGTATTTCATAGAGTACATATGCCACATTTTTTTTCAATCCAATAATTTATTTTTGGATATTTGGGTTGATTTCATGTCCTAGTGATTGTAAATAATGCTGCAATAAACATGGATGTCCAAATGTCTTTCTGAGGGTTTTTTCTATTCTTTGGGTAAATACCTAAGAGTGGAATTACTGGGTCGTAGGGTAGTTATATTTGTAGGTTTCTGAGGAATCTCCAGATTGTTCTCCAAAATAGTTTTACTAATTTACATTCCCACCAACTGTGTAGGAGAGTTCCCTTTTCACCACAGCCTTGCCAGCACTTATCATTATTTATTTTTTGAATTTTAGCCATTCTGACTGGAGTTAAGTGGTATCTCATTGTGGTTTTGATTTGCATTTCCCTTATGATAAGAGATGTCAAGCGTGTTTCATATGCTTTCTGGCCATTCGCATGTCTTCTTTGGAGAATTGTCTGTTCAGCTCCTTCTCCCATCTTTTAATTCAATTGATTATTTTTTTGTGGGTAAGCTGCTTGAGTTCCCTGTATATTCTGGTTATCAGTCCCCTATCTGAGGTATAATTTGCAAATATATCCTCCCACTCTAAGGGTTGTCTTCTCACTCTACTTACCACTTCTTTTGATGTGCAGAAGCTTCTCAGCCTAATATAGTTTCATTTGTCCATTTTGGGGACTATTGCTTGTGCTTTGGTGGTCTTTAAGAAGTCCTTGCCTACTCAAAGGTCTCCAAGAGTTTCTCCTGTGTTTCCCACCAGCATTTTCATAGTTTGAGGTTTTATGCTTAGATCTTCAATCCATTTTGAGTTAATTTTTGTTGGTGGTGAAAGATAAGGATCTAGTTTCATTCTTCTGCAGGTGGATATCCAGTTCTCCTAGCTCCATTTGCTGAAGAGATTTCTTTTTTCCCACTGGATTGCCTTGTGTCCTTTGTCGAGGAGCAGTTGGTTGTATGTTTTGGGGTTTATTTGAGGGTTCTTAATTCTTTTTTTTTCTTTTTTGAGAGGTTTTTCACTATCGGGCGTGTGCGCTCGCCAGACAGACAGAGAGAGACAGAGAGACAGAAAGCGAGAAATCACTCCCCAGAGGGGATGGTCATGCCGCAATCACTTCTCCTCCATTCTCCTCTCGGGATCTTGGGCACGCACGCACACGCGCCAGCGTGAGTTTTAAGCCACCGGGTCCAGGATGCGAAGGCGGTCGACTACGTGGGAGTCCAGCGACAGCCATTACGCTAACTGCTGGTCCCCCGAGGGTTCTTAATTCTGTTCCACAGGTCTACCTGTTTTTGTGCCAATATCATACTGTTCTAAAATCACAGCTTTGTAATATGTTTTAAAGTTTGTAGTGAGATGCCTCCTACTTTATTCCCCTTGCACAAGTACTGCTTTGGCAATATGGGGTCTTTTATGATTTTAGACAAAATTTATGATTTCTTTTTCTATTTCTGTGAGAAATATTTCTGGTAATTTGATTGGGATCGCATTAAATTTATAGATTAATTTGGATAGAATTGATACCTTGATTACATTAATTCTTCTAATCCAGGAACATGGGATATTTTTCCACTTTTTTTGTATCATCTTTACCTTCTTTTTCTAGTGTTTTATAGTTTTCCTTGTAGAGATCTTTGATGTCTTTGGTAAGTTTTATTCCTAGATATCTGATTGGTTTTATGGCTATTGTAAATGAGATTTCTTTCTTCAATTCAGTCTGTTTGTTCATTGTTTGTGTATAAAAATGCTCTAGATTTTTGTACATCAATTTTATATCCTGCCACTTTACTATATTCATTTATCACTTCCAGTTTTTTTTGTAGATTACTTTGTATTTTCTATGTATTTTGTATTTTCTATGTATCTGCAAATAGAGATAATTTTGCTTCTTCTTTTGCTATTTGGATGCCTTTTATTTGACTCTCTTATCTAATTGCATTGGCTAGAACTTCCAGCACTGTATTAAAAAAGAGTGGAGGAAGTGCACAGCCTTGCCTTGTTCCAGTTTTTAGTGGAAAGGCTTTCAGCTTTCCTCTATTCAGTATGATGTTAGCTATAGACTTTTCATAAATGGCTTCTACTGTTTTGAGAAATGTCCCTTCTATGTCAGTTTTGCTGAGAGTCTTAATTATAAAGGTAATGTTGTATTTTATCAAATGCTTTTTCTGCATCAATTGATATGATCATATGGTTTCTATCTTTCCTTTTGCTAATGTGATGTATTACATCTATTGTTTTGCATATGTTGAACCAGCCTTGCATCCCTAGTATAAGTCCTACTTGGTCATGGTGTATAATATTTTCAGTATGTTGTTGAATAAGATTTACTAGTATCTTGTTGAGAATTTTTGCATCTGTAATCATTAGGGATATGGACCTGAATTTTTTCATTTTTGGTCATGTCCTTGTCGGGTTTTGGAATTAAGATGATGGAGGTTTCATAGAATGAATTTGAGAGAGTTCCTTCCTTTTGAATTTTTAGAAATACCTTAAGAAAAATTGGAGTTAGTTTTTCTTTAAAAGTTTTGTAGAATTCAGAAGTAAAGTTATCAGGACCTGGGCTCTTCCTTGTTGGGAGACTATTATTGATTCAATCTCATTGCTTGTTATGGGTTTATTCAGACTTTCAATTTCTTCCTGGTTCAATCTTGGTGAGTTATACATATGTAGAAATTTGTCCATCTCATCTAGGTTTTCTTGTTCATTGGTATATAGTGACTCATAATACTCTCTGATAATATTTTGTATTTTTGTTATATCCATTGCGATAGCACCTGTTTTTTTGGTGTTTATCTGGTTCCTTTCTATGTTCTTCTTGATTAATCTAGTTAATGGTGAGTCAATTTTGTTTATCTTCTCAAAATACCAGCTTTTGGTTTCATTTATTTTCTATGTAGTTTATACTCTATGTTTCTATGTAGTTTTATTCTCTATTTTATTTATTTCTGGTTGAATTTTTATTATTTCTCTCTCCTGGAATTTTTTTGAGACTTTTGTTGTTGTTTTTCCAGTTCTGAGTTGTGTTATTAGGTTGTTTATTTGCCACCTTTCTGTTTTTCTTTCTTTTTCTTTTCTTTTCTTTTTTTCTTTGTGGCACTAATTGCTGTGAGCTTCCCTCTTATAACTGCTTTTGCTGTGTCCCATAGATAGGTCATAAACACTTGCTGTTCATTATCATTGGTTTCTCTGACTCTTTTGATTTCAGTCTTTATTTCTTCTATGCTCATGAAGTCATTTAGGAGTTGGTTGCTTAATTTCTATGTCTCTGTGAATTTTCAAGGGCTCTGTCTGTAATTGATTTCAAATCTGATTTCATCATCATCAGAAAATATGCTAGCTATAGTTCCTATACTTTTGTATTTGTAAAGGCTTGTTTTGTGCCCTATCATGGGTCAATCATTTTTTTTTTTTTTTTGAGAGGTTTTTTCTATAGGGCGCGTGCGCTCGCCAGACAGACAGAGAGATAGAAAGCAGGAAATCACCCCCCAGGGGGGATGGCCACGCCGCAATCCCTTCTTCTCCATTCTCCTCTCGGGATCTTGGGCACACACGCACACGCGCCCGGCGTGAGTTTAAGCCGCTGGGTCCGGGACTCGAACCACGGTCGACTACGTGGGAGTCCAGCGACATAGCCATTACGCTAACTGCTGGTCCCTCATGGGTCAATCTTCAAAAATGTTCCATGTGGGGGTGAGAAAAATGTATATTTTGTGGTGGTTGTGTTACATCTATAGATGTCTGTCAAGTCCATTTCATGTGTAGTATCGCTTAGATGTGTATCTTGTTTTATTTTTTTGTCTAGATGATCTGCCTAGAGGAGTCAGTGGGGTATTTGAGATCCCTTACAATTATTGTGTTGCAGTCCATCTTTCCTTTGCAATCAAATAGTCTTTTTCTTTGATGTATTTAGGTGCTCCAGTGTTGGGTGCATAGATATTTACAAGTGTTACATCTTTTTGGTAAACAAGTCCTTTTAGTATTATATATCCTTCTTTGTCTCTTTTTTTTTTTGGAGAGGTTTTTCGCTATAGGGCGCGTGCGCTCGCCAGACAAACAGAGAGAGACATAGAGACAGAAAGCGAGAAATCACCCCCCAGGGGGGATGGTCATGCCGCAATCCCTTCTCCTCCATTCTCCTCTCGGGATCTTGGGCACACACGCACACGCGCCCGGCATGAGTTGTAAGCCACCGGGTCCGAGACGCGAACCGTGGTTGACTACGTGGGAGTCCAGCGACATAGCCATTACGCTAACTGCTGGTTCCCTCTTAACATCTTTAACATTAAAGGCTGTTTTGTCTGATACCAGTATAGCAACTCCAGCCTTTTTTTGGTTTCCATTTGCATGGAATACCTTTTTTTACAGCCCTTCACTTTCACTCTATGTATATCCTTATCAGTGAGCTGTATTGTAAGCAGCATGTAAGTGGTTTCTGCTTTTTTATCCATTCAGCCAGTCTGTGTCTTTTAATGGGAGAATTTAATCCGTTAACATTCAGTGTTATTATTGATATTTGCAGATTTATTCTTGTCATTTTGTTAGCCATTTTCTCAGTTGATTTTGGTTCTATTTTTGTTTATCCTGATACAATACTCCCCTCAGCATTTCCTGTAGAACTGATCTATTACTAATGAATTCTTTCAGTTTTTGTTTATGTGAGAATACTTTTATTTGTTCTTTACATTTGAAGGATAATCTTGCTAGATATAGCATTCTTGGTTGAAATTGTTTTTCTTTTAATATTTTGAATACATCTTCCCATTTTTTTCTTTGACTGCATTTTTTCAGTTAGCCTAATAGGATAGCTTTGACATTTCTCCCTTGCCATTTTTAGATTATTGTCTTTGTCTTTAATTTTTACCAACCTGGCTAATGAAGTGCTGGGGGGAGGATCTTTCTGTGTTTGATTCTATTGGGGGCCTTTTTTCTTTCTTGGGTCTGAATTTCTCCATGTTTCTCTATGTTTAGAAAATTTTCAGATAGTATTTCATGAAAGAGGTTTTCCATGACTTTAGCAGATTCTTCGCCTTCTGGAAACCCATTATACAGATATTTGGGTGTTTCATGGTATGTAGAGTTTCTCATATGTTGTCCTTATTTTTTTTTTCATTGTTTTTTCTTTCTATTTGTGGTTTGGTCTATGTTGGAGACTTTGTCTTCAAGGTCAGAAATTCTTTCTTCTGGGGGCTGGCAGGTGGCATGGTGGTTAAAGGTGTTGGACTCTCACATGGCCGACCACAGTTTAAGTCCTGGACCTGGTGGCTTGCTTTCTCATTTTCCCTCTCTCTCTCTCTCTCTCACTCTGTCCCTCTCTGGTTCAATTAAAATAAATAAATAAATAAATAAAGTCAAATAAAATAATCTTTAAAACAATTCTTTCTTCTGCTGGTCCAATCTACTATTAATGCTTTCTAGGGAGATTTTAATTGCTTACATTGTATTCTTCATTTCTAGAAGTTCTGTTTGACTCTTTTTAGGTTGTCTATTTCTTTATAAAATTGCTTTTATGTCCTGAAATGATTTTCTCATTTCCTGAAACTTATTGTCAGGTTTTTTTTTTTTTTTTTTTTTTTTTTTCATCTCATTGAGTTTTGTCAGTATGAATGTTTGGAATTTTTTTTTGATGTTTCTGTGTATTTCTCTGTGGTGTCCACTGTTGTTAAGGGGCTGTTATGCTCACCTGGGGAAGAGCTACCACCTTCTTTTCTCATGCTTCTTTGGGATCTGTGCTGGTTTATAGTTATCTGATTCAGTATGCACTTTCTCTTTTTATTTATTTATTTATTTATTTATTGAGAGTTTTTTGCTATAGGGCACATGCATTCACCAGAAAGACAGAGAGAGACAGAGAGACAGAAAGCGAGAAATCACCCCCCAGGGGGATGGCCATGCCACAATCCCTTCTTCTCCATTCTCCTCTCGGGATCTTGGGCACACACGCACACACACACACACGCCCGGTGTGACTTTAAGTCCCTGGGTCCGGGACTTGAACCACAGTCGACTACATGGGAGTCCAGTGACATAGCCATTACGCCAACTGCTGGTCCCACATTTTCTTCTTTTCATTAGAGTAGATTCTGTACTGCCAGTAGAGGAAATTTTAGCCTTAGCTCTCAGGTGTGCTCTTACTGGAGGGCTCTATCCCCCAGGTCAGAGCAGTTATGGGTAACTTCAGGTGTCTGGTTTCTCTACAAAATGTTTAGTTTTTTGTTTTTTTTTTTTCTTTTTTTGGAGAGGTTTTTTTTTTGCTATAGGGCACGTGCGCTCGCCAGACAGACAGAGAGAGACAGAGAGACAGAAAGCAGGAAATCACCCCCCAGGGGGGATGGCCACGCCGCAATCCCTTCTCCTCCATTCTCCTCTCGGGATCTTGGGCATGCACGCACACGCGCCCGGCGTGAGTTTAAGCCACCGGGTCCGGGACTCGAACCGCGGTCGACTACGTGGGAGTCCAGCGACATAGCCATTACGCTAACTGCTGGTCCCAAAATGTTTAGTTTTTGATGAGGTGGTAACAACTTCACTTGGTGAAGAGGATCAAGTTACATGCTGCGTAAAGTGCAGGGTGCAGGTGGGTATACCGGAAGTTCCCAAGTTGTTTCCAGGCTCCAATCATGGACTTGCCCTAAAGCCTGCCCAGATCGGGCTCAAGATTCCTGGTTGGCAGGTGGGGTGAGTTCAGGCCAATGGAATAGTGGGCGATGGAGTCCAAAAGTTCCAAAGTTGTTCTCAGGCCCCAAGTACAGACTCCGTCCAGCATGAGGTTTTTTTTTCCCTTCTATTTTTAAAAATTTATTTATTTTTATTTATTTACATTTAATCACATATTTCTTTACACTGTACCTTTCTTTTTCCAGCACGAATACCATGCATGTCAGTCAAGACAAAGATACTACTATATACATTATCATCAGCCAATGGCTGATCATTCTATTTTTCTTTTTTTGTCTATTAAACATACTTTTAATTTTTTCCTTCTCCTTCCCACTCCCTCTCTTTCATACTAATTTTTTTTTCCCACATTTTATTGATTCAAGAGATCATAAACTAAAAATATGGACAAAGCTAAAATCTAGTGACAAATGCACTGTAATTTTCTTCTGAAACATTTTTTTCTCTCTCCATTCCCCTTTTAACTAAAGAGGTATAAACTAAGTTATTTGCCAAAAAAAATTAGATTAGTCTCAATTTGGTCTTTTATTTGCACAAAGCCCCATAAAAACTTAATTTCTGATGTAAGGCAACAGATACTATTGTATTACTGAATTTATGAAAATAACCATTCTGCCACAAAATAAGAATAAATATTTTTCAATTGCAAATGGATCAGGAAGGGAGAAAAGTTTATGTTTCGATTAAGAAAAAAATAACAAATTTGTTGAACCTATCAGCACCTCACAGAAAACCCAAATCCTTAAATCTGGAAGACAAAGCCCAGAAGAAAATCAGTAATGTTTTAGATAAAAGTCATGGAATTTTCATGTAATCTCTTCTGTTGAATTGGCTGTATTACCATGAGTTGATCTTTCCATTTAATTCCTGGAAGTTAACATTCAACATTATAATTGGTGATTCTGAACTTGTCCCTAACATTAAGTTGTCCTTTTTCTTGGTCATTTTTTGTTCTCTTATTTCTGTCTGTCTGTCTGTCTTTAGTTTTCCTGGTAAAACACTCCCATAGAACTTCTCAAAGAGCTCTTCTGGTGTTGGTAAATTCTTTAAGGTTTTGTTTATCTGAGAATGCTTTGGGCTTTTCTTCAGATATGAAGGATAATCATGGTGGATATATTATTCTTGGTTGAAATTGTTTTTCACTTAACACTTTCAACATATTTTCTTGGAATTCCAGCAGCTTGGGCGGTGGGAGGAGCAGTAGGGTTTATCCGCTCAACTCCACAATGGCTCTAGGCGCACTGCAGCCTCATCAGGCATCTAGCACGCACCCTGTCCATACCAAGATGTCCAAGAGGAAGGTCAGCTCAGCCCAGAGGGCAGCGAAGGAAGAGCACAAGATATCCGCGAGGTTGTCGGCTAAACCCACTACTGCAAAAGTGGAGACTAAACCAAAAAAGGCAGCAGGGAAGGAGAAATCTTCAGACAAAAGTGTACAAACAAAAGGGAAAAGGGAAGCAAAGGGGAAATAGACTCAAGTGGCCAACCAAGACACTAAAGAAGATTTACCTGCAGAAATGGAGAAACTAAAAATGAGGAGAGTCCACTCTCTGATGAAGCAGGTGAGAAGTCAAGTCTGAGTAATATCATATACCATGTCCTATCAATGGTCCCTGTCTCCCTTTTTGTACAATCCAGAGGAATATTTTTATCAACTATTTTGTAAATGCAAGTTTTTTTTAGTAGCTCTAGAAACATTTTTAAGAAGGAGAGAATCCCACCTCATTCTATTTTTTAAAGTGTAAATGCTTTTTTTTTTTTTAAGAGGTGAAATCATTTACTGGTTGTTTATTTTTCAGTACAACCAGAAAACAGTGGGATATTGACTTACAGGAGGCTTTGACTCTCTTGCCTGACAGCTTAACATTCCATAGGTGGGGGAGGGCGGGTAGTTTTTATATCCTAAATACAAAGCGTACTAAATGGCAGTTTGGAATCAAAGTCATGCATTTAATGTGTCTTGAATATTTTAAATTACCTCTATTATGTTTTTTAGTAGTATTGTTTCCTTTTTGTTTTTTGTTTTGTTTTGTTTTTGAGAGGTTTTTGCTATAGGGCGCATGCGCTCAACAGACATTCAGAGAGAGACAGAGAGACAGAAAGCGAATAATCACCCCCCAGGGGGGATGGCCACGGCGCAATCCCTTCTCCTCCATTCTCTTCTCGAGATCTTGGGCACACACACACACACACACACACACACACACACACATGCACCTGGTGTGAGTTTAAGCCACCGGGTCAGGGACTTTTACCGTGGTCAACTACGTGGGAGTCCAGCGACATAGCCATTACACTAACTGCTGATCCCAGTAGTATTGTTTCCTAAAAAACAAACAAACAAAAAAACACTCTTTGATTGTTGCTCTCCCTGTCAGAATTGTGTTCATCTTTGGTCATGTTAGGCCAATTTTTCTAATAATTTTGTTAATGTGCTGTGAAAGATTGGAAATTTGAAGTATGTAGTGTGTATGATACTAAATTGTGATTTGATGGGACTTATATAACAGCTTTCAACATTTGAATACAGTGGTTCTTGATATCCTCTTAAGGAAAAATTACCTACAAATTTGAAGCTGGAATGTCACTGGAATAACTTAAAAAGAATCACTATACTTGGCTTTTTAAATTTTTGGTACATATGTTAAGAATTGGGTACAAATTGAAATGTCTGCGCTGATCCTTGACACGACCAATAAATCTCAATTACGAAAGAAAAATATTCCCTTGCTTGCATTGTTCTGAAGAGGTCTGACATTAGCCTGATGGGATATCCTTTGAAAGTAACTTGAAGTTTCTCTCTTGCCAATTTTAGTATCTTGTCTTTGTCTGTGGATTTGGTCAATCTGGCTATGATGTGCCTTTGAGAAGATCTTCTTAGGTTGATTCTACATGGGGTCCTTTGTATTTCTTCAGTTTGGATATTTGAATGCCTCTCTAGGTTTGAAAAGGTTTCTTCCAAGGTATCATGGAATAGATTATCAATGTCCTTATTAGTTTCCTCACCTTCTGGGACAGCGATTATCTGGATGTTTAGGCATCTAATAGTATCTAGTATTACATATTATTCTCAATTTGGGGTATTATTTTCTCAGTCTTTTTGGTGAAATTTTCTAGATCAGAGGATCTGTCTTCTACATCTGAGATTAGATCATCTGCATGATTTAACCTGCTTTTAATACTTTAAAGGGAGGTTTTTATTTCCTGTATTATAGCCTTCATCTCTAACAGTTTCGTTTGATTCTTTTTTATCGTGCGTACTTCCTCTTTGAGATTGTGCAAGAACTTCCTCATCTCCTGGAACTCACTGTCTCTTTTCTCCTGCATCTTCTGGAGTTTGTGTCTCTCTTCTCTTGCATCTCTGTTAGCTTATTCACTATAAATATTCTAAATTCTTTATCTGACATTTCCATGACTTCCATTTTACTGTCTGTATGATGAAGAGCTGTTCTCTTCCCTTTAGGGAGAGATATTTTCTTGGTTTCCCATATTTCTTGTGCCTCGGTGGTGGTTTCTGGTCATCTGATGGATTATACGTTTCTTCCTACTCTCTTGGAGTTAATTCTGAACGTTATGGGTGTGCAGGTGGAGAGGATCTGCAATATTTCTGCCATTCTGTTACCCTGATTTTCATCAAGCAACCTTCACTTTTGTTGATGGAACTGGATATTACAAAGGACTCCCAATTTCTGAAGAATAGGAGCAACTGAACTGAGCTGTGGGGTTTCAACTACGGATTCAGAGGTGTGTGGGAAGATATGATCCGTGCTCTCTGCAGCTCCATATTTCTCCCTGCTGCTCATTTTGCAGTCTCTCTTTTCTGATTTTTAGTCCTTTGGTGTATATTCATGTTGGGGTATTTTGTTGGAGATGTCTGCAACAGTAAGCTTGTATGCTTCACTTTACTGTGAGGTACTTCTATGCCTATTTCTCCACTACTACTGTGTTTTGCAATGCGGTATCCACAGAAAGAGATTTGGATTCAGATTTACACATATGAGTTTCTCCCTTTCTGTAACAGTTCAATGGGTGTTGAGGTTTTCCATGACCCTAAAAGTATTCAGATATTTTCCTACTGTGCACCTAGACCAGTCTAGAAAGTCAATGCATGGAAGCTGAGAAGCAAAGTGAGAAATTTAGGTAAAAGAAAAGGAAACAAAGAGAAAAGGACAAAAAAATAAAAATAAAAAGAGAAAAACATTTTTTTTAAAAAGGCAAAAGTGGAAACTGGGTGATATACTTATGCACCGTGCAAAAGGAACAGGACTGGATCCACCTCTGATGCACATGGATTCTGAAATTAGCAAGATAAAGGAGAGGTCAGAGATAAGAGACAGTACTCACAGATTTTACACACACACACACACACACACACACACACATATATATATATGTGAGAGAAAGGGGGACAGAGAGAAACAGAAACAGAAAGAAGACAGAGACTGCCCTACCTCGTTTCTCTAGGTGTTGGGCTGGAAGACAAGGTTTGGAGCAGAGGCTTTTTCAGTTAAAGGAACAGGGCTGGGCCCAGCTCAGATGAATATGGATTCACCTGCTAGGTGTTGGGCTGGAAGACGAAGTTTCATCCAGAATGAGTTTTAACCAGTAGGTTAAGAGCTCAAATCACGATTCCTACGTGGGAGACCAGTGATGTAATCATTGCACCATCTGCTGGTCAGCTATGTACAGATTTTACAGCTGCCATTTTGTTAGTTGGTTCATGAGTTTTTTTTTTTTTCCACTTTTATTATTATTATTATTATTATTATTATTATTACTACTATTTATTCATTTACATTTTCCCACATTTACTCTACATATCAAAAAAATTTTGCTCATACTCCATAATTCTTGACAGTTAATAAACAACTTTCAAAATTTTTAAAAAGTGAATTTTAAAGATGATTTTCAAAATATTTGCTATCATTTGTGACTCTATAACAACAAAGATGGTATGGTTTTAAATATCTTTCAGGAATATTTATATGTCAACTACTCAAACTGTTGAAAAGCAAACACTCAGCACACAATTCACACATGAACCTTCCCAACTCAGCTCTGCCTACCAAGTATTCTGTGGTAATGTGTTAGCAAAGATCAGTCTCTTTTTCTTCCTTAAAAGTCTTCTTCAAGGTAATTCTCTTGTCATGGCTATTCTTTTGCAATTTCTGTTGATTGCAATGCTGGGCTGGAAAACTCCAGGTTATTTTATGGTATGAATTCTTTCATATGACTTCTCTAATCCTATCTGCCAGGCAGAACTGTTTATGGTGCAAGTCAATCTTTTTTTTTTTTCAAAAATTATTTTTTATTTAACTTTATTTATTTATTTGCTTACTAGAGAGAGAGAAAGTGAGAAAGCAAGCCGCCAGGTCCAGGACTCGAACCACAGTCGGCCATGTGGGAGTCCAGCACCCTTAACCACCACACCACCTGCTGGCCCCAGTGCAAGTCAATCTTTCCAAGAGCTTCTGTTGGCTTCCTTGAGATCTACTTTAGTTCCATAGTTTTCTGGTCAAATATTCAGATTCGACATTCTAGTCAAAGCCCTGGCAATAACAAGTATTTCCAATTTCTGATGCAAGGCAACAGGTATTATCGAACTTATGCAAATAACCCTTTTGCCACAAAATAATAATACTTATAAATATTTTCCACTCCAGAGGGGTCAGGAAGGGAGAAAAGTTTATGATTCAATTATAAACAAACAAACAAAATTTTATCAAATTGCTGAACCTATCAACAGCTCAAAGGAAAGCAAAATCCTTAAATCTGGAAAACAAAGCATAGTAAAAAGTATCAGTAATGTTTTAGTCAAAAGTCATAAATTCTGTTTCACCTGTTCAGTCTCATGTAATTAATCTCTTCTGTTGCAGTGTTACCATGGTCCAATCTTTTCATTTAAACCTTAGAAGTTAACATACATTATTATTGATATTTTAGGACTTGTCTCTAACATTAAGTTGGTCATTTTCTTGGTTGCTTTTTGTTCTTTTATTCTGTCTGAGTGTCTTTAGTTTCCTGGTATAGTATTCCCTTCAGAACTACTCGAAGAGCTGGTCTGGTGTTAGTAAATTCTTTCAGGTTTTATTTATCTGACAATGTTTTTATCTTTTCTTCCCATATGAAGAATAACCTTGCCAGGTATCGTCTTCTTGGTTAAAACTGTTTTTCATTTAACACTTTGAATATATTTACCCATTCTTTCCTTGCTTGCATTGTTTCTGATGAGAGATCTGATGTTAATCTGATGGGATAACCTTTATAAGCAACCTGACGTTTCTCTCTTGCCAATTTTAGTATCTTGTCTTTGTCTGTGGATTTGGCCAATCTGGCTATGACGTGCCTTGGAGAAAATCTTCTTGGGTGAATTCTATGTGAGATCCTTTGCATTTCTTAGGTCTGGACGTTTGAATGCCTCTCTAGATTTGGAAAGTTTTCTTCCAGGATTCACAAAATCCTTTCTTCACCTTCTGGGATACCAATTATTTGGATCTTTTGGCACATAATGGTATCTAGTATTTCTTGTATATAATTCTCATTTTGGGGGGGTTATTTTCTCAGAATTTTTGGTGATTTTTTTCTAGGCCAGAGGCTTTGTCTTCAACATCCAAGATTCAGTCTTCTACATAGTCTAATCTGCTTTTAATACTTGTAAAGGGAGTTATGATTTCTTGTATTAAAGTCTTCATCTCTCACAGTTCTGTTTGATTCTTTTTTATGGTGTGTATTTCTTCATTCAAATTGTGAAAGAATTTCCTCACCTCCTGGAAGTTGTTGTCTCTTTTCTTTTGCACCTTCTGGAGTTTATTGTCTCTCATCTCTTGCACCTCGTTTAGTTTTGTCACTATGAATATTCTGAATTCTTTTTTTAATTTAAATTTATTTATTTGCATTCATTCACCGTACATCATTACAGCATACAAAATGAGATTTTCCATCCAGAGTACATTGTATATTGTCTCAATCAAGCATATCAACAAACATGTTATTGTCAGCAAATAATCTTCCATTTCTTGTTTTCTGTATGTTTTGCTTCCCCCCATCCTTGATTCCCTCTCTCTTACCCTCTGCCATCTCCCATTTTCCTCCCACACTGTCTCTAGTATCTATGTTTGCTTTCTATACTGTTTTCCCCCCACATTTTATTGAATTACTAAAGACCTTAATTAATCTAAATATTTTTATAGCAAACACAGCTGATATATACATTTCCATGAACACAAGTCTAACTTTACACATCCTATAAAGTAGCACCTAGCTGGGGCTATGTATCTTACTGAAGTCATGGAATAGATAGTTTTTTTCTGAAACTTTTTTTTTTGTAACTTAATTTACATTCTTTCCCTAAGCATCATCACAGCATA
This sequence comes from Tupaia tana, assembly GCA_026018925.1. Lineage (NCBI taxonomy): Eukaryota > Metazoa > Chordata > Mammalia > Scandentia > Tupaiidae > Tupaia > Tupaia tana. The sequence goes on from JAKSZU010000005.1 coordinate 40,055,281, forward strand.
CAAAATGTGATTTCTCATCCAAAATATACTGCATAGTGACTTAATCATACATATTATAAAAAAATTTCCATTTTTAGTTCCTAGAATTATTTTTACCCCTCTTTCTGACCCTCTGTCCTTTCCCACTCTCTTCTCACACTATCTCTGATGTCTACAATTGTCTTCCATTCCTTTCCCACCCACGTTGTATTGATCACACAATTTCTTACATAGTCTAACTATTTTCAATGGTGAGTTCACCCATTACTATTAAGAAAACCAGTTTTAACTTAAATCAAAGACATGCCAAGGAACTTTGCTTAAAGCCAGGAAACAGGTTAGGATTCTGTTCAAATGGTAGGTGCATGAACCTATCAGTCTCATGTACTTTTATCTTCTGTTCTGGTTCAATTTTCCTGATTAAATTCTGGGATATAATATTCAACTCCAGATTTGTCTCTACGATTAAGTTGGCCACTTTCTTAGTTTTTTGAACTCTTATTTCCGTGTGTCTGTATTTAATTTTCCTGATATAGCACACCCTTGAGAACTTCTTGGAGATCTGGTCTGGTGCTGGTAAATTCTTTCAGATTTTGTTTATCTGAGAATGTCCTTGTCTTTTCTTCCCACCTGAAAGATAATCTTGTTGGGTACAGTATTCTTGGCTGAAATTGCTTCTCTCTTAACATTTTGAATATATTTTCCCATTCTTTCCTCGCTCTCATTGTTTCTGATGAGAGATCTGCTGTTAGCCTGATGGGATGTCCTTTGTAGGTAACTTGATGTTTTTCTCTTGCCAATCTTAGTATCTTGTCTTTGTCTGTGGTTTTGGTCAACCTGGTTATAATGTGTCTTGGAGAAGATCTTCTTGGGTTGATTCTATTTGGGGTCCTTTGTATTTCTTGGGACTGGATCTTTGAATGCCTCTCTAGGTTTGGAAAGTTTTCTTGCAGGATTTCATGGAATAGATTATCAATGCCCTTATGGGTCTCTTCACCTTCTGGAATGCCAATTATCCAGATGTTTGGATGTTTGATGGTATCTAGTACTTCTCGTATATTATCCTCAAATTTTTGGGCCATTTTCTCAGTCTTCATGGTGGATTTTTCTAGGCCAGCCATTTTCTCTTTTACGTCTGAGATTCTATTTTCTGAATGATTTAGTCTGCTTTTAATACTTTCAAGGGAGATTTTGACTTCCCGTATTATAGACTTCATCTCTAACCATTCCGTTTGAGTCTTTTGTAAAGTGTGTAATTCCTCTTTTAGCTCTTGCAAGAATTTCCTCATCTCCTGGAACTCGTCAACTTCTTTCTCCTTTCTCTTTAGCAGTTCATTATCTCTCTTCTCTTCCATCTCTGTTAGCTTTGCCATTATGAATGCTCTAAATTCCTTATCAGACATTTCCATGATTTTCATTGAACTGCTTGTGGATGAAGAAGAGTTACTCTTTTCCCTTGGAGGAGAGGTATTTTATTGCTTTCCCATATTTCTTGTGATCCGGCAGTGATTTCTTATCATCTGATGGATGGTGTGTTTCTTTCAAATTCTTGAAGTTCAGTCTGAACGTTCAGGAGTGAGCAGACAGAGGTGATCTAGAATCTCTTTGCCGTTCTGTTGTGATCACTGGTGCAGCAGATTCAGTAGATATTGAGGAATATTTTAACCCTAATAGTATTTGGATGTTTAGCTACATTGCTTAGATCCGTCTAAAAACACGTTAAATGGATATTGGAGAGTGGAGAGACAAGAAAAAGGAAAATGAAAAAGAGAGAGAGAAACAACAACAAAAAGAGAAAAAAAGACAAAAAAAAAACAAAAAAGAATTATAATTATTGTTTTTCTTTAAAAAAAAAAACAATCACAAAATAGAATACTGCATGGTGCGCTTGTCTAGTTCGCAGGAGCCATGAGGAATCTTCTTCTGAAGGCCTGGCCTCTCCTGCCTGGGTGGGAGGACCATAGCGATAAGATAAAAGGTGGAGCTGAGAGCAAGAGAAAAATTTTACCTTTAAAAAAAAAATGTAAAAAGGAAAAATTACAAAAAAAAAATGGAAAGACAGAAGCAGGGAGAGACAGAGACACAGAAATAGAGATAGAAGGCCAGAGGGTGGGGGGCTCCATACCATGCTAGCTTGTTTGCTGGAGGCTGAATTATCAGTAGAAAATCTTCATTTCTCGTGTGCCCTGAAACACCTAGTTTGCAGGAGCCACGAGGAATCTTCTTCTGAAGACTTGGCCTCTCCTGCCATGCTAGCTTGTTTGTTGGAGGCTGAATTATCAGTAGAAAATCTTCATTTCTCTTGTGCCCTGAAATACCTAGTTCACAGGAGCCATGAGTAATCTTCTTCTGAAGGCCTCAATATTCTGAATTCTTTATAGGGAATTTCTACGATTTCCATTGTACTGTCTGTAGATGATGAAGGGCTGTTCTTTTCCCTTGAGGGAGAGATATTTTCTTGGTTTTCCATATTTCCTGTGCCTCTGCAGTGGTTTCTGCTCATCTGATTGATTATACATTTCTTACTAATTTCTTGGAGTTAATTCTGAGTGTTCATAGGTGTGCAGGAGGAGGTGATCCATTATCTCTCTGCAGTTCCATTTCCCTGATGCTCATCAAGCAACTTGACTTTTGACTTTGGAACGGGATATTACAAAGGTCTCAGTTTCTAGGGAATAGGTACACCTGGACTGAGCTGTGAGGTATTAACTGAGAATTCAGGGGCATGTTAGAGGAAATGATCCATGTTTTCTCTGCAACTGTATGTTTCTTCCTGCTGCTCATATTCCAGTCTCTCTTCTCTCAAGTTTAGTCATTGGGTGGTGTATTCACTTTTGGTTAATTGCTTGCAGAAGTTTTCTGCAACTGTAAGATCATGTGCTTCTCTTTACTGTAAGGTACTTCTGTGACAATTTTTGTCCTCTACTATTTTGAGCTCAGATTTATAAAGAGGAGTTTCTTCCTTTGGGCAGCAGGTTCAGCAAGGGTTGAAGATTTCTATGACCATAAATTTTTCACATGCTTGGATACTGTGCATGTAGGCCTGTCTAGACACTCAATGTGTGGAGGCTAAACAACAGAGTGAGAAAGCAAGGGGGGGGGGGGGAGGAAAAGAAAACAAAGGAATAAAAAAGACAAAAATGACCAAAAAAGGGAAAAAAAAAAATGAAAACTACACAGCAAGCAAGCACAGCCAGACACACCTGTTTTAAAAGGCTTCTGAATTTAGCAAGAGAAAGGAGAGGTCAGAGGTGAGTAGAAGTGTTTTTAAATTAAAAAAAAAAATTAAAGAGAGACAGAGATAGAGGGAAGACAGAGACTGCCCTACCTGTCTAAATTTTTTAGAGGTCTGGAAGATGGGGTTTAGAGTAGAGATTCAGTCACCTTAGTCCCTGACACACATCAGATTTAAATGGCTTCTGTCTGTGTTTTCTTGAGGTCTGGAAGATGGCTCATGGTTGTTTTATGTTTTTATAGTTCCTTTCTTATTCTGTTGTTGTTTATTTGCTATTAGGAAGTTTTCACAGTTGGAGACATTAAGCCATTTCTTTTTCCTTTTGTGATTGTTCTACTGGCGAGTTTTATAGCTTCCTGTTTTTCCATAGAGCCAGTTATATTCATTTTCAAGTGTAGTATTCTCTTAAATATTTCTTGACAAGTCAGTCTAGTATCATTGAATTCCTTCAGATTTTATTTGCCTGGAACGGATTTTATTTCTCCTTCAAATTTGAAGGAAAGTTTTACTGGGTACCGAATCCTGGTTGAGACCGTTTCTTTCAGAATTTTAAATATAGCATCTCATTTCCTCCTGGCCTGTGACTTTTCTGATGAGAAGTCTGAGGTTAGTCTGATGGAGTATTCTTTATAGGTAACCTGACATATCTCTAGCCATTTTTCAGATTTTTGTCTTTGACTTCTGACATTTTGACTATAATACCTTGGAGAGGCTCTTTTTATGTTCATTGTATTTGGTGAATGAATCTCCACTCTAAACGCCATCTTCCAGACCCAAAATAAAACTCAGACTGAATCCATTTAAATCTGACATGTGTCCTGCCATGTTCAGGGACAAAGGTGACTGAATATCTGCTCTAAACCCCATCTTCCAGACTCCCCAAAAACTTAGACAGAAGCCATTTAAATCTGAAATGTGTCCTGCTATGTGCAGGAGCCAAGGCAACTGAATCTCTGCTCTAAACCCCATCTTCCAGACCCCCAAAAAACTCAGACAGGTAGGACAACCTCTGTCCTCTCTCCATCTCTGTCTCTGATATGTGTCTGGCCATGCTTGCTTGCTGTGCATTTTTTAGTTTTTGCTTTTTTTTAACATTTTTTTTTTCCTGTTTTGGCTGTTTATGTCTTTTTCCCCCCTTTCCCTCCCCTTTTTTTAACCTTACTTTCTTACTCTATTGTTCAGCCTCGACACATTGAGTGTCTAGTAAGGCCTACGTGCACAGTATCCAAGTGTATGAATAGTTTTACAGTCATAGAAATCCTCAACCCCTACTGAACCTACTTCCTGAAGGAAGAAACTCCTCTTTATAAATCTGAACTCAAAATCTCTTTCTGTATTCCATAAGTTGTGCATGTTCTCTTCCTTTTTCTATGGTTGTTTTTGCTTTCTTTTTGACAGTTTAGACTATTTCAAAGGTGTATCTTAAAGTTTAGAGATTCTTCCCCCTGCATGGCCTAACCTGTTATTGATCCTCTTCACAGAATTTTTAATTTCCTGTATTGTATTCTTCATCTCCTGAATTTCTGTTTGATTCTTTCTTAAGATGCCCATATCTCTACTGAATCTGAGTTCCATGTCATGCATTTTTTTTCATCTCTTGAAATTGTGTTTTCTTGTATCTCATTGAATTTTGTTATTAACAATATTCCAAAATTCATTTCTGACATTGTTGTCAGATTTTCTGCATTTTGTCTATTGCTAGTATGGAATTGGTGTGTTCATTTGAGAGAGAGATACTTTTTTTTTTCATGTTTCTTGAATCTCTGCATCGATTTTTCAGCATCTTATGGCGTACTTACTTCTTCCTCATTTCTGAATTAGGTTTTATATTACCAGTGTATTATTTTGTTTTATAGTTTTTATTTTTTTTTAATTCAGGCCTTTATTTATTTAAGACTTTGTGTATTTTCAGAGACACCAGTGGGGCTACTGGAAACCTTCAGGCCAGGATTTTGGGATTTTCGGTGAGGTTACTGTGTTGCACTAGTGTTCCACTTGTAGAGAGGGGTAGCATCCCTCAAACTGATGGTGACTGCTGCCCTGTAGAATGGTTGCCTGAGTTCTCAGATTCTGTGTAGGGAGCAGAGTCCTCCACTAATGTGGGTTGCTGAGTGAATATACCAGCTGAAAATAAGTAATGAACTTTGCCCTGGATGGGTTGCACACAGGAAGGAGTAGGTGCTGGTTAAGAAGTTGTGACTCAGAAGGTGGCTAGTTGTTTTGTTAGGCATTTGTGTGTGAAAGTTCTTCACTCCAGAGTCTGATTCTCTGCACAGCTGTAGAATTCCTCTGCAGGTTTTTGATGTAGGTGGGCATTGGAGCAGTTGTTATTAGTACAGGAGTGGGCTGGCTGGGAACTATGTACTGAGCAGCTGGGGGCAGAACTGGAGATGCCACAAGACTGTAAAGCTAAGGGTGGAGATTGAAATGGAGGTATCTGCCTGCTGGGCCCCAGGCCGGGGCTGTGGGAACATGTGGGAACTGTGTGCTTCCAGTGGTGCAAGTTGCATAGTTCCATTGGTGTTAGTTGTGCAGAACTGTTAGTGCAAGGAGTGCACATCATCATTGCAAGCTTATTGGATCTGCCAGTTTGCATTTGTCTTTGCATCTGAATGTCAGGGCTGGAACTGAAACAGCTGTATGTCTATATGACCAGGCATGGGGCTATATTGAAAGGTTCTGCCTATATTTCCACCTATGTCTTCTGGCTTAAGTTGGCAGGTCTGCTGGCCTGTGCACATCTATGAAGCTGAAAGGAGGGATAGACCTGCAGTCTGCTATGGCCTAGAGGGAGCAGTCTGTGCCAGTCTCTGGGGTCAGAACCCTGAATCTGGGAAGTGAAGAGGGTGATGCCTTGTCTGTCTCTCCACCCCTCACAGTGGGAAGACCTCTGGCCCGCTCCTCTTTGTCAGTCACCCCTCCTCACTCCATCACTCTTAATATCACTTACTACTCTAGGGAGTCTGGAAAACTGCTCTGCAGAAAGCAAAAGAAGCAAAAGAAAGCTGCTCCAGGTATGCCTGGAAGACAGTAGAATGGGCATATCGTCCTGCTAGTCAGTCAGGAAGGCTATCCTGATTTGGCCACTGAGGTGTTGTGAGGTTTTGGGGTTAGAGGGAGTTTGACATTCTCTCTAGGGGAGCAGATCCGTGCAGCTTCCCAGGATGCATTCACGGGCTGTGTTTTGTACCTCTCAGTGTTCTCCTGCAGTTAGGAAGAGCTAGTGTTCAAGCTGGAAGCAGGGCGTTGGAAGATCGAATCTTCGGAGGGGACCCAAGCTAGCAATCCCCCTATTCTGGGAGGCTACAGCCATCTCTGGTTCCTTTCAGAATTTAAACAAAATCTTTTTTCCCCTCTCCTCTTAAGACTTGGTGATCATGTTCTTCTGTTTTTTCATTCTCGTCTCACTTCTATGCTTCAAGTGAAGTCATCTATGCAAATATTTTGGATTTTCTTACAGGAAAGATTCCATGATGAATGTCCCCAGTAGGCTATCAGGACCTTCCTTCCAGGACTTATTTTATACTGCTAGAGCATAGGATCTATAGGACACTAAAAAGTTCATGTTTAACAGAGTGGAATCTGCATCCAAAGCAGGTATTGTTTGCCAAAATGGATGCTCGTTTCTCTGGTACAAATGCTGAGAAGGAGGTGGGTATCACTCAAAACACTAAGGACATTAAAATAATTCTTTGGTATTTTTGTTCTTACTGTAGGACACCAGCTTTTTCTTCCAAACTATCCACAACACATTCCTACATTACTGTATAAACTAGGTTGAAGACCCAAACATCTGGATAATTGTTATCCCAGAAGGTGAAGAAAATAATAAGGGCATTGATAATCTATTCTATGAAATCCTAGAAGAAAACTTTCCAAACCTAAAGAGGCATTCAAAGATATACAAAGGACTCCAAATAGAATCACCACAAGAAAATCTTCTCCAAGGCACATCATAGCCAGATTGGTCAAATCCACAGACAAAGACAAGATACTAAAATTGGCAAGAGAGAAATGTCAAGTAACCTTACAAAGGTTACCCCATCAGGTTAACATCAGACCTCTCATCAGAAACAATGCAGGCAAGGAAAGAATGGGTAAATATATTCAAAGTGTTAAATGAAAACCAATTTCAACCAAGATTACTATTCCTGGTAAGATTATCCTTCATATGAGAAGAAAAGATAAAAACATTCTCAGATTAAAAACAAAAACAAACAAACAAACAAAAAAACTGAAAGAATTGACCAATTATTTTTTTCTCACCACCGCATGGAACCTTTTCAAAGACTAACCATATGGAAAAAATTAAGCTTTTACAGATTCAAAGGCATATAAACTATAGCCAGAATGGAAAAATTTCAGGAAAAATCCTCGAAAATACACAAACACATGGAAACTAAACAACCTACTCCTGAATGACTTTTCAACTGCTGAAGAAATTAAGTCTGAAATAAAAAGATTTATGGAAACAAATGACAATGAGTACACAAGATTCCATAATATATGGGGCACTGCAAAAGTAGTCATGAGAAATTCATACCAATTAGTGCATGTAAAAAAAAGATGGGAAAGTGGCAAATAGAGAACCTAACATCATGCCTCAGGGAATTGGAAAAACAAAAACAAAAACAAAAAAAATGCCAGGAGAAAAGCAATAGTAAAGCCTCAAGCAGAAATAAATGAAATAGAAAATAAACGAACTATATAGAAAATAAATGAAAGTGAAAGCTGGTTCTTTGAAAAGATTAACAAGATTGACACACCATTAGCTAGACTTCTTAAAAGAAAGAAAGAAGGGCTGGGAGGTGGCGTGGTGATTAAGGGCGCTGGACTGCTACATAACTGACCATGGTTCAAATCCAGATCTGGTGGCTTTCTCTTTCTCTCTCTCTCTCACCCCCCTGTCTGGTCAAATTAAAGTAAATTAATAAATAAGTAAATAAATACAGTTAAATAAAATAATTCTTTAAAAAAAGAAAGAAACCAGGTAAATCAAATACATAATGAAACAGGAAATAAACAACAGATACAATTTAAATACAAAGCATCATTAGAAGATACTATTAGTGACTACATGCTAACAAAAAAAAGAACATGGAGGAGATTAACAAATTTCTGAATGCATATAATCTACCAAGATTGAATCAGGAAGACATAGAAAGCCTGAATAGACCCATAACAGGCCATGAGATTGAATCAGTAATAAATAACCTCCCAACAAAGAAAAGCCCAGGTCCTGATGGCTTCACTTCTGAATTATACAAAACTTTTAAAGAAGAGTTAATCCGGGGACCAGCAGTTAGCGTAATGGCTATGTCGCTGGACTCCCACGTAGTCGACCGCGGTTCGAGTCCCGGACCCGGCGGCTTAAACTCACGCCAGGCGCGTGTGCGTGCGTGCCCAAGATCCCGAGAGGAGAATGGAGGAGAAGGGATTGCGGCGTGGCCATCCCCCCTGGGGGGTGATTTCTCGCTTTCTATCTCTCTGTCTCTCTGTCTGTCTGGCAAGCGCACACGCCCTATAGCGAAAAAAAAAAAAAAACCTCTCCAAAAAAAAAAAAAAAAAAGAAGAGTTAATCCCATTCTACTCAAATTATTTCTAAAGATCCAAAAGGAAGGAATCCTCCCAAAATCATTTTGAGAAGCCCCTATCATCCTCATCCCCCAAACAGATAAAGACATGATAAAAAAGGAAAACTACAGACCAATATCTCTGATGAATATAGATGCAAAAATTCTCAACAAGATACTTGCAAATTGTATCCAACAACATGCAAAAAAGTTTATTCCTCGTGACCAGGTAGGCTTTATTCCAGGGTAGTTAAACATATTTAAGACCATAATGCAATACACCATATTAACAGAAATAAAGATAAGAGCCATATGATCATGTCAATTGATGTATAGAAAGCATTCAAAAATATACAACATTGTTTCATGATTAAGACTCTTAGCAAAATTAGCATTGAAGGATCATTTCTCAACACAGTGAAAGCCATATATGAAAAATCTATAGTTAACAATATAGTGAATGGGGAAAATCTGAAAGCTTTTCCACTAAAAACTGGTAAAAGACAGGGCTGCCCACTTTCTCCACTCCTTTTCAATATAGCACTGGAAGTTCTAGCCAATGCAATCAGAAAAGAGAATAGAATAAAAGGCATTCAAGTAGAAAAAGAAGAGTTGAAAATATCTTTAATTGCAGGTGACATTATGACATACATAGAAGACCCAAAAGTATCCATGAAAAAACATCTCAAAGTAATAAATAAATACAGTAAAGAGTCAGGATACAAAATCAACATCTAAAAATCTACAGCATTTCTATATACAAACAACAAACTGACTGAAGTAGAAATAAAGAAAAGAATCCTTTTTACCATAACCAGAAAATGTATAAGATACCTAGGGATAAATCTAACCAAGGAAGTCAAAGATCTTTCTAGGCAAAACTATGAAAATCTTTAAAAAGACATTGAAAATGACACAAAAAGTGGAAGGGCATCCCATGTTTCTGGATTGAAAAAATTAATATAATCAAAATGGCAATTCTACCCAAATTAGTCTACATATTTAATGCAATTCCAATCAAACTACCAGAAACATTCTTCACAAATCTAGAAAAACAAAATAATAGAAGTTGTCTGTAATCATAAAAGACCCTATATTCCCAAAGCAATCCTGCACAAGAAAAGTGGAGTGAGTGACATGACACTCTCTGACCTCAAAATATACTATAAATCTGTGATAATCAAAACAGCATGGTATTGGCCCAAAAACAGACAGATGGACCAACGGAATAGAACAGAGACCCCAGAAATAACCACCCCCCCCCAAATACAGCCAATTGATTTTTGACAAACAATATCAGTCAATCCAGTGAGAAAAGGAAAACCTTTAGTAAATGGTGCTGGAAAAACTGGGTATCCACCTACAGAAAGATGAAACTGGATCCCCATCTTTCACCATTAACAAAATCAACTCAAAATGGATCAATGATCTGAGCCTAAGACCTCAAACTATAAAACTACTGGTGGAAAACACTGGGGAAACTCTGGGAGACATTGGGGGTAAGCAAAGACTTCTTAAATAAGGCCCCCAAAGCATAGGCAATAACCCCCAAATTATACAAGTAGGATTACATCAGATTAAGAAGTTTCTGCACAGCAAAGGACACAGTAATTAGTATAAATAGACAACCCTCAGAGTAGGATGATATTTTTGTAAACTATACCTCCAATAAGGGACTGATAACCAGAATACATAGGGAACTCAAGTGGCTTACCTGGAAAAAATGATTAACCCAATTAGAAGATGGGAAATGAGCTGAACAAAAAAAAGTCTCTAAGGAAGACATACGAATAGCCATAAAGCATATGAAAAAATGTTCAACATCCCTCACCATAAGGCAGGTGCATTTTAAAACTACAATGAGAGCAAACTGTTGGTCTCAGCAAAAATCTCTCTTAAAAACAAACAAACAAACAAACAAAACACCACAGTGAGATACCACCTAACCCCTGTCAGAATGGCAAAGAGTGAGACCAGCAGTTAGTGTAATGGCTATGTCGCTGGACTCCCACGTAGTCGACTGTGGTTCGCGTCCCGAACCAGGTGGTTTAAAACTCACGCCGGGAATGTGTGCGTGCGTGCCCAAGATCCCGAGAGGAGAACGGAGGAGAAGGGATTGTGGCGTGGCCATCCCTCCTGGGGGGGTGATTTCTTGCTTTCTGTCTCTCTGTCTCTCTCTCTCTCTCTGTCTGGCAAGTACATGCGCCCTATAGCGAAAACGTCTCCAAAAAAAAAAAAAAAAAAAAAAGAATGGCAAAGAGTAAAAATACAAAAAATGAAAAGTGTTGGCAGGGTTTTGATGAAAGGAGAACTCTCCTACACTGTTGGTAGGAATGCAAATTGTTCCACCCACTATGGAAAACAATATGGAGGGTTCTTATAGACCTTTAAATAGAACTACCATGTGATCCAGCAATTACACTACGGAGTATCTACCCAAAGGACAGGATAATGGCCAGTCAGAAAAGCCCTTGTACATTAGTGTTTATCGTGGCATTATTCACTATTGCTAAGAAATGGAACCAACCCAAATGTCCATGAACATATGAATGGATTGGTAAAGTGTGGCACATATGCTTTATGGAATATTATTTAGCCATAAAAAAACAATAGGACCTTGGCATTTGATAGAAAGTGGTCAAATACAGAAGATTTGACCAACTTGAAGCAAGCCAAGCTATGAAAGAGAGACATTGTATGTCTCTATTGAATATATACTGACTGTCCACATTCTATACTAGAGACTGAAAGATTGGATAACATAAAAGCATTGAAAATAGTTATGTCCACTGGAAACAGTGTGGAAGGAGGGTAGGAGAGAGGAAGAGTATAGGGTAGGAAATCAGGGAGAAAAAATAGAAAGGCAGGACATTTGTGGGACACAGAAATGGTTTATTACCTGTTGATGATAACATGTATAGTATGCTCAACTGGACTGGTCTGAGATGTATATCATGTTGGGTAAATTCTCTTTTCAAGTGAAATAATGTATAGCAATGGAATATGTAAAAATAATAATACCAAAATTAAAAAAAAGAAAAACATGTCATATGTATGTGCACGCATGCCAAAAATCCCAAGAAAAGAAACAGAGAAGGTATGTGGCATGACTGTCCTCCACAGGGGTTGCTTTCCTCTCTCTATCTCTCTTTCTCTCTGTCTCTCTCTCTCTTTCTCTCTCTTTCATCTCTATGGCAAACACATGCACCCGCTAGCAATTTAAAAATAAAGAAAACGAAAAAAGAAAAGAAAATCTCAGCCAACATCCCTCATTAACATAGCTGCAAAAAAACCCTAACAAAGTTGGCAAATCAAATCCAGCAATATTAAAAAACAATTATTACTGAATGAGATTTGCCCCAGGAATTAAAGGATGGCTCAATATTATAAAATCGATGTAATTTACCAAATTAAGAGACTAAGAAAACTAAAACCTATGATCATTTCAATATATACAAACATTTTAAAAAACAGCAGCCCAACACCTAGCAAAGTGAGAATCCATGTGCACCTGAGGTTGGCCAAGTCCTTCCTGCCCCTTTAACCGAAAAGCCTCTGCCCCAAACCTCTGTTTCTGGCCCAACACCTAGCGGAGCAAGGTAGGAGGGTCTCTGTCTTCTTTCTGTCTCTGTCTCTGTCTCTACCTCTCTTTTTCTCTTGAAAATTTTCACACACACACACAAATATATATATATGCACACACACACATATATACATATATATGCTTTTTAAAATCTGTATCAGTAGATGGCATAATGGTTACGTTGCTGGACTCCCATGTAGTTGACCGTGGTTCGAGTCCCAGACCCAGTGGCTTAATTTCAGGCCGGGCACGTGTGCGTGCATGCCCAAGATCCCTAGAGGAGAATGGAAGAGAAGGGATTGCAGTTGCAGTGTGGCCATCACCCATGGGGGGGGGGCTAATTTCTCACTCTCTGTCTCTCTGTCTCTTTCTGTCTTTCCTGCGAGTGCATGCGCTCTATAGCAAAAACCTCTCAAAAAAAAAAAAAAAATTGTAAGTACTGTCTCTTGTCTCTGACCTCTCCTTTGTTTTTTTTTGTCTCTCTTTAAAAAAAAAAAATTCCCCATCATTGTTTTTGTTTTGTTTCACATTTTTTATTGTCCCCCCCCTTTATTTCCTTTTCTTTTACCTGACTTTCTCACCTTGCTTCTCAGCTTCCACACACTGATCATCTAGATAGGTCTAGGGGCACAGCAGTGAAACATCTGAATACTTTCAAGGTCATAGAAAACCTCAACCCACACTGACTGTTACAGAAAGGAAGAAACTTATCTTCATAAATCTGAATTCAAATCTCTTTCTGTGGATACCATGTTGCAAAACACAGTAGTAGAGGAGAAACAGGCATAGAAGTACCTCACAGTAAAGCGAAGCATACAAGCTTACAGTAGCAGAAATCTCCAGCAAATTAGCCAAATGTGAATATACCACCAAATGACTAAAACTCAGAGAAGAGAGATTGCAAGGTGAGCAGCAGGGAGAAATATGGAGTTGCAGTGAGCACGGCTCATCTCCTTGAATTCTTACTTGAATGCCCACAGCTCAGCTCAGGTGCACCTGTTCTTAAAAAACTGGGAGGCCTTTGTAATATCTAGTTCCATGGACAAAAGTACAGGTTGATTGGTGAGGATCAGCAAACATAACTGCAGAAATATTCAGGTAATCACCTCCCACACACCTCTAACACTCAGAATTAACTCCAAGAAAGTAGAAAGTAACATACAATTTGTTGGATGACTGGAAAATACCACAGAGGCACGAGAAATATGGAAAACCAAGAAAATATCTCTCCCCCAAGGGGAAAGAACAGTCCTTCATCATTCACTGACAATACAATGACCAAAACCACAGACAGAGACAAGATACTAAAATTGGCAAGAGGGAAACGCCAAGTTACTTTCAAAGGATATCCCATCAGGCTAACATAGGACCTCTCATTGGAGACAATGTAAGCAAGGAAAGAATGGGAAAATTTATTCAAAGTGTTAAGTGAAAAACAATTCAACCAAGAATACTTGACTTTTCAACCAATATACCTGGCAAGATTATCCTTCATATGGAAAGAAAAGACAAAAACATTCTCAGATAAACAAAACTGAAAGAATTTATCAACACAAGGCCAGCTCTTCAAGAAGTTCTGAAGGAAGTGCTATAACAGGAAAACGAAAAACCGACAGACAGAAATAAGAGAACAGAAAATTACTAATGAAAAGGCCAACGTAATGGTAGGGACAGTTCAGAAATATCAAGAATAATGTTGAATGTTAACTTTCATGATTTTAACAGAAAGATCAGACCACAGTAACACTACAAATTCAACAAAAGAGAGATTACATGAGACTGAACTGGTAAAATAGAATTCTATGACATTTGTCTAAAACACTACTGATTTTCTTCTATGCTTTGTCTTCCAAATCTGAGGATTTTTTTTTAGTAATTAATAGGTTCAACAATTTTAAAAAATTCTTAATTCAAACAGAAACTTTTCTCCCTTCCTGATCCCTTTGCAATTGGAAAATATTTGTGAGCATTCTTATCTTATGGCAGAAAGATACTTGTGTAAATTCAATAATGCAATAATATCTGTTGCCTTGCATCAGAAATTAAACTCTTATGGGGCTTTGTGCAAATAACAGACTGAATTGAGATTAACCTAATTAATTTATACCTCTCTTTAGTAAAAAGGGGGGATGAGAAAGAAAAAAAATGTTTCAGAAGAAAATTACAGTGTACTTGTCACTAGATTCTAGCTTTGCCTGTATTTTCAGTTTAAGATCTTTTGTGAATCAATAAAATGTGAAAAAAAAATAGTATGAAAGGGAGGGAGGGCAAAAGGGAAGGAAAGAACAAGTGAAAGTATGCTTTAATTGATAAAAAAAGGAGAAGATATTTGCTGATATAGTAATTATCTTTGCCTTGACTGACATGCATGGTATTTGTGCTGGAAAAAGAAATGTACACTGTAAACACATGTGATTAAATGTAAATAAAAAATAAATTTTAAAAAATTTAAGAAACAATATTCAACATTCATTCATAATAAAAAAACTTTCAGAGAATTAGCAACAGAAAGGTACTTCTCAATCTGTAAAGGGACATTTACAAAAAGCATATGACTAAGATTAATCTTAATGGTGAAAGATTGAATGTTTTCCCCAAATAAATAGAGACCCAGGATGTCAGTTCATAATTCTGCTATTCAAAATTGTGCTGGAGATTCTAGCCAATTTGATAAAATGAGATAAATAAATAAATGGTATACATATTGGGAAGGAAAAACTAAAACTCCTTATTTTTAGAAGGTATGCTTGTCTAAAAAAATCCTAAGGAATGTACAAGAATGGCTAATAGAATAATAAGTGAGTTCAACAAAGTCATAGGATAAAAGGTGAATACACAAAATTCAATTCTACTTTAATATACTAGCAATGAACAACTGGAAATAGAAATTTGAGTAACTGCACTATTTAGCAACGAAACCCATTAAATGCTTTTGTATAAATCTAATGAAATTTGTGGATTATCTGTATGTTGAAAATTATAAATATGATGAAAAAAATAAAGATCAAAAGAATAAATATACCACATTTGAAAGACTCAATATTGTTAAAATGTCAATTCTCCTCAAACCAATCTACAGAGTCAACACAATTCCACTTTAAAGATCACAGCACAATTTTTTATAGAAGTTGACAATCTAATCCTAACATTTATATGGAAAGGCAAAGTAATACCTCTTTTCAGATTTATATATTTGCTATAAAACTAAATAATCAAGACAGTTTGTTTTCTTTTGTTTTGTTTTGTTGAGAGAGATAGGGCACGTGTGCTCACCAGACAGGCAGAGAGAGACAGAGAAACAGAAAGCAAGAAATCACACACACACACCCTCCCCCCCCCCCCCCCCGCCCCAATGGGGATGGCCATGCTGCAGTCCCTTCTCTTCCATTCTCTTCTTGGGATTTTGGGCATACACGCACACATGCCTGCCATGAGTTTTAAACCACTGGGTCCAGGACTCAAACTGCGGTCGACTATGTGAGAGTCCAGCAAGGTAACCATCACACCAGCTGCTGGTCCCAAGACAGTTTAGTGTGTAAGAAAAATAGACACATAAATCAGGGCATCATAATAGTCCAGACACAGACCTTTGTATATGATCAACTGATTTTTCAACAAAGGCAGTTTGATGGATAAAAGATAATCTTACAAGTAACTAGGAGAATCACCAGATATTCAAACACAAAATGAATGTAGCTCAACTTGTATCACACAGCATACACAAAAAATAAATCAAAATGCGTCAGTACACCTAAATGTAAAATCTAAAACTATGAAAATTCAAGAATAAAATATAAAAGGGAATATTTATGACTTGGATTATACAAAGAGTTTTAAGGTAGGACACAAAAAATACAATTCATGAGAGAAAATAATAAATTATACTTCACCAAAATTAATACTTTCTATTGTGCAAAAGATACTTTAAGAAAATGAAAAGAGAAGCTACAAATTGGAAGAAAATATTTGAAAAACATTTATCTGACAAGGAATTTGTGTCCAGAATATATAAAGAAGTCTTAACTCAATAAGAAAAGAAAATTTCTAAATGGGCAGATTTGAACAGACACATCACCAAATAAAATCTATATGTAGTAAACAAACATAAGAAAACATGCTCAAACATCATTGCTCGTTAAGAAAATACAATTTCAAGACTCTGAGATTCCTCTACTTACCTATTACAATATCTTAAAAAAAAAAAAAAAGTAGACCAACCAACCAAAAAGGACAATACAAAGTATAGGTGAGGATGCAAAGCATTCAATCTTCATACGCTGCAGCTAGTGGAAATGTGAAATGGCACAGCCAATTTAGAAATCATTCCTCATAAAATTGAACATACACTTTACCATAAGATTCAGCAATCCTAGTCCTCAGCATTGACCAAAACCAAATGAAACATGTCCTTATGAAGAGTTGTACACAAACAATTGTGGAGGACTGCGTGCTGAGAGTGAGAAGGGGTTGAAAACA
Source organism: Tupaia tana (assembly GCA_026018925.1). Taxonomy (NCBI): domain Eukaryota; kingdom Metazoa; phylum Chordata; class Mammalia; order Scandentia; family Tupaiidae; genus Tupaia; species Tupaia tana. Next base: position 40,072,127 of record JAKSZU010000005.1, read on the forward strand.
GTAAGGTAAAGACAGTGGAGGACAGTGCAATTCTATTGTTGAAAAAAAAAACAAAAAAAACAAGAGGTCTTCAAAAAAGTTCATGAAACATGTATTATGAAAATTCTATGCATGAATTTCAATTTTTTACACCCAAATAAACTTGTACTGCAGTTCTGTTTTTCATAAACTTTGTTCCATGATAGAGGGCACACACATGAGAGAGAGAGAGAGAGAAGAACACTTGACAGAGTGTCATCATGTCAAATCCTTTTCCCCAGCAATCCAGTTCCTCAATCTTGGGCACATGTACAGAGCAACCAATGTGTTTGCAGGTCAACCCAAGGTCCAAACCCACGGTCAGCCATGCAGCTTTCAGCACTATAGTCGAGTATACTACAGACTGTGCCACCAAGGTTGGACCATTCTCCATAAACTTTTTTTAAAATGTTTTTGCTGGGACCAGCAGATGGCGTAATGATTACATTGCTGGACTCTCATGTAGTCAACTGCGGTTTGAGTCCCAGACCCTGTGACTTGAAACTCATGCTGGACACATGTGCATGCTTGCCCAGAATTCCCAAGAGGAGAATGGAGGAGAAGGGATTGAGGTGTAGCTATCACTTTAGGTCTCTCTCTGCCTTTCTGGCAAGTGCATCTGCCCTTAAAGCAAAAATCTCTCTTAAAAAAAAAAAAAGGTTTTGGCCATAGGGTTTGTGCATTCACCAGAGAGAGAGAGACAGAGAGACAGAGAGGGGGAAATTGAGAAATCATCCCTCAGGGGGTACAATCGTGCCAAAATCCCTTGTTCTCCATTCTCTTGGGATTTTGGGTGCACACACACACACATGCACCCAGTGTCCCCCAATCCAGAAATCAAACCACGACCAGCCACATGGGAATCCAGTGCCTTAACCACCATACCACTTGCTAGCCCCTCTATAAGCTTATAAAACTCCCCTCATTTGACTTTTTCTAATACTTCATTTTTTTTTCATTGCTAGAGAGCATATGTGCTTTTTCTCATTCTCTGTCTTTCTGGCAAGCACATGCACAGAGAAAGAGATAAAGAGAGAGAGAGACAAAGAAAGCACCCCCTCAATGGGGCAGGGTCATTCACTATCCTTTTTCTCCATGTTTTCTCTATACTTTCAGGATTTGGGGCGCGCACACACACACACACACACACACACTATGTTTTCCAGGTAACTAGGGTCAGCATTTGAACCTCAACTGGCCTTACAGGGCTGTGCTATAGAATCAGTCTCCCTCATATGTTGTTACTTGAAAGAAAATACAGTAAGACAAAAATTCTGGGCAGATGTTATAGTTAATTGTAGAAAATAAATTCAAAACATAGGAATTTTAGTGAACATATTTAAAATGCTGGAGTGAGAAGGACTTCCTAAGCATGGCACTTAAGACTTAATAAATTGTAAAGCAAGTACAGATACATCTGAATACACAAAGATTATAAACCTGTATATCACGAAAAGCAAGACAACCTGGGAAAATTAGTTATAATACATAAGATATAAAAAGAATTGATATTCTGGGACCAGCAGTTAGCATACTGGCTATGTTGCTGGACTCCCATGTAGTCGACTGCAGTTCAAGTCCCAGACCTGGTGGCTTAAACTCATGCTGGGTGGGCGTGTGTGCGTGTGTGCCCAAGATCCTGAGAGGAGAATGGAGGAGAAGGGATTGTAGCATGGCCATCACCCCTGGGGGGTGATTTCTCACTTTCTGTCTCTCTGTCTCTCTCTGTCTTCCTGGCAAGTGCACGCGCCCTATAACAAAAACCTCTGAAAAAAAAACAAAAAAATGTTGAAAAAAAGAATTGATGTACTTAACTTTTCAATCTAGCGAAAGAGTTTTGTTTTGTTTCATGTTGTTGTTGTTTTTGCTATAGGGAACATGTACTCAATGAAGAGAGACAGAAAAAGTGAGAAATCACCCCTCCAGGTGGGATGCCTACACAACAACTCCCTTCTCCTTTATTTTCCTCCTGGGATTTTGGGCACACACTTACACAAAACCAGCATGATTTTCAAGTCTCCAAGTCCAGGACTCAAACCAAAAATGCATCACAACTATTCTTATGACCCAATGTATAGAGATTTAGCCGTAAAGATATTCATCATTTTTTGTAGCAGTAGAAACTCGTAAACAACTTAAATACCCAGAAATATCTGACTCTAAATTAATTAAGTCACATGTATACCATGAAACATTTCACAACTGTTAAAACTGTTTTAAATGGATATATATTTGTTAACAAGAAAATATAATCATGCTATTTATAAGTAATAAGGTTATTTTAAGAAGAACGTTAAGTATGATTTAGTATCCATTAACAAATAAAAAGAAAGTGTGTGCTTAAAGAACCTAGAAGGTCATGTTTTAAACCATTTAAAAAAATAACTGTGAAAGTGCACATGTGCTCAGGAAAGACACGGGAAAGGAGAAGCAGAAACAGTTCCCAGACGGAATAGTCATCACACCAAAATCCCTTCTTCATTTTTCCTCCTTTTGGGATTTTGGGCATGCATACACATGCACCCAGAGTGTTTTTCAAGCCTCCAGGTCCAAGACTCAAACTGTGCAGTTGGCCTTGTGGGACCCAGCTCTCTTAACCACCAGGTCACAGGCTGGCCCTAGAAAGGCATGTTATAAAGATTATAAATGATGATTTGTGGGTAGATTTATTGATTATATTTTCCTTACAGTGAACTTTTTTTTTGTGTTATTTTTGGTTTTTAGCATAAAACCTATTTATAGATCTACAGAGTCTTCAAAGCACTTTCACATATAATATTTTACTTATATTATTAATTTATTATATATCATGCAGTAAATTAGGTATCATAGATAGCTTATTACTAGTTTTCATTTAAATAACCAAAAGTCAAAAGCAGTTTAGTGACTTGCTGAGTGTCAAGTGACTATTATTAGATCCATCGATTCCAGTTCTTCCTCCAAACCCAAGATCATCTTCCTCATCTAAAACATCAGTGTTTCTCACAGGAAATACTACTAATAGCTCTTATGTCTATGCAATATAATTTTTTCTAACTTAAAAACAAAACACCTACTTAAACCCTAGTTATAAGCCAGATAGATCTAATGAAAGATAGTTTTGATCATGTGCTGTATTTTATTTATTTATTTATTTATTTATTTATTTATTTATTTATTTGATAGGGAAGTGACTTCAAACACATTTTGAAGAAACCAACATTTCATGTGTAGGTTCTTGACATATTTCATGTGTCAAGACACTCCCAGCAGCCTTCTTGGTGGAATTTCAGAGGGACACTCATACAAAATAAGATTTTTTTTTTTTTTTAGGTTTTTGCTATAGGGCATGTGCACTCACCAGAGAGACAGAAAGACAGAGAGGAAAAGTGAGAAGTCTCCCCCACCAGGAGGGATGACCACACTTCTCTTTCCTTCTTCCTTTGGGGATTTTGGGTACACATGCACATGCACCAGAGTGATTTTAAAGTCATGGGTCCAGGACTTGAACCACAGTGCAGTTGGTCATGTGGAAGTCCAGTACCTTAACCACCACGCCACCTACTGGCCCCAAAACAAGAATGTTTTATGACTTTTTTTTTTTTGAGAGGTTTTTGCTATAGGGCACATGTGCTCACCAGAAAGACAGACAGACAGAAAACAAGAAATCACCCACCTAGGGAGGATGACCACACTGCAATCTCTTCTCAGTTCTCCTCTCGGGAACTTGGGCATGCATTCACATGTGCCCTGCGTGAGTTTAAGCCACCAGGTCTGGGACTCGAACCATGGTTGACTACATGGGAGTCCAGCAACAGCCATGTAATCACCAACTGCTGGTCCCATGTTTTATAGTTTTATTAAGGCAAGAAAACCCATGTAGTCACAGTGATAAGTGTGGCAACATCTTAAAACAAAAGAAAAAAAAAAACCACTTCATTTTATTTAGAGTGAGGGTAAGAAGAAAGAAATGCTTGCTTTAATCAAATTATCCAAATTTTCCCCTAGCTCTGGCAGCCCCATTGCAAAAATATAGCTAGTATGTACATACACAATCTAGTTAAGAGGCAAAGTAAACTTTTCATTGATATCCATGATAAAAAAATGTATAAAAATAAAAATTCAATGATAATTGAAATAATTATTCATTAGTTGCCCCATTTTTTTATGCAATGTTTGTCTAGATAAATTGTAAAAATTTGTAACAGTGACTTGTTAATTTGCACTTTGGCAGTACTCTCCAATATTGACATAAACTGGTAAATGAATAAATAACAGGGCAAGAGAGAAGCATAAAAATTCTCTTGAATATTTCTGCAGTTCAGACACAAATTGTTTCAGGAATGTATTACTTTGTTACAGAGTACATAATAAAATGTCAAAACAAAATCAAAATGAATAAAGTTCCAATGAGCATAAAAAGGCCTTTAATCAGCAAAACATGTTCACTTTTGGCATTAGTTCTATTTGCTCATAGGCAAAATGTATAAACCGGATCGAAGATATCCAGGAAAAGAAAGGATCATAAGTAAAATAAATAGCATTCTACATTTCTCTGTGAAGTACAATACTTTGTAATAAAATCACTATTATTTTGTAATAAAATTACTATTTGTAATAAAAACCCTTGCAATAAAATGTAAAGGATACTTTCACATTTTCAAACTATAAAAATCATTTATTCGTGAATAGATGGAATTATTTTTTTCAAAAAGGATACTTGTCAAAAAATTTAATTGGGGTCATTATTATGTACTCTCCCTCCCACATATTTTTATATCTTTCTATAGTTTTCCTTTTTCCTGCTTCCCTCAGCACAAGTCTTACCTTCCCAAAGATAGGAGATTCATCAATAGCTCCCTCCCTCCAAACTTCAAGCTGACTTACCCATACAGATTAGGAAAGTCAATGTCTTCTATGCCATCATCGAGCCTGGAGAGTTCTTCTGATATGCTTAAATGGCCAAGAAATGCAAAAAATATATCATTACAGAGTTGCTACATGGAATACTGAGGTAAAACATTTATTTGAATAATAAGAATTCCATGAATATAGGGGATATAGTTATCATAACCTAGCTCACTGAAAGATCTAACTTTCTACAAAAAGAAATCTTAAGAATCACTTTCCAGAAAACTATTTTCTCATGGGTACTTTCAGGACTAAATTTTGCACATTTCTATCTTCCTTTTCTCTCTCTCTAGATATTTGGATTTTGACACCAGTATCACATAGTGGCACAGTTCTGAAAACTAAGGGATATACTCAAGGACTATTAGCTATGTTCTTGTAACAAAGTTCTGAAGATACATCCAGGGACTGACTATTCATTTGTTGAGGGCTCCTCTGCTTCCTGTCCACTGGTACCTTCTTGTTATGTTCAAATGGATTCCTTTCACTTTTGTGTTCTAACACAGGCACTCTGATACTTTGCTAAGAATTTGGACTATTAGTCATTAAGGGTGAAGACTAGGAATAAGAAGACTCTCTCTTTGACCTGTTCCTTCACTTACTACTACTGTTCAAAAGACAAAGAATATCACACAGAGAAGCTTACCTTGATAGCACATTAGAAATAGTGTGAAAAGAACTTACTATTCCCGTGGTAGCTCCTTAAAGTCAATATCTCAAATCTCAGTGTCTCTGCAGGTTGTGTGTACATGCATACATATATATGGGTAAACACACACATACACATATATTACTTTGTTTGTATCTTACGCTGGATGGCTGAGTCCACTCATGGATGAATCTTTAGATTTATATATGGCTGTGCTAAAGAATTAAAAAGGTAAATAGTAAGATATCATGTGACTTCCTAGACTTACTGATTTAGTTCAAAGCAATTACAATTACTCTTACACTTATAAACTGATCATTAAAAAGTCAATGTATAATCAAGGACTCCTCCATAGGAGCTGAGAACTAGTGCTTTCAGGGATTAACAGTAATGAAGATTTTCTGCTGAAACTTCACTCTCCAAACCCCATTTTCAACTGGTAGAGCACCCCTGTATCCTCTGTCTCTGTCTCTCTCTGACATTCCATTTTTTTAAATTTTTGTCTTTTCACCTTTTTAAGGTAAAGTACTTTCTTGGCTCTCAGCTCTTTATCTTGCTGATAATCCCCTTTACCCTCTACCATTTAGGAGAGGCAAAGTGCAGGTCTTCAGAAGAAGACTGACTCCTCCATAGGAAATGAGAAATAGTGGTTGTGACAATGTGGTTTTTACTTTTTTGCTTTTTAAAAAATAAAAATAAATAAATTTTTTTCTTTATCTTTCTCACTCTCTCTTTTTCCTTTCTCTTTCTCTGTTTTCTTATCTTTTTTCTTTTACCTCATCATTTTGCTGCTCAACCTTCATGTACTGAGTGTCTAGAAAGGTCTAAGTGAACTGTAACCAAACATCTGTATACTATTAGGGTCAACATATTCCTCAATTCCTACTGAATCTGCTGCACAAAGGGAGAAAAATGGAATGGCAAAGAGATTGCAGATCACTTTCTCCTGAATGGCTCTGAATGCTCTGATTGAACTTCTAGAAATTACAAATTTATTACCCATCAGATGACTTAAAATGACTACAGAAACACAAGAAGTATGAGAAATAAAGAAAACACCTCTCTTGCTAGGAAAAAGGATAATTCCTCTTCATCCACAGATAGTACAATGGGACTTGCAGAAATGTCTGACAAGGAATTTAGAATTTTCATAGTGACAAAGCTAACAGAGATACAAGAGAAGAGTGACAATGAACTCCAGAAGAGGCAGGAGGAAAGAGCTGATGAGTTACAGGAGTTGAGGAAGTTCTTCTACTATCTAAAAGAGGAAACACACATCATAAAAAAGAATCAAATGAAACTGTTAGAGATGAAGGCTATAATACAGGAAGTCAAAACCTCCCTTGAAAGTATTAAAACAAACTAGTCATACAGAAGATTGAATCTTAGATGTAGAAGACAGAATTGCTGGCCTAGAAAAATTTATCATGCAGACTGAGAAAATAGCCCCCCCCCCCCCGAAATGAGAATAATATACAAGAAATGCTAGATATCAATAAATGTCCAAACATCTGGATAATCGGTATCACAGAAAGTGAAGAGACTAATGAGGGCATTAATAATCTATTCCATGAAATCCTGTAAGAAAATTTTCCAAACCTAGAGAAGCATTCTAATAGAATGGACCCCAAATAGAATCAACTCAAGAAGTTCCTCTCTAAGACACATTGTAGCCATATTGACCAAAAACACAGACAAAGACAAGATACTAAGATTGGCAAAAGAGAAAGTTATCTACAAAGGATATCCCATCAGGTGAACAGCAGACCTCTCATTGGAAACAATGCAAGCGAGGAAAGAATGGGAAAATATATTCTAAGTGTTAAGGAAAAAGCAATTTTAATCAAGAATACTGTACCCAGTAAGTTTATCCTTCATATGGGAAGACCAGAACATTCTCAGATAAACAAAACCTGAAAGAATTTATCGACACCAGACCAGCTCTCCAAGAAATTCTAAAGGGAGAGCTATATACATACATATATATATGTATGTGTATATGTATGTGTATACACACACACATATATATATATATATATAAACTAAAGTCGGACACACAGAAATAAGAGTTCACAAACAACTAAGAAAATGGTCAGCTTACTGGTAGGGATAAGTCCAGAGTTGAATGTTATCTTTCAGAATGTAAACAGAAATATGGGACCACAACAGAAGATAAAGTACATGAACCGAACTGGTGAAATAGAATCTTATGACTTTTGACTAAAACTTTACTGATTTTCTTCTATGCTTCCTCCTCCCTCCCCGGAGTTAAGGATTTTTGTCTTCTCTTGAGCTATTGATAGGTTCAAGTAGTTTGAACAGAATCCTAACCTGTTTCCTGGTTTTAAGGCTTAAGCAAAGTTCTCTTAACATTTTTAAATTTTGATTTATTGAAGCTAAAACTACTTTTGTTGAAAGTAAAGAAGATATTAAAAATACCTATTTAATGACCACGGTCAGTTATATAGCCTCAGCTAGGTGCTACTTTATAGTATTTTCATTCTACTCTCAGAGTTGCATGCCTAAAGTCAGACATGTGTTCACAGATATGTATGCACCAGCCAATCTTGCTATTGAAAGTAGTTATATTAATTAAGATATTTTGTGAATCAATAAAATGTGGGGAAAAATAAATAAAAAGGAATGGAAAGCAACTGCAGATGCCAGAGATAGTGTGGGAGGAGGATGTGAAATGGCAGAGGGTAAGAAATGGGAGGGGGCGGAGTATTACATATATGAAACAAGAAATGGAAAATTATTTGTTGACAATAACATGTATGATTAAGACACTATACAGTTTATTCTGTATGGGAAATCGCATTTTGTATGTTGTGATGCTCAGTGAATCAATGTAAAATAAATAAATTTTTAAAAAGTAAATTTTTTTTAAAAAATTAATGTATAATCAGTTATCTGGAGTCTATAATGTTCTAGGGGTCTTCAAAAAGTTCATATAAAATGCATATTATGAACAAACAATGTGTGAATTTTAATTTTTTGTCCCCCAAAAAACTAAAACTTTAATTCATTTTTTAACTAATTTTTTTTCATTATTCATGATATAACACATGCATAAGAAAGAGAGACAAAAACACCCTCCACAGGACTGTCATGCCAAATCCTTCCTCCAATCCTCCAGCCCATCATGATCCTGGGCACACCTACATGCCTCCAGCATGTTTTTATCCTGACCAGACTAGGACTTGTGCCATGAATGGAATATGGCCTCCAACTCCACAGTCTTGCATTCTACTAGCTTCTCTATGGAAGTTGAGCCTCCACGAATTTTTTTGCAACTCTTTGTATTCCTTAGAAATGATGCTTTGTACATTTGAAGTAAGTATTTTAGACCTGTCTGAAAAATTAATATTTTAAGTTTTAAGTGTAGTTTTTTTTTAACTACTGAAACTGGCCCAAGGTGTAAAGGCCTTTTGTGGTAGAATTTATTTCAAATATAACTCCAGTTTGTAGGAACCCATCCCTGTTTTCTCATAATTTCCTGTTTTCTAAGTTATTCCATCACTTCCTTACTTTCACCCACCATGCATATCTTTCTTGACCCTCTGATAGGGTCTAGTAGCTACAAGCCTGATTCAAGACTTCCTTTCATATAATGCTGTTTTTCTAGTGGGGGCACTAGCTTCATGTAGTGGCAGAGATTTGGAGGGTGAGGGATACGTCCTGGGTCTACAAAGCTTTGTTCTTTTCTGTTGATGGCTCTTCTGCTCCCTCATTGCTACCCCTAGTAAATCCAATTAGCCTTCTTTTCTCCCTTCACTCAATTTAATGAAGTCCCATACAAAAGTATTTTAAAATATTTCCTAAAAGTATTGGCTGTTGGATACTAGGATGGCAAACACACTTGGGGGAGGAAGCATTTTTCTTAAGATCTGACTTTTTTTTCTTAGTCCAAATTCATCTTAAAAAGATAGAAAGATAGCTATATCTCTGTATGTACGTATAGTTGCTCAGGGGTACAGGAGTTAACATATAAATATGTATATAAATAGTCTTTCTATCCATGTATATATCTAATCTATTAATTCAAATATCTATATTGGTTTAGGTATATCTCACCTTTCACTGGTATTTCCGTAAGCAGATACTGGTAGAAAGTTATATGAGGTAAAGCTGTAGGATTTAGAAAGCACATGTAGTCAGACATCACATGACTTCCTAGATGTCACTTTCTGGTCCAAATTAGCTACAATTAGCACATATAAACTGCTTGACCCTAAATTCACATGTAATTAAGTTATTTAGAAAGTTCTATATCCTTTTTCCATAGACCTAACTTTTTTTTTTTTTTTTGAGAGGTTTTTCACTATAGGGCGCGTGCGCTCGCCAGACAGACAGAGAGAGACATAGAGACAGAAAGCGAGAAATCACCCTCCAGGGGGGATGGTCACGCCGCAATCCCTTCTCCTCCATTCTCCTCTCGGGATCTTGGGCACGCACACACACGCGCCCGGCGTGAGTTTTAAGTCACCGAGTCCGGGACATGAACCACGGTCGACTACATGGGAGTCCAGCAACATAGCTATTACGCTAACTGCTGGTTCCCCATAGACCTAACTTTTTAAAAATTATTTTATTTTTTAATTTCAATTTCTTTTACACATTCAATCATGTTATTTAGCTTGCAAAGTGAATATTCCAACCTGTGTACATTTCTCACCAGTCTAGTTGACAATACTATAAAGTTATCTTCAACAGATAATAACCCATTTCTTTATATCTTTGTAGTAAATATCTTAGGCCAGGACTCCCCAATCCCTGGCCATGGACCAAGTCTGTGCTCTGTTAGGAACCAGGCCATACAGCCAGAGGTGAAGAATGGGTGAGAAGTTTCATCCGTATTTATAGCCACTCTCCATCACTTGCATTACTACCTGAATTCTGCCTCCTTTCAGATCAGTGACAGCATTAAATTCTCATAGGAACCCCAATATGGGGTCATCTAGTTGCAGGAAAACAAGCTCAGAGTTCCCACTGATTCTGCATTATAGTGAGTTGCATAATTATTTCATTATATACTACAATGTAATAATAATAATAATAGAAGTGCATAATACATGTAATATGCTTGAGTCATCCTGAAAGCCCCATTCCCATTCCTGTCAATGGAAATGTTATCTTCCATGAAACCAGTCCCTGGTGACAAAAAGATTATGGCTACTGTCTTAGGCTTTTGAAAAAATTTAATGACTCAAGATTTAAGTTCAGTTCTTTATTTTTGAACCTAACTACAACATGAAAGCATCTGATAAATTAACTATAAATTCAAATGCAGTTTATTGGTATAAATCCCTTTTACTTTATCTAAATTCTCAATTCTCAGGTCTTTCCATCAATTCTTACTTTCACCATTATAGATGTCTTCTCTGCTTATGTAAGGTCTACAAGTTGCAGCCCTGAAGTCAGGAGCTCCATCCAATGTGAAGGTGGGTATGGGCTTGTTGTGCTAGCCACATAGGTGGCAGAGCTCTGGAGGGTAAAAAAGAATTCTAGGGTCTATTAGCTTGGTTACTTTCTGCAAAGGGCCTCTCTGCTTACTGTCTACTACTACCTTCTCCTCACTCTAAATAAAATTCTTTCCTCTTTTGGTCAACTCTAGTAGTGTGTTATACACAGTAACCTAGGATGATAAAAACTAAAAGAAGACACCCTCTTTGATTCTTCTTCCTTTTCCTACTTCAATTTGAAAGACAAAAAATATTCCATATGGAATTTTACCATGAAAAGACTTTAGAAACAATATCAAGGAAATTCATTATTCCTCTGTTTCCAACTCATACAGAACAGTTGACAGAATTTAAAAGATACATAGTAAGATATTATGTGATTCCTTATAGTTAATGATTTGTTTCAAATGTGCTAACATCACTCCACAACTGAAAAAGTAATTGATATTTAATCAGATGTAACCTGTTATTTGGAAACTTTAATGTTCTTTCTCTAGAGAAATGTATTTTTGTACGCTTGTAGTGGTTATCATGGGTCATTGACAAAGTTTAATGACTTCAGATTTAGTTCAATTCTTTTGTATTGAACCTAATCGCAATGTGAAAGCATTACATGGTTTAATTTCTAATTCAACTGTTGTTTCTAAGCACAAATTGTACAAATTACTTTTTTTTTAAAGTTTATTTCTTGTGACAGGAAGAAAGGCAAGTATCTTTAACAGTGTCTCATACCATAAACCTCTCCTAGCCTTTCCTAAATACGTGCATACACCTGGCATGTACTGTCAACCAAGGAATCAAACCCCAATATTCCATATTGCAGAGTTTTTTTGTTTTGTTTTGTTTTGTTTGTTATAGGGCACGTGCACTCACCAGAGAGAGAGAAAGAGACAGAGAGACATCCCCAGGGGAGATGGCCACACCACAATCCCTTCTCCTCCATTCTCTTCTTGGGATCTTGGGCACGCATGCACACGTGCCCAGCATGAGTTTAAGCCGCCGGGTCCAGGACTCGAACCACGGTTGACTACATGGGAGTCCAGTGACATAGCCATTACACTAGCTGCTGGTCTCAGCACTGCAGAGTATTTCACAGCTGCAAAACTGTGACTGGGCCTAGGAACAAATTCTTTTTTCCCCATATAATTTCTTGATTCTCAAATCCTTCCATAAACTTCTTACTTTCACTATCATAGCTGTTTTCCCTGCTCTCATATAGTGCCAAGAAACTGCAGGCCAGAGGGAGGGTCTTCCTCCAATGTATGGTGTGTTTGGTTTGGGACACCAGTGTTATGTGGTGGCAGAGCTTTGAGTGGTGAGGAACAGATTAGGGTTTATTAGATCTATTTTTTACTGCAGAAGGCTCTGGTGCTACCTTTCCCCCCTCTTTAAATAGAATTCTCCTCTCCTCCCAGGGCTCACTCCAACGAAGTCTCATACTGTTTTCAGTTCATATCAGGTAGTGTCAAAGGATTATCCGGATGTTTGGACGTTTGATGGTATCCAGTATTTCTCGTATATTATTCTCAAACTTTTGGATAATTTTATCAGTCTTCATGGTGGATTTTTCTAGGCCAGCCATTTTCTCTTCTACATCTGAGATTCTATTTTCTGTATGATTGATTCTGCTTTTAATACTTTCAAGGGAGATTTTGACTTCCTGTATTATAGCCTTTATCTTTAACAGTTCCATCTGATTCTTTTATAGAGTGTGTAGTTCCTCTTTTAGATCTTGCATGAATTTCCTCACCTCCTGGAACTCATCAGCTCCTTTCTCCTGCCTCTTTCACAGTTCATTGTCTCTCTTCTCTTCCATCTCTGTTAGCTTTGCCATTATGAATGTTCTAAATTCTTTATCAGACATTTCCATGATTTCCATTGAGCTGTTTGTGGATGAAGAGGAGTTATTCTTTTCCCTCGGAGGAGAGGTATTTTCCTGCTTTCCCATATTTCTTGTGGCCCTGCAGTGATTTCTAGTAATCTGATGGATGGTGTGTTTCTTCCCAAACTTCAAGTCCAATCTGAGCATTGAGGAGTATACAGAAAAGGAAACAGAAAGAAAGAAACAACAGCAACAACAACAACAACAACAAGAAACAGAGAAAAAGAGAAGAAAAAATTAAGAGAAAAACTTAAAAAAATTAATATTTATAAAAAATTTTTAAAAAGCAAAAATAAGAAAACTGTGCAGTGTGCAAGCACGCCACACAAAATGACTAGTTCTCAGGAGCCATTAAGGTGTCTTCAAGAAGGCCTGTTCCCTTGCCTCTCCTTGTTTGGTAGGAGGAGAGGGAATTATTAACAAGATAAAGGGAAAGGAGGGGTCAGAAAGCCCAGAAAATGCTTTGCCTTAAAAAATTTTTAAAAGGAAAGCTTACCAAAAAATGAGAAGACAGAGACAGAGACAGAGGTAGAGAGACACAAAGACAGATACAGAGATAGAAGGCTTGAAAGGGGTCTTCCTACCATGCGAGTTTGTGTGCTGGAGGCTGAATTACCAGTGGAAAATCTACATTTCTCTGTTTCCCCTGAAATGGCTAGTTCTCAGGAGCCATGAAGGTGTCTTCAAGAAGGCCTGTTCCCTTGCCTCTCCATGCGAGTTTGTGTGCTGGAGGCTGAATTATCAGGGGAAAATCTTCATTTCTGTTTTCCTTGAAATGTCTAGTTCTCAGGAGCCATGAAAGTGTCTTCAAGAAGGCCTCTCATTCTGTTTTTAAACTGCATCTCCCTTATGATGAGAGATGTTGAGCATTTCCTCATATGCTTTTTGGCTGTTCATATGTCTTCCTTAGACAGATTTTGTTCAGCTCAATTTCCCATCTTTTAATTGAGTTCATCATTTTTTTCAGTAAGTTGCTTGAGTTCCCTATGTATTCAGGTTATCAGTCCCTTATCTGAGGCATATTTTACAAAAATATTCTCCCATTCTGAGGGTTGTCTATTCACACTAATTACTGTGTCCTTTGCCATACAGAAACTTCTTGATCTGACATAGTCCCACTTGAATATTTTAGGGATTATTGCCTATGTAAGTCTTTGCCTACTCCAGTGTCTCCCAGAGTTTCCTCAGTGTTTACCACCAGTAGTTTTATAGTTTGAGTCTTAGGTTCAGATCTTTGATCCACTTTGAGTTGATTTTTTTGTTAATAGTGAAAGATGGGGATCCAGTTTCATCTTTCTACAAGTGAAAACAACTTCCTACTCAGTTTTTCCAGCACCATTTACTATTCTTTTTCCCAATGGATTGACTGGTGTCCTTTGTCAAAAAACAGTTGACTGTAAGCTTTGGGGTTTATTTCTGGGATCTTTTTTTTTTTTTTTTTTTTTTTTTTTTTTTTTGAGAGGTTTTCACTATAGGGCGTGTGTGCTCGCCAGAAAGACAGAGAGAGACAGAGAGATAGAAAGTGAGAAATCACCCCCCGGGGGGATGGCCACACCGCAATCCCTTCTCCTCTGTTCTCCTCTTGGGATCTTGGGCATGCATGCACATGCACCCGGCGTGAGTTTAAGCCACCGGGTCTGGGACGCAAACCGGGGTCGACTACATGGGAGTCCAGCGACATAGCCATTACGCTAACTGCTGGTCCCCTGGGGTCTCTTTTATATTCCACCTGTTTTTGTGCTAATACCAAGCTGTTTTGATTATCACAGATTTATAGTATATTTTAGGGTCAGGGAGTTATATGACACCCACTCCACTCTTCTTGTGCAGGATTACTTTGGCAATATGGGTCTTTTATAATTCCAGACAAATTCTATGATTGTCTTTTCTAGATCTGTGAAGAATGTCTCTGGTAGTTTTATTGGAATTGCATTAAATATGTATATTAATTTGAGTAGAATTGCAATTTTGATTATATTCATTCTTTCAATCCAGGAATATGGGATGTCCTTTGACTTTTTTTGTGTGCTTTTCAATATCTTTTTTGAGATTTTCATAGTTTTCTTTGTAAAGGTCTTTGACTTCCTTAGTTAGATTTATCCCTAGGTATCTTATACATTTTGTGACTAGGGTAAAAGGGATTCTGTTCTTCAAATCTACCTTGTTCAACTTGTTCATATATAGAAATGCTATAGGTTTTTGGATATTGATTTTGTATCCTGACACTTCACTGCATTCATTTATTACTTTGAGAAGTTTTTTCATGGAAACCTTTGGGTCTTCTAAATATACCATCATGTCATCTGTAAATAAAAATATTTTCAACTCTCTTTGCCTATTTGAATGCCTTTTATATTATTCTCTTTTCTGACTGCATTGACTAAGAATTCCAGCACTATATTAAAAAGCAGTGGAGAAAGTGGGTAGCCTTGTCTAGTACGAGTTTTTAGTGGAAAAGCTTTTAGCTTTTACCCATTTAGTATAATGTTAGCTATAGGTTTTTCATACATGGTTTTTTTTTTTTTTAAGAGTTTTTTGCTATAGGGCGTGTGCGCTAACCAGACAGAGAGAGACAGAGAGACAGAAAGTGAGAAATCACCCCCCAGGGGGGATGGCCACACCGCAATCCCTTCTCCTCCATTCTCCTCTTGGGATCTTGGGCATGCACGCACACGCGCCCAGTGTGAGTTTTAAGCCACCGGGTCCGGGACGCGAACCGCGGTCGACTACATGGGAGTCCAGCGACATAGCCATTACGCTAACTGCTGGTCCCCGTCATATATGGTTTTTATTGGGTTGAGAATATACCAATCTTATTGAGAGTCTTAATCATGAAGGGATGTTATTTTTTATCAAATGCTTTCTCCTCATCAATTGAAATGATCATATGGTTTTTATGCATCTTTCTGTTAATATGGTACATTATATTTATGGTCTTGTGTATACTGAACCACCCTTGCATCTCTGGAATAAAGCCTACCTGGTTGTGCTGAATGATCTTTTTATATGTTGTTGGATACAATTTGCAAGTATCTTGTTGAGAATTTTTACATCTATATTCATCAATGATATTGGTCTGTAGTTTTCCTTTTTTGTCATGTCGTTATCTGTTTTGGGAATAGGGATGATGGAGGCTTCATAAAATGAGTTTGGGAGGATTCCTTCCTTTTGGATATTTAGAAATAATTTGAATAGAATGGGGTTTATTCTTTCTTAAAAGTTTTGTAGAATTCAGAAGTGAAATCAGGACCTGGACTTTTCTTTGCTGAGAGGTTATCTATTATTGATTCAATCTCATGGCTTGTTACTGGTCCATTCATGTTTTCTATGTCTTCCTGATCCAACCTTGGTAGATTATATACATCCAGAAATTTATACATCTTCTCCATGTTCTTGTTTGTTGGCATATAGTCACTCATAGTATCTTCTAATGATGTTTTGCATTTATATTGTGTCTGTTGTAATGTTGCCTGTTTCATTATGTAATTTACTTATCTGGTTACTTTCTTCTTCGTCAGTCTAGCAAATGGTGTAGATCTTGTTACTCTTTTCAAAGAACCAGCTTTTGCTTTCATTTATTTTCTGTATAATTTATTTTCTATTTCATTTATTTCTCCTCAAATCTTTATTATTTCTTTTCTCCTGGCACTTTTGTTGTTGTAGTTGTTGTTTTTCCAATTCCCTGAGGTATGATGTTAGGCTGTCTATTTGCCACCTTTCCATCATCTTCTTATGTGCAGCAATTGCTATGAATTTCTCTCTGCTTTTGACTGCTTTTGCCATGTCCCATAGATTATGGAAACTTGTGTACTTATTATCATCTGTTTCCATAAATGTTTTGATTTCAGATTTATTTCTTTTGCAGATAAGAAGTAGTTCAGAAGAAGGTTGTTTAGTTTCCATGTGATTGTGTATTTTTGAGGCTGTTTCTTGAAATTAATATTGAGTTTAATTCCATCATGGTCTGAGAAGATGCTAGATATAGTTTCTATCCCTTTGACTCTGTAAAGGTTTGATTTGTGTCCTCTCATATGGTCAGCCTTCTTTTTTTCCCTTTAACTTTTTATTTCAGTTTCTTTTATACATTAAATCACGTTACTTAGCTTGCAAAGTGAATATTCTAACATCTGTACATTTGTCACCAGCCCAGTTGACAATACTATAAAGTTATCTTCAATAGATAATGACCCATTTCTTTGTCCCATAAATGCCTTGTCTCTCTATTTTTTTTCCCCTTAATGTCCTTCCTCAGACTCTACTCCTTCACTCACCCTCCTCTCACACTGTATCTGGTATTCACAACCATTTACTATGTTTTTTATAACCATTAGCCATTCAGTTTCAACCATAGAATGTAGACACTTGATATATATTAAGTGGAGACAATCTTTGAAAAGGTTCCATGCTGGCAGGGATGTGGTGAAAGGGGAATTCTCCTCCACTGTTAGTAAACTGGTTAGCCACTGTGGAGAACAATATGGAGGTTCCTCAAAGACCTACAAATAGAATTACCATTGGATCCAGCAATCTCACTTCTGGGTATCTATCCAAAGGACAGGAGAATGCTCAGTCAGAAAAACGCTTGCACATTAATGTTTACTGCAGCATTATTCATGATTGCTAAAACATGGAACCAACCCAAATGTCCACAAACAGATGAATGGATTGAAAAAGTTTGGCACATACACTCTATGGAATACTACTCAGCCATAAAAAACAACAAGAACCTAGCATTTTATTGAATGTGATCGGATATGGAGGATCTATTGCTGAGTGAAGCAAGCCAGGATATGAAAGAAAGATACTGTATGTATCCACTTAATATATACTGACTATCCACTTTATGGTAGAGATCAAAATATTGGAGGGCATAAAAGCAGTGCAAATAGTTAGGGATGCTGAAGACAGTGTGGAACAGGAAGGGAAGAGTTATATAGAAGGATAGAAAGAGAACAAATAAAGAGGCATGACATTAGTGGGACACGGAAATGGTTTATTACCTGTTGATTATAACATGTATAGTATTCTCAACTGGACTGGTCTGAGAAGTATTTTGTGTGGAGCAAATCCTTTATACAAGCCAAATAATATATAGTGATTGAATGTTTTAAAAAAGTAATGAGAATATATAATAGTAATAATCATCTGAAGAAAAGATGAAAAGCTATTTGTTGCTGATGTTGTGGGTAGTAATGTCTTTGTCTTGACTGATATGCATTGTAATTGTGCTGGAAAATGAAGTGTAATTCACTGTAAAGATATATGTGATTGAATGTAATATGAATAAGATTATGATAATATCAAAAGAAAGTTTAAAAAAGGGGAGTCCATGCCAGAGTGAGAAAAACGTGTATTTGTGGTCTTAGGGTAGAAAGTTCTATAGAAGTCTGTCTGTCAAGCCCATTTGATTTATAATATCATTTAGGTCCTGTATCTCTCTGCTTATTTTTTGACTAGAAGATCTGTCTAAAGGAGATAATGGGGTATTGAGATCCCCAACAATTATAGCGTTGCAACCTATCTCTACTTTCAGCTCCCACAATCTTTCTTTCATGTATTTAGGTGCTCCTGAGTTGGGTGCATAGATATTTACAAGTGTTATGTCTTCTTTTTTTTTTTTTTCAAATAATAGTATTTTATTATTTACAAAGCTTCTCCTGCCAGGAAAAAAATAAATACATA
Source organism: Tupaia tana (assembly GCA_026018925.1). Classification (NCBI taxonomy): domain Eukaryota; kingdom Metazoa; phylum Chordata; class Mammalia; order Scandentia; family Tupaiidae; genus Tupaia; species Tupaia tana. The sequence continues at coordinate 40,090,713 of JAKSZU010000005.1, forward strand.
AAGCAAACAAAAATATCCCCGCAAAGTTTAAAAATGCTCTGACGTTTATAAGCAATTTATATTCTAGATCTCAATCAGTGGGCTATAGTAAGGGCTACCTGTGTTTTAGACTCAAATAAATACTATCCATGTACATTTTAATCATTCTGAGTAAACTTGAGGTAGTAATGATGGAAGAAGTTTATCATTTCAACATTTCAGAATCAAAAGCTGTCAATAGTTGATTTTTTTAGTTTAATTTCAAGCAAATACTTCACAACAATATCTTGAACTCTTTTGCAATTCCATTTGTCCAATCTATTGGATCTTTTTCTTTTCTTAATTAGTTTATTTTACATTCATTCTCTGAACACCACAGCATACAAAATGTGATTTCCCATCCAGAATACGCTGTATAATGGCTTAATCATACATGTTATCATCAACAAATAATTTTCCTTTTCTTGTATATATATATATGTATATATATATATATATGTATATATATATATATGTGTGTGTGTGTGTTTTATATGCTTATATATGTGTATAAATGTATTTTCCCCCTCTTTCATCCTCTACCATTTCTCACCCTCCTCCTACACTGTCTCTTATCTTCAGTTGCTTTCCATTCCTTTTTTATTCCCCACATTTTAATGATTCACAAAAATCTTGATTTATATAACTACTTTCAATAGCAAGTTCAGCTGATATATATACATCTATGAACACACATTTAACTTTAGGCATGAAACTCTGTGAGTAGAATATACTATTAAGTAGCACATAGCTGAGCCTATATAGCTTACTGTGGTCGTTAAATAGGTATTTCTAAATATATTTTTTATTTTCAAGAAAGGCAGTTTCAGCTTCAATAAATCAAAATTAAAAAATGTTAAGAGAACTTTGCTTAAGACTTAGAGCCAGGAAACAGGTTAGGATTCTGTTCAAATAGTAGGTACATAGACCTATCAACAACTCAAGAGAAGACAAAAATCCTTAACTCTGAAACAAAGCATAGAAGAAAATCAGTAATGTTTCAGTCAAAAGTCATAAAATTCTGTTTAACCACTTCAGACTCAAGTACTTAATCTATCTTCTATTGTGGTTTGATATTTCCGTTTAAATTCTGGAAGATAGCATTCAACTCTGGACTACCCCTACTATTTGCTGGCCATTTTATTAGTATTATGTCTTCTTTTTATTTAATATTTAAAAAATTAATTAATTAATTTTACATAGCATAATGTCTTCTTGATTAACTAGCCCATTTACTACTACATAATGCCCTTCTTTGTCTCTTCTTACAGTCTTTGTCTTAATCCATTAATTCAACACTATCATCAATATTTCTGGACATGTTCCAATCATTTAGTGAGCCATTTTCTTGGTTGTTTTTCATTCTCTTAAATTCGTCTGACTTTTTAGTTTTCCTGGTATAGCACTCCCTTCAGAACCTCTTGAAGAACTGGTCTAGAGTTGGTAAATTCTTTCAGGTTTTTTTGTCCAAGAATGTTTTTATGTTTTTCCCATATGAAGGATAATCTTGCTGGGGATAGTATTCTTGGTTTAAATTGTTTTTCATTTAACATTTTGACTATATTTCCCCATTCTTTTCTTGCCTACATTGTTTCTGACAAGAAGTTCAATGTTAGCCTGATGAGATAACCTTTATAATTAACTTGACGTTCCCCTCTTGCCAATTTTAGTATCTTGTCTTTGTCTGTGGTTTTGGCCAATCTGGCTATAGCATGCCTTGAAGAGGATCTTCTTGGGTTGATATTGGTTGGGGTCTTATGCATTTCTTGGGCCTGGATATTTGAATGGCTTTCTAGGTTTGGAAAATTTTCTTCCAGGATTTTATGAAATAAATGATCAATACTCTTATTATTTTCTTCCTATTCTGGGATACCAATTATCTGGATGTTTGGGCACTTGATATATTATTTTCATTTTTCTTGGTTGTTTTCTCAGTCTTTTTTTTTTTTTTTTTTTTTTTTTCTTTTTTTGGAGAGGTTTTTGCTATAGGGCGCGTGCGCTCGCCAGACAGACAGAGAGAGACAGAGAGACAGAAAGCAGGAAATCACCCCCCAGGGGGGATGGCCACGCCACAATCCCTTCTCCTCCATTCTCCTCTCGGGATCTTGGGCACGCACCCACACGCGCCCGGCGTGAGTTTAAGCCGCCGGGTCCGGGACTCGAACCGTGGTCGACTACGTGGGAGTCCAGCGACATAGCCATTACGCTAACTGCTGGTCCCTCAGTCTTTTTGATAATATTTTTTATGTCAAAGTTTTTGTCTTCTGCATTCAAGATTTGGTCTTCTGCATAATCAAAACTTTTAATACTTTCAAGGGTGGTTTTAATTTCCTGTACCACATTCTTCATCTCCAACAATTTTGTTTCTTTTTTGTGGTTTCTATTTCTTCTTTCAAATCATAAAGGACTTCCTCATCTCCTGCAGCTCATTGTCTCTATTCTCTTGTATCTCATTCGATTTGATCACTACAAATATTCTGAATTGTTTATCTGACATTTCCACAAATTCCATTGTGTCGTCTGTGGAAGTGATACTTTTCCTTGGGAAAGAGATATTCTGTTGATTGCTCATACTTCTTGTGCCTCTCTGATGGTTCCTAGTCATATGGTGATCTATACGTTCCTTTCTAAATTATTCAAGGTATTTCCGAGTGTTCAAAGATGTCCAGGAGTAGGAAACTGGCAATCTCTCTTATGCTCTGCCATTCTGCACTGCTGTTACTGATCCTGGGTGACCTAAAGTCCTCCCTGTTTCTAGAGAGCAGGTACAAACTGAGCTGCTGACCTTCAACTCAGTAACAAAGTAGAGACTACACGTGTGTATTGACCACCACATGCTATACAAAACAGCAAGTTTGTCTCAAAGTCCCAAGAAATAAACCTGAGAGTCCAAAGGCGAGTGGGGGAGGGAATGAGCTACTGGTCCCAGCTGTTACCACAGGCAGCCTGCCATCCAGTAAGGCTCTTCACTGAAATGGGTGTCTGGATGGGTCAGGGAGGGGCATGAGTTCATCTCAAAGTCCCATCTAAAATCTTCATTTCTGAATTCCCAAATTAACTCCTGACTTTCACCACCATATTTGTTTTCTCTGTTCTCACATAGGGTCAAGAAACTACAGGCCTGAATCAGGGGGTCCATCCAATGTTACAGTGAGCGGAGGTTTCAGACATCAGCGTCTCATGGTGGCAAAGCTCTAAAGGGTCAGGGATACTTCCAGAGTTATCAGCTCCATTATTTTCTACTGAGGGCTCCACTGATCCCTATATATAATACAACTACTCCTTCTTCCTCCAAATATATAGAATTCTTCCTTTGCCAACTCTAACAGAATCTCATACACAGGAAATCTGAGTTACTAAGCTATTGATTGCTAATAAGAGAGATTATACACATACACACAAACACACACACACACACACACACACACACACACACACATATATATATATATATATATGAATTTTTAAATTTTATTTATTATTATAATTATTTTTCAATTTGCTATAGGGCACTCATTCACCAGAGAGAGACGGGGAGAGAGAGAAAAAGTAAGACAGCAAGCTGCCAGGTAAGGACTCAAACTATGGGAGTCCGGTGACTTTAACGCCATGCCACCTGCTGGACCCAGAGTGATAATATATTAACAAGAAGAAGTAAACTTCTATAACCTGTTCGTTTTTATTCCACACAAACTAAAAAAGTGGAAAGTCACTTATAGATGTTCTGGAGAAAAGAGTTAGAAATAGTGTCAAAGACATTCTATTTCCATGGATTCTGACAATGAATTCTCAAATCTTATTCAATGAAATTCTTAAATCTTATTCTTTATCTTTCTTATATATGACTTTCTTAGAAGTCAAAGTATATATACATATATAAGTAGTATATTTATTTCTATGTATGTGTAACTATCATTCATATATCTTTATTTGCTTATGTATAGCTCACATTTTTGTGGTCTCTTCATCATCAGGAACTGATGTGAATTCATATGGAGTAGAGCTATTGGATTTAAAAGGACATACTGTCAAACAAGTGACCATGTAGATTTAAACTTTTGTTTCAAATTGTTACAATTTCTGAACACTTATAAACTAGTTGACCATAATTCACAAGCAAGACAGTTATTTGGATCTTTTATTATACTCTTTATACAAATGAATCCTCATATTTAAAAAAAATTTTTGCCAGAGAGAGCTCACTGGAGAGAGGATAGTGGCCAGGTGGGGGCAGTTATTGAGAAAGCACACCAAGGGGCATGTTTACGCGGCAATCCCTTGTCCTGCATCTCTCCCTCCTTTCAGGATTTTGGGAACGCATGCACATGCTCTCGTAGTGTTTCTCAAGCCAGCAGGTCTGGAGCTCAAATTAAGCAGCTATGTGGGATCCAGCCACTTTAACCACCAGGCCACAGGCTGGCACACAAATGAATCTTTCTATGTTTGTAATGACTATCTTAACCTGTGAAACAATTTAATGGCACAAGATTTAAATTAAGTTTTTTTACTATTGAACCTAACCACGATGTGAAAAAATTTTGTGGTTTAATTTATTTCAAATTCAGTTTTGTAGTTCACAGGTACAGATCCCCTTTACCCAGTTATTTTCTTTGTTCTTGGTTCTGTCCATTGACTCCTTAGTTTCACCATCATAAATGTATTTTCTGCTCTCACACAGAGTGAAGTATCTGTGGACCTAAATCAGGGGCTCCATCTTTGATGAGAGGATTTGAATTTGGGGCATTAGCTTCCCATGATGGCAGAACTCTGGAGAGTAAGGGAACTGATCCAAGTTCTATAGCTCCATTCTTTTCTGGGATATCACTACTCCCTTTCCACCACTACCTTCTTGCTCTGTACAGGATTTTTCTCCTCCCTTGGCCTACTGTAGGGAGTAAAAAAAGCCTCATACACAATAACTACAGATAATAAGCACTACAGTAGGAAGATTCCCTCTATGACTTCTAGCCCCTTTCCTACCTCAATTCAAAGATGAAGAATATTCCATTCAGATGTTTACTGTGAGTGGATTTTAGAACTAGTATACTGGAACTCTATATTCCCATGTAATACAGTGAATACCCTACCATTGAAGATCCTCAACTATATGTTGTATGTGCGTATGCACACATGTATATATACGCATATGTGTCTTCATTCAATGTCTTACCTTTCTTGGTCTAGTCCATGTGAGGTTACTGTATTTAATTCATATTGGGAAGTGCTAAAATATTAAAAAGATACACAGTAAGATACATGTGATTTGCTAGACTTACATTTTAGTTCACCTTAGTCACAATTACTCTTCAGTTTATAAGCTAGTTGACCCTTTGTAACTTTATATTTGCAATCAAATATGTAATTTTCTCTAGAATATGCTTTATTTGTTTGTCAGAAATATCCTAGTGCTGTAAAATATTTTAATGAATCAAGTTTTTTGTTGTTTGGGCTTTTTAGAGAGAGATTTTTTTTTGCTATAGGGTGTATGTGCTCACCAGAGAGACAGAGACAGGAAACAAGAAATCACCTCCCAGTGGGGTTGGCCATGCTGTAACCCCTTCTTCCCTATTCTCCTCTCAGGATTTCAGGTATGCACGCACATGTGCCCAGTGTGAGTTTTAAGCCACTGAGTACGGGACTTGAACTGTGGTCAACCACATGGGAATCCAGCAACATAACCATTATGCCATCTGCTGGTCCTAATGACTCAAATTTTAAGTTCATTTTTTACTAATGGACCTGACCCATAAGGAACAATCTTTTATGCTAAAATTTATTTCAAACTCAACCTCAGTTTATAGATATCCATCCCTTTGATCCATCTAATTTCCTGCTTCCTTAGTCCCTCCATTACCTCCTTACTTTTACCCACCCTGGTTATCTTTTCTGCTCCTCAAGAGCAGAAACAGTCACAGGCCTCAGCTGGGGTGCAATCCAATATAGTGTAGTTTTGGAGATTGGGGTATCAACAAACTTCATATGGTAGCAGAGCTCTGGAGGTGAGGGATGCATCCATATTTTCTAGTGAAGTTTCCTCTGTTACATGTCTACTGCCACCTCCTCCATGCTCCAAATAGTATTCACTCCTACCCTTATTCAATCTAGTAAAGTCAGGCATTCTGAAAAATTTCTAAGTTTTTTTGTTGTCGTTGTTTTTTCCTCTGGTATATGCACAGGTTGCAAAACACCAGGAAAAGGGAACATTCCTTTTATTACCTACTCCTCTTTCATCCAAATGGATCTTCCTTTATCCAAATAGATCCAAAGACAGTTGTTAAAGTGAGACCTTTGAGAAATAGTGTCAGATACTCCCTATTCTCATGAATTCTCCCAACTATGAACTTTCATAATTTCAATCTTCATCTTTCTCTGAATATATGTGTGGGTTCATGAATCAGAGTATGCATGAATGTGTATTTACATAAATCGAAAGTAAATATTGATATCTACTTAATTATCTATAAATCTTTATTTGTTTATATATAAATATATGTGTATATATATGTATCTCACATTTTTCTTGTAGTTTCATTACAGGGTTCTGATGTGAATTCATCCTGGGCAGAGCTATAGAATTTAAAAATGCATATCATCAGACAACACATGATTCCTAGGCCTAATTTTTTGGTACAAATTAGATACAGTTTCTGTATCTTACAAACTAGTTTCTTTTAGTTCACATGTATATCAGTTAGTTCCAGATTTGTTTGCACAGTCCCTATATAGATGAATCCTGCATGTTTGTGATGATTATATTTAACTTGTAAAAAAGTTTAACAATTTAAAATTTAAGTTTTGTCCTCACTATTGAAACTAACCACAATTTAAATGTATTTTGTGGTTTAATTTATTTCAAATTCAATTAGGTACAAACCATATTATCCCTTTAATTTTCTGATTTACTAATCTCTCCATCAATTCACTTTCTCCATCATAGGTTCTTTCCTGCTCTCACACACGTAAGAAATCTGAGGCCTAAGTCAGGGACTCTCTCCAATGTGTTGGTGGGTTTGTTTTTCAGATATCAGCCTCCCCTGGTGGCAGAGCTCTACAGGGGGAGGAGGAATTCTAGGGTCTATTAACCCTACTCTTTCCTGGGAGGGCTCCACTGTTGACTGTTGGTTGACACCTCCTTTCTCCAAACAGGATTCTCTTCCTTTGCCCACTCTGGTATACTCTCATACATAGGAAATGTGGATTTGCTATGCATATTCCTACTCCTAAGGATCCAAAAGTACAAAGAGAAAGGATTCCTCTCTGACCTGTTCCTTATCTAACACAATCTAAAAGATTACAAATTACCTATAAATGCTCCAGTGAGATGATTTAAAAGTATCAAATGTCATAATTTTCAATTTTAACCTTTTTCTCTATGTATGTTGGGTCCAGGGATATGTGTGTGTATGTGTTTGTAAACAGTCAATATTTATCTAGTATCTATCTACCAACTATAACTATTGATATATCTTTATTGTTTATATATATATACATATATATTATATATACTCACATTTCATTAACAGGTTCATCATGGGGTATTGAGAGGAGTTCATATGCACCAGAGCTAGGGGATTTAAAAATACATAAAGTCAGACAATACATAATTTAATGGACTTAATTTCTTGGTTCAAATTAGCTGTAATTCCTGTACAATTTACAAACTGGTTGACTCAGTTCACAAGTAAATGAAATATTTGGAAAATTAGATGTCCATTCTCCATAGATGTGAATCTTTGTATGTTTGCAATGAATAAGGCTTGTTACAAAAATTATTAAGATTTCAGTTCAGTTCTTCACTATAGAACTTAAGCACAATGTGCGAGTGTCTGCACTCTATGACAGAAACTGATTGACTAAAGGATATAGAAACACAGTGAATGGATGTGAATACCAGATATAGTGTGTGGGAAAGAGTAGGGTCTGAGGAAGGACATTTAGAAGAAAAATAGAGAGGTAAAGCATCAATGGAACAAAGAAATGTGGTATTATCTGTTGAAGATAATTTTATAGTTTATCAACTGGACTAGGGAGAAAAGTTCACATGTTAGAATACTTATTTTGTAAGCTAAATAATGTGATTGAATGTATAAAAGAAGATGAAATAAAAAATATTTAAAATAAAAAAAAGAACTTGAGACCAGCAGTTAGCGTAATGGCTATGTCACTGGACTCCCATGTAGTCGACCACGGTTCGCGTCCTGGACCTGGTGGCTTAAACTCATGCCGGGTGTGTGTGCATGCGTCCCCAAGATCCCAAGAGGAGAACAGAGGAGAAGGGATTGTAGCATAGCCATCCCCCCTGGGGGGGGGGGGTGATTTCTCGCTTTCTGTCTCTCTGTCTCTCTCTGTCTTTCTGGTGAGCGCACACGCTCTATAGCAAAAACCTCTTAAAAAATTAAATAAATAAAATAAATTTAAAAAGAACTTAACCACAATGTGAAAGCATTTTGTGTTTTAATTTATTTCAAAGTCACATTAAGTTTCTAAGTAGACATCCCTTATCCCCCCATCTAACTTCCTGATTCTCATGTCTGTCCACCTACTCTTGTTTTAATCATCATATCTGCATTATCTGCTCTCACATACAGTAAAGTAACTAACTGCAGGCCTGAGTCAGGGATGCCATCCAGTGTGATAATGGGTGGGTTTCAGTTCACATGGTGGCAAAGCTCTGCATGGTTAAAAAAAAATTCTAGGCTACCAAATCTGCTTCTTTTTGCTGTTTCGTCTCTGCTCCTTGTCCACTGCCACATTGTCCTTGCTCAAAATAGCATTCTTTCCTTCTTCAACCCTCTCTAGTATGGTCTCATACACAAGAATACTCCTCTGACATCTGACCTGTTTTTTGCCTGACTGAAGTGACAAAAGTATTTACACACAGGGGCTTAACATGAGAAGATTTTACAAACAGTATCGAAGGAGTTTGCATTTCCCTAGATTCTCCTGCCAGTGAAAATCCTGTTTTGATCTCTTATAAATATTGTGTGTATGCATGCAAATAAGTACACACATATATGAATTTATTCATTTGTATCTCAGGTTGCATTGGTGAGTTCACATGACAATACTATTTTGAATTCATATTAGACTGCTGAAATATTAAAAATATACATAGTAAGACACTTGTGACTTTTTAGTTTCAAAGTAGTTAAAACTATTCTTCAGTTTATAAACTAGCTGATCCTTAAAAACTTGGGGACCAGCAGTTGGCATAATAGCTATGTCACTGGACTCCCACATAGTAGACCGCAGTTTGAGTCCCAGACTTGGTGGCTATAACTCATGCCGGGCACGTGTGCATGCATGCCCACAATCCTGAGAGGAGAATGGAGGAGAAGGGACTGAGGCATGGCCATCCCCCCTGTAGGGTGATTTCTCACTTTCTGTCTCTCTGTCTCTCTCTTTCTGGCAAATGCATGTGCCCTATAGCAAAAACGTTCCACCCCCCCCCCAAAAAAAGTCATGCATAGGTCAGTTATTTGCAATCAAATTTGTTATATTCTCTAAAGGAAAATAAATATTTACTTTATAAATATATAAAATATTTTAGTCCTAAAATATTTTATAAACAGGCTTTGGAAATATAACATATTTTATTGCAAATAATGACTTATACAAGACCAGCTTAATGACTGACATTTTTTTTTTTTTTTTGGAGAGATTTTCGCTATAGGGCGCCTGTGCTCGCCAGACAGACAGAGAGAGACATAGAGACAGAAAGCGAGAAATCACCCCCCAGGGGGGATGGTCATGCTGCAATCCCTTCTCCTCCATTCTCCTCTCGGGATCATGGGCACGCACGCACACGCGCCCGGCGTGAGTTGTAAGCCACCGGGTCCGAGACCCGAACCGCGGTCGACTACGTGGGAGTCCAGTGACATAGCCATTATGCTAACTGCTGGTTCCCAATGACTGACATTTTAAGTACAGTTTTTTACTGCACTCCTGACCCAATATTTAACAATCTTTTGTGCTGGAATTTATTTTGAATTCAGCTTCAGTTTGTAAGTATCTATTTTTTCATCCCACTTAATTGCCTGTTTCCTTGGTCCGTTCATCATCTTACTTTCTAAATTTCTTTTACCGCATCTATTAACTGATTCTCAAGTCACTCCACTGACTTTTTACTTTCACCAACCTATGTGCTATCGCTGCTGTCATATTAAGATAAAATTACTGCAGTTCTGAATCAGTGTGTTGGGAGGTTTGAGTATAGGGCATAGACTTCACGTGATTGCAGAGCTCTGGAGGGTGAGGAACATTTCCAGGGCTATTATCTCTGTTCTGTTCTTTGAGAACTTCAGTGTTCCTGTCCAGTGTTCCAAATGGGGTTCTCTGCTCCCATGGCCCACTGTAGTAGTTCTCACTAGGAGTAACTAAGGGTGAAAAAGACTAGGGTTAAGACTACCTATATGGGGACCAGCAGTTAGCATAATGGCTATGTCGCTGGACTCCCATGTAGTCGACTGTGGTTCGAGTCCCAGACCCTGGTGCGTGTGCGTGCGTGCCCAAGATCCCAAGAGGAGAATGGAGGAGAAGGGATTGCGACGTGGCCATTTCCCCAGGGAGTGATTTCTTGCTTTCTGTCTCTCTGTCTCTCTCTGTCTGGCGAGCGCATGCACCCTACAGCAAAAACCTCTCCAAAAAAAAAAAAAAAAAAAAAAAAGACTACCTATATGACTTCTTCTATTCTACTCTATTCCATTTTCTATTCTATTCTGTTCTGTTCTATTCTACTCTATTATTCTACCATTCTATTCAAATGACAAAGAATATTCCATTCAGAAGTTTGACAAGAAAGAATTTTAGAAGAAACATTTTCAGTAGAACTCTGTATTCTATGATGGGCCTACCAGTACTATTTGATATGGAGGAAATAGAATAGCACTCTACATGTTATGTATATGTGCATGTATAGATGTAATGTAAGTATATTGGTTCACATATATCTTACATTGAATTGGAAAGGCCATGTGAAGATACTGATTCTAATTTAAATGGGGCAGTGCTAAGGGAATAAAAAGATACAGAATAAGACACCATACAACTTCCTTGACTTGTTTTTTAAATTCACATTAGTTACATTTATTCTGCAGCATAAAAAGTTCAGATGTAAGTTATTTGGAATCTAATGTCAAATCCCCTAACAAAGGTGATTTATATTTTTGTAGGAAATAATTTAATATGTAACAAAATGTAATGATAATATTAAAGTATATCTCTATACTGTTGAACCTGACTCAATATGTAACAATCTTTTTTGTGCTGGTTTTTTATTTTAACTGTTTAAAAACGTTTACTGAGTGTGAGTGATCACTGCCGGGGAGCACGTCCCCTGAGAGCGCGAGAAAGTGTCTGGGGTGCTTAGATACAGCAGCTCTTTTATTTAGTTCTGAGAGGTAGAGATACAAGCAAAACTGTAAATCAACACAAAGAGTTTTCATATGGCCTGGCCAAATAAGGTAGAACATGGAGGGGAGGGGTTTGTAGGTTATATGTGGGCTTAGAATTCTTAGGTCAATAGTAGGCTAAGAGCAGAAGTCTTATGCTAGAATTTTTAAAATTCAACTTCAGCTTATAGATACCCATCTTCTAATCCCATCTAATTTCCTGCTCCCTTTGTTTCTGTATCACCTCCTTTCACTTATCATGGTTGTCTTCTTGCTACTCAGATAGGGTTTAGTATCTACAGGCCTAAGTTGGGGTATAATACAATATGACAGTGTTTTGGATATGGGCTACCAGTCTTTCATGGAGGCAGAGACCTGGAGGGTAAAGGATTCAGTTGGGGCCTATTAGTTCCATCCTTTTATGCTGAACACTCCTCTACTTGCTGTCTATTGCTATCTCTTCCTTGTTCCAAACAGGATTCTCTCCTCTCTTCACTCAATTGATTATAGTAAAGTCTCATACATAGGCATTCTGAAAATACTGTAAGGATTTTGGCTGGTGGTTTCTCAGGTTGTCAAACATTCCAGGAGGAGAAAACATTCATTATGACCTAATCCTTTTTCATCAAAATTGGTCCAAATTGGTATAAAGGTACTTATAGTTACTATAGAGACTCCACTTAGAAATGATGTCAAAAGATATTCTGTATTACCAATAGATTCTCTTGATTATTTTCTTCTCAAATCTTCATATTTCTCTCTATATATATATTGAGTCCAGGGATTGCTGTTTGTATAATATATATGTATGCATACATGTATGAATGGTATGTATACTTATCTGTAACTATTTATTGATATATCTTTGTTTATATAAAGCTCACCTTTCTCCATAATAGGATACTGAGGGAAATTCATATGCAGTAGCACTATAATTTAAAAATACATATAGTTAGACAACATTACATCCTAAAAATTTTTTGCAAATTATTTATAATCTCTGTACAACTTATAAAATGATTGACCCTTGGGACCAGCAGTTAGCATAATGGCTATGTCTCTGAACTCCCATGTAGTTGACCGTGGTTCAAGTCCCAGACCCGGTGGCTTAAACTCACGCTGGGCGCATGTGCGTGCATGCCCAAGATCCTGAGAGGAGAATGGAGGAGAAGGGATTGTGGCATGGTCATCCCCCCTAGGGGGCGATTTCTCACTTTCTATTTCTCTGTCTCTCTCTGTCTTCCTGGCGAGCGCACGCACCCTGTAGCAAAAACCTCTCCAAAAAGAAAAAAAAAGGTTGACCCTTAATTCACAAGTAGACCAGATTTTTGGAAACTTGAAGATCTGTTCTCTACACAAATGCTTTTTTATTTGTAATGAATATTTTAGGTCTGTGAAAATTTAAAACTTCAAGATTTAAGTTTAATTGTTTACTCTTGAACATAATAATAATATGAAAGTAATATACGGCTTAATTGCTTTCAAATTCAACTGCAGTTTTTAGGCATGAGTGCCCCATCCAGTTTCTTTATTGTTAAGCCCCCTCTATTAACTCCTTGTTTTTACCACCATAGCTGTCTTTCTTGTTCTCACACAGGGTCAAGAAACTGCAGGTCTGGGACCAGCAGTTAGTGTAATGGCTATATTGCTGAACTCCCATGTAGTTGACCACAGTTCGAGTCCTGGACCTGGTGGCTTAAACTCACGCCCGGCACGTGTGTGTGTATGCCCAAGATCCCGAGAGGAGAATGGAGGAGAAAGGATTGTGGTGTGGCCATCCCCCCGGGGGGTGATTTCTCGCTTTCTATTTCTCTGTCTTTATCTGTCTTTCTGGTGAGTGCATGCACTCTATAGAAAAAAACTCTCAAAAAAAAAAAAAAAAAAAAAGAAAAAAAGAAAGAAACTGCAGGCCTGAGTCAGGGGATCCATCCAATGAAGTGGTGAGTGTCGGTTTTAGACATTAGCCGCCCCTGGCAGCAGAGCTAGTAACAGGGTGAAAAACACTTACAATGTTACAAGTTCCCTATCTGATTTTCTAATTCTCAAGTCCTTTCATTGACTTTTTACTTTCACCATTATAAATATATTCCCTGCACCAGCTTAAAGTAATTATAGGGTAAAGGGCTCTAACCAATGTTGATTAAGGTTTGGGTCATGAACCTCATAAGGTGGCAGAATTCTGAAGGGTATGAAACACTCCCATAGCTATTAGTTCTGTCCTTATTTTTCTCTCTCTTCCTTTCTATAGGACAGAGAAAGAGAAAGATATTTTTGACAGGTTCTTACCACATCACGATCTGCCTACTCTTGCTTCCCAGTTAGCTACAACCATAGGTACATGCCACTATACCTAGCCTGTTTAGACTGAATGAGAAAAAATACCTTCATCTCCTATGTGGCTTCAGACACTGCACACAGCCTCCTCCTACTCAAGCAACTCGGCCAGATTTGTTTTTTGTTGTTGTTGTTGTTGTTGTTTGTTTGTTTGTTTGTTTTGCCCGAGGGCACACATGCATGAGAGAAAGAGGAAACATGCCCTCCACACACACACACATTCCACTCCCCAACGAGACCTAGTCATGTCACAGTCCTTTTTCCTCTAGTACTCTTTCCCATCCTGTACACATGTGTATGCTTCCAGCGTGTCAGCCAGGGGGGCCAGGTGAGGGATCAGTGGTGAGGGATCTGGCTTCTTCTGTGTAGTACTTAACTGCTATGCTATGGGGCTGACCCAGCTCTGTTCTTTTCTGATGATGACTTCATGTTCCCTGTCTTCTGCTACCTCCTCATTCCATATAGAATTCTCTTCTTTCTTGGCCTAATCTAGTAGTCTCCAAGAGTTACAAACACTAAGAGTAAGAGGACTCACAATGTCTCTCTTTCATAGTCTGGTTGCTTCACTTAGCATTATATCTTCCATAATCTCTGACTGGACAAACAATACAGGGTATTTGTGCTGGGAAAATTCATCTTCAATGTTGTAAAGATAAATAGTGATTGAATATAAAAAAAATAAGAAAAAAACATTTGAAAAAAGAGTAAGAGAACTTTTTCTATGGCTTTCACCCTGTTCTATCTCAATTTGAAAGATAAAAAATATTTCATATAAAAGCTTACCATGAGAGGACTATAGAAACAGTGTCAATGAAACTAGGTATTTCCATAGATGTTTCTGCCAATGATTACACTGTATCTCAATCTATTTGCTGTACATTTGTGCCTGCACATTTACATCTACATGTATTTACTCATGTACATAATAGCCTACATTGCATTGGTGAGTCCACCAATCTAGTAAGGATACTGTTTTTATGGGGCAGTGCTAAAGAATTATAAAGATACACAGTAAGACTCCAAAAGACTTCCTAGAAATTGTTGAAGTCCAAATAAGTTACAATTATTCTTCAGCTTAGAAACTTCACCTGTATTTGGAATCTAATATGTCATATTCCCTAGAAAAGATGCTTCATATGTTTGTAAGGAATATCTTATTCTGTAAAAAATTTAACAACTCAATATCATAGTACTTTACTACTGAACTTGAGAAGATGTAATAACCTGTTAAGGTGGAATTTATTTAAAATTCAAATTCTTTAATAAGTTTCCATCCTTTTAGTCCTATCTAATTTCTTGTTCACCTTGTCCCTTCATCACCTCCTTGCTTTCACCCATCATGGTTGTCTTTCTTGCTCCTCAGATAGGATCTATTAGTTACAGGCTTATGCTGGGGTAAAATCTAATGTAAGTTTGGTTTTGGATTTGGGGCACCTACCTCATACGATTATAGAGCTATGGAGGGTGAGGGACATATCTGAAATGCATTGGCTTTCTCCTTTTCTACTGAAGGTTCCTCTGTTCACTATCTACTGCTATCTTCTCCTTGCTCCTCAATAAATTTTCTTCTCCTTTCTAAAGTCTCATATACAAGCATTCTGAAAATGTCTTGAGAATTTCAGCTAGTGATTACTCACAGTGCCAAAATCACCAGAAGAAGGAAGCATTTCTATGACCTATTCATCTTTTATCTAAATCAATTAAAAAATATAGAAAGATATTTTTATATGCTAATGAGACCACTTAGAAACAGTGTTAAAGATGCTCTGTATTGGCCCAGCTTGGTGGCACAGTCTGTAGTGTATTGGAGCACAACACTGAAAACCACATGACTGACCACAGGTTCCAACCTCTGGGTCACCTCAAAACATGCTGAGTATATGCATGGGCAGTCAAGATCCTGATGTGCTGGAGGGTTAGGGAAAGGGAATTGTGTCATGACAAGACCCAGACCCTGTCAAGGGTACTTCTCTATTTCTCTCTACTTCTGTCTTACCTTCTTGTATGTGCCTGTATGTTCTCTATCATTAATAATAATAATAATAAAATTCACCAAGGTTGGCTTTATCGCACAGTGATTAAGGGACCCAGTTCCCACATGACCAACATTGGTTTGACACCAGCTCTGGTAGCTTCAAAAACATACCAGGTGTATGTATGCATGCCCAACATCTCATAGGAAGGAGGAATAGAGGGAAAAAAATTGCAGCATGAGCATATCCCATGTCCCGTTGTCTCTATCTCTTAAAAGTGCACATGCCCTCTTTCAATTAAAAAATAAATTAATCAAAAATTTAAAAGATACAGTGTATTGACATAAATCATCCTGACTCTAAACTTCCAAACTTATTCTTTCTTTCTTAGTGTATGTGTGGATCCATGGGTTGATTTCTATTTGTGTGTGTGTTTGTAAAGAAATAGTTTATATTTACATATATCTACCTGTTTATAACTATTTATTTACATATATATATATATATATATGTTTACATATAGCTCACATTTCACTCGTAGGTCTGCCATAGATTTCATAAACATGTTGGGTGTCTATGCATGCATGCCCAAAGTCCTGAGAGGAAAAGGAATTGGAATGTGGTCATGCTCTCCACCCCTGGAAGGTGATTTCCCTCTCTCTCTGTCTTCTTTTGTCTCTGGTAAGTGCATGCATCCTATGGCAAAAATCTTCCTTTTAAAAAATGATAAATTTTATTGAATCAAGGTAATCTGTTATAATTAGAAAATGTGTTTTGTAAATTATCATGGTAACCACAAAAGAAAAATTTATAATAGATAAACTATAAATAAGAAGTAGAAAATCAATATACACTACTAGTTTATATTGGGACCAGCAGGTGGCATAGTGGTTATGTCGCTGGACTCCCACATGGACAAAAGCAATTCCAGTTCCGGACCTGATGGCTTGAAACTCACACCAATGCATGTGCATGCATGCCCAAGATACCTGGAGGAGAATGGAGGAAAAGAGATTGTGTTATGGTCATCCCCCTAGGAGGTGATTTCTCACTTTCCCTCTCACTGTCTCTGTCTCTCTCTCTCTCTGTTTGGTGAGGGCACACATCCTAAGGCAAAAACCTCTCAAAAAATAAAAAGAAAGTAACTTTACCACAAAAAAAGACAGTAAGAGAAGATGAGAGGAAGAAAGTACCTACAAAGCAACTACAAAACAATGAACAAAAGAGCAGTAATGAGTCCTTACTTATAGATAATAACTTTGAATGTAAATGAAATAAATTCTCCAACTAAAATATCCAATTATATATTGTCTACAAGAGATTTGTTTCACCTATAAGGACACACATAGACTGAAAGTGAAGGGATGAAAAATATTCCACACAAATAGAAAAAAAAAAAAAAAGAGCAAGAGCAACTGTATTTATATAAGATAAAATGGAAGTCAAACTGTAAACAGGGATAAAGATGATTATATAATGACAAAGGGGTCAATTCATCAAGAAGATATAACAATTGTAAATATATATGTGCTGGGGCCAGCAGGTGGTGCAGTGGTTAAGCCACTGGACTCCCACATGGTTGACCATGGTTCAAGTCCCAGACCCAGCGGCTTGAAACTCATGCTGAGTATGTGTGTGTGCATGCATGCCCAAAATCCCTAGGAGAGAATGGAGGAGTGATTTCTCACTTTCTGTCTCTCTTTCTTTTTTTTTTTCATTTATTTATTTTTACATTTTTCCACAAACATTTACTTTACATAGCAAAAAATTTTGGCTCATACTCCATAATTCTTGACAGTTTACAAACAACTTTCAAAATCTCAAAACACTGAATTTTAAAGATAATGTTCAAAATATGTCTTATAATTTTGTATAATTTTAAAACTCTATAACAACAGAAGCAGAATGGTTTCAAATATATATATATACATATATATATACAAATATATATATATACACACACACACACACACACACACACACACACACATTTAGAGTGCAGACACTCGGTATATATTAAGTGGGGACATACAATGCCTCTTCTTCATAGCATGGCTTGCTTCACTCAACAGTAAGTCTTCCATATTCATCCACTTCCTTTCAAAAGCCAGGGATTTGTTGTTTTTTATGGATGAATAGTATTCCATTGAGTATATGTGCCACAGTTTTTCTAACCATTCATCAGTTCGTGGGCATTTAGGTTGTTTCCATGACTTAGCAATCGTGAAAAGTGCCGCAATAAACATCGATGTGCAAGCACTTTTTCGATTAAGTATTCTTCTGTCCTTCGGGTAGATACCAAGGAGTGGGATTGCTGGATCATATGGTAGTTCTATTTGTAGATTTTGGAGGAATCTCCAAATTGTTCTCCACAGTGGTTGTACCAATTTACAGTCCTACCAGCAGTGTAAGAGAGTTCCCTTTTCACCACACCCCCTCCAGCACTTATCATTTTTTGTTTTTTTTAATCTTAGACATTCTGACTGGGGTTAGGTGATATCTCATTGTTGTTTTGATCTGCATTTCTCTTATAATGAGGGATGTTGAGCATTTATTTATATGCCTTTTAGGTATTCGTATGTCATCTTTAGAAAGTGGTTTTTTCAACTCATTCTCCCATCTTTTAATAGGATTGATTGTCTTTTTCCGGAACAGCCGCTTGAGTTCCTTGCGGATTCTGGTTATCAGTCCCTTGTCTAATGCATAGTTTACAAAAATATTTCCCCATTCTGAGGGCTGTCTGTTCACACTAATCACTGTGTCTTTTGCCATGCAGAAACTTCTTAGTCTGATGTAATCCCACTTGTCTATTTTAGGGATCATAGACTGTGTGTTGGGAGTCTTATTTAAGAAGTTTTTCCCTACCCCAATGTCTCCCAGAGTTTCCCCAGTGTTTTCAAGGAGCAGTTTTATAGTTTGAGGTCTTAGATTTAGATCTTTGATCCACCTTGACTTTATTTTTGTCATAGGTGAGAGGTAGGGGTTCAGATTCACCTTTCTGCAAGTGGAGATCCAGTTTTGCCAGCACCATTTGCTGAAGAGGTTTTCCTTTTCCCACAGGATTGACTGGTGCCCCTTGTCAAAAATCAGTTGGCTATATGTTTGAGCATTCATTTCTGGGGACTCTATTCTGTTCCATTGGTCCACCTGTCTGTTCCTGTGCCAGTACCATGCTGTTTTGATTACCACAGCTTTGTAGTATATTTTTGGGTCAGGGAGTGAGATGCCGCCCACTCCATTCTTCTTGTGCAAAACTGCTTTGGCAATACGGGGTCTTTTATGATTCCAGACAAACGTTATGATTGTCTTTCCTAGATCTGTGAAGAATGTGTCTGGTACTTTGATTGGCATTGCATTAAATAGGTAGATTAATTTGGGTAAAATTGCCATTTTGATTATATTAATTCTTCCAATCCAGGAACATGGGATGTCCTTCCACTTTTTTGTGTCATTTTCAATTTCTTTTTTTATCTTCTCATAGTTTTCCTTATGGAGGTCTTTAACTTCTTTAGTTAGATTTATCCCTAAGTATCTTATACTTTTTGTGGCTATGGTAAATGGAACAACTTTTTTCAGTTCCATCTCAGTCTGCCTGTTGTTCATATACAGAAATGCTATAGATTTCTGGATATTAATTTTGTATCCTGCAACGTTACTGTATTCATGTATTACTTCCAGAAATTTTTTTATGGAAACAATTGGGTCTTCTATGTATACAATCATGTCATCTGCAAATAGAGTTTCACCTCTTCTTTTCCTATTTGAATGCCTTTTAATTTTTCCTCTTTTCTGATTGCAATGGCCAAGACTTCTAGTACTATATTGAACAGTAGTGGAGAAAGTGGACATCCTTGTCTTGTACCCGTTTTTAGTGGAAAAGCTTTCAGCTTTTCTCCATTGAGGATGATGTTCGCTATGGGTTTTTCATAGATAGCTTTTATTGTGTTGAGAAATGACCCTTCTATGCCCATTTTGCTGAGAGTCTTGATCATGAAGGGATGTTGTATCTTATCAAATGCTTTTTTTGCATCAATTGATATGACCATATGATTTTTATCTTTCTTCCTATTAATATGGTGTATTACATTTATGGTTTTGCGTATGTTGAACCAACCTTGCATTCCTGGGATAAAGCCTACCTGATCATGATGTATAATCTTTTTGATAAGTTGTTGTATACGATTTGCTAGTACCTTGTTGAGAATCTTTGCGTCTATATTCATCAGGGATATTGGTCTATAGTTTTCCTTCCTTGTCCTGTCCTTATCTGTTTTAAGGATAAGGGTGATAAAGGCTTCGTAGAATGAATTAGGGAGAGATTCACCCTTTTGGATATTTAGAAATAACTTGAGCAGAATGGGGGTTAACTCTTCTTTGAAAGTTTTGTAGAATTCAGAGGTGACTCCATCAGGGCCAGGGTTTTTCTTTGTTGGGAGGTAATTTATAACCGATTTGATCTCCTGGCTTGTTATGGACCTATTCAGACTTTCTATATCCTCCTGGCTCAATCTAGGTAGATTATACCTGTCCAGAAATTTGTCCATCTCATCCAAATTATCTTGTTTCTTGGCATACAGATGTTCATAGTATCCTCTAATAATGTTTTTTATTTTTACTATGTCTGTTGTTATTTTGCCTGCTTCATTGCAGATCTGATTCACCTGGTTCTTTTCTCTCTTCTTCTTAATAAGTCTCGCTAGTGGTGTATCAATTTTGTTTATCTTTTCAAAGAACCAGCTTTTACTTTCATTTATTTTCTGTATAGTTCGTTTATTTTCTATTTCATTTATTTCTGCTCGGATCTTTATTATTTCCTTTCTCCTGGAGTTTTTTGGATCTTTTTGCTGTTGCTTTTCCAATTCTGTGAGGCATGATGTTAGGTGATCCATTTGCCTTCTTTCCATGCTCCTCTTATGTGCACTAATTGCTATGAACTTCCCTCTTATGACTGCTTTAGCAGTGTCCCAAAGATTATGGAAACTCGTGTCCTCATTGTCATTGGCTTCCATGAACCTTTCGATTTCAGTCTTTATATCTTCAGTAGTTATGGAGTCATTCAGGAGTAGGTTATTAAGTTTCCATGTATTTGAGTATTTTTGAGGATTTCTCTTGAAATTAAACTCAAGTTTAATTCCATCATGTTCGGTGAAGATGCTGGGTATAGTTTCTATGCTTTTGAATCTGTAGAGGCTTGCTTTGTGCCCAATGATGTGGTCAATCTTCGAGAACGTTCCATGTGGCGGCGAGAAAAAAGTGTATCTTGAAGTTTTAGGATGGAAAGTTCTATAGATGTCTGTTAAGTCCATTTGATTTATGATATCATTTAGATCTTTTATCTCTTTACCTATTTTTTGTCTAGATGATCTATCCAGGGGGGATAGTGCAGTGTTGAGGTCTCCAACAATTAGTGTGTTGCAGTCTATCTCCCTTTTTAGATCTAGCAGTCTTTCCTTCACATATTTGGGTGCTCCTGTGTTGGGCGCATAGATATTAATAAGTGTTATATCTTCTTGATCGATTGATCCTTTTACTACAATATAGTGCCCTTCTTTGTCTCTTCGAACAGTTTTTGTTTTAAAGCCTATTTTGTCAGAGATCAGTATTGCGACTCCAGCTCTTTTTTGGTTCCCATTTGCATGGAAAATCTTTTTCCAACCCTTCACTTTCAGTCTATGTATATCTTTATCCATGAAGTGGGTTTCCTGTAGGCAACAGATAGAGGGTTTTTGTTTTTTAATCCACTCAGCCAGTCTGTGTCTCTTGATTGGTGAATTTAATCCATTAACATTCAATGTTATTATCGATGTTACTGGATCTGTCCCTACGTTTAAGTTGGCCATTGTCTTAATTGCCTTTTACTCCTTTGTTTCTGGCTGTTACTTCTTTAGTTTTCCTAGAACAGCACTTTCTTCAGGGTTTCTTGGAGAGCTGGTCTGGTGCAGGTAAATTCTTTCAGGTTTTGTTTGAGAAAATTTTAATCTTTTTTTTTTTTTTCCATATGAAGGATAATCTTTCAGGATACAATAATCTTGGTTGAAATTGTCTCTCTCTTAACACTTTCAATACATCTTCCCATTCTTTCCTTGCTTGCACTGTTTCCATTGAGAAGTCTGGTGTTAGCCTGATGGGGTGACCTTTGTATGTCACTTGTCGTTTCTCTCTTGCCAGTTTTAGTATCTTATCTTTATCTGTGGTCTTAGCCAGTCAGGCTATGATATGCTTTGGGGAAGATCTTCTTGGGTTGATTCTATTTGGGGTCCTTTGTATTTCTTGGGTCTGGATGCTTGAGTGCCTCTCTAGACTTAGGAAATTTTCTTCCAAGATTTCATGGAATAGGTTTTCCATGCCCTTATTAGTTTCTTCATCTTCTGGGATACCAATTATTCGGATGCTATGATGTCTAATGGAATCTAGTATTTCTTGTATGTTATCCTCATGTTTTTTTGTTATTTTCTATATCTTTTTGGTGGTTTTCTCTAGGTCAGAAGTTTTATCTTCTACATCAGAGATTTGATCTTCAGCATGGTCTAGTCAACTTTTAATACTTTCGAGAGAGTTTTTGATTTCTTGTATTACAGACTTCACCTCTAACAGTTCCATCTTATTCTTTCTTAGCATATCCATTTCTTCCTTCATATCGTAGAAGGACTTTCTCATCTCCTGTAGTTCATTATCTCTTTTCTGTTCCAGCTCATAGTATTTGTTCAACATGAATGTTCTAAATTCTATCTCAGACATTTTGGTAACATCCTCTATTTTTTCAAGAAAAGGAAGGGAGTTACTGTGTTCTTTTGACGGAGACATATTTCCTGCTTTATTTAGACCTGAAGTTCTTCTTCTCCTTTTAACCATTGGGAGATGTGTTCCCTTTGAAATGCCTTTTAAGAGAAAGTTTCCTTGAATAGGAGCGAGAGTGTTTCCTTTTGGCTGCGGAATGAAGACTGCCAAAGTCTCTCTTCTATTGTTTTTAGCAATGTGATCAAAGGAAAAGTATTCCCTTCAGCTGTACAAAGAAAAGTATCTCCTTCTTCACAGGTGGTTCAGTGAAAGGGATGATCCCAGAGAGTTTTAAAATACTATAATATTCCAGAACTGTAATTTTAGACCTATCTAAACTTCCAGGGATGGTGTCGATAAAGGGAGTAAGGACCAAGTAAGTGGGAGGAAAATAGTAAAAAAAAAAATAAAGAAATAAAGAAAAAGTCGCATGCCACGCACTAGCGCAGCACGCGATTTCGCCAGGGGTCGAAAAATGGGAGTGGGGTGTCTGTAGGTCTAATGGCCTTCCTATGTAGTAGTGAGAAGAGAGAAATTTACAAATGAAAGAAGAGTAGAAGGAGAAAAAAAAAGTGTACCTGGCTGACAGAGGGCTTTCTGGCTTGGGGGTCCTGGGGCTGGAGTTTCAGGGGGCAGTACTCCCTCGTAGTTCCTGGCCCAGGGGTCGAAAGATGGGAGTTGGGTCACGGTTTTAGGTCAAATAGCTATAGTTACTATAAACATGAATTGGTTAAACATTAATACTATGTGTATCTCGCCATTTGAACCTGGAAAGACATTTTTAAATTAGAAATGAGAATTTATATTCCAGTAATTAACTTCTAAGGTCTATAAAAAGAGCAATGTGTCCTTTTATTATTTCCATAGTTCTGGTATGTGACAGCTTTAGTGACAGCATTTATTTCAATTCAGTGTCAATTAGTAGATACATATCACTCTCACTCCATCAAAATTCCCAATTTTCAAGTCTTTTCATTACCTACTTACTTTTGTACATCATGTTTGTCTCTTCTGCACCCCAAATAAAGTGGATGCAGACCTGAGTCAGAGACTCAATCCAACATAATGTGGGTTTAGGTTTGGAATACCAGGTTCACCTGGAAACAGAGCCCATGAGAATGAGGGACACATGCAGGGTCTAATATTAGATTTATCTTTTCTGCTTAGGGCTCCATTGGTCCATGCCATCAGGACATTAGCCTGACAGCCTTGCACGGTGAGCCATTTGTGCCTGGGGGGTTTGCTGTAGAGCGTGGCTTATGCCCTTTTCTACATGCCTTGGAACTCTCAGGTCTATTCATTGAGACTTGGAGAAGCCCTTCTTGCCCTGGTCCATGCACCCTTGGGACATTTGCCCCAGTGATGGGCCTGGCTGTACTGAGCGACAGGGACATTGAGTTGCAGAGAAACTGTGGTGCAAACCCTGCCACATGCCTCTGAATTCTCAGACTTCAACATTTCCTGAAGCACACATGCAACACATACTGCCCAACCCCTTCTCTCTTCCTCAATTGAAGCTCAGCAGCTCTGTTTTCTAGAAACTGGGAGGACTTTGAATTATTCAAGTCCTGAGACAACAGTGCATATTGCTGAGTGAGCATCAGGGAGGTATAGCAGCAGAGAGATCACTAATCATTTCCTCCTGCTTGCCTTTGAACATTCAGAATTTATTTGAATTTAGTAAGAAACATATAATTCACTTGGTGACTAGAAACCATTGCAGAGACAAAAAAAGTATGAGAAACCAAGAAAATATATTTCTCCTAAGGGAAAATATCAATTCCTCATCATCCACAGACAATACTATGGAACATTTATAGTGACAAAACTAAATTAGATGCAATAGAAAGGCGACAATGAGCTCCAGGAGATGAGGAAGTCCTTTCACAATTTGAAAGAACTAATAGACACCATAAAAAAGAATCAGACAGAATTGTTAGAGATAGAGAGTGTAATACAGAAAATCAAAACCTCTTGAAAGTGTTAAAAGCAGATTAGACCACACAGAAGATTGAATCTTGAATGTTGAGGACAAAACCTCTGACCTAGAAAAAAATTATCAAAAAGACTGAGAAAATAACCAAGAAGAATGAGAGCAATATACAAGACATACTAGATACCATTAAGCACCCAAACATCCAGATAATTGGTATCCCAGAAGGTGAATAAAATAATAAGGGCATTGATAATCTATTCTATGAAATCCTGGAATAAAATTTTTCAAACCTTGAGAGGCATTCAAATATCCAGACCCAAGAGTTACAAAGGACCTCAAATAGAATCAGCCCAAGAAGATCTCCAAGCCAGATTGGCCAAAATCACAGGCAAAGACGAGATACTAAAATTGGCAAGAGAGAAATGTCAAAGTCACTTACAAAGGTTATCCCATCAGGTTAACATCAGACTTCTCATTAGAAACAACGCAGGCAAGGAAAGAATGGGTAAATATATTTAAAATGTTAAATGAAAAACAATTTCAACCAAGATTACTATACCTGGCAAGATTATACTTCATATGGGAAGAAAAGATAACAACATTCTCAGATAAACAAAACATGAAAGAATCTACAAACTCTAGGCCAGTTCTTCAAGAAGGTTTTTTTTTTTTCCTTGTTTTTATGATTAGTTATTAAATTAGGTTCTTGGAAAGAAATTTAGAACACAATTTGTAAGGATAAACTCCATTTGTGAGACCAAATGCAGACCACAGGTAGCCCTGAAGCTGAGGAACAGCTTTGATTGTTGGTAAATTTTGCAAGCCCACAGCTTTCTGATCAACCTAACGCTGCTTTGTAACCTCGTATTTCTCCTTCTCTATGTCGAAGATCTCACCTTCCTGGTGTCTGGGCTTCTGCAGCTTCTTTTTCTTGAAGTAAGTATCAGTAAGAAGTTTGGGGATTTTTACTTTGCTAATATCAATTTTCACGGCAGTGATGATGAACACCAAATTTCTGATGTGTTCTACACAGTGCAACTTGATTGAGGACCAGAGTTCCAGTCACAAGTAGCAAGCCAATGCTCAGCTGCTTCAGGAAAACCACTCTCTTGCCTCTGTGGCATCCAGTGAGGATGATCAGAATGGTCCCAGGAGTGATGCTTGCCCGCATCTTCCTCACATGCTGACTGAAAGGTTTTTTTGCTGTGGCTCAACAGTTTTCGAGGCACATCTTCACCTAGCCATTTTGCAAAGTTTAACCACCCTGGTATCTCCATTCTTGTCCCCACCAACTGGTTTTGTGATAGTGGTAAGAACCTTCTTCTTTTTCTTTTCAATCCTATATTTTCCTCTTGTACATGGCCTTTCTGGAATACATGGCATATCAGGAGTATCTGCCAATGCCCTGGACCAGGACCAGGCTTGGGCTGCAATGGGGCTTCCCCTTCTTGTGCTTTTTAGCCTAAGGTAACCCTTTTTAACCTTGCCACTGCCATCAGTCTTCTTGGCTTCAGGTTTCTTCTCCTTAGTATTCTACTTTGCAGCTTTTTCACCTGCCATCGTGTATAATGGGAAACTTCTGAAGGGAGTTTTACACCAGGAAAACTAAAGTGAGACAGGCAAAAATAAGAGAAGAAAAACAACCAAGAAAATGGTTAACTCTATGATAGGAACAAGTCCAGAAATATCAATAACAACATTGAATGTTAATGGATTAAATTTTCCAATCAAGAGACAGACTGGCTGAATGGATAAGAAAACAGAAACCCTCTATCTGTTGCCTACAAGAAACATGGATAAAGACATACATAGAATAAAAGCGAAGGGCTGGAAAAAGGTATTCCATGTAAATGGGATATCGAAAAAGGGCTGGAGTCACAATACTGATTCTAGACAACATAGACTTTAAGACCAAAACTGTAAGAAGAGACAAAGAAGGGCAAGATATAGTAGTAAAGGGTCTAATTCAACAAAAAGACAAACACTTATGAATATCTATGCACCCAACTCAGGAACACCAAAATACATGATGGAAAGACTGCAGGAGCTAAAAGGAGAGATAGGTTGCAACACTATAATTATTGGGGACCTCAACACCACATTATCTCCTTTACACAGATCTTCTAGACAAAAATAAGCAAAGAGATACAGGAACTAAATGGGACCATAAATCAAATGGATTTGGCAGATATATATCAAACTTTCCACCCTAAAATCACAAAATACACATTTTTCTCACCCCTGCATGTAAACTTTTCAAAGATTGACCGTATGATAGGGCACAAATCAAGCCTTTACAGATTTAAAGACACAGAAATTAAATCCAGCATCTTCTCTGACCATGATGGAATTAAACTTAATATTAATTTCAGGAAAAATCCTTGGAAATACACAAACACCTGGAACTAAACAACCTACTTCTGAATGACTTCTCAACTACTGAACAAATTAAGACTGAAATAAAAATATTTATAGAGGGACCAGCAGTTGGTGTAATGGCTATGTTGCTGGTCTCCCATGTAGTCAACTGTGGTTCAAGTCTCAGACCTGGTGGCTTAAGACCTCATGCTGGGCGCGTGTGCGTGTGTGCTCAAGATCCTGAGAGGAGAATGGAGGACAAGGGACTGTGGCATGGCCATCCTCCCTGAGGGGTGATTTCTCGCTTTCTGTCTCTCTCTGTCTTTCTGGCAAGCACACGTGCTCTATAGCAAAAACCTCTCCACAAAAAAAAAAAAAAAAAAAGATTTATAGAAACAAATGATAATGAGTACATGAGTTTCCATAATCTATGGGATACTGCAAAAGCAGTCATAAGAGGAAAATTCATAGCAATTAGTGCATCTAAGAAAAAGATAGAGGGTTTCTGCTCCTTCTCCAGCAAAATGCCTTTGGCTGGGAAGTGTTGGTCTCTCCCAGTCTGAACATGGTGCAGACTAAGGCAGACAATATCTCCATTGCCTACAGAAAAATGGTGGGTTCTCGAGCTCCCAGGAAAGTACTTGGTTTCTCCATTTCTGCCACTAATTCTAAGCTGCCTTTTTAGAGGAAAACTGAAAATAAGTACACAGGAGGGAATCCAGTTTGTGTGTGCCCAACTCACAAATGGCAAAAAGAAATTGGGGAATTTTTCAGGGTGTCCTCTGAAAATTCTGAAAAAGAATTTGAATCTGAATTTAGATTCTTGATGAGGTAGGAAGTAGTGGTTTAGGAAAAGCAAAGAGAGAAGCGCCTCCTTTGCAACCTGATCACACAGATGATGAAAACGAATAGAACTTTTTATTTGTCTTTGAATAATGTCTCCAGTTTACTCTGGTATTCTAGGGTGTAAATTTGCATAAATGTGTTTGTTCCAATGTGCTTTGTTGAATAGGCATTTAATTTTAAAAATGGGGCTTACATTTAGTTGTTCAGAGCAAGTAGTTATGAAATTAGAAACTTTGTAAGATTAATTAAGCTTACTTAGCTTAGTATTCAATATAATGCAATATATATATATTTTAATTTGTTACTAAGTTTCTTGTTCTTGCTTAAATCAAATCATTACATGGTGTTATAATTAGAAACCATTGTATTTGAAATTTGCTTAGATCTGGTACTTATCAAAGTACCAGGCACATTCTTCACAGATCTAGAAAAGATAATCATGAAATTTGTCTGGAATCATAAAAGACCTTGTATTGCCAAAGCAATCCTGCACAAGAAGAGTGCAGTAGGCAGCATCTCACACTCAGACCCAAAAATACACTACAAAGCTGTGGTAATAAAACAGCATGGTACTGGCACAGAAACAAGACAGGTGGACCAATGGAACAGAATAGAGTCCCTAGAAATACACTCCCAAGCATATAGTTACCTGATTTTTGACAAAGGATACCAGTCAACCCAGTGGGAAAAGGAAAATCTCTTCAGCAAATGGTGCTGGAAAAACTGGATATCAACCTGCAGAAAGATGACTCTGAACCCCTACCTCTCACCATTGACAAAAATCAAGTCAAGGTGGATCTAAGATCTAAACCTAAGACTTCAAACTATAAAACTGCTCCTGGAAAACACTGGGGAAACTCTGGGAGACATTGGGGTAAGCAAAGACTTCTTAAATAAGACCCCCAAAGCACAATCAATAATCCCCAAAAACAGACAAGTGGGATTACATCAGACTAAGAAGTTTTTGCATGGCAAAAGACACAGTAATTAGTGTGAATCGACATTACTGGAGACATTATTCAAAAATAAATTTTTGTAGACTATGCATCAGACAAGGGACTGATAGCCAGAATACACAGGGAACTCAAGAAGCTGTTCTGAAAAAAGATGATCAAACCTATTAAAAGATGGGAGAATGAGTTGAAAAGACAAACAAACAAAAAAACCCACTCTCTAAGGATGACATATAAATAGCCAAAAGGCGTATGAAAAAATGCACAACATCCCTAACTGAAAAGGAAATGCAGATCAAAACAACAATGAGATACCACCTACCCCCAGTCAGAATGACTAAGATTAAAAATAATAATAATTAATAATTAATAAGAATAAGTGCTGGTAGGGGTGTGGTGAAAGGGGACCTCTCTTACACTGCTGGTGGGAAAGTAAATTGGTCCAGCTACTGTGGAGAACAATTTGGAGATTCCTCAAAAATCTACAAAGAGAACTACCATATGATCCAGCAAGTCCAGTCCTTGGTATTTACCCAAAGGACAGAAGAATTTTTAACCAGAAAAGTGCTTGCACATCAATGTTTATTGCAGCATTATTCACAATTGCTAAGACATGGAACCAACCCAAATGCCCATGAACAGATGAATGGGTTGAAAAACTGTGGCACATACACTCTATGAAATACTACTCAGCCATAAGAAACCCTGGCTTTTGACAGAAAGTGGAAGAATATGGATGATTCACTGCTGAGTAAAGCAAGCCAGGTTCTGAAGGAGAGACATTGTATGTCCCCACTTAATATATACCGAATTCCGCATTCTATGACTGAAACTGATTGACTAAAGGACATAGAAACGCAATAAATGGTTGTGAATACCAGATATAGTGTGGGAAGAGGGTAACTGAAAGAGTAGAGTCTGAGGAAGGACATTTAGAAGAAAAATAGAGAGGCAAAGCACTAATGAGACAAAGAAATGGGGTATTATCCGTTGACGATAACTTTATAATATTATCAACTGGACTAAGGAGAAATGTACACATGTTGGAATTTTCACTTTGCAAACTAAATTACATAATTGAATGTATAAAAGAACTTGAAATTAAAAAATAAAAGAAATTTGCTTAGATCTTTGGACTGCTGCCATTTTTATTGGCATTTGACTACTGGAATAGTGCCACATTGTTATTCCTTTTATTTGCTTCAAAAACCAGAGTTTGATATTTGCACATTAAAAGAAAATTCAGTATTAATTAAACTTAACCTCTACCCTTTTCCAGAAAGGGGACCAAAGATGCAATGTTGAAAATTTTCCTCTCTTTAGAAAAATGCAAGAGAGTTTAAAAATTCTTGAGAGTTTAAACAGCTGGTAATCAAAGCTTCTACAACAACAAAAAGATAAAAAGAATCATAGTATAAAATCAGGCAGGAAGATTCCACAGATACATTAAAAGAAAATAGTTTTCTTGGAATACACTTTTGATTCAATATCATAAAATTTGGACCTATACTTGCAAACTTGAAAATTAATAAAACCCGAAAGGCACATTATGGCATACAAACAGAACCATGTCTAATGTCCTCAGATTTACCACTACATTTCTCAAGATAACCAGCAGTTTAATTGAAGAGGTGGATATAATATTTCTTGTTAACTGATATTCTTGCTTCCTCATCACACTTGTTTACTGACAGCCTGTTGTCAAAATTAACCATGTTTTAGCAGACATGTTTTTTTCTGAAATTTACTTGTAATAAATGAATACTTATTTTCACAATTAAAAAAAAAGAGTAAGATGGAAAGTCGCAAATAGACAACCTAACATCATGCCTCAGGGAATTGGAAAACAACAACAAACCCCAAAAAAAAATTCCAGGAGAAAAGAAACAATGAAGATTTGAACAGAAATAAAAGAAATAGAAAATAAACAAACTATACAGAAAATAAATAAAAGCAAAAGCTGGTTCTTTGAAAAGATTAACAAGATTGAAACACCGTGGGACCAGCAGTTAGCATAATGGCTCCCACGTAGTCGACCTGTACCCGGTGGCTTAAAACTCAGGCCGGGCACGTGTGCGTGCGTGCCCAAGATCCCGAGAGGAGAATGGAGGAGAAGGGATTGCGGCGTGGCCATCCCCCCTGGGGGGTGATTTCTCTCTTTCTGTCTCTCTGTCTCTCTCTCTCTGTCTGGCGAGCACACGCGCCCTATAGCAAAAACCTCTCCAAAAAAAAAAAAAAAAAAAAAAAAAAAGATTGAAACACCGTTAGCTAAACTGGTTAAGAAGAAGAGATAAAGGAACCAGATTAATCAAATTTGCAATGAAACAGGCAATATTAA
Organism: Tupaia tana; assembly: GCA_026018925.1. Taxonomy (NCBI): domain Eukaryota; kingdom Metazoa; phylum Chordata; class Mammalia; order Scandentia; family Tupaiidae; genus Tupaia; species Tupaia tana. The sequence continues at coordinate 40,121,636 of JAKSZU010000005.1, forward strand.
AACAGACAATAGAAATACAAAACATCATTAGAAGATACTAAAAGCGACTATATGCCAACAAACAAGAGAACCTAGATAAGATGGATAAATTCCTGGGCACATATAATCAACCAAAATTGAATCAGGAAGATGAAAGACCCAAAAGGAAAGAATCCCTTCAAACTCATTTTATGAAGCCTCCATCATCCTTATCCTAAAAACAGATAAAAACATGACAAAAAAAGTAAAACTACAGACCAATATCTCTGATGAATATAGATGCAAAAATTCTCAACAAGATACTTCCCAATTGTATCCAACAACATATAAAAAAAGATTATTCGTCATGGCCAGCTGGGCTTTATTCCAGGGATGCAAGTGTAGGTCAACATATGAAAAACCATAAATGTAATACACCATTATAACAGAAAGAATGAACAAAAAAAACCATAATCATTTCAATTGATGCAAAAAAGGCATTTGATAAAATATAACATCCCTTCATGATTAAGACTCAGCAAAATCAGCATAGAAGGGTCATTTCTCAACACAATAAAAGCCATATATATGAAAAACCTATAGCTAACATTATACTGAATGGGGGAAAGCTGAAAGCTTTTCCACTGAAAATTGGTCCTAGACAAGGCTGACTACTTTCTACACTCTTTTTCAATATAGTGCTGAAAGTCTCTCCTTCTGGACCAACATCCAGTGAAAAGCCAGAATCCATGCACATCTGAGGTGGGCCTAACCCTACCCCTTTAACCAGAGAGCCTCTGCCCAAACCTCTTCTTCTGGCCCAACACCCAGCAAAAACCCAGAATCCATGTGTATCTGAGGTAGGCACAGCCTTGCCCCTTTAACCCGAAAGCCTCTGCCCCAAACCTCTCCCTCTGGCCCAATACCCAACAAAAAGTCAGGTCATCTCCTTCCTCATGCCTCTACACTCAGAATTAACTCCCAGAAGGTAGGAAGTAATGTGTAATCCATCAGATGACCAGAAACTACTACAGAGGCACAAGAATTATGGGAAATCAAGAAAATATCTCTCCCCCAACGGGAAAGAACAGCCCTTCATCATCCACAGACAGAACAATGAAACTCGTGGAAATGTCAGATAAAGAATTTAGGATATTCATAGTGACAAAGTTAACAGAGATGCAAGATAAGAGAGACAATGAACTCCAGAAAATGCAGGAGAAAAGAGTGAGTTTGACGAGATGAGGAAGTTCTTCCACTAGAGGAAATATACACCATAAAAAAGAATCAAATGGAACTGTTAGAGATGAAGGCTGTAATACAGGAAATCAAAACCGCCCTTAAAGTATTAAAAGCTGATTAGATCATGCAAAAGATCAAATTTCAGATGTAGAACACAGAACCTCTGACCCAGAAAAATTCACCAAAAAGACAAAAAATAACCCCCCAAAATGAGAATATGTGAGTAATACTAGATACCACTAGATGCCCAAACATCTGGATAATCTATATCCCAGATGGTGAAGAAACTAATGAGGGCATTGATAATCTATTCTATGAAATCCTGGAAGAAAACTATCCAAACCTAGAGAGACATTCAAATATCCAGACCCAAGAAATACAAAGGACCCCACAAAGAATCAACCCAAGAAGATCTTCTACATCATAGTCACATTGACCAAAACCACAGAGACAAGATACTAAAATTGCCAAGAGAAAAACAAGTTATTTCAAAGGATATCTCATCAGGCTAACATCGACCTCTCCTTGGAAACAATGCAAGCAAGAAAAAGAATGGGAAAATATATTAAAAGTGTTAAGTGAAAAACAATTTAAGCCAAAAAATACCGTATCTGGCAAGATCATCCTTCATATGGGAAGAAAAGATAAAAAAAAAAATTCTCAGATAAATAAAACATGAAAGATGAGCTATTTAGAGAAGTTCTGAAGGGAGTACTATATCAGGAAAATTAAAGACAGACAGACAAACAAGAGAAAAAAATGAACAAGAAAAAGGCCAACTTAATAGTATGGACAAGTTCTGAAATATCAATAATAATGTTGAATGTTAACAGAAAGGTCAGACCACAGTAACATTGCAAATTCAACCAAAGAAAAGATTACATGAGACTGAACTGGTGAAACAGAATTCTATGACATTTTTCTAAAACATTGCTGATTTTCTTCTATGCTTTGTCTTCCAGATTTAAGGATTTATGTTTTCTTTTGAGTTGTTGATAGGTTCAGCAATTTGTTTAAAAAAAAGTTTTTTTAATGAAACATAAACTTTTCTCCCTTCCTGATCCCTTTACAATTGTAAAATATGTGTGAGCATTCTTATTTTGTGGCAGAATGGTTATTTGCATAAGTGCAATAATACAAAGTATCTGTTGCCTTGTACCAAAAATTTACTTTTCTTTTTTTTTTTTTTTTTTTTTTTTTTACTTATTTAACAATTCTGTATTGAACTCTGTTACAGTGGTAGGCACTAGTTGGTTACTGAAGATAATACCCAGAGAACTTTTTAAAACACAAATTGTGGGGCCAGTAGGTGGCATGATGGCTCTGGACTCCACTGGCCACAGTTCAGGTCCCAGAACTAGCAGCTTGCTTTCTCACTTTTTCTCATCCTGTCTCTCTGGTGAGCACACATGTCCTATAGAAAGTTAAAAAATAATAATAATAAATAAATTTAAATAATTCTAAAAAACAAACAAACAAACAAACCTAGGGCCAGCAAGTGGCATGCTAGTTAAGGCACTAAACTCTCTCACATGCTCGAATGTGGTTTGAGTCCCACATCTTGCAGCCTACTCTCCCACTTTCCCTCTCTCTGTCTCTGTCTTTCCCTTGTAAGTGCCTATATAAATTTTTTTTAAAAGATGGTAAATAAAATTAAATAATTATTTTTTAAAAAGTAGCTAGAGCTCACTCTAAGATATCTGATTGAGTTGTTCTGGGGTGAGAGCCTAGAATCTGCATTTTTTAATTTTTATTTTTTTATTGTTATTTATACATTTAATCACTATACATCATTTAGATTGTAAAGAGACTTTACCCAGCATGATATACATGTCAGTCCAGCCCAGTTGAAAACACTATACACATCCTCATCAACAAATAGTAAACCATATCCGTATCTCACAAATGTCTTACCTCTCTATTTGTTTTCCCCAAATTTACTTTCCTATGCTCTTCTCCTCCCACACTCTTTCCACTTTGTTTCTAGTGTCCATAACAACTTTTACTGCTTTTATGTCCTCTTGTCTTTCAGTCTCTACCAAAAAGTGTGGACAATCGGTATATGCTTTTTGTTTGTTTGTTAGTCTGTTTTTATTTATTTATTTAAATTATTATTTATACATTTAATCACTATACATCATTTAGAGTGTGAAGAGACTTTATCCAGCATGATATACACCTCAGTCCAGCTCAGTTGAGAATACTATACACGTCCTCACCAATAATAAACCACACCTGTGTCCCACAAATGGCTTACCTCTCTATTTTTTCACCAAATTTCCTTTTCTACACTCTTCCCCTCCCCACACTCTTTCCACTTTTGTTTCTAGTGTCCATAACAATTTTTATGTCTTTCATAAAGTGTCCACCATAAATTTCCCTTTCACCACATCCCCTCCAGCACTTATCAGTTTTTGTTTTTTTAACCTTTGCCATTTTAACTGGGGTTAGGTAGTATCTCGTAGTTTTGATCTGCATCTCCCATATAATGAGGGATGTTGAACATTTTTTCATATGCTTTTTAGCTGTTCGTATATCTTCCTTAGAGAGTTGTTTATTCAGTTCATTTTCCCATCTTTTAATTGGGTTAATCTTTTTCTTCTGGGTAAGCCACTTGAGTTCCCTGTCTATTCTGGTTATCAGTCCCTTATCTGAGGCATAGTTAACAAAAATTCTCTCCCATTCAGAGCGTTGTTGATTCATACTAATTATGGTGTCCTTTGTTGTGCAGAAACTTCTTCATCTGATGTAATCCCATCTGTCTATTTTGGGGATTATTGCCTGTGCTTTGGGAGTCTTATTTAAGAAGTCTTTGCCTACCCCAGTGTCTCCCAGAGTCTCCCTAGTGTTTTCTACCAGTAGTTTTAAAGTTTGTGGTCTTAGGTTTAGCTCTTTGATAGAAATTTAATTCTTATGAGGCTTTGTGCAAATAACAGACTAAATTGAGATTAACCTAAATTTTTGTGCAAATAAGTTAGTTTATACCTCTCTTTAGTAAAAGGGGGAATGGAGAGAGAAAAACTGTTTTAGCAGAAAATTACAGTGCACTTGTTGCTAGATTCTAGTTTTGTCCATACTTTAAGATATTTGGTTAATCAATCAAATCTGGGGGGGGGGAGGGGAGAAGGTTTAGTATGGAAAGGAGGGAAGGGAAAGGGGAAGGAAAGAATTGGTAAGAGTATGCTTAATTGACAAAAATCACTGCACACTGTATTTGAAGTTTTTACTCCATGGTTGGAGCAAACATGCTGGAGGAGCAGATCACTGCTTTTGAGGAATATGTGCAGTCCATGGATGTGGCTACCTTCAACAAGATCTACAATCCATCTTGAATTGTTACACTAAAATAAAAGCTTGAAGGGGGACCAGCAGTTGGCGTAATGGCTATGTTGCTGGACTCCCATGTAGTCGATCACGGTTCAAGCCCATGGACCCAGTGGCCTGAACTCACACCAGGCACGTGTGTGTACATGCCCAAGATTGCAAGAAGAGAATGTAAGAGAAGAGATTGTGCCATGGCCATCCCGTCTGGGGGATGATTTCTCGCTTTCTGTCTCTCTGTCTCTCTCTGTCTTTCTGGCAAGGACACGCGCCCTATAGCAAAAACCTCTCAAAAAAAGAAAAAAAGAAAAGAAAAGAAAAAAAAAGCTTGAAGAAAAAAAAGAAGAAAATACAATCACAGAATTTGTCTGGAATATCAAAAGACCCTGTATTGCCAAAGTAATCCTGCACAAGAAGAGTGAAGTGGGTGCCATTTCACTCCCTGACTCCAAAATATATAATAAAGCTGTGATAATCAAAACAGCATGATATTGGCACAAAAACAGATCGGTGGACCAATGGAACAGAATAGAGACCCCAGAAATAAACACCAAAACATACAGCCAACTGATTTTTGACAAAGGATATCAGTTAGTCCAGTGAGAAAAGGAAAGCCTCCTTGGTAAGTGGTACTGGAAAAACTAGATATTCACCTGCCGAAAGGTGAAACTGGATCCTCATCTTTCACCATTAATAAAAATCAACTAAAAATGGATCAAAAATCTAAACCTAAGACCTCAAACTGTAAAACTACTGGTGGAAAACCCTGGGGAAACTCTGAGAGAAACTGGGGTGGGCAAAGACTTTTCAAATAAAACCCAAAGCACAGGCAATAATCCCCAAAATAGACAGATGGATTACCTCAGATCAAGAAATTTCTGCACAATAAAAGACACAGTAATTAGTGTGAATTGACAACCCTCAGAATAAGAGAGAATTTTCGTTAACTGTGCCTCAGATAAGGGACTGATAACCAGAAGAGACAGAAACTCAAGTGGCTTACCCAGAAGAAAAAGATTAACCCAATTAAAAGATGGGAAAATGAACTGAATAAACAACTCTCTAAGGAAGATATATGAACACCTAAAAAGCATATGAAGAAATGCTCAACATTCCTCATTATATGGGAGATGCAGATCAAAACTACAATGAGATACTACCTAACCCCAGTTAAATGGCAAAGGTTAAATAAAACAAAAACTGATAAGTGCTGGAGGGGATGTGGTGAAAGGGAAATACTCCTACACTGTTGGTGGGAATGTAAATTGGTCCAGCCACTGTGGAGAACAATATGGATGTTCCTCAAAGACCTACAAATAGAACTACCATATGATCCAGCAGTTCCACTCCTGGGTATCTACCCAAAGGAAAAGAGAATGCTCAGTCAGAAAAGCCCTTGCACATCAGTGTTTACTGAGGCATTATTCACTATTGCTGACATGGAACCACCCCAAATGTTCACAAAGAGATAAATGGATTAAAAAGGGTGGCACGTATGCTCTATGGAATGTTATTCAGCCATAAAAATCAAGACCCTGGCATTTGATAGAAAGTGGTTGAATATGGAAGATTTATTGCTGAGTTTAGCAAGCCAGGCTATGAAAGAGAGGCATTGCATGTCTCCATTTAACACATACTGACTGTCCGCACTCTATGGTAGAGACTCAAAGATCGGAAGGCATGAAAGCATTTGAAAATAGTTACAGACACTCGAGACAGAGTAGAAGGAAGGTAGGAGAGGGGAAGAGTGTAGGGAAGGAAATTAGAGAGGAAAAAAAAAGGAAGTAAGATATTTGTGGGACACAGTAATGGCTTATTAACTGTTGATGATAACATGTATAGTATTCTCAACTGGACTGGTCTGAGGTGTTTATCATGTTGGGTAAATTCTCCCTACAAGTTAAATAATGAATAGAGATTGAGTGGATAAAATAATAATATTAATAATAAAATAAGTACATTTAAAGAATTTAACATTGGCACAATACACTGTTTTTCATTTGGGTCACAATAACATTTGTAGTGTATAAAAACATCATAATTGGAGATAGAATTTTAAACATTAAGAAAACAAATTCAGACTCTCCAAGGATAGTGAATACATGAGTAGTAGACTCTCCAAGGAAAGTGTATACATGACTAGCCACTTGCAAAAGAAATATTCAAAGAAGTTTCTACCTAACATGGAGTTTTCATTAATTTATGTTCAATTCTCATTTTTTTTTCTCTTAAGTCTGTCTCTAGTTTTCTTGGTATAGCACTCCCTTTGGTACTTCTTGAAGAGCTAGTATTGGGTATTCGTAAATTCTTTTAGGTGTTTTTTTTATTTTTATTTTTTATCTGAGAATGTTCTTATCCTTTCTTCCCATTTGAAGGATAATCTTGCCTGGTATAGTAATCGTGGCTGAAATTTTTTTTCTTTCAATACTTTGAATATATTTTCCTATTCTTCCCTTCCTTGCATTGTTACCACTGAGAGGTACAATGTTAGCCTGGTGGGATAACCTTTGTAGGTAACTTGACATGTCTCTCTCGTCATTTTTTTTATTGTAATTTTTTTATTGGAAAACAAATATACAACTTGGAATGGATTTGAGGCAAATTGTGCCATAAGCAGATTTTCTTTAAGTGGCTCAACAAAGTTTAAAAAGCAAGTAACAATAAAAGAAAATGTTTCTGGTACAGGACCAGCAGTACAAAAAAATAGTGTACAAGTACCTGGATAATACACTTGTTTTGCAATAGTGCAGCTTTTAAGTACGTATTGTTGACTGTCCATAGTCCATGCAGAGTTACAACTCCACACTTCAACAACAACATGCTGACAGTTCCTAAAGAAAACGACTTAAAAAGGCATAAACTAGATGTTCCCTCATTTGACCAACTCCATCTAAGTTTAGTTGTGCAGAAGGACTTAGATATATCCAGAGTAAGCCATATGCAACGTTACTTGATCAGTTTTCTAAAATAAGGTCTCAGGACAATGACAGTAAGATAAGGAAGAAAACATGGAGGAATGAGACCTAATTACTATACATGCATATCTTTTTGACAGGAGGGAGAAACCTTTTACAGATAAGTCACAAAGAAAGAAAAGGCAAATAAACAATTTTGTACAAGAAATTTAACACATTCTGTACAATGGTCTTCACTTTGCGGTCATCATTTGTACAAACTCTTCATAGATTACTTGACCATCACCATCAGTATCTGCTTCCCTGATCATTTCATCAACTTCTTCATCTGTTAACTTCTCTCCAAGGTTTGTCATCACATGGCTAGGTTCTGCTGCACAATACAGCCATTGCCATCCTTATCAAACACATGGAATGCTTTTCTAATTTCTTCTTCACTGTCTGTGTCTTTCATTTTTCTTGCCATCATTATCAGAAATTCATGGAAGTCAACTGTGTCATTACCATCAGCATCTACTTCATTAATCATGTCCTGTAACTCTGCTTCTGTGGTATTCTGCCCAAGAGACCTCATTACAGTTCCAAATTCCTTTGTTGTTATAGTTCCATCACCATCCTTGTCAAATAGTGAAAAAGCTTCTTTGAATTCTGCAATCTGCTCTTCAGTCAGTTGGTCAGCCATGCTGCAAGCGCTACCAGTTTCTGACAAGGTACCACACAACCACTTGGCTCGCTCGCTCCACTCGGACTCCTCTCTTGTCATTTTTAGAATATTTTCATGTGATTTTGGTCAATCTGGCTATGATGCACCTTGGAGAAGATCTTCTTGGGTTGAATACATTTGGGGTCCTTTGTATTTCTTAAGTCTGGATTTTTTAATGCTTCTCTAGGTTTAGGAGGTTTTCTTTCAAGATTTTATAGAATAGATTATCAATGCCCTTATTTAGATTCTTCACCTTCTGGGATACCAATTATTCACATGTTTGGGCATTTAATGATATCTAGTATTTTATGTATATTATTCTCTTTTGGGGGGGGTTATTCTTTCATTCTTTTTGGTTATTTTTTTTGAAGTCAGAGATTTTGTCGTGTACATCTGACATTCAGCCTTCTGCATGATCTAATAAGCTGCTTTTAATACTTTCAAGAGAGATTTTGATCTCCTGAAGTACAGACATCAACTCTAGAAGTTCTCTTTGATTCTTCTTTATATTATCTATCTCCTCCTTCAAGTCATGAAAGGACTTCCTCATTTCCTGTAGTTCAATGTCTCTTTTTTCCTTCTGTCTCATGGAATTTTGTTGCTGTAAATATTCTGAATTCCTTATCTGACATTTCACTGATTTCCTCTGATTTTTCCATACTTGGAGACAAATTATTGTGTTCCCTTGGTGGAGAAATATTACTTGGTTTTCTGATATTAAAGAGTCTTCTATTATTGGTCAATTGGTGATGTATTCAGTTTTGGCTAATTTTTTTGAGGTTTCTACAACTGTGAGCTTGTATGTTTCCTTTTAATGTGAAGTACTTCTGTGTCAATTTCTCTCTTCTACTATGTTTTACAACATCGTACCTAAAGAAGGAGTTCTGAGGTCAGATTTATGGAGGAGTATCTGCTTTTTGGCACTGGTTCAGAGGAGGGCAAGGATTTTTCTGAGCCTAGCAAAATTCAGAGGTTTTGGCTATTATGTACATAGACCTGTTTATACACTCACTAGGTGGGAGTGGAGCAGCAAAATAAGAAAGTAAGGTAGAAGAAGAAGAGAATACAAACAGAAAAAAGAAAACAAACAAAAAGAAACAAAAGACAAAAAAAATTTAAACTGTGACATCACTTGTGTAGCACGTGAAATGAGCAGAGCACCTCAGATGTAGATGTCTCCCGGCAATGCCCCTGTCCTAAGTAGTGGGAGGAGAGTAAAGAATTAGCGAAAGGATTTTTGAAAAGCAAGAGAGAAAGGGGGGAATGAGAATAGGGGGAAAAAAGTTTTTTTCTTCTACCTTTCTAGCGATGGGCTGGGAAGGTGAGGTTGGAAGAGGGGGCTGCAACTCAGGGCTGCTCAACCCTCACGCTGTTCCCTGAAATAACCAGAACACCTCTGATATAGATGTGTCATGGCAATGCCCCTGTCCTTTCTAGCTTGGGCCAGGGAGGTGAGATTGGAAGAGGAGGGCTGCAACTCTGGGCTGCTCAGCTCTCATGCTGTTCCCTGAAATGAGCAGAGCACCTCAGATGGTGGCATTTATTTTAAATTTAACTTCAGTTAGTAGGTTAATACTGTTCTTACCTCATTTAAATTCTTGATTCTTGAATTCCCCCAATACCCCTTTACTTTCACCCATCATAGTTGTCTCTTCTGCCCATCAGATAGTTACAAGAAAATATAAACTTCTATAAAGGACTCCATGCAATATGATAGTGGGGTTTGGGTTTCGGATACCAGGCTCACATGGTAACGGAGACATTGAGGATGAAAGATTCATCCAGTGTCTATTATTACACCTTTCTGGTTAAGGTTCCATTGCTCCCCCATTATGTCTTCCTTGAATCCAAATATGATTTTTCACGAAACAGTTTCTTGTTATAAGATCAGTACTGTCTCCTCACAATATAATTGTTGTAGTTTCAATCACTGTAACTCAGAATGTGACCTTATTTGGAAATAGAGTCATTGCAATTATATGTAGTTAAGATGAAGTCATACTGACATACTGTGTGCCTTAAGCTAGTATGACTAATGTCCTTATATAAAGGAGTAATTTGGTCACAAATACACACACACATGAAGGTGGAGAGTTGAATAATAATTCTACACACTAAAGAATGCCAAAGATTGTCAGCAATCAGCAAAAGCTAGGAGAGAACCATGAAATAAATTCTTCTTACAGCACTAAAAGATAGCCCCTTGCCTATACCTTAATATCAAACTTGTAGCTTTAAGACTGTGAGATAATACAGTTCTGTTATTTAGCTGACTTAGCCTAAGATATTTTCTTAGAGTAGGCCTAGCAAACTGATGAAGCCCAATCTAATAGAGTCTCATACAGGTAATCAGATAATTTTCTGAATTTTGGCTGTTCATTGCTAAGGTAGGAGGAAGTGGTCTGCCTCTTCTGACCTGTTCCTCCTTTATCCAGCTAGATCCACAAAAGAAAAAAATGTTACATACAGAAGCTAATACTGCCAAACTTTAGAAACAATTTCTAAGAAACTCTATTTAATATTTCTGTGTGTATATTTATATATATCTTACTTTTCATTGGTGATTGCATCATAGTCTGGTGATGTTGGTTGACATAGGTTAGGGCTAAAGGATTGAAGTGTACATAATGAAACACCATGTGAATTCATAGACACACTTTTGCATTCAAATTAGCTGTGGTTACCTACAACTTATATACTGCTTGTACTTTAAAATAGCAAATGTAATTTATTGGGTCGACAGAAAAGTCATGATGTGTTTTTCTATGCAAAACAACCCAATAGTTACTTGGAAATACGTATTTCATTTTGTTTCCCTAAAAATGAAGCTATGGTAAGAACAAAATTCTTATATATGTAAAAGAAACCTCAATCAATCAATATTTATGAATGTTTTTTTGTTTGCCAGAGAGTATGTGCACTCAACAAGAGAAAGAGAACAAGAGAAAGGGGGAGAGAGAGAGAGAAACTCCTATGGGGCATGGTCATACTGCAATGGTTTTACTCTCCATTTACTTTCTCATCAAGATTTTTGGCACGCATGTGCACGTGATTGGCATGTCTTTCAAATTGCTGGGGCTGCAATCGGTCAAATGGTATGTGGTCCTCGGAAAAGCTAAGTGATGGGGCCAGCCCCAGTCATTTTTTCACTACCTCATTTAACTCCAATGTGTAACAACCTTTTGTGGTGAGATATATTTTAAATTCAACTGCATTTGTAGATACTTACCCCTTTGATTCTATTTAATTTCCTGCTGGCTAGTCCCTCCATTGCCTTCTTTCTTTCACTTCTGTTACTCAGAATTTGATCTTATTTGGAAAATAAGTGTAATCGTAAATGTGTAGTTAAGATGAGGTCATATTGGTGTAGTGCAGACCCCTATCAAATATGACTACTGTTATTATAAAAAGAGTTCATTTCAAAGCAGACACACATACAGAATGCCTTGTGAAGTCAAAAGCAGAAGTCAGAGTGATAGGTTTATACATCATGGAATACCATGACTACCAGCAGCCAGCAAAAACTAAGAGGCATGGAACAGACTTTTTCTTATAGTCCTCAAAAATGTCAACCCTGTCAATATCTTGATATTGAACCTTTAGTCTCTAGAACTGTGAGATAAGTTTCTCTTGTTTAACTCACTCAGTATAATATACTTTCTTATGAAAGCTCTAGCAAACTAATGAAATCCACTCTAGTAAAGTCTCATACATAGGCAATCAGTTTTTTTTTTTTAGAGTTTTGGCTATTAGTCACTAAGATATAAGGAAGTGGTCTGCCTCTTCTGATCTGTATTTCTTATATCCAGATCCAAAACAGAAGGAATGTTACATGTTTACACTGATACTACCAATACTTTGGAGTTGTGAGACAAACAGTACCTAAGAAACTATATTTAATATCTACATATGTAGTTATCTATAGATACACACATACATATTATATTATGGTGATTCTATTATTGGTTAGTGATGTCAATTCATATAGGTCAGAGATAAAGGACTAAATCGTACATAATAAAATATCATGTGAATGAACAGACTTACTTTTTCATTCAGATTAGCTAAAATTTCCCTACAACCTATACACTGTTTGAACACTAAAAATTCATATTTTAGTTTTTTTGAAAAGATATTTCATTTATTCTGAAAAAATAGGCTTTAAATAGTAGAAATGAAACTCAGGAATGTAAAAGAAACCTAAAGAAGAAATTACAAAATAAAATTATAAAAGAATCTTTAATACTATACCTAGACCCAATGCATAACAACCTGTAGTGGAGAGATTTATTTAGAATTCATCTTCAATTTGTAGGTCCTCAATCCTCTTAGTCTGTCTAATTTCCTGCTTCCCAAGTCTTTTTATTACCTCCTTTCACTTATCATACTGTCTTTCCTGGCCATAAGATAGGGACAAGTAACTCAAAGCTAGATGTAGGAGTTTCATTCAATGTAATGGTAGGTTTGGGTTTGGGTACCAGCCTCACATGCTGAAGGAGAGTTGGAAGATGAGGGACAAATCCAGGATCTATTAGCTCCTTACCTCCTCCTATAGTTTCTTTGTTCCCAGTTCACTGCTACCACCTTCTGGCTTCTAAATAGGATCCCCTTCTCCTCTGACCAATTATGAGCCTCGCATACAGACATTATGATAGTATCTTAAGAGTTTTGGGTGGGGACCAGCAGATGGCGTAATGTCTATGTCGCTGGACTCCATGTAGTCGATGTGGTTCAAGTCCCAGACCCGGTGGCTTAAACTCACACCGGGCATGTGTGTGCGCATGCCCAAGATCCTGAGAGGAGAATGAAAAAGAAAGGATTATGGCATGGCCATCCCCCCTGGGGGTGATTTCTCGCTTTCTGTCTCTCTGTCTCTCTCTGTCTTTCTGGTGAGTGCACACGCCCTATAGCAAAAAAAAAAAACTATCAAAAAAAAAAAAAAAAAGAGTTTTGGGTGCTGATCCATAAGCACCCTAGGGCTCACAAACATATCATGAGTAAGTATTTTTTGCCTGTTCTATCTGTTTCTATCTAGATCCTAAACAGAAAAAAAAAAGTTATATACAGAAGTTGATAGGCTGTTGTGTACACTTTGTATTTTCATAATCATTCCAAAATTGTGTTCCTACTCAGATAACAGAAAGTCAATTCACTTATTATTGGCATTCTGTCTAGAGGACACTGACAAGGCTGTTAAAACATTCTTATCTCCGTCAAAAAAATAAAAAATATAGACAATAAAATCAGATATTGTGGGAGAAATTATGTTCCTTTCTGGCAAGAAGTGCAAGGTACAAAAGTAAGTCACAAATGAGAAATCCTGAAGAGATATGACATGGTAAGAACAGCTTTGAATTCTTGAGTAATACCTGCAAATAAGCCTCTGGTGTATGTGTGTGTGTGTTTGTGTGTGTGCATTTAGTGGAGATAAAAGAAGGATGCAAAGTATAAACAATAATGATTATTGGAAGAAAGGATGTTTTCCTTCCTTTTTCCCATTCTCTCTACCATTCTGGTCACTGTTGATTAAACTTGGGAAATGAGAGAGGAATGTGTGTAGTGATAGCAATACCTCATTAACAAAAGCATATACAGACTGAATATTTTTAAATGTAATGTATTTTTGGTTTATTGAGCAGGATGTACTTTGAACCTAGCTTTCAGTGATCAAAAACAACAGCAGCTTTATAAATACATGAACTGAATGATAATCACTATATTGGAATCCACATTATTATAGAAGTATATAGTGCAGGTTTCCCATTTTTAGTTTCTCAGAAGGACTAAGGACTATTCAAACTGTTAAATTTTTGCATACGTCTATGACACCCCTAGACCTTTTCTCTCTTGACTTAACCAAAGTGTTAAGCATGACTGTCACAACTTTGGAAGTTAAAGTGCCTGCATGCTAAAAATTCTGATTCAACTACACACAAGCAGGTTTAAATACAAATCCACCAGTTATTTGATAGACAGTTGTCTCAGCAGATTTAATATTACACTTATATATTTATTATTATAACCATAATTCACTCTATAAAACTAAATAACAAAGGAAAAGTCCAAAATGTTACAAGTAACTGAGTAACAGCTACTCAGGACCAATGATTGATACCACAGATCTTTTCAAATTATAAACTTATCTCCCACAGTCTTCTACATGGAAATTACAAATTCTTTCACTGGCTATGTTAAAGTTACCTGTGTTTTTAAAAAATCTATCTTAATTAATTTATGAGTTTTTTTGTTATCTGAGTTTTAATTACTTTTTTCTATAAAACTGTATTTCACAGTAAATAATATCATTGACAAGTCAATATATACTTTCAAAATAACCAGCAGGTAAAATTTTAAAAGTATACAGCAAAATGTAAAGTTGAATGTTGAAGGTAGTACTAGCAGATAGCATAATGGTTATGTTGCTGGACTCCCATGTAGTCAACTGTGGTTTGAGTCCCAGTGTGGCAACTTAAAACTTAAACCGGGCACATGTATGTGTATGCTCAAGATACTGAGAGGAGAATGAAGGAGAAGGTACTGCAGCATGGCCATCCCCCCAAGAGGTGATTTCTCACTTTCTGCCTCTGTCTCTCTAGCAAGCGCATATGCCCTATAGCTAAATAAATAAATAATTTAAAAACTCCCCAAAAAAGTTAAAGGTGGTAAATATGTTTATATCCTAAATTTACTTATTACATACTATATACATACTTTTAAAGAATTATACTTTACCCTACAATGATGTATGATTATATATAAATCATAAATTACAATGAATAATAAATAAAATTTTTTTAATATTTTGAATCTAAGGAGAAAGACATTTTAGCTCACTGGGAGAGCTAGTTTTCTAGAAAGAATTTGAAAGTCAATGTCTAGAAAACTATTTTCCCATGGATAATTCTAAGATTGAATTTTACAAATCTCAATCTCTCTATAGCATTTCTCTCTCTCTCTCTGTCTCTCAATATATATTAAGACATCACCTTTCATTGTTGGCTCCACAGGTTACTGATTTCAATTCATTAGGGTCAGTGCTAAAGGATTGAAACACATATAATAAGAAATCACATAAATTAATACACGTTATTAGAAGGAGGTTGAACTGGCTACAATTACTCTGTGTATCACAAATTTGTTATTGTTGAAAAGTTCTTAAGTCAGTCAGTTACTCAGGATCTGGTATTTCCTTTTATTCTAGGAATAACCTTTAGTATGTTTGTAAGAAAATTTTTAGGTCTCCCAAAAGGGTTTAAAGAATCAAGATTTAAAAACAGTTCTTTCTTACTAGAAACATCTAGAATAGTCTTTTGAGGTTAAATTTGCTTCAAATTCAACTTTAGTTTTTAGGTACCCATTGTTCTTGCTCCTTTTAGTTTCGCCACCTCCATGCTATTCATGAATCATGGAAGTCTTTTCTGCCTCTCAGAAAGGGTCAAGTAAGTAACTGCAAGTCTGATACTGAGATTCCATCCAATGTGGTAGTGGTTTTAAGGAACCAGCCTCCCATGTGGCAGAGCTCTTGAGGGTAAAGGATAGATACAGGATCTATTAGCTCTTTCTTTCCACTGTGGGCTCCTCTACACCCCATTCACTGATATTACTTCCTTGATTCCAAATACGATTCTTTCCTTTCTTGACCCACTGTCGTAAAGTCTCACATTTAGGCATAGTTTCCTAAGGACTTTTGCTGGTAGTTATTTAAGGTAACTAAGGATAAGTGCCTATGAGTAAGAAGTGTCCTTATGACCAGTTCTTATTTTTTTCCATGTAGATCCAAGAAGAAAGTAAGTTATCTACAGAAGCTTATAGTCCATTATGGAAACCTGTTATTGCCACAGATGTTCCCAATATCTTCCACCACTCAGGTCAGACAAGTCAACTCACTTCTTGCTGCAATCATTCCCAGAAGATATTGCAGAAACTGTAGGATCATCCATAACTCTGCCAAAATGTAAAAAGGAAAAAAAAAAGAAAATTAAAAGACATATGTTTAGGAAGGTTATCAAGTTGTTTTTCTTAATAGGATTTTAGGACAAAAAAGTAAAATTACAAGTAACTGTGATCAGAAGTAAAGACATAGTTTCAGGGTACTACACAGGAATTTTTTTTTTCTTTTTTTTGGAGGGGTTTTTGCTATAGGGTGCATGCGCTCACCAGAAAGACAGAGAGAAACAGAGAAACAGAAAACAAGAAATCACCCCCTGGGGGGGGATGGTCACACCACAATCCCTTCTCCTCCATTCTCCTCTTGAGATCTTAGGCACGCACACACACGCGTCCAACATGAGTTTAAGCCACCAGGTCCGGGACTGGAACCATGGTCGACTACATGGGAGTCCAGCAACATAGCCATTATGCTAATTGCTGGTCCCTACATTGGAACTTCTGAGACAGACTTGAGTGTGTGTGTACTATAAAGAAAAGAAAGTAGCCAGAGCATTCATGATTATACACCCTTTTACCATCCCATTTGCTCTATCATTCAGGTCACTCTGGAATCAATTTGAGAAACATGAGCTACCTGAGAGTGCAGGGATGGGGACATGGATGTAAGTAGTAGGTGACAAAAGGATACAGAAGGATAAAAGAGAGAAGAAAACACTGGAACAATGAATATTCCAATATGAAGGGTCAGTGATAACCTAAGTTATGTTTCAAAGGTTTTATGAACTGGTCCGGCCATAGTGGCACAGCTGGTAGGGCACTGCTGTGTGATGCAGGAACCACACAGTTGGCCCAGATTTGGACACATGATTGGCCTGAAATCTCAGGCATATACATGCATGCACATCACAGCCAAATTGGTAAAAATCAAAGACAACTACAACATTCTAAAAAGGCAAGAAAGAAACACTAAGTTACTTATAGAGATTTTCCTATTAGGCTAATATCTGACCTCTCAACTGAAACAATGCAAGCTAGCTTTGCACAGTGGCAGTATCGCAGTCAATGAGGTTTATTGGAGGCACGATTATTGCTAATTGAAACAATGCAGGCTAGGAAAGAATAAAAAGACATATTTGAAACTCTTGTTTTTCAGAGGTTTTTGCCTTAGGGTATGTACACTTGCTGGAGAGAGAGACAGACATACTGAGAGGGAAAGTGAGAAATAACCCCCCAGGGGGGATGACCATGCAACAATCCCTTCTCCTTCATTCTCCTCCTGGGATCTTGGGCACACATGCACATGTGATCAGCGTTATTTTCAAGCCACTGGGTCCAGGACTCAAACTGCAGTCTGCCATGTGGAAATCCAGCGATGTAACTGCTACACCATCTGCTGGTCCCATATTTGAAACTCTTAAAGAAAAAAAATTCCAGCCAAGAATACTCTACCCAGCAAGACTGTACTTCATATTAAAAGGGAAAATAAAATCACTTGCAGACAAACAAAAACTGAAAGAATCTATCAACACAAGTTCAGCTCTCCAGGAAATACTCAAGAATACCACATTAGGAAAACAAAAGAGAGAGAAATAGAAATAAAAGAACATGTTATAGGGGGCCGGCAAGTGGCGTGGTGGTTAAGGGCACTGCATTCTCACATGGACAACTGTGCTTCAAGTCCTGATCTGGTGGCTTTCTCTCTCTCTCTCTCCCCCCCCCCCCCCCCCCCCCCCCCCCCCCCCCCCCCCCCCCCCCCCCGCTCTCTCTCCCTCTCCCTTCCTCCATCCCTCCCTCTCTGGTCAAATTAAAATAAATGGATAAATAAAGTTAAATAAAATATTTCTTTTTTTAAAAAAGAACATGCTACAACAAAAAAAAAATGACTAACAAATGACAGAAATAATGCCACATTTATCAATAATGACACTGAATACAAATGAATTAAATTCTCCAATTAAAAGACATGGATGGGGAACCAGCAGTTAGCATAATGGCTATGTCGCTGGACTCCCACGTAGTCGACCGTGGTTCACGTCCCAGACCCGGTGGCTTAAAACTCACGCCGGGCGCGTGTGCATGTGTGCCCAAGATCCTGAGAGGAGAATGGAGGAGAAGGGATTGCGGTGTGACCATCCCCTCTGGGGGGTGATTTCTCGCTTTCTGTCTCTTTGTCTCTCTCTGTCTGGCAAGCGCACACGCCCTATAGCGAAAAACCTCTCAAAAAAAAAAAAAAAAAAAGACATGGATGACTGAGTGGATAAAAATACAGGAACCTCTTATCTGTTGTATACAAAAAATACACCTCGCTGATAAAACTATACAAAGACTGAGACTGAAGGGCTGGAAAAAAAATAATTTCATACAAATAGAAACAAACAAACAAAAAAAGGCCAGAGTAGTGATACTGATATCAGATAAAATAGACTTCAATGTGAAAATGGTAAAAAGAGACCACTACAGTGTTCATTCGAAAAGGAGTAATTCTAAAAGGATTAATTCACCAAATTCTAAAAAGAAAAATTCACTAAAAAGACATAACAATATAAATATCTACACACCTTACACTAGTGCAGTCAAATACATAAGAGAAAGATTTCTAGATCTAAAATGAGAGATAGATTGCAAATACTAATCATGAAACTTTTACCTGACATCTACTAAACATACATCCTCTCATGGAGTATTTTCAAAGAATGACCACTTAATAAGGCACAAAAAAAGCCTCTAAAAATTTAAAAGTATAAAAACTATATCCAGAATCTTCTCCAATCACAATAGAATTAAACTTGGAATCAATCACATAAAGAGCCCTCAAAAATACACAAAATATGGAAACTAAACAACCTACTACTGAATGACCAAACTGTTGAAGGAATCAAAACTCAAATCAGAAAATTCATTGAAGCCAACAGTAATAAACAAACAACTCTTCCACAACCTTTGGGACACAGCAAATGCAGTCATAAAAGGGAAATGCTCCCAAGAAAAAAATAGAAAGATGGCAAATAAATAACTTGACATCATATCTGAAGGAACTGGAAAAGAAACAACAAGAGCAAAAATATCAGAAGAAAAGAAATAAAGATTACAGCTGAAATAAATAAAATAGGCATTTGAGCTGTGAACTATTCCTTTCAGGGACTAAGACTACTGAAGATTTTCTGCTGAGACTTCACCCTCCAGACCCTAGTCTAGAGAGCAGAGAGGCAAAAGTGCAGGCCTTCTGAGAAGACTCTTGAATTTGAGCTATGAACTATTCCTTTAAGGAACTAAGACTATTAAAGATTTTCCACTAAGACTTCACCCTACACACCCTAATCTAGAGAGTGAAAAGGCAAAAGTGAAGGACTTCTGAGAAAACTCCTGTATTTGAGCTGTGAACTATTCCTTTCAGGGACTATTGAAGATTTTCTTCTGAGATTTCACCCTCCAGATCCCAATCTAGAGAATGCTTCCTAACAGTGAATGTCTAGACAGGTCTAAGTGAACAGTAATCATACATATGAATACTATCAGGGTCAGAATATTCCTCAGTTCTCACTGAATCTGCTGCACAATGGGAGAAAAAGGGAACTGCAGAGAGACTGCAGATCACCTCCTGCTGTACACCTCTGAACGCTCAGATTGAACTTTAAGAAATTAGGAAGAAATTTATAACCCATCAGATGACCGGAAATCACCATAAAAGCACAAGAAATATGAGAAACCAAGGAATCTCTCTCCTGAGGGAAAAGAACAACTCCTCTTCATCCCTTGAGAACTTCCTGGAGATCCGGTCTGGTGTTGGTAAATTCTTTCAGGTTTTGTTTATCTGAGAATGTTCTTGTCTTTTCTTCCAATATGAAGGATAATCTTGCTGGGTACAGTATTATTGGTTAAAATTGCTTTTCCTTTAACACTTTGAATATATTTTCCCATTCTTACTTCACTCACATTGTTTCCAATGAGAGGTCTGCTGTTTGCCTGATGGGATATTCTTTGTAGGTAACTTGATGTTTCTCTCCTGTTAATCTTAGTATCTTGTCTTTGCCTGTGGTTTTGGTCAACCTGGCTATAATGTGTCTTGGAGAAGATCTTCTTGGGTTGATTCTATTTGGGGTTCATTGTACTTCTTGGGAATAAATCTTAGAATACATCTCTAGGTTTGTAAAGTTTTCTTTCAGGATTTCATGGAATACATTATCAATGCCCTTATGAGTCTCTTTGCCTTCTGGGATACCAATTATCCAGATGTTTGGACGTTTGATGATATCTAGTAATTCTCATATATTATTCTCATTTTTGGCGCAATTTTCTTAGTCTTCATGGTGGATTTTTCTAGGCCAGCAAGTCTATCTTCTACATCTGAGATTCAATTTTTGGTATGATCTAGTCTGTTTTTAATACTTTGAAGGGAGGTTTTGACTTCCTGTACTATAGCCTTCATCTCTAACAGCTCCATTTGATTCTTCTTTATAGTGTGTATTTCCTCTTTTAGATCTTGCAAGAATTTCCTCACCTCCTGGAACTCGTCAGCTCCTTTCTCCTGAATCTTCTGCAGTTCTTTGCCTCTTTTTTCTTCCATCTCTCTTAGCTTTGTCCCTATGAATATTCTAAATTCTTTATCTAACATTCCTGTGAGTTTCGTTGTACTGTCTGAGGATAAAGAGGAGTTATTCTTTTCCCTTGAAGAAGAGGCATTTTCTTCCTTTCCCATATTGCTTGTTACCTAGTGGTGATTTCTAGTCATCTGATGAGTAGTACGTTTCTTCCTAATTCTGGAAGTTCAATCTGAGCGTTCAGAGGTGTGCAGGAGGAGGTGATCTGCAATCTCTCTTCTGTTCCATTTTTCACTCTTTGTGTACCAGATACAGTGGGAATTGAGGAATAGTCTGACCCTAATCATATTCAGATGTTTGGATCCTGTTTACTTTGACCTGTCTAGACACTTAGTGCATAGAGGCCACTAGAAATGAATCTAGAGGCAGAAGTCTCAGCAAAAACATATTCATTTTTAGTCAATGAAAGCAATATTTCTCAGTTCAAATTCACTATCCATCTCAGGACGGGCCTAGGGTTGTGCTTTTCCCACTAGGAATGAATCTGGAGGGAGAAGTCTCAGTAGAAAATCTTCATTTTTAGTCAATGAAAGCAATATTTCACAGCTCAAGTTCAGTATCTATCTCCGCATTTTTAAAATTTTTGTTTATTAAAGCTAAAACTGCTTTTTTTGAAATTAAAAAAATTTTAAATACCTATTTAAAGACTGCAGTAAGCTATATAGACTCAGCTAGAAGCTATTTTATAGTATATTCATTCTACTCAAGGAGTTTCATGCCTAAAGTCAGACATGTGTTCACAGATGTGTATATATCAGCTGAACTTGCTATTCAAAGTATTTAGATTAATTAAGATATTTTGTGAATCAATAAAATGGGGGGGAGGAATTGAAACCAACAGTATATATCAGAAACAGTGCAGGAGGAGGGTGGGAAATGGAGGGTGGCAAATAGGTGAAAAATAGGAAATAAAAAAGTATATATATAAGAAACAAGAAAAGGAAAATTATTTGTTGATGATAACATATATGATTAAGCCAATAAACAGTGTATTTAGGATGGGAAATCATATTTGTATGCTGTGATGATGTTCAGTGAATGAATGCAAAATAAATAAATTTAAAATGAAATAGAGATTGAAAGAATTATACAAAAAATAAGCAAAATGAAAAGCTAATTTTTTGAGAGGATAAACAAAATGGACAAACCACTAGGTAGACTAATAAATAATAAAAAAAGAAAGAAAAAGAAACCAGATAGATAAAGTCAGTGATGAAGCTGGTAATATTACAATATATATTGCAATATATACCAATATTACAATATATGATATATGAAAAATACCAAAAAAGAGAATATTCCAAGTGATGATAAGCCAACAAACTAGAAAACCTAGATGAGATTGAAAAATTCCTTGCCATGTGCAGGTTACCCAGACTATATCAAAAAGAAGTAGAAGACTTTAATAGACCAGTAATAAGCATGGAGATTTAATCAGTAATAAAGAATCTCCCAACTAGGAAAATTCCAGGTCCCAGAGGCTTCACTTCAGAATTCTACAAAATTTTTAAAAATGTGCTAATTCAAATTCTCCTCCAACTTTTTCTATAGGTAAAACAAACAAACAAACAAACAAACAAAAAAAGCAACTCTCCCAAACTCATTATATGAAATCTTCATCACCTTGATACTGAAAGCAGGAAAAGACAAAACAAAAAGAAGACAATGACTACAGACCAATATCCTTGATTAATACAGATGCGAAAATCCTCAGCAAGATAATTGCAAAATAAATCCAACAGCACATTAAAAATATTATACATTACCGCAATAAAAATATTATACATTACAACCAGGTAGTATTTATGCCAAAGATGCAAGAATGGTTCAACATATGCAAAAGAATAAATGTAGAGAAGCAAGGGAGTAGGCCTCAGAAGACCCCTTCATGGATACTGAGAACTAGTGATTTCAGAGGAATAGGAGAAATGAAGATTTTCCACTGATAATTCAGCCTCCAGCCCACAAACTCGCTTGGTAAGCAAACTTTAAAGCCTCCTGTCTCTGTCTCTGTCTCTGTCTTTGTCTCTCTCTACCTCTGTCTCTGTCTTCTCATTTTTTTGTAATTTTTTCTTTAAAAAATTTTTTAAAGCAAAGCAAAGCACTTTCTTGGCTTTCAGTTCCTCCTTTCCCTTTATCTTGTTAATAATCCCCTCTCCCTCTCCTAACCCAGGAGAGGCAAGGGAGCAGGCCTCAGAAGACACCTTCATGGTTACTGAGAACTAGTGATTTCACGAGGTGCGCTTGCACGCCGTGTGGTTTTCTAATTTTTGCTTTTTAAAAGAAAATATTTTTTTAGGTTTTTTTTTAATAGTTTTTTTTATTCACTTTTTCTGTTTCATGGTTGTTTTTGTTGCTGTTGTTTCTCTCTCTGTATTTTCTTTTCTGCTTGCTCCTGTACGCTCAAATTGAACTTCAAGTTTGGGAAGAAACACACTTTCCACCAGATGACTAAAAATCACTGCAGGACCAGAAGAAATATGGGGAAGCAAGAAAATACCTCTCCCCCAAGGGAACAGAATAACTCCTCTTCATCCTCAGAAAGTTCAATGGAAATCATGGAAATGTCTGATAAAGAATTTAGAACATTTGTAATGACAAAGCTAACAGAGATGGAAGAGAAGAGATACAATTAACTGCAGAAAAGAAAGGAAAAAGGAGCTGACAAGTTCCAGAAGGTGAGGAAATTCTTGCAAGATTTAAAAAAGGAATTACACACATTACGAAAGAATCAAAAGGAACTGTTAGAGATGAAGACTATAGGACAGGAAGTCAAAATCTCTCTTGAAAGTATTAAAAGCAGACTAGATCATACAGAAAATAGAATCTCAGACGTAGAAGAGAAAATGGCTGTCCTAGAAAAATTCACCACAAAGACTGAGAAAATTGCCCAAAAATTTGAGAATAATATACGAGAAGTAATAGGTACCATAAAAAGTCCAAACATTCGGATAATTGGCATCCCAGAAGGCGAAGAGACTCATAAGGGCATTGATAATATATTCCATGAAATCCTGGAAGAAAACTTTCCAAACCTAGAGAGGCACTCAAAGATCCAGTCCCAAGAAATACAAAGGACCCCAAGTAGAATCAACCCAAGAAGATCTTCTTCAACACACATTATAGCCAGATTGACTAAAACCACAGACCAAGACAAGAAACTAAGGTTGGCAAGAGAGAAACGGCAAGTAACCTACAAAGGATATTCCATAGAACTAAGAGCAGACCTCTCATCAGAAACAATGTGAGCAAGGAAAGAATGGGAAAATATATTCAAAGTGTTAAAGGGAAAAGCAATTGCAACCAAGAATACTGTACCCAGCAAGTATTACCCTTCATATGGGAAGAAAAGACAAGAACATTCTCAGATAAAAAAAACCTGCAAGAATTTACCAGCTCCAGACCAAATCTCCAAGAAGTTCTCAAGGGAGTGCTATGTCAGGAAAATTAAATGTAGTCACACAGAAATGAGAGTTCAAAAACTAAGAAAATGGCCAACTTAATCATAGGGACAAGTCTGGAGTTCAATATTATATCCCAGAATTCAACCGGGAAGATCGAACCACAACACAAGGTAGGTTAAGTACATGAGACTGAACTGGTGAAATAGCATTCTGTGACTTTTGACTAAAATATTCCTGCTTTTCTTCTAGGCTTTGTTGTCCGGTTTTAAGAGTTTTTGTCCTGTCTTGAGGTGTCAATAGGTTCATGTACCTACTATTTGAACAGAATACTAACCTGCTTCCAGGCTTTAAGTTTTAAGCAAATTTCCTTACCAATTTAAAACTGCTTTTCTTGTAATTACCAGCTGAACTTGCTATTGAAAGTAGTTAGATTATTTAAGAAATTGTGTGATCAATAAAAAGTGGGGGGAGGGGGACCAGCAGTTAGCATAATGGCTCTGTAGCTGGACTCCCACGTAGTCGACCGCGGTTCGAGTCCCGGACCCGGTGGCTTAAACTCACGCCAGGTGCGTGTGCGTGCGTGCCCAGAATCCCAAGAGGAGAATGGAGGAGAAGGGATTGTGGCATGGCCATCCCCTCTGGGGGGTGATTTCTCGCTTTCTGTCTCTCTGTCTCTCTCTGTCTGTCTGGTGAGCGCACACGCCCTATAGCAAAAACCTCTCCAAAAAAAAAACTGGGGGGAGAAAGGAATGGAATATAACTGTAGACACCAGAGATAGTGTGAGAAGAGATTGGGAAAGGACAGAAGGTCAGACATAGGGGTAAATATATATATATATATATATATATATATATATATATATATATTGATATTTATATATACACACACACACACACATATATATGTAAAACTAGAAATGGAAAATTATTGATGATAACATACATGATTAAGCCACTATACAGTATATTCGGGATAGGAAATCACTTTCTGTATGCTGTGACGATGATTAGGGGATGAATGTACATTAATCAATTTTTTAAAAGTTTCAGGAAAAAGAAATGCATATTTGATGACTGCAGTAAGCTATATAGCCTCAGCAAGGTGCTACTTTATAGTATGTTCATTCTACTCACCAGGGTTTATGCCTAAAGTCAGACTTGTGTTCATGGATATGTATATATCAGCTGCGCTTGCTATTGGAAATATTTAGATTAATTAAGTTCATTAGCAAATCAATAAAATGGGGGGAAAAGGCATAAAAAGCAACAATGGATACCAGAGACAGTGTGGGAAAAGAGTGGGACACAACAGAAGTTGAGAGATAGGGAATCAAGGATGGGGAAAAAAGCAAAATATACAGGAAACAAGAAATGGAAAATTATTTGTTGACGATAACACGTATGTTGATGTGCTTGACTGAGCCAATACACAGTGTGTGCTGAATGGGAAATCTCATTTTGTACGCTGTAATGATATATAGTGAATGAACGTAAATAAATAAATTTAAAAAGAAAACAAAAAAACAAAAACAAAACAAAAACAATAAAGAATAAATGTAATACATTATATTAACAAAAGGAAAAATAAAATTCATATGATCATACCAATAGATACAGAAAAGGCATTAGATACAATATAATATTCATTCATGATCAATACTCTCAGCAGAGTAGGAGTAGAAGGGACACTTCTTAATGTAATATAAGCCATATATGACAGGCCCACTGCTAATATCATATAGGGAAAAGTTTAAAGCCTTTCCACTAAATCTGGAACAAGACAAGGTTGCCTAATTTTGACACTGCTGTTCAACCTAATGCTAAAGTCCTAAGCAATGCAATCAGAGAAAAGAACAAAATAAAAGGTTTCATTAGGAAAAGAGGTAGCTGTCCCTATAAATGGCCTCATATAGGAAAAGAGGAAGCTGTACCTCCCTATTCATAGATGATTTGATTATATGTATAAAAAATCCAAAAGAATCCATGAAAAATCTCCTAGAGTGATAAATTAATTTGGTAAAGTAGCAGGCTACAAAGCCAATGTACAAAACATATAGTATTTTTATGTACCAACAATGAACAGATGGAGACAGAATTAAGAAAGCAATATAATTTATAATAGCCACACAGACACACACACACACACACAAAACAACAACAACAACAAAGATATCTGGGAATAAACCTAACTAAAGAGGCTGCTACAAGGAACACTGAAAAACTAAAATAATAATAATAATAATGATAATAAATTGAATCTAATAAAAAGAAATATAAAGCTATCTTGTGTTTCTGGATTGGAAGAATCAATATAACCAAAATGTCAGTCCTACCCAAACTAATTTACATATTAAATGTGATAGCAATAAAATAACTGGGGACTTTTTTACAGAAATAGAAAAAACAGTTGGAAAATTCATCTGGAACCATAAAAGACCCCAAGTTGCCAAGGCAATATTGTACAAAAAGAATAAAGTAGGAGGCATTTCTTTACCTGACTTTAAAATATATTACAAAGTGGTGATAATAAACATCATGGTACTGGCACAAAAATGGACACATAGACCAATGGAACTGAATAAAGAATCCAGAAATAAACCCCAAATCATACAGCCAACTGATTTTTGACAAAAGTCACAAGACAAAGACAGTAGGGAAAAGAACATCTTTTCAGCAAATGGTGCTGAAGAATGAGATATGCACCTGCAGATAAATGAAACTGGACATTTATCTCTCACCATTAACAAAAATCAACTCAAACAGTTCTGCCTGGCAGGTAAGTAAAGAATGTCGCTTTCTGACAGGCCCCCTAAAATTAAAATAACCTTTCAAGTTCAGGTACTTACACAATCAGGTGGCAAGTTTCTGACTTGGCTTAGTAGCCTTGGAGGCTTTTTAAAGATTCTAATCTAAACCTCTTCCTTATAAGAAGTTCCAGCAAAGCCAACTAAATCAATTAGTATTCTTACGGGACTTTGTACGAATAACAGACCAAATTAAGACTAAAATTATTTATTTACTTACTTAGTTTTTACAAATAAGTTAGTTTATGCCTCTCTTTGGTAAAAGGGGGAATGGAGAGAGAAAAAATGTTTCAGAAGAAAGTAACAGTGCACTTATTACTAGATGTTAGCTTTGTTCATATCTGTTTTTAAAATTTTTAGTATCTACCTACTGTTTGAACAGAATCATAACCTTTTTCCTTACTTTAAGTCTTGAACAAAATATTCTTAACATTTTATTTATTAAAGCTAAAACTGCTTTTTAAACTAATTTATTTATTTTACATTCTTTCACTGAACATCATCACAGCATACAAAATGTTATTTCCCATTCAGAATACACTGCATAGTGGCTTAATCATACATGTTATCATCAACAAGTAATTTTCCATTTCTTGTTTCTTGTATATATATTTTCCCCCTATTTCTCACCCTCTGTCATTTCCCACACCACCCCTCTCTCTCTCTCTCTCTCTCTCTCTCTCTCTCTCTCTCTCTCTGATATCTGAAGTTGCTTTCCATTCCTTTTTTATCCCCCCCATTTTATTGATTCACAAAATATCTTAATTATCCTACATACTTTCAATAGCAAGTTCAGCTGATATATACATATCTGTGAACACGCGTTGATTTTAGGCATGAAACTATGGGTAGAATGAATATACTATAAAATAGCACCTAGCTGAGGCTGTATAGCTTCCTATGGTCATTAAATAGGTATTTTTTAA
Source organism: Tupaia tana (assembly GCA_026018925.1). NCBI lineage: Eukaryota > Metazoa > Chordata > Mammalia > Scandentia > Tupaiidae > Tupaia > Tupaia tana. The sequence goes on from JAKSZU010000005.1 coordinate 40,149,397, forward strand.
TTACATATTTTTAATTTCACGAAAGGCAATTTTAGCTTTAATAAATCAAAATCAAAAAATGTTAATAGAACTTTGCTTAAGACTTAAAGCCAGAAAACAAGGCTAGGATTCTGCTCAAATAGACACATGGACCTGTCCACAACACAAGAGAAGACAAAAAATCCTTAAATCTGGGAAACAAACCATAGAAGTACATCAGTAATGGTTTTAGTCAGAAGTCATAAAATTCTATTTGACCAGTTTAGTCTTATGTAATTAACCTCTCTTCTGTAGAGGTCAGATCTTTCCATTTAAAGTCTGGAAGATAACATTCAACGCAGTATTTGTCCCTACCATTAAGTTGGTCATTTTCTTGGTTAATTTTGAACTCTTATTTCTGTGTGTCTGTATTTAGTTTTCCTGGCATAGCACTCCATTCAAAACCTCATAAGAGAATTGGTCTGGTGTTAGGGAACCAGCAGTTAGCGTAATGGCTATGTCACTGGACTCCCACGTAGTCGATCACGGTTCACGTCCCGGACCTGGTGGCTTAAAACTCACGCCGGGCGCGTGTGCATGCGTGCCCAAGATCCTGAGAGGAGAATGGAGGAGAAGGGATTGCGGCATGACCATCCCCCCTGGGGGGTGATTTCTCGCTTTCTCTCTATGTCTCTCTCTGTCTGTCTGGGGAGCACACGCGCCCTATAGCGAAAACCTCTAAAAAAAAAAAAAAAAAAAAAGAGAGAGAGAGAATTGGTCTGGTGTTAGTAAATTCTTTCAGGTTTTGTTTACCTGAGAACGTTCTTTTCTTTTCTACCTATATGAAGGATAATCTTGCCAGGTACAGTATTCTTGGTTGAAATTGTTTTTTCCTTAACACTTTGAATATATTTTCCTATTCTTTCCTCACTTGCATTGTTTCCAATGAGAGGTCCACTCTTAGCCTGATGCGATATCCTTTGTAGGTAACTTGACATTGCCAATCTTTGTATCTCGTTTTTGTCTGTGGTTTTGGTCAGTCTGGCTATAATGTGTCTTGGAGAAGATCTTCTTGGGTTGATCCTATTTGGGGTCCTTTGTATTTCTTGGGTCTGGATCTTTGAATGTCTCTCTAGGTTTGGAAAGTTTTCTTGCAAGATTTCATGGAATAGATTACCAATGCCCTTATGAGTCTCTTCACCTGGGATACTAATTATCCTGATGTTTGGACATGTATGGTATCCAGTGCTTCTCATATATTATTTTCGTTTTGGGGGGCTATTTTCTCAGTCTTCATGGTGGATTTTACTAGTCCAGCAATTTTTTTCTTCTACATCTAAGATTCATTTTTCATTATGAACTAGTCTGCTTTTAATACTTTCAAAGGAGGCCTTGATTTCTTGTATTATAGCCTTCATCTCCAATATTTCCATTTGATTCTTTTTTATGGTGTGTAGTTCCTCTTTTAGCTCTTGCAAGAACTTCCCCACCTCCTTGAATTCATTGGCTCTTTTCTTCTTGAGTTCATTGTCTCTCTTCTCTTCTATCCATTTGCTTTGTCACTATGAATATTCTAAATTCTTTATCTGACATTTCTAAGAGTTCCACTGTACTGTCTGTGGATGAAGAGGCGTTGATCTTTTCCCTTGGGGAGAGGTATTTTCTTGGTTTCTCATATTTCATGGGCCTCTGCAGTGATTTCTAGTCCTCTGATGGGTTATTTGTTACTTTGTAATTTTTAAAGTTCAATCTGAGCAATTAGAGCTGTACAAGACAAGATGATCTGCAAACTCTTTGCCATTCTATTTTTCTTCCTTTGTGTGGCAGATTCAGTGGGAATTGAAGAATACATTGACCCTAATAGTATTCAGATGCTTGGCAATGGTTCATTTAGACCCATCTAGAAACTCAGTGCATGGAGGGTGAGCAGCAAAGTGATGAGGTAAAAGAAAAAGAATAAGAAAGCAGAAAAAGAGAGATATAGAAAAGAGAAAAAATATATTTATTTATTTTAAAAAACAAAAAATGAAAACCACTCGGCATGCAAGCACACCACACAAAAGCACTAGATCTCAGCTCCCATGAAGGATTCAGTCTTCTGAAGCCCTGCCCTTTTTGCCCCTCCTAAATGGGAGAGGGTGAAAGGGATCATTCACAAGATAAAAAAGGATTTTGGAGCCAAGAAAATAATTTACATTAAAAAAATTTTTAAAAAAGAAAAATGAAAAATATGAAAAGACAGAGAGACAGAAAGAGACAAAAAAAAAAAAAAAAAAAAAAAAAACAGAAAGAAGGATAGAGGGGGCTCTACCAGGGTGACTTCTCAACAGAAAATTTTCATTTTCTTATTCCCTGAAAGCACTAGATCTCAGCTCCCATGAAGAACTTGGTCTTCCTCTGAAGGCCTACCCTTTTTGCGTCTCTAGGGTGATTTCTCAGCAGAAAATCTTCATTTCTCTAATTCTATGAAACCACTACATCTCAGCTCTATGGAGGACTCAAAACTGCTTTCCTTGACATTACAAATAGGGTAATTATTTTATTTTAACATTAAAAAATACCTATTTTTAGGGTTAGGGTTAGGGTTTGGTTAGGGTTAGGGTTACTATTAAGGTTAAGGATTAGGGTTGAGTTCCTTCCACGTGGTCGCTGGGGAGTAACTGTCGCAGTGCTGATCATGCTCTGCCGGACATGGTGTCCATGACGATGAGTCTAATACAGAGATAGCCCTTCATCTTGATAAATTTTGAAAAAGTGGTCATCTTTGTAAAGGAGAGGCAGAAGGAAACAGAACAGCCCTTCTTCAAGAAACAGACAGCTCCATGGCTCCTGCGATCTAGCCATTTTGGGAGAAAGGAAGATGTCCCACTGATAACTGGGCCTCCAGCATACAAAACTCTAGTGGTAGGAAGACCCCTTTCAAGTCTCCTGTCTCTGTATCAGTCTTTGTCTCTCTCTACCTCTGTCTCTGTCCTCTCTCTCTCTCTCTCTCTCTTTTTTTAATTTTTGCTTTTTAGAATTTTTTTAAGGTAAGGCGTTTTACAGGGCCCTTTGGCCCCCCCAGGCCTTTATTTTGTTAATAATCCCCTCTCCTCCTCCCAACCCAGGAGAGGCAGAAGGAAACAGAACAGCCCTTCTTCAAGAGACAGACAGCTCCATGGCTCCTGTGATCTAGCCACTTCGCACAGTGCGCTTGCCCATCACGCAGTTTTCTAATTTTTGAGTTTTATTGAAATTTTTTGAATATTAATTTTTTTTAGATTTACTTAAAAGTTTTTCTCTTCTTTTTCTCTGTTTCTTGTCTGTTTTTTTGTTTTTTGTTTTTTGTTTTTGTTTGTTTGTTTGTTTGTTTGTTTTTGTTTTTGTTTTTGTTTTTTTGTTTTTGTTTTTGTTTTTTTTTTGCTGTTGTTGGTATTTTTTCCCTCTCTCTGTTTCCTTTTCTGCACACTCCTCGACCCTCAGATTGAACTTCCAAGTTTGGGAAGAAACCGACCATCCACCAGATGACTAGAAATCGCTGCAGGACCACAAGAAATATGGGAAAGCAGGAAAATACCTCTCCCACAAGGGAAAAGGGTAGCTCCTCTTCATCCACACAGTTCAATGGAAATCATGGAAATGTCTGGTAAAGAATTCAAAACATTCATAATGGCAAAGCTAACAGAGATGGAAGAGAAGAGACAAGGAACTGCTGAAGAGGAAGGAGAAAGGAGTTGAAGAGTTCCAGGAGGTGAGGAAATTCATGCAAGATCTAAAAGAGAAATTTCACACTTTACAAAAGAATCAGATGGAACTGTTAGAGATGAAGGCTATAATACCAGAAGTCAAAATCTCCCTTGAAAGTATTAAAAGCAGACTAGATCATACAGAAAATAGAATCTCTAATGTAGAAGAGAAATGGCTGGCCTAGAAAAATCCACCACGAAGACTGAGAAAATTGCCCAAAAATTTGAGAATAATATGCGAGAAGTACTAGATACAATTAAATGTCCAAACATCTGGATAATAGGCATCCCAGAGGGTGAAGAGACTCATAAGGGCATTGATAATCTATTCCATGAAATCCTGCAAGAAAACTTTCCAAACCTGGAGAGGCACTCAAAGATTCAGTCCCAAGAAATACAGAGGACCCCAAATAGAATCAACCCAAGAAGATCTTCTCCAAGACACATTATAGCCAGATTGACCAAAACCACAGACAAAGACAAGATACTAAGACTGGCAAGAGAAAAAAGGCAAGTTACCTACAAAGGGTATCCCATCAGACTAATAGCAGACCTCTCATCGGAAACAATGAGAGTGAGGAGAGAATGGGAAAATATATTCAAAGTATTAAGGGAAAAGCAATTTCAACCGAGAATTCTGTACCCAGCAAGGTTATCATTCATTTGGGAAGAAAAGACACGAACTTTCCCAGATAAACAAAACCTGAAAGAATTTACCAGCACCAGACCAGATCTCCAAGAAGTTCTTAAGGGAGTGCTATGTCAGTAAAATCAAATGCATACACACAGAAATAAGAGTTCAAAAACTAAGAAAGTGGGCAATTTAATTGTAGGGACAAAGTCTGGAGTTGAATATTATATCCCAGAGTTCAATCTGGAAGATCGTACCTCAACAGAAACAGAAGAAAGATTAAGTACATGAGGCTGAACTGATGAAACAGCATTCTGTGACTTGAGTAAGATATTGCTGCTTTTCTTCTAAGCTTTGTTGTCCGGTTTTAAGGATTTTTATCCTGTCTTGAGATGTCAATAGATTCATGTACCTATTATTTGAACAAAATACCAACCTGTTTCTAGGCTTCAAATTTCAAGGAAATATCCTTACCAGTTCAAAACTGCCTTTCTTGAAACCACCAGCTGAACTTGCTATTGAAAGTAGTTAGATTACTTATGATATAGTGTGGTCAACAAAATGTTGGGGAAAAGAAATTGAAGACAACTGTAGACAGCAGAAATAGTGTAACAAGAGAGTGGAATAGGGCAGAGGGTCAGACACGGGGTTAAAAACATATATATATATGAAAGTAGTAATGGAATTTTATGGATGATAACATGCATGATTAAGCCGCTATGCAGTTTACTCTAGAGGGGAAACCACATTTAGTATGTTGTGATGATGCTCAGGGAATGAATGTAAATTAAAAAAAAAAAAATTCAGAGAAAAAAATACTAAAACTGTTACCAAAATTTAAAGAAAAAACTGTGTATTTGATGACCACAGTAAGCTATATAGCCCCAGCTAGGTACTATTTTATAGTATGTTCATTCTACTCACTGAGGTTTATGCCTAAAGTCAGACATGGGTTCTTGTGTATGTATATATCAGCTGTGCTTGCTATTGCAAATATTTAGACAAATTAAGTTCATTAGCAAATCAATTAAATGGGGGGGAAAGGCATAGAAAGCAATCATGGATACCAGACACAATGGGAGGAGGGTTGGACAGGGCAGAGGGTTAGGGATAGGGAATTAAGGATGGAAAAAAAAAAACGCAAAATACACAAGACATAAGAAATGAAAAATTGTTGATAACACGTATGTTGATGTGCTTGATTGAGCCAACAGACAGTGTAATTTGGATGAAAAATTCGTTTTGTATACTGTAATGATGTATAGCATATTAATGTTAAAAAAAGAAGAAATTAATAAATAAATTTTTTAAAAAAGGTTTAGGGTTAAGTTAGGGTTCGGGTTAGGTTAGGATAAGGGTTAGGTTAGGGTTAGGATTAGGGTTAGGGTTTAGGGTTAGGGTTAGGGTTGGGTTAGGGCTAGGGTTAGGGCTAGGGTTACGGTAGGGTTAGGGTTAGGGTTAGGCTTAGGGTTTATGGTTTAAGGTAGGGTTAGTGTTAGGGTTTAGGGTTAGGTTTCATGTTAAGGATTACGGTTAGGGTTATGTTAGGGTTAGGTTTAGGGTTTAGGGTTAGGATTAGTGGTTAGGGTTAGGGTTAGGTTACGGTTAAGGTTAGGGTTAGGGTTTAGAGTTAGTGTTAGGATTAGGGTTAGTGGTTAGGGTTAGGGTTAGAGTTAGGGTTACTGTTACAGTTAGTGTTAGGGTTTAGGGTTAGGATTAGGTTAATTTTAGGGTTTAGGGTATAAGGTTAGGGTTTGGTTAAGAGTGAGGGTTAGGGTTAGGGTTAGGTTAGGGTTGGAGTTAGGGTCAGGGTTAGGTTACAGTTAGAGTTAGGGTCAGGGTTAGGTTACAGTTAGAGTTAAGGTTAGGTTAGGGTTAGGTTTGGCTAGGGTTAGGGTTAGTGTTAGGGTTAGGTTAGGGTTAGTGTTAGTGTTAGGGGTTAGGGTTAGGGTTTAGGGCTAGAGTTAGGTTAGGGTTAGGTTAAGGTTTGGTAGGGTAAGGGTTAGGTTTTAGGGGTTAGGGATAGGGTTAGGGTTAGGTTAGGGTTAGTGTTGGGGTTTAGAGTTAGGGTTAGGGTAGGGTTAGGGTAGGGTTAGGGTTAGGGTTAGAGTTAGATTTAAGTTAGTGTTAGGTTTGGGTTTGGGTTAGGGTTAGGGTTAGAGTTAGGGTTAGGGTTCGGGTTAGAGTTAGTTTTGGGTTAGGGTTAGGATAGGGTTAGTTAGGGTTAGGGTTAGGGTTAGGTTTGTTAGGGTTAAGGTTATGGTTAAGGTTAGGGTAAGGTTAGGGTTAGGTTAGGGTTAGTGTTAGGGTTTAGGGTTAGGTATTCGTTAAGGTTAGGGATAGGGTTTAGGGTTAGGTTAGGTTTAGGGTTAAGGTTTATTTAGGGTTAGGGTTAGGTTCAGATTAGGGTTACTTTTGGGTTAGGATTAGGGTAGGGTTAGTTAGGGTTAGGGTTAGGTTTGTTAGGGTTAGGGTTATGGTTTAGGGTTAGTTTATGGTTAGGGTTAGGTTAGGGTTATGGTTAGGTTTTGGTTAGGGTTAGGGATAGGGTTTAGGGTTATGTTATGTTTAGGGTTAAGGTTAATTTGGGGTTAGGGAAAATGATAAAAAGAATAAAGATAAATTAAAAACTATTTAATTGCCATAGTAAGCTATATATCCTCTGCTAGGTGCCACTTTATAGTATGTTCATTCTGCTTACTGACTTTTATGCCTAATGTCAGACATGTGTTCACAGATTTGTATATATCAACTGCACTTACCACCGAAAGTATTTAGATTAATTAAGATCTTTTGTGAATCAATAAAATGTGAAAAAAAAAAAAAAAAGCATGGAAATCAACTGAGATACCAAACATGGTTTGGAAGGAGAGTGAGAAATTGTAAAAGGTGAGAGATGGAATAAAGGGGGGTGGGTGCAAAATATGTAAGAAACAAGAAATGCAAAATTATTTGTTGTCAATTACAGGTATGGTAATATCCTTGATTGAGCCAATATACAGTGTATTCTGGATGTGAAAATTCATTTTTGAATGCTGTAATGATGTACAGTTAATGACTGTAAAATAAATATATTTAAAATAAACAAAAACAATAATAAAAATTAGCTTAAAATAGAGCAAAGATTTAAATGTGAAACCTCAAACTATTAGTGGAAAACATAAGAGAAACTTTAAAAAGATATCGGAGTTAGCAAAGATTTTTTAAATAAGACTGCTAAAGTATAGGCAATAATCCCAAAAACAGAAAAGTGAGATTACATCAAGCTAAAAGCTTCTAAATGCAAAGAAAACAACAATTAGAATAAAGAGGAAATCCTCAGAATGGGAGAAAACATTTGTAAATAATGCCTCAGACAAGGGACTGATAGCCAGAATATACAGGGAATTCAAGTTCACTCATAAAAAAACTAATAATCCAATTCAAAAATGGGCTAATGAACTGAAGAGACAACTTTCCAAAAAAGATATAGAGAGCCAAAATGCATATGAAAAAAAATGTTCAAACTCCTTATCATAAGAGAAATGCAAATCAAAACACAATGAGATACCATTTAACCCTAGTCAGAATGGTTGTGATAATAAAAACAATGAACAAGTGCTGGCGAGGCTGTGGTGAAAAGGGAATCCTTCTACACTGTACATGGAAATGTAAATTAGTACACCCAATGTGGAAAACAATATGGAGGTTTTGCAAAAACCTACAAAGAGAACTACCATATGACCTATCAATAATAATCTCACTTCTTAGTATTTATTCAAAAGATGGGAAAATAGTCAGACACTTGCATGACCGTGCTTACCACAACATTATTCACAATTGCTAAGAAATGGAATCAATCTAAGTGCCCAAGAACTGATCACTGAATTTTAAAACTGTCACTAATATACTACAGAATACTATTTAGCCATAAGGAAAAATGAGCTCATTAACAATGCTAAGTGAAATAAGCTAGACTCTAAAAGATACATATTTTGTATCTTCCGCTCAGTATGTAATGAATACCAAAACTGTATGGCAGAAATGGAAAGATCTGAAGATATGATAGTAGGAAAGATAAGAGCAGAGACTGCAAGGGAGGGGAGTAGATGGTAGAGGTGGGGAAGGAGGAGCAAAGGGGAAAACATTTAACAGAAAAAAGAATGTAAAGTTCTCTGTTGAAAATGCTGTGTACATGGGACCAGTAGTTGGCGTAATAGCTATGTCACTGGACTAACATGTAGCCAATGCAGTTCGAGTCCTAGACCTGGTGGCTTAAACTCACAAAGCGCGTGTGCATGAGTGCCCAAGATCCCAAGAGGAAAATGAAGGAAAGGGGATTGCAGCATGGCCATTCCCCCTAGGGGGTGATTTCTCGCTTTCTGTCTCTCTTTCTCTCTCTGTCTTTCTGGCAAGCACACGCACCCTTCAGCAAAAACCTCTCAAAAAAAAAAAAAAAAAAGAGAGAGAGAGAGAGAAAATGCTGTGTACAGTTAATATCCTTGAGTGTTGTGTATTACATGCATATGTTTAAAACCCATATTTTATGTCGAAAAAAAACATACTGTACATATAGAGATCTACAATGATAGAAGAAAGAAAGAAAGAGAGAGAGAGAAATGGAAGTACGGATCCCAAGAAATAACAAGAAAATACACTGGGGGACATCAAAGAAGTGCAAGCTGAGCTTTAACTGGTGGACACACTGAGGAGAATAGCTACCAGGAACAGTCTTAAAGAGATAAGTGGGAGGAATGCATTCAAATTCTGTTCTTCCCTTTCTCTTGAGTTGGTTGGGGAGCATCATTAACTTTTTTAGTGTAAGTCGGCAGCATAAACACAGGTGTAGTAAGAGTAAAACTAGGATAACGTTAGGCTAGCTGATGGAAAATAGAAGGGCTAAAGAGCAATTCTTGGGCCTCCACTTCTTCTTCCCCTCCAACTCCAAAGCCCCAGGTCATAATATATGAAGACTGTTTCCTCCAATGCAGTTTTACCCAGGAGCTTTAAGGTGGCATGCACTGTCCAGGGGAGTTGCCTGGTCATAGTGTCTTATGGATTCTGAGGCTCTCCGCCCTGAGGTTCATCACCTCCCTTCATGTTAAACCCCTTAAGAAAAGTATAGTTTAAGTTCTACTGTTTGATGAGGGTGACTAATTTTTCACCCAAATCAGAACATTTGTGAAAGTGAAAAGGAAGCACCTGGGACCAGCAGTTGGCATAATAGCTATGTCGCTGGACTCCCATGTAGTCGATCGCAGTTCAAGTCACAGACTCGGTGACTTAAACTCACACCAGGCACGTGTGTATGCATGCCCAAGATCCTGAGAGGAGAATGGAGGAGAAGGGATTGTGGCATGGTCATCCCCCCTGGGGGGTGATTTCTCACTTTCTGTCTCTCTGTCTCTCTGTGTCTTTCTGGCAAGCAATACCCTATAGCAAAAACCTCTCAAAAAAAAAAAAAAAAAAAAAAAAAAAAAAAAAAAGAAGAAGAAGAAGAAAGAAAAGAAGAAAAAAAAAAAGAAAGTGAAAAGGAAGCACTATTAATAATTATGCTGAGACAATAGCTGCAGATTTTCAGTCCTCCCCCAATACAGGTTACTAGACACAGTAGCCAATAGCCACAAGGAATGTGAGTTCACAAGCCAACATAATTAGATACCTGAGGAACACAACTACTAAAAAAGAAATACAACAAACTAAACAGCATATATTACCTGTAGTAGAACAACTGGAACACATTGACCAAGATTTTTAAATAATCATGAGAAATACACTCAGGATATGAGGATATAAAGAAAGGTGTTGAAACATGAAATGAGAATAAGAAGACGAAAGAAAAAAAGCAAGAAGAAATTATTAGATGTAGACATATAATTGAAAAATTATAGTTGTTGAGGGATAAACAGTAGCTTCGATACATGTAAAAGGCTAATAAACTTAAAGTTGGAGATTGAGACACTCTTCCAGAAAATATTAATAGTAGAAAAGAATAAACAGAGAGAGCATACCAAAGAAAAACTAAGTAATGTGGAGGAAAAAAATATATCTAACATCTAGATTGTGGAAAACTAAGAAGAAATTAAAAAAATAAAAGACATTTGAGAAAAACCATATAGATTAAATTCTCAAAATCAGAGAATAACACAGAAGCAGTACTTGACAAGTTAGGCATTACCCCAATATTTCAGAAATATGACCTAAGTACTACCCTTGAGATGTTACTATTAATACCCCATCTTCAGAATGAGGCAATAGAAGTACAAACAGGTTAAGTTCCTTGGCAAGATTCACACTATATTAGTTGTAGAAATGGAATTTAAACCAGTTTACACTCTTAACCACTGGGCTTGTCTTTGACTTTATAAAAGTGTCTTAATTTCTTCTTAAGTCAAAAATTTAGAATTGTTATAAAATGCTAATAAGAAAAAAATCACAATCTAAATCCACAATCAGACATTTTTAAAAATCAAAGTGCAGCAATTATATTAGGCGAGTATCAACTAGAGGTATAATGTTCAATCTTTAGGCGGAGTGACCAAAGTGGCTAACTAAAAACACCCTCCATGGCATCTCTCTGGGGAGAAGGGCCCAAAAGGTAGAATAAATGCCAACACTTCCACCACAGGAGTAAGGTGAGAGTGAAAAAAGCGTAAGAAAAGATGGTGGGAGCTTCTAGAACACTGAATTACTACTTGAAAAAAGTAAAGAGAGAGTCAATCATCTGAACTGAGGTTCCAGAGCCCTTCCCAATCACAGGGGGAGTGAGAGGAATACTTCTCTGAAATTTTGAGTTCCATTCTCTCACCTCAGATCCCAGAACTCCCCACTTGCAGAATAGCAATGAAACTGGTACTGAACTAACACACATCATATATGAATGTTAGGCAAAAAAAACCCAAGAGGAAATTTTATGTGTTAAAGTATAGTTGAGAAATAACACTTCAGAGAAAACAGTGGATCTCTCACGAGTCCCAAAAGCTCAGTGCCATCTTGAAAACCAAACTGCAGGTATAGTTCAGGTTATGATCAGAACCAGGGAATCTGTCATCTTCATAGCTATGCAAGAGTAGAAGACACAACACAGAAAAGATGAAGCCATGTCTGATCAGCAGAAACAGGGTGAACACTGCCAAGGAGTGAAGACCACTGGACCCACATCACAGCAGAGACCAAGAACTCTGTGCATCTCAGGGAATCTGGGGGAAAGTCCTGGGTTAGGCTGTCTGAGTCACTCGTGTCTCTCCACCCGGCTGGGCTGTGTGTGCAGTGCCTGTCTCTCCGCGAACTGAGATGGCCGAGCAGTCGGACAAGGCCGTGAAGTACTACACCTTGGAAGAGATTCAGAAGCATAACCACGGCAAAAGCACCTGGGTGATCCTGCACCACAAGGTGTACGACTTGACCAAATTTCTGGAAGAGCATCCTGGTGGAGAAGAAGTCCTGAGGGAACAAGCTGGAGGGGACGCTACTGAAAACTTTGAGGATGTGGGCCACTCTACAGATGCTCGGGAGCTGTCCAAGATGTACATCATCGGGGAGCTTCATCCAGATGACAGATCAAAGATAACCAAGCCTCCAGAAACTCTTATTACTACTCTTGAGTCAAATTCCAGCTGGTGGACCAACTGGCTGATCCCTGCTGTCTCTGCACCGGCTGTCGCCCTGATGTTTCGCATCTACGTGGCTGAAGACTAGTACCTTCTCAGAAGCCAGTGCGAGAAAAGACTGCTTTGGACAAGGGAGACTTCAACTGACAGAAACCTTCACCTGTAAAATGCTTTTAATATGTCTTTCCCCTTTCCTCCTTCATTAGAAACAAAACAAAAAGAACTGTTCTTTCTACTCTTGAACCTTTCAAGTGTGCCTTTTCATTCATCACTGATGAGACATCATTGATGTTTTTTCACTATGTAATTTACTTATTATAAGAACAATCCTTTTAAAATATATCTGGCTTTTAAAACAGAAAAAAAAAAAAAAAAAAAAAAAAAAAAAAAAAAAAAAAAAAAAAACAAGAAAAAAGAACTCTGTGCATCTCAAACACTCCCACGAGAACATGGTGTACAACAGCACTCATCCCCACAACAAAGAAGAAATCTGGATATTTTTCTCTGACTGGCAGGCAGGCTCATATTCTTCCTTCCTTCAGACTCAAGATATAGAGAGGTGCTACCTACCTCAACTGTGGTGACCCACAAAACAGCTTTTTTCTGGACCTTCCTGAACTGTAAGTGTGGGCAAAGGAAAGGGGAGGGGCACCTGGCAGAGAGGAGAGTCCCCTCCTACAGGTCAGAGAAAGACAGGGCACAACTACAACAACCACCTGATCCTGGAGTGCACGATCCACCCACCTAACTCCTAGCATGAGTCTGCTCAATCCAAGCCACCATGAATCCATGAGTTTTGTAGGTCACAGACTCTAGGGAGATCTTCACAGATAGGTTTGCCTCTGGCCCCTCTTGGATGACCTTACCAGGGCCACATTCAGGCTGTGTGGGTCATCCTGCCCCCAGGCATTCCATGCAACCTGAACAGGACTTGCTTCTTGGGTCCAACATCTTGCCCAGGCTACATTTGGTCCTGAGGGCTACTCTACCCCTGGGAATCACAGGTAGGCCCAGCAGGCTCTCTTGGACAGATATATGTGGTTCAAAATATTTAGCTTGCCTCTGGCCCCTTCTGGATGACATTGACAGAGCCATATTTGGGCCTTGAAGGATGTTCCATCCTTTGCTCATTCCACACAGGCCACACGGAACTTGCTTCTTGCGTCTCACAGATAGACTTCCCTTCACCCCCTCCTGGACAACTTTACCAGAGCCCATTCAGGTTCTGAGGCCTTTATTTATTTATTATTTATTTACTTTATTTTGACCAGAGGGGGGGAGATAGAGAGAGAGTAAGAGAGACACACAGAGAGAGAGAGAGAAAGAGAAAGTGAAAAAGTAAGCCATCAGGTCCAGAACTTGAACTGCAGCCAGCCATGTGGAAGTCCAGCATTCCTAACCACTACACCACCCTAAATAAAACAATTCTTAAAAAAAAAATAAATAAATAAAATTACAAGAGAGAAGCATTAAGTTACTTATAAAGTATACCCTACCAGACTAATCCCAGACTTCTTAGCAAAACTATGCAAGCAAAGAGAGAATAGAAAGACAATTCAAAACCACAATCTCACAACTGGACAGGTCATCTAGGGAAAAAAAAAAAAAAAAAAAAAAAAAAAAAAAAAAAAAAAAAAAAAAAAACATAGAGACACAGGAACTAAATGATACTATCAACCAAATAAACCTGATAGACATTTAAAGAACATTTTACCCAACAACTACAAAATACATATTTTTCTCAGCCCTATACAGAACATTCTTGAGAACTGACCACATAATAGGGTACCAAACAAGCCTTTATGAATTTAAAAGAATAGAAACCACATTTAGCATTTTAATCTAACCACAATGGAATTAAACTTGAAATAAACAACAAAAATAACTTTTGAAATACTGAAATAGATGGAAACTAAATAGTTTACTACTGAGTGACACAGAAACTACTGAAGAAATTAGGAATTAGATTTAAAATTTTGTTGAAACAGGGACCAGTAGGTGGCATTGTGGTTAAGGCACTGGACACTCCCATAGGGCCAACCATGATTCAAGTCCCAGGCGTGGTAGCTTGCTTTCTCACTTTCTCTCTCTCTCTCTCTCTCTCTGTATGTGTGTGTGACTGACTCTGTGTGTGTGTGTGTGTGTGTGTATGTGTGTGTGTGTGTGTGTGTCTGGTCAAATTAAATGAATGAATAAATAAAATTAAATAAATAATTCTTAAAAATTTTTGTTGTTGAAATGAAGAATAAAAAAAATACAACTCTCCCAAGTATTTGGGACACAGTGAAAGGAATCCTAAAAGGGAAGTTTACTGAAGAAAATTTTAGTGCTCACTAGAAAAATGGTAAAAATAAATAAATAAATACCTAAAGATACATCTTAAGGAACTGAAAGAGCAAAAACAACATCACCAACCCCGAAAGTACTAGAAGAAAAGAAACAATAAATATTACAGCAGAGATAAATAAAATAGGGGATAAAAGAATACACACACAAAAAAACAACAAAACAAAAAGTTATCTTTTGAGAGGATAAACAAATCGACAAAGCATTAGCTAGACTAGGGAAAATATAGAAATGATTCAGATAAACAAAATCAAAAATGAAAAAGATGACAGTGGGGCCAGGAGGTGGCATAGCGATTACATCACTGGACTCCCACAAGACTGACTACCTTTTGAGTTCTGGACCCAGTGGCTTGAAACTCACACTGGGCAAATGTGCATGTGTGCCCAAGATCCCAGAAGGAGAATGGAGGAGAAGGGATTGTGGTATTCCCCCTCTCCCCCGACAAGAGTGATTTTTCACTTTCTCTCTTTTTGTGTCTGTCTGTCTGTCTCTCTCTGGCAAGAGCACGTGCAATAAGTCAAAAGCCTCTTTAAAAAAATAAAAGAAATAAAGAAAGAGAGAAAAAGATGAAAGCACAACAGATATCACAGAAATACAACAGATCATTAGGTAATATTTCAAATTGTTAACTATATGTTAACAAGTTGAAAAATCCAGATAAGATGGCCAGGGACCAGCAGATGGTATAACAGTTACATTGCTGGACTCCCACATAGTCAACCACAGTTCAAGTCCCAGACCTGGCAGCTTAAAACTCATGCCAGATATGTGTGCATGCATGACCAAAATCCTGAGAGGACAATGGAGGAGAAGGGACTGCAATGTGGCCATCCCCTCTGGGGAAGAGGGTGATTTCTCACTTTCTGTCTCTGTATCTGTCTCTCTGGTGAGCACACACACACCCTATAGTAAAATAATTCTGAAAAAAGAAAAAAAAGAACAAGTTTCTAGACAATGCAGTATGCCTAGTTTGAACCAAGAAGGAATAGAAAGCCTGAATATACCAAAAAAACAAGCAATAAAATTGAATCAGTAATAAATGGTGTCCTAACAAACAGAACCGAGGTCCTAATGGCTTCTAAATTCTACAAAATATTTAAACAATAATTAATACCAATTATCCTCAAAATATGTCTTAAGATCCAAATTGAGGAAATCCTCCCTAATTCATTTTGTGAAATTATTATTGCCTTGATAGCAAGAGGAGACAAGAACACATCTAAAAAAAAGAAAACTACAGACCAATATCTATGATGCAAAAAATCCTCAACAAAATACTAGCAAACCAAACATAATAGCACATCAAAAAGATTACACATCATAAACAAGTAGGTTTTATCCCAGGGATAGAGGATGGCTTGACATACACAAAAGAATAAATGTAATACATCACTTTAACAAAAGGAAAAATATGATCAAATCCATTGATGCAGGAGAAGCATCTGATAAAATACAACATTCCTTCATGATTATGAATCAACAATGTAAGTATAGATTTTCATACTGCAATCCCTTCTCCTCCATTCTCTTGGAATTTTTGCATGCAGGCACACATGCCTGGTGTGAGTTTTAAGCCACCCAGTCTGGGACTTGAACCTAGGTCAACTACATGGGAGTCCAGTGACATAACTATTATGCCATCTGCTGGTCACAGAAGATACTTTCTTAACACAATAAAATTCATATCTAACTCCTTAGTTAACACCATGCTCAATGGGGAAAAGATGAAAGCATTCCAACTAAAAACTGGAACATAGCAACTTTGTCCATTTTTACCTCTCCTTTTCAACATAGTATTAGAAGTCCCAACCAAGTGTAATCAGACAAGAGTGTGAAATAAAAGAATTTGAGGGACCAGGAGTTGGTACAATGGCTATGCTGCTGGACTCCCAAGTAGTTGACTGTGGTTTGAGTCCTGGACCTGGTGGCTTAAATTCACACTGGGCACATGTGCGTGCGTGCCCAAGATCCTGAGAGGAGAATGGAGAAGAAGGGATTGCAGCTGGCCATCCCCACTGGGAGGTGATTTCTTGCTTCCTGTCTCTCTGTCTTTCTGGCAAGCATACACGCCCTACAGCAAAAAAACTCAAAAAAAGGTATTTGAATAGGAAATGAAAAAGTTAAATTGTCCTTTTATGCAGAAAATATGATGATATACATAGACACTCCTAAAGAATACACACACACACACACATCCCCAAAAACACCTCCTGGAAATGATAAATGAATTTAGTAAAATTACAAGATACAAAATCAATATATGAAAATCTATAGTATTTTATACACCAACAATGAGTAGACTGAGGCAGAATAGAAGAAAGCAATCCCATTTACAAAAGCCACATGCACACACAAAAATACCTAGGAATAAATCTAACCAAAGACGTAAAAAAATCTCTACAATGAACATAGCTAGGAAAACCTAATGAGAGAAATTGAAAAAGATACTAAAAACTGGTTCAACATACACAAAAGAATAAATGTAATATATCACTTTAACAAAAGGAAAAATATGATGAAATCAGTTGATGCAAGGAGAAGCATTTGATAAAATACAGCATTCCTTCATGATTATGACTCAACAATATATGTATAAATTGCCATACTAAAATCTGTTCTCCTCCATTCTCCTCTTGGGATTTTGAGCATGCATGCACACATGCCTCGTGTGAGCTTTAAGCCACTGGACCCATGACTTGAACTGTGGTCAACTACATGAGAGTTCAGTGACATAACCATTATGCCATATGGAAAGACATCCCTTGTTCTAGTATTGAAAGATTCGATAACTAAAATATTGATATTACCCAAAGTAATGTATAAATTCGACACAATTTCTAGCAAACTACCAGTGACATTCTTCACAAAAATAAAAATAATAATGATAATAATAATAAAGTTTGTCTAGAATTATGAAAGATTCCATATCACCAATACAATACCATGTAGAAAGAATAAAGTTAGAGGCATCTAACTCCCTGACCTCAAAATATATTACAAAGTTGTATAATCAAAACAGCAGGGTCAGCAGGTAGTATGGTAATTAAGGTGCTGGACTCCCATTCCTGGATGTGGTGGCTTGCTTTCTCACTTTCCCTCTCTCTCTCTGTCTCTCTCTGGTGAATGCATGTGCCCTATAGCAAATTTTAAAAAATAAATAATAACAATGATAATAATAATAAATAAAATTATATAAATAATTATTTTTTAAATAATCAAAATAGTAGGATACTGGCACAAAAACAAATACAGACCAATAGACCACAACAGAAAATCCAGGTTGTATGCATCAAGTGAACAATCTTTAAAGCATATTGTACTTGAACTAAACTTACATTTTGCTGAAAATTTAAAATTTTTTTCTATTTCCAGAACTAAAATACCAAGGGCAAATATAGAATGCAGATTTCACAGGATTGATAAAATTGCACAGGATTGTAGATTTCATAAATATATGTATTCAAAACTAGAAATGCTGATCCATACCTAATAAGTTCTCTGTGTGACTTTCTTTCTAATTAGAGGAATATTAATAGGTGTTTCGAGAACATTGGAGCATCCTTCTAGAACTTGAAAGGTTCTTTTCATGGACCCTTAGCCCAGGCCAATCAGATATGTTAATCTTTTTTTTCTTCTTCTGATTCTTTTTTTTTTTTTTTTTTTTTTTTTTGGAGAGGTTTTTGCTATAGGGCGCATGCGCTCACCAGACAGACAGAGACAGACAGAGAGACAGAAAGCGAGAAATCACCCCCCAGGGGGGATGGTCACACCACAAACCCTTTTCCTCCATTCTCCTCTCAGGATCTTGGGCACGCACGCACATGCACCTGGCGTGAGTTTTAAACCACCGGGTCCGGGACATGAACTGCGGTTGACTACGTGGGAGTCCAGCGACATAGCCATTATGCTAACTGCTGGTCCCTAGATATGTTCATCTTAACTCCAATCTTTCTTTCTAAATATGCCTTAGGAAGAAAAATATTTCTACTTTATATAAAATGAAGATATCTATAGGTATCTGCTACTTTTCTACAGGAAGACCAACAGGATTAACTGTACAGAATATATGGATAAATCATTTCTAGGAAAAATGTTCAGACCACCAAATAAGTAAGCATCTGAGTTTTTCACTTAGGCAGCCCTATTGAATGATTACTGGATTCCCCAGATGGCTCCTACTGAAGAAGAGGACGGGCAAATACTCAAATTACCCTTCAGATTCAGGTGGCAATATAGGACTGCTAAGCAAGTTGCCTGAGCATTAATCTACAAATGGGGGACAAGACATTTATAGATATCATCTGAACTCCTTTCAGAGAGACTATTGTACGAAGTCTGGAATAATACCTTGATAAACTGTTTGGGGGCACAGATGTATTTTCCCCATGAGACTGTCTGCTAAGGAAGGTAAACGTAAAATATCCCAAACTAAATAACTTAAATATGCATAATTTTTATGTACTTTTGAAAGGTAGGAGTAGTCACAACAGAAGTTTAGGGTAATTCTTGTACCTTAAAAGAACTACATCTTGGAGCCAGCAGATGGTGTGGTGATTAAGGTGCTGGACTCCCACATGACTGACCATGGTTTGAGTTCTGGATCTGGTGGCTTGCTTTCTCACTTTTCCTTTCTCTCTCTCTCTCTGTGTCTCAATCCAGTTAAGTTTAAAAAAAAAATAATAATGATAATAACAAATAAAATTCAATAACTAATTCTCTAAAAAAAAAAAAAGAACTACATCTCGATAATCATGCTACCAGGTTCTGATGAAAGTAGATCTCAGACTGAATCTGCCACATATACAGATATTTAAAAAACATCCAGCAGCAAGCAGGCACAAATAGTTCTTAATCTCCTTTGAGCTCTCTCTCCTTTTAGGTTCTCTTAGTGTCACCTTGCATAAAAGGTTTATTCCCAACAAATTCCTGATAATCCAGAGGCCAAAATCATCTTACACCGGTGACTGAAGGGAGTACCATATAGGGTCCAAGCATCAGCTATTATCTCTAAGGGTGTACATTACCACTCATATTTTTATATCCTGTTTATCCAAGAGTAGGCCACTTCTAAACCCTTTAGCTTATTCGTAGACCTTATATTTTCATACAATTCTAACATCCATCATGTTTATTTGTAAACCACTAATCTCATTAACAAAAATTCAATTGTGGCCTTCACTGTGGTAATTAACATTTTAGGTGTTAATCTAGAAGGAGCAACTGAAGCCCTTGTGGTGGTCATCTCTGAAAAACAGCTTTCTGGTACAAACATTAGCTCATCATCGCTGAACAGAGCACCCATCATTAGGGAAAATCAGCCTCTCTTATGAGAAAAGCTTAAAGTGACTAATGCATGCTTATTATCACACTGCCTAAACTGTGGTGGTTTTAAAGAATTACAGGCATAAAAATAGGTTTTTAAATGGTGAGTTTACAAAGTCTCATTTGCATAGTTTATATTTATTATAAAAGAAGTTATGCATGTATTCTCTCTAATTCATTAATTAAGGTTGTGAATTACGTTTAAAATTCAGTGCAATTTAATCAAATCACTTACTTATTTCTTCTTAACAGCAAGAGAAATTTACTTTTTAATTTTTGCATGTTGTCTTACGGTTGAATTTAATCCACAATCTAAGAAAAGGAAAAACACATATGGATTTTAAACACGATTTGTTTAAATAACATATAATATCCCTCCAACTAGAAAGAAAGTCACACAGAGAACTTATTAGCTATGGATCAGAATTTCTAATTTCTAATCCACAAATTTAGGAAATCTACAATACTGTGCAATTTTAACAATCATGTGAAACATGCACTCTGTATTTATCCCTTGGTATTTTAGTTCTGGAAATAGAAAAAAAAATTTTTTTGAATGTTCAACAAAATTTAATTTTAGTTCAAGATGCTTTAAAGATTGTCCTCTTGAAACACAGGACTCAGAGTGTGAAACAAAACCTATTTCAAGCCAATTTTACATCATCATAGTGATATGGCATTTCACCCTGAAATACTCTGTAGAATAAATAAAAGTGGGAAAGAAAAGAGATGTGCCCCTCAACATTTCATAGAGGTGATTTATGTCATGCAAGAAAAATTAGAAGTCACTGGAAAATAAAGACACTGCCAATTAAAATACATTGCTAAGTTTATAAACAATAACATAATGTCCCCACTGAGGCATCGAGAAATATGCTATAAGCCCCTGAACTCTTGGCAAGGAAAGAGAAATGAAAACAAGTAAGTATTTCTTTTTAAAAATAAAAATAATAGTCCAACTTTTTGGCATAAATGTTAATTTTGTGTTTTGGGCTTGGGTCATAACCACCTGAAAATTCCATACTTTTAAGGGGAAAAGCAAGCATAAACCCCAAAGTTCTCAGTTAGTGACTAATCCAAAGATGTGTCCCAGGTACATTTTTGGATATGAATCAAGATAGGCCCCAAGCAGAGCCTGAGTTCTGGGCATACCCCCTATGTGCAAAGCTCCAACCATCATACCTGCAGGCAGGACTACTTTTGTTGGGGCCTCTGCAGCTTAGGAAAAAATGGAAGTAGTGGTGGGGTGGGGTGGGTGGAGGGGGGGGACACACTTGTCTCAAGTCTCATGATTTGGATGCAGAAATTCACCCTAAGGGGTGCAAACTTTACTTGAGATCCTGATAGTAGTTTCTTTTCCTTTCTGCCTTTCAGAATAATAGCTTTTCTTCTTTCTTCCTTTTTTCTTTCTTTCATTTTTAATTTCCCCAAATCAAGTCAAGTCTTCACCCAATTTCTGGCCAGCAACAAGGTTACTGCTAGCTGGCCCTACATCCTCTAGATGTCCCCTGGTCCCCAAGAATAAGGGAATCTGGGAGAGCTTCAGGAGGGAAGAGAAAGTTTAATCAATGCTCCCTCTAGCTGGGCACAAGGCAAATATTCCTATATACAGGCTCCAAGGACCCCTCAGTCAACCTCCTTACATCTCTTGGTTGTTCCTCTAAAATTTATCTTTACATTAGCCAACACAGAGAACAGAGGATGGATGGGATTACTTACCAGCAACCTCACCCCTGGTCTTTACCTAGTGCTGAGAATAAACCATTATTTGAATAAGAACTCGGTGTCCATGGGAACCTCAAACAAAGGATTCCTGGTAGTCATGAAATCTTTGGGGAAAAGAATGAACTTGGCCCTAAATTAAAGAGACCTAAAAACAGACCTTGTTCTTAGAGATTGAGGGGGAGTACGGGTGTACCAAGATTAAAGACCTCAAGATAATAATCTCAGAGCAGAGAATGTCTCCCTTACTATTTTTTCTCTTGAATCCAGTGGAGGTGATTCTTCTTATTTATTCTGATAAAGGTTACATTGAGCTTTTGGCTTCCACTACTGGTTGGAAGGAATGACTAGAGGGCTAAATGTTTTCTAGCCAATATTAAATTGGACTGAAATAGGCAAGACCAATAGTCAGGACTCAAGAAGGGGGTGGAATTTCATTTATTCAAGTTATGATTTCACAGAATTGAGAGAAAACAAACAGTTGCAAATTAAAATATATCCATAATCCTGGATGAGTAAATCTAAAAGATGAAAACAAATGCCAAACTAATTTTTAAAAGCTTTAAAATGTAGATGAAGGGACCAGTGGGTGACGTAATGATTCTATCACTGGACTCCCACATAGTCGACTGCTTGAGTCCAGACCCTGGCGGTTTAAAACTCACACCAGGTACATGTGCATGCATGCCCAAAATTCCCAAGAGGAGAATGGAGGAGAAGTGATTGCAGCATGGCCATCCCCCCCCCCCCCCGGGGGGGGGGGGTATTTCTCACTTTCTCTCTGTCTCTCTGCATCTCTGAGAAGTGCACACACCCTATAGCAAAAAATATCTCAAAAAAAAAAGTAGATGAAGCATTAAAAATTTCTGTGTGGAGGGGTTAGCAGGTGGCATGGTGGTTAAGACTGCTGGACTCCCACATGGCCAAACATGGTTCAAGTCCTGGACCAGGAGGCTTACTTTCTCCCTTTTTCTCTCTCTTACTCCACTCTCTTGCTCTCTCTCTCTCTCTCTGGTCAAACTAAAATAAATTAATAAACAAAAGTTAAATAAAATAATTTTTAAAAATTTGTGTGAAAATTAAAATATAAAAATTACCTCAAGAAGAGGAATACATAAAGATCCGTTTGCCCGTATGTGTTGGTACATGATCTGATGCTGAGTAAATGGTCACAGTTGAAGACATGGAAAGAAAGATTAAACTCATATTTTTTTAGTATTTTTGTAAAGCATTCTACAAGATACAAAAATAAATAAAACATAGTCACTGACTTTGTTTATTTAATAATTTTCAGAACTGAAGACATAGAAAGCAGCTTTTGGAGGGGACCTTCTTTCCTAAAGGATGATAAACTATTGAGGAATAAATAATGAGTAATTTGGGGGTGGTAGAGTATTAAGGAATAAAGTCAACTGATGTTGCACATACAGAGTAGTTGCTGGGTTGTTGAAGTAATATTTGTTGAGATCCTTTGTACAACAGGTGGAATGGGATGTAGCCATACTAAAGAAAACTCATTTACGATAATTTTTCCTTCACAGGAGCACAGTGAGTTCGATGGACCATGCTTCTCCTTGTGCAACCAGACAAACTGGTGCAATCAGTATGCCCAGCTCAAGATGGTGACCCCAAATCTCTATGTTCATATACAGTGGATACTTATATTCACTTGTGATCAATGTGTATACAAGTCATGTGCAGGGATGACCTGACAACACATATGAAGTAAACAATTTAGAGCTTCATGATTGTTCTGGATCATCTCCTTTGCTGCTTTTTACTTACTTTTCCATACTTCTCCACTCACTTTGTCTGGGGAGATTGATCGTTATATAGATTTTATCAATAATCTTCCTTGACCTCTGATCTCCACTTGAGTTCAGTTAGTGGGAGGCCCTGTTAGGAAGTCAGAATGCGAGAGAGAGAAAAGTCAATGTACTCAAACCCCATGGACTCTCTCACCCAGAGTTTGATAGTGGCTATGACAGATTTATCCCTAAATATTTCTATTTTTTTCTATTTAATATTTGTATTATAGGAAAACAAAGCTTTGTTTATTAGCTGCTATGTGACTTGGAATATCCTTGAAGGTGTATGAGATCCCCTGGACAGCAGTCCTCATCCACACCCAGCAATGAGAAACAGGATTCAGTTTGCAGGGCCAATCAAGAGCTGTTTTCTGGGAACCTTTAGCTCTGTTTTTGCTGGTGCTATTTTTTCCCTCTGGGATTTCTCCTGGGTCAGCAACCTCCCACAGTCCAAGGTAAACAGCTTTTATTACTACTGCAGTGCTACCACTGTGGTCATCAGGGACACTCAAGTGGGTCACGTTTGGCTTTGGACATAACAGTTCCAGTGTTTATCTCAGTGACTGGCCTTTTTGGCATTTCCAATATGTGTGGCCATCTCTGACTTCTAAGTCCCATTAACTTCGGCTGATGGTATGAAAAAATATTTTCCCATTACTTGCTGGAGCTTAAGTCTTCAAAATATAGAAAGTAAGGCAGAGGTTTGGGTGTGGCCCCACAGCCTAGTGTTTGAGGGAGCTAGATGCCACATGGCTGACCATGACTTGAATCTTGGCCCTGGTGGCTTGTAAAACACTCTGGGTATACATGCATGTGTGCCCCAAATCCTGAAAGAATGGAGGAATGGGAGACTGGGGACTACAGTGTGACCATGCCCCTTTGGGGGGAGGGTTATTTCTATGTCTCTCTGGTGAGCATACATACCCTCTAGCAATTAAAAACTAAACTAATTAATTATAAAAGGGAAAAAAAAGCTTTTTTTTTTTTTTTTTTTTTTTTTTTTTTTAGGTTTTTGCCATAGGACACATGCACTCTGTAGAAAGAGACAGAGAGAGGGAAAGTAAGAAATCACACCACAGGGAGGATGGCCATGGTGCAATGCAATAATCTCTTCTCCTCCATTCTTGGGATTTTGGGCATGCACACACACACACACACACACATACCCAGTATATCCCTAAATATTTCATAATTTTTAATAATGTCATAAACAGTACCTTTCTTAAAATTTATCCTACAAATTATAACATACTCAATTTTTATTTTTAGTCATGTCAAAATACTTTCTAATTCCCGCTTGATATGATCTTTGACTCATATACTGTTTATAAGTGTTTATTTTCTTTCCAAATATTCGGGGATTTTTTCCAGAGGGTTTTTTTTTTTGTTTTTATTTATTTATTTATTGCTTACTATAGGGTGCATGCACTCCTTAGAAAGACACAGAGAATGAGAGAGAAAGAAAATGAGAAAGCATTTCTCAGTGGGAGGATGACCACACCGCCATCCCTCTGGTCTTAAATCTGAGTTCACACACACACCTTTCCTGTTCGCTCTTTGAGGACTCCAGGGAGCTTTGTGGCCCAGATCAACTATTGTGGAAGTAGGTCCTCTGGATCTGGGTCCTGCGGAAAAGACAGTTCGGCATGCTTTCCCTCAGTCTGGGTGAAGAGGGCAGGGCTGGACGCCCTGTCCTTCAGACTAGTCCTGACCTTCCTAGGGCACTGGGCTCTTGGGGATGGAGGAAGGCAAACCCACACGGTGGCACCCGTCTGAAGTGCCTTCTCATTTCATGTCACACACAATCATGCTAGGAAGGTATTCACAGATTTCCATAGAACAGTAGAAATCTGAGCCTTAGATTCTGCCACTCCTCTGGAGTTTCGATAAACGACCTTCAATATTATTATATCTTATTATCACTATCTCCGTGGAGTTCCTGAAGTGAGGAGTCCCACAGTTTGGTCTTAACCTCAGAGAAGGCGTCCGAGCCCGCCCCCTCCCCAGAGGCCAGGACTCTGGAGGGCCCGCAAGGTTCTGAGGCTGCTCCCCCACGCTGTGGGGTATGCCCTTTAGGCCCCACAGGCTGAGCGGTCTCTCCCGCCGCCAGAAAGCCCGCCCGGCCCTTACGTGTAAGGTTACGTCCTAAACTCTTGCCTGAGAAAAACACGAAGGCGAAATTCGGTTTCCTCAGGTGATGTCTCCAGAAACCCGCGCCATGACACCTGACGGTGGCGCCCTGCAGCCCCGCCCCGGGCGAGCTGGGCGGAGACTCCCAGAGATCACTGCGCAGAGACTCCCAGAGATCCCTGCGCGGCGCTCAGCCCTAAGGGCGCGTTGAGAGTACCCGCGTGTTGAACCAGAGGCGGTGGTGCATGAGAGCCTGCGCCGTCCACGTCCACGGAGGAAACAGATAACCAAACCGAAAGCTACCGCAGTGTGAAAACTGCTGGGACCAAGAAAGTAAGGAACGAAGGTCTCCCAGACACACATCTCTTTCAGAGGAAAGGAGGTATAAAATACAAGTCTCATTAAGGGTTTGGTTCCCCTCGGATAGTTCTGGTTCCTCTGTGAAATGAAGCTACTCCCTGCTGCTGGGGAGCTATAAAGTTCAGGACAGCGGAGAAGGTTTGAAATGGTCTTGAGTAGTTTGGAAACAGTCAAGAAGACCATGATGTAAAACTCCGTGAGGCAAGCAGCTTTCTGGGTTTTAAGTACGATGCCTGAGACGGGGCAGGTTTTTAAATATATGTAGGAGGAATGAAGTCAATGAGTAAATGATTATCACATGGTCATGGAGCTGAAGAGTTTATTCACGGTAGCATCAGTGTCCTTACGTGTGTGATTTTATCAAATAAAGTTGTAACATTTCCTAAGAGCTAAGTCTGGAAGAGGCTTAGTTGGGATTTTGCCAGGTAGGTATGACGAAAAGGGAGTGGGGTAGAGGTGTTTAAGACGTCAGTTAAATTACAGACCGTGAAATCTTCCACACAAAGGGAGAAAAGGAAGGTAAGTTCCTGATGGTCAGAAAATAAGTGTAAAGATCCATAGGTTGAAGATCCTAACAAAATCTAAGTATTAGCACATAAAGAATATAGGATGAAAGGACTGAAGGTTAAGAGGCTGTGGTGGGAAGGGACAGTGAGTGGCATGGTGATTAAGGCTCTGGACTCCCATATGGCCAACTGAGGTTCAAGTCCTGGACCTGGTGGCTCCAAAATCACCACCAGCACATGTGTATATGTGCCCAAGATCCTGAGAGAAGAACGGAGGAGTAAGAATTGTAAATTGTAGCTTGGCCACCCCTCCCCCCCATGATTTCTCACTTTTCCTCTGTGTGTGTGTGTCTGTCTCTTTGGTGAGCGCATGCACCCAATGGGGGGGAAAAGGGTGGGTTGTCAGACTGTTATTTCAGAAGACACAACTGTTCTAGGTAATAAAGTCCAAGAATATTCATAACTTAGATGGAATGGAAATAAAGGACTTTGAGATGAGAGCATCTATTAATTGAGATACTTGGGACCAGTAGTTGGCGTAATGACTATGTCGCTGGACTGCCATGTAGTCGACCATGGTTTGAGTCCCAGACCTGGTGGCTTAAATTCACACCAGGCATGTATGCATGCATGCCCAAAATCCTGAGAGGAGAAAGGAGGAGAGGGGATGACAGTGTGACCATCCCTGCTGGGGGGGTTGTGATTTCTCGCTTTCTGTCTCTCTGTCTCTTTTTGGCAAGCACACTTGCCCTATAGCAAAAACGTCTCCCCCCCAAAAAAAGAAAAAGAAAAATAGAGATTCTAGGTTATTAAATGGTTCCAATCACATTGGTGTTGGTATACCTGAGAATTTTTCATTCTCTTCAAGATCTCTGCCCTAGGATACATTCTGCTTCTCCCCAGCTCCTAGGACTGCCACAGAATTTCCATTCATACTTCAATCTAAGTTTGAGAGCCTGAAGTATCAGTGGAGTGGCTCTGAACCAGAGGATACGAGTGAGACAGTGAAGGAAGGATGCAGTGGACATCTGTTTTTGTTTTGATAGCCAGCATTGATTCTTCCTTTTGGAAACAGTATCTCTATTATTTTCTGAGTATGAGAACACAGAATTACTCTATTTTTTTTGACTCAGTCTATGAGCAGTTATTATACTCTTTTCCACTATACCCCTGTACCAAGGACAAGTATATGACTCAAGCCTGGCAAAAGGAACCTTACATTTCTCTAGTCTCGGTAATTGGCTAAGATATGGGCATGGACTCAACTGGAGCTGTTAAGGCACAGTGAGACTTTTGCATAGACTCTTGTGAGAATGGCACTTGAGGCTGAGAGAATATTGCCTTGAACTTGCTGGCAGCCATCCTGCCACATAGAAAGCCTGAGGATAAGGCCAGCCCAAAAGAAAAAAAAAAAAAAACAAAAAATCAAGGACAATCAATAAATGGACAGACATTGAATTCTGATGATGTCGGTTAAGCCCTATATCAGTGCTGCTGTCTAAAGTCAGTGTGGGGCTGGCCCCATAACCTAGTGGTTAAGGGAACTGGATCCCAAATGGCCAACCACAGTTTGAATCCTGGCCCCAGTGGCTTGAAGAACACTCTGGAAATATGTGTGTGCATGCCCCAAATCCTGACAAGATGGAGAAATGGAGAAGAGACTGCAACATTATCACACTTATTGAGGAGTCCTTTCTCTCTCTCCTCTCTGTCTTTAAGTGTACATGCTCTCTGACCATTAAAGTAAATGAATAAATAAAAACCTTTGGCCTTTAGTTTATTACCATTGCCCCAGAATTTCCAAAGTTACAAAGAAGAGTAAGTTCCAGGATTTAGGAATGAAAAATTTGAACTATCAGGTATTTTGAAAATTTGAATTTTCAGTTATCTAAATAATTGAAATAATGTTATTTTGTACCTTTTTTTTTTTTTTTTTTTTTTTTTTTTTTTTTTTTTTTTGAGAGGTTTTTGCTATAGGGCGCGTGCGCTCGCCAGACAGACAGAGAGAGACAGAGAGATAGAAAGCAGGAAATCACCCCCCAGGGGGGATGGCCACGCCGCAATCCCTTCTCCTCCATTCTCCTCTCGGGATCTTGGGCACGCACGCACACGCGCCCGGCGTGAGTTTAAGCCGCCGGGTCCGGGACTCGAACTGCGGTCGACTACATGGGAGTCCAGCGACATAGCCATTATGCTAACTGCTGGTCCCTTATTTTGTACCTTTATAATGCTTTATGTACATATTTTAATAAAATAATGTTAAGTTAGTAATGTTTCCAATACCGATGGCCTATAAAAAATAAACATTGGAAAATAACCATGAATAGCTATGTGGTCAAGCCAGCGAGCAGTTCTAGACACCAGGCTGCCTGCGGCTGCAGGCCCTTATGGCCAGGACCATTGCTCATCCCCACTCCTACTGGTCTCTGGACTTCAGGTTGTTTTCTTGGGACTTTAAGATGAACTTGCACCCCCCCCCCCACACACACACACACACACACATCCCACCTGGATACTGTATCAAGCCAGTGAGCATTTCCGGACAACAAGCTGCCTACGACTGCAGGCCATTATGGCCCGGACCCTTCGCTCATCCTCTGTCCCTTCCCCACATGCCTTTGGACTCTCTGAATTTCAGTGTTTTGAATAGCGATTTTTTTCTTTGCTCTTGAGGTGTTGCTTATTAGGTCAGTTGGAGGCTCACCACTCCTTAGAAACAGCGAAGACTTTGGGCCATCTAGGGCTAGTGGCAACAGTTAATGGTAATTGTGAGCAACAGGTAGGCCAACCGTAAGAGAAATCACCAATTTTCTAATCCTGCACACCTTTTAACTCTCAGAGATACCTTAAATAAGTTAGGAAGCAACAAATAGATCACCTGATGACTAGGAACAATTGCAGAGGCTCAAGAAGTATGAGTCCAACAAAAGACCTTTCCCCCAAGGGAAATCATCAAGCCTACATCACCCACAGTCAATACAATGGACATGTTGGATAAGGAATTCAGAATATTTGTAGTGACCAAACTAACTGAGATGGAAGAGAAAAAAGACAAGGAGTTCCAGGAGATGAGGAAGTCCTTTCATAATTTGAAAGAAGAAATAGATACCTTAAACAAGAACCAGATGAAACTTCTAGGGTTGAAGAATGTGATGCAAAAAATCAAAACCTCCTTTGAAAGTATTAAAAGTAGTTTAGATCAGGCAGAAGATTGAATCTCTAATGTAGAAGACAAAACATCTGACCTAGAAAAAATATCAAGAAGATTGAGAAAACAACCAAGAAAAATGAGGATAATATACGAGGAATACTGGATACCATCAAGTGCCCCAACATCCAGATAATTGGTATCCCAGAGGAGGAAGAAAATAATAAGGGCCTAGATAATTTATTCCATGAAATCCTGGAAGAAAACTTTCCAAACCTAGAAAAGCATTCAAATATCCAGACCCAAGAAATACATAGGACTCCAAATAGAATCAACCCAAGAAGATCCTTTCCAAGGCACATCATAGGAAGACTGGCAAAAACAACAAAGACAAGATACTAAAGTTGGCCAGAGGGAAATGTCAAGTTACTTACAAAGGTCACCCCATCAGGCTAACATCGGATCTCTCGGTGGAAACAATGCAGGCAAGGAAAGAATGGGGAAATATAGTCAAAGTGTTGAATGAAAAACAATTTCAACCAAGAATACTATACCCGGCAAGATTATCTTTCATATGGGGAAAAAAAAGATAAAAACATTCTTGGATACACAAAATTTGAAGGAATTTACCAACTCCAGACCAGCTCTTCAAGAGGTTCTGAAGGGAGTGCTACACCAGGAAAACTAAAAAGTCAGACAGACAGAACAAAAAGCAACCAGGAAAATGGCTCACTTAATGGTAGGAACAGGTACGGAAATATCGATAATTACATTGAATGTCAGTGGATTAAATTCCCCAATTAAGAGACATGGACTGGCCGGATGGATAAAAAAAAAAAGAAAGAAAGAAAAGAAACCCTCTATCTATTGCCTACAAGAAACTCACCTTAAGGATAAAGACATTCATAGACTAAAAATAAAGGGCTGGAAAAAGATATTCCATGCAAATGGAAATCAAAAAAGGGCTGGAGTAGTGATATTGATTTCAGACAAAATAGATTTCAACACAAAGACTGTAAGAAGAGACAAAGGAGGGCATTATATAATAGTAAATGGGGTAGTCCAGCAAGAAGACTTAATGCTTATATATATCTATAAACCCAACTCAGGAGCACCTAAATATGTGAAGGAAAGACTGCTGGAGCTAAAAGGAGACATAGGGAGGAATACTATAATTGTTGGAAATCTCAACACCCCATTATTTCCTTTAGACAGATCTTCTAGGCAGAAAATAGAGAGATACAGGACCTAAATGATACTATAAATCAAAAGGCCTTTACAGATATCTATAGAACTTTCCACCCTATGTCCACAACATATACATTTTTCTTACCCCAGCATGGAAACTTTTCAAAGATTGATCATATGTTAGGACACAAATGAAGCCTTTACATATTCAAAGGCAAAGAAACTAGGGACCAGCAGTTAGCGTAATGGCTATGTCGCTGGACTCCCATGTAGTTGACTGCGGTTCAAGTCCCGGACTCCGTGGCTTAAACTCACACCAGGTGCGTGTGCATGTGTGCCCAAGATCCCAAGAGGAGAATGGAGGAGAAAGGATTGTGGTGTGTCAATCCCCCCTGGGGGGTGATTTCTCGCTTTCTGTCTCTCTCTCTGTCTTTCTGGTGAGTGCATGTGCCCTATAGCAAAAACCTCTCCGGAAAAAAAAAAAAAAAAAAAAAAAAAAAAAAAAAAAAAAAAAAACTATATCCTGCATCTTCTCTGACCATGATGGAGTCAAGATTAATTTCAAGAAACACCCTCAAGGGAACCAGCAGTTAGCGTAATGGCTATGTCGCTGGACTCCCACGTAGTCGACCGCGGTTCGCGTCCTGGACCCGGTGGCTTAAAACTCACGCCGGGCGCGTGTGCGTGCGTGCCCAAGATCCCGAGAGGAGAATGGAGGAGAAGGGATTGCAGCGTGACCATCCCCCCTGGGGGGTGATTTCTCGCTTTCTGTCTTTATGTCTCTCTCTGTCTGTCTGGCGAGCGCACGCGCCCTATAGCGAAAAACCTCTCCAAAAAAAAAAAACAAACAAACAAACACCCTCAAAAATACACAAGTACATGGACACTGAACCTACTTCTGAATGACTTCTTCACTACTGAAGAAATTAAGTCTGAAATCAAAAAATTTATGGAAACAAATGATAATGAGTACACAAGTGTCTGTAATCTATGGGACACAGCTAAAGCAGTCATAAGAGGGAAATTCATGGCAATTAGTGCCCTTAAGAAAAGGATGGAAAGATGACAAATAGATAACCTAACATCATGCCTCGGGGAATTGGAAAAACAACAACAAACAAACCCCAAAAATGCCAGGCAAAAAGAAATAAAGATTCAAGCAGAAATAAATGAAATAGAAAGTAAATGAGCCATAGAGAAAATAAATTAAAGCAAAAGCTGATTCTTTGAAAAGATTAACAAGATCGACACACCATTGGCTAGACTGATCAAGAAAAAGAAAGAAACCAGATAAATCAAATACGCGATTAAACAGGCAATATTGCTTTTTCACAACGGGTTTGCCGCCAGAACACAGGTGTCGTGAAAACCACTGCTAAATCAAAGCCAAAATGGGAAAGGAGAAGACTCACATCAACATCGTTGTCATTGGACACGTAGATTCTGGCAAGTTCACCACTACTGGCCATCTGATCTACAAATATGGTGGGATCGACAAAAGAACCATCGAAAAATTCGAGAAGGAGGCTGCTGAGATGGGAAAGGGCTCCTTCAAATACGCCTGGGTATAAACTGAAAGCTGAACGTGAGCGTGGTATCACCATTGATATCTCCCTGTGGAAATTTGAGACCAGCAAGTATTATGTGACTATCATCGATGCCCCAGGACACAGAGACTTTATCAAGAACATGATTACAGGCACATCTCAGGCTGACTGTGCTATCCTGATTGTTGCTGCTGGTGTTGGTGAATTTGAGGCTGGTATCTCCAAGAACGGGCAGACCCATGAGCATGCCCTTCTGGCTTACACACTGGGTGGGAAACAACTAATTGTTGGTGTTAACAAAATGGATTCTACTGAGCCACCCTACAGTCAGAAGAGTTATAAGGAAATTGTTAAAGAAGTCAGCACCTACATTAAGAAAATTGGCTACAATCCCAACACAGTAGCGTTTGTGCCAATTTCTGGTTGGAATGGTGACAACATGTTGGAGCCAAGTGCTAATATGCCATGGTTCAAGGGATGGAAAGTCACCCATAAAGATGGCAATGCCAGTGGAACTACACTGCTTGAAGCTCTGGATTGTATCCTGCCACCAACTCATCCAACTGACAAGCCCTTGCGTCTGCCCCTCCAGGATGTGTACAAAATTGGTGGTATTGGCACTGTTCCTGTTGGCCGAGTGGAGACTGGTGTGCTCAAACCTGGTATGGTGGTCACCTTTGCACCAGTCAATGTGACAACTGAAGTCAAGTCAGTTGAAATGCACCATGAAGCTCTGAGTGAAGCTCTTCCCAGGGACAATGTGGATTTCAATGTCAAGAATGTGTCTGTCAAAGATGTTCGACGTGGCAATGTTGCTGGTGACAGCAAAAATGACCCACCAATGGAAGCAGCTGGCTTCACTGCTCAGGTGATTATCCTGAACCATCCAGGCCAAATCAGTGCTGGCTATGCCCCTGTACTGGATTGTCACACAGCTCGCATTGCTTGCAAATTTGCTGAGCTGGTTCTGGTAAAAAGCTGGAAGATGGCCCTAAATTCTTGAAATCTGGTGATGCTGCCATTGTTGATATGGTTCCTGGCAAGCCCACGTGTGTCGAGAGCTTCTCTGACTATCCACCTCTGGGTTGTTTTGCTGTTCGTGATATGAGACAGACAATTGCTGTTGGTGTCATCAAAGCTGTGGACAAGAAG
The DNA here is from genome assembly GCA_026018925.1 of Tupaia tana. Classification (NCBI taxonomy): domain Eukaryota; kingdom Metazoa; phylum Chordata; class Mammalia; order Scandentia; family Tupaiidae; genus Tupaia; species Tupaia tana. The sequence continues at coordinate 40,182,532 of JAKSZU010000005.1, forward strand.
GCTGCTGGAGCTGGCAAGGTCACCAAGTCTGCCCAGAAAGCTCAGAAGGCTAAATGAATATCCCTAATTCCTGCCACCCCAGTCTTAATCAGTGGTGGAAGAACAGTCTCAGAACTGTTTGTCTCAATTGGCCATTTAAGTTTAGTAGTAAAAGACTGGTTAATGATAACAATGCATTGTAAAACCTTCAGAAGGAAAGGAAAATGTTTTGTGGACCATTTTGGTTTCTTTGTGTGTGGCAGTTTTAAGTTATTAGTTTTTAAAATCAGTAATTTTTAATGGAAACAACTTGACCAAAAATCTGTCACAGAATTTTGAGACCCATTAAAGCAAAGTTTAATGAGGAAAAAAAAAAAACAGGCAATATTACAACAGACATAGTAGAAATACAAAATATCGTTAGAGGATAATATGAGCGACTATATGCCAACAAGCAAGTTAACTTGGAGGAGATGGACAAATTCCTACATGCATATAATTTACCAAGATTGAATCAGGAGGACATAGAGAACCTGAATAGACCCATAACAAGCCAGGAGATTGAATCAGGAATAAATAAAATCCCAACAAAGAAAAGCCCAGGTCCAGATGGCTTCACTTCTAAATTCTACAAAACTTTTAAGGAAGAGTTAATCCCTATCCTACTAAAATTATTTCTAAAGATTCAAAAGGAAGGAAACCTTCCAAATTCATTTTATGAAGCCTCCATCATCTTAATTCCCAAAAAAAAAAGGACATGACAAAAAAGGAAAACTACAAACCAATATCATTGATGAATATAGATGCAAAAATTCTAAACAAGATACTCGCAAATCCTATCCAACAACAAATAACAAAAATTATTCATCACAACCAGGTAGGCTTTATCCCAGGGATACAACCATGGTTCAACATACACAAGACCATAAATGTACAGAAAGAAAGACAAAAACCATACGATCATGTTAATTGATGCAGAGAAAGCATTTGATAAACCACAACATCCTTTTATGATTAAGACCCTCAGTAAGATTGGTATAGAAGGGTCATTTCTCAACACATTAAAAGTCATCTATGAAAAACCTACAGCTAACATTATACTGAATGGGGAAAAGCTAAAAGCTTTTCCACTGAAAACGGTGACTAGGCGAGGCTGCCCACTTTTTCCACTGCTCTTTAATATAGTACTGAAAGTCTTAGCTAATGCAATCAGAGAAGAGAACAATATAAAAGGCATTCTAATAGGCAAAGAAGAGTTGAAAATATCTTTATTCGCAGATAACATGATGGTATACTTAGAAGACCCAAAGGTCTCCATGAAAAAACTTCTTGAAGTAATAAGTTAATACAGTAAAGTGGCAGGATACAAAATCAACATCCAAAAATCTATAGCATTTCTGTATATGAACAACAAGTTGAACGAAGTAGAGCTGAAGAAAGGAATCACTTTCACCGTAGTCACAAGATACATAAGATACCTAGGGATAAACCTAACTAAGGAAGTCAAAGACCTTTATAAAGAAAACTACGAAACTCTTAAAAAAGATATTGAAAGTGACGTAAAAAAGTGGAAGGACATCCCATGTTCCTGGATTGGAAGAATTAACATAATCAAAATGGCAGCTCTACCCAAATTAATCTACATGTTTAGTGCAATTCCAATCAAAATAAACAGAAATATTCTTCACAGATCTAGAAAAGACAATCATAGAATTTGTCTGGAATCATAAAAGACCTCGTATTGCAAAAGCAATCCTGCACAAGAAGAATGGAGTAGGAGGCATATCACTCTCTGATCCCAAGGTATACTATAAAGCTGTGATCATCAAAACAGCATGGTATTGGCACAAAAACAGACATGTGAACCAATGGAATAGAATAGAGACCCCAGAAATAACCCCCAAAGCTTACAGCCAACTGATTTTTGACAAAGGATATCAGTCAATCCATTGGGAAAAGGGAAACCTCTTTAGTAAATGGTGCTGGAAAAACTGGGTCTCCACCTGCAGAAAGATGAAACTGAACCCCTATCTTTCACCATTAACAAAAATCAACTCAAAATGGATCACAGATCTGAACCTAAGACCTCAAACAATAAAACTACTGGTGGAAAATGCTGGGGAAACTCTGTGAGACATTGGAGTAGGCAGACTTCTTAGATAAGATTCACAAAGCACAGGCAATAATCCCTAAAATAGACAAGTGGGACTATATCAGACTAAGAAGTTTCTGCACCGCAAAGGCACAGTAACAAGTGTGAATGACAACCCTCAGAACTGGAAAATATTTTTGTTAAATATACCTCAGACAAGGGACTGATAACCAGAATACACAGGTAACTCAGCACCTTATGCGAAAAAAAAAAATGATTAACCCAATTAAAAGATGGGAAAATGAGCTGAACAAAAATCTCTCTAAGGAAGACATATGAACAGCCAAAAAGCATATTAGGAAATTCTCAACATCCCTCATCATAAGCAAGATTCAGATAAAAACCACAATGAGATACCACCTAATCCCTGTCAGAATGGCAAAGATTAAGAATATAAAAAGTGACAAGGGTTGGCAGGGATGTGGTGAAAAGGAACTCTCCCACACTGTTGGTGGGAATGTAAATTGGTTCAGCCACTGTAGAGAACAATATGGAGGTTCCTCAAAGATATACAAATAGAACTACCATTTGATCCAGCAATCCCACTTCTGGGTATCTACCCAAAGGACAGGAGAACACTCAGTCGGGAAAGCGCTTGCACATCAATGTTTATTGCAGCATTATTCATGATCGCCAAGACATGGAACCAACCTGAATGTCCACAAACAGATGAATGGATTGGAAAAGTGTGGCATATATACTCTATGGAATACTACTCAGCCATAAAAAAACAACAAGACCAGGACCAGCAGATGGCATGGCGATTAAGGCACTGGACTCTCCCACATGGCTGACCGCAGTTCGAGTCCCAGACCTGGTGGCTTGCTTTCTCACTTTTTTTTTCTCTCTCTCTCTCTTTCTCTCTCTCTGTATCTGTATCTGTGTCTCTCTCTGGTCAAATTAAAATAAAATGAATGAATAAATAAAATTTAAAAAAATAAGACCCTGGCATTTGATAGAAAGTGGTTGGATATGGAGGATCTATTGCTGAGTGAAGCAAGCCAGGCTAAGAAAGAAAGATATTGTATGTATCCACTCAATATATACGGACTATCCGCACTCTATGGTAGAGAGCAAAATATTGGAGGACATAAAAGCAGTGAAAATACTTAACCAGGATAAGACAGTGTGGAATGGGGGGTGGGGGGGGGTGGGGAGAAGAGTATAGAGAAAGATAGCAAGAGAACAAATAGAGAGGCATGACATTAGTAGGACACAGATATGGTTTATTATCTGTTGATGATGACGTGTATAGTATTCTCAACTGGATTGGTCTGATAAGTATTTCATGTTGGGTAAAGTCTTTTTACAAGCAAAATGAGAAATAGTGATTGGTTAAAAAAATAACTGGAATAATAATTATAATCAGGAAAAACAATGAAAAGATATTGAATGATGAAGTGGGGATTTTAATGTCTCTGTATTGACTGACATGCATGGTATTCCTTCTGGAAAAAGAAATGTAATACACTGTAAAGTTATATGCAATTTGATATAATATAAACAAGATTATGATGATAAATAATTTTTTTTAAAAATGGCACTATGTGGAATTGTGTCAAAATTGTAGATTTAAGGACTTATTTACTTCTAAAACTTGTTTCTGGAAACTTTACTCAGGATTTACGTAATGAATACTGTGTTGATGAACTTACTTTCATGTTTTTCATTTCCTTTTTTTCTTTCTTTCTTTTAACTGTCAGAAAGTACATACACTTGCCAGAGAGAGATGGAGAGGGAGAAAGTACTTCCTCCCCCTAGTTGGAACTGGTTTTGCTGCAGTCCCTTCTCCTTCATTTTCCCATCCTGTTGATATTTGAAGCATGTACACACAAATGTCTAGTGTATTTTTCAAGCCACTGAAGCTGAGTGCAGGTTGTCCGTGTAGGATTCAACTCCCTTTGCCATTAGGTTATGGGGCCAGCCCAAATCTTTTTTTTATTAACAGAATTAATGCACTATTAGCAGATAGGGCCATGAACACATACTTCCAACATGACATCAACTATAATCAAGACTGATTAGGGTATTCTCACTTCATTTTTACAATTAAGTAGGTAGAGCAGGAATCCCTGCAGAGGGAAATCACCCCTCCACTTCTTGCTAACCCAAACTTCCTCCCACATAGAAACATTGCCATGACAGTCTTACATGATAACTTTTCATGATTGTGTGCCTACTCCAATCCCAAGTAGAGAAAGCAGACTCTGAATCTTGGAGACAGTGGCTATAAGTCTCTAAACTGCCACTTGGCCTCCCTAATAAAAGCCAAACTTGTTCAGGTAACCCAAGACAAGTGACAGGTTAATTTAGTCTCTGACTTCTATTGACAGTGGAAGTCTAAATGACAAGCCTCAAAAAGAAGAGACCCTGTCATTGCCTGGGATTCTTTCTTAAGCACTGCCACAGGACATTTGTGTTCAACTTAATCTTGTCACTCTGAAGATTCTAATGGTTTTAGGAGCTGTGTTCCAGGAACTGGAGACCAAGGCCAGATATTTAAATTTTTGTTATCACAATAATATATAACCAAACATTTCTTTTTTTTTTTTTTTTTTTGGTAGGGGGGAGAGGTTTTTACTATAGGGTGCGTGCGCTCACCAGACAGAGACAGACAGAGAGACAGAAAGCTAGAAATCACCCCCCAGGGGGGATGGCCACACCACATTCCCTTCTCCTCCATTCTCCTCTCGGGATCTTGGGCACACATGCACACGCGCCCGGCGTGAGTTTTAAGCCACCGGGTCCAGGTCACAAACCTCGGTCGACTACGTGGGAGTCCAGGGACATAGCCATTACGCTAATTGCTGGTCCCATAACCAAACATTTCAACACCATTTATTGTCTACTCTAAGCTTTCATCATTGAGTCCTCATGCCGTATCTTTCACTTATGTTTCATATATTAATGGACACCTTCTAAGTTCTCTATACCATTCCATTGGTTGATTCATCTATCTCTACACCAATACCATGCTGTTTAACTTCACTTTATAATAATTGTTTAAATCTAGTATAATAACCCCCCTAATTTGGTGCTTCGTTTTCAAATTCATGCTTTTCCTTATGAATTGTAAGATCAGTTTGTCCAGGACTATGAAGAATCCTCTAGAAATAACTGTAAGATTAGTTTGTCCAGGACTATAAAGAATTCTCTTGAAATTTTTATTGAAATTATACCAAGTTTATGGATTAATTTTGAGAAAATTTACATCTTTATGATTTCTTAAAGATTATGTTGCTATTTTATTTTAATTATTTTTTTTAGGTCTTTGCCACAGGGTGCCTGCACTCACAGGAGAGGGAAGTAGAGAGACGGTGAGAGGGAAAGTGAGAAATCACCCACCAAAAACCAGGTCTGGGACCTCAACTGTGGTTGGCCATGTGGGATCCCAGAACCTTAACCACTATGCCACCTGCTGGTCCTATTTTAGATAGTGTCTCTGTGGAAGTTATGTACTCTTAAGTGGTAGTTCTCCTTTTTTGATACCAAAGTGGCTTTTTGTTTGTTTATTTACTTCTTCCATGAGCAAGAAAGAGAGAGTACCCCCAATTGGGTCTTTTTTTTTTTTAATTGCTTAAGTGTGTGTGTGTTTGGCAGAGAGAGAGAGAGAAAGCACTCCTAAATTGGGCATGGTCACACTGCAATCCTTTTCCCTTCATCTCTTCATCCCATTAGGATTTTGGGTACAAGCCCATGTGCCCAGCATGTTTTTCAATATGTCTAGAACTGAATTTGAACTGCTAACTGGGCATGTAAGATACAGATTTCTAGCACAGGGCTTACCTGATGCACTACTCCCCCAATGGAGTATTGACTGTTCAGTCTTGCCCCGCTTCAGCCAGCCCCAATCATAGGCACACACATGTCCAGTATACTCAGAGAGGTCTCCAGATTCAAACTTAGAACTTTCCCATATGGGTCAGCCTTGTAGAGCTTCACATTTTACTGGCTTTACCATTGTCTAGTCCTAGTTGAGTTTTTCCTGGTCCTTTGCATTGTTTCCATGTTCATTTAGAATTTATAAAAAAATACTGCTGTGATTTTTTATTGGAATTATGTTCAATCTATGGATTGATTTCAAGAGATCAACAAATTTGAGTCTTCCAATATGTAAACATGACATATCTATTTATATTGTCTTGTGTTCTTTATTAATAAGTTTATGTTGTGTGTGCACATGTGATGTTTTCCTACACAGGGTCTCATTCCATCATGATACTCCTGTGTCGGCTTCCTGAGTAGCTGGGGCTACAGGTATCTGCCACTGTGCCTGGCTTGTCAGTCTGGGTAGTGGTGTGGCTGGGTCATGGCTTATGTACTTGATGCTATTCCAAATGATACTTTCTATTGTTTCTTGCTAATATATAGAAATATTGGGTTATTAAGAAAGTCATGATGCATTTTTGTATAGAAAAAAACATAGAAAAAAATACATCATACTTTCCCAACAACTTAATACAATTTATTTTCTTTTATAATTGGACAACTCTTACAGTGATCCTCCTCCTATAAATATTGTGCACATAGCAATGATAATAATGTTATTTATTTGGGTTACCTCTTAATACAGAATAATTCAAAATACTTATACCAATATTTGCATTGATTTGGGGGCATTCTTTATTAAAAAAAAATTATTTGATTTAGCTTTATTTTTCCTTTCTTTCTTTGTTTTAATTTGACCAGAAAGGGACAGAGTGAGAGAGCAAAAGTGAGAGGGAGAGAGAGAAAGAAAGTAAGAAAGCAAGCCACCATGTCCAGGACTGAAACCGTGGTTGGCCATGTGGGAGTCCAGTTCCCTCAACCACCATGCCACCTGCCAGCCCCCTGAGGCATTCTTTATATAAAATATTATTCAGTGAACAACTACTAAGTCATACTAAAACTATAGACTGAAAAAAATATTACAGAACTTGGTGTCTTTATATATACATTGAAGATGATTTTAAACTTTAACTTTCTTAAATTCCCAAATGAAAGCCTTTTAATTTATTTACCTCCTGTTTATGCTATCAGACTTTCTCTGCTAGGTCATATTCAGTATTCTTTTATCTGTATAATATACCTTACTATATTTATGCAACTGTATTTATGTATACTGAATAATAAGTCTAAGTTATATTGCTTAAAGTGTTTTTTAAAAATAGCTTTAAAATTATCTTTTTTGAGTTTTTGCAATAGGGTGCATGCACTTGCTGGACAGAGAGAGACAGTAAGAAGGGAAAGTGAGAAACCATTCCTCAGGGAGGATTGCTATGCTTCGATCCCTTCTCCTCCATCTTCCTCCTGGGATTTTGGGCATGCTTGCACATGCACCCAGCATTTTTCAAGCCACCAAATATGGGACTCAAACAACGATTGGCCAGGTGAGAGTCCAATGCCTTAACCACTACACCACCTGTTGGCCCAAAAACAAATAATTTTTATAATGCTCATTTATGATTAAATTTAGCAATATATATCACATTGTAGATAAGAATACATAGATAGAGCACACATGGAGCTGATATAGTAACTAAATTAATTCTTTTTATTATTTTTTCTTTTTGTTTTTAACATATATCTTTATACATCAGTGCTTTGTTTCTGTAGGAGATATTCTCAAAAACAGGATTACTGACTCTAAGAATATGTGCATCTAAGTTATTAAGCCTAGCAATAAAATAACATTCATGAACCCACAATTTTATACACTACAAATGCATTTCTACTAGAATTTCCTCTCTGATCTGGTCCTGCAGGGAGTGGCCCAATCTGAGCAAACATGGTTGACCTTTAGACACACACAGAAATGCAGTTCCATGGGCAGTCATTTGCAGGGCAGTGACTGACATTAACATGCTATATTTGAAACTGCAAGGCAGTATCAGGTTAAAGGAAGCCATATGTGTTAATCAGAATTGGCCCAAGAGGATTAGAGAAAACTTACATAGGACTACACGCACCAGGTATTTTTGCATGTTCACCTGATTAACATCTGAAAACAACTGGCTTTCCACTCCACTTCCCTTTCTCTCATTTTCTGCCCTTTAAAAGAATAAACCTGGGAATGATTCAGGGCCATAGCTGCCTCCATCAGAGGCAATTCCTGCTTTTCTTATCTTGTATGTCTTTGTGTGTGTATTTTTTTTTTTTTTTTTTTTGGAGAGGTTTTTGCTATAGGGCGCGTGCGCTCACCAGACAGACAGAGAGAGACAGAGAGACAGAAAGTGAGAAATCACCCTCCAGGGGGGATGGTCAAGCCGCAATCCCTTCTCCTCCGTTCTCTTCTTGGGATCTTGGGCACACACGCACACGTGCCCGGCATGAGTTTTAAGCCACCGGGTCCGGGACATGAACCGCGGTCGACTACGTGGGAGTCCAGGGACATAGCCATTACACTAACTGCTGATCCCTATGTGTTTATTCTTTAATCCACGGCAACCCTCCCTCAGGCACACATTCGTTTAGCTGTGTGGGACATGGCACAGTCCCTGCCTTTCCACAGAGGTGACCATTCTTCTGAAGTTTATATTCATAATCTCTGTGTTTTCTGTTGTAGTCTAGATGAATAAGAGAGCTAGAGCTAGATGTAAGTAATTATATAGAAGACCTAAAAAGATATTTGTTGTATTTATTTTTAATCTTTATAAAAATGGGTATCATGCTGAAGTGATATTTATGCTGAAGTACATCTTGACCATTAAAAATTAAACTTGGCCCTTGAGCCACTCATTTTTTGTTTTTGTTTTTGAGAGGTTTTTGCAATAAATAGGGCACGTGCACTCGCCAGAAGGACAGAGAGAGACAGACAGACAGAAAGCGAGAAATCACCCTCTGGGGGGATAGTCACACTGCAATCCCTTCTCCTCCATTTTCCTCCCAGGATTTTGGGCACGCATGCACATGCGCCCAGCATGCATTTTAAGCTGCTGTGTCTAAGATTTGTACTGTTGCCAACTGTGTGGGAGTCCAGCGACATTACCATTATGCTGTTTGTTAGTCCTGAGCCTCTCTTTCTTTTGCTCAGGCCCATTCCTACCACTAGAGAGTGTACTTTTACTTAATAAGCTATTCTCTACTTTTAAAAGGGGGGGTACTCAGTAAATATCTGTTAAATTGCTAGAATTTTTTGCAGTTTATGAAAGCATTGTTCTGCATAATATCTAAGGAACACTGTGTTAATGCATATCAATGGTACTTTAATTCTAAAATAGTGAAAGACAAAAATATTATCCATTTTTCATAAATAATTCAAATACTTAAATATTTTCCAGCGGCATGATGCTGTTTGGATATTTCAAAATAGATTATATTTGGCAAGAAAAAGTTTGTTCAACTCTGAAAAGTACGTGGTATATATAATTGAAGGATTTTGAACCTGAAGAAGGAAGATTAATTTTTCATGACTTTGTTTCTTAGTCATGCTTCGTTATGGTAATACATGTTCACTGTATTACCAATTTGTTTCACTAGAGGGAGATATGAGGCATAAGAATTACAAATGCCCTAAAAAAAGAAAAAATAACTTTTGATATTTTGAGAAAATAACTTATTTGTAGAAGAGAAACAATAGCTTATAAGATATCATCTTTTTTTTTTTTAATTTGTGAGAGGGTGTGTGCATTTGCCAGAGAGAGACAGAAAGAAAGAAAGTACCTTTTATAAGGTATTGTCATGCCTCTATCTCTTCTCCATTTCTCTCTCCTTTCAAGATTTTGGGCACACATGCACCCAATGTTTTTGTTTTTTTTTTTCAAGTTGCCATATCCAAAACTCAAACCACATGGTTGACCGTGTGGGATTCAGCTTTTTTAACCACCAGGCTGGCCCTTAAGATGTCATCTTTAAGAACCTTTCACATAATAACACATTGTCAACCCAGGGAGAAACATTTGGTAGGGGTTAATAATAAGTAGTTTACTAAAGAGTTAATTTTTATCAGTGATCTCCAAGTACAAACACCTTTATTTATTCATTTATTCATTTTTTCATTTTTTCATGCATTGTCAAGCAACTAAGATGCCCAACACTGCTAGGCATTTGGCATGCGAAAATAAGGAGGATGCAGTCCTATTCCTTGAATAGCAAAAAGCCTCAGTCAAGAAGGGGACAAGAGTATATAAACTATGAATTAGAATACATTTGGGGCAGATCTAAATGGATTTTAACAAGGTTCAGTGGTAGCAGCAAGAAAGATGTGTAGCTTTTTATTGAGTAAAAGATGATGCTTGGGATGAGTTTCAAGGGATAAATAATTCAGAGACAGTCAAGAATGGGAAAAGGATTATAGCAAGAGTCCAGACAAAATTAAGAGAGGGCCTGAACCAAGTGAGTCCCTGTGGAGATAAAAAGGAAAAGTTAAATGCAGAAGATCTGGGGGAGGTAGGGTGGGTTGGGCTTAATGGCTAAATGATTATGGGTATCAGAGGGGAGAAGGAAATGTTCTAGATAGTTTGAAACAAGTACTATGAGATCAGGATAAAAATTCAACACTACTAGGAGAAATAGAAAGTAATTTTAATAAAGCAGTTCTACTCATATCTTAAATTGTAAACTACTTCTCCACTCTCCTTTTTCTTGGGATCTCACTCCATTCTCTGTTCATTCTGGCATGTGAACTCATTATTCTTGCCATGAGTCACTCTAAATCTAGATTCGTGTTGACATGTATTACATTTCCTGTAAAAGTAAGACACTAGTATATCATATATCTTTCTTTCTCTTTCTCTCTTGCATGCACACATACACGTATACATGCCCCACACATAGACACACACACACACAGGGATAAGTTTATACAAAAATGTGTACTCTCATGTATAGAAAACTACAAATAAACAAAGAATGACCAACCAGAAAAATAATCATGTGCTCATAATGAATCCCAGGAAACTGAGCAGTTGTTATCCTTGACTGTTCTTAAGTTTGGGGATGGAATATGGACCTTACTCTGCAGATACTGAAATCATAACACATAGTCATCTATTTGGGATAGTTTCATTTAAAAAAAATAAAATTCTATTATTTATGCAAAATATTCAAAACCTAAAATTTCAGTTTTTGCTTTAAGTCTTCTTTTTCATGTCTACACTAAACTTAGCTCTAGTTTCATTTAACTTCTATATGTTTAATTTTATTCCTACCTAACATAGGCATAGAATAGTACATATCCAGTGAGTGTGTGAGACTCCAACCATCATCCCAGAGAGCTGCCAGAGGCAACTTGAGAGGAGAAGAAAGGAGGAAAAATTGAAATTACAAAGAGTACCTTACCTAGAGGCAGACTAGGGAAAGGTCAGGGAAAAAATAAACTTCAAAACTTCCCACTTGCTTTAAAAAGTTCTGTGTGTTTTCTGTTGTTGCTGTTGTGTTGCTGTTGTGTTTTTGTATAGTGGTCAAGCAGAAAGAATTTGGATGTGTGTCATTGAGTCCCATCCAAGGGACCCAGCTTCCCTATTTATATCTTCATCTACATCCCCATCATCTCTTTCTATATCTATGCCCTTATGTACACTCAGATCCACTTCCATATCTTCTCATCTTCCTGCTATCCCATGACCAGATCATTGCAGCAGTACAAACAGAGTAGACATAGGAGCACTGAGAGTAAATGTGTGCAATGTCAGATGATTAGAACAAACTCAATAAGCACAAACTCCACCTATTTTTATGATAGATTTCGGAGAAAAGTTGTAAGGGGCTCAAGTCAGAAATGTTTCAGATGTAACATAAGCTGATGGAAGGAGCCTAAGAATTTACATCAAAAGGTCTTTGTTCATAGAGCTCCTAAGAGAAGTGGTTGATTCTAGTCCTGGGGCAGAGAAAATCTAATTGAATCTGAAATATCTTGTTGGAGTCAGAAAATATGGAATTACTTAAAACAACAAAAACCTCACAATGATTGGGCATGTTAAAAGGATACAAGAGGGGGGGAAAAAAAGAAAGAAAAGGACCAGCAGTTGGTGTAATGGCTATGTCTCTGGACTCCTAAGTAGTTGACCGTGGTTTGAGTCCTGGACCTGGTGCCTTAAAATCACACCGTGCATGTATGCGTGCGTGCCCAAGAGCCCGAGAGGAGAATGGAGGAGAAGGGATTGTGGTGTGGCCATCCCCTCTGGGAGGTAACTTTTTGCCTTCTGTCTCTCTGTTTCTCTTTGTCTCTCTGGCGAACACATGCACCCTATAGCAAAAACCTCTCCAAAAAAAGGTTATGAGAGGTTTAGTGGTAGTGCAACTGGATCTATATGGAAAGGTCCAGGTTTTGCATCCCAGGACCTCTCTGAGCATTTAGGGTGTAACCGCGGTCTGGGTCAGCTGAGACGAGTGATGGATTGCAGCATGGAGACTCCCTTGGATGTGCCTGTCTTTCTTTCTCTTCTCTCTCTCCCTCTTATCTCCTCTACGAGAAAAAATAAATAAATAAACTTTACAAAGGATAGTGTGAGGCAGCCCATGGCATGGTGGTTAAGTAGGCTGGATCTCCCGTGGACAACTGCATAGTTCAAGTCTCTGACGTGGCAGCTTGAGAAACATCCAAAGCACATGTGCATGTGTGCCCAAAATTCCAAAAGGAGGGAGAGATGGAGGAAAAGGAGTTAGAATGATACCATGTATTATGGGGGACAGGGGGAGGGTCTCTTTCTCTCTCTCTCCTCTCTCTCCTCTCCTCTCCTCTCCTCTCCTCTCCTCTCCTCTCTTCTTCTTCTTTCTTCTTTCTTCTCCTTCTTCTCCTTCTTCTCCTTCTTCTCCTTCTTCTCCTTCTTCTCCTTCTTCTCCTTCTTCTCCTTCTTCTCCTTCTTCTCCTTCTTCTCCTTCTTCTCCTTCTTCTCCTTCTTCTTCTTCTTCTTCTTCTTCTTCTTCTTCTTCTTCTTCTTCTTCTTCTTCTTCTCTCTCTCTCTCTCTCTCTCTCTCTCTCTCTCTCTCTCTCTCTCTCTCTCTCTCTCCAGAAACACACATACCCTCTGGAAAATTAAAAAAAGGATATAAGACCCAACCTAAATAATTGTCAATGACCAAAGTTGGAACAATTTGAGCCACAAAATAAATAATGATAGTATTGGATTATAATCTGGTAGAATAAAATAAACAGCTATGAGTCCATAAATATCAATACAGACAAATAACTAAATGAATAAATATATAAATAAATAGAGGAGAAGAGATAGCTCTTCCTTACAGAAGAATTAACAAATCTGGGAGAAATGAGGAAAATACAAAGTCACTATTGGGTAAGCATCACTATAATAATTGTTGCAGGCAAGAATCACTGATATATACTAAAATTTGTGGAATATTTGAGGAAAATGAGATATTCTCATATCTTAATATATTTTCGCCTAAATACCTATCAATAACAAATAGGAAAATGGTAAGTATACAGCAAATAAACCTGACAGATAATATGTACAGTGTTTGAAGTGACAGTCACCAGTTATAGGAGATATCAACATTACATACTTCTTGTTGCACTGAAAAGGGCACATCACCTCTGTGGTATTGTACCAAAAATCCATAAACCCAATCTAATCATGAGAAAATATTAGATGACCCCCAACTAGGGGCATTCTACACAAACACCTAAACAGTATTTTTCAAAATGTCAAGGTTATGAAAGACAAAGACTGAGGAACTCTCTCAGATTGGAGGAAACTAACCACACAACCTAAATGCAATGTGGATTTTGGATTGAATCCATATATCCAACTGCTGATAACAAGACACTTAAGAAAACTTATAAAATTCATACAAGGTCTACAGTCTTTTTTAATGATTTATTTAAATTTCATTTATTATTATCATTATTATTATTATTATTATTATTATTATTATTATTATTTAATTTACCAGAGAGATGGAAAGATAGAGAAAGGTAAAATGAGAAAGCAAGCTGCCAGGTCTGGGACTCGAACTATAATCGGCCATGTGGGAGTCCAGCACCTTAACCACTACGCCAACTGTTGCCTATGGTCTATAGTATTTTTAGTAGTGTACCAATGTTAATTTTCTGGTTTTGATCATTGAACCTGTGTAATTGTTAACATTTGTTGTAAGTGAAGAATATGTATGAACTGTCTGTACTACTTTGCAAATTTTCTCTAGGTCTAACATTATTTAATGTTAAAAGGGGTTTTTTTTTAGAAGTTTTTGCCTTAGGGCACGTGTGCTTGCCAGAGAGAGAGACACAGAGACAGTGAGAGGAAAAGTGAGAAACCACCCCCAGGAGAGATGGATATGCTGCAATCCCTTCTCCTCCATTCTCCTCCTGGGATCTTGGGCAAGTATACTCACACACCCAGCATGAGTTTGAAGCCTCCAGGTCCAGTACTCAAACCATGGTTGGCTATGTGGGAGTCCAGCAATGTAACTGCTATGCCATCTGCTGGCCCAAAAGTTGTATGTTTTAAGGCTTGGTTCAAGTTCTACCTATAGCATTTCTTAGCTCTGTGACCTCTCTGGACCTTTGTTGCCATAAAAATAGTGAGTTAGAATGAATAATCCCTTAGCCTATCCTGGACAGCCACAGAATGGCTTTCTTAGCCACAGATGTTTGGCTTCAGCAAGCCAAATGACAATTGACCTGCAGTTGTTGCAAGGAGTCATCTTGAAAACAGTCATAAAATTATGTTTGAGGTAATACATCTCTGTAGTTCAACTTTCCAATTTAAGACAAAATGATCTAAGACTAGAGCATTATTCTCAACCTGTGAGGGGTCAGAAACTGGTTTAGGAGATTCTATACTAAGAAGATTCTATACTAACTCAAGTTTCTTTTCAGTAAAGAAATTAAAGCTAAAAGAATTTTTTAGATTGGAAGAAAACATAAAAACATAATATTACCTGTTAAAAAGTAGTAGAATTATGAGAAGTCATTTTGTTTCAAAGTTTTCTTAATGTTATCATTGTCTTTTTCAAATTAATAATGCATCTACCAATGATTAAAAATACTTGCAATTGTAATAGATAAACATATTGTTTAACTTTCCACCTCTCTAATCCTGGTAACTAGGGAGAATATCCTAGGAATGCTTTGGCAGTTCAGAAACAAATCAGCTTGGCAATGATCATTTCCCTTGATACCCTCCCACACACCCACATACACATTTCTCTTGACCACTATGGACATTCCAGGCTCTCTCCTTCCAACAGTATCTGCCTCCCTGTTCTCATTCTTCCATGAGCCCTTCATCCCTGCAGAAATATGACAACTAATTCAAGCACAGATCCAAGTTCAAAGATACACTATTCAACAAAGAGGGCTCCCTTTTTCATTCACTCGGTCAGAATTTCTCATCCTCTATACCATTTCATCTTTTTCTCTCATTTAAAATTGTACTAAGATTCTCCTTCATGAGGCCAGCAGATGGCATAGAGGTTACATTGCTGAACTGCTACATGGCTGACCACAGTTCAAGTCCTCTACCTGGTGACTTGAAAATCATGCCAAGTATGTGTGCACACGTGTGCAACATCCCAGGAAGAGAATGGAGGAGAAAGGATTGTGGTGTGGCTCTCTCCCTAGGGGGTGGGGGGGCTGGGTGATTTCTCACTGTCTTTGTCTGTCTGTCTGGCAAATGCACATGCCCTGTGGACAAAACCTCTTTTAAAAAGTTAAAAAGATTCTCCATGAGCCCAACAGGTTGCATAGTGGTTATGGACTCCCACGTAGCCAACCACAGTTCAAGTCCTGGACCTGGTGGCTTGAAAATCACACCAGACACCTCTGCATGCATTCCCAAATCCCAGGAGGAGATTGAAGAATGAGGGATTTTGGCATGGCTGTCCTCCCTGGGAAGTGATTTCACACTTTCCCTCTCTGTCTCTGTACAGCTAGCTCATGCACCCTATAGACAAAGCCTTAAAAGAAGAAAGAATTTTTAAAAAAGATTATCCTTCAACACAATCAAGTGGGTGTCTATTATTTTTCAGATATTTTTTTTGAGAGGTTTTTGCTATAGGGGGGCATGCGCTCACCAGAAAGACAGAGACAGAAAGCGAGAAATCACCCCCCACCCCAGGTGGAATGGCCACGCCACAATCCCTTCTCCATTCTCCTCTTGGGATCTTGGGCACCCACGCACGCACGCCCAGTGTGAGTTTAAGCCACTGAAACTGGGATTTGAACTATGGTCGACTACATGGGAGTCCAGTGGCATAGCCATTACGCCAACTGCTGATCCCATTTTTCAGATTTTTAAAATAACCTTTATTTTTAAAAGTTAATATATGCATTATAGGAATCTGAAAAACTCAGAAGCAAAGAACAAAGTCATCAGCAGTCACAGCATTTTACAATTTGATGTGTCCTTCTAGGTCGCATTTGTGTATATACACAACATCCAACTTTATGTATTTAAGATTGTACATTAAGTATCACGCTTTTTCACACATCATGAATATGTACCAATTCAAAGTCCCAAAGCTCTGTTTTGATAACCAAAAATACACTATACCAACTCAATCTGTTAGAAAAAAAAAATGTCATCCTGCCTTTCTTGGGGACAAAAATTTCACATAAGACAAAAATAAATTGTTTTTAATACTTTGCCCCACCTGGCACAGTTTTTAAGTGTTATAGGAAGTCGAGTTAGGTTTTTTGTTTTCAGTTTTTTCCATGTTTACTGGAAGATTTCTTCAATCAAATCTCTGTAGAGTAGAAATCATCCAGAAAATTCTTTGGAAATATTTAGAACGGTTTCCTTCCAGAAGAACTAGCAAGACCTTCTTATGGCCTAACCCTATGGAGTGCTCTTAACCACGTATCCCAAGGTAAGCACATGCTTTCTGCATTACTCAGCATTGTTACAGCAGTAAGAAAATTATACGTTAGCAGTAACAGTGCAAAGTCAGTACTTGTTGGGATTACATGACTCCTTTTAGTTGCCTGGAGTTCCACTTAGTTATTTAATGTTAGCTCCTTTGCCACCAATCCTAGGTTCTACCATGAATTAGCTTTAATTTCTGCCTGGTTTAATCCAACTATCTGAAGTTATAGCTCTTTGAGCACCAAAACAAAAATGTTATTTAAACCATTTTCTATAGAATTTTTATGTATTTATTCTTCCTTGCATTTAAAATAGAGTATACTTTATATTACTTACATTTCTTTATGAACTCTATTACAAAATGTGATGACCTGTGGCTAGGGAAATGTATAGCAATGTATGATTTTGTCTCAATTATTCTTGGCCCATATTCTTTTTCATTCTTAGGTCATGCTTTCAGTGTTGTTGTTTTTTTCTTTTTCCTTTGCTATCAGGGTGTCAATCATTATTACCAATATGCCTGTCTATGTACTTTTCAGCAATTCTTAATACTCAGGTAAGCTTAGGCATGTAAAATAGCTTTTTTTTTTTTTTTTTTTTTTTTTTTTTTTTTTTGCTATAGGGTGTGTGTGCTCACCAGAGAGAAACACAGAAAGAGAGAGAGACAGAGAGGGAAAGAGAAATCACCATCCCAGGGGTGGGGGTAGGGGGTGATGGCCATTCTACAATGCCTTCTCTTCCAGTCTTCTCTCCAGATTTTGGATACTCACATACTCGCACCTGATATGATTTTCAAGCCGCTGGGTCTGGGACTAGAATTGCACAGCTAGCCATGTGAGATCCAGTGCCTTAACCTCCATACTCATACTACCTGCTGGCCTATGAAATACCTTTTAAACACATTTATTTCACTGTGTTCATCCAGTTTGGGATCTAGCTAGTAGCAATGCCAAAGGACAGTTTAGGGAGGCTTAGGCTTACATCACCCCTAAAATCTTCATTAAAGCTCCTAAATAAAAAATTAAATCTAAAACAATAAGATATATATATTCTGCAAATGAAGCTGCAAAGTTCATCTGCTAACCCCACTGTACTTACTTGTTTATTAAGGTGACTATAACAAAGTACCAAAAACTAGGAAGCTTAAAATGGCAAAAATGCATTCTGTCTCTGAGGTCTGGAGACCAGAAGTCCAAAATCAGTGTTGGCAGAGCTGATTCCTTCTGAAAGTTCTGAGGAAGAATTCACTACATGCCTCTCCTACCTAATGGCTACTGGCAGTTCTTGGCATTCATTGGTTTGTAGGTACATCACTCTAACCTCCTTCTATTCCTGGCCTTCCCTTCTGTGTCTCTCAGTCTTCCCCTTTTCTGTTCTTACAAGGGCATTTGTCATCGGATTTTTTTTTTCCCTTGGAAAGAGATTTTTGTTCTATGGTGCATGTGCTCACTGGAGAGACAGAGAGAGATGGAGACAGAGAAAGTGAGAAATCACCCTCCCAGGGGAAATGGCCATGCTGCAATCCCTTCTCCTCCATTCTCCTCTTGGGATTTTGGGCATGCACACACATGTGCCCACATGAGTTTCAAGTCATTGGGTCCAGTACTTGAACAGCAGTCAGCTATGTGGGAATTCAGTGTCTTAACCACTACATCACCTGTTGGCCCCATCGTTAGATTTAAGGTACATGCTAAATCCAGAATGTTCTCCTCTGAGATCCTTTATTATATCTGCAGAGACCTTATTTCCAAATAAGGTCACCATCACAGTGTCTGGGGTTAGGATTTAGACATGTCTTTCTGGAGCCACTGTTCAACCCACTGCACTCACCTTTCAGTCAGATTGCTGCCTATAAGCCCCTTCTACAGAAAAAGCCTCTGAATCTCTCCTCCCAATTCTCATCCAAGCTCATCACAAACAATAGAAATATTGAATACTGAGTATTTACCAAGTAATGGGCACTGTATGTGTGTATTCATGTGTAAAAATAGCATTTATATTTTAAATTAATAATTGTTATTCAAATAGTATTTATACATAATTTTGAAAAAGAAAATATAAGAGGAGAAGAATCCACATGGATACTGGGAACTAGATATTTCAGGCACAGGAGAAATGAAGATTTTCTACTCATAATTCAGCCTCCAGCAAGCAAAGCTAGTGTGGCAGGAGAGTTGAGCCATTCTCTGAGAAGAATCCACATGGATACTGGGAACTAGATATTTCAGGCACAGGAGAAATGAAGATTTTCTACTCATAATTCAGCCTCCAGCAAGCAAAGCTAGTGTGGCAGGAGAGTTGAGCCATTCTCTGAGAAGAATCCACATGGATACTGGGAACTAGATATTTCAGGCACAGGAGAAATGAAGATTTTCTACTCATAATTCAGCCTCCAGCAAGCAAAGCTAGTGTGGTAGGGAGCCCCTCTGGCCTTCCATCCCTGTCCCTGTGTCTCTGAGGTCTCTGTCTCTCTCTGCTCCTGTCTCCTCATATTTTTTTGGTAATTTTTCCTTTTTACGATTTTTTTAAAGGTAGAATTTCTCTCTGGCTCTCAGCTCCATCTTTTGTTTTGTTAATAAGCCCTTCTGCTCCTTTCTCCCAGGCAGGAGAGTTGAGCCATTCTCTGAGAAGAATCCACATGGATACTGGGAACTAGATATTTCAGGCACAGGAGAAATGAAGATTTTCTACTCATAATTCAGCCTCCAGCAAGCAAAGCTAGTGTGGTAGGGAGCCCCTCTGGCCTTCTGTCCCTGTCCCTGTGTCTCTGAGGTCTCTGTCTCTCTCTGCTCCTGTCTCCTCATATTTTTTTGGTAATTTTTCCTTTTTACGATTTTTTTAAAGGTAGAATTTCTCTCTGGCTCTCAGCTCCATCTTTTGTTTTGTTAATAAGCCCTTCTGCTCCTTTCTCCCAGGCAGGAGAGTTGAGCCATTCTCTGAGAAGAATCCACATGGATACTGGGAACTAGATATTTCAGGCACAGGAGAAATGAAGATTTTCTACTCATAATTCAGCCTCCAGCAAGCAAAGCTAGTGTGGTAGGGAGCCCCTCTGGCCTTCTGTCCCTGTCCCTGTGTCTCTGAGGTCTCTGTCTCTCTCTGCTCCTGTCTCCTCATATTTTTTTGGTAATTTTTCCTTTTTACGATATTTTTAAAGGTAGAATTTCTCTCTGGCTCTCAGCTCCATCTTTTGTTTTGTTAATAAGCCCTTCTGCTCCTTTCTCCCAGGCAGGAGAGTTGAGCCATTCTCTGAGAAGAATCCGGTTTTCTATTTTGTGATTTTTTTCTTTAAAAAAAAAAAAGAAAAGCAATTATAATTTTTTATTTTTTTTATTTTTTTGTCTTTTTTCTCTCTTTTTGTTGTTGTTTCTCTCTCTCTTTTTCATTTTCCTTTTTCTTGTCTCTCCACCCAATATCTACTGAATCTGCTGCACCAGCTATCACTACAGAACGGCAATCCGATTCTAGAACACCTCTGTCTGCTTGCTCCTGAACATTGAGGCTTAACTTCAAGAATTTGAAAGAAACACGCCATTCATCAGATGACAAAAAATCACCGTCGGATCACGAGAAATATGGGAAAACGAGAAAATACCTCTCCTCCAATGGAAAAGAGTAACTCTCCTTCATCCACAAGCAGTTCGGTGAAAGTCATGGAAATGTCTGATAAGGAATTTAGAGCATTCGTAATGTCGAAGCTAACAGAGATGGAAGAAAAGAGAGATAATGAACTGCTAAAGAGAAAGGAGAAAGAAGTTGCCGAGTTCCAGGAGATGAGGAAATTCTTGCAAGATCTAAAAGAGGAATTACACACTTTACAAAAGACTCAAACGGAACTGCTAGAGATCAAGTCTATAATACAAGAAGTCAAAATCTCCCTTGAAAGTATTAAAAGCAGACTAGATCATTCAGAAAATAGAATCTCAGATGTAGAAGAGAAAATGGCTGGCTTAGAAAAGTCCACCACGAAGACTGAGAAAATGGCTCAAAAATTTGAGAATGATATGCGAGAAGTACTGGATACCATCAAACGTCCAAATATCCGGATAATTGGCATTCCAGAAGGTGAAGAGACCCATAAGGGCATTGATAATCTATTCCATGAAATCCTGCAAGAAAACTTTCCAAACCTAGAGAGGCATTCGAAGATCCAGTCCCAGGAAATACAAAGGACCCCAAATAGAATCAACCCAAGGAGATCTTCTCCAAGACACATTATAGCCAGGTTGACCAAAACCGCAGACAAAGACAAGATACTAAGATTGGCAAGAGAGAAACATCAAGTTACCTACAAAGGACATCCCATCAGGCTAACAGCGGATCTCTCATCGGAAACAATGCGAGCGAGGAGAGAATGGGAAAATATATTCAAAGTGTTACGAGAGAAGCAATTTCAGCCAAGAATACTGTACCCGGCAAGATTATCTTTCAGGTGGGAAGGAAAGACAAGAACATTCTCAGATAAACAAAACCTGAAAGAATTTACCAGCACCAGACCAGATCTCCAAGAAGTTCTCAAGGGTGTGCTGTATCAAGAAAATTAAACACAGACACACGGAAATAAGAGTCCAAAAACTATGAAAGTGGCCAACTTAATCAGAGGGACAAGTCTGAATTTGAATATTATATCCCAGAATTTAATCAGGAAAATTGAACCAGAACAGAAGATAAAAGTACATGAGACTGATAGGTTCATGCACCTTCCATTTGAACAGAATCCTAACTTGTTTCCTGGCTTTAAGCAAAGTTCCTTGGCATTTCTTTGAGTTAAGTTATAACTGGTTTTCTTAGTAGTAATGAGTGAACTCACCATTGAAAGTAGTTAGATTATGTAGGAAATTGTGTGATCAATGCAACGTGGGTGGGAAGGGAATGAAGGACAATTGTAGACACCGGAGGTGGTGTGAGAGGAGGGTGGGAAGGAACAGAGGGTCAGAAAGAGGGGTGGAAGTAATTCTAGGAACTAGTAATGGAAAATTTTTTTGTAATGTTCATGATTGTATCACTATGCAGTGTGTACTGGATGGGAGATTGCATTTTGTATGCTGTGATGAAGCTTAGGGAAGGAATGTAAATTGAGTTACAAAAAAAAAGTTTCAGAAAAAAAAAATATATATATATTCAATGACTGCAGTAGGATATGTAGCCACAGCTAGGTGCTACTTTATAGGATGCGTAAAGTAAGACTTGTGTTCATGGAAATGTGGGTATCACCTGTGTTTGGTATGAGGGTATTTGGATTGATTAGGGTCTTTGGCGTTACAATAAAATGTGAGGAGAAAACAGTATAGAAAGCAAACATAGATACCAGAGACTGTGGGAGGAGAGTGGGAGATGGCAGAGGGTAAGAGATAGAGAATCTAGGATGGGGGGAAAAAAGCAAAACATACAGAAGACAAGAAATGGAAGATCATTTGCTGACAATAACATGCTTGTTGATGTGCTTGATTGAGACAATATATAGTGTAATTTGGATGGAAAATCTCATTTTGTATGCTGTAATGATGTTCAGAGAATGAATGCAAATAAATAAAAAAAAAAAAAAAAAAAAAAAAAAAGAAAATATAAGATTCCCCAACTCCCATCCTGTTCTTCAGAGGAAACGTCCTTTAATTCATTTCGCTAAAAACTATGAATAAACTCTTATGCTACTACTTTTGATTTTTCTTAGTATTTATTGACTTCCTATTATGGATAATGAAATATTAGCCTCATGTTTTTCATTTCTTTCTTGTCCTCCTGATACAGGTACATGACAATTATGTTTACTGTTCAACCAAGTAGAGTACTATGATTATGATGTTCTTCTTGTGCAAGTTTTTTTTTAGTTAATTATTGGCATGTTTTAGTTTTGTAGGTACGTACATTTATTCACAAACTCTCAAAATAATTGTAAAATCTTTCTTAGTACTATTTTTCTCTGTGGCCGGCAAGTGCATAGTGGTTAAGGCACTGAAATCCCATATGGCCAACCACAGTTTGAGTCCTGGACCTGGTGGCTTGCTTTCTCACTTTCTCTGTATGTCTCTCTCTCTCTCTCTCTCTCTCTGGTCAAATTAAAAAATAATAATAAAATTAAATAAATCTTTCTTAAAAAAATACTATTTTTCTCATAATCAGTGCATTAGGTAGTTTATCAATTTTATTTTCCTTTTGTTGGGGGACTATCATTTCCCCAGAGCTCTGTTCACAGTTAAGGCCTCATGCACACTTGTCCTGGCACTTCTCTGTCTACTGGGAATTTTCTCTGTTTCTGTACTAGAATTCTTCTTTCCTGCCCTTTGTGTCTTCCTCTGTCTTGATTTACTCCTCATTTTTACAAATCATGTTATCCAGTAACTTCTTGAGAAAAAGAACATAGGAAATAAAATTTTTGAGGCCTTTCATGTCTGAAGATGCTTCATTCAATAGTTTAATTGGGGGTATAATATTTCTTTCAAAAATACTTTCCTTCTACATTTTAAAAGGTTTGATTCCTTCTCTTTTTTACTTCATAATTGTGGTTAAAAATTCTGAATGGGGAAGGGGGGCAGCAGGTAGTGAGGTGGTTAAGGCACTGGATTCTCACATGACCAACTGCATGCAGTTCAAGTCCGGAGTTGGCCAGCTTGAAAATCACAGCAGGCACATGTGCATGAATGCCACATATTTTCAAAGGAGAAGGGATTGCAGTATGGAAATCCCTCCCCCCTCACCCCCCGGAAGTGATTTCTCACTTTCCCTCTCTCTCTGTTTCTTTCTCATGCCCTTTGACAAAAAAAAAAAAAAAAAAAAAAAAAAGGAATAAAATCTTGATTCTGGCTCTGAATTTGCACCAACACTCTTGCAGCCCTTGTTTTAGCCCTTTTCTCTTCTCCACTGTGCCTGGTGTTTAGTGCTATGAAATCTTGAACTTTCCTGGTGTTGTCTGGATCAATCAGCTTTCTCTCATTGGCTTCCTTATTCACAGACAGGTTTAGATCTCTAAGGCCAAATTTCATCTTGCTAATAAATCGATTACTATTGCCAGGGAGACTGAATCCTAGAAAGGTCTTTGTCCAGGGTGTAAGGGTCCTTGACTTCTCGCAGGGAAGAATTCAAGAGTGAGCCATTGAGGGAATATGAAAGCAGGTTTATTAAGCAAAGTGTACAGAGCAGACTACTCAGTAGGTGGAGCAGCCCCATGAGAGGAGATGAGTGAACGGTTTCATTCCTTCCTCCAAGAGGGTGGGGAGAGCCGTTACCCAAAAGGAAAGATAGAAGGGTTACCCATGGACAAGACAGCCCTGGACTCAGGTGGGTATCTGGTTTATAGGGCTTGGCTTAATGCCAGGATAAGTAAGGAACAGTTTATTCATGCCTTCAGAAAAAGGGGCAGTAGTTTTCCTCTGTTCCTCCCATTTTCTAGCCTTGTTAGGATAATTCTGGTCAATGTCATGGTTATTCCAAACTGTCATGGTACCAGTAGGAGTGTCATCTATTGGGTTGTTGGAAAAGTCATGACACATTTTATATTAAAAAAAAAATCAGAAAAAAATACATCATGACTTTTCCGATGACCCAATAGCATACCAATATAGTACAATGAGGGTATAATGAGTTTGAAGGTTAGGCAGCAGTAGTTCCAGTCACCATCTTGGTTCCAACTGGTTGAGACCCAGTCTCTTAGCCACTTTTGTATGTCAGGTTTTATTGTTGGTATTTGGAACATCCCTTGCTTCAGTCCCTTCCTGTCTCATTACCTTCCTCCATCGATGGGTGATCGTGTATTAACCACAAGAAGAGCATGAGCACAAAATGGACACTGCCTATAAATGACCAATCGAGTCAGAATAATGCAAAATGGTGAGTACCATTGGAATATCTGCTCTGCCTCCATATGATGTCTATTCTCTAGAACTTGTGTGACATCTCTTATTTACTGTTGTCTCCTTTCCCATTCTCCTTATCCTTAGGCATGTATGCCTTTCATGACTGAAGCTGTTTTAATTGACAGTTTAATTTGGGATAGAATATTTCTTGAAAAGCATTTTCCCTCTACATTTTAAAAGGGTTATTTTCTTGCCTTTTTTACTTCAGATTTATGGTTAAAAATTCTGATTCTGGGTCTAAATCTGCTCTAGCACTTCTGTAGCCCTTGTTTTGAGACCCTTCCTCATCTCCACTATGTAAGGTATTTGGCACTGCCAAATGCTGAGCTTTCCTGGTGTTCTCTGGGGCAAATCAGTTTCCTCTTTTATCTCTTTTTTTGTTTTTTTTTTTTGTTTGTTTGTTTGTTTTTTTTTCCCAAGAGGTTTTTGCTGTAGGGCGCATGCACTTGCCAGAAAGACAGAGAGAGACAGAAAGTAAGAAATCACCACCACCACCACCCCCCCCCCCCCCCGGGGGGGATGGCTACGCCACAATCCCTTCTCCTCCATTCTCCTCTCAGGATCTTGGACACGCATGCACATGCACCTGGCGTGAGTTCAAGCCACCGGGTGCAGGACATGAACTGTGGTCAACTACATAGGAGTCCAGCGACATAGCCATTACACTAACTGCTGGTCCCATCTTTTATCTTTATTATTATTTGGCAGTTTCAGCATGAAAAATAAACGTTTAAAAGCTATGTTTAGCAAAAATTCTATAAGATGTTTTACATCTATAAGATTAGCACTTTCATCCTTGCACTAACCTTATATGAAAGGTATTATTAGCTCCATCTAAGGTAAGGAAACTGAAGAAATTATGATTAGAATCCTTGCTCAAGATCCTACAGGTAATGAATCAAAGGAAACAAATACGGAACAAAGTTCAAATCAGTTAGTGTGGTTCCAAAGTTCGTGCTTTTGCCACTAAAATAGCAAGTAGTCCTCAAAATCCAATAGCTCTTTCTCCATAATAATGCTGTTCCCATTCTTTTGTTAATTGTATACTTTTCAAAGTAGGCCAAAACAACCTAAATATCTATTGAGAAAAAATTCTGATACATGCTACAATATGGATAAACCTTGAGGACATTTTGCTAAGCTAGACACATTGAACTAAGCTAGACACGAAGGACAAATATAGTAGGATTCCACTTACACGAGAAACCTGAAATAGTCCTCTTTTTATGTGTGCAGCTTTTGATGATCATTATTTGTGAATATCACCTTATAATCCTCAGGATCAGCTGGCTTTTAAAAGTTAGATCCAGAAAAGCAGCCTTATCATAATGTTATTTTTCTCATTGTTGTCAGGGAATCCATAGTAAGTTCCTACTTCCTCTACTACATTTAGGTTTAGTATCCCAAGCCTAGTGATGTTCATGTGGGAACACTGTACATACCTCTATAATGGCCCACGCTGTAAGCTAGCTCTATGAGGTGAAGGTCATGGTCACAGGATGTTCAGGAGGCCCAGCCAGACCAGCAGCTGGACCTCAGGTAAATAAGGCAAATAAAGAGGGGAGAGGAGAGCTCAGTGTATGAAGCCTACTCTTAAATGGTAAAGCTTATGAATTAAGTGTCATAACAGAATCATGGCTGTTACTTTAATTCCAATTTTTTTTGTTTTATCTCCAAACTCAGGTCATTTTTCTGCTCGTTTTATAAATTTAATAACTTTTTCATCTCCTATCCTAGACTTGAAATTTAAGTCTTTTTATCTCTGAGATACAAATCCCCACGGTTTAATTTAATGATTGAGGGTGTTGTATTGCTGATTGAGAACATAGCATAAAATCAACAGAGTTGTCTTGTGCATCTTTTAATAATGGATGACTCAAACCAGCGAAAGTCCAACGTACATAACACATTGCTCTGCTTCAGTGTGCTTAAACAAGAAGTTCCAATTGGAAAACATTCACTGGGAGGATGAGAACATCTGGACTCAGCAATAGTAGAGTACAAACAGATGGTGGCTTCCTGGAAGAGTAGCTGTGGTTCTCCTGCTGAAAGCTGTATATCCATGGTTTTATCCTTGTTTTTCTAATAAACAAAGTCTGTCTCCATGTACTTACTTTCAAAAATTATTTTGTAGTTCTAAAGCTCTCCAAGAAATTGAGCATTTCTATCATGGGATACTATACCAATAAAATGTCAACTGTCAATTAAAATATCAATAAAATTGCATCATTGACTTTTTTTTTTGGGGGGGGGTGGGATTTTTGCTATAGGGCATGTGTGTTCTCCAGAGAGACAGAGAGACAGAAATCAGGAAATCATCCCAGGAGGGATGGCCACGCTGCAATCCCTTCTCCTCCATTCTCTTCTCAGGATCTTGGGCACACACACACATCCTCCTGGTGAGAGTTTTAAGTCTGCTGGTCCCACATTTTTGACTTTTTACTAAAAATATTACATTGGATTAAAAAAATAATTATTTACCTTTTTTGTATTTATAACATACTTTAATAAAACATTTCCTCGCCATCTTTAAATAACAATAATTTGCATTTTCTAATATGAAGCTGCTCTTGTATCAGGACTTTATTGCTTCAGGCTCCACAGGCCTCAGACGCCACTGCACCACTAATTTCCTTGTGCTCTTGAGGCGTGTGTTAGACATGTCTTCCTCTGTTGGATGTCCTTGGGGCAACTTCAGGGGCTGAATTCTTATCACATGGTTGACTATTTTCAGTTTTGCATTCACTGAAGGATATTCTTATGAACTTGAGGCATATATGCTTTTTCTTTCATTTTTTTAAGATGTAGCAAAGGAGGAGTTTATTAGCAAAACAGGGAATATATTAACAATATGAGGAGTTTATTAAAGGATAGGGAAGGGGAAGCAGAGCTCCCAAGGAGGGAGAAGTCCTGGAAAATTGGTTACCAAGGAAGAACTCTGGCAAGGGGGTTTTATGTAGGTCAGGAAGGTCTTTGTCCAGACTTGGGTTCTAAGTGGGGCTTTTACATGCGTTCCTCTCCTGGTAGGGAGGGACACAAACTGGATGGACCCAATTATTCTCCTAATTTTGAAGTGGGTACCAAGTCAGGAGATTCTTTGTCTAGCTTTGGGCCGTGAAAACCATTATCTTATCTTCTTCCTGGAATGTGTTGGGGCATGGATAAAGCCTTTGTTTTAGGTCTAGGTCATGCTGCCTAGGTCAATCACTGAGCCA
Organism: Tupaia tana; assembly: GCA_026018925.1. Lineage (NCBI taxonomy): Eukaryota > Metazoa > Chordata > Mammalia > Scandentia > Tupaiidae > Tupaia > Tupaia tana. The sequence goes on from JAKSZU010000005.1 coordinate 40,210,475, forward strand.
TCATTACCTCCATCTCAAAACTTAGCCATTTTGTTATTCCATTTTGGGCCTATACCCTAATTATACTTTAGGGTCTCATTCTCCTCTCATGAGGAATCCCTAACTGCTATTGGGGCACAAAGGTCAAAGAACATTCTGACTTCTTCCTGCTGAAATTGGGTGATGATAGGGGAGTGGCAGCAGTTAAGGATCCTCTACCAAAGGTCTATCTAGAGGTCCGTGCTAGAAGTCATGATGGGTGTTCACTGGAGACTTTGTCCCAACCACCATTTGTAGCTTGATGGATTCTAAAAAGAGCAGAGTAATTCATTACAGTAATTCCTGCATTTCCTATCTATACTATGATTTGGGCCTAAACGAAGAGAGACTTGCTAACTTAGAACATGCTTGGAATGCACCCCAAATCCAGGGAAAATTAATAGGTGATATAGAACACTGTGCTGTGGGAACCGAGGGAAAGAGCAGTTAAGCAGATGTCCCCAAAGGGCCAATAAACAACTTTCTATATCTACCAGAGGAATGAAGAGGAAAACTGGCCAGGCAAGGGCAATATTACATGAGCCTCTCAACAATTCCAATCTAATTTACACCCTATGCATACTAAAGGTGAAAGAGTCCTAATTATTTTACCCAAGGTATATTTTGCTCTTTCTGAGTACTGGTTTATCAATATGAGGGAGATAAAGAACAGTTGTTCAGCAGACTTTAGAAACAGTTGAAAAAGGATTTCTTGCTCATTTTTTACTAGACTCATACAGAAAGACTCTGTGGGCTTGAGAGTAAGAAGTAGAGAAACTTGAGTGTAAGAAGCAGAGAAACTCCTTCTGACACTCACTCATGCATAGGGGAGAACTTTCAACCTCAGAGCCTTCCAGCACCCCAGGAATGGCCCTGGCCAGATGCCTTCAATTGCTCAAGAGACATTCAGTTTCTCCCATGCGGCAGTTAGAGTCCCTAGTCTCAGGACCCTGTAGTCTGGCAGAGCAAAGAGCAGCTTCACTTTCTTCAATGCATCATGGCAAGTTCCTGGATATGTATCACTCTCTTGCTAGCATATAAGAGAAAAAGTCTCAAGGAAAGGAAAGAAAGGAATCTGACCTGTTACCCAACTGGGCTATGGGGGATGGCTTCAAATTCTCAGGGCCTTCAGGATACACCAGAGAGTAACCTTGGCATGCACCATCACTTGCCCCAGAACATTCACCTTCTCCATAATGGTTAAGATTCCAGAAATAGAAACAGAGTCACAAAACGCCAACATTCTCAAGTATTGATAATGCTGAGAGATTGACTGTTTCTCAGCCAGCCTCACATTGGAGTCTTGTAGACTGACAGTCACTAATAGTTTTTACCTAACTGTCCGATGTCCAGTAATTTTGTCTGGTAGAGCTAGTTTCTAGGGACAAGAGTATCCAGGAAAAAAAAGGATAGAAAGTTTACATTAGTTATCATTCTGAAGAGAAGAAGGGGAGTCTAGGGACCAGCAGTTAGTGTAATGGCTATGTTGCTGGACTCCCATGTAGTCAGCTGTGGTTCTAGTCCTGGACCCAGCAGCTTAAACTCATGCCGGGCACATGTGCGTGCATGCCCAAGATCTCGAGAGGAGAATAGAGGAGAAGGGATTGCGGCGTGGCCATCCCTCCTGGGGGGTGATTTCTCACTTTCTGTCTCTCTGTCTCTGTCTGTCTGGCGAGCACACGTGCCCTATAGCAAAAACCTCTCCAACAAAAGGGGAGTCTAGATGTTTCCTGGTCAATGCACCTGATGCAGGGACACAGGGGTGATAGGACCCACACTCACAGACAAGGGTTCTCATCCTACGCTCAAAAAGAATTAGAGTTGCAGGGACCAGCAGTTAACATAATGACTATGTCGCTGGACTCCCATGTAGTCAACCACTGTTCAAGTCCCAGACCCAGTGACTTAAATTCACGCTGGGCGTGTGTGCGTGTGTGCCCAAGATCCCAAGAGGAGAATGGAGGAGAAGGGATTGCAGCATGGCCATCCCCCTTGGGGAGTGATTTCTCGCTTTCTGTCTCTCTGTCTCTCTCCTTCTGGCAAGCGCACATGCCCTATAGCAAAAACCTCTCCAAAAAAAAAAGAAGAAGAAGAATTAGAGTCGCAGACACAGAGAGTATGGATAGCAAAGGGGGTGGGGGTTTATTAGCAAAGCGGGAAATTTAATTATTTTTATTTTTTTCATTTTCCAAATGCACTGTTTTTATTTATACAGAGTCCTAACCACTTCAGCAGTAGGAGGAGTGGAAGAGGTTCCTTTTACAATCCAGGGGCCTCCATATGTTGTTTTGTTGTCACCAAACACACAGGCAAGTGGCATCATGGATTTGATAAACTGATGACAATGTTTAGTCTTTCTGCTAGAGCAACAAGGTGAGCATCAATCTCTGCTTCTGTAAGAATCCTGAATTTAGGATTTTCAACTGTAACTACTCCAACTTCTATTTCTGAAGGTTTGAAATCAGTTGACAGAACAGTAGACAGGCATGTAATTTCAATTTCCACTGCCTGTTCAAATGTCCAAATTTCTTCTTCACCTTTTTTTTTCAAGGAAACTGGTTGACTCAGTTTAACTCCTGTGGCAGTGGCCTTAAACCCACAGTAGTAACCTGCAGGATCACACCTGTACACCTGAGGACCTCGTTCTTCATCTATACCAATTAATATCATACAACAACCAAGAGGCCTCATTTCAGCATTCTCTGTGTAGACCTGAGAAATATCAGCAATTCTTTCCCACAGCATGTCCCCAGGAATCTCATAACCATACTTGTATTTCCAATTAGCTGCCTCATAGCGTGCCCTCTGTACCTGGGATCGGCTGTCAGCTGTTATTCCTGTCAACACACAGCCAATGTTTTCAGTTATTTTGAACAAGTGAGTCACTGTACTGGAATCCAATAATTTGTCAGGAACTTTTCTCTGTGTGACAATTACTGCACAGTCTTTCCCTCTCACAGCTACTGATGTAAGGCCACCCTGGTTAATAGCCTTGAAAGCATATTCTAATTGGTAGAGCCGGCCCTTGGGTGAAAAAACGGTAACATGGCAATCAAAACCAGTGCTGGTACCACGGGACATGTTGGTGCCTCCACTACTTCAAGTACAATCTCCAAAGCGGGAAATTTATTAACAAAGCAGAGAGTTTATTAAAGGAGAGGGAAGGGAAAACAGAGCTCCCAAGAAGGGAGGGGGTCCCAGAAAATGGGTTTCCCCATATATGCTTTTTCTAATTCAAGCATCTTATTATATCTTTTTCCCAGTATGGACACTGTCTTGTACTGTTTATTCTGGTAACAATATGCAGTTTATGAGGATGTTGTGGATCCCCACGATAATTTTCATGATCAGCAGTTGGAGGCTGAAACACTTTATCTGGTATTCTTGACTTGGTAAATGTGTGACAAATCCAGTCTGTACAAATGAGAGACTCCACATCTTTTGTCACAGTCTGTAGTCTGTGTGGGGACTTCTGAATTGAGCACAAAATCCCGGCCATAAATATAATAACTGTTCTCTCTGAAAGCAGTGCCTGCTAAACATCCAGCCTGAACTTTTCCCATTACTATTACTATTTTTTTTAACCAGAGATCAAGAGGGAAAGTGAGAAAGCAAGCTTCAAGGTCCAGGACTCGAACTAGGATCAGCCATGTGGGAGTCCGGCACCCTAACCTAATTCCGTATATGGTACAGTGTTTAATCATCTCTGAAAGAAAGTAGATAAAGATATCATTTAAAAATAGAGATAATGTGCTGACATTTCTCTGACAATCTAACTTATTAGACAGTAAGCAATATATAATATTGAACAAGTATTTTTTATATTAAGAAATGGAACATGGAAAAATTTAGAACATATAGGTTATTGCGTTCAATTTTTGTATGACTTTTTTGAAAATACAAAAAATTCTTTGGATTATTAAGTATACAATATGCATAGTTTTTCAAATTTAGTTTTAAAATCTAAAAATGTCTATAAATAATCAAATGCATAAATAATATGCTAAGTTTACCTCCAAATAAATTGAAAAAACCCTTAAGAGAATGTAAAATTTCTATAATTACATAAAGTATGTGTTGAAGATCTGTTTCTACTAAAAAAATACTGAAACAAACAAAAAAAAGAAAAACAGGGACCAGCAGGTGGCATGGTGGTTAAGACGCTGGACACTCCCGCATGGCTGATCACGGTTCGAGTCCTGGACCTGGTGGCTTGCTTTCTCACCTTCCCTCTTTCTCTCTGTCTCCCTATCACTCTCTGTGTGTCTCTCTCTGGTCAAATTAAAAAAAATAATAAAAATGAATAAATAAAATTCAATAAATAATTTAAAAAAAAGAAAAACAGGAAAATACTTCATGACTCTTCCAATGACCCAATATATGTTCAAGTTAGTAAATATACATGGGCATTTTCACTAGTTGGGACAGACAGTAAACAACGAAATATGTAAAGTTTATCAAAAGAATTGGTGTCCCAAATGGAAACGGATGTTGAATCTAGCAACCCACAAAATGCTGGCCAAGTGGCACTCAGTGTTCAGAAAATGCCCTGGGGGGACCAGCAGTTAACGTAATGGCTATGTCGCTGGACTCCTACGTAGTCAACTGCGGTTCAAGTCCTGGACCCGGTGGCTTAAACTCAGGCCAGATGCGTGTGCGTGCGTGCCCAAGATCCCAAGAGGAGAATGGAGGAGAAGGGATTGCAGCGTGGCCATCCCCCCTGGGGGGGGGGGTGATTTCCTGCTTTCTGTCTCTCTGTCTCTCTCTGTCTGCCTGGCGAGCACACTTGCCCTATAGCAAAAACCTCTCCAAAAAAAAAAAAGAAAAGAAAAGAAAAGAAAATGCCCTGGGCCCTTTACTCACATTATCTCAGTTAACCAGTAGTTCTGAATGTAACTTTTTTTTTGTATGATTTCTTATTTACATTTAATCATTGTTCTGAAAGAGGACATTATTATTACTTTATGGATGAAAAAACTTAAGTCCTCAGCAGTGAAGTAACATGCACAAGCTCATGCACCTGAGAGATGGTAGAGCCAAGATTTCAAAGGCAATGAACCTTTCTTTACAACATGCTCCTTGAAATAAAAAAAGAAATAGAATACATGATTCCTGCTTTCAAATCTCACACACTATGGGGAAAAAGACATATAAATAACTATAAAATGATGAAATGAATGCAAAACTGGTTTATGAGCAAAAGTACTGTGGGAATATAGGCTTGTAAATTCTCCCAGGCAGCTGTGTATTTACAGTAGACAGGGAGGAAGAACAGGAATGACAAAGACAAAATAGCAATAAATTCTTAGGATGATATAATGAGTATTCTTCACTGCCATCTTATTTTTAAATAAGTATTCATCACTTACCACTTAGAATAAGCAATGTAATTGTAAGGCTACATGCAATTGATTATTATGAGTCTTATTTGCAGATTTTAAAAGTAAAATAAAGAATTTAAAGTTAAGTGCTTCAAGGGGTCAGCAGGTGCCATGGTGGTTAAGGGCAGTAGACTCCCACATGGCCGACCGCAATTCGAGTCCTGGACCTGGCAGCTTGCTTTCTCACTTTCCTTCTCTCTCCCCTCCCCCACCCCAGTCAAATTTAAATAAATAAATAAATAAAGTTAAATAAAATAATTCTTAAAAAAAATTAAGTGCTTCAAGATACCAATATTTTTACATTTTATGCAAGGAGTAGGGGAAAATAAGAATACAAATATATAGAGATACAAATACATGGCTTATTTTTGTATAAAGGAACACTGTAAGGACAAGTGACATACCTCTGGGGTAGAGGTATGAGGAGTGGGATAGGATAGAGATGGAAGCATGCAAGAATCTTCTGACAATACCCTTTTATAGAGATTTTACTTGTAACCCATGTAAATGTTTTACATATTTTTAAAAATGAACAAACTCTAACAAGCAGATTGGGACCAGCAGGTGGCATGATGGATAAGGTGTTAGACTCCCACCTGACCAAGCACAGTTTGAGTCTGGGCCTAGCAGCTTGAAAATCATGCCGGGCACTTGTGTGTGTGTGCGCCCAAAATCCTGAAGTAGGACTGACTGTGGTCTGACTGTCCCCCCAGGGAATGATTTTTCACTTTCCTTCTCTCTATCTGTCTCTCTCTCTCTGGCACAAACAGGCACCCTATGGCATAAAAAAATAATCAGAATTGATCTGTGCTTCAAGGGACATAATCAGCAGAGTTAAGAGACAACATGTAACAGGAAAAAATATTTGCAAATCATACATCTGCTAAAAGGTTAATATTCAAAAAATATAATGAATTTCTACAACTCAACTCTAAAAGCAAACTTGGGGCCAGCAGATGGCATAGTGGTTAAGGCACTGGATTCCCACATGGCCGACCACAGTCCCAGACCCAGTGGCTTGAAAATCACATGGAGCAAATGTTGTGTACCAAAATTCCAGCAGAAGAACAGAGAAGGGACTGGCAGTGTGGCTATTCTCAGAGATTTCTCACTTTCCCTCTCTCTGTCTCACTCTGGCGAGTGCATATACCTTATGACAAAAATCTTAAAATAAACTGATTAATAATTGGGCAAAGCATTTGCATGGGCATCTCCCCCAAAGAAGATTTATGCATGGCCAACAAACATATAAAAAGATGTTTAACGAGACCAGCAGTTAGCGTAATGGCTATGTTGCTGAACTCCCATGTAGCCGACTGCGGTTGAAGTCCCAGACCTGGTGGCTTAAACTCATGCCGGGTGCATGTGCGTGTGTGCCCAAGATCTGAGAGGAGAATGGAGGAGAAGGGATTGTGGCGTGGTCATCTCCCCTGAGGGGTGATTTCTCGCTTTCTATCTTTCTGTCTCTCTCTGTCTTTCTGGCGAGTGCATGCACCCTATAGCAAAAACCTCTCAAAAAAAAAAAAAAAAAAAAAAAAAAAAAAAAAAAAAAAAAAAAGATGTCTTAACATCACTAATTACTAGAACAATGTAAATCAAAAACACACATCACATCCATTAGGAGACTGGCTGCACAAAACTCTAAACATACCTGAAACTACTAAATTCTACACGTAAAAATAGTAAATTTTATGTTGTAGTAAAAAAAAATTTAAATTACTTTGTTTCAGAAGGAAATGCTATCTTCTCCTTTCAAGGCTGTTTGCTATCCAAATATCTTTGAAAAGATACATCAGAAAAATATATTTTTAAAAGACAGCCAGTGGCTCAATCACAAATTGTGCAGAGAAGCTAGAAAGTAATGGAGAATTGTCTCTCAATACATATACTCTACAGTGGAAAGATTGGAAAATTACTATCTTCAGTGTTCAAACCCTGCACCACTAATAATGGGACAACATGCCTCCTTATGTGATGCAACATAAATACACAAATCCCCATGAGTATTCTTTCCACAGGTCTTCAGACTGAATCCAAGCAAATCTTCAGACATAATTTCCAAGTTAGAGGAACACAGGAAATAGAGGAACAAGTTACCACCACCAGGGAGCAATCACATGAATGTACAAGACAATTGACCCAGTCAATTAAACAAGTGATTTTTTTTAATATAAAAGGGTATTGGGGGAGATGATCTAGAATGAAAGACATAAAGTGTGTTGCATTAATCTTGACTGGATTCAGAATCATAAAAAACGAGAAACTATTGGGGGGCCAGCAGATGGCGTAATGGCTACGTCGCTGGACTCCCATGTAGTTGACTGCTGTTTGAGTCCTGGACCTGGTGGCTTAAACTCACACCGGGAGCATGTGCGTGCGTACCCGAGATCCCGAGAGGAAAATGGAGGAGAAGAGATTGCGGCGTGGCATCCCCCCTTGGGGGTGATTTCTCACTTTCTGTCTCTCTCTCTTTCTGGTGAGCACACGTGCCCTATAGCAAAAACCTCTCCAAAAAAAGGAGCTATAAAAGACATTTTGCAGGCAATGGTGGAAATTTGAACATAGATTAGAAATAGATTATTTTAAGAAACTGCTTTTTTAGATGTGATAGTAATAATGTGGGTTTTGAAGAATGTCCTTATTCTTAGAAATGTGCTCTGAAGTGTAATGTACTTCTGAAACATATTTTCAAATTGTTCAACAACATATATACACACATTAGATTAAACTACATGAATATTTTTCTTTCCAACCATTTTCTATTAAAATCTCATATGCTTAAAACAAATAAATGAAATATGCATAACGAACAATGTTTTCTTTTTACTCTGGTGATAATATGAGTGTTACCCTACTCTTTCAAATTTTGATTATTTCTTTCAAATTTTGAAAAAATAAAAAAGAAGAAAAAAGATTTTAAGAATTCAACAACAAAACTCACTGAGGACATGAAGCCTGCCTTTGCCACATAATAGTTATATGACACCAGTGATGCCAAGAGAAGGTTCTTGAAGTGGTTCACAAAACTGGAAGAGTTGGGAGAGGCTTTATCTATCCATATTCTCCATTGATTCCCCATCCACGCCACCTCAATAAGCAAAACCTTACCTAGGGACAATGTACTCTGTGCAGCCTCCTAAGCACTAGGTTTTTGGCTCCTAAAGCCCACTCACCGGATGCTATGTGACCTGGGTGAGGTGCTTAATTTCTCTGAGGACTTAGTATTGAGCGGATCCGAAAAATGAAGAGGAAAAGGGAGCTTAGAATGACTTCCACATTTCTGGCCAGCATGAACCATCAGGAAGAGGAGACATAAGGATCCTTGGGGACTTTGGAGCTATTTCAGGCCAAAAGACTCAGGAAGAAAGACCTTTTTATCTACCACAAGGGAACTTAAAACTATTTAATTTTAATATTGACCAAATGAGACTTTTTTTTTACCTCATGTTGGTGAAGAACATAATAAATCCTTTTATTTTTAAAATGTTCTATAATAAGCACATATTACTTTATTTTTAAGGAAAAATATTTTTAAAGTGTTTCTGCAGTGAACTCAGAAATAGCAAAGGTCTTGTATGAGCTATATTTTCAGTTATGAGTAATTATGTAATTATGAGCTATCAAGTTTAAGTTCATACATTTGAACTTTTAAACTTTCATCAGTCTATTTATAATACTAAAATGTTGCTTGGTGTGTTTTGGCAGCAGTAGATGGAGAAACTGATCACATCAGTAGTGGCAGGATGGGAGCACCCACACCGGTAGTGGAGGTGGCACCCTGAAAAGAGGTGGACACTGAATGACAACCACAGCTGAAATGATGGGAGAAACCATAGATGAACAGGACAGCTGCAGGGTCTGAAACATCCAGGATCCACAAGGAAGGGTAAAAAAACGGGTGGAGAAGGGTGCAAAATCTGTTAATAATAGCCACAAAATGGCTCACCAATTGTATTTTCAAGAGTTAAAAATAGATTATCTCTGATCCTCATCAAAACCTTGTAAAGTAACATTGTTATGTTTCGTTTTTGTTTTGTCAAAGTGAAAAAAGAAAATAAAATAGTAAGGAAAGACTTACAACAAAAAGCAATTGTTCCTCACCTTACCCTATTTTTTTTTTTGGGGGGGGGGTTTGTTTTGGTAAACAGAATGTATACTCTTAAGAGACAGAGAGAGACAGGGACAGAATGAGAAAGCACCCTCCATATGGGATGGCCACACCACAATCCCTTTTCCATTTCTCCTCTTGAGATTTGGTGCATGCCCAAACTCTCATGGGTTTCTGTTTCTCTTGGACTCCCCATCTATACTTGCCTAGCAAATTTTTTAAGCTGCTGGGCCTGAGACTTGAACCACACACAACTGGTCACATGGGATTTCCACTGTAACTACCATGCCACTGGCTGACCCAGTCCTTGCTTTTTACTTCTCTAACCTCAATCCTGCTTTCCAAGGACAAACACTCTAACCTTTAAATTCTGCTGGTGATCTTCAACTGTATAAATATTGGGTCATCGGGAAAGTCATAGAAAGCCATTTTTGCATAGAAAAAAATATGTCATGACTTTCCTGGTGACTTAATAAAATTAAGCTGCTTTTTTATTACTTAATTGACTCTTGCAATGGCAGATAGAATTCAGCTTAATTCACCCCCTTTAATACACAATAAACACAAAATTGTTACATCATTATTTTGAATCCTATTGCTTTCTTAAGTCTTAAGGCTATTGCTCGCTTAATAGCCTCAAATAGACTTAAACTTCTGTTTTTAGTTCTATTAAATACAGATAGCATCTCTTGACTTTCACTCTGTGAGAGGAGGATATCTGGGCTCCTGTTTCTCTTTGACTCCCCATCTATACTTCTACCTCCAAAATTTTTCAAGCTATACTCTAACACTAAGATTTCAGTGACTCTTAACACTTACTGTCTGTCTTGCAACTATTGTTGTCTTCCAAAGCATGTCTTTTTTTTTTTTTTTTTCTTATTGGGAGCATGCTCTCACCAGAGAGACCCAGAGAGACAGAGAAAGAAATCACCCTCCAGGGGGATGGCAATGGCACAATCACTTCTCCTCTATTCTCTTTTCAGGATCTTGGGCACATAGGCACCTGCAACCAGAACTCAAACAGTACAGTTGGCTGCAGCCATGTGGAATCACAGGGCTTCTGGCCCTGTCCCATCTTATCCACTCTATTTTTTTATTTGAATTATATATTTTTAATGACTATTAATGTCTTTTACCTTGATTCATAGTTGCATATGATTTTAAGTCTTTTAAAAATAATTTCTAGATATCTTTCTAATTTTCATTCAACTTTTGCCTTTAAGTTCTCCCAAATCCATGTCCTATGAAATTATTTTCTTTCCTGGAGCCCCCATTCTTAAATATAAACTGGTGGCTAAGACATGCACACAGCTGACATTCTGGGTTACACCTGCTGCACCCTGAATTCCCTGACTTATTTTGTGTGTTACTCTTTTCCTTTACTGACAGAATCCATGCTCAAATAACTCTTTAAGAGAATGTGTATGAACTTTCTGGGTCCTTTTATGTCTAACAATGTCTTTATTTTATCGTCACAATTAATTTGGGCATAGATATCACAAGTTGAAAATCATTTTCCCTCTAAACTTTGAAGTTATTATTCCACTGTTTCTAGTATAGCTGATGAGAAATCTAATGTCAGTATGATTCTTGTAGAAGTTTGTATTCACCTCACCCTTGGGAAGCTTTTTTTTTTGAGAGGTTTTTGCTGTAGAGTGCGTGCGCTCGCCAGAGAGACAGACAGAAAGTGAGAAATCACCCCCTATTGGGGATGGCCATGCTGCAATCCCTTCTCCTCCATTCTCCTCTTGGGCATGCACACGCACCCAGTGTGAGTGTGAGCCACTGGGTCCAGGACTTGAACAGCAGTCGACCACGTGGGAGTCCAGTGACATAACCATTATGCCAACTGCTGGTCCCCTTGGGAAGTTTTTAGGGTACTACCTATACAACTTGTTCTGAAACTTGCAAATGATGCATAGCTGTTTCCATTTCCCCTAATAAGCCCTCTGGAGGCCCATTTTAATTGAAAGCTCACTTCTTTAGTTCTGAAAGTTTCTGTTGTATTATTTCTTTGCTTACTGTCTCCTCTCTTTCTGCTCTTTCTGGAATTCCTACTAGTCTCTTGGTGGACCCCTTCTGGAATGATCCTGTGTGTGTTTTATATTCTCATATTTTACATATTTATGCTTTCTTGCTCCGGGTTTTAGGAGATTTCTAATTTAACTTAAAATATTTTGTTGAATATTTCATTTCCAGTAATTCCTTCCCACTTTCTGCTTCTTACTTTTTATAGCATTGTTGTTTGATAGAGAATAATAATAATTAACTTTGTAGAGTTGTTGACTCCTCTTATATTCACTAAATTATAATTGTTTCCTCTGGGATCTGTTTTTCTGTTTATCATTCTTCATCTGTAGGCATTTCTCAAATGTTTGGTGATTCTTAGCTGTCATGTTATTCATAAGAATAAGACAAGAGGGGGCTAGCAGGTGGCATGATGGTTAAGGGCGCTGGACTCCCACATGGCTGACCGCAGTTTGAGTCGGTCTGCCTGGACCAGGCAGCTTGCTTTCTCACTTTCTCTCTCTCTCTCTCTCTCTCTCTCTCTCTCTCTCTCTCTCTCTCTCTCTCTCTCTCTCTCTCTCTAACTCTATCCCTCTCTGGTCAAATTAAGGTAAATAATAAATGGATAAATAAAGTTAAATAAAATAATTCATTTTTTTTAAAAAAAAGAACAAGACTGGCTGGTAACTCTAAGCACATTAGCAGAATTTGCTGATTGGCAGTCTTCAGTCCAGGTTGAGTAGCAGAGATGTATCATTTTCCTGGAATTCCCCACAATGCCAGGATGTATGATACACGTAGCCTATGCTGGAGTACCAAAGACAACTCTAGCTGCCCAAATTTCCTCAGAAAGATTCTCCAATGTCTTCGAAAAATTTCCTCAGATTATTTATTGGTTGTTTGGCTTTTTGTTTAAAGCCCAACATCTGGGAGTTTCTGGGGGTACTTAGGACTAGAGTTGAGCAGTGTGGAGAATGACCATTTCTTAGGTCTTCACTGTCTTGACTTCAATAATTTCCCTGCATTCCCAACCTCTGTAGGTTTCCACCCCATGAAGACTTCCTTGACATTTGCAGGATGCTCCAAGCATATCCTGAGCTAAAGTATCTTCTATTCAGAGTTCTTCCATGCATTTTTCTTCCAAAAATTTGTCAAAATTACTTATCCTTTTATTCTCTAAACTGTTTTTTTTTTTTTTTTTGCTTTACACTTTGTATATTACTTTACTATAATTTTAATTGAATCCTAGGAGGAAGTGGAAATAAATGCATGTGCTCAAGCATCCATCTTGAGCAAGGATGGGTATTATTATCCCCATTTTACATTTAGAAAACAGAGGCTTGTCTAAGTTCCTTACCTAAGATCACACAGGTAGAAAGGGAAGGGCAGGATTGAATTTTTATTCTTTTGACTATGCCAAGCTACTTCTTTTGGCCTAAACTATGATTCAGTTGGTATGACCTGGAGAAACAAGTCTTACATAACACTATGTTTTAAATATGGTGTCCTTTCTGTGTAAAAATAACCCAGAAACTGGCCAGACTATAAAGTGTGCAATATCATTTTGCACAGAGGACCATACAATGAGAGATATCCAAGTCATAAAACAGCTGCCTTATTCATTCTGGGGGTCAGCTGTAGACATAGTAGGACTTGAGGAGGGAAAATTGGGAAGACTTGGTAGTAGGGACTAGGACTTGGCGCACCGTGTGCTCCCATCTCTATCAAACCCACTTAAGCAGAAGTTGTAATTGGGGAACACTTGCCTCAAAAAGTTTTGGCAGACTCTGGAGCAGTGCGATAAATGGTTAAAACTTCTAGGAAGGTAGAGTACCCCATCTACTTATGCCCACTTTCTCATATACATTCAGTACTTACTGACTACTGTGTACCAGAAACTATAATAGACTCCAGAGACATTACCTTCAGTCAAGGTGACAGCCCAAGAGAATGAGGAGCCTTTGATTTGTAGAGGCCTCTAGAAATTAAAATCCCATAATATATTATAGGAATGTATCCCCCTTTGTAATGGCTTCAGATTTAAAGTATTTCATAGAATTATTTTAATTCAACCATGAATATAGTTTAAGGGCTTTTAAACAGCCAGTCATTTACTTAACAAATCTTCATTGTTCTCCTACTCTGTCAGCCACTGGGGCCAAAACCAAGTTATACAATGATGAAAAATAGATTCTTTTTAAAAAAAATTTTGCCAGATAGGCCATTAGGTAGCATAGTGGTTAAGCACTGGACTCCCACATGGCTGACCATGGTTTGAATCCTGGACCTGGAGGCTTGAAAATCATGCTAGGTACATGTGTGTACATGCCAAAAATTCCAGGAGGAAGTGGAGGAGAAGGGGATGGAGGAGAAGGGATTGTGGTGTGGCCAGCCCTTGGGGCATGATTTCTCACTTTCCATATCACTACTTCTCTCTCTTTCCTCTCCAGCGAGTACAAGCACTCTATGGCAGAAACCTTCAAAAAAAAAAAAAAAAAAAAAAAAAAAAATGCCAGAGAGGGCATCCACTTGCCAGGCAGACAGAGGAAGTGATAAAGTGCCCCCCCCCCCCCCCCCATGGAGTATAATCATGTCACAATCCCTTTTTCTCTATTTTTCCACTCCTTTGGAATTTGGGGCACACAGATGTGCCTGGTACGTTTTTTAAGTAGCTGAGTCCTAGACTTGAACTATGCAGTTGGCCATGTGGGATCCAGTCAACCTAGCCACCACTCTACAGACTGGCTCAAAAGATAGATTATTTGTAATGACTTATACATCAAAGACTATGCTGAAGGATCTTCTTTTTCCTTTCTCAGGAATAGAAACCAAATTAGTTTAATTTTGAAATGTAGAGATTGACTCTTGGGTAGAGTCGCAGAAAATTGGGCATGGTAAATAATGAACATGTTCTATGCTCCCCATGAGGGCATGTGTTCCTGTAAAATATTATGGGATTTTAATTTCTAGAGGTCTCCATAAGTGAGGGGGTCCTCATCCTTTTGAGCTGTTAGCCTGGGTAAAGATGAAGGTGTCACTGGATCTTCACTGGAGCAGTGGGGTAAATGGTTGACACTGCTAGGGAGGTAGAGTACCACACTGGAAGTTTCTGGCACAGCACAGTCAACTGATAAGTATTGAATGTACATGAGAGTGGGCTTCAGGTAGATGTTATATGCTGGTGTTAGCTAACTGTGATATTAATTTAGACATATGATATTCTACAGAAGAACATAATTTAATAGGAAGTCTTTCTGTTCCTAGCATTTTCCTCTAATTATCCCCTTCCCCATAGCTGTTTTGGTCTCTCTCTGACACTGCAAGTTGATTCACTGAAATCTGTGATGAGTGAGTATGGCCCCTCTGTCCTCAGAGGCTGGCACACAGGCTTGTGAACTTGGAAAGAGAACAAAGCTTCCTAGTATGATAAACAAAGAAAATGGTGATTAAAAAGTCTAATTTCCTCTTCTTTGTATCAGCACATACCAGTCATCAGACAGCTCTGAATAATCTCAGCCTCCTGTTCCTGAAAGGTAGAGAGTTATTCCTAAAGCATTTCTAAAAAAGGAAGTAGAATTTTCAACAAAAATGGCACAAATGGAGTAGCAATGCAACAAATGTAAGAGAAACTTACAAAACTACACCATTTTCACTTGTTGTCCTCATCAAATTCCAATCTCTCCCTTGGTCTCTGAACCTCACCGGCAGGCTGACATCATGATAAATTCTAAAAAGAAAGAAAATATATTCTAAAAAGAAGGGCAGGGCTATTTTCTGGTCACAACCATGGAGAGCATTCAAGAGAAGAAAAAGAAGGTTCCTGCTACAGTAGAAATCAAGAAAAAGGCTCCTGCTGTGGCAGAAGCCACCAAGAAAAAGGTTCCTGCTGTGCCAGAAACCCTTAAGAAAAAGTGAAGGAATTTTGCAGAGCCGAAGATCAAGTGCCTGAGAAAGAAGTTTGCTCAAAAGATTCTTCGAAAGGCAAGGAGGAAGCTTATCTATGAAAAAGCTAAGCACTATCATAAGGAATATAGACAGATGTACAGAACCTCAGATTCGCATGGCCAGGATGGCAAGAAAAGCTGGCAACTTCTACGTACCTGCTGAACCCAAATTGGCATTTGTCATCAGGATCAGAGGTATCAATGAAATGAGCCCAAAAGTTCGAAAGGTGTTGCAGCTTCTTTGTCTTTGCCAGATCTTCAATGGCACTTTTGTTAAGCTCAAAGAGGCCTCAATTAACATACTGAGAATTTTGGAACCATATATTGCATGGGAGTACCTGAACCTGAAATCAGTAAATGAACCTATCTACAAACGTGATTATGGCAAAATCAATAAGAAGTGAATTGCTTTGACAGATAATTCTTTGATTGCTCGATCTCTTGGTAAATTTGGCATCATCTGCATTGAGGATCTGATTCATGAAATCTATACTGTTGGAAAATGCTTCAAAGAAGCAAATAACTTCCTGTGGCCCTTCAAATTACCTTCTCCATGAGGTGGAATGAACAAAAAGACCACCCATTTTGTAGAAGGTAGAGATGCTGGCAATAGGGAAGACCAGATCAACAGACTTATTAGAAGGATGAACTAAGGTATCCATCATGATTATTTTTGTAATCTGGTCAGGAAATAAACTGTGGCTGTTTTCAGACTGCAATAAAAAAAGAAAAGAAAAAGAAGGGCAGGTATGGCAGTTAGAGAGGTCAGTGTAAAAAAAAGAAGGAAAGTGCAACTATAGCAGTCTCTCCTTATCTTCAGATTTGCTTTCTGTCTTTTCAGTTAGCCATGGTCAAATGCAGTCCAACATATTAAATAGGAAGTTCCAGAAATAAACAATCATTAGCTTAAATTGTATGCCATTCTAGATAGTGTGATAAAATCCCACACCATCCTGCTTTGTTCCACCTAGGACATGATTCATCCCTTTGTCAGGCGTATCCATGCTGTATATACTACCCACCCATTAGTCACGTAATAGCCATCCTGGTTATCAAATTGAAAAAACATAGTACACACAGAATTTGGTACTATCTGAGGTTTCAGGCATCTACTGGGGTCTTGTAATGTACCCCCCCCCATTAAGATGGAGGGGGGACTATTGAACTCAAGTGTACGTCATTAGGTTCAAGGGCTGAAAGGAAGAATGTGAGACTGCAGAATGCCCACATAGTACCTGATGACCGACTTCCAATAAAAGGACCCAATCTTCAGGTTCTTTTCCTTATTCATTACTTCTAAACAAAGCAAGTTGTAAGGCCTGCCTAATATCTCATCAAGCAACAGAAAGCTTCTTTCCTTGGGAAAAGCTAGTA
Source organism: Tupaia tana (assembly GCA_026018925.1). NCBI lineage: Eukaryota > Metazoa > Chordata > Mammalia > Scandentia > Tupaiidae > Tupaia > Tupaia tana. The sequence goes on from JAKSZU010000005.1 coordinate 40,227,307, forward strand.
GAGATCTTTCCTTATGCCCTCTTACTACAAAGAGTCCAGTTTTCTCCTGAAGTTTCTGCTATTGGTGAAGACTTGCAAAGGCTATGAAGATGGAGTACAAAGACTATGGCACTTAGAATGACCTATCAGCCTGTGTCCTTTCCAACCCTAAGTCTCCCATTCCTTGTCTGGAAAATGTGATACGAAGAATAAATAAGCAAACAAAAGTGATTCTAAATTTCTAAAAAGGCTTCTTTCTTCTACTTCCTTTTTTTCTCTCTTTGTTCTATTATCAGAAAAGTCATGATGTATTTTTCTATGCCAAAAATGCATCATGATTTTTTCAACAACCCAATAATTAAATGGTAAAATAGTAAACTGGTCCACTTGATTGCTCTATATCTGAGATTAATTCATGCATTTAAAAATGACTAGTAAAGTTTAAAAACATGCACACATTAATTTCAGGAAGACACCCTGTGCCTTCTCTGCTGCCAATTTGGTAGAGGAATGCAGAATCAGCATCCTGGTCCCAGACAGCACCAACTGCCATTTTCCAGCTAATGCTTTCTCACAAGACAATGCTTTCCTTTCCAAAATGTTTACTATTTGCTCAGAACAGTGATGGCTAGATCTTCATTTGATTCCTTATGTGAACAATTTCTTATGTTATTTCTCCAGTAGAATTCACAATTTTGTCAAGCCACCTGGTTTCTTTGTTGCATTAATAAACACTTAAAATATCACCCAACCTTGGTCTGAAAGTTCTGTAATATCATACCATTAGGTAGCTTAGTGGTCTAGTGGCCACAATTAACCTCATTAGCTAAATATGAAACCTGTTCAATACTGCCCCAGTAGTGGTCAAATTCTTATGAATTTATAACTTTATAAATTACAGTTCAGAGATGTTAGCTTGGCTCAGTCCTTACTAGTTGAAGCTCCCCGATTTTTTTGTCAAGCTGGAAACTGCTACTACAGTGTTCAAAGCACATCATACTCACAAGTCACATCTTGTTATCAGTCATAGCGACATGACAGACCAAGTCTCATTTGTTCTTGTTTAAATTTTATTAATGGTAGTAGTAGCAAATCAATAGAAAGAGGGTAACAGAGAAAAATTCATGATAAAGTACTTCTTCCTTATGAGTTAAAATACATGCATAGCCACACATCCTCCCCACTTTCTATCCTTCTGTACGAACCAAACAATCCATAGAACAATGTGAGTGGCTGATACCGCAGTTTGAACAAAGGACCCCAGTTGTGCAATGTCTCAGGCTGACTGCCAGTCTAGATCACCAGCTTCTCCACGCTAAGTGTACTTGTGGTTTCATCCTCTTCATTTGACCCAAAGTATCCTGGTAGGTCCAGCATCCTCTGCTCAGCCTCAGTGAGGCCAAATGATGTGTTGTCATAGAAGGCAAACTCAGGGTGGGCTGGGAAGCTCTGACACTTGTCTTTTCTACATTGAGAAGGGCTCAGAGGACTGACCCTCTGGTAGCTATCTTTGGGGGAGGAAGGGGACGACTGCTTCCTTGAGACACTCCTGTGACTAGGGGATGGTCCCCTCCGAGTTCTAGGAAGCTCTGTTCTCTCCACTCCTGCCACTGACCCTACCTGGCGATCCCCCAGCTCTGGTTTCCTCAAGGGTTGCCCCAAGGAGTAGGATTTAGGAAGAGGGTTTAATGGGCCACTGGTTCCACCTGTCCCTTGGAAATGCTCAGGAAATAGGTGAGTCCCTCGACTCTGAGGCCTTGTTCTGTCCTCTGCTTGGTCCCAGGTCCTCACCCTAGAACTGTAGGTGGGAGCCTGCCGAGGAGTCAGCGTAGACATGCTCCTCTCCCTGAATGGCCGGGCCTGCTTGGTTTCATGAAAACTAGCTGTCCTCCTGAAATGGGAATTCCTGGGGTGGCTCCTCTCTGATGGGCCCCCTCTGTTGCTCGCATGCCTCATCTGTGACTTGCGAATCAGGGTCTGGCTAGGGCTTATAGCACAACTAGGCTGAGATGAACTGAAATCCAGCCTGGAGGGAGGCCTTTCTCCAGCACTAACCACAGGCTGGTCTGGGAATGGGGATTTGATCCGGAACTTATTTGCTGCAGCTTCTTCTGTGCTTTCCAAGTCTAAAGGGGGACCAGTGGCAGCATCCATGGCTGTGTCTGTCAGAGGACTCTGTGACACATGGTACACTTTGGTAGTTTCTGTCAGGCCTTTCTTCTTCATCTCCTTCAACTGCTGCTGGGCAAGGCGGTAGCTAAAGAGAGGGGGGATTATCTTCTGGGCATTGGACTGGAAGCTCTCACTGCCAGAAGCGTCGTCCTCAGGAGTCACCGGCATACTTCGCCTGAAGGTCAGAGGGATGCCCACATCCCCTGGGCTTCCCATGGGGCCATCACCCCCATCTGAAAAGCTCCCACGCTGCTCACTCAGCTCACAGATATTCTCCTCATCTGAGTTTTTCCGGAAGGCAGGGGAGTGGATGGAGTTGTGTCGAGCAGGGGTGCTGCACTTAGGGGGGCGGCCGAACCTCCTCCACAGTGTGATAAGCACAGTGGCAATGATGATGAACAAGCACAGGGATATCCCAGTGACTGTTACGATGTTGTTAGACTTCACTGGACCAACGGGCTGAAGAGGAGATGGGCTGGATGGCCAGAAAGCTGCAAATAAACAAATACATAAATAAGGAAGAACAAATGTATTCTCTCTAGTATTGTTTTCTCTGTGTGGTTTCAAGGTCTCTGATGTCTCACTCTAATTATCAAGCACTTAAAGAAAGAAGAAAAATGAGCAAGGAGTGAGATTTCTGGTCTTACATCTGAATCTCTACTGGCAGCTGAAGTCAAACCGGGTCACCACTAGTGGGGAAACACTGCAAAATCGGAGACTACAGAAGTGAGACGACTGGGCCTACACATGCAGGGCAATCTGCTGTTCTTGCCAACTCCTACTGACAGTTGTGTCAAATTTTCTACATAGAAGGAACATGTAGAAAATTTCAAGGTAAAATCAAGGTTTCCACTTGTGATAATGAAAACATGGGATATCCGTGAAAGCGCCTATGGGAGGCACACTGGGAAATTCTCACCACATATGAAGTTTTTTTTTTTTTTTTTTTTGGAGAGGCTTTTGCTATAGGGCACATGCGCTCACCAGAAAGACAGAGACAGACAGAGAGACAGAAAGCGAGAAATCACCCCCCAGGGGAGATGGCCACACCCCAGCGACATAGCCATTACGCTAACTGCTGGTCCCCCACATATGAAGTTTGAAATGCAAAATGATTTAGATAGGTTGTGCAACAAATGTTCTACAGGCCACCCTTCTCAGGGGGATCATCCCTCTCTAGCAATTATCTCCAGCTTCACTTCTATGTAGCTCTTTTTCCGCAGCACAAAAAAATATTCAAACTCTGGGGCCAGCAGGTGGCACAGTAGTTAAAGGCACTGGACTCCCACATGGCTGACTGTGGTTCAAGTCCTGAACCTGGTGACTTGCTTTCTCACTTACCCTCTCTCTCTCTCTCTGTCCAAACTAAAAAATAATAGTAATAACAATAATAAAGTTAAATCTTATTTTTTAAGAGAGATTTTTGCTGTAGGGAGTGTGTACTCGCCAGAGAGACAGAGACAGAGAAACAGAAAAATGAAAAATTACCCCTCCCTGGGAGGGAATGGCCACACCTCAATCCCTTCACCTCCATTCTCCTCTCGGGATTTTGGGCATGCACACATACGCATTCAGCATGAGTTTAAGCCCCCGGGGCCAAGACTTGAACCCCAGTCGATGATATGGGAATTTAATTCTTAAAAAAGAAAAGATTGACTCAAACTCTTCTCACTTTAAAAATACCCTTCTTGAGGCCAGCCTGGTAGCTTAGAGGTTAAGGGAGCTAGTCCTATATGGCTGACCATGATTCAAGCATTGATAGAAGTTTGAATCCTGGCCCTGGTGGCTTGAAAAACATGCCGGATGTGTGTGTGCCCCAAATCCCAACAGGATGGAGAAATGGAGGAGAAGGGACTGCAGTATAGCCATACCCCATTGGGCACTGCTTTCTCTCTGTCTCTTTCCAATAAGCATATGTACCCTCTGGAAACTTTTTTAAAAAGACCTTTCTCCAATGCTTTTACACTGCCATCGCCATATTTTGCTCCTTGTCTTGCCAAGGTTTGGACAGCTAAAATAAAAGACATCCTATCTCACAGCATTGGCTACTGTGAGGCACTTTTTACAACTTTCTCACCTTCTTGGTTTCGATGCTAACACTCATTTGGGTGGTAACACTCAAATGGCTGGTAGAGCCATTTCTGGCTCTACCAGCTCTGCTGTCTCCATCAGATTTCTTACCCCATCCTTCTCAACACATTCAAGACTCATCATCCTCCCCCAGAACCCATGCCTCCTCTGATAGATCCAATCTCAAAGGTATGACACGGCAGTCCATGCAATTTGTCAGTACAGGTTAAATGTCCCTAGTACAAAAACCAAAATTCAGAATGCTCCAAAATCTGAAACTTTCTGAGTACTGATGTGACAACATAAGTGGAAAATTACACACCTGACCTCCTGTGCTAGATCATAGTCAAAACACTGCAATTAAAATTACCTACAGGCCATGTGTATAATGCATATATAAAATATAAATGAATTTTGTGTTTACCATTGGGTCCCATCCCCATGACATCTCATTATGTATATGCAAATATTCCAAAATCTGAAAAAAAATCATGATCTTAAACGCTTCTGGTCCCCAGCATTTGGAAAAAGAGATACTCAACCTGTACTATTGATAGCATGCTAGGTTTCATCTTCATCACTCGCCACATCCAGAGTCTTTGAATCCCTCTGTCCCTGCATCCCCACAGCTTCATTTTCCACACCTCATTTTCCACATGGGTTACTGAAAAACTCTTAACAGGTATGTCTACTGTAACACTTACCTTTCTGATTTGTATCCCAAGCTAACAGCCAAAGATCCCTTTAAAACACAGGTCCAAACCTTCAACCTCTCAGGGGCCTACCTGTACAGCCTTGTTTTTCTCACTCTCTCCTGGCACAATATCCTACAGACACACTAAATTATTTCCAGTTATGTGAGTCTTATAATGTGCCATCTTCTGTCATGTTCATTCATTTCTCCCTTTGCTAAATTCTCATTCTTACTTAGCTAACCTGAGTTACAACTTTGCAGTATTTCAATTTCAGCTCAAGAATCACCTCCTCCAATAATGGAGATGTTCCCAGCATGGATTATCACCTTTGCAAATTTCTGTAACAAGCTGTAGACACCTTTATCATCGCAGGCTATAACGTACTGTGTATTATGCTTATGTGTCAAGAGAATATATCTTCCCCACACCAGCCATAGAAACTTGCACATAGTTGGTACTCAATAACTGTAGTTTAATTCATTGATTCACTCATTATTAAAAAGATAAAAGTAAAATAACCAATATTTACCAGATGAAACATAGGGGTAACAGCAAATGGATCTTCCTACTCTCTTGTTGAACGAAACAACAAATTACTATAGAGTTACACTCAGACTTTGGCATAAAAACATTCTTTCAAAGCCAAACAAAACTCTAACTCTCAAATAATTGAAAACAGTGGAATGATGAAAGACTTGTTCCCTGATTTATCACTGCTTTCACCTGTAGTGGCTGCTGCTGATAGAGGGTACAAGCATTGCTATTACATATTATGAACCTCCTAACTATGTTAACTTTTTTAAAAGAATTATTTTATTTTATTTCACTTATTTATTTATTTACTTATTTATTTACTTTAATTTGACCAAAGAGGGATAAAGCTAGAGAGAGAGAGACAGAAAGTGAGAAAGCAAGCCACCAGGTCCAGGACTTGAACCTCAGTTCCATGTGGGAGTCTAGTGCCCTTAACCACCACGCCACCTACCAGCTCCAGCTCTGTTAAACTTTTGAGCCTGGCTGGAAAAAGCCTCAAAGTTGCTGTCCCAATGTTAAAGAATTAAGCTGTCAGAACATTAAGAAATATCACATTTCTCAAAAATAATTGCTAATTCCAGGTTGTTGTGACTTCTTTTAAACAGACAGTTCAGTCAGTGCATCAAGGCAAAGAATTCCAGATAGGTACTTTAGTATGGTCAGTTCTATTGCCCCTGCTCTCTAGCTTCATAAGCCTGGATAGGCCACTCACTTTCTCTATGCCCCAGAAGTCCTTGTCTCTAATATACCTATTTCCCATGTGCACAGCATTCGGAAAAGGCCTGGCAGGCACAAGCTCTCAAGGTCTCAGTCCAGCATAAGAATATCTACCTTGTAGAATTACTGTGAGGTTTAAGTGAGATAATATATTTAAAGTGCTGGCATATAGTAGTTATCAGTAAATGCTTAATACTGTTGTAACTTCTAAAAGAATAATAGAAACCAGCGGCAATCAATTTTAAATTCATTTGAACATTATGGAACTCTGGATGGAATACCTTTACACAACACATATCTCAGAATTAAGAAGATAAAGTGTATTTGAAGGAAGTTATATACGAAGAAGGAACTATGGAAACTGAAGAGCACTTAAAAGTAGACAGAAAGCCTTAGAAAACGGTATGAGATATAATAAAAAAAAAATGGGCTCAGGGTGGGGCCCATGGCCTATTAAAGAATGGTACATACTGAGAGCTAAGAAGAGTCTAGGTCTGAGGCTGAAATAATAAAAAGAGAATAGCATCATCAGGATGCTAGAATGAAAAGAACAAGACCCATGATACTGTCTGGAAAGATGAAACAGCAACAAGGAATTTTCTTTCTTTTTAAAAAATAGTATTTAATTTATTCATATTATTATTATTATTTTAATTTGACCAGAGAGAGAGAGACACAGAGAGAAAGAGGAAAAGTGAGAAAGCAAGTCACCAGGTCAGGGACTCGAACCATGGTTGGCCGTGTGGGAATCCTTAACCGCCGTACCATCTGCCAACCCAGTGACAAGAATTTTCTAAGGCAGAAATAGTGGCTGAGACATTGCCAGATGCCTGTGACTTAGGCCACTTGATTCTCTGAGAAACTAAGAGAAATATCTAACTCTTTCAAAGCCTAGAGAAACGAGGAACTAAGGATAGTCTTTTAACCTCGAATTGTAGAGAAGAAATCAGGACTAGACAGAAAGAATGAATCTAAGAGTCAGGACCAAAGCAAAGGTCAGCCAAGTAGCTGGGAGCTGCCTATCAGAAGGCAGGCTAAACTGTGGAAAGAGCAAGGACTGTTCATTACTGTAACCTACTCTGGATGACTGGGATTTAACTCCATAAATTGAAGCAAACCTAACTGAGCCAAGTGAACATCCCTTCTATAGATTATCTTCAGACCATTCTCATCAAATACTCATTGAGTACTTACTAGTGTGTGCCTTGAAAATGCCCATAAAATGCAGAAAAGCCCATCCTTAGATGAGAGCACCACCTCCTCCTCCTGGGTAGGGGTGATAAAGATAAACTTTGGCTATTTAGGGAATAAAACAGGGTGTCTTGCTCCATTTGACAAATAATGGCCTATGTGGTGCTCTTGTACTTCTCTGGGATTACGGAGAGAAAAACTTTTCCCATGGTTTTGGTGGGGAAAAACAGAGGTAAAAATAACAACAAAAAACTTAAGAAGGAAATGATCATGCCACTATCATTTCTGTATTTTTAAAAATTATTTCTAAATCTCAAATACACATATAATATATATAATTATATATAATATTTATTACATAGTATATATATTTATTATGTTTCCTCATCATCTCCCTATCTCCTATAGTGTAAAATCCCATTGTCTCATTGGTAACCTACTCTCCCACCTATTCCCAGTCTTAGTCACACTTACAGACAGTACAGTCAAAAGCAATCACAGAGCATGGATGAGTCTACTTCTGAACTCGGACATGATTTGCAGATGGTCTTGTGTTCAACGGTTCTTCTGAAGGAAGCTCTATGTAGTGATTCCCGAAGGAAGCAAATTTACCTACCAGCACATTCCTCCAGGGAACACAGGGAGGTCTCCAAGGATATTCCAGGGCAGCCAGGTCTGGAGGGGAAGGAAGTGAGACACACTCGGCGACGGTCTCTGACACCATCCCCACATGTGGTGCTACACTGGCTCCATGGCTGCCACAGTCCCCAAGTTTCTGCAAGGACATAAGTCATGCTTTTAATGCTAGTTCATTTGAGAATCAGTATTTAACTGTACCCAAATGAAGCAGCAAAATTCAAATCTCAGGCATTGAAAAGTCAGAAAGTAAAAACATTTTCAGAGATGTAGAAAGCTGAAAATAAAATAATCTAACTTAAAATAATCTACAAAACCTTAACCTCCTTAGAACCCACCAGACAGCCATGGTCACAAGGCAACCAACTAGGATGCAGTATGAATGACAGGTGCCTCCAAAGAAAGATGGGTTGCAATATTTGTTTTCTAGGACAAATACCAGGCTCTATACATATTAGTGAGAAATAATTTATCTAAAAAAATGTAAGAAATTGCTAAAAGCCTAGTGTAGACTAGTGTAGAATAATATAATCCCTAGGAGGCACACACATAAGCAGAAATTTATACCACTTTCCAAGCTCTTCTCCATGGATATCATCAAATGTGGGGGGAAAAAAAAAAAAAAGACCAAGACCAGGTGCAAGACCAGACAGAGCCTCCCTAATGGTGGAGGGCTGAGGAGGAAAGAGGCAGCTCTGTGGAAAAGAAAGAAAACATCACCCATATTTTTATATTTTTATCTTTCTCTTCTCCACTAATCAAAAACCTCAACCACTGGGGAAAAGGTATTCAACCACAGGGGGAAAAGTAGCAAACCTTGTCACCCTAAGAACAGCAATTGAGACCAACTTTTAGGGAATGGAAAAAGAAAAACTCCTTCATCCTCAGGGAGAAGCTGAAAATATCCTGGGCCTGGACTATTAAAAATGTTCTACTATTAGAGAACCAAGATCATCAAGATGGTCCCATTCTCAAGACTCAAGGACGTAACACGTGACTAAAACTGAGGCTGAACCAGTACATAAGAAGCTCTATCTCCACTTCAGGCTAGCATGTTCCAAATATCAAATAACAACAGTCTATTGCTAAGGGAGAGGCAAGAACAACAGGTTGAAAAAAAAAGTCTTTGGTATACAGGCTCAAGACTAAAACTGAGGATGGAATAAAAGCATGGAGAAAAACCATATGGCCATGCCTTTCCCAAACACAAAATAACATTAGAAACATTTTAAATCTGTGATGCACTGAGAGTGGTGATAGCAACAGAAAAACACAGACACAACTCAATCCCTTACTACATTAACCCAACAATCCCATTACAGGCCTAGCAAAACCAGAGGTATGTCTACTTCCAGACATATATGTTGTTTGCCTCCATGTCTACAGGTGTAAACAAGATGACCAGGTTTCAACCAAAAAAAATATAAGACAACAAAGAAGCAAGGAAAAATAACTCAAACTGCGGCCAGCAGGTAGCATGGTGGTTAAAGGTGCTAGACTCCCACATGACTGATCATAGTTCAAGTCCCAGACCTGGAGGCTTGCTTTCTCACTTTCTTGCTCTCTCTCACTGTGTCTTGCTCTCAATAAATTAAAATATAACAATAATGAAAAATAAAAAAAAGGAAATGACTCTTTAAAAAACTTCTAAAAAAATAACTCAAACTAAAACAAACTATCAAGAAACAAAGTAGTCACAAGAACAAGACTCAGATATGACCCAGGTATTAGAATTACCAGAGAGTGAATTTAAAATAACTCTGATTTTTTTTTTTTTTTGAGAGGTTTTTGCTATAGGACATGTACACTCACCAGAGAGAGAGCGAGAAACCGCCACCCCTCCCCGCTGCCCCAAGGGAGATAGCTGTTCCACAATCCCTTCTCCTCCATTCTCCTCTTAGGATTTTGGGCATGCATGCACATGTGTCTGGCATGAATTTCAAGTCTCTGAGTCCAAGACTCAACTGCAGTCAACCACGGGGAAATCCAGTGCTTTAACCACTATGCCACCCGTTGGCCCCTGATATGTTAAAGACTTCACTGGTAAAGGTGAATAATACGCATAAACAGAAGGAAGATTTCATCAGAGAGTTGTAAACTAAAAAGTCAAATGGACGGCCAGTCAGGGGACATGGTGGTTAAGGTGGCTGGCTCCCAATTGGCTGACTACAGTTCAAGTCCTAGAGCTGGTGGCTTAAAAATTACTCTGGGTGCACATGCATGTGTACCCAAAATCCTGAAAGAAGAATGCAGAAGGAATTTCAGTGTGGCCACCTCCCCAAGGGTGATTTCTCACTTTCCCTCTCTGTGTCTCTCTACAGTTAGTGCATCTACCTTATAGCAAAAAAAAAAAAAAAAAAAAAAAAAAAAAAAAAAAAAAAAAAAAAGTCAGGGACCAGCAGTTGGCACAATGGCTATGTCACTGGACTCCCATGTAGTCGACCGTGGTTCGAGTCCCAGACCTGGTGGCTTAAACTCACACCGGGCGCGTGTGTGTGCGTGCCCAAGATCCCAAGAGGAGAATGTTAGAGAAGGGACTGTGGTGTGGCCATCCACCCTGGGGGGGGAGGGTGATTTCTCACTTTCTGTCTCTCTGTTTCTCTCTGTCTTTCTGGTGAGCGCACATGCCCTATAGCAAAAATCTCTCCCCAAAATAAATAAATAAATAAAGTCAAATGGGAATGTTATAATTTAAAACATGATAGACCAACCAGCTGCATGGTGCTTAAGGTAGCTGGATCCCACATGGTCCACTGTGAGGTTCAAGTCCCAGACCCGGTAACTTGAAAAATATTCAAGTATGCATTTATACCTAAAATCCCAAAAAGAGGGGGAAATTGAGGAGAAGGAATTGCAGTGTGATCATCCACCATGCTTTCTCACTTTCTCTCTCTCTCTTCAATGAGTGCATGTGCCCTCAGGGAAATTAAAACAAACAAATTAGATAACAGAGATGCAGAATGCTTTACACAGGTTCATCTACAGACTTGACATACCTGAGGGAAGAAAGAGTGAATCTGAATGTAGGTCAATCAAAAAAATCCTTAGACTAAAAGACAAAGAAGAAAAAACGGTGAATAAGATAGAAGACTCAGAGTTGTGGGTCAATAGCAAATAGTCTTTTATAAATGTAACTGGTCCCCAAGGAGGAAAAGAATGAATGAAACAGAACTAATTGAAGAAATAATGTTCAAGAACTCTCTAAAATTAATGAAAGACAGCAAACCACAGATCCAAAATAATCAGAAAACACCAAGCAGGATAAATACAAACAGGAAATTTAGATACACTATACTCAAACTTCTGAAAACCAAAAGCAATTAGAAAAATCTTAAAGGTGGAGATAGATACCAAACTTGAGCTGTGAAATATTGCTATCCTTGACTAAAAAATGAAGATTTTTCTGATGAGACTTCTCCCTCCAGATTCATTTCTAGTGGGAAAGGCACACACCCAGACCCATCCTGAGATGGATATCGAACTTGAGATGTGAAATATTACTTTCTTTGACTAAAAATGAAGATTTTCTGCTGAAACTTCTCCCTCCAGATTCATTTCTAGTGGCCTCTATGCACTAAGTGTCTAGACAGGTTCAAGTGAACAGGACTGAATAGGATTCTAACATTTGAATACAATTAGGGTCAGAATATTCCTCTATTCGTACTGAATCTGATGCACAAAGAGTGAAAATAGAACGGAAGAGAGATTGCTGATCACCTCCTCCTGCACGCTTCTGAACTCTCAGATTGAACTTCAAGAATTAGGAAGAAACGCACCATCCATCAGATGACTAGAAATCACCACAGGGTCACGAGAAATATGGGAAAGCAAGAAAATACTTCTCCAAAAGAAAAGAATAATACCTCTTCATCCTCAGACAGTACAATGAAACTTATGGAAATGTCTGATAAAAAATTTAGAATATTCATAATGACAAAGCTAACAGAAGTGGAAGAGAAGTGAGACAATGAACTGTAGAAGAGGCAGGACAAAGGAGCTGACGAGTTCCAGGAAGTGAGGAAATTCTTGCAAGATCTAAAAGAGGAAATGAACACTAAAAAAAAGAATCAAATGGACCTGTTAAAGATGAAGGCTATAATACAGGAGTCAGAACCTTTTTTGAAAGTATTAAAAGCAGACTAGATCACACAGAAAATAGAATCTCTCATGTAGAAGATAGAATCGCTGACCTAGAAAATTTCACTACAGAGACTGAGAAAATTACCCCCCAAAATGAGAATAATATATGAGACATGTATTAGATGCCATCAAATGTCCAAACATCTGAAAAACTGGAATCCCAGAAGGCGAAGAGACTCATAAGAGCATTGATCATCTATTCCATGAACTCCTGGAAGAAAACTTTCCAAACCTAGAGAGGCATTCAAAGATCCAGTCCCAAGAAATACAAAGGACCCCAAATAGAATCAACCCAAGAAGATCTTCTTCAAGACACATTATAGCCAGATTGACCAAAAACACAGACAAAAACAAGATACTAAGATTGGCAAGAGAAAAACGGCAAGTTACCTACAAAGGATATCCCCATCAGGCTAACAGTGGACCTCTCATCAGAAACAATGTGAGTGAGGAAAGAATGGAAAAATAAATTCAAAATGTTAAGGGAAAAATAATTTCAACCAAAAATACTGTACCCGGCAAGATTATTCTTAATATGGAAAGAAAAGACAAGAACATTGTCAGATACACAAAACCTGAAAGAATTTACCAACACCGGATCTCCAAGAAGTTCTCAAGGGAGTGGTATACCAGGAAAATTAAATACAGACACACAGAAATAAGAGTTCAAAAACTAAGAAAATGGAAAACTTAATCATAGGGACAAGTCTGGAGTTGAATATCATATCCCAGAATTTAATCAGGAAGATCAAACCATAACAGAAGATAAAGTACATCACTGAACTGGTGAAATAGAATTTTATGACTTTTGACTAAAACATTGCTGATTTTCTTCTAGGCTTTGTTTTCTGGTTTTAAGATTTTTGTCCAGTCTTGAGCTGCCGATGGGTTCATGTACCTACTATTTGAACAGAATCCTAACCTGTTTATTGGCTTTAAGTTTTTAGCAAAGTTTCTTAGCATTTATTTGATTTATTAAAGCTAAAACTGCTTTTCTTAAAATTAAAATACATATTAAAAACTACCTATTTAATGACTGTAGTAAGCTATGTAGCATCAGCTAGGTGCTATATTATAATATATATTCATTCTACTGAGTTTTACGCCTAAAGTCAGACATATATTCACAGATGTGTGTGTGTGTGTGTGTGTGTGTGTGTATAAACCAGCTGAACTTGATATTGAAAGTAGTTAGATTATTTAAGAAATTTTGCGAATCAATAAAATGGGGGGGGGGAAGGAATGGAAAACAACTATAGACACCTGAGATAGTGTGGGAGGAGGCTGAGAAATGGCAGAGGGTGAGAAATAGGGGGGGAAAATAATATATGAAACTAGAAATAGAAAATTATTGATGATAACATGTTATGATTAAGCCACTATGTAGTATATTCTGGATGGGAAATAACATTTTGTATGCTGTGAATGATGCTTAGTGAATGAATATAAATTAATTAATTAATTTAAAATAAAAAAATTTTAAAAGATAATCTTAAAGGCTGGAGGATGTGGGCATGAAAACATATCACACATAGAAGAATAAAAATAAGAATTAACAGTTGGCTTCTCATCAGAAACTATGTAAGCCAGAAGATAATAAAGTGGCATCTTTAAAATTCTGAAAGAAAAAACTATCAATCCAGAATTCTGTACCCAGTGAAAATATCTTTCAAAAATAAAGAACTATTTGGGACCAGCAGTTAGCGTAATGGCTATGTCGCTGGACTCCCACACAGTCGACCGCGGTTCGTGTCCCGGACCCGGTAGCTTAAACTCACGCCGGGCGCGTGTGCGTGCGTGCGTGCCCAAGATCCCGAGAGGAGAATGGAGGAGAAGGGATTGCGGCGTGGCCATCCCTCCTGAGGGGTGATTTCTCGCTTTTTATCTCTCTGTCTCTCTCTGCCTGTCTGGTGAGCGCACGCGCCCTATAGCAAAAACCTCTCCAGAAAAATAAATAAATAAATAAATATAAATAAATAAATAAAGAACTATTTTAGACAAACAAAACCTGAGATAACTGATTACTAGAAGGCCTTCACTGCGTGAAATGTTCAAAGAAATCATTCAGGCAGAAGGAATATAATGCAGACTGAGCATCCCTGATGCAAAACTCTGAAACCTAAAATATTCCAAAACCAAAATCTTTTTTTTTTTTTTGAGAGATATTTTTGCTATAGGGCGCATGTTCTCACCTGAGAGACAGAGAGATACAAAGAGATAGAAAGTGAAAAATCACCCCCTGGGGGGAAAGGCACCACTGCGATTCCTTCCCCTCCATTCGTCTCTCAAGAGTTTAGGCACCCACATACACCCAGCATGAGTTTCAAGCAGCTGGGACTGGGACTCAAACTACATGGGAATCCAGCACCTTCACTGCTGATCCCCAAAACCAAAATCTTTCAAGCACCAACATGACACCACAAGTGGAAAATTCCATACCTGACTTCATATGATGAATCTTAGTCAAAATGCTGTGGCACAAAAATATTGTATAAAATTACCTCAGGCTGTGTGTATAAAGTATACATGAAATATAAATGAATATAGTGTACAGACTTGGGTCTCATAGCCAAGATACCTCATTGTATATATGCAAATATTCCAAAATCTGAAAAAATCTGAATTATGCAATACTGTGTTTCAAGCATTTTGGATAAGGGATATTCAACCTGTACCAGACAAAAACTTGTATCTATACACATAAATGGAAGAGTGCTAGAAATAACATATTAAAGGTAAATATAAAATTAATTTTTCTTATTTTTAAATTTGCTAAAATATAATTTGATAGTCTACAGCAAATTATAGCACTGTATTATGTGTTTAATAGGATATATAAAGTAAAATTTATAATAGTCATAAATAGAATGGGAAGAATGAGTTTGGAGTATTTTAAGCAAAGGTCCTTATACTACAAGTGAAGTAATAATATTTGAGGGTAGATTAAGGGTAATGATATATATTGTCAACTCAAGGACAACCACTAAAAACATTTTAAGGTGTAAACAATAAACCACAGTGTAGCTAAAATAAATCATAAAAATATTCCATTAATCTAAAAGAAGGCAGAAAGAAAAAGGAACAAAGAGCAGATGCAAAAAAATATAAATCCAGCAAAAGGGACCAGCAGATGGTGTGGTGGTTAAAGGCACTGGATTCCCACATGGCTGACCATGGTTTGAGTCCCAGACCTGGTGGCTTGCTTTCACACTTTCCCTCTCTCTCTTTCTCTGTCTCTCTCTGGTCAAATTAAAAAATAAAAACATAATAGTTATAATAAATGAAGTTAAATCAAATAATTCTTTTTAAAAAATAAAATCCACCATAATAAATGTTCATTTAATCATATAACAACACTAAATATAATAAAAACACATTAATTAAAAGAAATGTCAGGGGGCCAGCAGATGGCATGGTGGTTAAGGGCACTGGACTTTCACATGGCCGACCACGGTTCGAGTCCTGGACCTGGTGGCTTGCTTTCTTGTTCATTATCTCTCTATCTCTCTCTCTTTCTTTCTCTCTCTCCCCCTCACCCCCGCCCCGTCAAATTAAAATAAATAAATAAATAAAGTTAAATAAAATGATTTGTAAAAAAAAAGAGAGAGAGAGAGAGAATGTCAGAATGGATAAGAAAGGCATGATACAACTATATTTGTTTTTAAAAACCCACACAGGGCCAAGCCGTAAGTGGCACAGGCAGTAGGGCGCCACTGCATGATGCTGGAGCCACATGGAAGGCCTGGCTTTGGATTACAGACCAGCATTAACATGCCAGGTGTGGCAGTGCACAATTGTAATCCCAGGGTGGGAAGATCATGAGACCCTGTCAAAAATGCCTCCCTGCCTCCTTCCTTTTCTCTCTCCTTGTGTCCTATTTTTTAAAGAAGGACATACATAGAGCCCTTCTTCAAGAGACAGACAGACAGCTCCATGGTTCCTGTGATCTAGCCATTTTGGGAGAAAGGAAGATGTCCCACTGATCACTGGGCCTCCAGCATACAAAACCCACGTGTTTGAACTTCCAAGTTTGGGAAGAAACCGACCATCCACCAGATGATTAGAAATCGCTGCAGGACCACAAGAAATATGGGGAAGCAGGAAAATACCTCTCCCACAAGGGAAACGGATAGCTCCTCTTCATCCACACACAGTTCAATGGAAATCATGGAAATGTCTGATAAAGAATTCAGAACATTCATAATGGCAAAGCTAACAGAGATGGAAGAGAAGAGAGACAAGGAACTGCTGAAGAGGAAGGAGAAAGGAGTTGAAGAGTTCCAGGAGGTGAGGAAATTCATGCAAGATCTAAAAGAGAAATTTCACACTTTACAAAAGAATCAGATGGAACTGTTAGAGATGAAGGCTATAATACAAGAAGTCAAAATCTCCCTTGAAAGTATTAAAAGCAGACTAGATCATACAGAAAATAGAATCTCTAATGTAGAAGAGAAAATGGCTGGCCTAGAAAAATCCACCATGAAGACTGAGAAAATGGCCCAAAAATTTGAGAATAATATGTGAGAAGTACTAGATACAATTAAACGTCCAAACATCCGGATAATAGGCATCCCAGAGGGTGAAGAGACTCATAAGGGCATTGATAATCTATTCCATGAAATCCTGCAAGAAAACTTTCCAAACCTGGAGAGGCACTCAAAGATTCAGTCCCAAGAAATACAGAGGACCCCAAATAGAATCAACCCAAGAAGATCTTCTCCAAGACACATTATAGTCAGACTGACTAAAACCACAAAGACAAGATACTAAAACTAGCAAGAGAAAAAAGGCAAGTTACCTACAAAGGGTATCCCATCAGACTAACGGCAGACCTCTCATCGGAAACAATGCAAGCGAGGAGAGAATGGGAAAATACATTCAAAGTATTAAGGGAAAAGCAATTTCAACCAAGAATTCTGTACCCAGCAAGGTTATCTTTCATTTGGGAAGAAAAGACACGAACTTTCCCAGATAAACAAAACCTGAAAGAATTTACCAGCACCAGACCAGATCTCCAAGAAGTTCTTATGGGAGTGCTATGTCAGTAAAATTAAATGCAGACACACAGAAATAAGAGTTCAGAAACTAAGAAAATGGGCAACTTAATTGTAGGGACAATGTTTGGAGATGAATATTATATCCCAGAATTCAATCTGGAAGATTGAACCTTAACAGAAGAAAGATTAAGTACATGAGACTAAACCAATGAAACAACATTCTGTGACTTTACTGAATTATTGCTGCTTTTCTCCTAAGCTTTGTTTTCCGGTTTTAAAGGATTTTTGTCCTGTCTTGAGCTGTTGATAGGTGCATGTACCTACTATTTGAACAGAATACTAACCTGTTTCTAGGCTTTAAGTTTCAAGGAAATATCAATACCAGTTCAAAACTACTCTTCTTGAAATTACTTGCTGAAAGTAGTTAGATTACTTATGATATTGTGTGGTCAACAAAATGTTGGGGAAAAAGGAATGGAAGACAACTGTATATAGCAAAGATAGTGTAATAAGAGAGTGGGAAAGGGCAGAGGGTCAAACATGGGGTAAAAAACATATATATATGTATACATATGTATGAAAGTAGAAATGGAATATTATTGATAATAACATGCATGATTAAGCCACTATGCAGTTTATTCTAGATGGGAAACCACATTTAGTACGTTGTGATGATGCTCAGGAAATGAATGTTAAGTAATTAAAAAAAAAAGTTGCAGGAGAAAAAAAAAACGGTAAAACTGTTTGTATCGAAATTTAAATAAAAAAAGCATATTTGATGACTGCAGTAAGCTACATAGCCCCAGCTGGGTACTACTTTATAATATGTTCATTCTACTCACTGGGGTTTATGCCTAAAGTCAGACTTGGGTTCATGTATAGGTACATATCAGCTGTGCTAGCTATTGGATATATTTAGACTAATTAAGTTCATTAGCAAATCAATTATATGGGGGGGGGGGGAGGCATAGAAAGCAACCATGGATACCAGAGACAATGTGGGAGGAGGGTGGGACATGGCAGAGGGTGAGGGATAAGGAATCAAGGATGGTTGGGACCAGCAGGTGGCATGGTGGTTAAGGTGCTGGACACTCCCACATGGCCGACCATGGTTCAATCTGGTGGCTTGCTTTCTCGCTTCCTCTCTCTCTCTCTCTATCTCTGGTTAAAGTAAAAAACAAATGAATAAATAAAATAAAATAAAATAATTTAAAAAAAAGGAATCAAGGATGGCAAAACAAAAAACAAAGTATACAAGACATAAAAATTGGAAAATTATTTGCTGAAAACATGTATGTTGATGTGCTTCATTGAGCCAATACACAATGTATTTTGGATGGAAAATTCATTCGTATGCTGTAATGATGTATTGTGAATTAATGTAAAAAATAAATAAATTTAAAGAGAAAAAAAAAAAAAAGAAGGACATACATAGATAGTTAAGGCAGCTGGATCCTACATGGCCAATGGCATGGTTCCAGTCAGGGACCTTGAGGTTCGAAAAACATACTGGACACATGCATGTGCGTGCCCAAAATCCCAAGAGGAGAATGAAGAGAAGGGATTGTGACATGGCCATCTCCCCTGGGGGCGATTTCTCACTTTTCCTGTCCTGTCTCTGTTTCTCTCTGGTGAGCACACATACCCTATAGCAAAAAAAAAAAAAAAAAAAAGGGAAAGGATGTAAGAAGATAATACCTTGTGAACATCAGCAAAAAGAAAACAGGAGTGGCTATATTAAAATCAAACAAAATATATTGCAAAACCTGAAGATTACCATGAATAAAGAGGGACCAGCAGATGGCTTAATGGCTACGTTGCTGGACTCCCTTGTAGTCAACCGTGGTTCGAGTCCCAGTCCCAGTAGCTTAAACTCACGCCGGGCGCATATGCATGCGTGCCCAGGACCCTGAGAGGAGAATGGAAGAGAAGGGATTGCGGCATGGCCATCCCCCCGGGGGGTGATTTCTCACTTTCTGTCTGTCTCTCTGTCTTTCTGGCAAGTGCACGTGCCCTATAGCAAAAACCTTAAAAAAAAAAAAAAAAAAAAAAAAAAAAAAGAGGAATAAAGAGGTTAATTCAACAAGGAGCCTTAACAACTCTAAACATGGATTCTCCTAATTATCAAAGCTTCAAAATACACACAAATCCCTCCCAGAATAGCCATTATTAATTGATAAATGCAAACTTCTCCTCCAAGCAGATATAAAATCACCACCAGATAGAATAATTGAATAGTTCTTGTAAAGAATATTGTAAGTCCTGTCTCCATCAGCACCTATCCAACCTCAAGACCTATCAGGTCTTGCTAACACCAGGCACCAAAACGCTCTCTGCATAAAAGCCTTTCTCCATTCTTTATAGACAAAAAATTATAATGTAGCCAAAGATATTTAAAGCACTACAAAAACACAAGGAAAATGTGCAAGGCAGATGCGTTCTCAGGTGAGCCAAGTGGTGTAATCTTTGGAGTGAGTCATGGAATATGAGTTCTTTAGAGCAATTAAAAGTCTCTGAAGATTTTCATAAGAGTGGGAGCATTATAAACCCTTATCCTGGACCAACATCAACTAAGGTGTGGTAATGATGTTCCATCCAGAGAGCCAATTGAACACAATATTGGTTCCATGCCTCCGAATCACACTGCAACTCCTCGAACAATGAGCTGGCCTCAAGGCTTTAGAACTGTCCAGACACTAAGCTCCTAGAATTGGAAAGCTTTGGGACTCTTAAAATAAGGTCTTCCTGGGGACCAGCAGTTAGCGTAGTAGCTATGTCACTGGATTCCCATGTAGTCAACTGTGGTTCGAGTCCCAGACCCAGTGGCTTAAACTCATGCCAGGTGCATGTGCATGTGTCCCCAAGATTCTGAGAGGAGAATGGAAGAGTAGGAATTGCAGCGTGGCCATCCCCCCTGTGGGGGATGACTTCTCGCTTTCTGTCTCTCTGTCTTTCTGGCAAGTACATGCTCCCTATTGCAAAATCCTCAAAAAAAAAAAAAATTAAAAAACAAACTCACTCAAATAAAACAATGATTAAATTTAATAAGCAAAATTTTAAAATACCTTAAGTAATTCTATCTAGTCCTGAAGATATCTGCTAATAACTTTGATTAAAATATTTGTTAAAATGGGACCTCAGATAACTCTAGTTCATGTATTAGCAATAGAGTGAAAGATGACCAATACACCAAATAGTCTTACTTCATGAATGAAAGGCTGTTTTATTTTATCCTGTTTAGAAATCCATACATGCACTCACACAACATAACAAACCTGTCTGATCAGGTTAAATGCCTTTCTGTAGAAAGGCACTCTAGAGGATATTAATTCCAAATGAACAAAATTTATCTGAAAAGTGATAAACAATATTTGTTTCCATGCTCAAGACTATCTAAAGGAATAGAGCCTATGAAATATTAACATCTACAAAACATTTTGCTTAAGGACCAAGGAAACTAAACAAAACATATCTGTAAGGAAATTCTACAGACATGAGTGAGTAGCTAAAAGCGGCACTAGAAACAAAGGCATCTAGGACAAGCAGTTCAAAGGATCTTTGCACAAAACAAGGCTCACAAATATTAAGTCATCGTTAGTGCCTAGGCCAGTGGACTACAAAGTAAGTTACAGATCTTCCAAGAGGAGTGGGTAGCACAGATGAAACAGTGAGACGAAGAGTCAAAAAACAGAACCTTCTTTTCCCAATCTAAAAAATATTGTTTAATTTCTTAAATAATATGTTATATATAATACATTAAATATCTTGATATCTTGAATTGATGGTTGATTGCATGGAAAGTAGTATAGAACAGTGATAAAACCAAACTCCCAAGCTGTTCTATTTGGATTTGTGTCTTGACTATACCACTTAAACACTATTGACTGGGACCAGCAGTGGCATGGTGGTTAAGGTGCTAGACACTCCCACATGGCCTACCATGGTTCAAGTCCTGGACCTGGTGGATCGCTTTCTCACTTTCTCTGTGTGTGTGTGTGTGTGTGTGTGTGTGTGTGTGTGTCTGTTCAAACTGAAATAAATGAATGAATAAATTAAATAAATAATTATTTTTAAAACAATATTGACCTTGGGCAAGTTACTTAATCCTTCTTTCTGTCCTTTTTTTTTGGGGGGGGGGAGGTTTTGCTATAGGGCGTGTGCGCTCGCCAGAAAGACAGAGAGACAGAGAGACAGAAAGCGAGAAATCACCCCCCAGGGGGGATGGCCACGCCGCAATCCCTTCTCCTCCATTCTCCTCTCAGGACCTTGGGCATGCACGCACACGCGCCCGGCGTGAGTTTAACCGCTGGGTTCGGGAATCGAACCGCGGTCGACTACATGGGAGTCCAGCGACATAGCCATTACACTAACTGCTGGTCCCTCTTTCTGTCCTTTTCATAATTGTTTCTTCACTTATAACACTTGACAGTATAATGAACCTACTTCATTGTTATGAAGAGTAAATGATTTAATATTTATGAACCACTCAGAGCAGGGCCTAGTGCAAAGTGTGAGCTGTATTTTACATGGTCAGATGGTCGCTAGAGTATGCCAGACATCCTAAAGGAAGAGTGGATAGAAGGGTTTGCTACTTCATTCAAAGAACTGTGGAGTATGATAGTACCTAAGAGTCTGCTTATATGAATTTGTTAAGTTGTATGTTTCCAGTTTTAGTAAACTAACCCACAAAATGTACAAGTGACTTAAAACTATTCTAGCAGGGCCAGCAAGTGGTGTTATGGTTAAGGCACTGGATCCCACATGGTCAACTCCCTGTTTTGAGTCCTGGATCCAGCTGCTTGCAGACCACACTGGGCATGTGCGTGCATGCCCAAAATCCCTAAAGAAGAATGGATGAGAAGGGGTTACAGTGTGGCCGTTGGCCCTGGGGAGATAGGTCATTTCTCACTTTCCCTCTCTGTCTCTCTCCAGTGGGCACACACATCCTATGGGAAAAAAATATTAAAAATAAAAACTCTAGCAAAGAATTAAAGACAACACTGATAATTATTGCAAGTACTTGCAAACAAAGACAACAGGAGTGATAGCATTCTCATTTTTTTTTTTAAGTTTATTTATTTCTTCCAGGAGTGAGAGAGAGACACAGAAGGAGAGAGGGAGAGAGTGCATCCCCAACAGGGTCTTGACATCATGGTCTACCCCAGTCTTTAGCCAGCCACAAATCATGGGTAAGCATGTACCAGACATACTTAGAAAGATCCCTGGACGTGAACCAGGAAACTCCCCATGTGGGATCATCTCATAGAATGTCACGTTTTACTGCTGTGCCACCATCTAGCCCCCAGAATTCCTATTCTTAGTAAAGCTATTGTTTAGTCTTTTACAAAGGAAAAACAAGACCATCCTATCAAAGAAATAAGACAATGTACAAAGGAGTTAAATAGTCAAACTATCACATAAAGAATGACAAGTGGGAGGGATCAGCAGGTGATGTGGTGGTTAAGGCGCTGGACACTCCCACATGGCTAACCATGATTTGAGTCCCAGACCTGGTGGCTTGCTTTCTCACTTTTCCTCTCTGCCTCTCTCTGGTCAGATTAAAAAATAAATGAATGAATAAATAAAATTAAAGAAATAATTCCTAAAAAAAAAAAAAAAAAAAAAGAAAAAAGAAGAAGAATGACAAGTGAGACCAGCAGATGGTGTAAGGTTACATTGTTGGACTCCCACATAGTCAACCATAGTTCGAGTCCTGGACCCAGCAGTTTAAAACTCATGCCAAGCACGTGTGTATGTGTACCCAAAAATCCCAGGAGGAAAATAGAGGAGGAGAAAGGACTGCAGTGTGGCCAATCCCCTGGGGAGTTTTTCTCACTTTCTGTCTGTCTCTCTGTCTCTCTGTCTTTCCAGCTAGTGCACACACCCTATATCAAAAATCTCTCAAAAAAAAAAAATTGCTGATGAGGCTGTGGTGAAAAGGAAACCCTCCTACACTGTTGGTGAGAATGTAAATTATCATAACCTCTGTGGAAAATCATATGGAGGTTCCTCAAAAATCTACAAATAGAACTGTCATATGACCCAGAAGTCCCACTTGTTGGTATTACCCAAACGATAGGAAAACGCTCAATTGGAAAGACACCTGTACATCGATGTTTATTGTAGCATTATTCACAATTGCTAAAACGATTGCTGGAACCAATCTAGGTGTCTAACAATTGATGACTAGGTTGAAAAACTGACACACAGGATACTATGAAATATTACTCAGTCATAAGAAACAATGAGATCCTTTTGTTTGATTCCAAGTGCAAGAATATAGAAGACTTAATGTTGAAGTGAAGTGAGCCAGACTTTGAAAGATAAACACTGTATATCCCTGCTCAATTTGTAAATATCTACACTGTATGACAGAAATGAAAAGATATTAAGATATGATAGTATAGAGGATAAGTGTAGATACTAGAGTCTGTAAGGAACAGGAATGACAGAGAATGGGTGTAGAGGGTGAGTGAGATGCAAAGGGAAAAAATATTTAACAGACGGAAAAAATATTTAACAGACAAAAAAATATAAAGTTCTCTGTTGAAAAAAAAATATATATATATGTACACACACACACACACAGTCGTTGGGAAAGTCAAGACGTATTTTTCTATGCAAAAATGCATTATGACTGGGAACCAGCAGTTAGCGTAATGGCTATGTCGCTGGACTCCCACGTAGTCAACCGCAGTTCGCGTCCCGGACCCGGTGGCTTAAAACTCACGCTGGGCGCGTGTGCGTGCATGCCCAAGATCCCGAGAGGAGAATGGAGGAAAAGGGATTGCGGCATGACCATCCCCCCTGGGGGTGATTTCTCGCTTTCTGTCTCTCTGTATCTCTCTGTCTGGCGAGCGCATGCGCCCTATAGCGAAAACCTCTCCAAAAAAAAAAAAATGCATTATGACTTTCCTGACGACCCAATAGTATACATCATAATGTGGACTTTATGTAAAATTAATCTGAAAAGTGTTGAAAACATATTTATATGTAATTATAAATTTATACCTACTATCATTAATTTTTTTTCTTTTTTTTTTTTTTGGAGAGGTTTTTGCTATAGGGCATGTGTGCTCGCCAGACAGACAGAGACAGACAGAGAGACAGAAAGCGAGAAATCACCCCCCAGGGAGTATGGCCACGCTGCAGTCCCTTCTCCTCCATTCTCCTCTCGGGATCTTAGGCACGCACGCACACGCGCCCGGCGTGAGTTTTAAGCCACCGGGTCCGGAACGCGAACCGTAGTCGACTACATGGGAGTCCAGCAACATAGCCATTACACTAACTGCTGGTCCCCCTACTATCATAAATTCTCAACTTCACGCTAAATATACATTTGTCTAGATATACAGGGTCTATAGCCCCTTATTTGAAGTATTTGGGACAGATATTTGGAACATAGAATTTATGCACGTTATTACAATACCTGTGCCATATTACTAACTCCCCTTAATAGGATCTTGGGCAGCATCCCATAATCAAACCTATTAACATTTCTGATAAAAATATAAATAATCATACTAAGTGGAATAAAGATTGTAAAACTCATTCTTGGCAACATTCATTATGTTTTTGCTGTAAACTGTTACTTATATACTATCTTAGGGAACCAAGACATTTGGAAAAAGAGACAAACCATGAAACACCTTATTTCCTTTTCAAAAGGAGTAAGAAATTCAGTGTCGCTGGTTCAGACAAGTCATGGTAGGTTAACTGGAAGTCCATGAATGATGCCATTTGGGGGAAAAAAAAAAAAAAAAGACAGTCATTACTGTCTTAAATAGAAAACAACTTAAATAGAAAACAAGAGAACTCAGTACAGTCACGAATTTTATACACTCAATTTATATACTACAGGAAGACACTGAGATTCCTCTCATTAGCATAAATTTCATTTCTCAGCCAAGCAGAGCCTGAGCCGCAGCCAGCCTGCTGCACTCAAAGGTTGGTTAGCTGCTCCTATCACTACTTCAAGCCCTGAAGTTCAGTTGTGTCCAACTAGTGTAGCCCTGCAGGGAACCCCTGACCATCCTACCCACAAAGAGAACCAGTCCTCATTTTGCCCCTATCCAGGACCTTCCTCTGCAACTACCATGTATGGAAAGCCCAGCAGCTTGGAGAACCTTCAGAGTGGGCCTTTTGTACCCAAATGTCTTTAGTCAAATGGCCCAGATTTCTTTACTTCCCTTGACTAATTTTCATTAAATTTACTCAATCTTGGGACCAGCAGATGGCGTAATGGTTACAATGCTGGAATCCTAGATAATCAACCATGGTTCAAGTCCCAGTCCCAGCAACTTAAAACTTACACAAGGCACGTGTGCGTACATACTCAAAATCCCAAGAGCAGAATAGAGAAGGGATTGCAGCATGGCCAACCCCCGCCCCCCAACCCAAAGGGATGATTTCTTGCTTTCTGTCTCTTCAGTGAGTGCACATGCACTATAGCAAAATATCTCTCAATTTTAAAAAATTTACTCAATTTTACCCTCCCCAACAAATATCTTCTTTAGAAATGGCAAGAATATCTGGGGTGAGTACATTAATTTAACCTGTCTGACATAGTACTTAGCTGAAAATAGCCAGACCTGAGTTCAATTTTCCTTTTTTTTTTTTTATTTTAGAGATTTTTTTTCTATAGGGTGCATGCACTCACTGGAGAGACAGATAGAGGCATGAGCGAGCCATAGTGGCACCAGTGTGCCTGGGTGTGACCTTGTCTGGGTGTGACCTTGTCGTGCAGCCTTGGCAGCTGGGGTACAGTGGTGACTAGCAAATGGCTGGATTCATGCCGAGCTGGGGTGTACACTGGAGGAACAACAGGGCAAAGGAGTTTAAGACATGGTAGAAGGTGGAAGAGATGGCCCACGGAGTCCAGGCTGGATAGAGAGGTGAATGTAAGCAGTGGAGTAGCCAGTGGAGGTTAAAAAAAAAAAAAAAAAAAAAAAAAAAAAAAAAGCCAAAGGAAAGGGACTGCGCTAAGGAGAGGAAGTGGATAAATTCAGAGCATGGAACACTTAGGGTTATAGATGAGCATAGCCAGAGACTTAGGCCGTGGTGGGACACTGCACTTTGCAGGGATGATGATAAGAACAGCAGGTGAGCAAACCAGATAATCTCTGTCAGATTCAACTGCTTGCTAAGACCAGGCTGGTGCTCAGGAAAAAGAACAAACAGTGCAAAGGGTGTCACGAATGTTGTGCATGAGAGCGATAACCCCACATCTCCTTGATCAAGCAGGGCTACTACACAAAAAGTACAGAGTCCTACACAAAACATACAGAAACTGAAAAGTTTTCTGAAATCTTGTTTTGATTTCTCACTAAAAAGACTTATTCCTGTAATGAATGTCTTGAGAGAGTGATGCTCAGCTAGAGGAAGACAGAAGTTACTCCATACAATTTAGGATTAGCTTTGAATTCCAATCATCTCTGCCATGGACTTGACAATATGATGTAATAAGATGACTTTTTAAAGATAATATAATAATAGCTAATACTTATTGGTACTTCCTATATGCCAGCCACTATGCTAAGAATATTACATGTTTATTTCATTCAATCCCTACAACTCTCTCAGGCAAGTACTTTTATTATAGGCAGTGAAACTGAGACCTATTGAAGTTATATAGGTCTGTTCACCAGTATTCCTGATTTTTTTTTTTTTTTTTTGGAGAGGTTTTTGCCATAGGGCACATGCGCTCACCAGAAGGAAAGAGACAGAGAGAGAGAAAGCGAGAAATCACCCCCCAGGGGGGATGGCCACACCGCAGTCCCTACTCCTCCATTCTCCTCTCACAGTCTTGGGCATACACGCACACGCGCCCGGCATGAGTTTAAGCCACCAGGTCTGGGACTTGAACCGCAGTCAGCTAGGTGGGAGTTCAGCGACATAGCCATTACACTAACTTCTGGTCCCCAGTATTCCTGATTTTTCATATAAAGACGATAATCCCAGCAGGCATATTATGAGGCATGAATGTTGCACAGTTCACCTAAATTCTAAATAATAATTTTCATTATATAAAGACAATGATTTTTTTTAAAGGTTTAAAAATCTCAATACTAACCTATATTTCTCTGAATTAGCATGCACTCCTTCTCCTTGGTGGGAAAATAGTTCCTACTTGAGATGCCAAAGTCAAAACAGTACTTGTTCTTCCCCATTTCAAACAAAGTGCAGTTAAATACCGTTCTCCGCTCTCCCAGTGCCAGGCTGTTTTCAGCCAGCTGAATGGTCCTCTCCCCAGGGCGTCTGGGGGCCTCCTTAAAGACAGCAATCACCCCTTGAACAAAGATGCATGGTGGAGGCAGCACCATCACCTCCACACCAGACTCACATGTGAGTTCTGGCACCACCTCTAGTTCGTATCCAAATTTCTGGGCCAGGTCAATGGGTCCTGTGGAGGTAATGACTGAGTCTCGGCCAAGCAGCTTCAGTACCACAGTGACATAGGCCTCTGGCCCCACAGGTGCGCAGGCAAATTCAACCCACTGACCTTGAGCAAGTTCTGTCGTTTTGCTGGTTCTTATTTCCAATGGCTGTCCAGGGCTTGTTCTTGCCCTGGGAAGGCTGTTGGTGAAAATAACATCCACCAAGATGTTGGGCTTTTCCACAGGAAATGGGCATAGTGGTTGATTGGTAAAAAGGCCCACCTGGAAGGTGCCTTCTGCTGCCTTGGATGTTCTGTTCAAGTCAACATGAAAGATGGGCCATTCCACTTTCAGAAAGGCACTTTTCTCCCACCAGGGGTCTGCAGTGCTATTGTCTGCTGCTTCTGGAGTCATCACTGTGAACCAGTAGTCACCAGCTTCCTTGAAGTAGAAGCACTCAAACTCGAGTGTTCCCTGGGACTGGTTGGTCAGAAGATACTTGGTGGCAAGAGTCTGATTGGTGTTGGCCTCCACCAGCAGGACAGTCACATTCCTCAGCATCCCATCAGCACCATCAAAATACTGGAACGCCACAGACACTGTGTTGTTGCTCAGCGCTATGTGGCCTGGCTCCCCCAGGAGCAGATGTTCAGCTTCTCCAAGAACTGAAACAAAATGGCCAGAATTGGATTTTAGAATGTGCATTTGAGCGGCACTATTGGAGATTTCTTTCATGTCAAAACAAGTATTTTAATTCCATTTTTCCACTAACATTTCTAAGTCCCCTCATATATATATATATATATATATATATATATATATATATATGTATATATATATATATATATACATACACACACACATATATATATATAAATATATATATATATGTAATGAAAATCTATAAGGCTAAAATAACAGTTCATAATACTCAGAAAAAAAATCCAATACCTTACATTTCTCATTTAATCACATTGTGACGTTAACGTATTCAGGAGAAATTGAATATACAATGAAATGAGAGAAAAGTTGATTTAAATAACATGATACAAACCGCTATAATTTATTTAAAAATATAAGACCCTAAGTTTACATCAGTGCTATTATTTCTGATACTCAAGGGAAGTACTTGGAAATTTTTACTGGTAAAGGAGCTAATGTTCTCAGTTTATATGAGGATAAATTTTTATTTTTATTTTATTTTATTTTTATTTTTTGGAGAGGTTTTTGCTATAGGGCACATGCACTCATCAGAGAGACAGAGAGACAGAAAGTGAGAAATTACCCCCCAGGGGGATGGCCACGCTGCAATCCCTTTTCCTCCATTCTCCTCTCGGGATCTTGGGCACGAATGCCCGGTGTGAGTTTAAGCCACCAGGTCTGGGACTCGAACCGTAGTCGACTATGTGGGAGTCCAGTGACATAGCCATTACACTAACTGCTGGTCCCAAGGATAAATTTTTAGATGGATAAGAACTGTTGACAGTTTATTCTGCATGAGTCACCCAAAGGATAGAGTGAACGCTAATGAAATAACTAGGTTTGTCCTTGGCAACTGTAATGACATTTGGACAACTAGTAATGGCCTAGATAGGATAGATGATTACTAGTTTCCCAAGTATCATTCAGTTAGGATCAATCATGTTTTTTAAAAGAGACCCAGCAAAGCAGCTGAAGTGAAGAGTACAAAGAACACAGACACACAAGAATCCTTGTTTCTGTTTTGAACCCTATCCAAATACATATCAAAGGAGACAGAATTTGGCAATGCAACAATCAGCTGGCCCATGGCTAAGAAAGATTCTAGATTTAAGGGACTGCAGTGCCCTTTTGGTATGAAAAGCAACCTGTTTGTAATTATTAATTTATTATTCTTGTATACATATATCATACCTGTCCAAAAAGACTCATTTGTTTTTCATTTGGACTGGTAGTCTTTAAAATACCCTTCTATGTATTCATGACTATTAAAATCATCACATGAATACATTGGCACATACAAGTCTTTTTTAATTAGCACAGTACTTTTACTGTTTCTTATCTGAGATGAGGTACAATAAAATATACAAAACTTAGATTTAAATGCTTGATCACCACTTGCTTGAAAACCGTAATTGGATTAAGCGTTCTTTTTTCTTTTTTCCCCCTCCCAGAACAGAACTTGAGGGATATGTAGACAACTCATGACTGAAGAAAGTGGCTGATTCTGGTCAGCTAGTGTGCTGGTTCAGAGCTGACGTAGTATCTTTCATAAACTAGTGGCTAGAGAAACTTCAGGGCTCTCCATAGCCCAAGGAAAGAGTTAAAGCTGAGAACAAAGTCATATTAATTTGAATCTTAAGGAGACAAGTGTTTCTATGGTGCATCTTTAAGAATATATGGTAGTTGGTGCCAGCAGGTGGTGTGGTGGTTAAGGCACTGGACACTCCCACATGGCTAACCATGGTTCGAGTCCTGGACCTGGTGACTTGCTTTCTCACTTTCCCTCTCTCTCTTTTTCTCTCTCTGTCTCGCTCTGATCAAATTAAAATAAATAAATGAATAAATAAAATTAAATAAATCTTTTTTTTTTTTTTAAAAAGAGTATATGGTAATGTCTTTGACCTAACTATATGCACTGTATTCATGCTGGGGAAAATCCATGTTGTACACTGTAAAGATGTACAATAATTAAATGTAAATCAAAAAAAATTTTAAGCAGCATACACCACTTAGTTAACTAATGAAAGTTTATTGTGAATGACAAGAATTGTCAGTGAGGCAGATCAGATTCAGATTTGATGGGAAGCCAATCAACGAAAGACACATATGCCTATTGAAAATAGAAACAAAGATGCAATTGTTGAGTTCCAACAGCAGCAGATTAAGAGGTGTGTACTGAAGGGAAAATTTGCTATTTAGTCTAGAGTTCTGGTTCCAGAGGCACTAATACATTGACATTTAGAAAACTATAATGTGCTAGAGGGTGGACAACCGCACAGCAGTAAAACACAACACTGGGTTCGTGTTTGTATCTGGAGACCTTCCTGTGTATAACAGGTATATGCACGCCCATGATCCAGGGCTGGCTTAGCCTGAGGTGGGTTGTGGCATCAAGATCTTGTTGGAGGGACCAGCAGTTAGCGTAATGGCTATGTCGCTGGACTCCCACGTAGTCGACCGCGGTTCGAGTCCCGGACCCGGCGGCTTAAACTCACGCCGGGCGCGTGTGCGTGCGTGCCCAAGATCCCGGGAGGAGAATGGAGGAGAAGGGATTGCGGCGTGGCCATCCCCCCTGGGGGGTGATTTCCTGCTTTCTATCTTTCTGTCTCTCTCTGTCTGTCTGGCGAGCGCACGCGCCCTATAGCAAAAACCTCTCCAAAAAAAAAGAAAAAAAAAAAAAAAAAAAAAAAAAAAAAAGATCTTGTTGGAGAAGTTGTCTCTCTCTGTCTCTCACTCACAGAATAAATAAATAAACTTTTAAAAAGGTACAGTTTGGTTCTACCACATCCTAAGTACTATAGTATTGTTTATTCTTCATTTCCCTTCTGCCCGTTTCTTTACTGTATGTAAAATGACTACTGTCTCTATACATGCATATTGCTCTTCTTTAAAAAAATATTTTTATTTAACTTTATTTATTTTAATTTGACCAAAAAGGGACAGAGTGAGAGTAAAAGTAAGAGAGAGAGAGAGAAAATGAGAAAGCAAACAGCCAGGTCTGGGACTTGAACTGCAGTCGGCCATGTGGAAGTCCACTGCTCTTAACCATCATGCCACCTGCTGGCCCCCATATTGTTTTTTAAAAAACCCAACAAGGGGCCAGCAAGTGATGTAGTGATTAAGGGCACTGGACTCCCACATGGCCGACTGTAGTTCAAGTCCCAGACCTGGCAGCTTGATTTTTCTCTTTCTCTCTTTCTCTCTCTCCCCCTCCCTCTCTCTCTCTCTCTCTCTCCCCCCCCCCTAGTCAAATTTAAATAAGTAAATAAATAAAGTTATATAAAATAATTCTTAAAACAAACAACTAACTAACTGGTAATGGTAGATTTTGATCAATACCAAGTAGTAATGATGGGGGGGGGGGGACAGATCTCGGTGCTAGCCCTACAGTCCAGCTGTTAATCCCTGTGCATGAGGAGCCAGATCCTACATGGCTAACCATGATTCAAATCCTGGCACCAGTGGCTAAAAACATGCTGAGTATATCTGTATACATGTTGCAAATCCTGATGAGATGGGGAAAGGGAGGGAAAAGGACTGTGGTATGATTATGCCCCACTTCAGGGTGCTTTCTCTTTCTCTGGTGAATGCATATGCTTTCTGGCAATAATAAATAAATAAACAAACAGATCTATGAAAATAACTTATGTTCCATTAGCAACCTGTACACTCAACTTCTATATTGTTTTATGCTTATTCAACTTATTTTTATATGCCAATAAGATATTTTTCTTTTTTTTTTTTTCCTTTTTTTTTGAGAGGCTTTTGCTATGGGGCGCGTGCGCTCGCCAGAAAGAGAGAGACAGAGAGGCAGAAAGTGAGAAATCACCCCCTAGGGGGGATGGTCATGCCGCAATCCCTTCTCCTCCAATCTCCTCTCTGAATCTTGGGCATGCACGCACACGTGCCTGGCATGAGTTTAAGTCACCAGGTCTGGGACTCGAATAGTGGTCGACTACATGGGAGTCCAGCGACACTGCCATTATGCTAACTGCTGGTCCTGATATTTTGCTCTTAACAATGAAATGCATCCATGTTTAAATGGAGAAATTTGATGTTTTATTTATCATTATGAAACCAGGGACACCTACAGGTTTTTTATAGGATGCTATTGTATAGAGCAATCTATTCTTAGGTAGGGATAAATTACTTTAAAAGAAATTAATCCCACATTAGTTTTCTTTAAATCAAGTGTCTTCTTGCTTAAATAAACTTATTAAAAAAGACTGAGAAAAGGGATCTGCTGGATGCAATGAACAACACACAGTCTGGTCTAGTTAACTGGCTGTGCCACTAATATTACACAAACCACTACTCTCTATCTCTTGGACCACAATTTGTTCATCAAATTTGAAAATGATTTCTACTCCCACAGCATCAATTGCTTTGATGTCTATATGATATTTGGAAATTATCAAAAATCATATTTTTAATTCTGTTGGTTCTATTGAACGTGCTGAGAATTGAACTCAATTTTCAGTGAGACAAGCTGAATGAAGAAAACAAAATTAAGCATCTCCTGTATGCATAGCCATTCCAGGTATTTCACACTCTTGACTTTATTTTACTCTAACAACCTGTGAGGTCAATGTACTGTTAAAGTTGGGAGACTAAGAAATTTGTCTAAGAGGATGGAACTGGCAAGGATTGAAATTCAGATGGCTCCAAAGATACTCTAGCAGAAAAGTTCTCTTGTCAAGTGAAATATTATGTAGAATCCCAATATACGAAAAATCAGCATGTACTTGTATGTGTATGTGTGTGAAGTGATTTATAATAATGAATCACTGTGAAATCAATCAAAGAGAACTCAGAGTAACATGCTTGCTTCCAATTTGTTAAAAGAGGAGTTGAGCGGGAATCAGCAGTTAGTATAATGGCTATGTCGCTGGACTCCCACGTAGTCAACCACGGTTCGCATCCCAGACCCGGTGGCTTAAAACTCACACCGGGCCCATGTGCGTGCGTGCCCAAGATCCCGAGAGGAGAATGGAGGAGAAGGGATTGCGGCGTGACCATGCCCCCCGGGGGGGTGATTTCTCGCTTTCTGTCTCTCTCTGTCTGTCTGGCGAGCGCACACGCCCTATTGTGAAAATCTCTCTCAAAAAAAAAAAAGAGGAGTTGAGTTTTGTTGTTATTTGTTTAAGAATTATTTATTTAATTTCATTTATTATTATCGATTTTTTAATAGGGCACCCACGCTCACCAGAGAGAAGAGAGAGGGAGGGAGGAAGGAGGGAGGAAAAGTAAAAGAGCAGGTTGCCAGATCTGAAAGAGCAAGTTGCCAGACCTGGGACTCAAACTGCAGTAGGCCATGTGGGAGTCCAGTACCTTAACCCCCATGCCACCTACTGGCCCCATGTTTTTATTATTTCTTTAAAAGAACTGAAAAAACACTTCAGTGAAACTGGAACCAATTACACAGAAAGCCTGAAGCACCCTAACCAGAACAGAGAGTTCTAAGGATCAGTTTTAAAGGCACTGCATGCAGACTCTTCCCTGCTTCCTTCATGAAAGGTCCTCAATATCAGTGCCGCTATAAACCTCACACTGATATTTCTTTATTGATGCCTATAATATTAAGTATCCTCATAATACTCACCATAGTCACAGAGAACCACCAACAACAGATTTGAAAAGTCTTTCAACCTCGGTTTCATTCTGATCAGCAAAATCCCAGGTCTTTAGTCTCCTCATGTCCTTTCTCACATCCAAATTGTAATTTTTTATAAAGCACCTGAAATAAGAACCTCAAAAATGACGCCATTCAATGTGATTCATAAAACAATAATCATGAAATGACAGAAACATTCTATCAAGTCAGACTTTTTTTTTTTAGAGGTTTTCGCTATAGGGCGCGTGCGCTCACCAGAGAGACAGAGAGAGACAGAGAGACAGAAAGCGAGAAATCAACGCCCCTGGGGCGTGAGTTTTAAGCCACCAGGTCCAGGACGCGAACCGCAGTCGACTATGTGGGAGTCCAGCAACATAGCCATTATGCTAACTGCTGGTTCCCTCAAGTCAGACTTTGTAGTGATACTGAAAGGAAATTAGGGAGGACACTAATTTTCCCGGGGGGCAATGATCTGTAATTGTACAAGTTCCTTTAGGTCCATTAGAACTTGTTAAGGACATTCAGCTACACCAAGAAGATTATAGAACACCAAAGTCTTTTCTTTTTATAGCACGTCCTTAAGCGGAGAATTTGTTGTTATTTGCTTAATTTTATGAAGCTAATGGCGAATCTACATAACACATTTTCACATTATTTATCTGCTCAACATTTCACACTGATCAATTTACTAAATGCTTGCCAAACTCTTAGCATTGTGCAGTCAAACCCTCCCTGCCCAGCTTCCACAAGTGGATTATTAACATACTAATTATGAAAGGAAGTATTATCTGGACTGCTTCATTTCTTGATTTTTTTTTTTGAGAGATTTTTTTGCTATAGGGCATGTGTGCTCACCAGAGAGACAGAAACTGAGAAATCACCCCCCTCCCCAGGGGAGATGGCCATGCCACAGTCCTTTCTCTTCCATTCTCCTCTTGGGATTTTGGGCATGCACATACACACACCTGGCATGAGTTTTTAGCTGCCAGGTCCAGGACTTGAATCACAGTC
This sequence comes from Tupaia tana, assembly GCA_026018925.1. NCBI lineage: Eukaryota > Metazoa > Chordata > Mammalia > Scandentia > Tupaiidae > Tupaia > Tupaia tana. The sequence continues at coordinate 40,262,141 of JAKSZU010000005.1, forward strand.
GACTAAGCGGGAGTCTAGCAACATACCCATTATGCCATCTGCTGGTCCTGATATTTTTTTAAAGAAAGATTTTTAGGGGAACAGCACTTAGCATAATGGCTATGTCACTGAACTCCCATGTAGTCGACCGCGGTTTGCATCCCGGACCCGGTGGCTTAAAACTCACACCGGGCATGTGTGCTTGCATGCCCAAGATCCCGTGAGGAGAACGGAGAAGGGATTGCAGCGTGGCCATCCCCCGGGAAGTGATTTCTCGCTTTCTGTCTCTTTGTCTCTCTCTCTCTGTCCATCTGACGAATACATGCGTCCTATAGCAAAAACCTCTCCAAAAAAAAAAAAAAAAAAGAAAGATTTTTAGTATAGGACACTCACTGGAGAGAGAGTCAGAGAGAGAGAGAGACAGAAAGTGAGAAATCACTCCCCGGGGGGCTGGCCACACCTCAGTCCCTTCTCCATTCTCCTCTCAGGATCTTGGGCACACATGCACACGCACCTGTTATGAATTTTAAGCCACTGGGTCCTGGACTCAAACCATGGTCGACTACATGGGAGTCCAACGACATAACCATTACACCACCTGCTGGCCCCATTTCTTGACTCTTAAGAAAGACATTTTTAAAAAATATAACCAGAATATGACAACTAAGTGTGAACTTTATGTAGCTTTGACTTTCCTTGTTTAGGACAGTCTAAGGAAAAAACAGATAAATAACAATTATCATCTTCTGTCAGTCTTCCAATACTGGCTGCTGGTATGCATCAGGAGAGATGATTCATGCAGCAATCTTCCCAGACCACCTAGGAGGGCAGGGATGACCTTACTGGTCCCTGGTTCAGGATGATTTGTGGGAAGAGGCACTTACTTTAACCAAAACAGACTATTAGACTATAGAATAAGATGTGGGGTAGTTAAGGCAAGTTTTTTTCATACTGGGTCTATAAACTATGTGCTATTAAATATAACCAAACACATGTTCTTAATGTTCACAATCCTCCTATTATTCAGTTAATATATTTCATTTAATAAGCAAGTTATTAGGTTATTAAAACAGTTCATCGTCAAGTATATAATTTTCAAAATAAATGTCATATCCCTTCAGATAAGAACAGAAACTAACGGAATTAAGACAATTGATTGAAAAAAGCCAAAATTCAATGGAAAGGAAACTGGTGTGTCTCTACCAGCTTTCTTTCAGTAAGACTTGGTTGAACAAAGGAAATACTGTACTTCCTGAAAGGGAACCAGACATTTGAAGTCTAATTATGCAGATGATTAGGGCTCTCTCCCCTCCTCAACAAGGAAAAAAAAAGAGAAAGAGATAATTTTGTTTCAGTGGAATTAGCCACAGGCTTGAGCCAATTCTTTTCTTGAACGTACATTGAGAACCCTGGCCAAAGACAGCAGGTGAGGCTCTTGCAGAAAGCATTGTCGTATCTCTTGAATAAGTGTGGATATTTACAGAAATGAAAACGCTTCTTTTTTTTTTTTTTTTTTTGGAGAGGTTTTCGCTATGGGGTGCGTGCGCTCACCAGAAAGAGAGCGACAGAGAGACAGAAAGCGAGAAATCACCCCCCAGGGGGGACGGCCACGCTGCAATCCCTTCTCCTCCATTCTCCTCTCGGGATCTTGAGTACGCACACACGCGCCCGGCGTGAGTTTTAAGCTACCGGGTCCAGGACGCGAACCGCGGTCGACTACGTGGGAGTCCAGCGACATAGCCATTAGCTAACTGCTGGTTCCCGAAAACGCTTCTTTTAAGTCACTGATACTCAGTAATCAAGCCAAGGAGAAGCAAGCTCCCCAAAGCTTTTCTCAAAGTGCTTTGCTTCTCCACAATAACTGTTAAAACAAAATACCCCAATCATAATTAATTTTGTGATTATAATACATTCTAATGAAAACTACCAGTAGCACATAGACTTGTGAGGTCTATATTTAAAGTTCACTAGAAATGGAATTATAAAATAAGCCAGCCTACCTAACAAGTCATAATATGGATTATGATTATAACCATATCATGATCTGACTCTTCGATCTTTTTGTCTACCTTGTTGATTTTCTTTTAACATGTTCCCAGTACAATGACCTAAAATATTTGGCTTGAAAATCATTTTAAGAAATAAACATTTTAGGTATATTTTATGCGTATTTAAAAATACTTCCATAGAGCATTCACATACATAAATGTTTACAGATGAGAGGGTGGGAGAGTCATGAGTATTCTCAACGACTAAGGGCCTCATCCAACCTTACATCCCATGTTCTCACTGAAACCAGCTAAGATAAACGCTTTTATATCCCCCCTTCATAGCTGCAGAAAAAGAAAATCAATATGCTAATTCCATGTGACTGACTTATTAAAGAATAATAAGAAAAAGTAGCCAAGTGACTTTGTTCCTTGCGATAAACATGCATATGCTGCTGTGTATTGCTAAGAATAATATTTATGAGGAGGAAATTCCTAATTTCAAAGCAGCCCGTGTAAACAGACTTCATTTGTAATATATACTCAGTCGAGTCTGCTCTGCCTGGTCTCGCCTGCTGGGAGCAACTTCCCTGAGAAGCTGCGCGCTCGCCCCAACTACTCAACTTTCCAAAGGCCGGCAAGTCAAGCTCACGCTTGGAAATCTTGCCTTGATGCCGTCAGCATAAAGCCCTCTCAATGAGGCCAGTTTTGGAATGCTTACATCTCATACTGTTTGCATCCAAGAAAGGATTTCTTTTTGTAAAGAAAAAAAAACAAAAAAAAACAAAAAACTCATCCTGCAATGTTTAGTATCCCAAGATGCGATTTTTCATGGGTCCCAACAATTCGCATTCAACACGCGTCCATGCCTTCTGTCACCCGGCAACACCTGCGTCAGGCAAGAGCCAGGTTGTGGTTAAAGTTAGACTCCGGTTTTAAAGCGTGTCCCCTAGAGGCCGAGGCAAGCGCTAGGAGAGAACGCGGGCGTCCACCTGAGCTTTGGGCGGCCGGGAGGCGCAGAGTGCAGGGGCGTTTTCCAACCAGCGGAGAGCCGAGGGCCCCACCGCACAGCAGCGTCCGCGGGGTAGCGGGCACCCGGCCGCCGGGAGCTCTTACCTCTGGAGACTGGAGGGCGCACGTCCGGCGCCGGGCCGGGAAGGGCGGCTAGATGGTGAGGCGGCAGGAGGCCTCCAGGGCCGCAGGCAGCGCGCGGAGCATCCCGCGTCCCGGGACTGCGCACCCGGGCCCCGCTGCGCGCCGCTCCCACAGCCCCGCCCGGACCCGCCCCCGACGGCGCGGGGAGGGCGGGCACCGCAGGGCGGGGGGCATTAGCGACCCGGCGAGGCCCGCCCCCGCCCGCTCTGGGCAGCGCATCCTGCACGCCCCTAGCTCGCCCGCCGCTGGAGAGGAAACCGGCAGGAAACGCTAACGGCCGGCCAGGGTCCCCAGGGGAGGAGGCACCGCCGGCCGCCGCAGACGCAGATGCCCCAGCACATCAACCACAGCCCATCCACAGGACCTGGGGTTTGGAGGGCGAACCAGCCGTGTCCTGACACTTCAGTCACTTCTCTGGTAAAGTACATCTTCATTTTTCTTTCCTGGAGCCAGAATTGATTTACTTAAGTTTCACTTAACTAAGCATCAGAAAAGTAACACAACGATTGTCTCTTGAAGATGAGGATGGCCTCCACCTAAACAGCGGTGCTTGATACTGAGTAATGTGCAACACAGTTCAGCATTTCCTTTTACCCAAAATACACCATCTAACAAGACAAAACGAATGTATGGTAGTAGAAATCAGAGCACAGTGGTGGCCTCAGGATTGGAGAGTCGCCAGAGAACTTTTGGGGACAAAAAAAAAATATGTTCTCTTGGTTGGAGTGTTACTTACATTGATTTACTGTTACCTGTCAAAACTCTCCCAACTGAAGATCTGGATACGTCACTGTTCATAAAATTTACAACTTTTAAAACGGTTGAATATGGGCTAGCAGGTGGCGTAGCGGCTGAGGCGCTGGACTCATCCAATGTGGCTGACCATAGTTGATTCTCAGGCCTGGAGGTTTGAAAATCACACTGGGCACATGTGCATGTGTGCCCAAAATCCTGAGAGGAAAATGGAGAAGGGATTGATGCATGGCCATCTCCCCTGGGGGGGGGGGGGGGGGTCTCATTTTCCCTCTCACTCTCCCCACCCCTAAAAGCCCACGTGCCCTTTGGCAAAAAACCTTAAAAGAAAAAAAAAAAAAAAAAAAAAGCCAGGGCCAGTCTATGACATGGTGGTTAATGTGGCTTGATCTCACATATGTGACGGTGAGGTTCGAGTCCAGGATCTGGCAGCTTGAGAAACATGCTAGGCACATGTGCACTTTTGCCCAAAACCTAAAGAATGGAGAATTGCTAGGTGGCTCTCCCTCCTGGGGATGCTTTCTCACTTTCTCTGTCTCTGGTGAACATGTGTGCCCTATAGCAAAATTTAAAAATAAAAACACAAAGACCAGCAGATGGCACAGTGGTTACATCACTGGACTCCCACATAGCCAAGTGCGGTTTGAGTCCTGGACCAGTGGCTTAAAAATCACACTGGGCACATGTACATGCATGACCAGGATCCCAAGAGGAGAATGGCAGTGTGGACATCCCCCCAGGGGGTTATTTCTCACTTTCCCTCTGTCTCTGTCTCTGTCTCTGTCTCGCTGGTAAGTGTACGCACCCTACGGCAAAAACCTCTAAAAATAAAGTAAAAACATAATAAAACACATGCCATTTGTAGGCCTTTGTATCTACTGCTTCATCTTTTAAAGGTAGTGCAATTATTTACATGTCATCATAGATAACAATTTTTCTAATGCTTATCTTGTCAAATATCCATCCAAAATTTATATGGCTTTGTGGCCATCTTTCTATTTCACTGACAGAATTATCTAGCCTAATAGCCATTCAACTTAGGTGGGATTCCTTTTCAAATAGATGTGAGAGTTCTGAGCAGTTCAGAAAGCAAAACCTCCGTAGAAAAAGTGGGCTTTAGAGTTAGATAAAGTCAAGATTTAAGTCCAGCTCTGCCTCTGTAACTTTGGGTAAATACTTAATATTTGCTTCTCTCTGCTGTAGTTTTGTGATGACTAACTGAAACATGTAGAAGGTAAATCGTTCTAAGTTAACCCTTCAGATATACGGTCTCTTCCAAAGGCACTCTTTGGGGTGGGAGGAGCTAAACCCAGGAACAACTGGTTGTAGCAGTATGCTTGGTCATTTTCTTCCTGTTGTGGGGGTGGTTATTTCAGACAGGTGGTTATGTCTTAATTCTTCTGTCGCAGCCTCTCAAGTAGCTGGGACTACAGGTGTGACCACTGGGTCTAGCTTTTTAGGGCCGGCCCAGAAATTAAACCGGGGCCTCCCATGTGGCCTCAGCCTGCCGAGCAGCAGTGTCAGCATGCGCTATCACAGCTGGGCCATTGTGATTTCTCAAATAACAGCTTTATTGACAAACTTGATCATTTTTAATCAGAATCTTTGCCAAACTGCATTACTGTCTTTATCAGACAGTTAAGATATAAACTGGGGCCAGCAAGTGGCATGGTGATTAAGCCACTGGTCTTCTACATGGCCAACTAGTTTGAGTCCCAGATCTGGCAGCTTATCATACTGGGCACATGTGTGAGGATGCCCACTATCCTCAGAGAATAAAAGAGATTATGGCTTGGCCGTCCCCACTGCGGGGGTGATTTCTCATTTTCCCTGTCTTTTTCCAGAGCACACGTGTCCTATGGCAAAAATGTGTGTGTGTGTGTGTGTGTATAATTAGTTAAATCTTTTATAAAAGATAACATATAAGAATACACTTCAAAAGAACAATACATGGTCTTGTTAGTATTGAACCACTAACTGGCTCTCAAGACATCTTGAATTCCCCTTCTGGGTCAGCGACTGCTCTAGTGCAAATTGTGTAAAATTTATACACTCTTTCAGTAACTCCCTTTATACAAATGGAGATTTTTTTATTTCCGTAGGTTTTACTCTGGAATGAAAGATATAGCTGACTCATTTCATATCAGAACATGGGGAAGAACCTGAAGGACCCAGTTTTCACACTGTTATAGCAGCTTATAATAACAAGACCTTATATGTGTGAGCCCAGCTTTTCTGGAGTGCTTCCCACAGCATGGATAAGGCCCATTTCATGGGATCCGAATAAGACAGAATAGAGCTGAGACAGGCTGAGCCAGGACAAGTCTGGATCAGAAGCCTCTTGGGAAGAGGGGAAAAGATACAGACTTTGGTTTGGTAGTCAACACAGTACTATAACCCAAAATACATGGAATGAATAATAATTCATAAACAGTTTAGAAATAGTAAAGGGGTGTACTGAAATCAGATTTTTCTAGAGCAGGTGGAATTGTGCCAAATATGATTTGGATTAGCATGGTTGGGGGGTGGGTGAGTGAGTGGGAAGAAGTAAGAAAGGAAGGCCGGGGACCAGCAGATGGTGTAATGGTTACATTGCTGGACTCCCATGTAGGAGACCATGGTTCGAGTCCTGGGCCTGGCAGCTTAAAACACACACAGGGCGTGTATGCGTGCAAGCCCAAAATCCCAATCCCAAGAGGAGAATGGAGAAGAGATTGTGGTATGGCCATCCTCCTTGAGGGGTGATTTCTCACTGTCTCTCTGGCAAGTGCAAGTGCCCTATAGCAAAAAAAAAAAAAAAAAAGAAAGAAAGAAAAAGTCTGGAGAGACAAGGGAATGTGGCAGGAACAGGAAAGGGTACATCTCATCCTCCTCCCTTGACCCAGTGCCTTCTACTTACTGATAGTTCCTGTGAGTCTCGCTTACCAGGCTCTTCTTCTCCCACAAAGCCCTTCCCATAGCCCTTCTTCAGAACTAAAGGCTCCTTCCTGTTATCCACAGTGTGGTCCCTATGCCCCTTCCATGGCATTTCCTTCATTCCATCCTCAGTGAAAATCGCTTACATGCATATTTCTCCAACTAGACTACTGTCCTTTTTTTTTTTTTTTTTTTTTTTTTTGAGAGGGTTTTGCTATAGGGCACGTGCGCTCGACAGAAAGAGACAGACAGACAGAAAGTGAGAAATAACCCCCAGGGAGGATGACTACACTGCAATCCCTTCTCCTCCACTCTCCCCTTGGGATCTTGGGCACGCACGCACACGGGGATCTTGGGCATGCACGCATACGCACCTGGCGTGAGTTTAAGCCACCGGGTCTGGGACTAGAATCGCAGTTAACTACATGGGAGTCCAGCAACATAGCCATTACGCCAACTGCTGGTCCCACTAGACTACTGTCTTTCTTAAGAGCAGAGCTGTAGCTTATTTACCTTTGTATTCCACCCCTCCCCGCAGTGTCCCACAAAGTTCCTGAGTCAATTTCTATTCAAAATATTTTTCCTTTTAATTGAATTGAATGGAAGCTAAACTAGGATAAAGTGGAGCTAAGTTATAAATAGGTATAAACATAGGAGTTCATTCATTCAGGGAATATGGAACGTTTACTGTATGCCAGGCCCTGTTCTGGGCTCTGAAGATATATCCATGACTAAACCAGATAAAATTCTCTGCCCTTGTAGAACTTACATTCTATATCTATCATAAGGGATGAGATTAGCAATAAACTTACATAAATGCAAGCATACCTATTGGCCAAAAAAAGACACACATTTAAATAGTGTAATTATGAAGGCTATAAAAATTTATTATTGATTTATAGTTATTATATATTGCACTTTTTATATACACAATATATTCACCCTACACATCACAGGAATTCAAAATGTAAGACTATAGAGAAAACTTTATTGACAATTTAAGAGATTCTCAAAGATCATTCTGAGCGTGCTAGATTTTGCCCTTAGGCACAGTCTTTAAAACCTAAATACCTTATAAGTTCTGACTCTGCTGTACCAAAATGAAGAGTCTGAAATTGTTGAACAAAAGGGAACCTACTTTAGGTATTTGAACATGTGAATGATGACATGATGAATCCATGTTCTGTTCGGATTTGTCCAGTAACAGGATTCAGAGACAGTAGATTTACATAAATATTTACAATCAACAGTGGAATTCACATGAAAAATAATTAAAAGAAGAAAAGGTTCATGACTCATTTCTTTTAAAAAACTAAAAGAACTTGATGTCATAAATATTTCTAAGCAATCTTGATTAAAAAGTCTTAAAGAAAAATTCTTAACATATTGGCTTAAGGTTTATGTTGATAAAGAGTTATCATTTTCATATTTTTTTCAGAGAATATTGAAAAAGGACACCAAGTTAGGAAAAATCATTTTAATATTTGGCAGTAATTTTATTTCATACATTAAAAACCAATCATTAACCATGAAAACAATCTTCACTTATACAATGTAAAAAATTTTTCCTTGACAGTGACTAGAAATATTCCATAACCATAAAGCTATAAAGAGAATCATGCCCTAAAGAGCAAGTTAGGGAAGCAAAAATACTAATATCAATGATAAGCACCATGACAGAACTTTTTTGCACTTAGGGCCTGATTGCTTGTGTTTAAACATAACCATGACCAACAGAGAACCAAAATAATACCTTTTTGGCAAAAAAATTAAAAAGGATAAAAATACATACAGAGGTCTGGAAACAGTAAAGAATGCCCACTTTAAAAATAAAATAATAAAATCAATTGTACTTGTTTTTTAAATTAACATGACATTTGCAAAGTATATGTCACTTTTCTTGTTCTTTAGTTTGTTTTATACCATTTAGACTGCTCCATTTTTTGTTAATCTGTTGTCACGCTAAAGTAAACGAGTATATTGAATTATGCAGGTTTGATGTAATGAACCCAAATCTCTGGGGCTAGATCCAGTAGCTACAACAATCTTACTTGCAACTCATTACAACTGGTTGAGATACAATTTATCTACGTAACTTTTTAAAACCCTAGCTAGATGAGATCTTGTGCATGCGTGCACATACAAGTTTGCTAAAGCAGTGTGAGAGAGTGAACACAACTCAGAGGCAAGACACAAAAACAAGTTTACACAGTGGTCCAATTAACCCCTAAAAGACTGGGCAAGCCAGACATTGGATTATTCCCAAAATAAACCTGAGGCTGCGCAATGGGGGAATTGGAGATTCTGTCATCACAATGACGAATCAGTGACAGGTTTGGAAAATAAAGTCAAAAAAGGATGCCTCGGCCACAGCATTCCTATGACACTGCAGGATACGAAGCAGCGACAGCCAATTCTCAGACAGGGATCAGAGGTTGGTAATCCCCTGGATCTGCAGCTAAGGATCCCTGGTAAGTTCCAGAGGGCATGACAGCCTCTGGCAGTGGCTTTCCACCTTCCCCAGGGAGAAATTTCTTAGGGCCTCCAGAGTACAAATGTGGGCATCCCCCTCCTGGTTCCAATGGTTCTCCCACTACAGATACTATCCCTTCCAGAGGCTTGGTTAAAACCATCACTCCCCTTCCACTGCCAATCCAGTCTCAGAAAGAGTCTCCTGCCCCATGGGGTCCCTGAGTTTGAGGTAATGTGCTGTAGAGCAGTAACATAAAAAGTCAGGAGGTCTACTTTGAAACTCAAGCACTCTCCCATGCAACATTAGCCAGTTTTGTTTTCTCAGTAACACTTTTTACTGAGTTTTTCCACACAATTTATAATGTGTAGGGCAAACACACACATAGTTGGAAAATGATACAAAGAGTTTTTAAAGTTCAGTGTTGAAACTCCTTAAGAGAAAGAAAAGCAGACACTACTTTTCCACTTTCTACTTCCTGTCCCTGGCTTCGAGGTAAAAGAATACTAAGGTTCCTATGAAAGTTAAAAGTTCCCTGTCCCTCCACCCACACAACAATACTAGGGAATTCCTGAGCTATCTACCTCCCAAATTTGTGATCCTAACTCTAGGCATGTCTATACAGGTCTCTAACTCAGTTTCAAAATCCACAGAATTTTTGAAACAAAATGACACAGCCGCATTCCTTAAATACCAATCATGAAATCATCATTAAAGACAGAAACTAACCAGAGTATATATACGTACATCAAATAAAACTCCGCCTGTTTTAAAGGTGTTTTATTTGCTCTGTTGAAGTCATGCCTAAGACTCCTTCTAAAAGCCCTTAGGAGGAAGCTCCTAAGGCATTCTACAGTTTGAGACCTTGTTCCAGTTTTGTCAGGTTCTTAAAATTACATGACTTCCTTCACAAAAACCCTCCAAAATGAGCACATTAATGCAAAAACAACTTCATTTATAATTTGGTGAATTTTAGTCACACAAAATAATAATCTAACCTGCCCAAACATGCAACTTCTCTTTTTCTTCCCCCAAGAACTTAATTCCCTTCTTTACAAAATGGTTCTATTTGAAGATCAAGTTAAAATCCACCATATTTCAAGTTAAACTTTGAAGGGTCCACATAATGAAAGCATGATTTGAAATTCAGATTGGCATTTGTTTTTCTGTATTTTCCTATATGTATTCTAAATAAGCTTCCTGGGCCATACTTTTAGAGATAAATTTAAATGATTTTATATTACACTATGAAGTTCTAATAAATTTTCAGTTTATGAGGGTTTATCTCTTAGCTCGATGTCATACAACCTCTATAAAATCAAATCTATGGAAAAAAAATTTTCAAATACAAAACCTTTAGCTCTGTGTCATAAATAAATTTGGGTAAAATCGCAAGCCTTCTACTGAGTCATCTCGACAAAGATGGCCCATCTTCTCTGCGAGCAGCAACCTAGGAATAAAGAGAATAAAACATAATTACTGGTCCATTTAGAAACACAAACATGAGTTGTAACCGAAGGTAAGAGACCTACCCTACCTTTCTTTGGCCAGAAGGACAGACATTCCCACAAGCTTAGCAAATTCTTCTGACGTTAGGGATCCCTTCTCTGACACCTTACAGAAACACACAGCAGAAAAAATGTGATTAATTAGGATACACAGGTACTAATCTTTAGGCCAGATTATATAACAGTCAGTGCTGAATTTTCTACTAAAACCCAAAGAATATTCACACTATTGAACTAAATCTTAACTAAAGTTTTGTTAAAGTTGAACAATACAGAATATAGTAAAGGCTCAGATATCAAAATGAATCCCTCTATAAGGTAACAAAGGCACTACACTAACACCTAAAAAGATTACTCAATATACTAAAAAGAAACATACAACAAATTCTGATTGAGTTCATACCACATGCTCCAGGGAAGAAGTTTAGTCTGAAATATGTGGTAGAAATATCTATAAGAAGTATAGGGACCAGCAGTTAGCATAATGGCTATGTTGCTGAACTTCCAAGTAGTCAACCGTGGTTCAAGTCCCAGACCCGGTGGCTTAAACTCACACCGGGCACGTGTGTGTGCGTGCCCAAGATCCCGAGAGGAGAATGGAGGAGAAGGGATTGCGGCATAGCAATCCCCCTAGGGGGTGATTTCTCTCTTTCTGTCTCTCTGTCTCTCTCTTTCTGGCGAGTGCACGTACCCTGTAGCAAAAACCTCTCCAAAAAAAAAGAAGTATAATAAATGTGAGTTATTCACATTATATAGGCTCACCATAAAGGTTACTAAGACTGCATTGTTTCAAGTATGAGTAGTACAGGCAATTTGGCCAGTAAACTCCAGCTACAAAATAGTCACTTATATTTTTTAAAGCAATGATTTCACAAAACAATTGTGATGTTTTATAATGTGGCTTATGTTGGTGTTGCTGAGGAAAACATTCAGTTACATGTAACATTCTGATTAACAAAGTTAAAAATCAATTCTCAACACTGAGCTTCAATAGAGAAGACAGCACCTCACTAATTCTAATTCTCCTTAATAAGATGTTGAGTGTCAGTAAATTTCAAAAAGCTTTTAATGTATGACTTCGATTAATATTTTTTTGAGAGAGAGAAATTTTTGCTATAGCGCACATGTGCTCACCAGAGAGTAAAAGAGACAGAGACAAAAAGCAAGTCATCCCCCCGCCCCCAGGTGGATGGCCATGCTGCATTCCCTTCTCCTCCATTCTCCTCTCAGGATTTTGGGCACACACGCACATGTGCCCAGTATGAGTTTTAGGCCGTCGGTCTGGGACTCAAAACACAGTCGACTATATGGGAGTCCAGTAATGTAACCATTATCCCATCTGCTGATCCCTTGATTAATATTTATTCTTTGTTAATGACAAACCATATTTAATTTGGCCTCTGAATGTTACTTTTTTAGTCAAGTAAAATTGAAAGGAAATTTTTTCTCAAGTTGCTAAACATCCAGGGCCTCGTGGCAAGCTCTAGTGACTAAAGGAAGCAGGGTTCACATACTGTCTCCAGGGCTGAGGCCACCATTTCCTCTTCCTTATGGGACTGAAGCTCAATTACCATGACGCCGCTGTCAAAAACTCGGAGCCTAAAAAGCAGATTGAGAACAAAGCCATGAAGCATCTAGGATATTCAACGACTAAGGAGGAGCACGTATTTTTGACCCTCCTTTATGTTCAGGTCTGGGGGGCAAAATTAACACAAAACAACATTTGAAACATAATGACCACAAGCAACTATGGCATAACTAAAGAGCTCATGAATTAATAATAAAATTATAAACTATAATCTACACACTAAATAAAATATGTCCAGTTGCTTTTATTCTAACGTTAAGAATAATGAAAATATCATTCACAGCTGAACATCTGCATTCCTGGGTCTTTAGAAACTAACACAAAACATTGAAGGAAGGAAGAGGGACTTGTTATTCTGACCTCATAGAAAAGCCCACATTTTTATCTCATTCCTGAATGGTCAAGTATCTGACTGCTAGCCCTGTTAGGACACACCCAGCCCTGATAAGGATGAAAGCTGGGATGACAGAAGATGCTTGTGGTGCTAAATGAATTCTGGTCATATATAGTATAATTTCAAGAGGGCAGTATTTTGGCTCACTACTTAGGTGATGAATCTTGACTGGGCTTTCCCATCTACCCATGCAGAATGGTGGTTACAGGTAGCAAACATCCTGCAAAGGTTTCTTTACCTGAGAGGTAATTTCAGTGCTTCTAACATCTTGCACGCGTTCACTAAATCTTCTGGTGAGAGCAACTAATGGGGGAGGGGGGAGGGAATAAACTCAGTTTATACTGCACGTTAATAAAGTGAGGCTATGTAAGTAATAACCACTAAAACAAAGGAAGAAATTTAAAATAAAAGTATAAGGCGAGTTATATATGTCATTATAAATTTTACAGTAGCCATATTTAAAAAGTGAAAAGAAACAGGTAAAATTCATTTTCACACACACATATATTTTTTTTATTTAAGCCAATAAACTGAATATAGTACCAATTCAACACATAATCAGTAAAAATTATTAATGTGATGCTGACATTTCTTCATTTTGCTGACATTTCTTCATTTTGTACTTAAAGCACAAAATGAAGAAAGCACTTCATTAAGTCTTAAAACACATCTTGATTTAGAATGACTACATTTCAAGTTCACAGTCATCCCACGTGGCTATGCTTTTGGTCAGGGTAGCCTTACAAATCAGTACAGTGTGGTGGCGACAAGCACAACTTTGAGCCACACAGGGTGGTTCCAGAGGCAGTCCATCTAGAGTCCAAATCCCAGTCAAACCACTATTTCCAGGTGTGGCTTTAGGCAAGTTATTTCATCTTTTTGAGCCTCAATGTCCTTGTCCCCAAATAATCTCTTATATGGAGAGTGAGGGGGACAGTAAAAATAGCTGTATCCGGAACCAGCAGTTAGCGTAATGGCTATGTCGCTGGACTCCCACGTAGTCGACTGCGGTTCGTGTCCCGGACCCGGTGGCTTAAAACTCACACCAGGCACGTGTGCGTGCGTGCCCAAGATCCCGAGAGGAGAATGGAGGAGAAGGGACTGCGGCGTGACCATCCCCCCTGGGGGGTGATTTCTCGCTTTCTGTCTCTATGTCTCTCTCTGTCTGTCTGGCGAGCGCACGCACCCTATAGCAAAAACCTCTCCAAAAAAAAATAGCTGTATCACTGAGTCACTGGAGAGATAGATGAGGTAGCACATACAGAGCACCTAATGAATAGTAAGAACTCAGTGATGGCAGTTATGATGACAACTCAAATAAAAACACAGAGCAGAGGCTTAACCTGTCAGACGGGGATGAGGGCTGAAAAGACACACATGTGAATCATTGCATGGTGGTGACTGCTGACACCAAAGGACCGTATTTGATTTCTGGGGCACATCGAGCACCTGAACAGACCTTGGAGGCCAAGGATATCTGGGAGGAAGAGCAGCCACTGCTGATGCACAGCCAAAGGAGCAGGTGGCTTTCCCTCTACATTACCTACAAGGCAATCTGCATCCAACTGATTTCATTTGAAAGAGCTAACTAGTGCAAGAAGAAAGGGCTTCCTGTACAACCTTATTCATCACAAAACAAATACAGAATATGAGGGCTGAAAGGTACTACTCAGCCCAAAACCCTTACTTTTTAAGATAAGAGGACCGAGTCCCAGAAAGGTTGATAGCTACTCAAGGTTACTCTGCAAATCACTGGCAAAACCAAGAAAAGAATCTATTTCTGAGTTCTCAGGACAGTATTCTTTTCATTGCATCACACTGCTTCTCAAAATAGCTTTCATATTCACAACCCTTCCTCAAATTGTATTCACTATAGGGGAATTTGTATTATATCAAGAAAAGTCTATATTTAGTTAAAAGGATATCTAAATATTCTATTCTTACTTCCATTCCTCGAGCTCGGTTTACTAAACAATACACCTCCGTGAGTGACATTATTCCTCCTCGTTCCTGTTAGAATGTAAAATTTAAAAAAAATATAATTAGCAACAGTTAGTACTTACTAACAGAAACCATAATCAGAGCACAATCAGACATCAGAAAATTCCTTAAGAAACTTTTAAAAACCTATATTTACACACAGGAGAAACTATTCTGATACTATGAGGCATTTTAAATTTAGTATTTGGAATTTCGAAGTTTAACATTACTGGTTTATCATTTACTGGAATGAAAAGCAGGACTCTATACCATGTTTCAAAAAGTACACTTAAATGTTTTGATTCCAGCAAATAAGTGAAGAATAAAGTATAGAATTAAATAGAATATCATGAGTTTGCAACCGTTAATAAAGTAGCAGATCTGGGGAATGACTCTCAGTGGCTGCTAATATCACCAAAGACAACCAGACATTATGAACCTTCTGACGGAAGTGTCCAACACTCTGTATAAAACACTGTCGGAAAAACAAAACAAAACAAAACAAAACACAATAAATCTGTACTTCTAACTATTAGTTTACGAGGAAGCTTGCTTACATACAAGTCATGATGAAATCCAGACTACGAGACATTATAGGATACACTAGTTTCTTCAGTAAGTTAACTGGATAAGTTGAGAGGAGAGATATAAGAAGGAGAAACCCATGGAATTAAAAATAAGTCAACCTGAGAGACAAATTGACCAACTGGAGAAAATCTTGATTTGAACAGACCAACTATAAGAGAAAATATAAACACTAAATAGACATTTGAGGGTATTATGAAACTATTTTAATTTTTTAGGTATGAAATGCTATTATAGTTGTGTTTAAAGGAGTCTATCATTATAGTTACATGATTTACAGATAAAATTATGTGATGTCTGGGATTTGCTTCAAAAATCACTTTGAGAGGAGGCTGGTTTATAGACAAACCAGGATATTGACCATATGAGGATTCATTATATTATTTAATTTTGCTATATGTTTGTTTTTTGGGGGTTTGTTTTGTTTTGTTTTTGTTTTTTTTGGAGAGGTTTTTGCTATAGGGTGCATGCTCTCACCAGAAAGACAGAGAGAGACAGAGAAACAGAAAGCGAGAAATCACCCCCCCCCCGGGGGGGGGGGGTGGCCACACCGCAATCCCTTCTCCTCCATTCTCCTCTCAAGATCTTGGGCACGCACACACATGCGCCTGGCATGAGTTTAAGCCACCCGGTTTGGGACTATAACCGTGGTCTACTATATGGGAGTCCAGCGACATAGCCATAGCCATTACGCCAACTGCTAGTCCCAAAGTATTTCTTAGTACAAGTGCTTTAATAAACTTTTAATGCCTGAATACTGTTAGAAGATGAGTCTGTATTATGGAATTACTTATAATACATTATATAGTGAAAATTAGATCTATAGAAATATATCTATTAAAGATTGTATATTTCCTTTTAAAATAAGACTTATCAGATATATATAGGAAATTATAGATAAATGAAATATAAATTAAAAACAATTTAGAAGTCTATGGACAAAGAATTATTAATAAATATACTAAACTAATTTAATATTCTTCAAAGAAAATATAACCTATGTCAGTTAATACTAACCACTTCATGCAAGGAGTTATGTTCTTGTTAAGATTTCTGATGACATGAGAATAATTTAACATAGTTTTCTATGAACACTCAGGTTTGAGTTTTTACCTCTAAAGGTGCCTGCAATATTCCTGCCAGCTGTTTGGCCAGCTGCATGTGGTACTGTGTGCCTGAGCCGTAGGTTTCCCTGGTAACCGGGTTAGCTATTCCCATGCTCAACAGGTAGGATTTAAATCTGATGGTCTATAGTAAGAGAAGAAAATGGACAAAAAGTCTAAGTAGAATTATTCTCTCTAGCCCAATATTTGAAATCCTTCCTTCATAAATTCAATTCTACTCTATTATTTCAATATACATACCTATTCTTCTACTATACTTTTATGCTGTGAATTATAAGGGAGTAGAATTCTCATAGTCCCTTGCATAGATCTAATTCTCCTTTCCTCTTCTATCCTGGACTCTCATACTCCATTTACATCAAAAGTTGGATATGAGAAGAGATTAGGTAACAATTATTACTTTTTTTCTTTTTTGCCAGAGGGTATAAGCACCCACCAGGTAGGCAGACAGAGAGACAGAGAGTAGAAGGACAAAGCACTCCCAAATGGGCATGGTCACCACAATTCCTTCTCCATCTCTCTATCCTGTCTGGATTTTGGACACTAACATACATACACCTAGTGTGTTTTTCAAACTGCCAGGGCTGGGACTCAAACCATGCAGCCAGCCATGTGGGATCCGGCTCCCTTAACCACTGAGCTGGCCCATACAACTATGCTATACTTAACGCCAACCAAATGATACAACCAAACTTAACACCAACCAAACTTAATGCTAACCAAATGATACAACCAAAAACTTAGAAAGGAAAATGGCTGTGACCAGATTACAGACAAATTTAATAAAACAGACATCAAACTTAGGGATATATATAAAACAGCCAGTCCTTAGGTATTTCAATATCTTATTTCTACACTCAAAGAAAAGACATTGAAATAACCTGTACTGCTACTGGAACTAACAACATTTTTATGGTTGACTTTTTTATAGTGCTTTCACATACGTTCAAGTCTTAAAAGAGAGAGAGGAAAAAAAAAATAAAAAAAAAAATAAACTACAGTAAGAAAGCAAACCGGTAAGCCACAAAAGCCTCTTTGTGTTAGTTATATAATCTATTAATAGTTTCTACTTTCTTAAAAAAGCAACCCATTTACCTCATCTTCTGTGATGTCACCTTGTTTGTCTTTAATTTTGTTAGCGATCGATTTTGATAACTCCACCATTTCCTTAGCCTGTCAAAAGAAAAGTGAAGAATGAAAAGAAATAATGTCCCAAAATATCTGCTAAAAATATTTTTTCATTATATCATAATTGGTATAAATTAAATAAGCATAAACAATAGATACCTTGATCATTAGTTTGCTGAGGTCTTCAAAAGCCTGTAATGAGAAATAAGTTTTGTTGAAATCTCTCTGGACAACTGAAATTTGTTTGTTTGTTTGTTTTTAATTTGCTATAGGGCATCTGTACTTACTGGAAAGACAGAGAGAAAAGAACACAGAGAGAGGGGAAGGAAAATGAGAAAGCACCTTCCAAGGAGAATGGCCATGCCACAATCCCTTCTCCTCCATTCTCCTCTTGGGATTTTGAGCATTCATAACACGTGCCCTTGCCCTGAGATTTTTTTCAAACCACAGGGTCTAGGACTTGAATTGTGCAACTGGCCAAGTGAGATCTAACTGCCTTAATTAACCACCATGCCACCAGGTGGCCCAGAATTGAAAAGTTTTAAAGCAATGAAGCACCCTCTACTTCCTTCCCATGATAAAAATTTATAAAATTTTCTTACTAATATCAATTTTTAATGAAATAGACAAGTAATAAATGTCCCTTATACTAAAAATTCAGTTTAGTTATCCATAAATTTTAAAAAAAAAAAACCTTTTCAAATTTTCAAAGAGAAAATAGTTATTACTAGCAGACCAAAGGTGATATAGATAACAGTTCAGAAAATAGTATTTACTGTTATTTGACACAATTAAGAAAATCTGTCACTTGTTTTTCCTAAAAGCATTTCCTGGTATAGGGTCAAAACTCAAAGGCATTATTAAAGCTTTCCTAGTTGAAAATGACAATGTACAGCTACAGGAACTTTTTTGGGCATAATTTTTACTTTTAAGGTGTGATTTAACTGAAACAGCAAGCCTCAATCTTTGACTATTTACACATTACACTTAAAGCTTCCGATATGGTAGACAACATCAAAGAAAATAATTCACATACCACCAAAATGCATCTAAATAAAAGCCATCAATTGTTTAATTAATTGTTTAAAGAATTATTTTATGTAGCTTTATTTATTTATTTAAATTTGACCAGAGAGGGACAAAGCAAGGGGGGAGAGAGAGAGAGAAAGTGAGAAAACAAGTCCCAGGCCTGGGACTCAAACCATGGTCGGCCATGTGGGAGTCCAGCACCTTAACCACCATGCCACCTGCTGGCCCCTATTGTTTAATGTATTAAACAGCAAACATCCACTTCAAAGACCTTCTCAAACCTAATCAGACATATTTATAATTATTTCAAGTTACCAAAAAATATACTGCCAGTGCAGAGTATCCTATCCAGTTGTGTGTACAGATATTATTTTTAAAAACCAAATAGCATTTTTAAAAAGCACATATTTATCGGTCCACACTGGGGTCCAACAAATATACTAGTAGCTCTGATCAGTTTGCACCCATCTGCAGGAAAGTATTCCCCACCTGCGAAAGGATTTTGCTAAAAGAATAGTGTTGTGTAAGATTCTGATGGCCAGCTCACTAAGGCTAATACTGAAAACAAAGGGGAATGTGCACACACCTAACAGGAACTTCCTCAGATAAACAAAAGGCTTAAACACTGGATTCTTATCAGCAAAAGCCAGCAGATGCAGGAAACCCTTTGTGGGAAACTCTGGGCACTAGCTCTGAAACCAAGGCAATACTAACATTTCAATGAAGGGCATGTCCCACATCAACCTAGTTTTCAAAAATCAAACATTTTACACACTTATGATTTTTACTTTGAATATTTAAAATATTAATAGATTTAGTAATAGATTTTACCTGCATAGAGAAACCTAATAAGACAATACCTTAAGAATTGGTAAATGGGAAATCATTTTACTGTATTAAATTTTCATAGAAAATATGTAAAAATAAGAGCAAGTCCACATATGATACAAAAGTTAGCCCTATTGCTTATAAACACAATTAAAAAATAAATATAAACACTTAAGTGCCTTAAAAGAATTATTTATATGTTTCAAGTAATTTTAAAACACAAACTTCTATTTCTTTCATTATTATAAAACTTGAAATGAGCTATCAAAACAATGAGTGGAGAAACTACCTACAATAAAAATTAAAGCAAAATAGATACACATACCTATTCTACTATTTTATCTGCCAATTTATAGAACCTTCTATCTCTCTACCACATCTGCTGTCAAATTTAAACTCCAAGTTTGAGAGAATGTTATCTTTTTCTTTAATAAAACCATGGGGTACTCTCCTAAGCTGACTTACAGCATTACTGATTTTTCAGTCATTACTTTGTTTATTAGGTTCAATAACTATTAGTATACTCCTGAATTTTCTGGGTTTTTTTTTTTGTTTTGTTTTGTTTTTGTTTTGTTTTGGGTTTTTTTTGGAGAGTTTTTCACTATAGGGCGCGTGCGCTCGCCAGACAGACAGAGAGAGACATAGAGACAGAAAGTGAGAAATCACCCCCCCAGGGGGGATGGTCACGCCGCAATCCCTTCTCCTCCATTCTCCTCTCGGGATTTTGGGCATGCATGCACACGCGCCCGGCGTGAGTTTTAAGCCACCAGGTCCGGGACACGAACCGCAGTCAACTACGTGAGAGTCCAGCGACATAGCCATTACACTAACTGCTGGTTCCCCTGAATTTTCTGTTTTAATACTCTTGAACCTGTGTTTCTGCACACTGAGTCCCTCTTCTGGGATTCCTCTTATCTCTGCTGGTCATTTGCTAAGAACTGGTCTCTTTCTGACCTTGACTTTCGTTCATCTCCTCCTGCTACCAAGCCAGATTCTTTGACCCCAACAGGAACTAGGGGCCATGTTATGTGTCCCTGATGCCACTTCTGTTTTCCTCTCATGGGGCATTTCTCACATGGTAGCTCATGCCTGTTTGCCTGCCTGGCACATGACCACGGTATCCACAGCCTCTGGTGCAGTGGCCAGTACACGGCAGAGAGCAAGGACAATCTGCTGAATAAACCAGTGACGTGCAAGACAAAGCACAATGCTTAAGTAGACACCATGAAAAGCAGACTGAAACAGAATAACTTATTTAATAAATTAAAAAAAACATTATTTTAAACATAATACCAAGTTAGTATGGCAGCACTCAGAAAAAGGAATACAAATAATGCAAAACCATAATAGTTCAATGCCCCATGCCATCTCTCAAAGTGCTGACACAAAGAAGATGACAATGGATGTTGCTGAAAGAGGACAATGACAGCACCTTCTGGTTGGCAAAAAGTAGTGATGATATAATGTACTGTAACAATTTGATCAACTGGACTGGGGAGAAATGTTCTCATATTGAAATGTTCACTTTGTAAGCTAAATAATGTGATTGAATGTATATTAAAAAAATAAAAAAAAAAAAGAGTCCTGGATTCTTATCCCCCAGTTACAAATAGAGGCAATTTCTTCTCTGGATAACAGGAACTGTTTTAAGGCTAAAATGTTGGAATTTTATGGGGACAGAGGATTCTGAGCAGATGGTGGCTATGACAGCATAGCCTTTTAATCTCTCCAACTCATAACCCAGAAACAGGGCGACTACATCTCAAAACCAAAAACCCATGTTCAGAACATAAAACAAAACTAAATGTCAAGGGACCAGCAGTTAGCATAATGGCTATATCGCTGGACTCCTACATAGTTGACTGTGGTTCGAGTCCCAGACCCGCTGGCTTAAAACTCACGCCTGGGAACATGTGCATGCCCAAGATCCCAAGAGGAGAATGGATGAGAAGGGATTGCAGCATGGCCATCCCCCCTAGGAGGTGATTTCTCGCTTTCTGTCTCTCTGTCTCTGTCTGTCTGGCGAGCACACGCGCCCCATAGCAAAAAACCTCTCCAAAAAAAAAAAAAAAAAAAACAAAAACTAAATGTCAAGAGACTGGCAAAGGAGCTAGATGGTGGCAATATGGTAATGCAACTAGAAGGACACAGGAAAGATCCTAGGTTTGAGTCCTGAGACCTCCCAGAGCACATCAGACATCATCAGGCATGTACACATACATGTGCCCATGATGTGGGCAGACTAGGATGGGGGGTGGATCTGGGTGTAGAGACCCTGTTGGGGGTGTCTGTCTTTCTCTCTTTCTCTCATGAAACAAAGAAAAAACTTCTGGAGGAAAAAAAAGAAAAGAAGGAGCAGAATAACATGGTACAGACAATGAATGCATGTGTGAAAAACATCCTATGAATTAGATCATGATATAACCTTTTACTTCAAAATAAGCTAAAAGATATTAAGATGGAGATTTAAGCTATGAAAGGACAATATAAATCAGAAATGAAGTGATGGAATTCAGGAAAGAATTAAGAAATAAAAGAAAAAATCATTTCAAAAATAAAGGTTACACTAGACATCACACAACAGTAAATAAACACAACAGTAAATAAACACAACAGATAAAATCTTAAGAAGAAGGTAAAAGAGAGCAAAGTTTTCTAAATAAGAAAGAAATAAAAGAGATTTCAACAAGCATTTGAGGAACCAAAAGATGGTGTAATAGTTACGTCACTGGACTCTCACATGGCTGACCACGGTTCGAATCCCAGACCCAGTGGCTTGAAAATCATGCCAGGTGCGTGTGCGTGTGTGCCCAAGATCCCCAGGAGAAGAATGGAGAAGAGACTGCCGCATGGCTATCTCCCTGGGGGGTGATTTCTCCCTTTCCGTTTCTGTGTATGTCTGTCTCTCTGGAGAGTGCACACACCCTATAACAAAAAAACTTTAAAAAAAAAAAAGCATTTGAAAGAAAGTCATGATGAAGACAATGAAGTTGTAACATATAGCTAATATGAGTCCCAGAAGAAAAAAAAATTAAAGCAATTATTGAAAGTTATAATATAGAAAACATCCCTGAAATTAAAAATTAAGGAAACTATACATTGACAAAACACATTGTGTACCTGAGAATAACAACCCAGGATGACTAACATAGATAGATTCCAGTAAAATTACTGGGCTTTAAGGAAAAAGAAATAAATAATTATTTGTCTAGGAAAAACAGCAAGTGACTTTTAAGGGGGAAAACAGAGTATCATCATCCTTTTATTTTTATTTTTTATTGTTTAGTCTTTGCTATAGGGCATGTGTGCTCACCAGAGAGGGAAAGTGAGAAATCAGCCCTCAGGGAGAATGGCCATGCCACAATCCCTTTTCCTCTGTTTTCCTCTCAGGATTTTGTACACACTCACATGCATGCACATGTACCCAGCATGATTTTCAAACCACTGGGTTTGGGACTCAAACCATGCAGGTGGCTATGTGGGATCTAGCTGCCTTAACCACTATACTACTAGTTGGCCCAATTATCATCATTTTTTGACAGCAACACTTCATGCCAGACCAAGAAAATGGAAGTAATATATTGAAGGCATTCAAGGAAAGAAAATGTGAGCCAAGGTTTTTAAATCCAGCAAAGCGGACTTTCACATATAAGGAACACAAACATGCCAGATTCCAAGAATACTGTCTCCATGAGCAATTCCTGGAAAATCTGAAGAATGAGGTTCAGACATCCAAAACGACAAGGGGGAGATCAGCATAAAGACAGGTAGTACTAAAAACAGAGGTGCTTGGACTAATAGTACTGAAACTAAATGAGAGCTGGAAGGAAAGAATATACACAGTGGCTGACCACTCAGTTGGTGCAGATTCGGTACACTTCTTTTTTAAATGTGGGAAGAATGGGGAGAAGACATATTAAAAAATTCCTTTAAGGGGCCGGCAGATGGCTTGGCGGTTAAGGGTGCTGGACTCCCACATGGCTAACTGCGGTTCGAGTCCCGGACCTGGCAGCTTGCACGCGCGCGCTCTCTCTCTCTCTCTCTCTCTCTCTCCCCCCTTCTGGTCAAATTGAAATAAATGAGTGAATGAATAAATAAAGTTAACTAAATAAATTTAAAAAAAAATTCCTTTAATTGTTTAGTAATTATTTGCAGTATCACCCCAAGTTTGAATAGGAAGGATCAATATGATCCCATGAAGCACTTTGATTAACAACAAAAATCCCTCCCCACTTAATATATACGAATGTCCGCACTCTATAACTGAAACTGACGGGCTAAAGGATGTACAAACACAAGAGGTGGATGTGAATGCCAGATGTGGTGTGTGTGGAGCAGTGGGGCCTGGGGAAGAACATTTGGAGGAGGGATACGAAGACAGCATTGTTGAGACAGAGAGGTAGTGTTGTTATATTTTGATCAACTTGACCGGGAAGAAGTGTTCATATACTGAAATGATCACCTTGTAAGCTAAATAATGTGACTGAATGTATTAAAAATGTAAATAAAAAAAATCCCAATTCTGCCAACTGGAAAGACCTAGAAATAAAAATCAGCTCAATAGTGATAGATATTCCTAGCAGGCAGATTGTGGTTTTTCTAAAACCACACTAAAAGAAACCAGAACTTTTCAGAAAAATGGTTGATTCTAGATCTGAAGCAGGAAATGTATAAGGTAGTCCTGAAACTTCTGTCATACCAGACAGTGGAGAAGTTATCAAAGTCAACCAGGTCATGTCAATAGCATTCTGCGGCCAATGTGAAAAGCCTCCCACTAGTCAAAGTTGGAATAATTTAAGCTTCAATAGGATTTTTTAAAAAAAAAAATTTGTAAAGAACTGTCTATTTAATTTTATCATTTTTAAAATTTTTAAAAATTTGACCAGAGAGAGGGAACCAGCAGTTAGCGTAATGGCTATGTCGCTGGACTCCCACGTAGTCGACTGCGGTTTGTGTCCCGGACCCGTTGGCTTAAAACTCACGCCGGGCGCTTGTGCGTGCGTGCCCAAGATCCCGAGAGGAGAATGGAGGAGAAGGGCAAATTGCAGCGTGGCCATCCCCCCTGGGGGGTGATTTCTCGCCTCTGTCTCTCTGTCTCTCTTTGTATGTCTGGCGAGCGCACACGCCCTATAGCAAAAACCTCTCAAAAAAAAAAATTTGACCAGAGAGAGAGGGAGAGAGAAAGCAAACCCCAGGTCCTGGACTCAAACTGCAGTCAGTCATATGGGAGTCCAATGCCACCTGCTGGCCTGCTTCAATAGGCTATTAATTGTAGTTGATTAAAACTCATCAAATTCGTTAAAATTTGTGAATGCATGGAGCCGGCAGGTGGTGTGGTGGTTAAGGGTGTTGGACTCCCACACGGTGACCATGGCTAGTCTCGGACCTGGCAGCTTGCCTTCTCGCTTTCTCTCTCTCTCTCACTCTATCCCTCTCTGGTCAATTAAAATGAGTAAGCAAATAAATAAAGTTAAATAATTCTTTTTAAAAAATTTGTGAATGCATAATAACACGTTAAATGAAACCTAAATAGTCACCATCAAAGGAAGACAAGGAACAAATTATTATCCAGATGATAAAGGAAAATGTAATTATTCTGTCCTCTCTATAGGAATGGAATCACTAAGTATCCAATTAATAGATGAAAAGCATTTCTTTATTTTTTTTCTAAGTTTATTTCTTCCATGAACAAGAGATATGGAGAGAGACAGAGACAGCACCCCTGACAGAGTCCTGATGCCACTATCTACCCCTAGCATTTGTAAAAATCTAAGGTCATTTTTATATAAACATAGAAAAATCCTGATATGTGTAGATGTACTGACTAATTACAGAACCTAATGTACAACTGGTTTTCTCTCCCCTACACTTGAATTTCCTCACACATGATGATGCTTCAGAAACAGTGATGCCCATGTTCAGGGCTGTCTCAGTAGAAGTGATGGGCTGAGTAGTTAGATCCATGTTACTGTGCCTAGTCCCTCAGTGGTCATCAGCATAAAACTGTGCAATGTCTGGCCAGGGACAGTGGCCATAGAACACCATTTTTCTCTCAATTAAGTTAACCAAACGCCTAAATAATTATACAAAGAGTCTTGAACTCATTAGGAGTATCCTCTGATTTATTCCATCTAGACTTTAAAATTAATAAACAAAATTCAGGGACCAGCGGGTGCCGTGGTAGTTAAGGTGCTAGATACTCCCATATGGCTGACTGCGGTTTGAGTCCTGGACCTGACGGCTTGCTTTCTCCCTTTCTCTCTCTCTCTCTCTCTGGTCTGGTCAAATTAAAATAAAAGAATGAATAAATAAAAAGTTAAATAAATAATTCTTTTAAAAATAAATAAAATTCTATGATGTTTTGTCACAGAAAACAAATGTGTACTTCTTTTTCATTACTTTTTAGAAAAAGCTTTTAAAACATGTCTTGATTAAATTATGTCAACCTGAGAAAGACCTATTATAGGAAATAAGAGACTGTGTAGCTTCAGGAAAACTAAACACATTCCAAGTTACAGAAGAGAATTGGTTATAACTATACCCAAAAGAATATACATAGATGGCTGAAAAAGATGACAGACCAGAGTTTTTTAAGAGTTACCTCAGAAATGTTTTTGTCAGTTTCTTTTCTCTTTTCTTCTAGTTTCCTTTCAATACCTACAATTCCTACAGCCCTTATTCTTCCTGGCTGAGGAAAAAAAAAAAAGTAGAATGTAAAACATACAAAATAGGAAGGAAGCAAAGTCTTTTGTAACCCACCACATTGTGTTTTCAATGGTGGGAAGGAACCCTCAAAGAACCAAAGAAAAACAGCACATAATAATAGCTAGTTCCTTCCAAAACATTTGTTTATTTCCATATATAATGATCTTTAAACCATTTTTAAAAACCTAAATACACAATAAATGGTATATTTTACTCTATATCTTAGATATAAATTGAGTTTCCTATTCATTTTTATTCTTTGGCAAGCTATTATGTATTAGATATTTTCTAGGATTTCAAATGTACAAACAGTTAATAATTAAAATGTTGGTACTTGACAGTTACTACAATCTACTTTCACACATTTGAGTGCCTGTCTATAGTTGGTGATTAATTTCGATTGGACTGGAAAATGTCACTCAGCTATACCATCTATTCTCTCCAATGCCATACTAATTATAAAGAACAGAACTCAATGAGTGTACTCTGCAACTTCTACCACCCAGAAAACTACTCTGATAATCAAGTCAGTCATTTATATTTACTAGGAATCTTCTATCTATAAAGCACTAATGTAGATGCTATGGATATAAAATTTTTATCAAAACACCTTATTCTGCTTTTGGCAAGTTCTATGATCAGAGTCTTTTTCTTCATCAAGATCTAAAGTAAGAGCTGAAAAAAAGTGGATTTAGCAAACAATTTTTGGAATACCTGGGATCCTTTATTTGTTTGTAAAGACTGGGAAACTGGCATATTCTCCCATCTTCTCTGTGTCATTTCCTCAGATAAACGCCTGTAAAACTGTTACACATACATACACTTTAAATGAAGTAGTCAGGTTGTGGCATCCTCATACAAAGCATTACTTAACATCACTCTAATATAAAGACTGGAATAACAAACGTAGAATTCTCAGAGACATCAAAGTAAGTCAAAGGAAGTCCTTTTCTTGGATCAACTTCAGAAAGCACCAAAAAAAAAAAGAAAGAACAAAGAAGGAACTGACCTTCTACATAAAGTGGGCTATTTTCAACAAAGAGATGAGTGACAATGAAATAAGTAGACTTAAACAATCCCACATATGTGAATTGTTTTCAATCTATAATGAAACAAAATCAGTGCCAGGAAAACATACAATTATTTTCCATGAAGGAAGTAGAGAATAATTTGTTTAGTTAAATTTTTGAAACCAAAAATTAAGGTCAAAGCATACCTATGCTCACACATACACACGCACACGCACGCACACACACACACACACACACACACACACACACAAATTATGTTTTTCAACTATGGCAAGAATAACTTCAGTAAGTCATTTATATTTGCTTAGTAATTACTGTGTGAGGAGCACTGGGTAAGACACTATAGAAAAAAAGCATCATCTTTAATTCTGATGGGGGGGGTAAAGAGATACTTGTGAATGTCTAATACTTATACAGCAATTTAACCAGAACATACAAACTTTTACACTGCAGAATATGTACTTAAGTGATCAGATCTGTACAGAGTTCATCAAGATTGACTGCCTGTTTAAGGCTGGTGAGTTTTTAGATACTGTGGTAGTTTAACATTTCATGGCATTTATACTCTGTTCTTTTAACCAAACTAGACCATTGAAAACTTTACTAGCAGCCCAAATGGAATGATGTAGTGTATTTTTAGCCTCTGCTTCCTCCTTGTGACCACATCTTCTGTTTTCCACTTCCACTAAAACCTAGACTTCACACTCCTCATTCTCTGGGTAAGGATCATGACATAATAAAAACGTTTTTGTAAAAATAGAGTGAAACTTGGTATGTTGTATAATATTACCTTCCATCATATTAACAAACCACAACAAACTTGCACACACACAGACACATATTTTCCTAGTCCACTTTTATTAATACAGAAACTTACTTCAATCTGGCCATGTTCTTTGAAGGAGAGTTTGATGTAGGAGTTCTTACTACTCTGGAATGGGCCAGGTTCTTTGTTAGGAGGAGCTGGATGAAGATGAACCACTATTTTGGCACTGAAGAAAGAGTAAATGTGATATATTTAATTGCCCTTTAAAATCCACTATTATAAGATTCATAACTTTAATATATTTCAAATTGTTTTTAAAATTCATGTAGAAACAAAGAACACCCTAGAAAGCATGCTTTTAAAGTTTGTTATTAACTCAGTATTCATGAAGCTTTAAAACATATTTCTATTTAAAGCTATGAACAAAAAAGTTTCAAGGTTTAGAAATAAAAATGTGATTTTAGAAAGTAAGTTCAAAATGAACTTACAAAATTTTTAGTGGTTTATGTTTAGGGTTTTTCATCTACTCAGTCATCCTCAAAGGTTATAAGGGAGCCTATTATTTTTGCCAAAGCATGCTACTGTACTCATTTGAAAACAAAATATGAAAACTTATCAGTAAAACTGGTCAGCTGCTATTTTATTAAAACTCCATCCAAAACTAACATTCTACAGTGTCATTTGTTGGAATATGTCACTTGATCAACAGCAGGATCTAGAAAGATACCTAATAACAAAAACAATTCTCAAAATACTATTGCCCTAGGAACACAAACATCCATTTCTTTATGACTACTGTTATCTTCCATGCTATTAAAAATATCACTGTGTTAGTTCAGCTTTGTAAGTCTGTTTTACTCTTTTTTCTAACCTGCCCAGTAAGCAATCTTATGAAAAGATTAGGGAAACTAAAAAAACTCATAGTCCAAATATCCTGGATACATGGTTTAGAGCTTTTTCTTTATGATCTCATTATAGATACATCTATTGCTCAATTTTACTTTTTTTTCTTTGGGCCCATATGGTTGCCTAAATATCACTGTCAATTTAAAACACCATGCATTGAGCCTCTTCAGTATATCAAATGTTTTCATTAACAGGGCCAGCCTCATTAAGAATCTTCATATAACCTTTCGTGGTGAACATCTTTAAGTCTCATAAGCACAGAAACTACAAGTAGAACCATTGGACTGTTATAAACACCAAGTAGAGCAACTATAACAATTATATAGGGTGACTGAACAAAAGCACTTCACAGTCTAAAACTATACCTCAGCCTTATTATCAGAGTCTATCAAAAGGAAGCCCAATAAAAAGCTTAAAAAGTACAAAGAAAGATATAAAAGTTATAAAACTTAAAAGTTTGAAAATTTAATGTTTGGGCCAGTAGGTAGTGTGGTGGTTAAAACACTAGACTCCTACATGGCTGATCCCAGTTTGGGTCCCGGACCCAGTGGCTTGCTTTCTCACTTTCCCTCTCTCTCTCTTTCTGTCTCTCTCTAGTGAGCATGTGAGCCCTGTAGCAAATTTAAAAATAATAATAATAATAATGAATGAAATTAAATAAATTCTTTTTTAAAAATTTTAAGTTTAAGAAATAAAGGTTAAAACTTCCAAAGCAAATATGAAAAAGTCCATGCCAATTTTTCATACATTCTTTTACTTAATCATATTGTTGGTATATTTCATCAAATTTAAAATTCATGAAATGAAAGGAGTATCTTAAGTTTAGAAATGTTAAAGGATAAAAAATATATATCTTTAAATCAATATAATATAGTAATTGTTTGGAGGGAGGGGTTGAGAACAAATGAGAGTATTTGAGAAAAGTGAATTTGGCATATTACTGAATTCCTCCTCACTGGAGAGGTTTAAAAAATAAGACACTAATGAGAAAGCAAATATTTTAAATATTTTGCTATAGAGTTTAGATTTCCTTGAACACAGCATAAAATGATCTGGACTATCATTAGGGTTTTGTTTTCTTGAACTCAGTGAGAGAAAATTGACAAGGTAGAGAATACAAATTATAGAAATTATTTACTCTAAAAATCTATGGCTTACCAATCTTTTCAAAATATTGGTTAGTTTCTTTTATGTTAAATAAGCAATTTTTTATGGTGGCTATAGCATTCGATTAAGACATTTATTGCATGTCCAGTGAAGTTCAGCTTTTTTTTTTAAAGAATTATTTAACTTTATTTATCCATATATTTATGTACTTTAATTTGACTGGGGGTGGGGGCGGGGAGAGAGAGAGAGAAAGTGAGAAAGCAAGCCGCCAGGTCTGGAACAACTCGAATTGCAGTTGGCCATGTGGGAGTCCAGCACCCTTAACCATGCCATCTGCTGGCCCTCAGTATGTCTTTTAATAATTATTTATTTTATTTATCCATTTACTTATTTTTTTAATTTGGCCAGAGAGAGACAAAGAGAGGGAGCATGAGAAAGCAAGTCACCAGGTCCAGGACTCGAACCATGGTTGGCCATGTGAGAGTGCCCAGTGCCTTAGCCACCACGCCACCTGCTGGTCCCGCAAAGTTCAGTATTTAACTTATAATGAAGTATCTATTTATGCTAAACCTAAAGATGGGCCTACATAGAAAAAAAATTTTCATCAAATAATATTTGTTTATCAGTCTCTTCAATTACATGGACTTACAACAAAGAGCCCAATTTTTAGTATACTTGAATAAACAGGAACATCTAAACATACATCTTTGTACCACGGTGGCTGCATCTCCTGGTTTGCCTGGGAAAGCCTCATTTTATGCTTGCTGCCCTGGCTTGATTATTAATCACATCCTCTATTAATAATATAAATGTCCTATTTGAGACAATAATTATTCTGATATTCTGGTTACTCCTGCAATCTGAACAAGTCAAACTTCAGATATAAACTTAATGATCAGCTAGACATAGGAACAAAATCAGTAATTTTTTTTAGATGGATTAGTTTTGGTTTTATGTACTAATGATAAATGTATAGACATGTAAAACCAAAGTATCTATGGAAGTATATATACTGATAGCTGAGTCACACTTCCTTATTATGACCCTATATAGTAAGGTCACGAATACGAGGATATTATAGTAAACCTTAAATCCTGCTTTAAGAATGACTTCATACATCAATGATGCTAAGGTAGGACACTACCTGCATAAAGGGCTTCCTGACCAAGAGCATGACAGAAAATGTTTTTTTTTAATTATTTATTTAATTTTATTTATTCATTCATTTATTTAATTTGACCAGAGAGAGACAGAGAGAGAGAGACAGAAAGAGAAAGTGTGAAAGCAAGCCACAAGGTCCAGGACTCAAACTGTGGTTGACCATGTGAGAGTGTCCAGCCCCTTAACCACCATGCTACCTGCTGGTCCCCATAAACTGTGTTTTTTTTTGTGAATAAAGACAAATGTATAGACCTGACCTCTTCCCAATTCCAGCTGCCTGTTCTTCAATGAACACAATTTGGGAAAGAGGAATGGCCATGCAGCACTCCTAGGAGGAAATCAATAGAAAACAAGATGACTTAGCTTATTAGAAACATCAACAGTCTAAGGCATAAATTATCAAAAGGGGCACTATCACCCCAAAGATTTGTTCCTGGGGACCAAGAAAGCCAGATATTGTGTAGTTAGCCGTTTTACAAGGGTGAAAAAAAAGTACATAGTTTATCTGTAGTATTAAAATTTGATTGCAGGGGGGTTAGAAAAATAAAAACATGAGGTGAAATAGCTTATCTTACTGGCAACACTGAAATAAATGTTTATGTACTTCCAATTTGGAGTTCTGGTATAAAAATATCAGTGCTATATATGTGTAACTTGCTGTCCCTGCCTAGTAATTTAAAATGGTTTGTGGAGGAAAGGGGACAGTACTCTTGAGTAACTTCAAGGAAGTTCTTAACATCCTTAGGTAAAAGCATGCACTCACAGCAGACCTATCCTGCTGATTCTCAATGACAACCTGAAAGAACCAGCTGTTTTAAGAACATATGAGACTTTTTAAAAGACACCCCCCAACTGATGGGAAAATTATTTCCCTGTTACAAATTGAATATTCAATTATGGAGTAGGATCTGACTAGTGTTTTAAAACCAGGAGTAAGGACCAGCAGATGGCGAAATGGTTAGATTGCTGGACTCCCACATAGTTGACTGAGGTTTGAGTCCCAGACCCTGAGGCTTAAAATTCATGGTAGGCACATGTGCGTGAGTATCCAAAATCATAAGAGGAGAATGAAGGAGAAGGGATTGTAGTGTGGCAATCCCCCCTGCCCCCCGAGGGATGATTTCTCGCTTTCTGCCTCTCTGTCTCACCAGCAAGTGCATGTGCCTATAACAAAACAAAACAAAACAAAGCAAAAATCTCTTAGAGAAAAAAAAAAAAAAAAAAAAAGAAATAAAAAGAAAAAAACTTCACATCAGGCACTTGTGCGTGCATGCCCAAAATCCTCAGAGAAGAATGGAGGAGAAGGGGGATTGTGGTGTGGTCATTCCCCGTGAGGTGTGGGGGGTTTGTGTGTGTGTGATTTCTCACCTTCCATCTCTCTGTCTCTCTCTGTCTGTCTGGTGAGTTCACGTGCCCTAGGGCAAAAATCGTTCTCTAAATAAAAAACAAAAAAACAGGAGTCACCATATTCTCCATCCAGTAACTACCTAAACGTTTCTGGAGCTGAATGAAGGATAGTACCCTAACTCCTGTCCTCTACAATCCAGACAAATCATATGGAACATGTCTTTTGACATTCTTAAAAAAGAAAAATTATTGCATCCATTTGTAATTTTCCTAGAAATTTAAAATAAAAGAAAAAGCTTCAATGATAATAAAACCTACAACAGATGCAAAAAACTGTATCTTACATGATTTTTCTGATCTCTCCAAATGAGTCGATGTGTACTAAGAAGGAGGGTCCCAGAATCAAACTTTATCTAGAAAACAAGATCATCACAAAGTATTGATATTAATAACAAATCACTCAGCATGGTCCAGATTTTTTTCATCATGAAGTATATAATAACTTAAGTACTTTTTGAATTAATAAACAATGCTACACACTTCATAAGCCATAGGTATATATAGAGTCTTGACAGAATGAGGAGAAAAAAATTGCCAATAACCCAGGTGTGTAACAATAGGATAATGGTTAAATAAAGTATGATACATTCACACTATGGAATCCATTCATTAGTTAAAAAGAATAATGAGCAATTGGCTGGTTTCATGGCTTGGAGGTTAAAGCAGGCAAATCCTATATGGCTGACCACATGGGTTGAGTCTCAGACCCAGAGCCTTGAGAAACACACCAGGCATGAGTGTATGTATGCCCAAAATCCAGAAAGGAGGGATAGACAGAAAGGAGGGGTTGCAACATAACCATTCCCCATGGGGAGTGCTTTCTCCTTTCCTCATCTCTCTCTGTCTTGGGCAAATACATATGCCTTCTACCACACATACACAACAAAAAAAGATAATAAGGTATAACTGTATGGACTATCCATCATGGAACTCCAAGACAAAAGAGTTAATAGGAGGAAAAAAGCAATTTGCAGCATATTATTAATGTATTCACTGTGGGGACCAGCAGGTGGCGTGGTGGTTAAAAGTGCTGGATTCCCACATGGCCGACCATGGTTTGAGTCCCAGACCTGGCGAATTGCTTTCTCGCTTTCCTTTTTTTCTCTCTCTTTCTGTATCTCTCTGGTCAAATTTAAAAAAAAAAAAATAACAAATGGAATTAAATAAATAATTATTTAAAAAGTAAAATACATATACTCTGGGTGTGTATACATGTGTGCATAAGCATGTAGACACACAAATAAAAAAAGATCTAAATGGGGGACCAGCAGATGGTATAGTGGTTACGTTGCTGCCCTCCCACATAGCAACTGCAGTTCAAGTCCAGGATCTGGCGGCTTAAAACTCACACTGGGTGCGTGTGTGTGCGTGCCCAAGATCCCGAGAGAAGAATGGAGGAGACGGGATTGTAGCATGGCCATCCCTCCTGAGGGGTGATTTCTTGCTGTCTCTCCAGTGACTGCACGCACCATATATAGCAAAAATCTCTTTCTCAAAAAAAGAAGATCTAGGGACCAGCAGTTAGGGTAATGACTATGTCATTGAATTCCCATGTAGTCGACCACAGTTTGCGTCCCAGACCTGGTGGCTTAAAACTCACACTGGGCGCATGTGCATGCGTGCCCAAGATCCCGAGAGGAGAATGGAGAAGAAGGGATTGCAGTGTGGCCATCCTCCCAGGGGGGTGATTTCTCACTTTCTGTCTCTCTCTGTCTGGTGAGTGCACATGCCCCGTAGCAAAAACCTCTCCAAAAAAAAAAAAAAAAGAAAAGAAAAAGATCTAAAGGGAACATACAGTAATCTGTTAATAAGTCATTTTCTCAGGAAAAATATGAGGGAATAAGTGGAAGGAAGTGAATGCCCTTTAACTCTACATTTCACTACTGATCTAATTTTTCTTTACAATGAGATAAAATTCATGTGTAATACTCATACAACTTTCTTTTTTAATGATAGGAAAGTCCATAAATAGACACTCCACTAACACTTAAGTATAAATGAAGAGACAACTGAGACAGCTAAGTTGTCAGTTAGGAAAAGTATATAAAGTTGAATTTATACCTAACATACTGCACCAAAATTAATTCTAGATGGATCAAATACTTGAACGTGCACCTGTGAACTGGGAGGCTAGGGCAGGAAGGATCGGAATATGGTAAGACACTGTCAAAAATACCTTTCCCTCTCTCTCTCTCTCCCTCACTCCTGTACACCCTTTCTCTTTTATAGACATATTAGTATGTTTATCTGCACACATGCAGAGACTATGTATTTATTATATTTGACAAATCTAAGACTCCACTGATAGTAAGATGTATCCTGATTTCCAAATTTTTAAGTGTGAAAAAGAAAATATTAATATGCTTAGAATCAATGAACTAGTGTAGATTCTCAATATGCACTAAGTAAAAACAGCAGATTTAGAAAAGTATGCAGAACATACTACAAATTTGTATTTTAAACACACAGAATATACAAAAAGTAATTGTTTATAAAAAATAGGATTACTTATTATTTTAAGATTCTTCTTTTGGTTTATTCATATTTAACTTTATTATTTGCCTAATAAAATATGTCACAGGCATATATAACCATATGTAACTCTGAAATATATATAAATTATTTTTGTCAAATGAAGCATACACAGAAACATGTCAAAAAGTCCTTGTTTATAATTACTCAGCACATTCTTTTTTACATACATTTTATAAACTACTATCTAAGAGTAAGGTCTTACTATATTATTGTTTTAATATCAGTAAGCATTAAATAATAATATGATTAATAAACTTGAATGATAAGAGGCCTAAACATCTAGTCTAAATACAGTTTCAAGGGACCAGAGGTGACATGGTGGTTAAGGTGCTGGACTCCCACGTAGTTGACTGGGGTCCGAGTCCCAGACTGGGTAGTTTAAAACTCATATGGTGTGTGTGTGCCCAAAATCTTGAGAGGAGAATAGAGAAGTGAGATTGAGGTGTGGCCATCCTCCCAGGGGGTGATTTCTTATTTTTTGTCTCTGTTTCTCTCTCTCTCCTCAGTGAGCACATATGCCCTATAGCAGAAATTTTTCAATAATAATAGATAAAATAAATAAAATAATTCTTTAACAATAAATAAATAAAAATCATCAAGAGAGATCACTGCACCAAAAACCTTCATATTGGAGGGAAAAAAATCTTGTAAGCTCCATGTTTTCCTCCCAGTCAGCAGTAAAACATATGTATGCCTGGCATTTAATTCACTCTGGCTTCAAATGTTTTAGTCAGTCTCATTTATATAAAACTAAATAACTGGGTTTAAGAATATTTTTAAAATCTCTTTTTGCCGGGGGAACAACAGGTGGTTTGTTGGTTAAAGGTGCTGGATTCCCATAGCGGCCAACCATGATTCGAGTCCCAACCTGGCAGCTTGCTTTCTCGCTTTCCCCTTCTCTCTCCCTCTGTCTCTCTCTGGTCAAATTAAAAAATGAAAATAACAAATAAAATGAAATAAATAATTCTTTTTTTTAAAAAAAATCACTTTTTGCCAGTAAGAGTTCCCTTTTCCAAAGCAAATATTTATTGAGATTACATGATGATGCATTAGAACAGTTATGATTAGAAAATTTTACATTTTATCTTACTGAAACCCAAGCATATGGATGTAAGTTTAATTCAAGTCAGAGTATGTTCCATTGCTATGTCAATTAACAATGTGTAAATGTAAAATGCTGCTGCTCTAAGTGAAGAAATTGTGCAATAATTCCTTTCAGGAATTCCAATGGATTATGATCTAAACCTGACAGACAAGCTTAGACTGGTTTGCTTGTAATACTCAGAGCTTGAATAATTTTAACCACAGCACTTAAAAGTTGATCTAACGTAGGTAGTACTGAAAAGCTTTCAACTTTTTTTAAAAAATTTAATTTTTTCTGTTATAAAAGTAATATGAGAAATTGTCAAAAGTTCACGAAAATGTGTATTATGAAAAAACTATGCATGGATTTCAAAATTCTTTGCACCAAAATAAACTCACACTTTAATTCCTTTTTTTTAAGAGAGATTTTTGCTACAGTGCACATGCGCTCACTAGAAAGACAGAAAGAGACAGAGACAGAAAGTGAGAAATCACTCCCCAGGGAGAATGGCCATGCTGCAGTCTCTTCTTTATTCTCCTGTCAGGATCTTGGGGACGCAGGCACACATACCCAGCATGAGTTTAGGTCGCCAGGTCTGGGACGACTACACGAGAGTCCAGCAACATAACCATTATGCCATCTGTTGGTCCCTTAATTCCATTTTTTATATGAACCTTTTGAAGTCCCCTCATACATGATTACCAAAAATGTGAAAAATATGTAAAGTCTAAATAAAATGAAATCACTCATGATCATATCAGCCAGAATGTGTATATATGTACATGTGTATAATCTCTAAACAATATATGACAGTTATAGTTTTATGTAACTATAAATATGGTTATAAAAAATAGCAGCCTATCATTATTAGCAATTCCTCATGCTAATGAGGGCATGTAATAATTTAATTAACCAACCACTAGGATGAACATTTAGATTGCTTCCTATTTTTCCTATATATAAGGGGTCTTCAAAAAAGTTCACAAGAAGCATCATTGAAGTATAAGTTTATTCTGGTGCAAAATATTGGGTAGTCGGAAAAGTTATGCTGCAGTTTTGTGTAAAAAACATGAAAAAATACGTCATGACTTTTCCAACAACTTAATATTTTTGAAATCCATGTATGCATTTTTCATAATCCATTACTTTTTGAAGAACCCCTTCAATAATGTTGAGAAGGTACTGAGACGAGTGTCTTCATATGCAATATTTTTATGCATCTCTGATTATTTCCCAAGGGAAAATTCCTAAAAGTGAAATAGCTGAGAGAATAAACATTTTCTAAATATTCTGATATATCCTGCCAACTTGCTACGTTACGCATTACTAACCTTCTTACATTATTTTTTAAATGAGCTGAGGCTATAAAAGCTTCTGTGAATTCAAACAAATGACCTGTCTACACTACTTACGTAAACAACACATTACCAGTCATAATGGGCTCATGAAAACTGTACCTGTATAAACAAGCAAGCACACATTTATGCACACAGCACTTGGGCAATGGGAAGGACACAGTCTGCTGGATCTGGTTTGGAATTCTAGCTCGACCAATTAAGAGTTGTATGACCTTAGACAGTTCACAGTTTTCTTCACTACCTACTGTAGGTCTCAGTTTTCTCATCTTTGGGAAGATTAACTACATTAAACATCATATTAAAGAATCTAAGGGCCAGCATATGGCGTGGTGTTCAAGGGCACTGGACTCCTACATGGCTGACCGTGGTTTGAGTCCTGAACCTGGTGGCTTGCTTTCTCACTTTCTCTCTCTCTCTGTCCTCTCTCATCAAATTAAAATAAATAAATGATAAAGTTAAAAAAAATTCTTAAAGAAAAGGGACCAGCAGTTACGGTAATGGCTATGTCGCTGTACTCCCACGTAGTTGACCATGGTTCACATCCCGGACCCGGTGGCTTAAAACTCACGCCGGGCGCGTGTGCATGTGTGCCCAGGATCCCGAGAGGAGAATGGAAGAAAAGGAATTGTGGTGTGGCCATCCCCCCTGGGGGGGTGATTTTTCACTTTCTGTCTCTCTGTCTCTGTCTCTGTCTCTCTGTCTGTCTGGCGAGTGCACGCGCCCTACAGCAAAAACCTCTCCAAAAAAATAAAAAATAAAATAATAAAAAAAAGGAATCTAGAACTTGGGGCCAGCAGGTGGTAGGGTGGTTGACGCCCTGGACTCCCATATGGCTGACCACAGTTCAAGTCCTAGACCTGGTTGGTGGCTTGCTTTCTCTCTGTCTCTCTCTGGTCAAATTGAATAATAATAATAATAAAATTAAATAATTTTTAATGTTTACTTATTTAATTCCACTTGTTAGTATTTTATTATTTTTAATTTGACCAGAGAGAGAGAAAAGCAAGAAAGCAAGCTGCCACGTCTGGGGCAAATTGCAGTCAGTCATGTGGGAATCCAGCACCACTTGCCAGGCCTAAATAATTTTTAAACAAAAAAAAAAAGAAAAAGAAAGAAAAAGAATC
Source organism: Tupaia tana (assembly GCA_026018925.1). Classification (NCBI taxonomy): domain Eukaryota; kingdom Metazoa; phylum Chordata; class Mammalia; order Scandentia; family Tupaiidae; genus Tupaia; species Tupaia tana. The sequence continues at coordinate 40,300,750 of JAKSZU010000005.1, forward strand.
TAAAACTGGTGACTGCTATTAGTGTACTTTTTTTTTAGAGGTTTTTGCTGTAGGGCACGTGCGCTCACCAGAAAGACAGAGAGAGACAGAGAGACAGAAAGCAAGAAATCACCCCCCAGGAGGGATGGCCACGCCACAATCCCCTCTCCTCCTTTCCCCTCTCAGGATCCTGGGCACGTGCACACACACGCGCGCCTGGCATGAGTCCAAGCCACCAGGTCCAGGACTCAAACCGCGGTCGACTACATGGGAGCCCAGCGACATAGCCACTACACTAACTGCTGGTTCCACTATTAGTGTACTTTTAAAAAGAAATTTCCATTTAATTTTATTTATTATTAATCTTTAATTTGACCAGAGAGACAGAGAGAGAGAAAGGGAAAGTAAGAAAGCAAGCCACCAGGTTTGGGACTTGAACCGTGGTCCGCCATGTGGGAGTACAGTGCCCCAACCATCATACCACTTGCTGGCCCCACTATTAATATATTTTGAAGTGCTGCAGTGCCGAGAACAAACCACAAGCTTTGGGAGGCTGATCAGTAGGGATTTAAATACTACCTCTTGGCCATGGTGGCGCCCGCCCTATGGTAAATACTACCTCTTGAAATCTTAGACAAGTCACTTAACTCTAAGTGTTATTTCCTCATTCTCATTCAGTAAGATACTCCCTTCATATACCTGTGGAGAGGAGTAAATGAAATCATATGCATATGCATGTATGAGGAGACTTCAAAATGTTCATGGGAAAATCAAATTAAAGTATGAGTTTAGGCACAGCTGCTATGGCACAGACATAACCTAAGTGCCCTATAAGGCTGGAAATCTTATGTCTGAATGCAGGTTCAGATCCCTAGGTCAGCTTGGAAGCATGCCAGACACATGTGCAGGTGCCCAGGATCCTCAGGAGCTAGAAAACCAAGGAGCCTACTGAAGAGGCATCTCCCCACTCCTCTTCTCGGACACCCACACATTTTTTAAAAGTATGAGTTTATTTTTGATTAAAAAAAAAGAATTTAAAATGCATGCATGATTTTAATACTCACTTCCCTTATTATTTTTTTTTTTTTTACTTTTACCTACATTTATTTTATGCTGACTTTATTCCGTGCCATAAGTTTTTGTTTCTTCAGTTTCTTCTGGGATATCTTTCTCTTCTGTGCAACTTCCTCTTCTGATTTAGGAACAATTTGCTTTTCAATGAAGATCATCTCGATGTGGCGGGGGAGCTCATGTATGGGTTAATCCACCCATGAGCTCTGTATGTATGATGACGCATCTTGGGTGCCTTGTTCACCTGAATGTATTCAATGACCAGAGAATCTACCCTTAACCCCTTAAGTTCACCATTACTTTCTGCATTTTTAAGCATGAGCAGCAAAAATTCAGCGCTCTTTTTGGGCCACCAACCCTGCATCCTGCCCTACTGTTTGGCCTGGGCACATCTACCAACTCCACCACTGTAAGAACAGAATGGCACACACTGCTTCTATAAAGTGACATCCTTCAGATACTTGGTGGCTTTTCAAATATGCATACCCTTGATGGCCTGAGCAGTTTCACAAGATTTGAAACTCTTGATTTGCATGACTTTGGGGGGGGTGTTCTCTAGATCAAGTGAATAGTGATCCATTTTACCTCAGGCCACTTATGAGAAGAGCTTCCCTGAATTTTATAAAGATACCCCCTTACTCTGTAGTAGGTACTTTAATTATTCAGGGTTTTTTTTTTTTTTTTTTTTTTTATGGGTTTCACACCCACAATGAACCACAGGATGAATAAGGCACACTTTCTGCTCTCCAGGAGCATCTAACTGGTCTAGAAGACAGCTGTGTACATGCTTGCCCAGAGAGCTGTTGAGATGCAAAGATATGAAGGCTATCCAGTCTGGGCTGAAGCATGAGCACCTCCATTCTGAATATGACTCCAATGCTATTTCCCTTTCCCTGTAACCTGACCCGTATATGTCTCCTAAAGATTCCTCACTGAATGCTTATCACCAGTAGACAAATGCTGCCATCCATCCCAGTCCTTCTAATGGAGTATTTATCACCAGCAGATGCAGACAATTATAGCTGTCCTTCCTGACAACTCACTTTTTTTAGCTTTTGTAAACTGCTTTTGCATAACTCAAGGCCTGTACTTTCTTAGATGTGTAGTTTTTTCCTTTGCGGTTTTTGCCTTAATAAACCTTCCTCTCCCCTGCTTCTAGGCTGCAAGGTTTTAGAGTAACACAAGTCCTCTTGTAGCCATCAGCTTAATAAAAGGCTCCTTTAATTTGGCTGGATGGTGGGACCGGCAGTTAGCGTAATGGCTATGTCGCTGGACTCCCACGTAGTCGACCGTGGTTCTAGTCTCAGACCGGTGGCTTAAACTCACGCCGAGTCTCGGACCCGGTGGCTTAAACTCACGCCGGGCGCGTGTGCGTGCGTGCGTGCGTGCGTGCCCAAGATCCCGGAGAGGAGAATGGAGGAGAAGGGATTGCGGCGTGGCCATCCCCCCCGGGGGGGTGATTTCTCACTTTCTATCTCTCTGTTTCTCTCTGTCTGTCTGGTGAGTGCACACACCCTATAGCAGAAACCTCTCAAAAAAAAAAAAAAAAAAAAATTTGGCTGGATGGCAAATTGGATGTACTCTCATTTTCTCCCAGATTTTATTACAACAGGGCGAAGAGAGCCACTGAAAGATTTTACAATAAATTGGAAACTTATATCTGCTGGAACCTGATGTACAGACCCCTGGAGTCTTCACCAACACTGAGGTCTGAAAACCTTCTGGTTGGAGGAAGCCAGGACGCCACACTTCCTCCCAGGCATCAGTCTGGCCCTAACTCACACTAGAGACCAAATAGCTGGAGACAGCTCAGCAAGTGACTAAGTAGGTCCAGTCACTTGCACAGAGGTGGAGGCTCATCTTAGATCCACTCCAATTTCAAGACATTCACACCCATCCCCACTGCCTCAGCTTTCAGAACAGTTAAATCTTGACTGGATCCAATGGTCTCAAACTAAGCTTTTCTCATTTGTATCAAACCTCTGACACCTGTATATATACTTGTGAACTAAAACAGCAAAAATTTTAAAGAAAAAATTAGAATTTGCTGGTTCGTTTTTTCGTATAGAGGTACTAATGGTTGTGATTTCACATTGTGTTACATCTATCATAGCTATACTGGCTGCCAGCAAAGGTGTTCTCTTGTCTAGTGTATTACAGTTTCAGGAAACAACCAGTCTCATGGTCTGCAAAACCATGGCTTCCAGGTGCTCCCTCAAGTAGCCGCACTGGAGGAGTCTTTGAGGTCAGAACTATCATTGTTTTAACATTCAGTTCATCTTAGACTGGGGACAGAATCAAATCAGCTTCACATTTAAAACAGTTCCATGTTGCAAAATTGGTAAGAAAAAAAATATTGTAGCTTGTCAGTCCAATCAAAAGATGCAAGCTCTAACTTGAGATCAAGCTAATAAAAATTCAAAGGCAGCAAACGAATAAAGTAAAACCAATCAAATTATTTAAGGAGGGGACCAGCAGGTGGTAGTGGTTAAGGCGCTGGACACTCCCACATGGCCAACCACGGTTCAAATCCCAGACCTGGTGGCTTGCTTTCTCATTTTTTTTTCTCTCTCTCTCTCTGGTCAAATTAAAATAAATGAATGAATAAACTAAATGAAATAGTTCTTTTAAAAAATTATTTAAGGAACGAACTTTGACTCAAGAATAGTGACAACACAGAACAAGGAAAATGTCCTAAGGGAGTCAGGAAGACTGTAAAGCACCTACCGGGAAACTACAGGTCAAGAAACTTACAACAAAGTACAGAGGGAAGTTCTGTTAACGAAAAAGCAAGAAGGGAGTAGTGAGTGAAAACTTCTGGACACTCAAATTGCTTGTGAGGAAATGAGTTTTTAAATGTACTTCTAATCCCACTTTATACATTTCAGCCAGGACATATGTTGTCGTTTCTCTTAAGTATCCACAAATGCTTACTTAACTCTCCCGTACCTCTTCTCAATTTGCAAACGCCTCTCAAGTTGTACGCTCGCGTCCCAACACAAGGCCTATACATACGTCACTTTACAAATCAGACCTCGAAAGTCCTCGGTCAAGTAATTGCTAAACCACACCAAACCCCCAGAGCCTCTGGCAAGGGCACGGCAATGAGAAAGACAGCGCTGGCCCCCTTGGAAACGCGCTCGGAGCGACCCGTCCGCCCTCGGCCCCCCTCGCGGTCCCCGCTAAGGCGCGGCTGGGCTGGGGGTGTGCCCGGAGCACGGGCGGGGCCGGCGTCGCGGATTAGCCAGAGACCCCGTCACCGAGGCCGGCGCTCGCCGCCCTCACATCGCGGCGCGCTCCTCGCAGGGTTGCGGGGCGGGGGCACGACCGCGCCAGCCGGGAACCGTGCCAAAGCCCGGCACGCCGTGAGGAAGCGCCCGAGGGGGCACAGAGGCGGCCGAGGCCGGAGGGCCGAGAGCCGGGCCCGGCCGAGCCCAGCCAGGACGCCCGCCCTCCCGCGGCCCCTTCCGCCAGGCTCTCTAAGGCCGGCCCCCGGCAGCCGCCGCCCTACCTTTTCCTCGCCGTCGTAGATGCGCACCCCGCGCTGCTGGATCACCAGGGTCTCGTTGATCTCCAGGAGGCCGCTGGTCCACACGAAGCGGTCCATGGCCGCTGTCAGGCCGGCCGCCGCCGCTCCCCACTCACCCGCGCGAGCGCTGCCGGGCCGTGCGCCGCGCAGCCTGCGGCGCCCCCTAGCGGCGGGCGGAGAGGAACCGGGCCTGGAGGGACCGAGTGCAGGGAGGGAAGACGCGGGGAGATGCTTGCGGAGTGGGCGCTGCTCCCAGCGGCGACCGGGACGTGCTGCTGGCGTGCCTGGAGCGCCCGCTGGCGGTCGGTCCGCCGATGGCTTTTTTTTTTTTTTTTTTTTTTTTTTTTTTTTTAATTTAGACAGCCAGAACAGAGAGGGACAGAGTGAGAGAGAGGAAAGTGAGAAAGCAATCCACCAAGTCCGGGACTCGAACCGTGATTGGCCACGTGGGAGTCCAGCACCCCTAACCACCATGCCACCTGCCGAATACTGTAGAACTTCACAGACCCAACCGTTGAGCCAATATCCACGTCATCCTCCCCACCAAGAACTGTTCTTACACAGCTTTGTCCCACTTTGTGCTCCTCTGTCTCTCCCCCTCAACATTTTTTTTTAATTTAAACGCTTCCACTACTAATATACACCTCATGAATTTGTCCAGGGAATGTTCCAATATATAGATCTCCCACATTTTACCCATTAGTCCAGGCAAGCCCATCCATGGTTGTAGCTGCTGTTCTAAACGGACAACCTATATTTGTCCTTCTGCAAGTGACATATATTTTTCACTTTAAGGTTGTTTTCTTACAGTGTTTTCCCAAAATAGAATTACTGCCTTAAAGGGTATGAGTACATTTTAGAGAGCTTACTACATATGAAAGATTTATTTAATCAGGACCCAATAGGCACCAATAAAACTTTTCCCAAACCAAGTAACCAGAGTTATAGTAGACGTTATTACTTTGGTTCATTTTTGATACTTGACAGTGTTTTTGTTTTTTTTCATTTTCACTTGCTGATGAGACTATTTCTTGATCATTTTCAACCAAAAGAAAATCATTACCAGAAGAATAGCTAACAATGTATTAAAGTTGGACAGCCTCCATTTAAGAGCTTAACTTAGGACCAGCAGGTGGCATGGTGGTTAAGGCAGCTAAATCCCAAATGATCAACTGCCAGTTTGGCATCCTGACACGGCAGTTTGAGAAACACACCCAGCATGTGTGTGTGTGTGTGTGCCCCAAATCCTGAAACAAGGTAGAAATGGAGGAAATGGAACCTCATTCCCCACGGGAAGGGAGATTTCTCACTTTCCCTCTCTCATTTTCTCTCCTGTGAGTGTATGTGCCTACTGGCAAAATTTTAAAAAGAAAGAAAGAAGGGGGCAGCAGGTGGTGTGGCAGTTAAGGGCACTGGACTCCCACATGGCCGACTGCAGTTCGAGTCCTGGACCTGGCAGCTTGCTTTCTCACTTTCCCTCTCACTCTGTCCCTCTCTAGTCAAATAAAATAAAGAAAATAATTCTTTAGTGTTATTTCTCACTTCCTTTCCCCTGCCCTCAAGTGCACACACTCTATAGCAGACTTAAAAAAAAAAAAAATGCTGGTGGAAAATGGAATTACAGTGTGAATTTTCTGGGACCAGCAGATGGCGTAATGGCTATGTCACTGGACTCCCATGTATTTGACTGCGGTTTGAGTCCCAGACCCAGTGGCTTAAACTCAGGCCAGCGAAAGGAGAATGGAGAAGGGATTGCGGCATGGCAATCCACCCTGGGGGGTGATTTCTCACTTTCTGTCTCTCTGTCTGTCTCTGTCTTTCTGGCGAGCGTATGTGCCCTATAGCAAAAAAAACTCCAAAAAAATAATAAAGTGTGAATTTACTTTGGTGCAAAAATGTTCAAAATCCATGCAGTTTTTTTCATAATAATATTTTCCATGAACCTTTTGAGGCTGCCTTGTATGCCAAGGAAGAAAGGTATGATTTTAAAAATTGGTCACATGCAGTTATTGAAGATGTAAACATCAGTGGTCCCAGTGGAATAGTAGAAGCAAAAGTCTTACTGGCTTTAAGAGAAAAAAAGAGAATTATGAACCAGGAGTATGGACAACTCCTTTGAGAGTTTTGCTGCAGAAAGCAAAGAAATAGTTGGTAATAGGAAGGACAAATGAGGTAAGGAGGAGTTTTGGGATTTTTTTTTTTTTAACATTTTGCCATAGGGCACATGCACTCGCTGGAGAGTGAGAGAGAGAGAAAGTGAGAAATAACCCCTCAGGGGCGATGGCCATGCTGCAATCCCTCCTGCTCCAGTCTCCTCTTGGGATTTTGGGCACACATGCACACATGCCCAGCATAATTTTCAAGCTGCCAGGTTCAGGACTCAAACCACAGTCAACCACATGAGAGTCCAGTGCCTTAACCACTATACCACCTGCTGGCCCCCAATTTGTTTTAACATTTTGCTGGTTGCAAAAGAGAAAGAACGAGAGATTGATGAGGTATGAGAGAGGGGAGTCTTGGAGTGACATCCTTGAATAAGGGAGAGAGTAGGCACAAAAGAGAACCAGAAACGTTTCATCTGGTGGAGGGCAGGGCAAGTGAGTGCAGGAGAGCTTAGTAGATATTGGGCTGGGAATTCTCTGGGTTGTTTCAGTTACTCAGAGGAGGAAGTGGGGCTGAGAGAGAGGAGGCCCAAATGCACTAGGGATGGTATGGTGCCATCAAGTTTCCCTGATGTGCATGTAAAGTGAATTCAGGGTGAGGGTTCTTCAGACCCCCTTAGCACAACACTGAATGGGGGAGCTGGAAGGAAGTGGGTTTAACTAGGTAAGTGGTTTGACCAAATGATGGTTTAAGAGAGGGGATAACAGGTGTTGTGGTGGTTAAGGAACAGGACCCCTATGTGGCAAACTGTGGTTTGAGTCTTGGACCTGGCAGCTTGAAAATCATGCTGGACACGTGTGTGCATGCCTGTGCAAAATCCTGAGAGGAGAAAGGAGAAGGGAATGCGGTGTGGCCATCCTCCTGAGGGGTGATTTTTTATTTTCTCCTTCTCTGTCTCTGCCGAGCACATGTGCCTTACGGCAAAAACCTTTTTAAAAAAAGAGAGAGAGAGAGTAGGACGGAGTATAAGCAAGCTCAGTGCTAGATTACTTTTCCTTGCTTTTGTGAGTGTGCTTTCTGCCTGGAACCTGTAAGATTGTCTCATCATCCATGAAGTTCAGAAATTTCACCAGAGTCAGCTGAGAGGGTATGTACCACTAAGATGCTGCTATTCAGAGGCTGAGGCCACATGTGAACTGAATTTGAGTGCCAGCTCACCCCTAATCAAACAAGGTCCAGTAGTGAGTACCTATAGTCCTAGCTAACTGGAAAATTAGGACAAGAGGACCCGGACAGAGTAAGACCCTGTCAAAAATCTCTTTCTTAGCCAGCAAGTGGTGTCGAGATTAAGGAGACTAGATCCCACAGGGCTGATTGTCAGTTTGAGTCCCAAAACCAATGGTCTGAAAAAAATCATACTGGGAGTGTGTGTATGTGTGTCCCCAAAATCCTGAGAGGAGAATGGAGAAGAGATTGTAGCATGGTCATCCATGCCCTGGTCGGGGGGTGGGGGGGAGTGTAATTTTTTACTTTCCCTCTCTCCCCTATAGCAAAACTATAAAACAACAAAACAAAAAAATATTTTTCTGTCTCTCAATAAAAAAAATAAAAAATAGAGGCCAGCAGGTGGTATGGTAGTTAAGGCACTTGGAATTCCCACATGGCTGACTGTGATTCAAATCCTGGACCTGGCAACTTGCTTTCTCACCCTCTTTTTCTCTCTCTCTTTCTCTGGCAAAACTCATGTGAAAATAATAATAAATAAATAATTCTTTTAAAAAAAAGAAAAGAAAAAAATAAAGAGCTTCATCCGGTGCAAGATTCTAGGTGTGTATATCCTTTTTTGGTCATTTGGCCTGTGAGATGGTGAGGCTTTCAATCTGAACACTGGAAGGTGTTGGGTTTTTTGTTTGTTTTCTTTTTTCTCTCACTAGAAAAGTGTTCCTCTGGGGACCAGCAGTTGGCATAATGGCTATGTTGCTGGACTCCCATGTAGTCGACCATGGTTTGAGTCCTAGACCAAGTGGCTTAAACTCACGCCGGGCGTGTGCGTGCATGCCCAAGATCCCAAGAGGAGAATGGAGGAGAAGGGACTGTAGCGTGGCCATCCTCCCGGGGGGGGGGGGGGGGGGGGTGATTTCTCACTTTCTATCTTTCTGTCTGTCTCTCTCTGTCTTTTCGGCAAGCCCTATAGCAAAAACCTCTCAAAAAAAAGAAAAGAAAAAAGAAAAGTGTTAAAAAAAAAAAGTGTTCCTCTGTTATTTACTTGATCATCACTTCTTGTCTGTGTGTTCTTTTTGCTGCCTTGAAACCTCTGAGTATTGTGGATTAGTTCACCAATCAGAGCTTCTGTCTCCCACCACTCTTACTTTTTATGTTCATTTCTGTATGTTTTTGGAGTAAATTTGTTTTTTGTTTTAGTTTTTGTTGAAATTGTTGTTTTAGCAGTAATCATTCACTTTTCAAATTTGTGTATTAATTTTTTTTAGTTTTTTTTTTTTTTTCCCACAAGGTGTGTATGCTCATGGCTTGCCAGAGAGAGACAGAGAGAGAAAAAGTGAGAAATGACCTCCTGGGGGTATGGTCACACCTCAATCCCTTTTCCTCCATTCTCCTCTCAGGATTTTGGGCACACATGCACGTACTCCTGGTGTGTTTTCCAAGCCACTGGGTCCAAGACTCAAACTGCAGTCTGTCATGTAGGATCCCGAACCTTAATCACCATGCCACTTGCTGGTCCTTCTATTGAATTTTTAAATTGAAAAGTTTTCTCTAATTATATCTACTTAAATTCTCAGGCCACCTCCATGGCCTAATAAATAAGGTAGCCAGGGTCTGGCAGGTGGCATGGTGGATGGGGTGCTGGACTCCCACGTGGCTGACCATGGTTCAAAACCCAGACCTGGTGGTTTTCTCTCTCTCTGTCTCCCTCTGCTCAAATTTAAAAATAATAAATAAAAAGTGATTAGAAAATAATAATGTAGCCAGTTCCCACTTGGAGGACAGTGGGTTTTAAGTCTAAGCCTGGGTGGCTTAAGAAACTTGTGCTGAGCACATGTGCAAGTGTACTCAAAATACTGAAAGGAGATAGAGATGGGGAAGGGATTGTGGTATGACCACGCCCTATGGGAGTGCTTTCTCCTTTCCTTCTTTGTCTCTCTGTCTCTTTGGTGAGCATATGTGCCCCCCGTGCTCACACACACACACACACACACACAGAGTTCTCATTACATTTGTAATAATTACTTTTTTATTATTACATCCCTGAGCTCTACAGTTCACAGTAGCCCCTCGTTCTGGTTCATCTTTTTACTTATTTTAGATAATTATTTTTTAATTAAAAATTTTGAGAGATTTTTGCTATAGGGTACATGCACTCACTGGAGAGACAGAAAGTGAGAAATCCTCCCTTGGTAGGGGGGGAAGGTCATGCCACAATCCCTTTTCTTCCTGGGATTTTGGGCATGCACACATACATGCCCAGCATGAGTTTTAAGCTGCCACGTCCAGGACTTGAAACGTGGTTGACTACGTGGGAGTCCAGTGATGCAACTGCTACACCATCTGCTAGTCCCCAGTTTATTTATTTATTTATTTTTTTGAGAGATTTTTTGCCCAGAATGTACAATTGACCATAATACCAATACCAGAGAGACAGAACAATACAGAAAGTGAGAAATCACCCCCTGGGAGCATGACCTGCAATTCCTTCTCCTCCATTCTCTTCTCAGGATTTTGGGAACGTACACACCCACTGTGAGTTTTTTGTGTTTGTTTTTAAGAATTATTTAATTTTATTTATTCATTCATTTATTTTCATTTGACCAGACAAAGACTAACACTCAGAAAGAAGGAAAGTGATGGGACCAGCAGTTAGCGTAATGGCTATGTCGCTGGACTCCCACGTAGTCGACTGCAGTTTGAGTCCCGGACCCGGTGGCTTAAAATCACGCCGGGCGCGTGTGCGTGCGTGCCCAAGATCCCGAGAGGAGAGGAGGAGAAGGGATTGCAGCGTGGCCATCCCCCCTGGGGGGTGATTTCTTGCTTTCTATCTCTCTGTTTCTCTCTGTCTGTCTGGCAAGTGCACACGTCCTATAGCAAAAACCTCTCCAAAAAAAGAAAGAAAGAAAGAAAGAAAGAAAGAAAGAAAGAAAGAAAGAAAGAAAGAAAGAAAGAAAGAAAGAAAAGTGAGAAAGCAAGCCACCAGGTCTGGGACTCAAACCATGGTCGGCCATGTGGGAGTGTCCAATGCCTTAACCACCATGCCACCTGCTGCCCTCCCCCACCCCCCCATCCCCCCGTGAGTTTTAAGCCATCAGGTTCAGGACTTGAACCACAGTCGACTACGTGGGAGTCCAGTGACATAACCATTACACTACCTGCTGGTCCCAAATTATTTATTTATTGTATGAGTAGAGAGAGACACAGGAAGATACAGAGAGAGACAGCGCCCCCAACAAGGTCTTGGTGTCATTGTGCATGTATTCAGGAAGGGGTATTCAGGAAGGTCTCTGTATGCAAATCTAGAAGCTTCTCGTGTAGGTCAACCTTACAGTGTCACAATTGATCACAGATACCAATATCTTGTTCTTGTTTTGGTTCACCTTGTTCCTCCTACAAGCCATTGTTTCCTTAAGTAATTTACAGTCGCTTTTGCCTTTTTGTATCAGTGTAGATGCGATTACCCCAGCACTTAAGCAAGGAAGCCTATTAGAGTCTGACATGAAGAACAGACCAGTGTTTTCTCTAGGGGATCAGACATGATCAGTAAGTTGAGAACCTCTCTTCCAAATCACACATCAAGAGAAGCCTACTCACGGGAACCAGCAGTTAGCGTAATGGCTATGTCGCTGGACTCCCACGTAGTCGACCACGGTTCGCGTCCCAGACCCGGTGGCTTAAACTCATGCCGGGCGCATGTGCGGGCATGCCCAAGATCCCGAGAGGAGAATGGAGGAGAAGGGATTGCGGCGTGACCATCCCCCCTGGGGGGTGATTTCTCGCTTTCTGTCTCTATGTCTCTCTCTGTCTGTCTGGCGAGTGCACGCGCCCTATAGCGAAAACCTCTCCAAAAAAAAAAAAAAAAAAAGAGAACCCTACTCACTCATTCAAAATATATTCAAAAAACATTTACTGAGCACTAATGCTGCTGGAAAAAGAAACAGCTGGTTTCTCCCGAACTGAGCAGGCTAGGACTAGAGTAAGTGGGAATAAGGCATTCCCCACAGGTATAAAGTTTAAGGGGATGCCAAAAGACTCAGTCGCCAAAATAAATTATATTTTTAAAAGAATTATTTATTTATTGGATTCCATTTGTTATAATTATTTTTAATTTGACCAGACAGAGACAGAGAGAAAGGGAAAAGGAGAAAGCAAGCCTCCAGATATGGGACTCAAACTGTGGTCAGTCATGTGGGAATCCAGTGCCCTTAACCACCATGCCACCTGCTGACCCCAATAAATGATTTTTTAAAAGAGGTTTTTGCCATAAGGTGTGTGTGTTCACCAGAGAAAGAGAGACAGTGAAAAGAAAAGTGAGAAATTACCCCCCAGAGGAGATAGCCACATCACAAACCCTTCTCCATTCTCCTCCTGGGATCTCTGGGCATACACACACCCGACATGATTTTCAAATTACCGGGTCTAGGACTCAAAACTTGGTCAGCCATGTGGAAGTCCAGCAATGTAACCACTATGCCATCTTCTGGCTCCAGCAAGTGATATTTTAAAGCATCATTTTTTGATCTGTTCATCTACTTCTTTCATGAGAGAGAAAAACAGAGACAGAGAGATAAGCACTCCCAAGAGGGACCCCCACACCATGATCCATCCCAGCTTCTGTCAGTCTGGACCACAGCTGTATATGTATTCCTAGCATGCACAAGATCCTGGGACACAACCCAGGACCATCTCAAGCAGGTCCAGCATCACAACTTCATGTCATAGCTATATCACTAGCTAACACACAAAGCAATATTTTCAAAAACTCAAAATTAATGCAGAGAATCCACAATAAACAAAGTACTCATTTCGAATAAAGGCAGGTTCTAACAGGCCAGGATCAGGACAAGGAAAGTGCCTCACTCACCTCTCCTCATCCCAGTCTAAGTGCAAAGCTGCCTGCCCACTTACGTAGAGGAACAGAGGGTCAGCCCATTCTCTGCTCCCAGGAATCCCTATTTCCCCAGTCATGGAGTCTGTGACCTGCACCCAGGTTTTACAGGAAAGGCAAGATTCTTTCCAGTGAGCATAAACTATCCTCTCCCCACAGATCTGAATTGCCATCTTTCTCGTGTTCTAGAATCCTTTGTGTGTTCTGGTTTATTTCTAAACGCTCTTCTGTATTTCATATTTTTCAATTTATATCATGACTATATGACCATTTCACTGAAAGTTCTATGAAAGCACTTTAACTGTTACATGCCATCATCATATATCACAATTTACTGTCATTTTCTGATTTTTAAGCATTACATTATTTATAATTTTTTAGTCTTGGATTTTTTTAATATATCAATACCAGAGGACATGTGAGCACACTGAGAGAGAGAGAGAAAGAGAGAGAGAGATCTCTCCAATGGAGATTGGTCATGCCACAATCGTCTTTCCTCCAATTTATTCCAGGGGACATATACACAAGTTCAGCTTGTTTTTCAAGCCATTAGAGTGGGAACTTTAACCCTGGTTGGCTATGCGGGACCCAGCTTTCTCTACGCATCACTTAATTGTCATGCTACGGGGTTGGCCTTTTTTTTTTTTTTTCCTCTCTCCTGCTAAAAGTAACAACATGCAATCTAAGTGCCCCAGTCAGATTTGGAACTGTGCATTTTCATGAGCAGTGGAGATATGAAAACAAGTATGATTTCTGCCCATGAGAGGCACACAGTCAGTAGTAAACAAATAAACAAGCCTGCATATGATGGCTGCTGGGATAGACAACTATACAAGGACTTCCTATTTCCAGGCTGGAGCAAAGAGAAGTGTCATTTGTCTGAGATATACCAAGAAATGAGGACGGGGCCAACAGATGGCATAATGGCAAAGGTACTGGACTTTCACATGGTCCACCACAATTTGAGTTCTGGACCTGGCAGCTTGAAAAATTACACAGGGCACATGTGCATGTGTGACCAAAATCATGAGAGGAGACTCAAGGAACAGGGATTGTAGTGTGACCATCCCTGGAGTGATTTCTCATCCTCTCTCTCTCTCTCTCTCTCTCTCTCTCTCTCTCTCTCTCTCTCTCTCTCTCTCCAGTGAGCATGTGGACCCCACTATGGCCAAAAAAGAAAAAAGAAAGGAAAAAATGAGGACAGGGTAGGTCAGAGCACCTACCTGGATGACCCATTTAAGAACAAGGTTGTCTGTATTCTCAGGGTTCTCTAGAGGAACAGAACCCACAGGATTTACTTCGTTCTATAAAGTGTCTTTTTTTTTTTTCCTCTATAGGGCGCGTGCGCTTGCCAGACAGACACAGAGAGACAGAGAGACAGAAAGCGAGAAATCACCCCCCAGGGGGGATGGCCACGCTGCAGTCCCTTCTCCTCCATTCTCCTCTCGGGATCTTGGGCACGCACGCACACGCGTCCGGCGTGAGTTTAAGCCAACGGGTCCAGGACTCGAACCGTGGTCAACTACGTGGGAGTCCAGCGACATAGCCATTATGCTAACTGCTGGTCCCTATAAAGTGTCTTTTGAAGAGCAAAGTGGGGGAGCAAAGTGGGGTTCGAGTCCTGGACCCGTTGGCTTAAACTCATGCCGGACGCATGTGCGTGCGTGCCCAAGATCCCGAGAGGAGAATGGAGGAGAAGGGATTGCGGCGTGGCCATCCCCCCTGGGGGGTGATTTCTCGCTTTCTGTCTCTCTGTCTCTCTGTGTCTGTCTGGCGAGCGCACGCGCCCTATAGCAAAAAACTCTCAAAAATAAATAAATAAATAAATAAATAAATAAATAAATAAATAAATAAATAAATGGAAAAAATAGCAAAGGGGTATAATTTTGGTGAATTCCTGTGTATTTTTTTCTTTTATAGTTCATGCTTTATGTCTCTTAGTTAAGAAACTTTAGTCTACCACAAAGTCACTAAGATTTTCTTCTATGTTTTCTCCTAGTAGTTTTATAGTTTTTGTTCCTACATTTAAATCTCCATTTTGAGGTTATTGGTTTGGTTTTTGTTTTCGTTTTTGTACAAAAGTTGAAGTAAGAGTCAAAGTTAACATTTTGTATGTGATATCCAGTTGTTTCAGCACACTTGTTGGAAAGATTATCCTTCTCCTTTGAATTGACTTGGAACTTTATAAAAATGAATTGGCCATATAGGCTTGATTATGTTGGTTTGTTGGAAAAGTCTTAACTTATTTTTGCGTAGAAAAAAACACATCATGACTTTTCTGACAACCTAATATTTCTGGAATGTCTTTGCAGCCCATTGATTTCTTTGTCTTTGTTTGTTTTCTATTTGCTTAGAGAGAAAGGAGAGAGAAAAGAAATATTTTTGAAAGTTGTTTGCTAGGTTGCAATCCTTGTGCCTAAACCTCCCAATAAACCAGGACCAGAGGAATGCACAATCACACCTGAGTGTTCAGGTTGAAACAGAACTGAACGCAGGCTCTCTACATGGTCTCTAGCCTTACAAGCCCTCATATTATTTAGGTGCCACAAAGGCTGGACCTCTTTGTCTTTTCCTTTTTTTAAAAAAAGTAATTATTTTACAGGTTATTTCTTCAGAAATGAGAGAGAGAGAGAATGTTAGGCACCTCCAACAAGGGCTTCACACCATGATTCACCCCCAGCCTCAGCCTACCACCATCAAAGGCACATGGGTGCACCTAATGTGTGTAGGGAAACCTTGGGAAGTGAACTCAGAACCTTCCCATGTAGCCTCAGTAACATGAAGCATAAAATTACTGTGCCATCACAACTGGCCTCTTTTTCTTTGTAACAAAACTACAGTGTCTTGATTACTGTGACTTATTATAATGAGCCTTGAAATCAGGTAGTGTTCCTCTAACTTTGCTCTGTTTCAGAATTGTTTTGCCTGCTCTAGAACCTTTGCATTTTCATTTAAGCTTTAGAATTTGGTGTCTATTTCTAGAAAAAAAAACTTCTAGGATTTTGATTGGGATAGAATTAAATAGATAAACCTGGAGAAAATGGATATCTTAATACAGTATAGAGTCTTCTAATCTATGAGTGTGTTATATTTCTCCATTTATTTAGGGTTTCATTTTTTTCTCAGAATATTTTGTACAAGGAATCTTCAAAGAGGTTGTAAAAAATACACATTTTTAAAAAAAAACGCATAGGTTTCATCATTTTTATGCCAAAATAAACTCATACTTTAATTCCATTATTCTATAAATTTTACAAGGTCTCATGTTCTTTTCCACAGAATGCTTTGTGCCAGATTCTCTTACCTTCAGAATCCTAGGGATCTTTTCGATGTCAAGTCTGCTAGACCTTTGCAGCACCCAACACTGTCCATTCCCTCTTTCTTCAGCCTTTCTCTCCCCCTAGACTTTGTGTTCTTGTTCTGTCTTTATCATTCTTCTATACTTCATATTGCCTCTCTCCTATCTCTCACAGGTACTTACCTACTTGATGGGACCAGAGGAGAAACAAATAAAACTGATCATCAGTACTCCAGGTACCTGTAGTTGCATAGTCAGCTGTGTTGGCAAAGGCCTGTTCTGAACAGTATGGAAAAAAGCCTTCTGGGGCCAACAGGTGGTATAGTGGTTACGTTGCTGGACTCCCACATGGACAGCCACAGTTCTAGTCCTGGGCCCTGCAGCTTGAAACTCATGCCAGGTGTGTGTGCGTGGGTTCCCAAAATCCTGAGAGGAGAATGGAGGAGAAGGAATTGGGGTGTGGTCATTCCACCTGGGGGGAGGGGTGTGATTTCTCTCTTTATGTTTCTCTTTCTCAGTCTCTCTGGCAAGTGCATATGCTTTATAGTAAAAAAAATCTCTAAAAACAACAGGCAAAAAAAAAAAATTGGTTAAAACAGAGCCCAGTCTAGCCTTACTGAAGTAATCAGGTTAAGGAACAAAATGTAAACTCATTGCTTAAAACCAAAAAGGCACAGTCCTGACTCCCTAACACCCCTACTCCTACCCCTAAGAGATTCTGGCAAAAAAACATTCTGTGGAAAAGTATGTGAAACCTTAGAAAAGCCTTCTAGCTCTAAATTATTTAGTTTTGTTTTGTGGGTGGGTGTTTGTGCAGGACTTAATGAATGTGATGTTTTTAAGTGAAGAAGACTAAAAGATTATGGCAGTTCAGTTTGACACACAAACACAAAAGTGCACAAACGCTATTTTATCTTCACAGGAGTATTATAATTTTGTGGAGGAAAAAGGAGTCTATTTTCATTTTATCCTTTTCTCCTCCCCTCTTCCCTGTTTTGCATCTGATAATTATGTAGTATAAAGGCATGGAAAATAGATCCCAAAAGTCAGTTCCGCTGTGTGTGTGTGTGTGTGTGTGTGTGTGTGTTTTAATGTATGAATAATAATTTTTTAAGTTAATAAAAAATTAAAATTAAAAAAAAGTTGAACAACAAAAAAAATGAACTAACAAGAAAAAAAGAAAAATAAAAGGCTGGCCCATAGGAGGGTACAGTTGATCAGGCTAGTTTCTAAAGGAAGACATGGATGGGGGTGAGGATGGATTTGACTGATCAATTGACTTTGGCCCAGCCCTGGTAAAAAGTATTAGAAAATTGCTTGGTGCTTCTGTATTCACCCCACAAGCTCCATCTCCTATGAATGGAAGCAAGTACCACTTGCTTCCATTAAGTTACCTTTCCCGATCTAAGCCATCCCAGCAACTTGTAATTTGCCTGGGAGCTGACTTTGCTCAGAACTGGATAAGGGCATGGATTCCTGCGCACTCAAGATACTTTCCTGCTACCATCTGCTTGGAGCAGGAGTTTTTCATTGCTTTTGTATGAGTCTACCTACAAAATCCTCCTGGCTCTCTCTGTATGAAGGTTCGCAGCAGATCTGCAAGTATTTATGGTGATTTAGAAAGCTGTAGTTATTGTCTGGCCCACGGTCCCTGGGGTGCTCTTGCAAACCCATTTGGTCTATTTTTCCTCCTAGTGTGGATTTCTTAAGAGGCAGGCAAGGATCTCAGAGCCCCCCCCCCGCCCCCCCCCCCCCCCCCCCCCGTGGTCCTTCCCAAAAGGGAATGCAAAAGCCTGTTGGACTGGAATTTCCTGGGGGAAAAGCAAAAATGCAGCCAAATTTTTTTTCGGTTTCCAGGGTGTTGCTACTGTAAGCTCTTTGTATAAAGAGGAGAAAAATAGTTTTCTATTAACCAAGAAGAATTATATTTATCACTATAGACCAGAATAGAACATGTGGCCCACACTGGCAACTCAGTTTGCTAATTCTAAGGAATTCTGTTTTGTGACGCAGCCCGGATGGTGATGTTCTGGCTCCTTCTCTGTACACTGTTTCCACTTTACTTTCTTCTTTCATCTGTACAGACCATATGTCTTTCTTGTTATAAGAGAGGAAGGGGGGGACCAGCAGTTAGCATAATGGCTATGTCGCTGGACTCCCATGTAGTCGACCGTGGTTTTAGTCCCGGACCTGGTGGCTTAAACTCACGCCGGGCGCGTGTGCATCTGTGCCCAAGATCCCGAGAGGAGAATGGAGAAGAACAGATTGCGGTGTGGCCATCCTGCCTGGGGGGTGATTTCTCGCTTTCTGTCTGTCTGTCTTTCTGGCGAGCGCACGCACCCTATAGCAAAAACCTCTCAAAAAAAAAAAAAAAAAAAGAGGAAGGGGCTAGAAAGAACCCAGATTTGAAGTCAGTCTATAGTCCTGTCACCTCTTGACTCTGTCAGTAACCTTGGGCAGGTGTCTTTTCCCTTCTGAATCTCAGTGAATCCATCTACAAAATGATGTCCATAATCAACACTCTGTCCTTAGGGGGTCCTTGTAGGATTAAATGTTATAATCTATGGAAAAATGCCTTGTAAATTGTGAATTGCACTACACAAAAGAACTGTTATTCTTCCAGCGACTGGAATAGTGCTTTGAGACCCATGGGGTGATATTCATGACGAAGAGATGGACACTATATTTTGTTCAGTGATGACTACAGATCAGGCCCTAAGGGCTTCACATGTGTCATTTTGGTTCTTTTCCATAACTCCACTGTGCAGGTGCAGCGGCTTTCTTTTTCTACTGATGAGGGAACCAAAGCCTAGAGATGTAAAATAGAACACCTGAGGATACCCTGGGAGCATGCAGGGCCAGACCTGCTGGGATGGGCTGGACTAGTCCCTTAGATGACGCTTCTAACCATCCTACCTCTTCCCTAGCCCTGGCTGGGCTTGTCTGGGTTTCATCTTGCCACTCCCTTTGGGGATTCTGTTCCCCAAATGTTGGTCCCGCTGGGGAAACAAACTCTCATGGTAGGACATCTTTCTGACATCTAGGCCTTTATTGGCTTCCCAGGGCTGAGTGGGCTGGTTTTCCTCAGCCTGTACCTGCACACAGGGGTCATGATGTTGTCAGTTTCCATTTGTAAGCTAAACAAACATGGGCAAATAATTTCCGAGCCTGTTAACTCATCTGTGAAACAAGAGATGATAACGATCCACTTCAGAATTACGATGCTCAAAATTACATTTGTGAAAGAGAAATACACTTGCTGTTGGCGCGGTCGTTCAGCGCTTCTGTCCTCAGCGATCAAACCCGTGTTAAATAAGCAACACAACTAAACAACACTTGTCTTTTTCCTGTCTGCCTTCCTCAATCGGATATGAGCGTCTGAAGACTTGTCCCATCTGAGATCTTGGTCAACCCTAGTCCGGCTACATCGTGGGGATTTGCCCGGGCGACTCCTCCCAGCTCTCAAGTCCCCGGTGCAGAGCGCAGTTTAGGTTTGAAACCTTCCGGCTCAGCCAGCACGAACTGAACCCGCCCTCCGCAACCGCAGCCCAGGCTCCGCCCCCCCGCGCCCATTGGCCTATTCAATTCACGCCGGCACCAATGGGCGCAGGCGGCTGCCGCGCTTTTCAAGGCGAAATCCCTGTGGCGTGCACAAAGTGCGGCGGCAGCGGAAGGAGTCGGAGGGTTCTTTACACTAGACGCCCCCACGACCGCGGACTGCGATGAGCACCCCAACAGTGCCCCTGCACCTGCAGCTGGCCCCGAGTCAAAGAACCCAGTCCGCGTTCATAGGTGAGGGCCGCAGTGGCGGGAGCCGGCAGGGGCCTGGTTCGTTTGAGGCGATGCGGGAAGGCATGGGCCCAGCGGTCAAGGCCTGTGGTCCTCCGACCGGCTTCACCCCTGACCGGTCGGGTGAGGACGCCGAACGGTCTGTTCCGCCTCGCCCATCCCGTAAGAGCAGTGCCTTGTGCGTGGTGTTAGTGGCCGCTACTGGCTGGGTTAGGCCACCCGGGCAGAGACGGAGCCCTTCCTACTGGGGAGGAATCCGTTTAGGGAGGGGGGCGTGTGCAGGGCCGTGACGCAGCCTGGCGCTGGGGGCCCGGGGTTTGTAGCGGGTAGGGCTGCACGAACTTCCAGACCGCCTCTGCGTAAGGCCCTTCCGCAGCCTGGGTCTGGAGCGAATTTCTGGCGTGAGGGATTGCCAGATCTGCATTTCCAATTTGGGTAGGTTTTCAGAAATAATATTGTTATTCTTTTGTTCTGCACATAGGAAAGTAGGAAAAGAAACTCTCCCAACCAAATTGCGGTAAATTAAACGGAACTTGGGAGTCTAACGTCTCATCTCTACTACTGACCTTCATGAAGCTTTGCTTTTAGTAACTATATTCAGAATGATGTTCTCCAGATTTTTCAGACAGTTGAGAATGTGATTCTGTGCAGAGTAGTCGTGGGGCCTTTTATGGTACAATCTCTCTTGATAATGGGACTGTTTCTCAAAAGCAATACTGAATTTAGAAACGTCTGTTACTTAGAAGATGTGATCTAGTAGAACTGTTTTCGGAGTAAAAATCTTTATTTAGTCAAATATTTATTTACTGTTTTAACTAATGTTGACCTGTAGCTCTTTCGTTACTCAGAACAAAGAAGACAAAAATTCAAGGAACACCTGTTAAGAAGAAAAACAGTTTTTGCACACAAACAGGAAAATCAGATAGTATCCAGGTGAGGTTAAATTTATTACAGTTTTGTAAAATTATACCAGAACTGTGCAACAACATAATGTATGCCACATCTGTGATTTAATTTTTTCTAGTAGCTAGGTTTAAAAAGTTCTAAGAAGAGGAAATGATTTTTTAAGAACATTTTATTTAATCCAGTATATTTCCAGTGTTATTTCAATATGCACTATTAAAACATTTTAATATATTTTATATTGGGACCAGCATTTGGCATAATGGCTATGTTACTGGACTGCCATGTAGTCAACCGTGGTTCGAGTCCCGGACCCAGTGGCTTAAACTCATGTCCGGTGCATGTGCATGCATGCCCATGATCCCGGGAGAATGGAAGAGAAGGGATTGTGGCATGGCCATCCCTCCGTGGGGGGGGTGACTTCTCGCTTTCTCTCTCACTCTCTGGCGAGCGCACATGCTCTATAGCAAAAACTCTCCAAAAATAAATAAATGAATAAATAAAAATAAGTGAATGAATAAAACAATTAAAAATAAAAAAGAGGGAACCAGCAGTTAGCGTAATGGCTATGTCGCTGGACTCCCACGTAGTCGACCGGGGTTCGCGTCCTGGACCCAGTGGCTTAAAACTCACGCCGGGCACGTGTGTGTGCGTGCCCAGGATCCCGAGAGGAGAATGGAGGAGAAGGGATTGCGGCGTGACCATCCCCCCTGGGGAGTGATTTCTCGCTTTCTGTCTCTATGTCTCTCTCTGTCTGTCTGGCGAGCGCACGCGCCCTATAGCGAAAAACCTCTCCAAAAATAAAAAAAATTAAAAAAAAAAAATTAAAAAAAATAAATAAAGGCAGTAAATCTAAGTTCAGTTCTTGCCTCAATTAAAAACATGAAGTAATGTAGCTAATTTTTTAAAGAATTACTTAGTTTTATTTATTATTGCTGTTATTATTTAATTTGCTACAGAGAACATGTGCTCAACAGAGAAGAACAGAGAGAGAGAAAGTGAGAAAGCAAGCTGCCAGGTCTGGGACTCAAACCATGTCGGCCCTGTGGGAGTCCAGGGCCTTAACCACCATGCCATCTGCTGGCTCCAGCAGTTAATTTTCAATATTCTCACATTCTTGTCCCAAAAAGGAAACTGCATTGGTACAGATCTAATTTATTTTTTTTTTTAGTAGTAGAGGCCAGAGAGTGATGACTCCTGAGGTCCAGGTTGAAGAAGGGAAAAGTGTTCAGAAACTTAAAACAGAAATGGTAAGATGTGGATATAGCACTCATAACTCACTTTTTTCCCTTTCACTTTCTTAAACTCTTCCTAAAAGTAGTAATTTCTAAAAACCTGATTTGCTTTAATTCTTTTAGGCTGATAAAGAAAACGCCAGTAGACCCACAGTGAACAAAAATGATGCAGTAATGGGGAAAAAATGCATCCCTTTAAAACCTTCAAATGAATTAACCAATTCAACTACACCAATTGCTACACATAATTTTGACGATGCCAATCAAACTCGGCAGTTACCAATTAAAGATGATCCACCAAATCAACATATGACATTAAGCCAGGCATTTCACTTTAAGAATAATAATAAAAAGAAACAAATCACTACAGAAAAACCAAAGCAAGATGTTAATGTGCCCAAGAAACCTATCCTTGGATCTTATCGTGGCCAAATTGTGCAGTCTAAGGTTAATTCATTTAGAAAACCTCTACAAGTCAAAGATGAGAGTTCTACAACAACAAAGAAACTTTCAACTACTGTCTCTAAAGTCACAAAGCCTCAATCTGTAAATATCAGCACTGTAACAGTAAAAAGTGCTAGATCCTCAAATCTGACTGCTACCACTAAATCTGTGAGCACTACGTCCCAGAGCACACAACTTGTTCGACCTCCTATAAAAAATCACCACACTAATACCTGGGACACAGTGAGACAAGGAATCAGTAGGACCTCTGCCAATGTTACAATCCGGAAAGGGCCTCGTGAAAAAGAATTATTACAATCAAAAAAGCTTTTATCTAGTGTCGCAACCAGTTCTTCTGAGGACATAAAAAGAATTAAGCCACTATCAAGAAGCATCACATCTGAAATTGTAGCCGGGCCTGCTTCATCTTCTAATACCAAACTAATAGAAAAGTCAAAATCCATTGAGCAGCGAAGACACACTATAGCAAAAGTAACTACTGATACTAGGTCAGCCCAGCCCAAAGAAACTGCAGAAGAGAGAAAGTAAGTGGATGTAATTTTTTTCATTTATTACCTTAATTTTCAATAAAGTACTATTTGGATTTGGCTTGTAATTTTCTTGAATGTTTTAGAATTTTCTTTTGTGGATTCTTCTCATCATATGCAAGCAGATTTATATTGTAGAATAATATAACCTAAAATATATAACCTAAATCTTAACTGGGTTTTGGTATTACTTTTTGTAATCTAAGTGCTTAATAATTGGGGTAGCATTTTATCACCTCTATTTAAACACACATTCTTGGGGTCTTTGAGCACATAATTGATCTTGGTATGTTCAGTATTTCTTTTTCTTTAAATATGTGAACTATGTATGTTCTGCTAGTGTAGAACTACCTAAGGACTTGAACAGTTTTTTAGAATGATTTTATTTAACTCTTTTTTAAATTATTATTAATTTGACCAGAGAGGGACAGAAAGAGAGAGAGAAAGTGAGAAAGCAAGCCACCAGGTCTAGGACTTGAACTGTGGTTGGCTATGTGGGAGTCTAGCGCTCTTAACCATCACGCCACCTGCTGGCCCCAGGACCTGAACCGTTAACTTTTTCTATATTTGGTAGAATTCCATTGTTGATATCAAAGTAATATTTACATACTGCTTCTAACTGTAGAGCTCGTCTGAGTGAGTGGAAAGCCAACAAAGGAAGAATGGTGAAAAGGCCACCTAATTCAGTAGTTACCCAGCCTGAGCCTGAAGCACAAAATCAAAAACCAGTAGGGTCTTTCTGGACTACCATGGCAGAAGAAGATGAACAAAGATTATTTACTGAAAAAGTGAATAAGACATTTTCTGAATGCCTGAACCTGATTAATGAGGTATAGTTCTTATCTTGGATTTGTATAACATTTTATAGTTTGCAAATTACTTTCATAAATAGTCTGATGAAACTATATTGTATTATATCACTCTTTTGACCAAATGATAGCAGTGTTAACATGAATTGTGACTTTATATTGCTTAATTAATTTTGATGTTATACTGCTTAACTAATTGTGAGATTGTTACCTTGGAGTTATGAATATTCTTTTAAGATATTAATATACAGAGGGCTAGGTTGATACTTTTCATTTGTATTTCTGTTTCTTAAATTTGTTCAGCATATTTACAGCGGGACCGGCAGTTAGCGTAATGGCTATGTCGCTGGACTCCCACGTAGTCGACCAAGGTTCAAGTCCCGGACCCGGTGGCTTAAACTCACGCCGGGCACGTGTGCGTGCGTGCCCAAGATCCCGAGAGGAGAATGGAGGAGAAGGGATTGCGGCGTGGCCATCCCCCCTGGGGGGTGATTTCTCGCTTTCTATCTCTCTGTCTCTCTCTGTCTGGCGAGCGCATGCGCCCTATAGCAAAAAAAAAAAAAAAAAATTTGTTCAGCATATTTACAAATTTTTCCACTCATTACATATTTTACCAAAGACCAGCAAAACAAATTATTATTATGCTTATTATGTGATTGTTAGTTATTATTATAGATTAAATTCAAGTTAAAATATTTTCAAACACAATTCCATTAATCTAAATCAACATAGTAATGATCTTGAGTTTATTATAGAATTTTACTATTTTGACCAAAGTCCTCTGGAGTATAATCATCAAACTCCAGAATATTTATTTTATTTCTTAACAACTCTTTAATCTTGCCCCAATCTTTTTATTTTTCTTTTTTTTTTGGAGAGGTTTTTGCTATAGGGCGTGTGCGCTCGCCAGACAGACAGACAGAGACAGAGATACAGAAAGCGAGAAATCACCCCCCAGGGGGGATGGCCATGCCGCAATCTATTCTCCTCCTCTTGGGATCTTGGGCACGCACGCACGCGCGCCCGGCGTGAGTTTAAGCCACCTGGTCCGGGACTCAAACTGCGGTCGACTACGTGGGAGTCCAGCGCTAACTGCTGGTCCCTCTTGCTCCAATCTTTCACTCATGTATAAGATCCATAGCAACACTGAATGCAGGGTATGATTTTATACCTTAACTCTAGTCTTCAAATGGGCACCTTTTGTGGTTCTGAGGACCAACCAGTACAAGTTACATTTCGTGGTTATTTCTGATTAATTGAGTTGTTTTGATAACTATGGAATTTTTCTGCCCCAGTATTTAACTGTGTGTAACCACTGATTCATCATAACTTTAATAACAAAACCCTACAAAAATATTTAAGGAAAAGAAACCCTAGAGGCTGTTCTCAATCATTAAATTTGGTAGATAAAGGGTCCAGCAGGTGGTGTGATAGTTAAAGGTGCTGTCTTCCCACATGGTTAACTGTGGTTCAAGTACCGGACCTGGTGGCTTGCTTTCTCCTTTTCTGTTCCTCTCTGTCTCTCTCTGGTCAAATTAAAAAATAACAACAAATAGAATTCAATAAAAATAATTCTTTTAAAAAAAACTTTAAAAAATTAGGTAGATGGGGGCCGGCAGATGGCATGATGGTTAAAGGCACTGGACTCCCACATGGTCAACTGTGGATCGAGTCCTGTCGAGTCCAGTGACTTGCTTCCTCACTTTCCCTCTCTCTCTGATCAAACTGGAAAATAATAATAAAGAAAAAAAGTTAAATAAAATAATTCTTTAAAAAAGTAGGTAGAGGGAACCAGCAGTTAGCGTAATGGCTATGTCGCTGGACTCCCACGTAGTCGACCGCGGTTCGCGTCCCGAACCCGGTGGCTTAAAACTCACGCTGGGCGTGTGTGCGTGCGTGCCCAAGATCCCGAAAGGAGAATGGAGGAGAAGGGATTGCGGCGTGGCCATCCCCCCTGGGGGGTGATTTCTCGCTTTCTGTCTCTATGTCTCTCTGTCTGTCTGGCGAGCGCACGCGCCCTATAGCGAAAATGTCTCCAAAAAAAAAAAAAAAAAAACCAAGAACAACAACAACAAAAAAGTAGGTAGATGTAAAAATTTTAAGAGAGAATTAAGAGATGGAATTCCACCATATATCAGGATAAACATCAAGAGCAAGTAAAGTGTTAGTCATTTTCTTTTCTTTTTTTTTTTTTTTTCAGAGTTTTTTTTGATACAGGGCGCATGCACTCACCTGAGAGACAAAGAGACAGAAAGTGAGAAATCACTCCCCATGGGGATGACCAGTTTGCAGTCCCGTCTCTCTTTTTCTCTCAGGATCTTGGGCATGCATGTACATGCACTTGTGTGAGTTTTAAGTCACCAGGTCTGGGACTTGAACCGTGGTCAACTACGTGGGAATCTAGTGATGTAACCATTATGCTATCTGCTTGTCCCTTTAGTCATTTCTTAATACATATCTCAACTAGTATTTCATCTTTTGATGTCTTATACTCACAGCTCATAGACTTATTGTTTGCCATAAGTTTAGAGTAGGTGGATGATAATAGTGAATGCTTTTATGACTGATTTCCTATTAACTTTTTCCATATTTATCATTGATCTTGATGATAATAAGCTTAATAATTATTAATTGCTCTTAGTTTGTATGTTAAAAAGAAATGACGCACTTTTTCTTACTGTTTTAGGGATGCCCAAAAGAAGAAATATTGGTCACACTGAATGACTTGATTAAAAATATTCCAGAAGCTAAAAAACTTGTTAAATATTGGATATGTCTTGCACGTATTGAATCAATTACAAGTTCTATTGAAGGTATTATTGCAATTTATGAGCAGGCCATTCTGGCAGGGGCTCAGGTAAGATTAAAATTTACTGATCTTTATTCTTACAGTATAAACTACTTAACAGGTTTTTTAAAATTATTTAACTTATTTATTTATTTTAATTTGACCAGAGAAGGGCAGAATAAAAGAGAAACAGGGAAAGTAAGAAAGCAAGCTGCCGGGTCCAGGACTTGAACCACAGTCAACCATGATGGAGTTCAATGCCTTTAACCACCACGACATCTGTTAGCCCCTCAACAGTTATTTTTGAAACACATCACAGTGTAACTTGATAAAATTGTAGGTATATAGGAAGTAGTAATGAATATTTAAAGGCTACAAGGATTGCATTAAAAAAGCTGTTTCTCACCCATCTAAAAACTTTTGTGCATATACTAGATAGAGATAATCAGACCTTAGAAAATGGGTATAAACTGGGGCCAGCAGCTGATGTGGTGGATAAGGGCGCTGGATTCCCACATAGCCAACCATGGTTCAAATCCCAGACCTGGTGGCTTGCTTTCTCACTTTCCTTTTCTCTCTCTCTCTCGTCAAATAAAGAAAAAAAATAACAACAACAAATGGAAATAAATAAATAAATAAATCTTTAAAAAAAAAAAAAAAGAAAGAAAGAAAATGGGTATAAGCTGTGGCCGGCCAAAGTGGTACATTAGGTAAAGCGATATCCTCAACTGTACTGAAGCTACATGGGAAGGTCCCAGGTTTGTATCCTAAGTTCTGTACACATTGGGCATGCATGAGCCTGTGATCCAGACTGCCTAAGGCTGGGATGCATTACAATGTGAAGACCTTATTGGGATAGCTCTCTCTTTTTCTCTCTGTCTTATGAAAGAAATAAACTTTTTTTAAAGAATTATTTAAATTGTGGGACCAGCAGTTAGTGTAGTGGCTATGTTGCTGGACTCCCATGTAGCAGACCGTGGTTCGAGTCCTGGACCCGGTAGCTTAAACTCACGCCAGGCGCGTGTACATGCGTGTCCAAGATCCTGAGAGGAGAATGTAGGAGAAGGGATTGCAGCGTGGCCATCCCCCCTGGGGGGTGATTTCTCACTTTCTGTCTCTCTGTCTTTCTGGCGAGTGCACATGCCCTATAGCAAAAACCTCTCCAAAAACAAAAAAAGAATTACTTAAATTTTATTATTATTATTTTTAAAATTTAACCAGAGGGAGACTCAGAAGGAGGGAAATTGAGAAAGCAAGCTGCCAGAACCGGGACAGAAACCATGGTCAGCAATGAAATAAATTCTTTTAAGAAGAGAAAATGGGGACCAGCACGTAGCATGATAGTTAAGACTCTGGATCCCACATAGCTGACTCTGGGGTTCTAGTCCTGGACCCAGCAGTTTGAAAAATAAAACATACTGGGCATGTGTGCCCAGTATCCCAAGAGGAGAAGGGATTCTGGCATGGCCATTTCCCCCGGAAATGATTTCACTACCCTTCACTCTCCAGTGAGTGCATGCACCCCATAGCAGAACAAAAGGAGAGGAAATGAATATATGCTGAAGTGTAAATTTAATGAAATGTTCTGTGAAAAATAACTTTAGTAGAACAGGGGCTGGCAGGTGGCGTGGTGGTTAAAGGTGCTGGATTCCCACATAACTGACGGCAGTTTGAGTTCCAGACCTGGCTGCTTGCTTTCTCGCTTTCTCTTTCTCTCTTTGTCTCTATCTGGTCAAATTAAAAAAATAATAATAATAGGGGCCACCAGGTGGTGTGGTGGGTAAGGCACTGGACAGTCCCACATGGCCGACCATGGTTTGAGTCGAGCTGGTGGCTTGCTTTCTCACTTTTCTCTTCTCTCTTTCTCTGTGTCTCTCTGGTCAAATTAAAATAAAGAAATGAATAAATAAATAATTCTTTAAAAAATAATAAATAGAACTGAATAAATAAATAATTCTTTAAAAAAATAGTAGAACATGTATATTGCCTAGTTGGGAAATTTACTGGAAAAATCAAATTTCTAATATTGAAATTTGCTTATTGGATATAAAGCAAATGGAATTAAATTGACTTTAATTTCTTTTTTTAAAGAATTATTTATTTAATTTTACTTATTGTTATTATTTTTAAATTTGACAAGGCAGAGAGCGAGCAAGCAGGAAAGTGAGAAAGCAAGCTACTAGGTCCAGGACTCAGACCATAGTCAGCCATGTGTGAGTCCAGTGCCTTGACCACCATGCAAACTGCCTGCTCCAAGAGTTAAATTGACTTTAATAGGGACCAGCAGGTGGCATGGTGGTTAAGGCGCTGGACACTCCCACATGGTCGACCAGGGTTTGAGTCCCGGACCTGGTGGCTTTCTCTCTCTCTCCCTCTCTCTCTGTCTCTCTCTGGTCAAATTAAAATAAATGAATGAATTAAATACATAAATTATTCTTTAAAAAAAAGAGTTAAATTGACTTTAAAATGATATGAAGATATGAAGGTGTACCAGCAGATGATGTAATGGTCACGTTGTGGGATTCCCATGTAGTCAACTGTTGTTCGAGTCCCAGACCCGATGGCTTAAAACTTACACTGGGCGTGTGTGTGTGCATGCCCAAAATCCCAAGGGGAGAATGGAGAAGGGATTTAGGCGTGGCCACCTTCGGGTGGGGGGGAGGAGGGTGTGTGATCTCTCACTTTCTATCTCTCTGTCTCTGTGGTGAGTACACACACCCTATAGCAAAAATCTCTCTTAAAAAATGACTTGAGGGCCGGCAAGGGGCGTGGTAATTAGGGCATTGACTCCTACATGACTCACTGTGATTTGAATCTTGGACTTGGTGGCTTGCTTTCTCACTTTGTCTCTTTCAGTCTCTCTCTGGTCAAATTTTTAAAAAGAGGAAAAGAATAATGATAATTCTTTTTTAAAGAATTATTTAATTAATTCCACTTGTTAATTATTTATTTAAGAGAAAGGTATTTTTTGCTATAGGGCACGTGCGCTCATGGGAGAGTCAGAAAGCAGAAATCACCTTTGGGGGGGGATGACTACTCTGCAATCCCTTCTCCATTCTCCTCTCAGGATTTTGGGCACTTACGCACACGTGCCTGGCATGAGTTTTAAGCTGCTGGGTCTGGGGCTCAAATCATTGTCGAATACATGGGAATCCAGCAATGTAACTATTCTGCCACCTGCTGGTCCCCTATTTGTTATTTTATATTTGACCAGACAGAGATAGAAAGGGAAAATGCGAAAGCAAGTCGTCAGTTCCAGGACTTGAGCTGTGATCTGCCATGTGGGAATCCAGCACCACTGATCACCACACCACACCACCTGCAGGTCCCTAAAATTAAATAATTCTTTTTTAAAAAAAATTATATGAAGTTCTGATAGCTTTGTGAGAGAACTCTTTTATTGTAGATGTATACCTGAAAATACATTTATAGGGCCAGCAAGTGGTATGATTGTGGTGGTAAAGGTGCTAGATTCCCACATGGCTGACTGGTTCAAGTCCTGGACCTGGCAGCTTGCTTTCTTGCTTTGCCTTTCTCTCTCTCTCTGGTCAAATTAAAAACTAATAATAACAAATGAAATTAAATAAATAATTCTTTAAAAAATACATTTATAGACTATGTAAATTGGTCCTGCAAACATATAGAACAAGATAATAGTTTCTCTCTTTTGACCAACTTTCTCAAGCACATTCTTTTGTTCCCATAATAGATGGTTTTTAAAGATTTTTTTTCCCTCACCTGAATCAAAAATAAAATATCCACAGGACCAGCAGTTAGCGTAATGGCTATGTCGCTGGACTCCCATGTAGTCGACTGTGGTTCGCGTCCCGGACCCAGTGACTTGAAACTCACGCCGGGCGCGTGTGCGTGCATGCCCAAGATCCCGAGAGGAGAACGGAGGAGAAGGGATTGTGGCGTGGCCATCCCCTCTGGGGGGGTGATTTCTCGCTTTCTGTCTCTCTGTCTCTGTCTGTCTGTCTGGCGAGCGCACACGCCCTATAGCAAAAACCTCTAAAAAAATTAAATAAAAAAATAAAATATTCACTAGATATTTCTCAATGACTATTAAGAGTAATTACACTTCGGGACCAGCAGTTAGCGTAATGGCTATGTCACTGAACTCCCATGTAGTTGACCACAGTTCGCGTCCTGGACCTGGTGGCTTAAACTCATGCTGGGCACGTGTGTGTGCGTGCCCAAGATCCAGTGAGGAAAATGGAGGAGAAGGGATTGCGACGTGGCATCCCCCCTTGGGGGGTGATTTCTCGCTTTCTGTCTCTCTGTCTGTCTTTCTGGCAAGTGCACGCACCCTATAGCAAAAATCTCTCCAAAAAAAAAAAAAAAGAGTAATTATACTTGGACCCTAGTTGGAAGGAAGTGTTAGGTTTCTCTATTTTGAACCAGAAGGAGTTAAGAAAGCATATGTCAGTGTAACTGGGAGACAAAACTGAAGCCAAAGCTGCACGTAGAAAGCAGCATTGTAAAGAGAAAGATGTAACACCAGAATAGAAATTGGAAAACAAGAATCAAAATCAGCCAAGAAAACTGAAAGCAAGATAGAAAATTGAGGAGTAAGCTCTAGAATTAAGACTAAGCCAGAGCTTCCCTTTTATATAATATCTTGAATGTGTTGTAATAGCAGATGTGGTAGTGTAAAAGGACTTAAAAAGTACTGATAATATCTGGCAAATGACGGACACTTAATACATTTTTGGAATAAAATATGTTTGGCTGATCAATCTTAGGCTGTTCAGAGACATACTTAATAGCACATTAAAAAATAATTAAGTTAAATAAAATAATTCTTAAAAAAAAATAAAAAATAATCATGGGAGGACTAGTAGTTAGCTTTATGGCTATGTCACTGGACTCCCACATAGTCGACCACGGTTTGAGATCCGGACCTGGTGTCTTAAACTCACGCTGGGCGCGTGTGCGTGCATGCCCAAGATCCCGAGAGGAGAAAGGAGAAGGGATTGTGGCATGGCCATCCCCCCTGGGAAGTGATTTTTCACTTCCTGTCTCTCTGTTGCTCTCTGTCTGTCTGGTGAGCGCACGCACCCTATAGCAAAAACCTCTCCCCCCCCCCCAAAAAAAAATCATGGACTGAAAACAGGAAAAAATAGGTTGTTAAGCTTGATAGAATTACCTTTTTAGTAGAGATTAATAATGTTAATTTGCCATCCATTTGTTAATTTTGTTCTTATTAGGCAAGCAGCAATAGTTACCAAAGGCTTAAGGAAAATTGGGATTTTTTTTTTTTTTTGAGAGGTTTTTTTTTTTTTTTTTTGCTATAGGGCGCATGCGTTCGCCAGACAGAGAGAGACATAGAGACAGAAAGCGAGAAATCACCCCCCAGGGGGGATGGTCACGCCGCAATCCCTTCTCCTCCATTCTCCTCTCGGGATCTTGGGCACGCACGCACACGCTCCCGGCGTGAGTTGTAAGCCACCGGGTCCGAGACGCGAACCGCGGTCGACTACGTGGGAGTCCAGCGACATAGCCATTACGCTAACTGCTGGTTCCCGAAAATTGGGAATTTTTAACTTACTGAAATCTATCCTTGGACCCAACAGGTTGTGTGGTGGTTAAGGGCACTGGACTCTCACATGGCCAATCACGGTTCAAGTCCTGGACCTGGCAGCCTGCTTTTTCACTTACTTTCTCTCTCTCTCTCTGGTCAAATTAAAAAATGAGTAAATAGGGGCCAGCAGGTGGCAGGGTGGTTAAGGGTGCTGGATTCCCACATGGCCTACCACAGTTTGTGAGTCCTGAACCTGGTGGCTTTCTCACTTTCCCTCTTTCTCTCTTTCTGTCTGTCTCTCTGTCCCTTTCTAGTCAAATATAAATAAATAAATAAATAAATAAATAAATAAATAAATAAATAAATAAAAGCTTAAAAAAATTCTTTTAAAAAAAAGAATAAAGTTAAATAAAAATCTTTCTGAGAAAAGAGAAACTCTGTCCTCTTAATTCATTGAATTGGAAAAGACTGATAAAAAATATATCTGGAACACAAACAGGTGATGTGGTGATTAAGGTACTCCCACATGGGTGACCACAGTTTAAGTCCCTGACCTGGTGGCTTGCTTTCTTACTTTCTCTCTCTCTCTGGCTGATCAAACTGAAAAATAATAAAGTTAAATAAAATAATTATTTTTTTTAAAAAAAAGAAAGGTATCTGGAACCAGCAGATGAACTAGCCGTTACTTTGTTGAACTCCAATGTGGCTGAGTGACTTCAGAATCAAATGTTAGGCATGTGTGTGTGCATGCCCAAGATCCCAGCAGAAGAATAAAGAAGGGATTGTGGTGTGGCCATCCTCCCTGAAGGGTGATTTCTCACTTTCCCTTTCACTGTCTGTTTTTCTCTCTGATGGAGTACATGTGCCCTAAGGCAAAATCTCGGGGGGGGGGGGGGGGGGAAAGCCTTGGTAATAAATGTTCTGAGTAGCATGGTATAAAAACCACTTCCTTATTTTAAAATATGATCTTTTAAAAATGATTATTAATTTTATTTATCATTATCTTTTTTTTTTTTTTTTTTTTTTTTTTTTTTAATTTGTTACAGGGCACACATGCTTGCCAGAGAGACAGAAAGAGAGGGAAAGTGAGAAAGCAAGCTGCCAGGTCCAGGACTCGAACCAAGGTTGACTATGAGGGATTCATCCAGTGCCTTAACTATCACATCACCTGCTGGCTCCTAAAATATGATGTTTTAATCACTAGTTTTAATATTTCAACTTAGACAACCTAGTTAATATATGAAAATATGTAACTTAAATGAGTCTGCTTTCTATGCTTAAAAAAAGCCTATTGAAGAGATGCGGCATGTGATTGTAGATATTATCACAATGAAGAATCAAGAAAAAGAAAAAGTTAATTTGGGTAAGTTTTCATTTCTTTTGTTTCCTTCAAGTGAATTGCAATTATATTTCTTTAATTTTTTCTTTTATCTTTTTTCTCTTTTATTGAGTCTTTTAATTTTACTAGATTGAAAAGCACAACAAAACCAGTAGTAATAAGCAGAAAAGATGGGGAAAGAAAAACAGAAAAAGATTGGGCACAGATCAGAGATGATAAAGGGAAGGAATGAAGAGGACAGGGAACGTCAGGAGCCCCAAGTCTGGGCAGGAAAGAGATGACTAAGGACTAGACATCTCTTTTTCTTTTATCTTTTTTTAACTTTTAAAATATGTAGGTTTTGGGGCTGGCAGGTGGTGTGGTTATGGAACTGGATTCCCACATGGCTGACCATACTTCAAGTCTTGGACCTGGTGGCTTTCTTTCTCACTTCCCCCTTTCTCTGTATCTCTCTCTCCCTCTGGTCATATTTAAACAAATATAGGGACCAGCAGTTAGCGTAATGGCTATGTCACTGGACTCCCACGTAGTCAACCGCAGTTCAAGTCCTAGACCCGGCGGCTTAAACTCACACTGGGCACGTGTGCGTGCGTGCCCAAGATCCTGAGAGGAGAAAGGAGAAGGGATTGCAGCATGACCATCCCCTCTGGGGGGGGGGGGGTGATTTCTCGCTTTCTATCTCTCTGTCTCTCTCTCTCTCTGGCGAGTTCTTGCGCCCTCTAGCGAAAACCTCTCAAAAAAAAAAAAAACTCACGCCGGGCGCATGTGCGTGCATACCCAAGATCCTGAGAGGAGAACGGAGAAGGGACTGCAGCGTTGCTAACCCTCCTGGGGGGTGATTTCTTGCTTTCTGTCTCTCTGTCTCTGTCTGTCTAGCGAGCGCACGCGCCCTATAGCAAAAACTTATCTCAAAAAAAAAAAATAACAAATAAAGTTTAATAATATTTTTAAATGTAGGTTTTTTGTTTATGCTTGCTATTGACTTCAGCCTCTGAGATAAAATGACTTTATGTAATATAAAGTTGGTTTTTTTTAATTGCAATTTTATAACTTTGACAACCAGTAGTTAGTCTCATCCACATTGATTGTAGATTTTTGAAAGTTGTAACAGTACATAGGTGACCATAATATAGAGCTTGTATCGTGAAATTTCATCTTCCTTATTATATTTTTCTGGCTCCATAAATTGAAGTATACTCCCTATTAAACTAAATGCACCAACAGAAGCATGACTTACTCAAATACAGCATTTTAATATGTCACTAGCATATTACATTTATTATACACAGATGTAGTATGGGACATTCATTATTCCTTCGGTCCAGACAACTTTGTTGAGCTTGGTATCAGTTTACACAGTGGAGTCCCCATCTGCTTCATGGCAATTTTCTGGATTTCTTTGAGGGCCTGCAGGGAACATTTCTTGAAGTTTTCTCCATGGAGGCACTTGAAAATGTTGTTGATGTATTTTTTTGGTCACCACCTTGTTGATGGCAGAATGACTCCTCTTGCCTGTCTTTTTGTGAAGGCCATCCTACTCTGCCCAAGTTTGAGAGAGGAAGGGCATGAGGGATTATGGGAGAGGGAAAGCAGCAGTGACAAATACCTGAGAAATTTATAATTAAGAGATCTTGTTCAAAACCCAAATTGTCCTTGAGGGTCTGTGAAAGTTACTTTACACTCTAGGCCTAAATTTCTTTTCTAAGAATGAGGCAGTTTTATTAGATGGTCTCTAAAGACCTTTCACTTGATAAATTCTGTGATCATGTTCTATGCTCTAGAAAAGTCCATCCAAGAATTCTCTTTGTGGGGCCAGCGGATGGTGTAGCAGTTACGTTGCTGGACTCCCATATGGCCAACCACAGTTTGAACCACAGACTCGGTGGCTTGAAAATCACATTGGACATGTGTGTGTGCATGCCCAAGATCCCGGGAGGAGATTGGAAAAGGGATTATGGCATGGCCATCCCCCCTGGAGGGAGTGATTACTCATTTTCCCTCTTTCTGTCTTTTCTCTCTCTCTCTCTCTCTCTCTCTCTCTGGAAAGCACATGTGTCCTAAGGCAAAAACCTCTTAAAAAAAGGAAAGAAAAAAGAAGAATTATCTTTGCTGGACATAGTAGATAGAGATGAAATAAGACATTCATTAACTGTCATAAACATTTTCTAGATTTAGCTATGTGTTGTGCCAATCACTATTATTTTAAGCAAAAAATTAACCCCTTCCTTGGGAATTCTTGGGACTATTGAATGAAGTAAGCAAGTGTTATAGTCATGGTACACAGTAAGCTCATTAAACTTTAGCCAATAATGTTAATTAGCTTAGATGAGAGAAGAAATCACTATGTATAATCCTTGTTTAGAGAAATTGTCTTCAGTCTTTTGTTATAACACTGTGCATCACCCACTCAGCAAACAGTTTAAGCTTTTTTTATTAAGAAAGATTTTTGCTATAAGTCATGTGCATTTGCTGAAGAGACAGAGAAGAGAGAGAGAGACAGAAAGTTAAAAATTACCCCACAAGGGGGATGGCCATGCCATAATCTCTTTTCCTCCATTCTCCTGTTGGGATTTTGGTCGTGCATGCTTTATGGTGCCTGTTAATATGTTCCAGGTGAATCTATGGAAGATGTACATGATCTGATCTTAAATAATAATATTTAATGAAGGAATTTTAAAAGAAATGATTAGGGTGAGTTTGAAACCCAGGGAAGATACTAGACACAAACAAAAGGAGGAGAAGAGTTTAACCTGATTCTGCCTCTTATTCACTAAAGACTACAAAATAGAAATAAAAGTTTCATAAAAAGAACCTTCTGGGAACCAGCAGTTAGCGTAATGGCTATGTCGCTGGACTCCCACGTAGTCGACCGCGGTTCGAGTCTCGGACCCGGTGGCTTACAACTCACGCCGGGCACGTGTGCGTGCGTGCCCAAGATCCCGAGAGGAGAATGGAGGAGAAGGGATTGCGGCGTGACCATCCCCCCTGGGGGGTGATTTCTCGCTTTCTGTCTCTATGTCTCTCTCTGTCTGTCTGGCGAGCGCACGCGCCCTATAGCGAAAAACCTCTCCAAAAAAAAAAAAAAAAAAAAAAAAAAAGAACCTTCTGGGCCAGCCAGGTATGGTGGCTAAGGTGATTGGATCCCACATAACTGACTCTATGATTCAAGTTCCAGACTCGGTGGCTTGAAAAACACACGCTGTGCATGTGCATGTGCATCTCCTCCAATCTCAGGAGGAGAATGGGGGAAAAAGGGTTATGGCATGGTCATCTCTCCTGTGATGTGCTTTCTTACTTTCTCTGTCTCCAGTGAGTGCACACACCTGATAGCAAAAAAGTAAATAAAGAAAATAGAAGGAAAGAAAAGTGCCTTCTTCCTCATAATTCTCACTGTTTCTAGAGATATGTGGAAAGATAAAACCAGTATTTAAATCTGATTCAGTTTCTTTAATTTTTCCTTAACAAGATAATACTAGTTAGTGTTTTAGCATGTAGAATGTTAGTCTTTTTTTTTTTTTAGAGGTTTTTGCTATAGGGCGCGTGCTCTTGCCAGACAGAGACAGAAAGCGAGAAATCACCCCCTCAGGGGGGATGGCCACGCCGCAATCCCTTCTCCTCCATTCTCCTCTCGGGATCTTGGGTACGCACGCACACGCGCCTGGCATGAGTTTTAAGCCACCGGGTCCGGGACGCGAACCGCAGTCGACTACGTGGGAGTCCAGCAACATAGCCATTACGCTAACTGCTGGTCCCTAGAATGTTAGTCTTTAGGTGGGAGCCAAAAACTGTCTATAGACTCTTGGCTTTAAGTTCTGAATACAAAATCAATTTTTACAAATCATAGTTTTTTCTAAACAAGAGAACATAAGAGGGAAATATAAGGCAAATAATTAGAGAGACAAGCACTACTTGGATGTCTCTCAGGTACCTCAAACCCAAATACTTGAACCTGAGCACATCATTTGTCCCTAAACCTGATTTTTCTTTCAGTTCCCTATCTCTGTAAGTGGTGTTTTCCAGTTGACCATGCCAAAATCTTGGGGGTGATTTTTTACTACCTCACTGCTACCTCCCAACCCCTATTTTCCAGCCAATCAAATATAATCTGACTTCCAAAGTATCCCTTAAAATTAACCCACTTCTCTCTATCATCCTCTCTCATTACTACAATCAAGATCATCTACAAGTTCTTGCGACCAGCAGGTGGCATGGTGGTTAAGGGTGTTGGACTTCCACATGGCTGACTGCCGTTCGAGTCCCAGACCTGGCAGCTTACTTTCTCACTTTCACTGTCTCTCTCTGTCTGTCTCTCTCTCTCTGTTCATCTCTGGTCAAATTTAAATAAATAAATAAAGTCAAATAAATTAATTCTTTTTTATATATATATAGACCATAGACTAGTTTCTTTTTAACACCCATCATGCCGTGAATTCATAGGGAATACATTCAAGTAGCTCAGGCTCCTTTCCATTGGTTCTCACAAAGTGTACTTCTCTAGGTGGAGCAGGCTGGCGCTTTAGTTGAACCCAGGTACCTTCCACTTTGAGTTCCTTCTTTTTATGGTCATTTTCCTTTACATGTTTTAGGAAGCGATCTCGAAGAATGCTTAATATGCTCAATGTGCACATTAATTCTCTTGGCAAGAATCTTGCCCTTGACTTGTTTGTTTAAAACAATGCCAACAGGGAACCAGCAGTTAGCGTAATGGCTATGTCGCTGGACTCCCACGTAGTCGACCACGGTTCGCGTCCTGGACCCGGTGGCTTAAAACTCACGCCGGGCGCGTGTGCGTGCATGCCCAAGATCCCGAGAGGAGAATGGAGGAGAAGGGATTGCTGCGTGACCATCTCCCCTGGGGGGTGATTTCTCACTTTCTGTCTCTATGTCTCTCTCTGTCTGTCTGGCAAGCGCACGCACCCTATAGCGAAACCTCTCCAAAAAAAAAAAAATCATAAAAAAAAAACAATGCCAACAGCATGCTGGGTAACATCGTAGACTCTTCCAGTTTTGCCATGGTAACATTTATGGGGCATTCCTTTTTGAACAGTACCCATTCCTTTGATGTCTACAGTATTACCTTTCTTGTAGATTCACATATATGTTTCCAACGGAACCACTCTGTTTTCTAAAAGGCCTAGAAAGCATATATTGGGTTCCTCTCCTCCTTCCCTTTGTGTTCGCCGTTTTGGTTAATTACTAGAAGATGGCAGTTCTGGCCAAAAGGCCCAATAAAATAATTCTTAAAGAAAAGATCATCTACAAGTCTTATCAAGACTTCTAACCTAGGTTCCTGGCTTTCTACTCTTGTCCCATTCCAAACCATTCTCTACACCAGGGCCAAAATGCTGTCTGCTTAAATTTATGACTCCAGCCTCTTCTCTTGTGTTCTACCTCTCCATTGCATCTCTGAAATTTCTTTTTTCTTTTTTTCCATATCCTAGGAGAGATTCTACTGTCTTTTCCCTCCAATCTCTCCTAACCAGTCTTCCACTTTTTCTAGATTTCAATTTAAATGTCACTTCATTGGAATAGCCTTTTCTCATACCTCCCCTGAAAAATCTCTGCCCATCCTCCCAACTGAAGGTTTGATGAACTTGATTGCTTGTTTGTTATCTTAATTTTCTTTTTTAAAGAGAGATTTGTTGCTATAGAGCTCATGTGCTCGCTAGAGAGACAGAGAAACAGTGAGAAATCACCTCCCAGGCGGATGGCCTTGTCACAGGATTTTGGGCATGCATGCACTCATGCCAGCATGAGTTGTAAGCCCCTCAGGACTTGTACCATGGTCGAGTACATGGGAGTTTAGCAACATAACCATTAGGCCATCTACTGGTCCCTAATTGTTGTGTTAGATGGTGAACCTGATGGGTAAGGATGCTGTGTAATACTCCTGATCATTGTTACCTTAGTGCTAATCCAATGCCTAGCATATAATAGGCACTTAAACACTTGTTAAATTAATGAAAAATATATTCTATCACTACTTCAATTTGTACTGTTGTTTATATAACTAGAAGATCTAATAGTACAAATCTAGTAGTTTTCCTAATTAAATCCTGAGATCTTTTTAACTTGGGATTTACCAGGATGTCTCACAAGTATTTCAAATGTAACATGTTCTATTTTTGAACGCTTTTTCTTACCTTACTGCTTCCCCTTACTTATCATCCCTTTCTCCCAAAAAAGAAAAGAGAAAATCCTCCTGACATTAATGATTCCTAAGCAGGAAATTTTAGAATGTATGACCCTAATACACATGAATTCAGACACAGTTGTGTATTCATTTGTTCATTAAGTCCCGAAACAGAAATATTTCTCAAATTAGGCCCTTCCTTCCTGTCCCAATCTCTTATTATTGGGTTGTCAGAAAAGTCATGACTTTCCTTTAAAAAAAAAAAAAAAAAATATATATATATATATATATATATACACACACACACACACACACACACACACACATATATATAATTTAACTTTATTTATTTATTTTAATTTGACCAGAGAGGGACAGAGAAAGATAGGGGAAGTGAGAAAGCAAGCTGCCAGATCTGGGACTCGAACTGTAGTTGGCTATATAAGAGTCCATCATCCTTAACCACTATGCCACCTGCCCACCCCTATGACTAATTTTTTCTATATATATAGTTTTTTCATGTAAAAATGTGTCCTGGGACCAGCAGATGGCCTAATGACTACATCCCTGGACTCCCATATAGTCAACTGTGGTTCGAGTCCTGGACCTGGTGGCTTAAACTCAGGCTGGGTACGTGTGCATGTGCCCAAGATCCTGAGAGGAAAATGGAGGAGAAGGGATTGCGGTGTGGCCATCCCCCCTGGGGGGGGGGGGGAGGTTGATACTTTATCTTTTTACCATCACAGATCATTGTTCTTCATTCTCTGCTATTTTAGACAATCCTTTACATTAATCAATTTTAATTGTATCTCTCTCTCTCTCTCTAATGAATGTTTTTTTTTTTTTTTTGGTGGGGGGGGAGGTTGTTTTTTTTTTTCTCTATAGGGCGCGTGCGCTCGCCAGACAGAGAGACATAGAAACAGAAAGCGAGATATCATCCCCCAGGGGGGATGGTCACTCCGAAATCCCTTCTCTTCAATTCTCTCTGGATCTTGGGCACGCACGCACACGTGCCCGGCGTGAGTTTTAAGCCACCGGGTCCGGGACGCAAACCGCAGTCTGCTACGTGGGAGTCCAGCGACATAGCCATTACGCTAACTGCTGGTTCCCTCTAATGAATGTTTTATCAAAACCTCTTATATTGTAAAGTTCATTACAGTTTAGTCCCTGCCTACCTGAGTTGACCACCCCCTCCCTATACTCCCAACTTGCTCTCCTTACCCTGTATTCAAAACACATTAGCTCTTTAATGTTATCTTTTTAAAATAGATTTACTTTTATTGAGGTGTGGTTAATGTGAAATAGAATGCCCAGATTTGGGGTGGGGCAGTTCTGCATTTTGATGAATCTGTACACAGGCAGCTGCCATCCCAACACGTGAAGCATTTCCATGATGCCATTACATTTTCCTGCTGCTTTCTGCTCATTTCTCCCTCCTCCCTGACGCCATCCACAGATTTTTTGCCACCAAAGTTAGTTAGTTATTCCTGGTTAGGAGTGTGCCTAAATGGAATGGGAAAGCATGCTGTCTTCTGTGCCCTCTTGGGCCCTCTATGTAGTGTTTTTGAAATCCGTCCATGGTGTGTACATCTCTACTTTCGATCCTTTTTGGGGAAGCTTTTCCTTATGTGGGAAGCACGGCAGTGTGACCATCTATGTCCAGCTTCCCTCTCTGCCTTGAAAAGATGAAAACCCCAAGGAGAATTGACAATAAGAATGAGGGCTGAGGCTTTGGGAACAAACTTAAGGATGGGGGAGAGACAGTTTATATTAAGATCCTGGTAAGAGCCAAAATGGACTATTTTGTAACCAACAGAGTGGCCTGTGGGGGCCTTTGACATTGGGGCTTAAACTGTGCTAGAATAAAGGTGTATAAACTAGAGGGGTCAGATAGGCATTGTCCAGGGATCCAGTGCCATGTCCACGTCTCTGGGAAGTACTGGTTTTGATGTCGCCTTCTGGGAGCTGCCTTTGCTGAACATCACGTGGTTTTTGCTGGATGCACTTGAGCTTTGTCCTCTTGAGTTTTGCTCTGTAGTTCTTGAACCAAACCTGCAGTACTGTTGGATGTAAGTCCATTTTTGAGGTCATTTCTTTCTTTTTTTCTTTTTTTGGAGAGATTTATGCCGTAGGCAGGTACGCTCCCTAGAGAGACAGAAAGCAAGAAAAGATCCCCCCCGGGGGATGGCCACCCCATAATTCCTTCTCCTCCTGGACTCTTCAGCATGCACGCATACACGACCAGCATGATTTTTAAGCCAGCAGGTCTGGAACTCGAACTATAGTTGGCCATGTGGGAGTCTAGAGACTCTGCTGGCCCCAAAGCCATTTCTTTCTGAAGGCTTGGATTTGGGTATGGATTCTTACTAAACAAGAAGTTCAAATCTTTATTTTTCTTTGAGAGACATTTGTGCTGTAGGGCTTGAGCATTCGCCAGAGAGACAGAAAGCAAGAAATCACCCCCTGGGAGACGCCAGTCCCTTCTCTATTCTCCTCTCTGGATTTTGGGTGCATGGGCACACGCGCACACGTGCCAGGTGTGAGTTTTAAGTTGCTGGGTCCGAGATACTAACCACGGTCAACTACATGGGAGTCCAGTGATATAACCATTACACCATCTGCTAGTCCCCAAGTCTTCTATTACTAGTCACTTTTCTGTCTCCTTTGTGACTTCTGGTGATTGCCTTTGGGAAGGCTCTCTGCCTAGCATTTTGTAATTGAGACAGGCTCTTTAATTCAGGTCCAGTTATGTAATAATATCTTAATAGATCATTTTCTTTTGTTGTTCAAGATGGTCTTCCTTGGGCTTATTGAATACTAATTTTATAAAACACAGCCTAAGTGCCACATGTAAAGCCTTTCATAACTGTCTCCCTGTACCACATGTAAAGTTAGTTGTTCCCATGGGGCCAGCAGATGGTATAATGGCTATGTTGCTGGACTCCTATGTAGTCGACTGCAGTTCGAGTCCCAGACCCGGTGGCTTAAACTCACGTGGGACACATGTACATGTGTCCCCAAGATCCCAAGAGTAGAATGGAGGAGAAGAGATTGTGACATGGCCATCCCCCCTGAGGGGTGATTTCTCACTTTCTGTCTCTCTGTCTTTGTCTTTCTGGCGAGCACACACATGTTATAGCAGAAAACCTCTCTTAAAAAAAAATAAAAACAAAAACACACTTTAGTTGTTTCCATTTTGGATTACAATAGCCTTTTGTTCTTACTTCATTTGTAGCATTTATCTCTCTCTCTCTCTCTTTTTTTTTTTCCAGAGGTCATATATGGTTGGCAGAGAGACAGGGAGAGGGAAAAAGTGCCCCAGAGTGGGGCATGATCACATCATAATCTCTTCTCCATTTTGCCATTATGTTGGGATTGTGGCTGTGATTTTCAAGCCACTGAAGT
Organism: Tupaia tana; assembly: GCA_026018925.1. Lineage (NCBI taxonomy): Eukaryota > Metazoa > Chordata > Mammalia > Scandentia > Tupaiidae > Tupaia > Tupaia tana. The sequence continues at coordinate 40,343,759 of JAKSZU010000005.1, forward strand.
TGAGATCAAACCTTGTATATAGTCAGCATTGTGAGATCTAGCTCCTTTAACCATTAGACCATTGGGCCAGCCCACCATTTATTTAATTTTATAATTAATTATTTTCAAGTATGTGTCTTTCATGGCATATAATGTTTTTAAAGGAGACAGAAGTGATTCTATTCTTATATTTCTGTCATAGTCCTTGACACATAGTAAATATTTGTTAAATAGTTGGCAGCAATATTTGCTTAGGAAAAATAATGGTTAGGAGATGATAAGCTTGGTTCTTCTATTTTGAAAATTTGGTCAACTGAGAATAACTTGAATGTCTTGTGATTTTGTTCTTAAAATTTGGCAAAAAGCTTAATCTATAAATGTATTTTCTTTAGAGAAAAATACTGAGGATGATTGTGTAACCCAAGAACAAATCCAAGAAGTCGACACTGAATATGTAGGTGTAAATCTACAGCCAGGAAAACCAGAAACGGAGAATAAACATCGAAATGTGGTATTTCGGGATTGTGAAAAGGAGCAAGATGACAAAACAAAAGATTCAACCTGTGATGTTAAAACTCCCAATACAGAAACTAGGGCAGGTTGCTTAATAAAATATAATGTGTCTACTACTCCATACTTGCAAAGGTAAACTTTTAAAATGTAATGTGCTGATTAGTTTTCAAACATACCCAACTACCATTATTAACATGTATAGAAAAATTTTTAAACAAAATGGAGTGTCATTGGGAGATTACATCTTTTTTTCCTAAAAGAATTATTTATTTAAATTTATTTATTTATTTTAATTTGACCAGCGAGACAGAGAGAGAGAGAGAGACAGAGTAACGAAGTTAGAAACCAAGCCACCAGATTCAGGACTCAAACCATAGTTGGCCATGTGGGAAGTGTCCAGCACCTTATTCACCATGCCACCTGCTGGTCCCAAGAGATTTCACCTGTTAAATACTGGATTTGCTTGGCTTTTTCTTAAATATTACCAACGGGAGGAGAGCTTTACATCATCTAAATTTATCTATAGTTTTGTTTTTAAGAATTATTTTATTTTAACTTTATTATTATTTTTATTTTCCAATTTGACCAGAAAGAGACAGAGGGAAAGAGGAAGCCATCAGGTCAAGGTCTTAAACCATGGTTGGCCATGTGGGAGTCTAGCAACTTTAACCACCACGCCATGGATCAATTAAATAGTATGTTTTTGAAATTAAGGAGTTAGCCACTTCTACAGATATTCAGTATCTACTGTGACCAAGTTGTATCAACAACTAGAAAAATAAATAAGTTCTTCAGGTCAAGGAGCTTACATTACTTTTTCTTTTCTATAAGACAAGTAATTACTTAGTTAAAACGTAAGTTATAGTATGATGAATAGCATAAAAGTACCAGGGAAGGGGCCAGTAGGTGGTGTAGTGGTTAAGGGCACTGGACTCCCATATGGCCAACTGCAGCTCAGGTCTCAGACCTAGCAACTTGCTTTCTTGCTTTCCTCTCCCTCTCTCTGTCCGTCTCTGGTCAAATTAAAATAAGTAAGTCAAGTTAAATAAAATAATTCTCAAAAACCAAAATACCAGGTAAAAATGTTAACATGTTTTTGAACTCTGGGAATCATTTTGTATTTTTTCAGTGTAAAGAAGAAGGTGCAATTCGATGAAATAAATTCTACATTTAAAGAGCTGAAATTCCTGACACCTGTGAGACGATCTCAACGTCTTCAAGAGAAGACTTCTAAATTGCCAGATATGTTAAAAGACCATTATCCTTGTGTGTCTTCATTGGAGCAGTTAACAGAGTTAGGAAATGAAACGGATGCCTTTGTATGCCGCCCTAACGCAGCACTGTGCCGGATGTACTCCGAGACTGAAACAGCAGAAGAAGCGTGAAACTATGATAAGGAATAGGGTTTTATTACTGGTGTTCAGTTTGGTTTTGTGTGGCTTGTGTTTCTCTTAGGCCTGGGGTTGGCCAAGGACCCAAGTGGTCAAGTATTCATGGCAGTGAGCTCTTTACTGAGACTGTGTAGCAGGAGTTGCCGTCTGTGCACTGAAAAGCTAATCCTGCTCCCGGTCTCAACAGTTTTTCTTTAAGATGGGTAAATTTTGTCAACTTGTTTCTATATTCCTTAAATATAAACAGGTTTTGGCATGTTATTTGTTTGCTTACTAAATATAAGTACTAATGATTCATAGTCAGAAAATGAGGTGTTCTAAATAAAATTTGGCTTTGCATTGACATGTTTTAAAATTTTATGATATACTTTTCTTGCCTTTAAACATAATACTTTTTTTTGCCTTTCTTTGATTGACATAAAAGTCAAAGATTGTTATGTGTAGAGTGACTTTCTTCAAATATTAAAATATAAAATATTTCTCTTGCATTTCCACCAAATTTATGATATCCGGTTTGGGCTCTGTTGCATCCTCTGGACTGCTTATGATTCTTTACTGTCACTTTTCATCAGTGACAATGAGTCTCTGTGATCTCTTAGCATTTTTCTTTTGACTCTAAGGTCACCAAGAAGTATATAGTGTCCTGTTAATAAATTTCCCTTTTCTAAGAGAAGGTACTTTGTATAAGAAAGAAAAGGTGACATATTTAGTGGATATTCATAGCTACATCTAATCCGAGTTCCTTTTTTAACTTGACTATCTGAAATGTTAACATTTTAATGCCTATGGCTTACTTTGATAGTTTATAAACTATTAGAATGGAGTTAGGGAAAGAATATATATTATTTAATAAATGTTTTTCTAGTAAAATATCTAAAAATTACACTTGGTTTCTTATAAAAATTTCACTGCTAAATCATGTCCCCTGAAGCATGATAGTTACCCATAGTAAATACTTTTCTTCTCTCCACACATACTACCAGTAAAATTGTTTTATAAGGCCCAAACTAATACTTAAATGCCATACATCTATCAACTCTATAGTTTGAAATAAGTGAATTTTTAATAGTAAAAGACTAAAATGATGTATGAAGTTGAATATCATATACTTAGTCATTTATGTTCATTTCATTTGTATATTATTTTTATTCTATTTATTATATTCTCATCCTAGAGTAGGATTTTTATTCTTTTAACTGTGCACCTAATGTGTATACAATAAAAATATGTTTATAATATTCCAGTGACATTTATTTCAGCAAATAACTTTATGGAATGAAGTTTATCCATAGTGAATTAATTTGATCTTTGCTTTTGAAATACGGTGTAAAGGGGCCAGCAGGTGGCATGGTGGTTAAGGCTGCTGGACTCCCTCATGGCCAACTGCAGTTAGAGTCCTGGACCTGGTGACTTGCTTTCTCACTGTCTCTCTCTCTCTCTCTCTTTATCTCACTCTGTCCCTCTCTCGTCAAAATAAACAAAGTTAAATAAAATAATTCTTTTTTAAAAAAATACATTGTAAGATTTAATGTTTTTTTTAATAATTATTTATTTAATTGTATTTGTTCATTCATTCCTTTTTCATTTGACCAGAGAGACACACAGAGAGAGAGAGGGAAAATGAGAAAGCAAGCCACCAGGTCAAGGACTCAAACTATGGTCAGCCACATGGGAGTGTCCATCGTCTCAACCACCACGCCACCTGCTGGCCCCAGGTATTTGTTTTTTTTTAATTATTTATTGGGCCAGCAGGTGGGGGGTGCTGGATTCCTACATGGCCAACTGCAGTTTGAGTCCCAGACCTGATGGCTGGCTTTCTTGGTTTCTCTCTTGCTCGCTTTCTCTGTCCCTCTCTGGTAAAATTAAATGAATAAATAAAGGTAAATAATTCTTAAATAAAAGGAATTATTTAATTTCACTTATTATTTTTTAAAGAATATTTTATTTTATTCACTCATTCATTTTAATTTGACGAGAGAGAGAGAGAGAGAGAGGAAAAGCGAGAAAGCAAGCCACCGGGTCCAGGACTCAAACCACAGTCGGCCATATGGGAGTGTCCAGAGCCTTAACCACCATGCCACCTGCTGGTCCCCGATATTATTTTTTAAATTGGCCTGAGAAAGAGACACAGAAAGAGAGAAGGAAAGTGAGAAAGCAAGCCACCTGGCTCAGAAATCAAACTGCAATTGGCAATGTGGGAACCCAGCACCTTAACTACCATGCTCCCCGCTAGCCCTAGATTTAATGGTATTTTTTCGACACGTAAGTGTATGCTTAATGGTTTATATCCTTACTTGATGTTTTTGTTTTCCATACTTTAAATGATCCAAAATAAGCTATTTTTAAACAATTCAAGTTGTCATGTGTTCTCAGCTTCTTAATATCCATACCACATAATTTATTTGTATGGTATAACATAACTTGAAATACATAATGACAGAGTACTCAAGATACAAACATTTCTGTTAGGCATATTTCTTAGAATGTTTTTTCTTCCTATAACTGAGGGGAAATATTTCTCTAAATGGTCCTAGTTATAAGCCAAAGGTCTCTAAATCCTATTCTAATACTTAACAGTGCTATCACATCTCTGACCTAGGTTTGTTCCGAGCAAAATAGCTCCAAGGATGTTGTGATAAAGTACATGAGCATCTAACAGATCCATTTTCAAAATTTCAAGCTACTGTTAAAAGTTTTGTAATCAGGACCAGCAGTTGGCATAATGGCTGTGTCACTGGACTCCTATGTAGTCGACAACAGTTTGAGTCCTGGACCCGGTGGCTTAAACTCATGCCAGGCACATGTGTGTGTGTGCCCAAGATCCCGAGAGGAGAATGGAGGAGAAGGGATTTTGACGTGGTCACCCCCCGGGGGGTGATTTCTCGCTTTCTGTCACTCTGTCTTTCTGGTGAGCGCATGCGCCCTATAGCAAAAACCTCTCCAAAAAAAAAAAAAATAAAAGTTTTGTGATCTTGGAAGTTACATAGTTGAACTTCATCTTTCTGAGGGGTAAAATCAAGATAATCCCCTCTGGTCATTTTGTACTGTGTTATCTGTCTAGGCACCTAACCTAAGCTGAACATGATCAGAGAACTTTTTATAGTAATATGGAATCAGGACTGAGTCCTTTCTATGTAGTTAGACCTGTAATTTGTAAATATGCGGCATTGGGTGATGACATGAGACTTGCAAGCTCATCGGTCTACAGAAAGAAAAATGAAGTGGCTACCCAGGGAAGAGCAGAACATTCTCCCTTGGGTTTGCTGTAGCCCTTTTGGTTGTCTGTCCAAATATGTTCTGTGGTCAAGCCCAAAACTATTTAGAGCCTATCCTTAATGGTACAAGGGGTAGCATACTGAACTGTAGTGCTGGAAGCCATTATGGTGGCCTATGAGTTTGCATCCTGATTGACTGAACTGTGATGGGAACACACACCCAAGATCCTGACTAGCTGGAGAATCCAGGGGAGGGGAGGATTGTACTATAAGGAGACCCTGTGAAGTGTAAACCTTTATGTACATGTACACATTCTCACGAATACGTCTTTGGGAACAGCAGATGGCATAATGGTTACGTCACTGGACTCTCATGTAGTTGGTTGTGGTTCAAGTCCCAGACCCTGTGGCTTAAAACTGAAGCTGGGTGCGTTTGCTTGCATGCCCAGAATCCCAAGATGAGAAGAGAGAAGGGGGGATTGCGGTGTGGCTATTCCCCCTGGGGGGTGATTTCTCCCTTTCTGTCTCTGTCTCTGTCTCTGGTGAGCACATGTACCCTATAGCAGAAATCTCTTTAAAAAAAGTCTTTACCCAATTACTAGCCCTTTTCAATTTTTGTTTTAAGGTTTTTGCCATGTACATTTGCTGGAGAGAGAGAGGGAGGAAAGTGAGAAATCACTGTCAGAAGGGATAGCCACACCAGAATCCCTTCTCCATTTACCTGTCAGGGCTTTAGACATGCACACACAAACACCCAGCATGATTTTCAAGCCTCTTGGTCCAGGACTTGAACTGCAGTAAACCATGTGGGAGTCCAGTACCTTAACCAACATGCCACCTGTCAGCAGGTAGTATGGTGGTTAAAGTGCTGGACTCCCACATGGCTATGGTTCAAGTCCCTGATCCAATTTCTTGAAATTCATTTCAGACACATGTGTGAGCATGCGTGCCCAAGGTCCCAGAAGAATGGAGAAGAGATTGCAGCATGGCCATCCCCCCACCTCGGGGAATTGTTTTCTTTCTCTCTCACTGTTTCTCCCTGACTCTGGTGAGCATATATACCCTATGGTAAAAACCTTAAAAATGATTCTTTAAAAAAAAAAAAAACCCTATTGATCTCTGTAAAAGTGGCAAGGACAAAGGAAAGAAAGAGAATTAACATTAATATTCTTGCTAATTATCTTGTTATATATGAGGGCAAGATGTAGAGATTACATTTATTCTCATTATCTATTAGTATTGGAGGTTTTAAAAATTAAAAATGTAAAAGATAGGCCCAGCCTCAATGGTGTAGCTGGTGGCACACTAAACCACAGTACTGGAAGCCATATAGCCTAACCACACGTTCAGATCTCTAATAAACCTGAAACACATCAGGTACATGCATGCCTATGATCCTGATGAGAAGAGAGGGATATGATGAGACACAGTCCAGAATGCCCTTCCCATTTGCATGGATGCATACGCACATGCGCTCTCTCCCATGAATAAAGTGTGTGTGTGTGTGTGTGTGTGTGTGTGTGTGTGTGTGTGTATGTATGAAAGGTAAGGTCAACGCCCAGCAGTCGTATACTTAAGTATCGAGAAATGAAAATATGACTCTAGCATTAGTCATATTAGCCAAAAACAAGACAACCCAAAAGTTCAACTGGTGAATGAAAAACATTGTGTGCTATATCCACACCATGGAAAGCAGTGAAAGGAACAAACTACTATTAAACAGCTGATGGTAAGTACAGTCAATCCAGGTCTTACTCTCTTCCTTTTCATCAATTTTTCAGAAGCAGAGCAGCTTCATGCTTGTTTGAAAACTGTCCCTACAGTATCCCTCATTTTTCTGTACATGGCTTCAAATGAAACTAAAGATTTAACTCAACACATAAGGGTACACAATCTGCTTCTCTGTCAACAAGGCCTGCAATTTGTAACTATTATCCAATTAGCAACTTGGGAAAATTTACTTTGAGCTTCAAAGACCATTGGGTATCACATTAGTTTAACATTAGACATATTTGTTGTATTTACATGTTGTCTTATGACAGAAACCTGGCTCTCTAATGAGTTTGTATCTGCTAATTTTTTACCATATACTGCAAAGCTGAGAGGTGATGTCTGCAGTTGTCTACCATATTATTGTCTCCTAAAGACCTCATCTCTTTTCTCTTAAAAAAAATTTTTTTTACATTTAATTACTGTAGATATTGTTAAAAGAAAAATATGCCAGCCAATTTAATAGAATTTTAATAGAGCAAACTTTTTTTTTTTGAGAAGTTTTTGCTATAGGGCACATGTGTTCACCAGAAAGAGAGAGGCAGAGAGACAGAAAGTGAGAAATCACCCCCTCCAGGGTGGATGGCCATGCCACAACAATCCCTTCTCCATTCTCCTCTCGGAATCTTGGACACGCATGCACACGTGCCCGGTGTGAGTTTAAGCTACTGGGTCTGGGACTTGAACTGCGGTCATCTACATGGAAGTCCAGCAACATAGCCATTATGCCATCTGTTGGTCTCCATTAATAGAGCAAGTCTTAACACAATTTAAATCGGACGGTTGTCCCCGGACTTCAGGACAACTAGGGCCAGCCTTGGTCAACTTGGCATTTAAGTTGGCATAACAGGAAAGTGTCCTATAAAAAACTAAAGTGAAGGAGTGAGGGAATAAAGTGTGGGAGTATAGCTGCTGTTTTAAGCCAAAATAGTTCAATCTTCAAAATTGTTAAATCTTTAAAGCATGCAAGATGGTATTTTCCAGGCATGAGTATATTGCATATTAGTCCAGTCAAAGATATTATCATATTATCATCAACAGATAATTTTCTGTTTTTGTGTCCATTAAATGTTTTGCTTTTTTCTCTTTGATTCTCTCCCTCTTGTGCTCCCCTCCCCACCATTGCCCAACCTTCTCCCACACTGCATCCTAGTATTCATGGTTGCTCTCTATGCTTTTATACCTTCTAGTATCAGTTTCTGCTATAAAGTGCAGGCATTCAGTATAAAATGGGGACATACAATGCCTCTCAGTCTGGTTTGCTTCACTTAGCATTAATTCTTCTATATTTGTCCTCTTTCTTATTTAATTTTATACATTTTTTAAAGAATTGTTTTATTTAATTTTATTTATTTACTTGCTTTAATTGACCAGAGAAGGACAGAGAGAGAGAGACAAAGTGAGAAAGAAAGCTGCCAGGTCCGGGACTCGAACTGTGGTCAGCTATGTGGGAGTCCAGCACCCTTAACCACTGCATCACCTGCCGACCCACATTTTTATTTTTTTAAATATTTTTTAAAGAATTATGTTATTTGACTTTATTTATTTAGTTATTTTAATTTGACCAGAGAGGGACAGAGTGAGAGAGAGAGGGAGAGTGAGAAAGCAAGCTGCCAGATTCAGAGAGAGAGAGAGAGGGAAAGTGAGAAAGCAAGCTGCCAGGTCCAGGACTCGAACTGCTGTTAGCCATGTGGGGAGTCCAGCGCCCTTAACCACCATGCCATCTGTCAACCCCTATTTTTATTTTATTTTATTTTTTTGGATAGGTTTTCACTATAGGGCGCGTGCGCTCGCCAGACAGAGAGAGACAGAGACAGAAAGCGAGAAATCACCCCCCAGGGGGGATGGCCACGCCGCAATCCCTTCTCCTCCATTCTCCTCTTGGGATCTTGGGCACGCACGCACATGCGCCCGGTGTGAGTTTAAGCCACCGGGTCCGGGACACGAACTGCGGTCGACTACATGGGAGTCCAGCAACATAGCCATTACGCTAACTGCTGGTCCCTATTTTTAAAGAATTATTTCATTTAACTTTTATTTGACCAGAGAGAGACAGAATGAGGGGGAGAGAGAGAGGAGAGAGGGAAGTTAGAAAGCAAGCCTCCAGGTCTAGGACTTGAACTGTGGCTGGCCATGTGGGAATCCAGCATGTTAACCACCACATCATCTACCAGCCCCTATACTCGTCCACTTTCTGTCAAATGTCATGGTTTCATTATTTCCTATGGCTGAGTAGTATTCCATAAGATTTATGTGCCATACTTTTTCAATCCATTCATCTGTTCTTAGACTATTGGGTTGATTCCATGTCTAAGGTTCAGAGAATTAGCTAGATCACTGGTTTTCAACTATGAGAAATTTTATATCACACCCCCCCCCCCCATTTCCCCACTCCCACCCCACTCCAGACATGTTCAGAGTCTGGAGACATTTTTGGTTATCATGACTGGGGTCAGTGCTTACTGCTGGCATCTTGGGTGTGGAGGCCTGAGATATTGCTAAACATCCTACAGTATCCAGGACAACCACACACATGAACATCTGCTTCTATAATAAGAAATTATCCACCGCTAATAACTGAGTTCAAGCTGAGAAAGCCAGAGTTAAATTACTACTTCCTCTTTCCTTGTCAATGCTAACATCTTGATCACTCCCTTACTCTCAGCCCAATGAACTTTACCTCCTACTTCAGCAACTGAGTCGTAGGCCACAAAGTGGACTTTGATATTGCCTCAATCCTCACAATAACCTGTCGATGGAAAAATAGCCAACTGTAAAAATTAATAATAATCAATGTGGGTTATTTCCAAGCCAAATATGAATGATTTAGGCCCACAGAAGAGGCATACATGCCTTTCTCCAGGTGATAATGGACAGGGGTATCTTTTATTTGATTTTGAGATTTACAAAATTAGTAAAGACATTTCCATTGGTCTGGTCCAAAGAGGAGGAACATGTGGAAGCAGGAACTTGTAGGTTATAGGTGGGTTCCACAATTCCTAGGTTGGTGATTGGAAGGGAAGATCTGTGTCCTGGGAAGAAATTCGCAAAGAAATGCTTAATCTACATCTCAAGGAAAGGGAAGTTCTGTGCCTTGGGAAGAGGTTAGCAAAAGAATATACTGCAATCAGTTGAATATACACCTCAAAGATACTATGCCAGGGACAGGATGCAGGAAGAATCCTGTTAAATGGGGAAAAAAAAATGGCCTATTAATGTTTGTGGGCTTGACTCTTCCTAGGACCTCTGGAAAGGACTTTGGAAAAATAGGAAAAAGCAGTCAGACTTCTGTCCACAAACCCTATGAAGCAGGTACTATACTTTTATAGAGAGGTTTAGTTACTCCGTGTATTAATTTCCTATCATTGTTGTAACAAATTACCACACACTTTGTGGGGCCAGCAGGTGGCATGATGGCTAAGGTGCTGGATTTGCCAAAGGATGGGAGAATGCTGAGCTCCACTGTGTAAAATCCTTAGTCTTTTAGGTCCAGAGCACTAAAATTAGAGACCTACCCCTAGGCGCAAAGTAAAGCCTTAACCACAATAAAAGTAGGTAGAAAGAGAATTTAATAGGAAAGAAAGATTTTAGAAAAAGTACACCAAAAAGGCTTTTAGTCAGGCAGGCTGCTAGGTAGCAACTGCATTTGGTACTGGTTTAGGTGTTAGTACCGGTTGTGAAAATGAGTATTTAACAGTGGGAGGTCTGTCATACTATCTATGTTCTTCGGTTGAATTCCCAGGCTTCTTCCTGTGCTTGCATCTCTCTCACACAGGTGAAGAATTTGAGGAATTTAATGACCTAACTGTGCATGTCCAGTGTGAGCCATGATGACAGGAGCATCCTAATTAGGATGAACTGCCCAATTAGTTTATTACCCCAGTGGGAATTAGGATGTTGACCAAAATGTCTGATTGGGTCTTTTTGTATTTATAAGGACTGATAAGAGGGAAATTTACAGTCATCCCTATGTGTCTTCTTTACATACCAAGGAAGAAAATGGGATTTGCCTTGCCTTTCTGGGTGGGAAAGCACTTTCATGGAGGGTTTGTTTGTAACTCTGAATTAAGTTGTGATCGATGTGACGGGTGTCCTTCTTTTATTTTCTTAGGGCTGCCTGCTAAATACTAGCTACCTGACTATCACAGACTACCACATGGCTGACTGCAGTTTGGGTCCCGGCCTTGAAAATCACGCCAGGCACGTGTAGCATGGGTGCCCAAAATCCCAAGAGGAAAATGAAGATGAAGGGCTTGTGGCATGGCTATGCCCCCTCCCTGGGGGGGTGGATTTCCTTTCCTTCTCACTGTCTCTGTCTCTCTGGTGAGCGCACCTGCCCTATGACAAAACAACAACAAAAATAATACAGTTTTATTTTCTTACAGTTTTGAAGGTTAGAAATCTAATGGTTCTCATGGGTCTAAAATCAAGATGTCAGTAAGGATGTGTTACTTCTGGAAACCTTGGAGGACAGTTCATTAACTTGTCTTTTCCAGTCTCTTGAGGTCACCTGCCTTTCTTGGCTTCTAGCCCTTATCCTCTCTTCAAATGTCTGATTCTGACTTCCTCTGCAGCCCACCTTCTCCACTTTATTTATTTTTATTTTTTAAAAAATAATTATTCATTGAATTTTATTTATTCTTTCATTTATTTTAATTTGACCAGAGAGAAAGACATACAGAGACAGAGAGAGAGAAAGTGAGAAAGCAAGCCACCAGCTCCAGGACTGGAACCATGGTCTCTCTTCTCCACTTTATTTTTTTATTTTTATTTTAATTATTTTCCTCTTCTCCACCTTAAATGACCCTTGTGATCATATTGGATTCACCAGGGTAATCCAAGATCATTTCTCTATTAAAATGAACTGATTAGGAATCTTAATTTTATCTGCAATCTATTTTTTGAGAGGTTTTTGCTATAGAGTGTGTGCGCTCGTCAGAAAGACAGAGAGAGACAGAGAGACAGAAAGTGAGAAAACTGTGATCTTGGGGGTGGCATGAGTTTAAGTTGGACTCGTTTGTTAGCGACATGTCTATTTACTTCTTATTTATTTATAGAGGTCATTTGCTGGGATAGGGGGTGCACTTGCGTCTAAGAAAACACTAGCCAGACAGATTCAAACTGAGGCAGATAACAGAAAGGGGTGATCAGAGAAATCACGCCCCAGAGAGTATGTATAGCAAAGGGGGGATGGCTTACACGGAAATGGATTGCCACAATCTTATTTATTTATTTATTTATAGAGGTTTTTGCTTAGGGCACTTGCTCCTCCATTCTCCTCTTGGGATCTTGGGCACGCACGCACACGCACCCGGCGGGGGTTTTAAGCCACCAGGTCCGGGTCGCGAACCGCGATAGAGTACTTGGGAGTCCAGCGACATAGCCATTAAGCTAACTGCTGGTCCCTTTATTTGGGTTTTGAAGGGCTTAGTCTGGCTTGTTCTAAGTGGACTTAGGCGTGCATTACCCTCCTGTTGGGGCTGGTGCATGCATTACTTACATAAGCTGGAGGGGTCCTATTATTCTCCTAATTTGAATGATTAGGAAGGTCAGGATATTTTTTGTCTTTGGGTCATGAATTATTCAAGAGCAAGATTTACATATCTAAGGTCAATGGAATTTGGTGACAGAGAAAAAGAATGGTCAGGCACTACACCTCAGTGCTCTTCTCTGGGGTGGGAGTGGGGTTGCAAATGGAGTCCAACTCCGGTCTCCACACGGGACACTTTCCTTCAACGATACTGGCATTATTCAGGAAGGACGGGAAACAGCAACACGTAAACGTGCTCTTCGTAGGCCCGGCTACTCCGAAAACAGTGCCTCCCGCAAGACCCAAGCAGCTTCCTTGGCGGCAACCCGAGAGACGACCCGCGGCCCACCCAGCGGAAGCACGCCGAACGCCTGTCGGAGGAGCAAACGCGGGTCGCCTGGGAGGTCGGTGAGCGTCCCCGCCCCGGCTGGCGGCCTCCAAAGGAGGGAGCTCCGCGGGTGATCGGGGCATGGGGCGAAGGGAGTGGGAGATGCGCTCTGGCGCTCGGGCCTGCACCCCAGCTCCGCCCGCTGTCCCCGCCGAAGGCAAACCCACCGCGGTCGGCCTCGGAGCGCTGCGCTGGACTGGCCCCAGGCGGAAAGGGTCTTTCTGGGGCGACTTGGGTCACTGCGCGCGCACCTGCTAAACTTAGCCTGTGTCTCACCTATACTCCCACTTCTGGACATTTTGCGAGTGACTTGTATGTGTTTTGTTTTTCATGGTATCTGCATGCGACGGAACTGATAAACATTTCGCCACGCGCCAGATACATTCCGGTTTTGTAATTATTTTATGGATGTAATACTGAGTTACAAGAGCAAAGGTTGGCAGAAAGTATCTAATGTGGTGTTCAGCTAAGGAAAGTCTGGTAAACACATTACATAGACTAAACGCCCTGAAGGAAAGGAATAGAAACAGGGAAAAACTTGGCCTCCTTGTTAAATCGTGTTAGTAATACCAGGGGTCAGTTAGAACGGTGGTAAAGGACTTCTTTTTTTCAAGTGCGGAAATACCGATGACCTAACTGTTCTGGAAAGGATTGTTTTCAAAGACAATGCATCTGATTTAGTTATATGAGGAAATTATTTTAGGATTTTCTGGTGATTCTGCGATAAGTTCTTTTTTTTTTTTTTTTTTTGGAGAAGTTTTCGCTATAGGGCATATACACTCGCCAGACAGAGAGAGACAGAGAGACAGAAAGCGAGAAATCACCCCCCCCTCCCGGGGGGGGGGATGGCCACGCCGCAATCCCTTCTCCTCCATTCTCCTCTCGGGATCTTGGGCACGCACGCACACGCGCCCAGCGTGTGAGTTTTAAGCCACAGGGTCCGGGCCGCGAACCGCCATCGACTACGTGGGAGTCCAGCGACATAACCATTACGCTAAATGCTGGTCCCGATAAGTTCTTTGATATACAGGGATACAAACAAGGCAAAGTGTTAGAAACTTCATATTCATAATCTTTTTTTTTTTTTTTTTTTTTTTAAAGAGAGATCTTTGCTGTAGGGCACTTGCACTCCCCAGTGCATTCCCCAGGGAGAGAGAGAGAGAGACAAAAAGCGAGAAATCTCCACCCGCACCCCCACCCAGGGGATATGGCCACATAGCAATCCCTTCTCCATTCTCCTCTTGGGATCTTGGACACCCATGCACATGCTCAGCATGAGGCCTGAATTTTAAGCTGCTGAGCCTGGGACTCCACTGGCTGTGGGCTGTGTGGGAGTCCAGCAATGGAACCATTATGCCATCTGCTGCTCCCCATATTCATATTCTCTTAAGTATTAAGCAATACAGCTAGCTGCTTCTTGAAAGTATAGATGAAGAGACTGAAGACAAAGACTTCCACTGTGGGTTTAACATCTTTTCTGAGGCCCAGGCACCTCTAGCTCAACGTGTCGGAAGTCGAACACGTGTCTCCCATTATTTCCCTTAGTGCCTTTCCTGTCTTGGAATGGTATCACCATTTGTCTAGGTTGTTTTAGAAAACTAGGAACAACCATGCCTCCTTTTCTCTGTTTGTGCCCCCTCTTAATCTTTTATATCACCCAAAAGTCATTTTTCCTGCCTTTCCTGTTGTTGAAGCCTCCTAATTGGCCCATCTCTAATCTGGCTTTTATGTCCCTCCACCATCTGGCTCATTCACTCTGCAGCCCCGTGGGTGATTTGTCTAATATGCAAGTATGATGATTATACTGCTCTCTTGGTTTAAACCCTTCAGAGAAAGCACATTAGTTACCCTGAAGATAAAATCCGGCAACCTAAATTTGGTTTACAGTGACTTTCAAATAAGGTCCTGTCTGTTACAGCCTTCTTTCCATTTCAGTTTCATCTGAACACCATTTCTTTTGCTCTTGAATATGCAGTTCCCTCTGACTGAATCACTCTTTCCCTCCCTTTTTTGTTTTTTTCCTATTCACTTCTCAAGCTTAGGTAGAATATCTTTTTCCTTACTCTTCTGCTGCAGGTTAGCATAGCTTTTTTTTTTTTTTTTTTAAGAATTATTATTATTTTTAATTTAACTTTATTTATTCATTTATTTTAATTTGACCAGAGAAAGACAGAGAAAATGAAAAAGCAAGGCACAAGGTCCAGGACTTGAACCGTGATCGTCCATGTGAGAGTCCAGTGCTCTTAACCATCATGCCACCTGCAGAATAACTTTTTATAAGACTTACCATTCTACATGTATTGAGACTTCTGGTTACCTATGCATGAGGCATCTACCATAGCAGGGACTGTGAGACATTCGTTCTGTATTATAACATTTGACTCAAGAGTTGGTGCTCAGTGGAGACTTGTTGAATGAATAGTGTAGGGAAGGAAAAAACTTATTTTTTCTACCCCCTTTAGATTTAGAACCTGGGACCCTTTAGAGTAAACTGACAAATGTAAGATTAACAGGAGGAAACATTTATTACATTTGCACAGATGTAAATAAGTGATTAGATCA
This sequence comes from Tupaia tana, assembly GCA_026018925.1. NCBI lineage: Eukaryota > Metazoa > Chordata > Mammalia > Scandentia > Tupaiidae > Tupaia > Tupaia tana. Next base: position 40,359,107 of record JAKSZU010000005.1, read on the forward strand.
GGGGTCTATATACCATTTTAACAAAGAATGATAAATTGTGAAATAATTAGATAAAAGAAAGGGGGAAGTTGGACTTTTAGGGTAAATTGAAGGAAGGCAAATACATGGGGGAAACTGACAGAAGATACAGCTTACAGTATGGTTTGTTATGCAGACTCACATTGGTGCCTTCTCCATTGGTAAGAGTTGGCCTGTTCCTAGTACTGGAGGAAAAGACACATTTACAAATAGAAATTTGTTACCTGTACAAAGGGAAATCTGTACCCTAAGCTTAGACAAAACTGGGGAGAGCAAAGAGCAAATTGCTTCAGTTCAAAATAATCTTACTCCAAAGAGATGTATCTTGGGTGGCATACTCTGATCACTTTTTAAATGAATAAGATGCTGTTATCCTATCACAGGGATTAGAACTACTATGAATTAATTTTACCTTTTGAAAGTAAATCGAGTTCTCACATATTTCTCTTTTAGAATGTAGTTTTGGATAGTCCATGGTGACTTCGTGACCAGAGCCGCTGCGTGGATGCCCCAGCATGGATGACTACAGAGTCCTGAGAGTGATTGGGGAGGGCTCCTTCGGCAGAGCTCTTCTGGTTCAGCAGGAATGCAGTCATCAGATGTTTGCCATGAAAGAAATAAGGCTTCCCAAGGTCACTGCTAAAGAAATGATCTCACGTTGAAAGTGTACATGCAAATTATATTAGAGAAGAAATCCATGAGGTTTAACAGAATTTCTCCTATATGCAGTTTATACATTAGCTTTTGATATGTTCATAAAATATATCAACCCCCCCCTTGCTTGAGTTTGATATATTTGGTATAATTTTTTTTAATGGTAGAAAATAGTCAAAGTTTTGGTGATATTATTTATTTTATCTTAAGGAATAATCAGTAATATTAATAATTTCCAGTTTCTTGTACCTAACAGGGTAGGAAATCTTTGCCAGAAGCAACTCAGATATCATATTAATAAAAAAGGAACACAAAAGTACAGTGAAGAACAAAGACCTAAAATGCTAACTTTTAGTATTAGGGAACCTACTCTGTGTCTGGTTATAGGTTTTATTTCCCTGTAGAAAATTTTTTACTGAGTGTCAGAGTTGTCATATGAAAGAATCCATTCCATGGAGACTACTTAAGAATATTTTGATCAGTCTTTATTTAAAATACATTTTAATTAAGTTCTCAGAGTGCTAGGCATTTTTTCCCACTGTATTTTTCTTTTTTAAGAATTATTTTATTTAACTTTACTTATTTACTTTTAAAAAAATTGACCAGAAAGGAACAGAACAAGAGAGAGAGAGAAGGAAAGTGAGAAAGCAAGCCTCCAGATCTGGGACTCAAACTGTGGTCAGTCATATGGAAATCTAGTGCCCTCAACCATCACACCACCAGCTGGTTTTTGCCTCAGGGCATATATGCTGGGGGGGGGGGGGGGGCAGTGAGAGACAGAAAGAGAAGTGAGAAATTATACAGTCCCTTCACCTCCATTCCCCAACCAGGATCTTGGGCATCGATGTACTAGTGCTTGGTGTGAGTTTTTTTTTGTTTTTTGTTTTTGTTTTTTTTTGCTTGGTGTGAGTTTTAAGCCACTGTGTCCGGGGCTCCAATCATGGTTGGCCATGTGTGAGTCTAACAACGTACCTGCTACACCACCTGCTGACCCTTTCCCATTGTATTCTTGACCTCATAAAATGATTCTCAAACTTAGTGAGGCTCATAATCATCTGGAGAGTTTGGTAAAACAGATTGCTGTGCTCTGCCCCCTGAGTTTCGATTCAGTAGGTCTGGTTGGGCCAGTGAACTGCATTTTTAACAAGTTCCCACTTGGTGCTGATGCTGCTGATCTTTGTGCTAGTATATCATGAGTGGCAGTTTTCTTGATTTTTAAGGCATTCAGGATTTCGTCCTCATAGAGTAAGTAAGTTAGGGATAAGCAATTTTGAAAATTTATTTTGCTGATCATCTTTATCCATCCTTGATGGAGTAAAATGCCAGCCTATTCTTTTGTATCTGGGCCAGAGGACTATAGTGACGTAGGTGGTCAAAACTTGACATCCCTGGTTTTTCTTTTAGAGCATACAGTATTTGATGGCATATTAGCTCTCCACACCAGATGATGCCTAGGCTGATATTAATACTTGTAAGGATTGAATAAAATAGCAAAAATACAATGCAGGGATCAATTCAGGATGCAAAATATAGCCATAGTTGAAAATTGTCACGATTTCTCTCTGAGTTTAATAAACTTACATTGGGTCAAAGTGCAGTGCGATAAAACTGCATCTAGTAATCACGTCTTATACACTACACTATATTATAAAACTCTCTATTAAAATGCAGTATTAAATTTACACTTGTTGAAAATCTTTTTCTAGTCTTCCATTGATAAGCAGAAATCTAGAAAGGAGGCTGTTCTGTTAGCCAAAATGAAACACCCCAATATCGTCACCTTTAAAGAATCATTTGAAGGTAATTTTGATTTTCTCAGTTATGTGCCTTCCTGATTTTGATTTATACTTAACTATGGCTTTCCTAAAGAGTCTTGTATTTGTTTTAGCTGAAGGACATCTGTATATTGTGATGGAATATTGTGATGGAGGGGATCTAATGCAAAAAATTAAACAACAAAAAGGAAAATTATTTCCTGAAGATATGGTAAGAGATTGACTTACATAGCATCTCTCAAGGGTTAGAAGCAACTTTTCTCAGACTTTGTAGAAGTTAAAATGAAAGCATCTCCATACCTAGAGACTTAAAACTCACACTGAATTTGTGTGTGTATGCCCAAAATCCCAAAAGGAGAATGGAGGAGAAGGTATTACATCATGGTCATCCCCAGTGGGGGGCAAGTTCTCAGTTCTCATTTTCTCTCTCTCTCTTTATCTCTCCAGTGAGTGCTCGCACCCTATAGCAAAAATCCCTCTTAAAAAAAAAAAAAAAAGAAAGTTACAAGGGACCAGCAGATGGTGTAGTGGTTACATCACTAGACTCCCACACAGTTGACCGTGGTTTGAGTCCAGTGGCTTAAAACTCATGCTGAGCACGTGTGGGTACATGCCCAAAATTCCAAGAGAAGAATGGAGGGAAGGGGCTGCATTATGGCCATTCCTCCGGCCGGTGATTTCTTGCTTTCTGTCTTTCTGGCGAGTGCATGTGCCCTATAGCAAAAACGTGTCTTTTTAAAAAATGAAAGCATTGCCTTTGATTACCTAACACACTAGATAGAAATAGCTGATTTCTGGGGCTGTCAGGTGGAGTGGTGGTTAAAGGCTCTGGACTCTTACATGGCTGACTGTGGTTCGACCCCCGGACCTGGCAACTTGCTTTCTCACTTTCCCTCTCTTTCTCTCTCTCACTCTGTCCTTCTCTGGTCAAATTAAAATAAATAAACAAAATTAAATTAAATAATTAAAAAAAAAAAAGAAATAGCTGATTTCTGGGGCCAGCAGGTGGTATAGTGGTTAAGGGTGCTGAACTCCCACATGGCCAACTGCAGTTCGAGTCCTGGACCTGGCAACTTGCTTTCTTGCTTTCCCTCTCTCTCTGTCCCCCTCTGATCAAATTAAAAGTAAGTAAAATAAGTAGAATTATAAAATGAAAAAAGAAATAGTTGATTTCTGTATCAGTATTACTGCCTAATACTCTCAGGATGTGGCTGCCTGAAATATTAAGAAGTAAAATTGATATAGGTTATAAAATGTTAAAGAACAAAACTTCCATATTTAAAAGAAATTTAAAATAGTATTACTCATATTTTGTACTAAATATTTTAAATCTTTATTGTACTGAAATCTTAGAAGGCAAATAGGCCTTTTTGTATTACTAGAGCATTAGGAGAATGAAGCCTGCCATTGTGTTTCTTGGGAATACATATTTTCAATCTTTTTCCTTTTATTTATTTATTTTTATTTTTTTAAGAATTATTTTATTTAACATTATTAATTTATTCGTTTGTTTATTTCAATTAGACCAGAGAGGGACAATAAGAGGGAGGGAGGGGGGGAGAGAGAGATTGAAAGTAAGAAAGCAAGCCACCAGGTCCAGGACTCAAACCACGCTCAGCTCAGCCACGTGGGAATCCAGTGCCCTTAACCACCATGCCACCTGCTGGCCCTAATATTTTATTTTTAAAAATATTTATTTATTTATTTACTTATTTTAATTTGACCAAAGAGGAACAGAGCTAGAGGGAAAGAGAAAGCAAGCCACCAGGTCTGGAACTCAAACCCAGCAGGCCATGTGGGAGTGTAGTACCCTTAACCACCATGCCACCTGCTGGCCCCAATCTTTTTCCTTTTAAAGCTCAGCATAGTCCCTTAAATTGAGGGCTTGCCACCTTTTTAATGGAAAATTGCAAACTAAATATTTTTGTAATGAATTGGCTAAGGAAATATTTAAATAGGCAGCTTCTTTGCTGTTTAGTTGGAGTTAGGCTATAGTGTGTTGGAAAAGTACATAAATAAATTTTCTCTACTTGGAAATTGTGTTGTTAAAAAATATATATTCCATAGAAGAGAGTCAACTTTGGCTTCAAATGGATAGATTATCATAGGAAAAATAAGAAATCAGCCTATATTTAACTAGAGTCCCCCAAAGCATCTTAAAATTCTGAGTACTTTTTTTTTTTTTTAATTTTATTTGTTTCTTCCATGAAAGGGAAATATAAAGAGAGAGACAGAGACAGGCACCGCCAATGGGATTCTTATGCAACTATCCACCTCAAGCCTCAGTGAGCCAAGAGCATAGACATGCAAGTAGTTAGAGAGGGCCCCCTCCTGGATGTGAACTCATGTGGTTTCAGTTGTATTACCACTGGACCACAGACTGGCCCTCTGGGTACTGTTGCCTAGAGATTTATAAGCAGCAAATGCTGCCCTCAAAGATTGTTTGCAATACAATAAAACCCTTTCATGTTACCTGTATGAATATTCTGAAAAAAAAAAGTGAATACATCATAATGATTATACTAGAAAAGCTGTAGCATGTTCATCTTATTAGTAAGCTACCTTTAAATACATAATTTTTATTTGGATGAATATAAGATGATGGAATATGGGAATTGCAGCTTTTTTCGAATTTCTTCAGAAAGCAATGACTCTCAGTGGAACTATATAATTTTCAAGGGTTCTTTTTTCCAGAGCATATTATTTTATTTTTATTTTTTATTGTAATTTCTGGTTTACATATAATCATTTTACTTCTTTTTGGAGAGGTTTTTGCCATAGGGCACGTACACTCACCAGAAAGACAGAGAGAGACAGAGAGACAGAAAGCAAGAAATCACCTCCAAGGGGAGATGGCCACACTGCAGTCCCTTCTCTTCCATTCTCCTCTTGGGATCTTGGGTACGCATGCACACGTGCCCTGCTTGCATTTAAGTCACCAGTCCGGGACTTGAATCGCAGTCAACTACATGGGAGTACAACGACATAGCCATTACTCCAACTACTGGTCTTTTCTTTTACTTCTTTGTGGGATATACTATTTTTTTTTAAAGAATTATTTTATTGAACTTAATTTATTTTATTTAATTTGACCAGAGAAAGACAGAGAGAGAGAAAGTGAGAAAGCAAACTGCCAGATCCAGGACTTGAACCACGATTGGCCATGTGGGAGTCCGGCACCCTTAACTGCCGCACTACTCGCCAGCCCCTGTACAATGACTTTTTAAAGGCATGTATACAAGGTATAATCAAATTAAGATATAAACATATTCATATAATCTTCAGCATTTAACATTACATTATGGGGCCAGCAGATGGCATGGTGATTTGTTGCTGGACTCCCATATGGCCACCCACAGTTTGAGCCCCAGACCTGATGGCTTGAAATTCACACTGGGCATGTGCATACATGCCCAAGATCCCAGGAAGAGAATGGAGGAGAAGGGATTGTAGCATGGCCATCCCCCCTAGGGGGTGATTTCTTACTTTCCCTCTCACTGTCTTTGTCTTTCTGTCTCTCTGGCAAACATATACCATCTAAGGCAAAAACCTGTACCAAATAAAAAACATTACGTTATGTTGTGCACATTCAATATTAATTCAGCTTTTTTTTTTTCATGTTATGTAAAACCACGGTGAAAGGCTTTGAGATGATTCTTTGGCATTTTGAGTTAAAATAAAGCACTTACTGCATTCTTGTAGATTTTATATTCTTTTTTCTTACAGATACTTAATTGGTTTACCCAGATGTGCCTTGGAATAAATCACATTCATAAGAAACGTGTTCTACACAGAGATATCAAGTCCAAGGTGAGTAGAACACTTTTCTGAGCCTTAAGTATTTCATTCAGTCATTTTTCTGTTTTTCTTTTGGGACATTTTTATTTAGTTAGAAATATTTGCCAACTATGTATTTATTTTTATTATTTTGTATTTAGTTAAACCATATTTTAGAGTTCCCTCTAGCTTTATTAATGTGTAATTGAGAAAAAAATGTATGCATTTATGGTGTTCAGTGTAATGTTTTTAAATATGTATATAGTGAAATTATTAAATCAAGCAAACATATTCATCACCTTTCATATTACTTTATTTTGTGATGAGATCATTTAACATCTGCTTTCTTAATTATTTTCAAGTAGCCAATACATTGTTATGAACTGTAGTTACCATACTGTATAGTAGCTCTTCAGAACTTATTCATCCTACCTGTACCCTTTGACTGACTTAATAATTATTCTAAGCAAATAAGGCACTACCCAAGAAAAAATCCCACTGGACACCAGCAGTTGGCATAATGTCTATGTCGCTGGACTCCCATGTAGTCGACCACAGTTCAAGTTCTGGTCTCGGTGGCTTAAACTCATGCTTGGTGAGTGTGCATGTGTGCCCAAGATCCCGAGAGGAGAACGGAGGAGAAGGGATTGCAGCTTAGCCATCCCCTTGGGGGGTGATTTCTCGCTTTCTGTCTTTCTGTCTCTCTCTGTCTTTCTGGCGAGCGCACGTGCCCTATAACAAAAACCCCTAAAAAAAAAAAGGAAAGAAGAAGACCCATTGAAATTTCTTTGGTAGTACATGTTAGTGTGTTCCAGGCAGTTTTAGTGACCTTTACTAAGTCTGTATGTCCTCAGATGGAAAGGAGTTGCAATTCAGACCTGCCACAGGGAGTCATTCTGACAGATTCCCAGCCGTCGGTCAGATCTCTTGATACAACCTGAAACTTGCTTATTAGATTTCGAAGCAGTTTTCTTGAATTCCCAAGCAGAGGACTGTGTAGCTGTGCAGAGGGCAATGTGCTGTTGTACCAGGGGACTCTGTTGTCTGCATTTATACCCTTTCTCTTCATCAAAAATAGGCTTTGAAAGACAGCTTCCTTGGAGAACACTGTCTGATGTTTGAATTATGGAAGATATAACCTGAGTTCTTTTTTAACACAGAATATCTTCCTCACCCAAAATGGAAAAGTAAAATTGGGAGATTTTGGGTCTGCTCGCCTGCTTTCCAGGTATGTATCTCTGTTTTGTAGTAGTGACAGTAATAAAAATGCCCATTTTCAGGAGTGCTCTGTAATCATTCTTTGCCTTTTTATGGTTTTAGCCCCATGGCATTTGCTTGTACATATGTGGGAACACCTTATTATGTGCCTCCAGAAATTTGGGAAAATCTGCCTTATAACAATAAAAGGTAAGTGGTATACTTCCTCAGTGCAGCTGTGACTATTTGGTGATAAGTATGATAGCCAACAAGACATGCTAGAGTCTGCTGCTACTCTAAAGCAAATGCATGGAACAGGTCAGCTTTAAAAATACATATCTCGGGAACCAGCAGTTAGCGTAATGGCTATGTCGCTGGACTCCCACGTAGTCAACCGCAGTTCGCGTCCCGAACCCGGTGGCTTATCACACCGGGCGCGTGTGCGTGCGTGCCCAAGATCCCGGGAGGAGAATAGAGGAGAAGGGATTGCGGTGTGACCATCCCCCCTGGGGGGGTGATTTCTCGCTTTCTGTCTCTATGTCTCTCTCTGTCTGTCTGGCGAGCGCACGCACCCTATAGCAAAAAAACCTCTCCATACATATCTGGAGCTAGCCAGGGCCAGCAACACATGCTGCTGAGATGCTGCTTCACAGGCAGGGTTCACATGGATATCTAGGTTCAGTTCTCAGTCCAACCTAAAGGCCAGGTGCCATGGTATGCACCTGTAAAACCAGCATCTCACAGGCTGATTATGACATGGCTAGACCAACGTAAATAACACATGTTTTTAAAATGTAATACCTTTTTTCAGTATAAATTGTACGTGCCCACTATGAGTGTATTGAGTGGAAAGGATTGTAAACAGATGTGTAAGAAAAGGATTGGAAATCATTTTTCACAACTACTAATAGCACTGTTATTTTTTTTTTTTTAGCATCTAGTCACTCCCCCCCCCCCCCAAAAAAAAAAAAAACACACACACACACACTCACACTCAAAAAGAACTAGTTGCTATGGTCTTTATACAATTTGATATCCTGCTTTTTTTTTTTTTTATCTTTTTTTTTTTTTTTTTTTTGGAGAGGTTTTTTTTTTTTTTTTTTGCTATAGGGCGTGTGCGCTCGCCAGACAGACAGAGAGAGACATAGAGACAGAAAGCGAGAAATCACCCCCCAGGGGGGATGGTCACGTCGCAATCCCTTCTTCTCCATTCTCCTCTCGGAATCTTGGGCACGCACGCACACGCGCCCGGCGTGAGTTGTAAGCCACCGGGTCCGAGACGCGAACCGCGGTCGACTACGTGGGAGTCCAGCGACATAGCCATTATGCTAACTGCTGGTTCCCTCCAAATTTAACGATTCCTCTTGTTGTTGATCTTTTGTTTCCAGTTTTCAAGATCATGAACAGAACTGTGATTAATATACCTTTTATGCATAAATATGTCATTGTTTTGTATTATATCTTTGGCATGGATTCCTAGAAGGAGAAATACCTCAAGGCTCTTTTTACTTTCTTCTGAATTGCTTTCTGAAAACAATGACAATCTATATGAAATAGGTTCTCTTAACAGTATAATTGACTCAGTTGTGGGAAAACAATTCTAAGGGACTTATTGAGACAACTGAGAAGATGTGAGCAAAAAATAAATATTAGATGATATGTTTGAATTAAGGTTAAAGTGCAGAAAAAGTGCACACATGCCCGTGATCCTGGCTGGCTGAGGCTAGTGGTGAATAGTGATCTGAAGGGATGCCTCTCTATTTCTTTCTCTCCCATGAATGAAATAAATGGATAGAATTTCTAAAAACTTAAAAGTTGATGTAAACAGTTGATAAAAAAATATTACTTGAAATAAAAAGAGGGCTGACTCTACAGCACAGTGGTTCAGCCCTGTGTAGGGAGTTTAGCTGACTGCAGTTTGAATTTTGACCCTGGTGCCTTGAAAAACATGCCAGCTGTGTGTGTGTTTAAAATCTGATAAATAAAGAAATGGAGGAAAAAGAATAGTGGAGTGACTATGCCCCAATGGAAGATGCTTTCTCTTTTTTTCTCTCTGGCAAGCATATGCACTCTCTTTTAATTAAAAAAAAATTTTTTTTAACAATTACTAAAAAGACTCTCACATGACCAAACGGGGCCAATGGGTGTCATGGAGATTGAGGTGCTAGACTCCCAAATGGTTGACCATTGTTCAAGTCCTGGACCTGGTGGCTTGCTTTTTCATTTTTTTTTCTTTCTGTCTCTCTCTCGTCGAATTGAAAAGTGATGATAATAAATAAAATAAAATAAATAATTCTTCTTTTTTAAAAAAAATGTATTATGGAGAAAAAGTGTGGAGGATGACAACTAGGTGGTAAGAATTATGGAGGAAGCCAAAGATGCTTAGTATGACGAGGGGTAGGATAAAGGTCAACTGTAGCATTCTTCCTGATTATTGAAGAGTTATTTTATGAAGAATGAATAGTCTTATTCCCTTCGTCTTAAAACATAGAGCTGAATTGGGTGGAGAAAGCTCCCAGAAGACACATTTTGGCTTATGATAGCACTATCCCTTGGGTCTCTTAGAGTTTAATCTAAAGGGAGCTGACTGCCCAGGGTAGAAAGTTGTCTATCAGAGGTTGAATATAGGACAGGGTGGCCTGAGTGGAAGCTTCCTTACATGTCTTCTCCAGTCCTTTCAACTGTGATAATCTGATAATCCCCACAGATACTCCTTGCTACTGAATTCCCAAATGTTATTGAAATAGTACTTGAACCACCCTAATCTGAAGGGATAGGGACTGGGGGGACCAGCAGTTAGCACAATGGCTATGCCACTGACCTCCCATATAGCTGACCGTGATTTGAGTCCCAGACCCGGTGACTTAAACTCACGCCGGGCACGTGTGCATGCGTGCCCAAGATCCCAAGAGGAGAATGGAGAAGAAGGGATTGTGGCATGGCCATCCCCCCTGCGGGTGATTTCTCACTTTCTATCTCTCTGTCTCTATCTGTCTTTCTGATGAGCACACGCACCCTATAGCAAAAACCTCTCCAAAAAAAGAAAGAAATGAAGGGATAGGGATTGGGGATTGGAGAGTTTTGTTTTATTTATTTATTTAAAGAGTTATTTATTTATTTACATTTGTTATCATTATCATTGTTATTAATTTGACCAGAGATAGACCGGGAGGAAAAGGGAAAGTGAGAAAGCAGGTCTCCTGATCCAGGACTTGAACTGTGTTTGGTCATGTGAGAGTCCAGTGCCTTATCTACCACACCATCTGCCAGTCCCTTATTTATTTATTTTATGTGAGAGATTTTTGCTATTGGGTGCTTGCACTTGTTAGAGAGAAAGAGACAGAGAGAAACAGAAAGTGAGAAATCACCCCCCAGGGGGGGATAGCCATGGTGCAATCCCTTCTCTTCCATTCTCCTCTTGTTTTTTTTTTGGCACACACATACATACACCTGTGAGTTTAAGCCACTGAGTCCAGGACTTGAACTGCAGTCGACTACATGGGAGTCCAATGACAAAACCATTACACCATCTGCTGGTCCCTAGAGAGTTTTATTTTAAACATTATTTTCAGTAATTAATGTAAGATCAATATTGTGGTATATTTTACTTTAATACCTGGGAATTACTTGTGTTATCTATTATTAAAGGTTAATCAGATAATTTTTAATTTTTTTGATATATATTTTCATATATTAACTCAAAACCCACTTGTTACCACATTGCTTCTAGTGACATCTGGTCCTTGGGATGCATCCTGTATGAACTCTGTGCCCTTAAGCATCCAGTAAGTATGGCATAGAATGGGAAAGGCGGCTTGTCACAACTGACTAGGTGCTAAGTAGCGTGTTGAATTCCAGTTGGCAGTTTGCTTCCCAGGATGGATTCATTATAAAAGTTTTCAGATGTTGCCATTGCCATCATCCTTGCCTTTGGCAACTTCTGCAGCCTATAGTAATAGGACATTGCCATTCTTAAGTTTCCTCTGTTCTGTACACAGCCTGCCTCCCTGCCTTTTTCCCCTCGTTCTTTCTCTTTTTCTACCCTTCTCTCTCCCTTTCTTTCTTGTTTCTTTTTCTTATTCTTCATTTTTTATCGGTAAAATATATATGCATAAAAAAAACTCATGCAGTGAATGAATGTAAATAAATAAATTTAAAATAAATAAATTAAAAAAAAAAACTCACGGAAAGATGGAATTAAAGTACAAGTTTATGGGAACAGCAGTTAGCATAATGGCTATGTCGCTGAACTCCCATGTAGCCGACTGCAGTTCGAGTCCCAGACCTGGTGGCTTAAACTCATGCCAGTTGCGTGTACATGCGTGCCCAAGATCCCGAGAGGAGAATGGAGGAGAAGGGATTGTGGCATGGCCATCCCCCCGGGGGGTGATTTCTATCTTTCTATCTCTCTGTCTCTGTCTTTCTGGTGAGCACACGTGCCCTATAGCAAAAACTTCTCCAAAATAAATAAAGTACAAGTTTATTTTAGTGCTAAAAAACTTTTAAATACATATGTAGATTTTTCATAATATGCATTTTCCTGAACTTTTTGAAGATCCCTCATAAGTAACACAAACTTTGCCATTTTAACCATTTGTAAGTGTGTAATTCAGTGACATTAATTACATTCGCAATATTGTGCAACCATCATAGTTACGTGTTTGGAGAACAAACAGAAACTCTGTACCCATTAAATAGTAACTTCTCAGTCCCTCCTGTTATCAGCCACTGGTAACCTCTAATCTATTTCTGTCTCCATGGATTTGCATATTCTGGATATTTCACATAAGTGGAATTTTACAATAGTCGTCATTTTGTGTCTGGATCCTTTCATTCAGCCTAGTTTTCAAGGTTCTTCCATGTCATACATGTATGAAGACCTCATTCCTTTTTATGGCTGAATAATAGTCTGTTGTGTGTATATCATGTTTTGTTTTCCATTCATCTGTTGAGAAATTACCTAGGTTGTTTGCACCTTTTGGCTACTTTGGATATTCTGCCACGAGCATGGATGTGCAGTATCTGTTAAGATTCTCTATTTCAGAACCAGCAGTTGGCATAATGGCTATGTCACTGGACTCCCACGAAGTCGACTGCAGTTCATGTCCCGGACCCGGTAACTTAAACTCACGCCGGGCACGTGTGCGTGCGTGCCCAAGATCCCGAGAGGAGAATGGAGGAGAGGGGATTGCGGCATGGCCATCCCCCATGGGGGGTGATTTCTCGCTTTCTGTCTCTCTCTCTGTCTCTCTCTATCTGTCTGGTGAGCGCACGCGCCCTATAGCAAAAACCTCTCAAAAAAAAAAAAGTCATAAAAAAAAAAGATTTTCTCTTTCCAGGACTGGCAGGTAGCATGGTGGTTAGGGGTGCTGGACTCCCACATGGCCGACCATGGTTCAAGTCCCAGACCTGGCAGTCTGCTTTCTTACTTTACCTCTCTCTGTCTCCCTCTCTGATCAAATTTAAAAATAAGTAAATAAATAAATAACATTAAATAAAATAATTCTTTTAAAAAAATTCTCTATTTCCAATTTTTGAGGTATATGTGCAGAAGTAGACTTGCTGTGTTACATGGTAATTGCATGCCTAGCTTTTGGGAACTGCCAAACAGTTTTCCAGGGTGGCTGTACCATTTTTACACCCTTCTTTTTGCAATTAGGTTTTACTCGTCATGTGAGTTTCTTCTCTTAACTGAAATAACATGAGAAAATAGACTCTGTCCTATTAGAACATATTTTTCAGGATATTTAAAAGAAATAAGTTAGCAAAAAAGAGATTCAACACTAATTTATTATATAAAACAACAATCATGAGGCTGATCCCTTTAAATATTAGCTTTGTAGAGAAATAAATTCCATTTTGGGGGCACAGATTGAAACTTAGCTCTAAGAAAGCTTTCGCACAGCTTAAGAGCACGTAGAGCTCAACAGGGAGAAGAGGTGAGAAAAATGCTTCCCCAACACTAGGTGAAGGCACGTGCTGTTAGTGAGAAGTCGTCTTCTCTGAATAGAAGTGCTTTATATGCTGTCTGCATAGTAGAACAACTTGGGGAGCCTTTAAAAATGCTCATCCTGGGGCTGGCAGGTGGCGTGGTGGTTAAGGGTGCTGGACTCCCACATGGCTGAACTGTGGTTCAAGTCCTGGACCTGGCGACTTGCTTTCTCACTTTCCCTCTCTCACTCTGTCTCCCTGTGATCAAGTTTAAATAAATAAAGTTGAATAAAATAATTCTTTAAAGAAAATCTAACATCTTATTTATTCCTTACTTCCCCGATTTCACTCTTTTCGTAAACTTACATATACATGTCCTTTTTTTTTTTTGAACATGAATAGCTATTGAAGATTAAGGTCCCCTAAATATTTGAATCCCCCTGAATGCTTGACACACAGTCTATTGTCTTGTCTGCTTTCAGGCAAAAGCCATTCTCAAACCTTAGGAAGTGCAGACACTCAGTATGAAGGTTAAAAAGCCCGAGGCAGAGCAGATTCAATCTAATTTTCATTACCTACATTTTTGCTTTATTATATGTTGATTTTTTCCCTACCCTCATGTGTGTGTGTATGTGTTTTATTAATAGAGTAATACATGTTTTAGGCATATGCCTAATTTTTCTTATATAAGCATTACCAAGGGTAGGGCCAGCTGGTAGTGTGGTGGTTAGGGTGGCTAAATCCCACATGGCTGACTCTACACTTCACGTCCCAGATCCAGTGGCTTGAAAAACACACCAGGCATGTGTGTTTGTGTGCCCAGGATCTCGAGAGTAGAATGGAGAAGGGATTGCAGAAATAAGTCATGACTTTCCCAACAACTTAATAGTATATAATTTTATATCCCACTCTGTTACTTGTGTAATTTTAATAGTTACTTTAATGACATGAAAGGTGAAAAGATTCTGCAGCAGGAGTTTAAAACTAAAAATGGATAGTGTGTTGCTACAGAGCAAGCCTGGGAGCTTCTGGGGAGAGGCGGAGCAGAGGAATGTTATTCTTTTTTTTTTTTGGAGAGGTTTTTGCTATAGGGCGCCTGCGCTCGCCAGACAGAGCGAGACAGAGAGATAGAAAGTGAGAAATCACCCCCCAGAGGGGATGGCCACGCCGCAATCCCTTCTCCTCCGTTCTCCTCTCGGGATCTTGGGCACGCACACACACGTGCCCGGCGTTAGTTTAAGCCACCGGGTCTGGGACTCAAACCGCGGTCGACTACGTGGGAGTCCAGCAACATAGCTATTACGCTAACTGCTGGTTCCAAATGTTATACTTCTTATAGGCCTGTTAGCATCATTTGACTGTAAAAAGCCATATGTGTTACTATGATTTTTAAAATATATTAAAAAGATGTATCCGTAAAAACATTGATTATAACAATAAAGTAACTAAAGCAGGCGTTGGTGGGGAGACTTCTCTAGATGAGGAAGTTTTATAGTTCATGTGTACCTTCCTCCTGAACCATCAGAAGATTATAGAATAATATCTTAAGGACTTCTGTAGAAAGGACAATGACCAGACAGAAGATACATTTATTAAATTTAGATAATTTATATGAATTCAGTTCTGCTGGTATTTTTTCATTTCCATTTTCTTTTCCTGCATCTGCTTTTAAAGGTTTTTTTTTTAACTTTTCAGTTTCAGGCAAATAGTTGGAAGAATCTTATCCTCAAAATATGTCAAGGGCCCATCAGTCCACTGCCATCACAGTATTCCTATGAGCTTCAATGTCTAATCAAGCAGATGTTTAAAAAGAGCCCCGCACATCGCCCTTCAGCTACAACACTCCTTTCTAGAGGCTGCTTAGCTCGGCGTGTCCAGAAGTGCTTACCCCCTGAGGTATGGTGTGCGTTGCATTGAATTTGATGAACAGTTTACAAGTATATGGCAAAATGGTTAACTTTTAATCCCAATAACAATTCAATTGATACGGAGTATGTTTAAAAATATATATAAATTGGCAAAGCCATTTGGTGCAGACAGTAAGGTACCATTGCATAATGCTGGTACTGCAAGAGAGACCGAGGTTCAGATCCTGGGTGTACCTGAATATGCTGAATACGCCTGCTCACCTGCGGTTCTGGCTGGCTGGGAAGCTGAGGGGAGGATTGTGGTGTGATAAAGTGTGGAGAGACCCTATTGAGGGTACTCCCTACCTCTCTAGCATACATGAGAGAAATAAACTTTTAGAAAGAAAGGAAGAAAGAATTATAATATAACTCCTGTTACTTCATCTTCTCCCTCCCGCAATGCTATTCCCCAAATACAATCACAGTTGCAATTTGCTAATCCTTTTAGATCTTTGTCTAGACATATAAGTGTCTATATTTGCCTTCCTAAAGACAAATGCACTTTTTGGGACCAGCAGTTAGCGTAATGGCTATGTCGCTGGACTCCCACGTAGTCAACCGTGGTTCAAGTCCCGGACCCGGTGGCTAAAACTCATGCTGGGCGCGTGTACATGCGTGCCCAAGATCCCAAGAGGAGAATGGAGGAGAAGGGATTGTGGCGTGACCATCCCCTTTGGGGGGTGATTTCTCGCGTTCTGTCTCTCTGTCTCTGTCTGTCTGGCAAGCACACGCGCCCTATAGCAAAAAACCTCTCCAAAAAAAAAAAAAAAAAAAAAAGACAAATGCATTTTTTAAATGAGATTTTTATTTTTCAGCTTGAAATGTTATGCTGAAGAATATGGATGATATAATTGTATTATTGCAATGTCTGAAGAAAAGTGTATTTCATATCTGTAAATTCTCAACTTTAAATTTCAGATCATCACAGAATATGGTGAGCATATATTAGAAGAAACCAAAAAATCTATGCATAGTACACCAAGAAAAACAGGTAAGAATTTTGAAAATTATTTTTAAGGGTTCTTTTAAAAATAGAACAGAAAAGAAAAATACAATTTCTAAGTTAATAGAAATGATCATCGAAGATTCTCTTCAAGCCAGAATTTTCTTTTAGTTACTTCAGGTATAATTTCATACTGAATGTTAAATGTATTAAAAATGATTATTTTCCAGGAATTAAAAAAAAAAAAGCCCAGTTTGGATATTTCATTGATGGAGAGAATGCTCTTTGTTTCATTGTTAGTACCATATTTATTCTGATTAGCTATGAGTCAGGTAGGAGGCTTCTGTGAGCTGCCTTGGAACCTAACTGAAAATATAATACTAATATAATACTATTTTCTTATGTTATAGGAAAATTTATCCCCAAGTGTCTTTTTTTTTTTTTTAAGAATTATTTGTTTTATTTATTCATTCATATTTCTTAATTTGACCAGAGAGAGAGAGAGAGAGAGAGAAAGTGAGAAAGCAAGCCACCAGGTCCGGGACTCGAACTGTGGTTGGCAACGTGGGAATGTTCAGAGCCTTAACTACTATGCCACCTGCTTGTCCTCCTCCCCCAAGTTTCTTAAAAAATATTTTGTAAAGAAACTTCAAGAAAACAGCCTTTTCTAATGTAAGCTAACTTTGGGTAGTAATGATGTATCAGTCTACGTTCACAGATTGTACCAAATGAACCACTGTAGTGTAGGATATTGGTAGTGAGGATTTGGTATATTCTGGGGACAGATTGAATATATAGGAATCTCTGTGCTTTCCACTCAGATTTGCTGTGAACCTAAGGCTTCTCTAAAAAGTAGAGTTTATTAATCAAAAATAAATATGTAAATAAAAACCAGAGTCTTTTTGAAATTGGGAACCATTTAATTCGTTGTGTAATTGGAAACCGGCATTTCTGGAATTTCTTTCAAAGCCATTTTTATTCCTTTTCACTTGTCATCAGTGACTTCCTTTTGAAGAAATCCTACAAAGGGAGTAGTTATGAACAAAATAAAGGAGTAGATTTTAAGAAGTATAGAAGATCACTTGCTGTTTGACCATGCTGTAAAACCTCCATCGTTTGGTGTTCCTTATCTTAGAGTTATATTCTCCAAAAGAAACATTTTGAACACTGTATTGTTTTCTTTCTTTCTTTCTTCTTCTTTTTTTTTTAATTAAGGTTTTTTTTTTTTCTTTTTTCTTTTTTTCTCCATAAGGTGCATGTGCTTACCAGAGAGAGATAGAGAGTGAGAGGGAAAGTGAGAAATCACCTCCTAGGGGTATGGCCATGCTGCAGTCCTTATTCTCCATTCTCTTGGGACTTGGGGCATGCACATACACATCTGGCACGATTTTCTTTCTTTTTAAAATACATTTTAATATTATTTATTTATTTATTTATTTAGAGAGATTTTTGATATGGGGCACATGCGCTCACTAGAGACACAGAGACAGAAAGATAGAAAGTGAGAAGTCGGGAACCAGCAGTTAGCGTAATGGCTATGTCGCTGGACTCCCACGTAGTAGACCGGTTCGTGTCCTGGACCCGGTGGCTTAAAACTCACGCCGGCCGCGTGTGCGTGCGTGCCCAAGATCCCGAGAGGAGAATGGAGGAGAAGGGATTGCGGCGTGACCATCCCCCCTGGGGGGTGATTTCTTGCTTTCTGTCTCTATGTCTCTCTCTGTCTGTCTGGCGAATGCACACGCCCTATAGCGAAAACCTCCCCCCACCCAAAAAAAAAAAAAAGTGAGAAGTCATCCTCCATGGGGGATGGCCATGCCACAATCCCCTCTCCTCCATTCTCCTCTCAGGATTTTGAGCACAAATACACATAAACACACACACACACACACATAAACACACACACACACACCTGGCGTGAGTTTCAAGCCATTGGGTCTGGGACTTGACTTGCAGTCTACCATGTGGGAGTCCAGGGCCTTAGCCACCACACCACCTGCTGGCACCATTTTCAAGCAAAGAGGTCTAGGACTTGAACTGTGCTTGGCTATGTGGGATTCCAGTGCTTTAACCACTATGCCACTAGCTGGCCCTTTGTTTTTTTAAAGTTGACTTTAATTACTTTAATTTAATTTTTTAATTTAATTTTATTTTTATTTATTTGTTTTTTTAAGAGAGTTTTTTTTTTTTTGAGAGGTTTTTGCAATAGGGCGCGTGCGCTCGCCAGCCAGACAGAGAGAGACATAGAGACAGAAAGCGAGAAATCACCCCCCAGGGGGGATGGCCACGCCGCAATCCCTTCTCCTCCATTCTCCTCTCGGGATCTTGGGCACGCACACACATGCGCCCGGCGTGAGTTGTAAGCCACCAGGTCCGAGACGCGAACCGCGGTCGACTACGTGGGAGTCCAGCGACATAGCCATTACGCTAACTGCTGGTTCCCAAGAGAGATTTTTACTATAGGGTATGTGTGCTTGCCAGAGAGAGAGAGAGAAATGTGAAAAATCGCCCCCAGCTCTGCTCCAAAAGGCACAATCCCTACTCTTCCATTATGCTTCTGGGATTTTGGGCACACGTACCTGGCGTGATTTTTTTGAGCCACTGGTTCTTGGACTTGAACCATGGTCAGCCATGTAGGAGTCCAGCACCTTAACCACTATGCCATCCACTGGACCCTAAAGTTAACTTTAAGTTTTGTTTTTGGAAGAATGTAAACCCTTCAGTCTTATAATACAACCATTGTTTCAGACATAGCAGTTATCTTTGTTTTACCAATTTGTCAGTTTTACTGTGGGTACAATTTTGTGGTGTTTGTCCATATCCTAAGGAGGGGCAAAATATGTTTAAAAATGCTGGGCAACAAAAACATACTAAGAACAGATCTAAGGTACTTCAGAAAACTATAGTTTTACAGTTCCTAAAAAGAGAGGAATAAAGTAGTCAGGGAAATACCACCATGTTGAGACCATGTGTCCGGGGGCATGTTTATCTACTCTGTAGATAGACTAGAACAATGAAATGAAACATGAGAGTAAAGTGTGTCCACCTTGCTATGTCTTGTATTCTCAGTGCCTGCCATCATAGATGCTCAATAGCAAATTCCTTTTTTTAATTGAGTAAATAATTATTTTTTTAAGAATTATTTTATTTAACTTTATTTATTTATTTTAATTTTACCAGAGAGGGAGAGAGAGAGAGAAAGTGAGAAAGCAAGCATCCAGGTCCAGTACTCGAACTATGGTCAGCCATGTGGGACTCCAGCGCCCTTAGCCACCACACCATCTGCTGGACCCTCAATAGCAAATCTTTTTTTTTTTTTTTTAATTATTTTATTTAACTCTCTTTATTTTTTATTTGACCAGAGAGAGAGAGAGAGAGAATGAGAAAGCAAGCCTCCAGGTCCAGTACTCGAACTACGGTCAGCCATGTGGGAGTCTAGTGCCCTTAACCGTCATGCCACCTGCTAGCCCCTCAATAGCAAATTGTTAAAATGTTGAATGAACAAGAAACGTGAGCTGTGGAGCTCTGCCAGAGGGAAGAGAAGCATCCCTGGGATCAGTTGCCAGAAGTGTCTCTTAACTAACCCCTGATTGTCCCTTGTGAGCAGCTTCCTCCTCATTAGGGACACCTGTTTCACCTACTGTCCTAGCTGCCAAGAATACACAGAGTCCACTAGCTAGTATGCACTAGACGAATAATGACCTTTAAATATGCTTAGTATATTACCTTTTTTTTTGAGAGGTTTTTGCTATAGGGTGCGTGCGCTTGCCAGACAGACAGAAACAGAGACAGAAAGCGAGAAATCACCCCTCGGGGGATGGCCACGCCACAATCCCTTCTCCTCCATTCTCCTCTCGGGATCTTGGGCATGCACGCACACGCACCCGGTATGAGTTTTAAGCCACCGGGTCCGGGACGCAAACCGCGGTCGACTAAGTGGGAGTCCAGCGACATAGCCATTACGCTAACTGCTGGTCCCAATTACCTCTTAGTGCTTAAATAGATTGGTGTAGGGAACAGAGATGTCTTTTAACTTTCAGATTTTAACACTAGGAATATAGTAGCAGAAATAGCTTCTTTAAACAGCCGAGGTATGTTACTAGGCAATTAAAGCGTAATTACTTCTATTTGAGTTAATGCTTTGGCTCTTTGACTTTAAAAACCTCATTTGCCTCTCAAACTTTATGTAATTCACATTAAGAACTTACTATGGTGAGCCTTTATGTGCTTTCTCTTTTCTTTTTAAGCAGACCCCAGCAGAATTAAGATAGCTTTGGAAAATGAAGCAAGCATGGTGGTAAGTGCTTTAAAATGAACTGTATCAAGCACTCATGTATGGGCTGTATCCTTAGGTACTGTGAAGGATTTGGAAGACCATGACCTGGTCCCTCCAGATAAATAGTTTATATCTTTTGGTGTGTGGAGTAATCAGTAGCTGTTGTCCTGTGTAACCAGCTGAGCCGCTTTAGATTACTGCGTTTCTTTGTCCATTTTTTTGTTTGTTTGTTTGCTAGCTGTAGGGTGCATAAGCTTGCTGGAGAAAGACACACAGAGAGAAACAGAGAGGGGAAATAAGAAATCACCCTCCAGGTTGGGATGGCCACTCCACAGTCCCTTCTCCTCCATTTTCCTCTCGATATTTTGGGCACACATGCACAAGTGCCTGGTATGGCATGTTTATCTTTTTTAAAAAGGTTTTATCCATAGCATTTGTGTACTTGCTAGGGAGAGACAGTGAGAGGGAAAGTGAGAACTCACTGCTGAGGAGGATGGCCACACTGCAGTCCCTTCTCCATTCTTCTGCTGGGATTTTGGGCATGCACACACATGTGCCCAACATAATTTTTAGGCCACCAGGTCTGGGACTGGAACTGCAGTCAACCATGTGGTAGTCCAGTGCCTTAACCACCACACCACTTGCTGGCGCCACCCAGTATGTTTTTTTATTTTTATTTTTTGGGAGAGGTTTTCACTATAGGGCACGTGCGCTCGCCAGACAGACAGAGAGAGACATAGAGACAGAAAGTGAGAAATCACCTCCCAAGGGGGATGGTCACGCCTCAATCCCCTATCCTCCATTCTCCTCTCAGGATCTTGGGCATGCGCGCACACGCGCCCAGCGTGAGTTTTAAGCCACCGGGTCCAGGACGTGAACCGCGGTCGACTACGTGGGAGTCCAGCGACACAGCCATTACACTAACTGCTGGTTCCCACCCCCCAGTATGTTTTTCAAGCCACTGGGTGCAGGACTTGAACCACACAGTTTGCCACCTGGGACCTAACCGCCTTAACCACCAGGCTACTGACTGCTCTCTTTTTACATTTTTAATTATCAAAGATGGTGTTTTTAATACAGATGTGAGAGAACTTTGTCCTGCTTTTAGTCTTGGAAATCGTACTTCAGTCTAGCTTTTTTTTTTTTTTTTTATTGTGGTAAAATAATATATAACATAATATTTGCTATTTAAAGATTTTTAAGTGTATAATTCAGTGGCATTAATTGCATTCATATTGTGCAAATCATCACCACTACTATTTCTAAAACTTTTTATCACCTCACAGAGAAATTCTGTATCTATTAAGGAATAACTGTTTCTACCATCCCAGCCACTATTAGCCTCTTAGAATCTATTATTTGCCTCTATGAGTTTGACAATTCTAGATATTTCATTTAAGTAGACTCATAACATGTATGAGAATGCCATTCCTTTATATAGCTAAATAACATTTAGATCGCTATTTGAATCTTGACATTTTTCTGTTCAAAAATGTGTCAGCCTGGTATTCGAGGTCCTGTGCATCTTGTCCAGCAGGAGACAGCTGGATGCTCTTTTATACTAAAGCTGCAGCCAAGTCATCAACAGTAACAGCAGGCCCAACTTTCAGTATTATCAAACCCTCCTTAGCAAATTGTGTACTACTTTTTTCCTTCAATATTTCAATTAAATTTTGAATTCAAAAAGGGAAGCTGACAACAAATACATACTAAGAAAAGGTCTAAGGTCTTTTCACGGAATATACTAGTAATTAAACCTGTAAATTTTTGGAATGCACCTTAGGTTGTAAATAAAGAGCAACATTCCACTATTCTGTTGTTATAAATGGGAACTATCCTATTCTTGTACTGTTTATTTTTTCCTGCTTATACCTCCTCCCCACCAGCTTTATTAGACACAGTTTACATGTAGTAAAATTTGCCCATTTTCAAGGTACGCTTTGATAAATGTTGGTAATTGTATTTATACAGCTATATAACCACTACCACAATGAGATATGGAAGTTCCATCTCTGGGTCAGCAGGTAGCATGGAGGTTAAGGTAGTAGATCCTACATGGCCGACTACATGGTTTGAGTCCCAGACTCAGTAGCTTGAGAATCATGCCAGGCAGGGGCCAGCAGGTGGCGTGGTGATTAAGGGCACTGGACTCCCATATGGCTGACCATGGTCTGAGTCCTGGACTTGGTGGCCTGCTTTCTCATTTTCCCTCTCACACTCTCGCTCTGTCTTTCTCTGGTCAAATTACAAATAAATAAATAAAGTTAAGTAAAATTTTAAAAGAAAAAAATATCATGTCAGACTCATGTGCATGCATGCCCAAATCCTGAGAGGAGACTGGAGGAGAAGGGATTGTGGTGTGACCATTCCCCTGGGGGTTGATTTCTTACTTTGTCTCTCTGTCTCTCTCTGGTGAGCATATGCACCTTCTAGCAAAAAATGAAAAAAAAAAAAAAAAAAAACCTGCAAACTAAATAAATAATAAAAAGGGGTTTCATCCTTTTCAAAGGTTTTCTTGTGACCCTTTAGCAGATGATTCAGAACCCTGCCCCAGGCAGCCTCCACTTTAACTTTAATACCACCTATAGCAGACATGTCAGTATATGTTTGCAAAATGAAAAGAGTACAATATGTAAATATTTTAGAAAAAAGGCAAAAAAGGGAGCTAGCAGATAGTGTAGTGGCTACATTGCTGGACTCCCGTGTAATCGACCACGGTTCGAGTCCCAGACCCTGTGGCTTAAACTCACGCCGGGCGCGTGTATGTGTGTGCCCAAGATCCCAAGAGGAGAATGGAGGAGAAGGGATTACAGCGTGGCCATCCCCCTGGGGGTGATTTCTCGCTTTCTGTCTCTCTATCTCTCTCTATCTTTCTGGTGAGTGCACGTGCCCTATAGCAAAAACCTCTCATAAAGAAAAAAAAAAGGCAAAAAAGTAAGTCAGGTGACAGAAGACTTGAGGTAGGAAGAGAGTGGTGGCCAGGCTAGCAAGTTGCCATGGGAACAAAGGCAGAGCTGAACGGTGACAGAGCAGCTGGAGCTCTCTAGGAGCAGAGGGCAGTGATTCTCCATGGGAAGGGATCAGAATCTCCTGGGGGGCTTTTAACAGTTCCTCACCACTGTCCTCCAGGATTCTGATGTCTTTGTGGGGTGGGGAGGGCTTTAAATCACTGCTATAGTGAGCCACCACTGTTAAGTAATTTTTTTGTGCCCCTGAGATGTGTGGGAAGAGAAGTTTGAGAACCACTACATAGAAATAAGAAAACTCAACATGCGAGCCTAGGCCTACTATTTATTCATCCTACAAACAATTGAAAACCCATGTGCCTGGGACTGTCTAGACACTAGATAGTATTTCTTTTCAAAATAAATGCAGATTTACTAAAGAAGAGTTAGTGTGTTACTCTATTTCATGTAAGCAGGGTCTTTAGATAATGTGGAAGAATAGTGAATTAAGTGGGAATGTCTTAACTGTATAGAGGACTTCCAGATGTTTGTGGGAAAATGGAATTAAAGTATAAATTGATTCTGGTACAAAGAACTTTTGAAATCCATGCATATTTTTTTCATTATGTGCATTTTCCATGAACTGTTTGAAGACCCCTTTTATTTATTTATTTAATTTTATTTATTCATTTATTCATTATTTTAATTTGACCAGAGAGAGAGGGAAAGTGAGAAAGTAAGCCACCAGGTCCAGGACTCGAACCGTGGTTAGCCACATGGGAGTGTCCTGCGCCTTAACCAACACACCACCTGCTGGTCCCTGAAGACCCCTTTTATAAAATATCTCATTTTGATATTACATCATTGGCTTAGTCTGTTATGGAATTGCTTACAGAAATACCTGAGACTGGGTGAATTTAAGAGAGTAGAAGTTAATTGACTCAGTTCCGGTGACTGGAACATGACTAGCAGAAGTAGAGGAGGGCAGGTGCGTGTAGAAAGAGAGCGGGAATTTGACCAGTAGACGCAGGGAGGATGGCAGGCACATGCAGAGAGAAAGAGAAGGTACAAGCAGCTTTCTCTTTCATGACAACCTCTCTTGTGAGAGCTCACTGGGTCTCTTGCAACATCGTTCATCTGCTCTTCAGAGCGCTGCCTCCATAATCCAGTCACCACCTGCTAGACCTCACTTGGACTCCACGACCCAGTCCCTACTCACTAGGCTTCACCTCTCAAGTCTATCACACCAGGGACCAAATTCAAAAACATGAATTTTGGGTGGCCAGACCATTATCTAAACCATAACAAGCACGAAAAGCTCAATACAACAAACCATAGTGAAATTTTCATTACGCTTTTCTCAGTAAAAACCTGTCAAATATCTCTGTCATGTTTATATATCTTCTTCATATTTGCGATAATAGATATTAACGACTGTTGTTGTAATGGCTATTAACATACTTACCCGTATATGTAGGTATGTGATAGCTTAACATATTTGTGTGTATATGGTTATTAATATTTATATGCGATATGTGGCTATTGATGTATTATACCTTGTACTTGGGGTTCTGTAACTTCATGTATTATAATTCATTGATTTTTGTTTAAAATATCTGACTTTGCATATTTCCTCTTTTGTAGCAATTCAAACAGTATTTAATATGTATTTTTTATTTCTTTTAAAGCAAGAAGATGAACAAGGTGTAAAGTGTAGCCATACTGATTTAGAAAGCATTACTAAAAATTCAGTTGGAAGTTCATTGAGGAGAGTAAACAAAGAAGAAATAGGTAAGTTATTCCAATTTGTTGTTTTTTAGTTTTTGTTGTTTTTTTTTTTAGTTTTTGTTGTAGAGTATGTGCGCTCACAGTGGGCAGGGGAGGAAATCACTCTCGAAGGGGGAATTGCCATGCAGGATTCCTTCTCCTCCAGTCTCCTCTCAGGATTTTGTGCATGCATGCACACGCACCTGGTGCGATTTTCCAGCTTCCGGGTTCAGGACTCAGACTACAAAGTCAACATGTGAAATCCAGCTCTTTAACCTACTTGCTACCTGCTGGCCCCCGTGTTACTCAAATTCTAATCATTGCTTATGTAGAGAACTGGGGAATATGAAGAGAATAGCAATTTTCACATAGGTCTCAGGTATCAAAAGCAAGTGTATAGCCAGAAATTAATAAATTTATCCAGTTATTTATATAATATTATAGGAATAATTTACTCACAAAAATAGAGGATAGTTTTTATGAATAAGAGCCAATAGGGACAGTAGTGTTCCTTAGCTTATGCTATGTACTACACAAAGCAAAGCATACGTTTATGTTTAAGTCCTCTTGGGGCTTCGTTCTTGTACATTGTGTAATATTGATATGTGACTATCTATGTTGTATGTTGTTGTTGTTTTTGTTTTTAGAATTTTTTGCCTTAGGGTGCATGTGCTTGGTGGAAAGAGGGAGAGACAGAGCCAGTGAGAGGGAAAGCTAGAAATCACCCACCGGAGACATGGCAATACTGTAGTCCCTTCTCCTCCAGTCTCATCTTGGGCATGCATGTACATGCGCCCAAGGTGAGTTTGAAGCCATGGGGTCCCGCACTCAAACTATGTGTGAGTACAGCAACGTAACTGCTATGTCATCTGCTGGCCCCTGTATTTTTTTAGATTTGGTTACTTTAATGATTATTTTGCCCTTTCCTTTTGAATTTTTAAAAATGTGTTTTGCTATTAGGCTTGAAAGAACATTGTTGCTAGTTGTTCTAAGGTTTTTTTTGTTTGTTTTTTGTTTTCTTTTTAGAGAGAGAGACTTTTACCATAGGGCGCATTCTCTCACCAGAGAGATAGAAAGCAAGAAATCACCCCTCAGAGAGGATAGCCATGCCTCAATCCCTTCTCCTCCATTCTCCTCTCAGGATTTTGGGCATGCACACACTCATGCCTGGTGCAAAGTTTTTTGTTTTTTTTTCCATAATTATTTAACTTTATTTACTGTCATTATTTTATTTTACTTTTTAAAAGTTGACCAGAGGGACCAGCAGTTAGCGTAATGGCTATGTCGCTGGACTCCCATGTAATCGACTGCAGTTGAATCCCAGACCTGGTGGCTTAAACTCACGCCGGCACGTGTGTGTGTGCCCAAGATCCTGAGAGGAGAATGAAGAGAAGGGATTGTGGTGTGGCCATCCCCTCGGGGAGTGATTTCTCACTTTCTGTCTCTCTCTCTTTCTGGCGAGCATACGCTCCCTATAGCAAAACCTTCTCCAAAAAAGAAAAAAAAAAAGGTGACTAGAGAGAGAGGGAAAGTGAAAAAGCATGGTGCCAGGTCTGGGACTCAAACCGCCATCAGCCATGTGGGAGTCCAGCAGTCCTAACAACCATGCCACCTGTCAGCCCCCCAGCAGGTCCAGGACTTGAACTGCAGTCAACTATGTGGGAGTCCAGCAACATAACCATTACGCCATTGCTGGTCTCTAGATCTTGAGTTTTAAAGAGAAAGAAATACTTTTTTATATCATTAAAATATATTTATGTGTCTAGGTAAATAAATAAAATACTATGCAAATTCTTTTTTACACTTTAAAATTAGGTATTAAGTCAGGCCATCTGAAGAAAGCCAGTTCACCAAGTCCTCATAGGAGACAGTGGGAGAAAAAAGCGCCTAATGTGGCTCTAACAGCTTTGGAAAATGCATCCATACTTACTTCCAGTTTGACAGCAGAGGATGACAGAGGTTAGTGGTCAGACTGAATACTTCCTTTTTAAAAAATTATTTTATTTATTTTATTATTGTTATCAGTTTTAATTTGACCAGAGAGAAAGAGAGAGAGGGGGGAAGTGAGAAAGCAAGCCAGTGGGTCTTAGGACTCGAACAGCAGTTGGCCATGTGGGAGTGCAGTGCTTTTAACCACCACACCACCTGCCGGCCTCCTCTATTATTTTTTAAAGAATTATTTAATTTTACTTATTATTATTTTTTTTAATTTGATATAGGCACTGACTAGAAAGAGAGAAAGTTGGAAAACAAGCCACCAGATCTGGGACCCAAACCACGGTCACACCCATGTGAGAGTCCAGTGCCCCAATCACCACATCACCTGCTGGCCCCTACTTCTATTTTTTTATAGAAAAATTTATAGTAGTTATTTAGTGACCTAGAGGTTTTTTAATGCTACTCTGTGAAAGATATTTGGCATCACACGTCAGAGAACTGTTCGTACAGGCAAGTGAAATGAGTTTTAATAGAGAGTCACATATAATTAGCTTTGCTTGGAGAATGATCTAAAAGAAACATACTGAAAATTTTTATATTTGACACTATTTTTTTTCCTACAACCAGGAGGTTCTGTAATAAAGTACAGTGAAAATAATACACGTAAGCAGTGGCTGAAAGAGACCCCTGATACCTTGTTGAACATCTTTAAGAATGCTGATCTCAGTCTGGCTTTTCAAACATACACAATATATAGACCAGGTAATTTCTGTTCATTACCTAACCATGAAAATTTTTTCACTGAAAAAATCTGCAGTAAAATATAAATAACATAAAATTTATCATCCTAATCACTTTTTTAAAAGTTTACTTACTTATTTCTTCCATGAGCAAGAGGGGATGGGGAAGAGACAGCAACCCCAGCCAATTTGGAGAGAGGAAAGCTCAAAGGGAAAACAAATTAACTGTAATCCTACTCACAAAAATAATCTTTAATGCTTTAATATAGATTCTTATGTTTGGATGTTTTTATTGTACATTTGAGGTTTTTTTCTCTTTTTTTTTTTTTGAGAGATTTTTGCTATAGGGCACATGTGCTCGCCTTAGAGACAGAAAGCAAGAAATCAGCCCCCCTCATGTGGGATGGTCACACCACAATCCTTTCTCTTCCATTCTCCTCTCAGAATCTTGGGCACACATGCACACACGCTCAGCATGAGTTTTAAGCCACCAGGTTTGGGACTGGAACCACAGTCGACTATGTGAAAGTCCAGAGAAGTAACCATTATGCCATCTGCTGGTCCCTGAGTTTTTTTCTCTTGAAGAGCTCTTTTCAGATTTAATTCACATACTGATATTTCCTGGACCTGTTTTATGCACCCAAATCTTTCTGGGTGATGAGGGGAGGCACTACAAAAGGAATAAGGAACATGGCATTTCCCTCTATTAGCCAGCAAGCTTTGGAGGGCTTCAGTTCAGCATGCAGGAAATAAGAAGTACGTTTAAATTGACATAATTTCTGTTAATATTTGCCTGAAGGTTCAGAAGGGTTCTTGAAAGGCCCCCTGTCTAAAGAAACAGACACATCAGACAGTGTCGATGGAGATTGTGATGCTACCATTTTGGATCCAGAGAGACTCGAACCTAGGCTGGATGAAGAGGACACGTATGTTGTGATACACTCAGAAAACTTTAGTTGGTGTGGGTGTGAGTGCGTACATACATGTGTGATTTAAATTAGATTATAGCAATTTCAGGTGTTGTATATTGCTGTCATAATGCCTTTCATCATGAGTGTTTATATCGTGGTCTGTTGTCTAAGATCAGTAATGTGTTATGATATTAAGGCATTCCCAGCTAAGCTCTACACATACACTCTTTCAGCTGGGACTTGTCCCTTTTTAATATGCTAGCTTGTACATTGAATAGGGTTGAAACAGTGAAAGAACTGATGTTTTGGGAGAACTAACAGGTTTTTCTTCTTCTGATCAATTGCCTTAAGAGAACTTAATTTTCAAAAACTTAAAATATTATTCTGATGCTGTTCTACTTTAAATCTGTCAACAATACTGTATCTCCAGGATAGAGGCTTATTATCAAACTGTTTTTTCACAGGGACTTTGAGGAAGATGATGACAGCTCCGATTGGCTGTCAGAACTGAAGAGGAGATCTGGCTGGCAAGACGTGTGTGACGGATAACGCTCAGGGAAATGTTTCCTAGTCACGTGGAAATATTTCAAATGAAGAGTCCGTGTCAGAATAATAATGAGTTTGTGTGATCTATATTTTCCTTTGGAAACAGAATGAAAGGGGGAAACTGTAAATATTTTAAATGATTCCTGATTAGTATCACAGAATTTAAAAACCAAGAACTTTTGTGACGCTTTGAATTCAGGGGAGAAAGTATAGCGGAATGGGTATGAGGTTTGGGCTTTGCAGTTCAGTAGAACAGAAATTGGGTGTTTACTCTACCACTAACTAGTTGTGTGATTATGGGAAATTTCTTAACCTCTTTGAGCCTTAGTTTCTTCAACTACAAAATAAAGATAATGCCTGCTTCATAGGGTGCTGACCATGGACCTTTACAAGTAACTCATTGGAATTGTTATGATTTGTGTTTATTATTATGTAACTATGTGCTTATGTAACTCTTTTTATAGTTCCTAAAGTTTTTTTTTTTTTTGAGAAGTTTTCACTATAGGGTGCGTGCGCTCGTCAGAAAGACAGAGAGAGACAGAGAGACAGAAAAAGCGAGAAATCACCCCCCAGTGGGGATGGCCATGCCGCAATCTCTTCTCCTCCATTTTCCTCTCGGGATCTTTTTTTTTTTTCCTTTTTTTTTTTTTTTTTTTTTTTGGAGAGGTTTTTGCTATAGGGCGTGTACGCTCGCCAGACAGGCAGGGAGAGACAGAGAGACAGAAAGCAGGAAATCACCCCCCAGGGGGGATGGCCACGCCGCAATCCCCTCTCCTCCATTCTCCTCTCGGGATCTTGGGCACGCACGCACACGCGCCCGGCGTGAGTTTAAGCCGCCGGGTCCAGGACTCGAACCGCGGTCGACTACGTGGGAGTCCAGCGACATAGCCATTACGCTAACTGCTGGTCCCTCCTCTCAGGATCTTGGGCACACACGCACACGCGCCCGGCGTGAGTTTTAAGCCACCGTGTCCGGGATGCAAACCATGGTCGACTACATGGGAGCCCAGCGACATAGCCATTACGCTAACTGCTGGTCCCTAATTCCTAAAGTTTTGAGGATCTAAATATATTTAATTATAACAATGTTTGCAGTTTTTCAGTAAGACCTAGTCCTGGATATTTTGAAGGTCACTTCTAGTGAGCTTCACTGACTACCAGCCGTACAGTTCCCTCCGAGGATGCACAAAAGCACCCAAGTTTGAAGATTAGCCATAGGAAGAGGGGGGTGGGCTATAGATCTTGTCACAAGTTGGTGGCCCTGTAGACGAGAGGAATAAGGCTGGCAGTGAGGAGCAGATATGGTGGGTGTCAGAAACAAGAGAGTATCGGGGATACCAACAAGTATGGAATCCACGTGGATCACTGACACATGTGTGCTGGGTCCTGTGTCCTCATTTAATACTGTGATGTTTTAGTCAGGTGAGACTGAAGAGGAAACAGGCCTCTCAGCAGATCTCACAGAGGCAAGGGTGGGAACGTCATAAGCTTGACCTTATGGAAACAATGCAAAAGTGAAGAATTGGGGGAAATGGGACTGGAACTGGCAGGTGGCATGATGGTTAAGGTGCTAAATTCTCACGTGGCCGGCTGCAGTTTGAGTCCCAGACCTGGTGGCTTTCTCACTTTCCATCCTTCTATCTCTTCTTATCTTTCTCTGATAAGTGCATGTGTCCTATAACAAGTAAAGTAAATGAATAAATTAAGACAATTAAATAATTCTTTTTTTAAAAAAAATAGGGCCGGCAGGTGGTGTGGCAGTTTTTGGTATCGTGATGATGGAGGCTTCATAAAATGAGTTTGAGAGGGTTCCTTCTGTTTGAATCTTTAGAAATATTTTGAGGAGGGCCCAGCAGATGGCATGGTTGGTTGAAGCGCTGGACTCCCACATGGCCAGCTACAATTCCAGTCCCAAACTTGGTGGCTTGAATATCACAGTGGCCGTATGTGCGCGGGCCCAAAATCCCGAGGGGGAAAGTGGAAAGTGGAGGAGAAGGGATGGTGAATTTTCACTTTCCCTCTGTTTCTTTCTACCATATAACTTATTTTTAAAAAGCTACCATATAACCGCTGGACTCCCAAAAAAAAAAGATCCCGAGAGGAGAATATTTTTGGGGGGTGAAAACGCGCCCTATAACGCTTGTAGGAGAGGAATACAATAGGATCATTACAAAAACTTGCTAAAATGGCAACATGTGCATCACTTAAAGACATGACAATGTTTTTATCTCAGTGTGCAAAAACTGGTGTAGACTCCTATGCCATACATATACTTTATTTTTGTGTGTATTTGTAGGTTGTGTGTGTGTGTGTTTTGTTTTGTGGGTTTTCTGATGAGGTCTTATCATGTCATGATCCTTCTGCTTCACTTCCTGTGTGGCTGGGGCTACAGAGATGCGCCACCACACCTGACTCCACTTACACTTAAGTTACACGTAGACATGTAGACCTTCAGTCTCCTCTTTACTGGCAGTCTCTCAATTTTTCTATTTTTTAGGACCTTGGCACTTTTTTTTTTTTTAAGTGAGAGAAAGAGAGCACTCTCGACAGGGTCTTGTCACAGTACGATCCCTTGCCCCGTGCCTGTGCTCTCAGCATGTTTCAGATCCATACATGTGGTTGGCCATATGGCTCCTCAGCTCTGCAGGACACCTGTGTTACTGCTGTGCCTCAGTGGCTGGGCCGTATTGATACTTTTGAGGAGTACTGGTTAGGTACTTTGCAGATGTGCCTCTATTTGGGCTTGTCTGATGTTTTTCTCATGATTGGTCTGAGCGTATGGGGCTTGGGGAAGAAGACCACAGAGGCAAAGTGTCTTTCTCACCCCATCATATCAAGGGATGCATGACGTTGACACGACTTAGTCCTGCTTGTTTGCCTGGACCATCAATTGTAAAGTTACTCTTTTCCATCTTATGCCCTGTTCACTGTAAGTCACTAATTCCAGCTTGTACTCAATCTCCACCTTGGGATGGAGGGAGTATAATCCAATACTAAGTCATTTGTTTTGTTGTTTAAATTGTAGCTTTGGCCACAGGGAGTTGTTTCAGGTTGGCTCTTGTGTCCCTTTGACATGTCCCCATCATTTTTTGGCACTTCCTTCCTGGTACTACAAGGAGATGATGTAGACTCATTTTGTAATTTCTTTGCACTGGGTGCAGAATAAGCCATTTCTCCAAGGAGTGAGAGAAAGAGAGCACTCTCGACAGGGTCTTGTCACAGTACGATCCCTTGCCCCGTGCCTGTGCTCTCAGCATGTTTTCAGATCCATACATGTGGTTGGCCATATGGCTCCTCAGCTCTGCAGGACACCTGTGTTACTGCTGTGCCTCAGTGGCTGGGCCGTATTGATACTTTTGAGGAGTACTGGTTAGGTACTTTGCAGATGTGCCTCTATTTGGCTTGTCTGATGTTTTTCTCATGATTGGTCTGAGCGTATGGGGCTTGGGGAAGAAGACCACAGAGGCAAAGTGTCTTTCTCACCCCATCATATCAAGGGATGCATGACGTTGACACGACTTAGTCCTGCTTGTTTGCCTGGACCATCAATTGTAAAGTTACTCTTTTCCATCTTATGCCCTGTTCACTGTAAGTCACTAATTCCAGCTTGTACTCAATCTCCACCTTGGGATGGAGGGAGTATAATCCAATACTAAGTCATTTGTTTTGTTGTTTAAATTGTAGCTTTGGCCACAGGGAGTTGTTTCAGGTTGGCTCTTGTGTCCCTTTGACATGTCTCCATCATTTTTTGGCACTTCCTTCCTGGTACTACAAGGAGATGATGTAGATTCATTTTGTGATTTCTTTGTGCTCGGTGCAGAATAAGCCATTTCTCCAAGGAGTCCTGGTTCCTCGCATTGATCTAAAGTAACCAAGATCTGGGTGCTGGCTGTGCTTCTTGCTTCTTGAGGTGCCACTGCTTCTATGCCCTCTCAGCAGACAGAGCTAGGAAATACATGTGTACACCACCCTGTGTATCCACCCATCTCTACAGTTAGTTTTTGTATTTTTCCACCTGTTATATGTATATTAAGCAAAGCATGGGTTTATATTGATATTTCTGACTAATAAATACCACAAGGTTCATTCTAGCCTCCCTCCACCCTCTCGCTGTTCTGTAATTTCTCTCCCTGACAATAAGAAACCTAAGTTGCGCCATGTACCAGCCACTTAGTTGTCCAGCCCCACTATACATGTAAAGCAGATTCCAAGTCATTAACCCGTACCTCTGTGAGAAATAAATTTATCAACTAGGTGCAGAGTTTATGCTTCATTCCTATTTTCCACACAGCCATTTCACAAAATCACTTAGGTTAGCTCTTTCAACATTTGCTCATCAATAAGGGTATTTCCAGATATTCAGCTTCTGTATATACTGTATTCTATGCCTCTAGCCATCTCACATTTTAGCATTGCCTCAGGGTATAGACATTTCCACACCATCAAATTATTGTTATTGTGAGACTGAATCTTGGATTATACATTTTATTGAAAATTGAGTTTTTTTTGTTTTTTAAAATAGTGCATACACATACAAGAGAGAGAAGAGGGGCACTATCCACAGGATTTCATCATGCTGTGATCCCCTTTCTTCATCCTTGCAAGTCTTCAGGATCCTGGAAGCCAGGGTGCTCACCCAGAATTTTTTTGGGCCAGCAGGGGATTCCAACTTGGGATGGCCATATGGTCTCCAGCAGTAACATTCTTACTGCTGCGCCAAAGCGACTGGACAAGGGAGACACTTTATTTTTTTAGAATTTTTAAAATTTAACTTTATTCATTCATTTATTTTTAATTTGACCAGAGAGGGACAGAATGAGAGAGGGAAAGTGAGAAAGTTAGCTGTCGGGTTCAGGACTTGAACTGCAGTTGGCTATGTGGGGGTCCAGTGCCCTTAATCACAATGCCACCTGCTTGCCCAGTCAGGGGGACACTTTTAACAAAACTTCCATCCCTATTTACTTAATGTATATGAAATTTCACTGCACTTACAGTTAAAAAAGAAAAGGAAGGAGAATTGATGTTGAACCTTTTCTCTCTGGCAAGAAGTTAGCATACATCTATTAATTTTTTTTTTAGAGGTTTTTGCTATAGGGCGTGTGTGCTCGTCGGAAAGACAGAGAGACAGAAAGCGAGAAGTCACCCCCCTGGGGGGTTGGCCACGCCGCAATCCCTTCTTCATTCTCCTCTCGGGATCTTGGGCACACACGCTCAGGCGCCCAGCGTGAGTTTAAGCCACCGAATCCGGGACTCGAACCGCGGTTGACTACATGGGAGTCCAGTGACATAGCCGTTACGCTAACTGCTGGTCCCCAATTACTATTAATTTAATAACTCAATCCAGAAAAAAGATCTTAACGTTCTATGATCAGGGGGCCAGCAGATGGCTTGGCAGTTACTTTGCTGGACTGCGGTTCACGTCTCATGCTGTTGGCTTGAAACTCATGCTGGGCACATGTGTGTGTATGCCCAAGATCCTAGGAGAAGAGATTGTAGCATGGCCATTCCCCAATACAGGGTGAGTTTTCACTTTCCCACTTACTGTCTGTCTCTGGTGAGTTTTTTCCCTAAGGCAAAAACCTAAAAAAAAAAAAAAAAAAAAAAAAAAAAAGGTTCTATGATCAGGAAATATAAATTAATGTCTATGTGCTTCTTTCAGAGCAGTACGATAAGGGGATCAATAAAACTTTCAAGCATGAAAAATGTTATTTTAGGATACAATTCTATCAGGAAGGTGGAATGGAAATAGGAATTGAACAAGAAAAAATAATAAAAACTATGATTTTTGGGGGCCGGCAGGTGGTGTGGTGGTTAAGGGTGCTGAACTCCCACATGGCTGACTGTGGTTTGAGTCCCAGACCTGGTGGCTCGTTTTCTCACTTCCTCTCCCTGTCCTCTCTCTGGTCAAATTAAAATATAAATAAAGTTAAATAAAATAATTCTTTAAAAAATTCATGATTTTAAAAAATTTACATGTACACTTGCCAGAGTGAAAAAGCACCCCCCTCATGGGGGATGGTCTCCTTGCAATCCCTTCTCCATTTCTCTGGCCTCTCAAGGTTTTGAGCACGCCCAGTTGGGTGATTTTCAAGGTCAGGAGAAGTCCACTTGCAAGTTTGGCCATGTGGAATCCAGCCACTTCCACCAACATGCTACTGCCTGACCCATACATTCTGATTCCTTTTTTTATTTTTAAGATTTATTTTTTATTTGTTATTATTTATGTTTTAATTTTAACAGAGAAAGACAGAGGGAGGAAAAGTGAGAAAGTAAGACACCAGGTTCAGGACTCGAACCACTGTCGATCATGGGGAATCCAACGTGATGGTTTTAGCCATCACGCCACATGTCAACCCCTACATTTTGATTCTTAGAGATTTTGTTTTATGTTTTAGATGGACTATGGTATCATATCCTCATGGTATTTTGATTCCACTGGATGTCTTACTTGTGTCGGTATTTGCAATTGCTGGCAATTAGACCCTATTCACCTACTGTTTGCTGTATTATACACATGGGCAGTGGGACAGGGGACATGTTTGCAGGCTACCGAGCAGCAGATAGTTTTGCAAGATGACTTCATGGAAGGCCGCAGGTTGTGGCGGAAAGAGCAGGACGAGGTTCCAGCCTCACAGCCACCTCTTAGCAGTATTTGAGACTGCACGATAAACACTTCGGGCTTCCGTTTAGCTTTTCGCAACGCTTGCTTTCTACTCTTTTCCTTGCAGGCCTGTAAGAATAGAGTACGCGAAGTGAAGCACCCGGTGCACCGTAAACGGGAGCGGGGAGCGGTATGCTTGAGTGTTAGGCAACGGAGTCCCCACCGAGGCAAGGGGAGGTGGGTGACTCAGTTGAATCTCCAAGCTCCTGGCCCCTGGCTCCCCAGAGGCCAGTCCCCTTGCCAAAGGATCCCCGCCCGCGTTCTTCCGCGCAACTCCGCCCTTGGCGGTGGGGAGGCGCAGCTGCAGCGGGAACCCGAGATCCACCCCGACGCTTCGCTCACCGGGTGGAGTCGGAGGAGCAGGTATGCCGCGGGAGGGCCGCCCTTAGTCCTTAGCCCGAGCTGCCCTGGAGCTCAGGGAGCCCAGGGGGGAAAGGGACCAAGTCCTGGCCAGAGTTGGGACCACCGAGGAGCAGCAGCCGGTCTCTGGCCTTGTCGGTCTCCATTGGCAACGCTTAACGCGCCACGCTCCCAGTCCGCACTCCAGCCCCGCGGACTCGAGCCTCACTCAGTCGTCCTGAGTGGTCCTCAGGGAGAAGAAATCCACCTCCCCATCTTAGTGCCCCCTGGGCGGGTGGGTTGCGGGCCCACAGTTCCCGAGCTGCTTACAGTGACCTGGAGTCCTGACTCCGCGTCCGCCCCAACCTGCTCTGAACCTGCGCTATCCCCCAACATGAAGGACAGAAAGAATGCAATGTACAGTTTTGCATTTCAAATGCTTCTCACTACTACATTCAAATAGCGAGTGGCCAGAGGCCCGGTCTGCACCGTCACTTGAGCCACTGCAAATGCAGGTGGTTGGGTCTCCGGAACCAGGAGCAACATGGCGTGGAGGACGTGATTTTCCCAAATGGCTCACAGTTCTTGGTAAAGTTCCAAACAAAGTGCAGCCGTATCTCAATTTACATGTAGTTGCCTTACTAGAAAAGTTCAGTAGTAATTAAAGCAGTGTAAAAAAATACAGTATGTTCATTTAGATGTAAAAATAGTTTGGTTCTTGTCGCAGAAAATTATGAACGGAGTTTCACACGCACATGAATACACGGAGAGACTTTCCGGTATTGCGGGGCTGCAGGATAATCCTTCATTATTCGGGACCATCCACATCACTGAATCTTGGCATCCCAGACCCCGAGTGCTTCTAAATGCCACAAGATCTGTGGCTATCTGGGAACAGAAACTAAACCTATAAATAAACGCCCTCTAGAGGGCAGTACCTCCCCACCAACAAAGGCGGGACTGTAATATTACACAAGCCTAAAACTGCTTTATAGAGGCTCCAAGCACGAGGGCTGTAAGATCTTACGTTTTTAGAACCGACTGGCAAAATAGGTATTATTTCCATTTTAGAAACTAGGAAGGTGAGGTTTGTGAGGTTCAGTGACTGGCTCCGGATCACAAAGCTAAAGTGTATCCAAGCTGAGCCACTATCCAAGCCTGACTTCCAAGATTGCTAAGCCTACCAAAACACTCTGACTCATTTTCGTTTTTACCAGTGGCCACAAAAAAGTTACTCGTTCTGTCTTGGCAAGACTTGAAGGAAAATTTTAGCAAAGTGAGTTCTTTTACATTTTAGTCATCAATTTTCTGGACTTATTAGTGTATATAAGAAGTGTGTGATAAAATGTTATTTCTCTAGTTCCAGAAATCACTGTGCATTGGAAACTATGGATAAATATGATGTGATTAAAGCCATCGGGGAAGGTGCCTTTGGGAAAGCATACTTGGCTAAAGGGAAATTAGACAGCAAGCAATGTGTTATAAAAGAGATCAATTTCGCAAAGGTATAGTTAAAAAGTTCACATTTCTATTCATTTTCAATAGTTCAGCTGGCTCTTAACCCAAAAGGAAACATTCACTTTTTTTCTTTTTAATTATGAATTTTAAGCTTCAATTGACTCTGACTCATTTAACCTCCTCAGTCCATTGTCCAAATAGCAACCAATGATCTTATTTTTAAAAAATAAAAGGAAGAGGGACCAGCAGTTAGCGTAATGGCTATGTTACTGGACTCCCATGTAGTCGACCGCTGTTTGCGTCCCGGACACAGTGGCTTAAACTCACGCTGGGCGCGTGTGCGTGCGTGCCCAGGATCCCAAGAGGAGAATGGAGGAGAAGGGATTGCGGCGTGGTCATCCCCCATGGGGGGTGATTTCTCGCTTTCTGTCTCTCTGTCTCTTTCTGGCGAGCGCAAAATTCTCTAAATATATAAGTAAATAAATAAATAAATAAAAATAAAAAAATAAAAGGAAGAGGGGCCAGCAGGTGACTTGGTGATTAAGGTGCTGGACTCCCACATGGCCGCTTGTGGTTTGATTCCCGGACCTGGCAGCTTACTTTCTTACTTTCCCTTTCTCTGTCTCTCTCTGTAAAGTTAAATAAATTTTTTTTAAAGGGAGGAAGAAAAGAAATAAGATCACTCCTTCATACCTCCTGTGTTACTCTTTGGATGGCTTGCATGGTCCTGTCTTATGCCACCCTCCTCTGTTTCTCTGACCTTTCTCAGTGGTGCCCTAGGGTGGTGCGCATCCTCTGACTAGCTCTCCTTATTCAAGTCACCTCCTCTCGGAGCCTGCCCAAACATCCTAGCTAAGGCAGCACCCTGACTTCAGTCCCTTCTCATTCTCCCCTGATTTATTTCCTTTAAAAGTTTTCAAAACTATTTTTGAAAGAGGTTGCATGCGCTTGCCAGAGAGAATAAGACAAAGAGAGAAAGAGAGAAAACACCCCACCCCCATGGGATGTGGTCACACCTCAATCCTTTCTCCTTCATTTCTCTATCCTTTTGGGAATCTGGGCATTGATACACATATGTCTGACATCTTTTTTAATCTTCCAGGGCTGGGATTCGAACTGATGTCAGCCATGTGAGATTTGGCCTCCCTTAACCATTGGGTTATGGGGCTAGCCCAGCAACAACTGCTTTCTACTTTGATGTGTGCTTTGCCTGTTTACTTTGTGTCTTCTTCCCCTTATTAAATGTATGTTCTATGCAGGTAGGATCTATGTCTCATTCCTCTTGGTATTCCACACAGCACCTAATAATGCTTTGTCCCGGTAGATAGTCAGTAAATTCTTACTGAACAAATGATTCAATGAATAGGTGCTTTCAGGCCCTCTTGTGCTGTTGTTCAACTTCCAGTATACTTCCAACTTAGGAAGTATACAACTATTTTAATTCTAAGTAAAGAGAAACTATTAGAGAAGTGAATCTTCTATAAAATATGTATTAATGAATTTTATAGCATCTTTCCTGTTCTTTACTATAATAAAAAAAAAAAGTTGAGTATATTTTTAATACAGCACTCTTTTTTCTTTTCTTTTTTTTTTTTTTTTTTTTTTGGAGAGGTTTTGCTATAGGGCGCGTGTGCTTGCCAGAAAGACAGAGAGAGACAGAGAGACAGAAAGTGAGAAATCACTCCCCAGGGGAGATGGCCATGCTGCAATCCCTTCTCCTTCTTTCTCCTCTTGGGATCTTGGGCACACACACTCACGCACCCAGCGTGAGTTCAAGCCACTGGGTCCAAGACTTGAACTGCTGTTGACTACATGGGAGTCCAGCGACATAGCCATTACGCCAATTGCTGGTCCCACAGCACTCTTTTTTCAACATTTTCCTAATGAACTACCCTTTTCTCCATGCCATAAATACGTACAGTGTTATATTAGACCTCATTATTCTGCTTTCCCATATCTTTATGTTATGAAATTTTCCTAGTAGCATTTGTGTTTTGACATTAACATTTATTATTTCTTTCTTCCTTTCTTCTATAATGTAGCTGTTCATTCTTTTGTTTGTTTGTTTGAGAGATATTTGCATGTGCGCTCACCAGAGATGGGGAAATCACACCCTGGAGGGATGGCCAAATCACAATCCCTTCTCCTCCATTCTCCTTTTGGGATTTTGGGCATGCACACACGTGCTCGGAGTGTTTAAGCCTTGAGTTTGGGACTCCCACTGGGTAGGCCATGTAGGAGTCCAACCATATAACCATTATACCATCTGCTGGTCTCCCTACCCCCCTATTTTTTTGAGAGAGAGATTTTTGTTATAGGGAGTGCTTGCTTGCAGGTGAGAGAGAGAAACAAAAAAACGAGAAATAACTCGTTTGGCCAGGCCACAATTCCTTCTCCATTCTTCTCTTGGGATTTTGGACATGCACGCACACATGAGTTTCAAGCCACTGGGTCCAGGACTTGAACTGCAGTTGGCTACATGGGAATTCAGCACCTTAACCACTACGCTACCTGCTGGTCTCTACCTGGTGTTTTTGTTTTCTTTTTTGTTTTTCTTTGAGAGAGATTTTTGCTACAAAGAGAGAGACAGAGACACAGAGAGCGAGAACCTCCCCTCTGGGGGCGGGGGGTGGGGCAGGATGCCCACGTCACAATCTCTTTCCTCCATTCTCCTCTCAGGAATTTGGGCAAGCATGCACAAGCATGCACATGTGCCGGGCATGAGTTTTAAGTTGCTGGATCTGGGACTCAACTACATGGGAGTCCAGCAACGTAACCATTACACCACCTGCTGGTCCCTTCATTATTTCTTATCTAGAAAAATTTACATTCCTGCTCATCTCTTCAATGTCTCCCTATTCTGTAAACTCTAGACCTCAGATCTAAAACTGCTCATTTTCTTACCAGTACCAAAAAAACGAATAATTCTCTCACCATCCTACCATTATCAAGCTTGTTCTTTTAATTTTTTGCCTTAAAAAGGTGTTATATCTTTTCTCAATTATAAAATTAAAATATTTATTGTATAAACTTTTTTTTTCGGAGAGGTTTTTGCTATAAGGCATGTGCGCTCACCAGAAAGAGAGAGACAGAAAGACAGAAAGTGAGAAATCACCCCCTGGGGGGGGATGGTCATGCTGTAATCCCTTCTCCTCTATACTCCTCTTAGGATCTTGGGCACACATACACACACACATGCACCTGGCGTGAGTTTAAGCCACTGAGTCTGGGACTCGAACTGCGATCAACTACATGGGAGTACGGCAACACATAGCCATTATGCTAACTGCTGGTCCCAAATTTTGAAAATGACCAAAGGGGAAAAATAATACCATTTAGAAGAAAATAAAAATAACATATAGCATCTTTCTTAATTGCTATTAACATTTTGGGCTTTCTCCCCAGACTATGTATACTGCATAAATGCACTTTATAAGTTAAAAGAATGATTGGTGTTATGGCAGCTATACTGTTTTATAGTAGCTTTTTACACTTAGCAATACATTGTGTATATTTTCTCATGTCAATGTTTTTATTTTTTTTTTTTTTTGCTGGGGGGCATGCATACATTCACCAGAAAGAGAGAGAGAGTGGGAAAACGATAAATCACACCCCCCGAGTGATGGCCTCACCACACTTGCTCCTCCATTCTCCTCTCTGGATTTTGGCCACATATGCCCATGATTTCCAAGCCACTGCCTGGGACTTGAACTGCAAAATCAGCCATGTGGGATCCAGCTGCCTTAATCTCTGTACTACTCACTGTCCCTGTCATTCAGTGTTTTTATATAATAAAATATTCTCATTAAATGTTCACAATAGTGAACAGTCTTGCTTATGGTTACCACTTACTAGATGCCTATTGTATGTTAAACCATTCTAGGTGTTTTCTATACACCAACCCATTGAATTCTCATAATACCTAAAAGGTAGTTCTCATCACTTTGCTTATCCGAGGAAGTCTTCAAAAAGTTCATGGAAGGGGTCAGCAGGTGACATAGTAGTTAAGGTGCTGGACTCCCATATGCTGATCATGGTTCAAGTCCTGGACCTGGAAGCTTGTTTTCTCACTTTCCCTTTCTCTGTCTCTTTCTGGTGAATACATATGCTTTATAGCAAATTCAAAAAAAATTATAACAATTAATAAGGTCAATAATGTAATTTTTTGAAAGTTCACAGGAAATGAACATTATGAATAATTGTACATGGATTTCAAAAAAAGTTTGCGTCAAAATAAACTCATATTTTAATTCCACTTTCCCCGAACTTCTTAAAAATCTGTTTTCTTGATGTGATTGTCAGCAAACCATTGATTGCATATGGGGTACTCTGTGAATTCTAGAATTGTTGTTTCTTGCATTAAGAGATCAGTTTTAGAAGTGACACTAAAAGCCAGTGAA
This sequence comes from Tupaia tana, assembly GCA_026018925.1. Classification (NCBI taxonomy): domain Eukaryota; kingdom Metazoa; phylum Chordata; class Mammalia; order Scandentia; family Tupaiidae; genus Tupaia; species Tupaia tana. The sequence continues at coordinate 40,401,287 of JAKSZU010000005.1, forward strand.
ATTCTGGAGTATTTTAGATAGGAGTTAGAAGAACACATGTTCTTGAAAACAAGTTTATCTATACAGACTACTGTGTCTCTTACTATAATTTAGATGCCCATTCGGGAAAAAGAAGCTTCACAGAAAGAAGTCATTCTTCTGGCAAAGATGAAACATCCCAACATTGTAACTTTCTTTGATTCATTTCAAGGTTTGATTTTTTTTCTAATATTCTTAAAGCATTTTAATAAAGTATGAGTATGTAGACATACATAAATGTTACCAAAAACTGTAAAAATTATTTTTACAAGTGAATCATTTTCCCATTTACTTAAATTATAATTCCAGACATCATTTTTATTTCCTTTCTAGTGAATTTTTATAGACAGACATCTTTCCTATATTTTCTTAAGTTTGCCCATCTCTCGTTAATTCTCGCCCCCTTGAATAGTGATCATATAGCTTTGCTGCAGTAACAACTGCAACATTTCAGTGGCCTACAATAGTGTCCATCTGTTTCTTACATTACATGCTGGCTTTGGGTGGATTGGACCTTAAATCTAGGGTCCACACAGGAGAGCAGCCTGGATATGGAGCATGCCCTTCTCATGAGCAAGAGAAGAGGAGACACAGAGCCCACCACACCATGGCTCTTGGAAGCCCTGCTAGGATGTGGGGCAGGGGAGGGGAGGAAGGTGTTCTCTACCTGCATGAGGCTCTTCCTGTCCCTGGCAACTGGCAGGGCTGCATAATCCTCTTAGGGACAGGCAGCAAACAGCCACCTGACACAGCCAAGCAAACTGCCAAAAGAGAGGGAGAACTTTAAGGAAGGAATTTCCTTCCTCTGCCCACCTAAGTACAGCACCTATTCTGCCTCCATCCATCACTCTACTCCAAAAAGTTTAAAAAAAAAAAAAAAAAAAAAAAAAAGAACATCGGTTAGATGTTTATTCACTTAACAGGTAGTTAATGAGTGTTCACTACATACCCAGCATTTTTCTAAAGCACCAGGAATATAACAGTGAATGAAGACAAAAATTCCTGACCTTGGGACCAGCAGGTGTGCTGGTTAAAGCTCTGGACACTCCCACATGGCTGACCACAGTTTGAATCCCGGACCTGGTGGCTTTTTTTCTCATCCCTCCCCCACCCCAGTGTCTCTCTCTGGTCAAAGTAAAATAAATGAATGAATAATCCCTTGTCTTCCATCTTTTGGGATTTGGAGCACACATGCACATTTGCCTGACATGTTTATCAGGCCCGATACTTGAACCATACATCTGGCCACATGAGACCCAGCTTTTTAACTACCACACCATGGGCTGGCTCATCAGCCCTTCTTTTACTGCCTTTTTTTTTTTTTTCTTAAGCGATTTTTGCTATCGGATGTGTGTATTTGCCAGAGAACAGAGAGAGAAAGAAAGCAAGAAATCACGCCCCCGTGGGATGGCCATGCTGTACCCCCTTCTCCTCCATTCTCCTCTTGAGATTTTGGGCACACATGCATATGCACCCAGTATGAGTTTCAAGCCTTGGAGTCTGGGACTTGAACCGTAGTGAGCCATGTGGGAGTCCAGTGGTGTAACCATTACACCATCTGCTTGTCCCTTTACTACTGTGTTTTTTCTTTTTAAGAATTATTTTATTTAACTTTATTTATTTATTTATTTATTTATTTATTTATTTATTATTATTTTCCAGTTTGATCAGAGAGAGACAGAGAAAGAAATAGAGGAAAAGTGAGAAAGCATGTCACCAGGTTCAAGAGTTGAACCATGGTCTGCCATGTGGGAGTCCAGTACCCTTAATCACCATGCTACCTGACCACCCCACTACTTTTTTTTTTAATTAATACGAATTATCCCATTCAGCTTGCTTCCTTGCTTTCTCTTCCTTCCTTCCTTCCTTCCTTCCTTCCTTCCTTCCTTCCTTCCTTCCTTCCTTCCTTCCCTCTTTCTTTCTTTCTTTCTTTCTTTCTTTCTTTCTTTCTTTCTTTCTTTCTTTCTTTCTTTCTTTCTTTCTTTCAATTTGACCAGAGAGAGAGAGGGCAAGTGAGAAAGCAAGCCACCAGGTCAGAGAGAAAGAGGGCAAGTGGAAAGCAATTGCCAGGTCCAGGACTCAAACCACGGTCGGCTATGTGGGAGTCCAGCACCCCCAACCACCGTGCCACCTGCTGGCCCCCCACTACTGTTTTTTTTTTTTTTAATTATTTATTTTATTTTTTATTTATTTTTTAATTTGACCAGAGAGAGACAGAGGGTGAGAGTTGAGAGAGAGAGGACGTGAGAAAGCAAGCCACCAGATTCAGGACCTGAACCCCGGTCGGCCATGTGGGAGTGTCCAGCGCCTTAACCACCACGCCACCTGCTGGTCCCACCACTACTGGGTTTTTAAAAGAAGTCTTTTTCTGATGTCTCCCTGGGAGCAGGGCAGTGACCGTGGGCCGGGAATTGAACTGTATTGATAACTATGAAGGGCAGTCACTGAGTAAAGTGACCTATATTCCTAACCATTGATTTCTAATGATGCCATAAGAGGACCTTTCCTTCTCATGTGTTTTGGATTGTTACCGTGACTCTGACTTACTCCCACTCATCCTCAGGCCTTCTCTGACCTCACAATGCAAATTACAGTCTTTTTGCTGGTCTCCCACTACTTTGGTACTTATGTATGTGTGTCTATTCTCACATGTAATTATGAATTTGTTTAATACTTGTCTCCTTTAGACAGTAAACTTAATGAATATGGGAACTTCACCTCTTTGGCTCACCCCTTGACCCTTGGCGTCTAGCGCGTAGTAGCTGCTCGGTGCTTATCTGCCGAGTGAGTGAATGGACTGGCCGCTCTACTTGACTGGAACATGTCTTTATATCATGCAAGGTCGGTTTTTAAGGACAGTTGACACAGGATACTGTACAGAACTGAGGTCATTTTACTGTATAAATAGCCTCCACTGCGTTTGTTTATATCTCACATTCAAATTTTCTTCTCACTACTTTTTAATTTTTTTTTAATGTTAGCATAACTGTTTTTAGGGAAACTAGAGCTATTGTGATGCCTTGGAGTTTGCCTGGCAGATTGTTGGGACTTGAAACACCAAGCTTATCTGGAAAGTCTTTGTGGCACCTGCCTGTTGGAAGTGTAGATAAAGGCTCTGTTTTCTCTCAAACAGCTTATCTCTGAATGTAAGAACCATGGCACTCGTGTTTGCATGTGGAAAATAGGAACTTAGTATTGGTTTGAAGCAACATAAGAAAAGTAAAGAGAAAGCAGTGCTATTTTCCTAAGGCTAATCCCACTTAGATCCCATGAATAAGTATTCATTGAGGGTCTGTTATGTGCTAGATATGTTCTATCGATGAATAAAGCAGGCAAAGATCCCTGCACTGTCGTATTTATTTTCTATTGCTGTGTAACAAATGATCACAAATTTAGTGGTTTAACACAGCACTCATTTATTACCTCTTAATCTCCATGGGTCAGAGTCTGAGTTTGGCTTAACTAAACTCTCTGCTCAGGGTCTCTCATAGTTGAGATCGAGGTGTCGACTGGAACTGCTCTCTCATCTGTGGCTCATGGTCTCTTCCACACTTACTCACATTGTTGGCAGAATTCATCCAGTTGCAATTGTAGAGCTTAGGCTCCTCATTTCTCACTAGGAGTCAGCTAGGAGTGACCCTCTGTCCTCTGCCCCGTCTCCCCTGAATCCAGCTGGGGATCTCTCACTTCCTGTCTCTTATTTCTATACCCATATTTAAATGGCTTATGTGAATAATCATTTTTATTAACTCAAAGCTAGCTGATAAGTAACTTTTAAGGACATCAGTAATATCCCTTTGCTACACAACATAACATAATCACGGGAGGAGTGCTATCCCATTGTATTTATGGTCTCTGTCATCACCCCAGGAGAGGGTCATAGAAGATGGATGTGCCAGGGCATCTTAGAATTCTGCCTGTTACATCTGTGGCGCTTACATTCTTAGAGTGGGGAGAAATAGACGATGCATGTAAGCATAATTAATAAGTACAATATATAGTATGTTAAAGTGATAAGTACTAACAGAAAATAGAATGGGGTGAAGCAAGGATGGGGGTGCAGTTTTTTTTTAAAATTTTTTAGAGGTTTTTGCCATAAGGTGTGTGTGTTCACCAGAGAGAAAGAGAGACAGAGACAGTGAGAGGGAAAGTGAAAAAATCATCCCTAGGTGGGATGACCATGCCGAAATCTCTTCTCCATGCTCCTCCTGGAATCTTGGGCATGTACACTCACACATGCCTAGAGTGATTTTCAAGTCACCAGTCTGGTACTTGAACTGCAGTTGGCCATGTGGGAGTCCAGTGACGTAACCACTGCACCATATGCTGGCTCCAGGGGTACAGTTTTAGATAGGTTGGTCAGGATGGGCCTCATCATGAAGGTGACACTAGAGCAGACTTGGAGGAGATGAAGAGAGCCCCGCTGATGTCTGGGGAAGCTTCTTTTTTTTTTTTTTTTTTTTTTTTTCACGTTGTCAGATTATCTTATTAAATTTTTTTTTATCAAATTTCATCTTGTACTGGATTCACTAAATTGAAAGAATAACATACATGACTATACCTGAGTTTCTTGTAAACCTCTTCAGAATACAAAGGAGGTTAAGGGACCAGCTTTTTCTTTTTTTTTTAATTTATTTATTGCCTTTTAGCACATGTCTTTTACAGTATATATTTCTTTTTCCAACACAAATACTATGCCTGTCAGTCAAGACAAAGATATTACTGTATACATTATCATCAGCCAATAACTTCTCATTTTTTATCCACTAAGCAAACTTTTATGTTTTTCTTCCCCCTCCCTCCCTCCCTCCCTCCCTCCCTCCCTCTTTCTTCCTTCCTTCCTTCCTTCCTTCCTTCCTTCCTTCCTTCCTTCCTTCTTTTTTTTTTTTTTTTTAATTTGCATACAATCATTACATTTGTACGGAATGGGTACAGAATGGTCTGTTGAAGCATGTATATACAGTGTGTATTAACCAAATAGATATAAACATATTCACCATCTTCAACAGTTAACATTATGTTGTGAACATTCAAAACCCACTCAGATTATTCTGCAAGTAAGTGTGAATTGTCTATGATGTTTTTTGCTGAGAGATACAGTTCCTTTTTTTTTTTTTTTTTTTAAGCAAAGGGGGATAGCCATTGCAGAGACCGGAGGCATGAGGCAAGAGCAGGCTTATGTGTTAAAGGACCAGCCAGGAGGCTACTGGGTGAGGCAGTTCACTGTGGGTCCTGAACATCTCTGTACCTTTTTGCTGAGTATGTCAGAAACACAATGTCCTGACCACTGCCCACCTGGGCTGTTTCTCAGGACTGTGCTTACAGGGAGCAGCTTTGAAAACTGAGAAGACCTCTCCCTGAAGACAGAGTGCAGGCTTGCTTACTCCTTGCTATAAAAGCAATAGCTCCCCCAAACTCAGTTCTCCTCTCTTATAGTAGAGCTCATTCCACGTCTGTCTAGACCCACCTGTGTTGTCTCCATGGACTTTGGAGGGCGTGGGGAACGAGCGCTAACAGGAAGCTCTGGCTTCTGCTTTTGCCAAGAATAACAGTGTCCTTAGTTTTTGACGAGGAATCTCATGTCTTTTGCCAGCATCCATGAAGTATGAGGAAACTTCACAAAGTTCATGGAATTAAAGTATGAGCTATTTTTGGTGTAAAGAATTTTGATATCCATGCATAGTTTTGTAAAAATAGGCAGTCAAAAAAAATTTAGATAGAGGGTATGTGTGTTCATCAGAGACAGAGAGAGGAGATAGAGAAGGAGAAAGCACTCCTCCACCACCTTGACCAGGGGGTATGATCACTCCATAATCCTTTCTCCTCATTCATCTTTCCTATTGGGATTTGGGCATGCATACACATGCACCCAGTGTTTTTCTCAACCTGCCAGATCAGGGCCTCAAACCACAGGGTTGGCCATGTGGAATCAAGCTACCTTAACCACCAAGCCACAGAGCTGGCTCTCCATGAAATTTTGAAGCCCCCCCCCCAATTGAAACTTTTTTTTTTGAATTTTTATTTTATTTTATTTTTTGCTATAGGGCACGTGCACTCGCCAGAAAGACAGAGAGACAGAAAGCGAGAAATCACCCCCAGGGGGGATGGCCATGCTGCAATCCCTTCTCCTCCATTATCCTCTTGGGATCTTGGGCACGCATGCACACACACCTGGTATGAGTTTAAGCCACCGGGTCTGGGACTTGAACCATGGTCGACTACATGGGAGTCCAGCAACATAGCCATTATGCTAACTGCTGGTCCCCAGTGCTTACTTTTTTTTTTTTTTTTTTTTTTTTTGAGAGGTTTTTGCTAATAGGGCACATGCACTCGCCAGACAGACAGAGAGATAGAAAGCGAGAAATCACCCCCACGCCTCAGTCCCTTCTCCTCCATTCTCCTCTCGGGATCTTGGGTACGCACGCACACGCACCCTGCGTGAGTTTAAGCCACCGGGTCCGGGACTCGAACCACGGTCAACTACATGGGAGTCCAGTGACATAGCCAGTACGCTAACTGCTGGTCCCCCCAGTGCTTACTTTTTAAACAGGGCATTTGAAAACAAAAATTATTTTTCCAGATAGTTTTAACTATGAAATTAATAGTGGCTAGTGGGGGGAAATGCTTATTTTAGAGTCATATAATGCTAATTGATTTGAATAATTTCTTAGAGATGTCTCAGCCACAATTAAACCTAAATTAGTTTCTTTCACTAAAAGCCAATGGAAAACTGAGTGAGTTGGAGGTTGGTGGGATAGTAGGGAAATGGAACCCTTTCTTCTTGGTGTCCTTATTCTGATTCTCCTGCTGAATTGCCACCCCTTTGTGGCTTCAGCAGCCCTTACTGAGCCATAAGAAACATCAGTTCCCCTCTAAGTGTTAATAATACATCCCCAGGGGCCCGCAGGTGGCATTGTGGTTAAGGGTGCTGGACTCCCACATGGGCAACCACAGTTCGAATCCTGGACCTGGTGGCTTGCTTTCTCACTTTCTGTCTCTCTCTCTCTCTCTCACACTGTCCCTCTCTGGTCAAATTAAAATAAATAAGTAAATAAAATAAAATTAAATAATTATTTTAAAAAATTAATACATGCCTGGAAGTAACTGATCTGTAGCTATTAAGGAGTATCAACAAGTGTCTGCTCAGAAACCACCTTTGCTCTCCAGTCTGACCTTCACTCGCTTTGTTCTCCTTACCCTCGTGCATGCAGACTCCTAGTACCGCTCCTCTCACACGTCAGTGACTTCCCGCCTAGAATATCAGCTTGTTTGTATGTATGCTTCTGTTCCTTAGGCGTTTCTATGACTCCTGTCAACAAACCTTTATTAAACCTCTTCACGTACCAACGCTAGTGCTAGGTGCAGGGAATACAAAAGAATAAAGTGTCTACCTCTTTAGGAGCCCCACAAACTAGTGAGAGAAACAAACAAGTTAATAGAAGCCGTTTTTTACATTTTTTTTTTTTTTTTTTTTTTAGAGGTTTTTTGCCTTGGGGCATGTGCATTTGCCAGGAGGAGAGAGAGACACACACACACACACACACACACACACACAACACAGGGACAATGAGAAGGAAAGTGAAAAATCACCCCCAAGGGGATGGCCACATTGCAATTCCTTTTTCTCCATTCTCCTCCTGGGATGTTGGGTGCACACACAGTTGTGTCTGGCATGAGTTTCAAGCCACCAGGTCCAGGACTCAAACCATGGTTAGTCATGTGGGAGGCCAGTAATGTAACCCCTATGCCATCTGCAGGCCTAAAGAAGCCTTTCCTTTTCTTTCTTTCTTTTTTTTTTTTAGAGAGAGCGATTTTTGCTACAGGGCATGTGCACTCGCCAGAGAGACAGAGACAGACAGAAAGCAAGAAATCACCACCCCCAAGTGGGAATGACCACACCACAATCCCTTCTTCTCCATTCTCCTCTTGGAATTTTGGGCACACATGCACACGCACCTGGTGGGAGTTTTAAGCTGCTGGGTCCAGGTCTCAAACTGTGATCAACCACGTGGGAGTCCAGTGACATAACCATTATGCCATCTGCTGGTCCCAAGAAGCTCTTTTTTCTAACTGGATCCCAGCTGATAGTTAGCTAATAAAAAAAGAAAAGAAAAACAAAAACTGGTTAAAGCAGGAAATCATGTCTCAGTCATTTTATACTGCTATATCAAAATATCATAACCTGAGTAACTTGTAAACCACAGAAATTTATTTCTCACAGTTCCGGAAACTGGGAAGTCCAAGATTAAGGTGTCAGCAGATTTGGCGTCTGCCAAGGGTCTACTTTCTGGTTTTTGGAGGGTGCTTTTTTAATGTGTCCTTATATAGTGGAAGAGGAAGGAGCTCTCTCTTGAGCCTCTTTTGTAGGAACACAAATTCCTTTCATGAGGGCTTCAGCCTCATGAACTAATCACCTCCCAGAGGCCCTAATGCCCCTTATGGGTTAGGATTTCAACAAATGAACAAATGAATTGGGGTGGAAAGGACAAACATTTACACTATAGAGAATATATATATAAATATATATATATATATACACACACACACACACACACACACACATATATATGTATGTATGTATATGTATATATATTTTTTTTTTTTTTTTTTTGAAAAAGGGCTTGTGCTTTTGCCACAAAGACAGAGAGACAGAGAGACAGAAAGTGAGAAATCATCCCCCAGGTGGGGGTGGCTATGCCACAATCCCTTCTCCTCCATTCTACTCTCGGGATCTTGGGCACGCATGCATTCATGCCTGGCGTGAGTTTAAGCCATCGGGTCTGAGACTTGAACTGCAGTTGACTACATGGATGTCCAGCGACATAGCTATTACGTCATCTGCTAGTCCCTAGAGAACATATTTTAACATACAAATACACAATCACTTGCCACATTTCTGATCCAAACCCAAAGCCTTGTCTCTGCTTATGTGTCCAATAACTAGAGTTCTGAATAGTCTTTCTTAGATGAGCTACAATCCTTATTTAGATTTTTCAGTTTTCCTTCTTTAATGTGGAATCATAATTTCTGGAAAAATCTATGTCCACAATTCTTTTAGAGATTTTCTAGTTATATTTTACTTGTCTCATCCAACACTTGGGTTAATGGCATTTAAAAATTTTTTAATTTATTTTTTATTTAGCTACTTGCTTTTACTGAGTCCTCTAAAAACATTCAGTATAATTTTTATTTATTTATTTATTTTAGGTTTTTGCCATAGGGCACATGTGCTTGTCAGAGACAGACAGACAGACGGAGATGGAAAGTGAGGGAATGGCCACACCCCAATCCCTTCTCTTCCATTCTCCTCTTGGGATTTTGGGCATGCATGCACACGTATCCAGTGTGAGTTTCAAGCCACCAGGTTCAGGAGTTGAACCAGAATCAGCCATGTGGGAGTCCAACGCTTTAACCATCATGCCACTTGCTGGCCCTCCAGTATAATATTTATAGAGATAATCGTATCTTTCTGTTTCTATTCATATTTTATCAGTTCATGTTATAGTAAGTATAAGTAGTATAAACTGATATGAGAAAAAACACAATGACCCTGGTAATCAGTTTAATTGCTGGGAACAAAGGTATTTGGACATGCTAGAGAGCCTAGTACCACCCTGCAGTAACCCTAAGTGGGCAAAGTAACCAAGAGTGTCCAGTAATCTAGTGAGCAAATTAGGCAGAAGTCGGTTAGAAAGGCTTCTGCTGTATTCAAGAACATGGTTGAATCAGTGCCATATAAATGCTGGTTTATACCCAAAATTGATAAGGGGCTATTCTTCCTGAGGTTCTAGGAAAGATTTCACAGCTGCTGTTTTTACAGAAGATGTCTAATCTCTTATAGGGACGTATTAATAGTAATAGTTAACATTTACTGAACCCTATTACATGCAGGCATTCTTCTGAGCAGTGAACATGGATTAACTCATTTCTTCCAATAATCCTAAGAGGAAATTCCTATGTTATTATTTCTGTTTTACAGATGAAGTAATGGACACAGAGAAATGAAATAACTTGCCCAGTGTCTCAGGCTAAGAAATATAAGTGGCTCAAACCTAGTTCATTTGTTTTCATATTCAGTGTTTTAAACTATAATAAATACTGCATTCTTCTAATATATTGGATCATCTGAAATGATACATTTTTGCATAGGAAAAATACATCATGACTTTTCCAATGACCCAATATTTGCTACCTTCTGGAATGTGAACGGCAAAAAATTGATACATATCTGAAACCCTTCTGTCACCAAATGGTTCCTTTTCTTACAGAGAGCAGCAGCCTGTATATTGTAATGGAATATTGTGATGGAGGGGATCTCATGAGAAGGATCAATAGACAACGAGGAGTGTTATTTAGTGAAGATCAGGTAAAAAAAAGAACCAAAACACTTTTAATTTGCTTGTGTTGGGGGATTCAGTTTATAATATAAGTAGCAAATTGTGTTTATATAAAGCATGATTTTTGGTAGAAAAATTCCAACCATAAAATAGTGGATTGATATTCTTGGTAGATTTAGTCCAGAATTTAAACTAAATCTCTTTTTGAGAGTGTAGTTTTCTCGAGAAAAGATAGTTTCTTTGGACAATCTCATGTAGGATGTTACTGAGATAAATCTTCATGGTTAAAAGAAAAAAAATCTGTGTGTGGATGTGGATGTTCTCTAGCTACTATAAAAGTGACATATTTATAGCTTTACTTTCTTTCACTCTTTTTTTTTTTTTTAAGACTATTTGGTAGTCTGTTTTAAAATAGTTATTCCCTTTTCTAGGGAGCATAGAAAGTCTTCTTAGCATTGCCTAAGTAGTTTTATTGATTATTAGAAGCAGAGAGAAAAAGGTGAAGAATAATGGCCTCAATTTCCATTTTCTCTCTGCACAAACACATTTTTCTTCTATAATCCAAGTCTCCTTTTGAACTCTCTTGGGAGTTGTATTCAAGAAAGAGACAGGTATGTGTGTAAGCAGTGGAATCGAATGAGGGGCTGTATGATTGATGGGTAAGGCCATTGCCTCACACAACACACAAGAATGGCCTACCACTTTTCTTTTGGTCATTTATTTCTTTGTTCTACTTTGGCATTTAAGAGCACCATGCTTGGGACCAACAGATGGCGTGGTGGTTAAGACACTGGACACTCCTACATGGCTGATCACGGTTCGAGTCCCGGACCTGGTGGCTTGCTTTCTCGCTTTCCTTCTTTCTCTCTGTCTCCCTCTCACTCTCTGTGTGTCTCTCTCTGTTCAAATTAGAAAAAAATGGGACCAGCAGTTAGCATAATGGCTATGTCACTGAACTCCCACGTAGTCGAACACGGTTCGAGTCCCAGACCCGGTGGCTTAAAACTCACGCCGGGCGCATATGCGTGCATGCCCAAGATCCCGAGAGGAGAATGGAGGAGAAGTGATTGTGGCGTGGCCATCCCCTCTGGGGGGTGATTTCTCGCTTTCTATCTCTCTGTCTCTCTCTGTCTGTCTGGCAAGCACACACGCCCTATGGCAAAAACCTCTCCAAAAAAAAAAAAACAAACAAAAAAAAACAAACAAAGAATAAATAAAATTCAATAAATAATTCTTAAAAAAAAAAGGAGCACCATGCTCATATAATTTCTTCCTACAGTTAAAGTTGACGATTTTGAATGTATGGATGACTAAAGAACCAGTATTTCTAAACTCTGTAAATTTAATTAAACATTCTTCCTATGCTCATTCACATTATGTATTAAATTCTGTATTCTTAGAAACCCTTCTTTCTTAACTAGGTATTATTTTACCACTTTTTATTTTATATTATTTTATTTTTAGTTTTTGTTATAGGGCACATGCACTTACTGGGGGGAGAGAGAGAGACAAATCACCCTCTGCAGGCAGCAGCCATGCTGCAATCCCTTCTTCATTCTCCTCTTGGGATTTTGGGGCACATACACATATACACCCAGTGTGTTTTTTCAAGTTGCCGAGTCTAGGACTTGCACCATGAAGTCAGCCATGTGGGATCCAGGGCCTTAACCACCAGCTGGCTCACACATATAAAAATGTTTTTCATAATAAAATTATGAATTATATTTCCCTTTGTTGAGAAAAAACTAAAATTACAACTAGATCTTAATGCCTGGAATATTAGTGGGTTTTTTTCTATTATTTTTCTTTACTTATATAATTTAGCAGGAAAAAAAAACCCAGCAAAATATTTAAATAGTTTAAATAAATCTCTATAGGCATAGGATACTTTTTTTTTTTTTTTTTTGGAGAGGTTTTTCGCTATAGGGCGCGTGCGCTCGCCAGACAGACAGAGAGAGACATAGAGACAGAAAGCGAGAAATCACCCCCCAGGGGGGATGGTCACGCCGCAATCCCTTCTCCTCCATTCTCCTCTCGGGATCTTGGGTACGCACGCACACGTGCCCGGCGTGAGTTTTAAGCCACCGGGTCCAGGACGCGAACCGCGGTCGACTACGTGGGAGTCCAGCGACATAGCCATTACGCTAACTGCTGGTTCCTGGATACTTTTTTTTTGAGAGAAATCTTGGCTATAGGGTATGTGTTCTTGCCAGAGAGACAGAGAGACAGAAAGCAAGAAACCACCCTCCACAGGGAATGACTATGCCACAATCCCTTCCCCTCTAGTCACTCCTCAGGATTTTGGGCACATATATACACACATGTGCCCAGTGTGAGTTTTAAGCCACCCAGTCTGGACTTGAACCACAGTTGACTACATTGGGAATCCAGCAATATAACCATTACAAGGACACATCTTTTTTTTTAATACTACTTCATTTATTTTTGTTTGTTGTTATTATTATTATTTTAATTTGGTGAGTGAAGGAAAGAGAGAAAGTGAGAGAAAGTGAGAGAGCAAGCTGCCAGGTCTGGGACTCGAACCACAATCAGCCATGTGGGAGTCCAGGACCCCAATCACCACTCCTGGCCAGCCCCACAAGGACCATCTTAATAAAGAGACTCAGAGCCAACTAAGATAAAATAAAATTATGGCTAAGAAATAAAATTAAGCTTTAAAAGTGAAATATTTGTTGGCTTTATATGAGATATATAAATATTTCATTACCATTTCTAATCATCTCAAAATTATTTTTCTCCTTTTCACTCTCTCCGTTCTAAATATCCTGCATCTACTGATGAAGAAAAACCAGTGGCACCAGGGTTATCAGGAAACAGGCTGCTGTTTTAAAAGTTTGTTAATTTTTATTTTTTTTTAAAGAGAGAATTTTGCTGTAAGGCATGTGCGCTCACTGAAGAGACCAAGAGAGACAGAGAGACAGAAGGTGAGAAATCACTCCCCCCCCTAGGGGGGATGGCCATGCCACAATCCCTTCTCCTCTAGTCTCCTCTTGGGATTTTGGGCATGCACGCACACGTGCCGGGCGTGTTTCAAGCCACCAGATCCAGGACTCAAACTGCACTTGGCCATGTGGGAGTCCAGCAACGTAACCACGACACCATTTGCTGGTCCCTATGCTTCTATTTTACTATTCCTGATGTGCAGTTAGAAACCTAGTGTTAACTAAGAAAAAGAAAGCCATGAACAGCTTCCCTCTCTCTCTTGTTTCTATTTATCTTGATTTGCATGTGACATTCCCTTTGATGCAGTGATGTTTGGATTGCTTTTCTGTACCTCCATTTTTCTAGCTGTAAAAGAAATGAATAATATCTATTAGCATCATCCTATAAATATATGCACACACAAATATTATTTTTGTTTTTGCAAATTATCCTGGAAACATTTCAATGACTACAAGGCTTTTCAATAGTTTTGTTTTATGTTTCCTCTACAGATCCTGAGTTGGTTTGTACAGATTTCTCTAGGACTAAAACATATTCATGACAGGAAGGTGTTACACAGGGACATAAAAGCTCAGGTAAATAGCTCGGAGAGAAGACCAAGACAGAACTGACCTTTTCTTGAAGCATCTCAAACAACATAACATTTTCTCCATTTATAGAACATTTTTCTTAGCAAGAATGGAATGGTTGCAAAGCTTGGGGACTTTGGTATAGCAAAAGTCCTGAATAAGTAAGTATTTTTAAAAATCTTTTTATTTCTGTATAAAATCACCAGAATATGTAGTTTTAGATATCATGAATTAAGAAGACATTGAAAGCTTAGTTGTCCAAATAATTTTAGGTAACTTTATATAAATGCATTAAATCATTTAGATGGCACTTTGTCTGATATCAAAATTTCCAAGATAAGTTGTGGCATTATAGAATGAAAGTGGTAATGTGTGTAGGGTGATGGAAGTTTATCAAATATGAGATGTGATGTAATATGCGTCAAGATAGAATTTAGTCAAATAGACAAATATATACGTGCTTGGGAATGAATTGGTGCAACTGTTTTGGAGCATAATAATGTATATCAAGAGATAAAAAAAAGTGTTTAATTTTATTTTTTCTTCAATTTGACCAGGGAGAGACAGAGAGAGAGAGGGAGGGAAGGAGAAAGCAAGCCACCAGGTCTGGGAGCAAGCTGCAGCCGGCCATATGGGAGTCCAGCACCTTAAATACCACCTGTTGACCCCTCAAGAGATTTTTAACTGTTCTATTTCTGGGAATTTGTCCTTAGGGAGTCATTTTAAATGTAGAATGATTTAAATACCTAGTATTTGGGAAATGGCAAATTTAATAAAACTTGGATAGTTATGTACCTGAACATATTATATCATCAAAAATACTTATGGCTGAGACCAGCAAATGGCATAATGGCTACGTTGCTGGACTCCCATGTGGTTGACCGCGTTTTGAGTCCTGGACCCGGTGGCTTAAACTCATGCCGGGTGTGTGTGCGTGCGTGCCCAAGACCCCGAGAGGAGAATGGAGGAGAAAGTATTGCAGCGTGGCCATCCCCGCTGGGAGGTGATTTCTCACTTTCTGTCTCTGTCTCTCTCTGTCTTTCTGGTGAGGACATGCACCCTATAGCAAAATAACTCTCCAAAAAAAAAAAAAAAAAAAAAAAACCAATACTATGGCTTTGAAGACATCTTGATAATAAAAGAAAAGAAATACTTCATTGTATTAAATTTTTAAAAATGAAATTCTGGGGAACCAGCAGTTAGCGTAATGGCTATGTCGCTGGACTCCCACGTGGTCGACCGCGGTTCGCGTCTCGGACCCGGTGGCTTACAACTCACGCCGAGCACGTGTGCGTGCGTGCCCAAGATCCCGAGAGGAGAATGGAGGAGAAGGGATTGCGGCGTGACCATCCCCCCTGGGGGGTGATTTCTCGCTTTCTGTCTCTATGTCTCTCTCTGTCTGTCTGGCGAGCGCACGCGCCCTATAGCGAAAAACCTCTCCAAAAAAAAAAAAAAAAAAAAAAAAAAAAAAAAAAAAAGAAATTCTGAATTAAAAATAGTATGATCATCACTATATGAAAAATATGTGGGAAAAAACCAGGAATGAAATATATCCAAATTTTTTTTTTTTTGAGAGCTTTTTGCTATAGGGCGCATGCACTCACTAGAAAGACAGAGAGAGACAGAAAGTGAGAAATCACCCCCTAGGGGAAATGGCCAGGCTGTAATCCCTTCTCCTCCTCTCTCCTCTTGGGATCCTGGGCACACACACACATACACTCAGTGTGAGTTTAAACCACTGGATCCAGGACTCGAACAGCAATCAACTACATGAGAGTCCAGCAACGTAGCCATTACATCATCTGCCGGTACCAATATATCCAAATTTTAACAATAGTTGTTTTGGAATGCTAAAATTTTGGGTAACTTTTTTCTCCTTTATTCACTTTCATATTTTCTATTTTTTGTTTTTGAATTTTATTTTTTTTGCTATAGGACCTGTGTGCTTTCCAGAAAGACAGAGAGACAGAAAGTGAGAAATCATCCCCCAGGGAGGATGGCCACGCCTCAATCCTTTCTTCCCCATTCTCCTCTTGGGATCTTAGGCATACACGCACAGGCATCCAGTGTGAGGTTTAAACCTCCTGGCCCAGGACTTGAACTGCAGTCTACTATGTGGGAGCCCAGCGACACGACCATTATGCCATCTATTGGTCCTCATATTTTCTAAATTTTAAATCAAGAGATTTCATACCTTTGACATTTGGAAAGAGGGAAGTCTTTCTAAATCTGGGAGTTTTTTTGTTGTTGTTGTTTTGTTTTTTTAAGAGTTTTTTTGCCTTGAAGTGCATGCACTCACTGGAGAGAGAGACAAACAGACATAGTGAGAAAGTGAGAAATCATCCCCCAGGGTTTGACCATGTCACAATCCCTTTTACTCCATTCTCCTTCCAGAATCTTGGGCACGTGAGCACATGCACCCAGTGTGATTTCCTTCCTCCCTTCCCTCCCTCCCTCCCTCTCCCTCTCCCTCTTTCTTCTCTTCTCTTTCTTTCTTTCTTTCTTTCTTTCTTTCTTCTTTCTTCTTTCTTTCTTTCTTTCTTTCTTTCTTTCTGTTTTTTAAAGAATGATTTATTTATTTAATTCCATTTGTTATTCTTTTTTAATTTGACCAAGAAAGAGAGAGAAAGGGAAAGGGAGAAAGCAAGCTGCCAGGTCTGGGACTTGAACTATGATTGGCCATGTGGGAATCCAGCGCCTTTAACCAGCATGTCATCTGTGGCCCCTGCAGCTTGATTTTCAAGCCACTGGGTCCAGGAGTTGAACTACTGTAGTCAGCTATGTGGGAGTCCAGCTATGTAACACTATGCTGTCTGCTGACTCTATGTGGGAGATTTTTATGACACAACATTGTATCTCTTTGTGGAGTGCAGAGAGAGAGAGTGAGAAAACAAGCCATCAGGTCCAGGACTCAAACTGCACTTGGACATGTGGAAGTCCAGTGCCTCAACCACCATGCCATCTGCTGGCCCCTCTTTGTGGAATGTTTAAGCCATAAAATATAAACATGTTGGGTGCTCAAAAATGTCATGATGTATTTTTTTCAATTTTTTAAAATGCATAAATAAATAAATATATTTATTTATTTATTTATTTATTTTTTTTAAAGTTTTTTGCCATAGGGCATGTATGCTTGCTGGGGAGAGAGAGACAGTGGGAGGGAAAGTGAGAAATCATCCTACAGGGTGGATGACCATGCCACGATCCCTTCTTTTCCATTCTCCTCCTGGGACTTGGGGCATGAAATACATGCACCAGCATGATTTTCAAGGCACAAGTCCAAGACTTGAACTGTGGTTGACCATATGGGGGTCTAGTGCCTTAATCACCATGCCACCCGCTGGCCCCTAAAATAATGTATTTTATTTTATTACTTTTAAGAAAGAAAGAGTAAGAGGGAAAGTAGGAAAGCAAGCCACCAGGTCTGGCACTTGAACTGCTGTCAGCTGTGGGAGTCCCCAGCACCTTCAACAGGTGGTGTGGTGGTTAAGGTGCTGGGGTCTCCCACATGGCTGACCACGATTTGAGTCCTGGACCTGGTGGCTTGCCTTCTCACTTTCCCTCTTTGTCTCTGTCTCTCTCTGATCAAGTTAAAATAAATGAATAAATAAATAAAATTAGATAAATACTTTTAAAAAATAAATTTAAAATTATATTTTAATGTACAGATTTTAGGGGGTTGAAGTATAAGTTTCCAAACCAACTATTTTCTTGCTCTATTATAAGTATACAATGTTTTGCTTTTTTTTCCTAATAGGTGGATGCATGGAATTTTGTGTTATTCATTTTTATACTTTTTTCTTGCATGTCTGTGTCTTAAGCCTTTTTGTATGCTAATAATAAACCATGTTATTTTATTATTTAATGTAATTTACTAGTACCATGGAACTTGCTCGAACTTGTGTTGGAACACCTTACTACCTGTCCCCCGAGATCTGTCAGAATAAACCCTACAACAATAAAACGTGAGTTGCTCTCAGTTTGAAAGTGTGAGTAAAATCTGATGGCTGATACTTAATTAAGATGCCAAATGCTAAAGTTCTAACCCCTTACTTTGTCATTTCATTTACTTAATGTGTGAAATGGGGATCCCAGTGACTGTCTCCGAACAAAAACTTTTGAATTTAGGAGAAAGCCATTTCTCTTCATGTGGAGATACAAGTAGGTCCAGCTGCGGTGGCACAGGTGTTAGAGTGTTGCTGTGCAATGCTAGAGCCTTGTGAGAGAGCCGGGGTTCAGATCCCAGTCAACCTGAGCTCGCCAGCGCTCGCCAGCGTTCATGATCCTGCCTGGCTGGAGGCTGGCTCGGGGGGAGGTGGGGATTGTGGTGTAGTAAGACCTGGTGGAGGTTCCCTGTTGCTCTCTCTTATGAAATTAATTTAAAAAAAAAAAGTCATATAAAGAACGATGTTGAAAATGACAATTTCTGTGATACCTATCTTTGTATTTTATTTTCATACATTTTAAGCGTTGTTTAGTCTTTTTGTAAAAAAAGATTTATTTCTTTAATTCTATTTGTTATTATAATATTTAATTTGACCAGAGAGAGAGAGAAAGGGAAACTGAGAAAGCAAGGCGCCAGGCCTGGGACTCAAACCGCGGAGAGCCATGTGGGAATCCAATGCCCTTAACTACCATGCCACCTGCTGGCCCCTAGTCTTTTTTTTTTTTTTTTTTTTAAGAGAGATTTTTTGCTATAGGACATGTGGACTTGCTAGAGAGACAAGAGAGTCAGAAAGTGAGAAATCACCAGCCCCCCCAGGGTGGATGGCCGTGCTGTAATCCCCTCTCCTCCAAGGATTTTGGGTATGCATGCACACAGGCCCAGCATGAGTCTCGCAGGGTCTGGGACTCTGATTGCAGTCGGCTATGTGGGAGTCCAGCGACGTAAGCTTTATGCCATCTGCTGGTCCCTTAAGAGTGTTGCTGTTGTTGTTGTTTCTTTTTAAGTACTGTTTGATGCAGGAAAATGTTGAAGATGAATGAAGTAGAAGATAGTGTGGTCTGGCCACAGCCCTGGAATGAGTCTGGACTCTTAGTCACTAACTTGACAAAGTCAATTGTCTGTCAAGTCTCAGTTCAGGTCTCAGTTCCCCAATCTATAATAACAAGAATGTTAGCTAGATAATCTTTAAGGTATTCTCCAGCTTTAAAACTTAACTAGTTCTTACGTGTCTCAGAGTCGAGTTCTCAGCAGTAATTTTAGTAAGTACAGCCACAAATGGTTTAGAGTCAAAACATGCAGTGGGGCTGGCAGGTGGCATGGTGGTTAAGGGCACTGGACTCCACATGGCCGACCACAGTTTGAGTCTCAGACCTGGTGGCTTGCTTTTTCACTTTCCCCCCCTCCTCTCTCTCTCACTCTGTCTCTCTCTGATCAAATAAATAAAATGAAAAGTAAAAGTTAAATTTTAAAAAAATTAATGAATCAAAAAAAACCAAACCATGCAGTATTGCAGTATGGTAGGAAGGTAGAGCTTGATGGGGAATAGGCTGTACTCTCCAGGCCTAGAGGCCTGGGTCAGCAGCATTGCTTTGTTCCCTTATACCATACACTTTTTTAGGAATTTGAGTCAACATTAAAATATTGAAAGACTTGAAAACATTATGATTTGGTCCTTCTGAAAATTGGAAGGTCTTAGCAATCATCAACTGAGTCTCCACTGGTGCTGTTAGACCAGAAAACCATTGTTAGGTTTAGCACTGTCTTCATTACACAGAGAGTGGTACCAGGTTGCAACTGGCCCCACCCAGCCTCCACGTGGCTTCATTTCTGGTCCCAGCATATGGCCACGCTGGCCACAGAGGGCACACTGAGAACAGAGAAGTTTGGAGCTATGGAAGCCCTAGTGAAGACAAAACCTGTGTGGTGAGAATGGATCTGAGTTTCTAGGAACTCTAGAAAGTAGTTCAAATTTGTTGCTTAGCAATTATTTTTTTTTTTTTTTTGAGAAATTTTCGCTATAGGGCATGTGCGCTCGCCAGACAGACAGAGAGAGACAGAGAGACAGGAAGCGAGAAATCACCCCCCCCGGGGGGATGGCCATGCCGCAATCCCTTCTCCTCCATTCTCCTCTCGGGATCTTGGGCACGCACGCACACGTGCCTGGCGTGAGTTTAAGCCACCGGGTCCGGGACGCGAACCGCGGTCGACTACGTGGGAGTCCAGCGACATAGCCATTACGCTAACTGCTGGTCCCGACATGTAAATTCTTTTCTTCCTTAGGGATATTTGGTCTCTTGGCTGTGTCTTATATGAACTCTGCACACTTAAGCATCCTGTAAGTATATTAATTGCCAGATTAATCTTGATTATTGATATCATTTAAATGAAATTAATTTCTGAGAGATAAAGGTTAATGTTTGATTTTATTAGATTGTTAAAAATTATATGGACCAGATATTAAAAAGAATGATAAATGTATGTGTCCTGATATGGAAAGATACCCAGGAAATATTGTAAGTATAAGATGTCCAAGCTGGAGAATGGTATGCATAGCATATTTTTGTCAAAAGTAAATTGTGCGGTCCAGGAGGTGGCGTGGAGGTTAAGGTGCTGATCTCACTTGGTCAACTGCATGGTTTGAGTTCGAGACCCAAAGGCTTGAAATCACATCAGGCATGTAAGCATGTATAACCAAAATTCTGGAAGAAGAGTGGAGGAGAAAAGATTGTGGCGTGGCCATCCCCTCTGGGGTGACTTCTCACTTTCCCTCTCACTGTCTCTCTTTGTCTCTCCAGTGAGTACTTGCACCCTATAGCAAAAATCTAAATACATACATGCATATACCAGATATTAAAAGGAATGAGATGTATATTTCTGACATGGAAAGATAACCAGGCAATATTACAAAGTAAGAAGTCCAGGGATCAGCACGTGGTGTAGTGGTTGAGGCACTGGACTCCCACATGGCTTTAGTTCGAGTCCCAGACCTGGTGGCTTGCTTTCTCTCTGTCTCTGGTGAGTGCACATGCCCTATAGCAAATTAAAAAATGATAAGGGACCAGAAGATGGGATAATGGTTACATCTCTGGACTCCTACATGGCTGATTGTGGTTTGAGTTCCAGACCCAAAAGGTTGAAACTCACTCCTGGCATATATGCATGCGTGCCCAAGATCCCGAGAGGAGAACGGAGGAGAAGGGATTGTGACGTGGCCATCCTCCCTGGGGGGTGATTTCTCACTTTCTGTCTCTCTGTCTCTCTCTGTCTTTCTGGCGAGCGCACACTTCCTATAGCAAAAAAAAAAAAAAAAAAAAAACCTCTCCGCCCATAAAAAGGTAACAAAAAAAAAAAAAAAAAAGAAAGAAAAGAAAAGAAAAGAAAAGAAACAAAATCTGGAGGCAAAAAGGTACAAGCTTCTAAGAGTCTACTGCCAGTGGTCACACAGGATGTTCTAATTTCTCCAACAAGTTATGGCAATACACTTGAAGAGTCAACTGCTGTGGAAGCTCATTTGATAGCCAGTGCCCAAGATTTTTATTGAGGACTGATTGTGAATGCACCCTCTGCCTGGCTTATACCAAACTTCCAGACTCTCAGGAAGAGAGCAGATGTTCAGCATACACCATGCCGTTGGCCCAAGTAGTTTAAGCAAAGAGAGCCATTATTAACATTTAGGGAATGATGGGAATTTTTCTGAAATCAAGTTCCCAGACACCAGCCAAACGTCAATATTGTAAGCAGGCTTTTTTTTTTTTTAATGAAGTTTTTGTCTTAAGGTGTTTGCACTCACCAGAGAGAGAGAGAGGGAGAGAGAGAGAGAGAAAGAGACAGTGAGAAGGAAAGTAAGAAATCACCTCCCAGGGGTTGGCCACACTGCAATCCCTTCTTCTCCATTCTCCTCCTGGGCTCTCAGTCATGCATGCACATGTGTCTGGTGTGAGATTCAAGCCGCTGGGTCTGGGACTTAAACCATGGTCAGCCATGTGGAAGTCTAGTGACATAACTGCTATGCCATCTGCAGACTTTTTTAAATATACACACTATGTCAGCTCTTTCTAAATATGTATTTAATTTTATTTGTTATTATTAATTTCAATTTTGCTATAGGGCATTTGTGCTCACCAGAGAGAGACAGAGAGAAAGTGAGAAAACAAGCTGCCAGGTCTGAGACTTGAACTGTGGTTGGTCTTGTGGGAATCCAGCACCTTAAAAAACCACGCCACCTGCTGGCCGCTGTTAGCTCTTTTCTACACAGCTGTTATAATCATTACCATCAAAGATCATACAGCTATTGTCTGACCAAAACCTGTACCTTTACTTCCACACTATCATGTTGAACATTATCATCATCATCATCATCATCATCATCATTATTTTAATTGTCAGAGGCTGTGTGCGCTTGCCAGAAAGAAACATAAGGAGAAAGCACCCCCTCCCGCCCAGTGGAGTGTGGTCATACTGCAATCCCTTCTCCTCTAGTTTCCCATCCTGTTGGGATTTTGGCTGTGCAGGCACAAAACCCATCATGTTCCCCAAGCCACAGTGGCCAGGACTCAAACTGTGAACAGCTGTATGGAATCCACTACTCTCTTTTTTTTTTTTTCAAGAGAGATTTTTTTTAAAAGAATTATTTTATTTAACTTTATTTATTTACTTATTTTAATTTGACAGAGAGGAACAGAGTGAGAGAATGAGAAAGTGAGAAAGCAAGCCACCAGGTCCAGGACTTGAATTCAGTCAGCCGTGTAGGAGTCCAGTTCTCTTAACCACCTGCCAGCCCCCACTTAGAGAGGTTTTCTTTCTTTTTAAAAAATAATTATCTTATTTAACTTTATTGATTTTATTTACTTATTTTAATTTGACCAGAGAGGGACAGAGAGAGAGAGAGAGAAAGTGAGAAAGCAAGCTGCCAGGTCCAGGACTTGAACCGCCGTCGGCCATGTGGGAGTCCAGCATCCTTGACTACCATGCCACCTGCTGGTCCCTAAAGAGATTTTCTATGGGACAGATATGCTCACTAGAGAGACAGAGAGACATAAAGCTAGAAATCTCCTCCTAGGGGGAATGGCCATATGCAATCCCTTCTCCATTCTCATCTCAGGATTTTAGCATGTACACATGCATGTCCATTATGAGTTTAAGTCACCGGGTCCTGGATTCAAACCACAGTCGACTACATGGAAGTCCAGCAACGTAACTATTATGCCATCTGCTGGGCCTAGGATCCACTACTCTTAACTACAAGTCTAAGGTCTGGCCTTTGAACATTATTACCACATAAATAACTGATAGTTTCATACAATGGGAAATTTTCTGGTTTATAAAGAATTTTTGCATAAATGTTTATGTTACATTAATTTTTTTTTATTTACTAGAGGGTGCAAGCATTAACCAGAGAGAGATAAAGGTCAGGGGGAGGAAGGAGTGAGAAATCTCCTCCCATGGTGGATGGTAACACCACAACCCCTTCTCTTCCATGTCTCCTTTCCAGATTTGGGGCAAGGACACACACTTGCCCAGTTTGTTTTATTTTTTGTTTGTTTTTATTTGTTTTTGTTTGTTTGTTTGTTTTAATTTTGCTATCGAGTGCATGTGCTCACCAGGGTGAGGGGTGAGAAATCACCCCCCAAGAGGCAGGGAGATGGCCCTGCAATCCCTTCTCCTCCATTCTTCTCTCAGGATTTTGGACACACACACACACACACACACACACACACACACCCCAGTGTGGTTTTTAAACTGGGGATTTGGATCTTGAACCGTTCAGTTGGCCATGTGGGATCCAGCCTCCTTAACCATGACCGGACTTGTTATGTCAGTTTTTTTAAATGAATGTGAGACCAGCTGTGGTACAGTGGTAACACAACTGAATCCACATAGTAAGGACCTGGGTTTGTGTCCCAGGACTTCCCTGAGCACATTGGGTGTGCACGTATACACCTGTGACCTGGGCCAGCTGAACCTGGGAGTGGATCACCGTCTGAGGATCCTGTAGAGGGTGCTTGTCTCTCTTTCTTCATCTCTTTTTCTCTTTCATGGAAGAAAAGGATGGATGAACTTTTTATTTTATTTCTTTATTTTAAAAAAAATTTTTAAAGAATTATTTTAGGGGCCAGCAGGTGGTGTGGTGATTAAAGGTGTTGGACTCCCACATGGCCAATCTGGTTCAAGCCCCGGGCCTGGCGGCTTGCTTTCGCATTTTCTCTATCTCTCTCTCTCCTTCTCTGGTCAAATTATAATAAAAATAAATAAAGTTCAATAAAAAATTTTTTAAAGAATTATTTTATTTAACTTTATTTATTTATTCATTCATTTATTTTAATTTGACCAGAGAAGGACAGAGTGAGAGAGAGAGAGAGAGAAGAAAAGAGAAAGCAAGCTGCCACTTCCAGGACTTTAACTATGGTCAGCTATGTGGGATTCCAGTGCCCTTAACCACCACACCACCCACCAGCTCCTGGATGAACTTTTTAAATATATAAGACAAAATTATTTTTTAAAAGATTGGAATGAAATATACCTTAAGGTGGTGAAATTATATCTATTTATTTTGACTGTTTATAACATACACCTTTCAGTGTTTTTTTTTTTTTTTTTTTTTTTCCAGTTTATTTTATTTCTTCCATGAGAAAGAGAGAGACAGTCATCCGCACAGGGTCTTTGCAGCGTGATCTGCTGCCGGTCTCAGCTAGCTTGGGTCATAAGTATGTGCTTGCGTGTCCAAAGTACTCAGGGAGCTCCTGGGATGGGAATCCAAGACCTTACCCCTGTGGGTCCAATGGCATTACTGCTGCTGGGCCCCTTCTCCAGTTTTTTATAATGAGTAAATATTGATAATAAGAAAAAATAAACCTATAACTCATATTAAGCAACATGGCATTCTGTTGAGCAACTGCCTGGAGTATCTACTCATGAAAGATTAGTTGATAAAAATAATTTAGAGTGGATCATGGTGGTTTTTCTTTCTATTAGATTTTTTTTTGAGAAGTTTTTGCTATAGGGCACGTATGCTCGTCAGAGAGAGACAGAGATACAGAAAGCAAGAAATCACCCCCCAGGGGGGATGGCCACGCTGCAATCCATTCTCCTCCATTCTCCTCTTGGGATCTTGGGCACACACGCACACGTGCCCTGCGTGAGTTTAAGCCACTGGGTTCGGGAATCGAACTGTGGTTGACTACATGGGAGTCCAGCGACATAGCCATTACACTAACTTGCTGGTCCCTCTTTCTATTAGATTTTTGCCATAGGGCACATGAGCTCACCAGAGAGAAAGAGAGAGAGAGAGAGAAAAGGAAAGCGAGAAATCATCCCCCAGGGGAATGGCCACACTGCAATCCTTTTTTTTTTTTTTTTTTTTTTTAAAGCTATTGACAGATCTGGGACTCAAAATGTAGAGTCAGTCATGTGGGATCCAGTGCCTTAACTACCATGCTATTTGCTGGCCCCATAGTGCATCTAAATTAAGCATAAGAATATTATTTTGTTTCTTGGTTTATATATATATATATATATATATTTATATATATATATTTTTGGTATATTTATTATAGTACTAGTGTTGAACTTTTCTCTGTTTTACTCCTTATCCTTTTAGTTTGAGGCTAACAACTTACACCAGCTGGTCCTGAAGATTTGCCAAGCACATTTTACCCCAATATCTCCAAGGTTTTCTCAAGATCTTCGATCCTTGATATCCCAGCTCTTTAAAGTGTCTCCTCGAGAACGACCATCTATTAATTCCATTTTGAAAAGGCCCTTTTTAGAGAATCTTATTGGCAAATATTTGACTCCTGAGGTGAGTTTTGAGGTGACTGTTTAGATTTTAGCAGAGATTTTCATTTGCAAGTTCTTGACATGTGTTCGGTTTTAGGTCATTCAGGAAGAATTCAGCCACACACTTGTACACAGAGCAAGATCATCAGCTTCACAATCTACTGGGAAGATGGTCCAGGGTAAGAACTATGTACCCGTGTAATTAAAAAGTATTTATTGGAACCAGCAGATGGCGTAATAGTTACTTCGCTGGACTCCTATGTAATTGACAGCAGTTCAAGTCCCGGAGCTGGCAGCTTAATCTCACACTGGTCACGTGTATGTGCGTGCCCAAGATCCTGAGAGGAGAATGGAGGAGAAGGGATTGTGGCATGGTCATCCCCTCTCGCGTTTAGTCTGTCTCTCTCTCTCTCTCTCTGGCAAGCACACATGCCCTATAGCAAAAATTTCTCTCTTAAAAAAAAGCATTTATTACACATCTTATCCAGTGAATTATAATATACTGCTGACAAAATTAGTGGAGAAATTCTACCAAATATGGTAGAATGGACATGGACATTTAACAAAGACAGGCAGTGTAAGCTAGAGAAAAATCACCTCATCAAATGGCAATTTATGGATCTGTCCAGGAGTTGTCTACAGTATCCAGTTTGTGTGTGACCTGGAGAATTCAGCTCCTTTCTTCTCAGTATTCAGGAAATTGTCACCAAGTAGAGGCCATACTACTAGAGATACTTGAAGAGGGTGGATCCTAACTTAACTTTTGGGTAGGGAAAAGGTAGGGTGGAGAAGGCTCATAGATGGACATGGGGTAATGAGACGAAGCTTATTTTTCTGAAATAAAGACTGAACTGGTAATTAGGAACTCTCTTATAAAGGCCCATTGGAGTTGGAGTTAGGATCTTGGAACTAATCATTACCTGTGACGACTGTTACTACCTTATGTCATCCCCTAAGAAAACAGGTAGTATTTTATGGACATGATCAGTAGAGGAAACAGTTTTAGTTGTGGGGTCAGGAATCCACTAAATGAAGAAGTGCTAGTGTTGTGTGAGAGAGAAAGAAAGAAAGAGGTAAAAGGAATACATTAAGGACGATGCTATGAAACTAAAACAGCAGGATTTAGCCATAACCAAGTATCTGGGCTCAAAGGAAAAGCAGGAAATCTGTCCAAAGAATCTGTGATGGGAAATGTTACCCACTGTATCTGAGAAACCAACCTCAAGGGAATTTATAAGAGAAAATGAGTGAGCCATTCTGTCATGTTTAATTTGATTTGACATAGTTACATATCAGTCTAAATTGAGAACGTTTAAAAAGTAGATAAGCAGAGGCTGAGAGAAAGTACATTGTCCACATTTCTAAAACAGGAAAGATAAGAGGAAAAGAACAAGTTTTTGGAGACAAAGACAAGCATTTTAGAAGACCTACTCATGAATTTCTTATATGTGACATGAAAGGTTTGACCTGATAACCCAAGCTCTGATGACTACATTTAATTACTTTTACCATTATCCGGTGCATATTGTTTCTGTAAATGTTAACATTAATTTCTATTTAAAAATAAGTAGCGCAGTGTATTACTAGAAATATGTAAAGGAACTCTGGAAAAGGTGATTTTCTCCATTCAAAGAAAATGCATAGTAGTTTTTCATCAGTACTTCTCTCACTGTGTGTAAGGTATCTCTGGCTAAAGTAAAGTTACTGTGTTGTGAAATGTTTTTGATCATACGTGTACAAGTGTCAATATTAAAGGTGTATACATTTTTAAAAATTGAAGTTGTTTTATCTTGATTAAAAAAGATTCTAAAATACCAAAAGGGAGATTCCAAGGAAAGTGTCTACCAAGATCAAGGATATCAGCGCCAATGAGAAGGAAAGACATATTACATAGAAATGAATGGAGACCACCAATGGGAGCCCAGGAGCCCATGTTTGTAAGTACTGAAGCTGCCCTCTCCCATAGTGGAGCTCTAGTGTACTCTGGCAGGCCTCCCTGCACATGTTTATGAGGTACAAGCTCATTAATTTGGAGTCCCCTGGTTTCATGATAAAATCATTCCAATCCTTTTTTTTTTTTTTTTTGGAGAGGTTTTTCGCTATAGGGCGCGTGCGCTCGCCAGACAGAGAGAGAGAGACATAGAGACATAGAGACAGCGAGAAATCACCCCCCAGAGGGGATGGTCACGCCGCAATCCCTTCTCCTCCATTCTCCTCTTGGGATCTTGGGCACGCACGCACACGCGCCCGGCGTGAGTTTTAAGCCACCGGGTCTGGGACACGAACCGTGGTCGACTACGTGGGAGTCCAGCGACATAGCCATTACACTAACTGCTGGTTCCCAATTCCAATTCTTGATAAACCACATAAAGTATATATTAAACCATTAAAGTGGTACTTGATTGGACAACTTCCAGTTGTTATTTTTTCAAAAAAAACAGTGTTGTATTTTCTTACAACTATGCATTAGCTTTAGTTATTATCATTATCATTATTATTATCATTATCATTTTTATGTTTGCTATAGGGCATGTACACTCACCAGAAAGAGAGAGAAGGGAAAGTGAGAAAGCAAGCCACCAGGTCTGGGAATCGAACCATGGTTGGCCATGTGGAAGTCCAACACCTTAACCATCACACCACTGGCTGGCTCAGCTTTAGTCATTTTATAACTGAAATTCTTCTCATTTCTTTGAATAAATAACGTTTCTCTGTATAGGACAAGTGAATTATGTAGTGACAGAATAAATTCTGTATTCATATTCTTAATTCTAATATTTTACATACATATATACATATAATACATATATATATATATATATATATATATATATATATATATATACTATTTGAGAAGTTATTATCTAATAATTGAACTTTCCCTAGGAATCCTTTATGCTTAGTTATTTGAATTTACTTCAGCAGTTTTTACTCTTTTAGAAAATGCTAGTCAAATGCTTCTGATATATAAATGATCAAATGGCCTTTCTTTTCTTTTCTTTTTTAATTTGCCAGAGGAGTGTATTCTCACAGGAGAGATCAAGAGAAATGGAAAGTGAGAAAGCACCCTGATGGGCATGGTCATGCCATAGTCTCTTCACTTCCATTTCTCTCTTTTGGGAATTTGGGGCACTCACATGCACCCAACATGTTTTACAAGTTGCCGGGTCTGGGACTCAAACTGTGTAGTTGGTCAAGTGAGGTCCAGCTGCCTTAACCACCACATCACTGGCTGGCCCAAGAAATACATTTTTAAAAAAGGCTCCTGGTATAATTAGAAGACTATTTAGAAGTATATGTACTAAGTGTTTACTTGGTATATAGACATGCTAGAAAACATGCTGGTATGTAAATATTTTTAAACTGCTCTTTAAATCATTGCCATTCATTTGGTAAAATGTATTTTAACTTTACTAAAAAATTAAGAAAAGTACATTGTGATTCAGAATAGTCTTTACCAGACCTGTAGGAAAGAAAGGAAAAGAACATGCATTAATGAAAGATTTGAGAGTGGATTCAGTAAGGAGAACTACTGTATTAAGTTGTTGTTTTTTTTTTTAATCTGTTCTTTTTATCTTTCAGATAAAGATGATAGAAAGGCCCAAACTTGCTGCGGTGTGTGGACGTTATGATTATTATTATGCTCAACTTGACTTGCTGAGGAAGAGAGCTCATGAACCAAGTTATCAATGTGTTCCTCAAACAGATACCGGAACTGAGGAGAATTCTAATCAGGCGGGATGGCATGGTCCACCGCCAGATCTATGGTAAAGTCATAGTCTAACTTCAGCTTTGGTCCTCTGAAAATAGAACATTCTTTATTCTGAAATCCTTCCAAATGCTCTTAAAAGATATCCAGAAAGGGGGCCAGCAGGTAGCATAGTAGTTAAGGCACTGGACTCACACATGGTCAACCACAGTTTGAGTCTCTGTCCCAGTCCCATTACCCTGGGGAGTGATTTCTCACTTTCTCTCTCTCTCTCTGTCTCTGTCTCTCTACTGAGCGCACATGCCCTATAGCAAAAATCTATCCAACATAAATAAATAAATACATTAAATATATTGGGTGTGGTTATGGTTTTATTCATCTCCATAACCCTCATGATCATCAAAAATTATGTACTCCGTTAGTTCAAATTGTAATAGTCACGTAAAACTCAGTTAATGAACATGTATTTTATATATGACCTAGGAGCAGACACAAAACTCATTTCTTCCATTTCTCAGTCACTGGGAAAATATGTCTTTTACTCCTTTTTTTTTCAATTGCCAGAAGGCACCCACATTTGCTACAGAGAGACAAAGAGAGGGAGAGGGCGAAAGCACCCCCTAATGCTTTCTCACGACAGTCCCTTCTCCATTTCTCCATTCTGTTGGGATTTGAGGTGCACACTCACATGTTGTCCAGCGTGTTGTCCAAGCCATTGGGACTGGGACTAAAAATCGTCAGCCATAAGGTATCTGGCTCCAGTAACCACAAGGCACAGGGCTGGCCCCTATCTTCTCTTTGTCTGGACATGAAAGCTGTCAAACTATCAGTTACTTAATTTTGTTTGATTTTATCTCCCCAGTTCTCACATGCAATGGTTTCAAGATTTTTCTCTTCCCTGTATCCCAGGATGTCCCTCTGATGACTGGTAACCCCCTCCTCAGTATCCACTCCTGTTCCGTGTTTTTTTCTCTGTGGAGCTCTGATTCTGTGCCATGAAATGAAGTAAGAGGAAGTCGTAGTGTTGAAAGAGAGAAAGACAGACAGAAACAGACACAGAGATAGAGAAAGAATGTTTTTTGAACAGCCCATGGGTGGCTGAATAGTTTTTCTCATACAGATATTACTGTACGCAACAATCCGGTTTTTGAGACAGATGAGTGCTACAATTTAACCCTCATTTGACTCATACAGCTATGTGTCAAACACTGACAGGGACTTTAACAGCCCTAATCTCTTCTAATCCTCATATCGACCTGTGCAAAATAGTACTGTGTTCATTTCACAGATCTGAGATCTAAACACCTTAACTAGCTTGACATTTCGTCATATTTCTGAACAACTGATTATGAACTTGACCCTGTAAAGTACAGATTGCTCATCCTAACTTCCTAACGGACTTATTTCAGAAACGATCATAATGTTTTGGAGCTCTAAAAGTTCATTGTATTCTGAGAACTTTCTCACGCTTTGTACTCTCATCCTAAACGCAGTAGTTTTTATTAAGCAACCAGTAATTATAAAAATTCTTTGCAAGAAATTCTACAAGAAGGAACCGCAGGTGACATAGTAGTTACGATGCTGGGAGCCCATGTGGCCCACTGCAGTTCAAGTCTTGGACCTGGGGGCTTGAAATGCACGCTGGGTGCCTATGAGTGTATGCTCAAAACCCTAAAAGGAGAATGGAAGAGAAGGTATTGCAGTGTGGTTATCCCCTCCGGAGGTGATTTCTTGTTTTCTGTGTCTGTCATTGATGTTTGCACCCTATAGCAAAAATCTCTAAAAAAAAAAAAAAATAGAAAGAAAGAAATTCTGCAAAAAATTAAAAAAAGGTAGGAACTAGCAGTAAGCGTAATGGCTAATGGCTATGTCGCTGAACTCCCATGTAGCTGACCGCGGTTCGAGTCCCGGACCCGGTGACTTAAGCTCACACTCGGCGTGTGTGTGTGCGTGTGTCCAAGATCCTGAGAGGAGAATGGAGGAGAAGGGATTGTGGCATGGTCATCCCCTCTGGGGGATGATTTCTTGCTTCCTGTCTCTCTGTCTCTCTCTCTTTTTCTGGAGAGCACACATGCCCTATAGCAAAATCCTCTCCAAAATAAATAAATGAATAAATAAATAAATAAATAAATAAGAAGAAAGATAGATAGAGTGGGGACCAGCAGATGGCCTAATGGCTACGTTGCTGGACTCCCCTGTAGTCGACCGTAGTTTGAGTCCCGGACCCGGTGGCTTAAACTCACGCTGGATGCGTGTGCGTGCGTGCCCAAGATCCCGAGAGAATGGAGGAGAAGGGATTGCGGTGTGGCCATGCCCCCCGGGGGGTGATTTCTCACTTTCTGTCTCTCTGTCTCTGTCTTTCTGGTGAGCACACGTGCCCTATAGCAAAAACCTCTCAAAAAAAAAAAAAAAAAAAAAAGATAGATAAAACGTAGGTATACATGTGAAAATGGTTTGACCAGAATTGTGCTGACAAAATATTTTAAACATTTTGAGAGACAGCTAAAGCATCATTTCTTTCTTGATTAAGCATTCATGTACCAGTATGACAAGAAGAGGTAAGAGGATGGGATTCCCGCCTGCTCTCAGGGAGCTCAGCGTGTAGTGCAGGAAACACACAAGCCACCACTGATAGATGAGGAGTGACCAGCTGTCGACTGGCTACCTACACGAAGCATGAGAAAAACGGGGCATGGGTTTGGTTCCCTCCCTGCAAAATATTACAGACTATGGGAAAGCTGAACCCTGCCCTGGAGAAACATCATCAAATCAGAATATTCTTCTGTTTAACGCTCTCCTGTATTCCCAGTCATTACTCCTCTCTCTTCTTGTGATTTCAAAGATATTCTTTCCCAATGTAAACATGCTATAACTTTGAACTGTTTCTTGAACTTGGAATTTGAAGCCCAATTCACAGGTGAATCATGACTCTCATTAGCAACATCCACCTGTCAAATTGGTGCCTATGATTCATTTAAGTTTCTACTCAAAGGAAACTTTATTACTTCCCAAGGCCTTCTGAGTACCTTCAGAGGAAATTTGAAGCTCACCAATATAAGTTGAAAGTGGAAAAGCAATTGGTAAGTAAAATACCAAATATTGAAAATAATCAGAAATTTTCTAATAGTTTTTCACAGACATTCATGGATCTTTAAGTCAATGTCCATTCCACTAGAAGGTCATGACTACCTTCCAACCTTCCCCAGTTTTTGTTTTGTTTTTAGGTTTTTGCTGTAGGGTACATGCACTCGCCTGGGAGGAGAGAGAGAGAAGGAAAGTAAGAAATCAATCCCTTCTCCCCAAGGAAAATGGCCATGCTGCAATCCCTTCTCTAATCTCCTCTCTGGATTTTGAGCACACACGCACATGTGCCCAGCATGAATTTCAAGCCACCAGGTCTGGACTTGAACCATGGTCAGCCATGTGCAAGTCTGGCATCTTATCTACCGTGCCACGTGCTGGCCCCCCTTCCTCAGTTTTTAAGAGATTAAAGAGAAGGATAATCTGGGACGAGCAGTTAGTGTAATGGCTATGTCGCTGAACTCCCATGTAGTCGACCACGGTTCAAGTCCTGGACCCGGTGGCTTAAATTCACGCTGGGTGTGTGAGCATACATGCCCAAGATCCCGAGAGGAGAATGGAGGAGAAGGGATTGTGGCATGGCCATACCCACTGGGGGATTATTTCTTGCTTTCTTTCTCTCTGTCTCTCTCTCTCTGTCTCTCTGGCAAGTGCATGTGCCCTGTAGCAAGAACCTCTAAAAAAAAAAAAAAAAAAAAGGACAATCTTGGGAAGCCTGGTTTCTTCCTTGACTTTATCACTTGTGTGACCTTGGGTAGTGAGTGCATGCAACCTCTCTGAGTCTCAGTATTCTTTTCTATGTATAAAAATGACAGTTTTGGAGTAAATGAGATTAATGTCCCTTTAAGTGTAGC
The DNA here is from genome assembly GCA_026018925.1 of Tupaia tana. Taxonomy (NCBI): domain Eukaryota; kingdom Metazoa; phylum Chordata; class Mammalia; order Scandentia; family Tupaiidae; genus Tupaia; species Tupaia tana. The sequence goes on from JAKSZU010000005.1 coordinate 40,434,541, forward strand.
AGATAGCAGATATTTGATCCTATTTTATTAAAGGCACTTCTACACATGTTTGAAAAGTACTTTATTTGAATTAAAGTTAATCTTTAACTTTTAGTACCATGTCAGAATTGTGGGGCTAGGAGAGGTTGGATATATATTCTATTCATATCACTCTTACTTCTTTTTTTTTTTTTTTTTTTTTTGGAGAGGTTTTTGCTATAGGGTGCGTGCACTCGCCAGAAAGAGAGAGGCAGAGAGGCAGAAAGTGAGAAATCACCCCCCCGGGGGGATGGCCACGCCGCAATCCCTTCTCCTCCATTCTCCCCTCGGGACCTTGGGCACACACGCAAACACACCCGGCGTGAGTTTTAAGCCACCGGGTCCAGGACACGAACCACGGTCGACTAAGCGGGAGTCCAGCGACATAGCCATTACACTAACTGCTGGTCCATATCACTCTTACTTCTAACTGCTCAAAAGCTGTAATTCTGGGACCAGCAGTTAGTGTAATGGATATGTCGTTGGACTCCCATGTAATCAACCATGGTTTGAGTCCCAGACCCGGTGGCTTAAAATTCACGCCAGACGCGTGTGCATGCATGCCCAAGAGCATGAGAGGAGAATGGAGAAGAGATTGTGGCGTGATCATCCCCCTGGTGGGTGATTTTTCTCTTTCTGTCTCTCTGTCTCTGTCTCTCTCTGTCTGGTGAGCGTACACACCCTATAGCAAAAACCTCTCCAAAAAAAAAAGAAAAAAAAGGCTGTGGTTCTATTTTTCTAACCTAATCTCATGCTCCAGGGTTGCTAAACCTTCACAGATCTTTAATTTCACAATTTTGATTTACCAAGTCTGAAAATGAATCTGGATAGCTCATATGGTAGTATAAAGTATTGGTCGTTTAGAATAAACAACATAAATGGGTAAATTAACTTTTAAAAACTATTTAATGAACGTTTGAAACTTAAATAAAGAACATTCTATTGAGTTGTTGGGAAAGTCATGATGCTTTTTTGCATAGAAAGACATAGAAAAATATGTCATGACTTTCCTGACAACCCGATACTACTTACTATTAAAAAATTCCCAAACATTTTGTTAGGTGCTATAATTCTTCTCTATAGGTAGAAGTCAAGGTCAAATCAGATGCAAATATGCTTTATAAATTATTTTATTCAATAAACAGGGTCTTCGTCCATCTTCTGCTGAGCCAAATCGCAACCAGAGACAAGAGCTAAGAAGGAATGGAGAAGAACCTAGATTCCAGGAGCTACAGTTTAGGAAAAACAAAATGAAGGAACAGGTTAACCGTATAATTCCAGGGCTTCCATTGTGCTCATATAACTTTTCTGCTGCTGTAGGGCATCACTTCCATTTTTTACCATGTACCTGTGAGGGCCCTGCTGCACGAATACTTGCACAAATACACAATATATTAAGTGCCATGCTGGGTGTTGTAGGGAATGGAGTTATGTATTTCACTTTCCCAGAATGCAGCGTGGCTAGATTTATAAGGCTTTTTAATCTTAGATTGGACAAGTAATTGCCCATCACTAACATATTTGGGATTTGTATTAGTTTCCTGGGGTTGCTGTACAAAATGCAACCAACTTGGGTGGCTTAAAACCATAAAAATATATTGTCTCACAGTTCTAGAAACTGGAAGTCCAAAATCAAGACATCAACAGGGCTATACTCCCTCTGAAACCCATAGGAGAATCTTTGCCTCTTCCTAGTTTCTGGTGGTCTGTTGGAAACTTTGGGTTCTTTTTGGCTTGCAGCTACATAACTCCATCTTCTTCCTTTGTCACATGGCATTCTCCCTGTGTGTTTCTGTCTTTCCATGGCCATCTTCTTAAAACCACACCAGGAGTATTGAAGCAGGGGCCCACCCTAGTCTAATGTGACCTTGTTTCACTCATTACATCTGCAATGATCTTATTTTCAAGTAAGGTCACATTCCAAGCAACTGGGAGTTAGGACTTCAACATATATTTTGGGATGGGGGCGGGGGGGGGGGGGTGACAAAATTCAATCCAGCATAGGATATATGAAAGTGAAATTTTTAAAGTTAACTGTACATCATTAACACATTTGGGCTTACATATAAACATGAGATCTATGTTGTACACAGGACAGCAAGTACAACCAAAACTAAGGCAGTTATTAAGGAGCAACAGGCTTTCCCATTCTTATTTTATATTACACATTTTAAGAAAGATAGGCTGTCTGGAGATGACTTTTGTTAAATTATTCCCAGACATTAATGTTTTTGGATTGGGTTTGCCTTCCAGGAATATTGGAAGCAGCTGGAGGAAATACGCCAGCAGTACCACAATGACATGAAGGAAATTAGACAGAAGATGGGGAGAGGACCAGAGGTAAAGTCATTCTTCTAGAGGAAACATCGTTCTATTGATTCAGAGTTAACTATAATAAATCGAACAGGTTTTGAAGGTAATGGTCTCCTCATAGGAAGGATAAAGTTCTCTTATAGAGATAATCATGCAAATTTCTTTTTTTAATAAGAAAGCTGTCAGACCTGATTGAATATTCACTTTATTCTGGTTTACTAGAGACTGCACAAGATGAGACTATCTGAGATTCTTAGTTAGGGATTGCTATCAATATATTTAAAATTTTTTAAAGCATTATTTATGTAACTTTCTTTCTTTATTTTAATTTGATCAGAGAAGGATAGTAAGAGAGAAAGAATGAGAGAGAATGAGAAAGCAAGTTGCCAGGTCTGGGATTTGAAATGTGGTGGGCCATGTGGGAGTCCAGTGCCCTTAACCTCCATGCCACCTGCCGGCCCCGCTATCAATATTGTTAACAATACTTGTTGATTGTCTTCCTCATGAACCAGTCAACAAGTATTTAATGGGCAGCTACCTTACCCCAGAACTTGATTCAATGCAGAAAGTCCAAAATAAAGATAGATTTATATCTATGAAAGGGAGAAAGAGACTAGCATTTATTGAATTCAACTATCTGTAGGGAAAGGTTCTAGTCTCTATAAAGTGAAATCTGAGTGCAGTTGAGGTGATTCCTGAAACTCCCTTAACCATGCCACATTGGAAATTCATCTTTCTGTTTCTCAAGAAGTCTCTAGAATTGGAGCACTTCAGTAGAGCTCCAGATGAAATAGCTCACCTATGTTTTGAGAAATCGTTGTGTGAAAAACACACAGACACTTACACAATCAGGATACACTCAGTGCTCTGGAATGTACATCCTATAAAAAGCCTGTAGGCCTTGAGAGAAATGTCTCCCATCTCACACCATAGAACTACACAGGCCTTGAGAAGAGCCACCACACTGCTGAAACTGCTCTCTCTCTCTCCCCCACCTATCCTCTACTCCAAAGTGCATAGAGAGAATAAATAGAAGTTAAATGAACGGATGGTACGATTCAATTGCTTAAGCCAGGCTTGGAGCTAGAGCTTCCATGTACTTCATCTCACTGCCCCTCCCCTCCCTCCACCCCTGCCCCATAACTGAGACAACTGAGACAACTGAGATGTTGGCTAACTCATCCAAAGCCACTTAGATGTTTTAAGACAGCTTTTTTTTTTTTTTTTTTAAAGAGAGATTTTTACTACAGGGCACGTACACTCAATAGAAAGACAAAGAGAGACATACAGAAAGTGAGAAATCACCCCCTGGGGGGATGGCTATGCTGCAATCCTTTCTCTTCCATTCTCCTCTTGGGATTTTGAGCATGCATACACATGCCTCCAGCATGAGTTTTAAGTTGCCAGGTCTGGTTCTCAAACCACTGTCTGCTACTTGGTAGTCCAGTGATATAACTATTACACCATCTACTGTGTAATTGTATAAGACAAATCAAATATTTGTGTAAGACAAATAAAATATTTGTCAAACTCTTGGGCCAGCAGATGGCGTAGTGGTTACATTGCTAGACTCCCACATGACAGACTGATTCCAGTCCCAGACTCAGTGGCTTGAAAATCACAATGGGTGCATGTGCGTGCCTAAGATACCAGGAGGAGAATGGAGGTGAAAGGATTGCAGCATGACTATCCCCTCTGGGAGGTGATTTTTCACTTTCCTTCTCTCTCTCCCTTCCCTGGCCACAACTGCACATGCCTAAAGGCAAAATCCTCTTTCTTATTTTTTTTCTAAAAAAAAAAACAAAAAAACAAAAAAACTCTAAACATATGTGACTCTTAAACCTCTATTCTTTCTAGCTTATGCACTTTTACTTATAGTTGAAAAGACAGATACATGTATGAAGCAATAATAGAATAAGACTGAATACAGTTAAGCCATGTAGGTGCATAGGAACAAGGATTAAAAGAATGAGTGGGACAAGATTTCATCTGGAAGAAGAGGTGGGCCCTACACTGGGTCTGAGCAGAAACGTAGATTCAGGGAGGCTGAGCTAGTGGTAGGTAGTTCTGAAAGAACTGTGTAGAGGTTCTGACAGAGGACTGGTGCTGGGAGGGGTCCTGGGAGGTGATTCTCTCCAGAGCAGAGGTTTGGTTCATGGCGGGTAGCTTTATGCTATCATCAGTCTTATATGAAAGTCCCTCAGCCTGTGAGGTGGGGGACCCCAAGTGGGAGTGATGGTGGATTTGGAAAAAAGAGGGACACACAAGTAGAAAAAATGCTGGTATCAGGTGGATCGAGTGTCACTGATGGAGTTTGCTGTGACACTGAGCTGTTCCCAGGTTTATTCTTTTATAGGGCAAAGGGGGAGGGAGACGTGGAAGGTAAAGCCAGGTGTTTGCTATTATCGACTGCAGCTGTGGAGCATCTTGTGTCCCACGGTTCTGAACAAGCCTCCCTTGGCCATCTCCGGCTGGAACACAGCTTCCTTTAATTTATACTGCTTTGCAGTGCAAAATAAAAGCAAAGCAGATCATATCCTTGTTAGAGCTTTCACTTGCCCTGCAGCATCAGCATAAGGATCATATCTCCACTTGTCTTTAAAGGTCACTATTGTGGGAACCAGCAGTTAGTGTAATGGCTATGTTGCTGAACTCCCATGTAGTCGACTGCAGTTTGAGTCCCAGACCCGGTGGCTTAAACTCATGCCAGGTGCGTGCGTGCCCGAGATCCTGAGAGGAGAAAGGAGAAGGGATTGCAGCATGGCCATCCCTCCTGGGGATGTGTGTGTGTGTGTGTGTGTGTGTGATTTCTCGCTTTCTGTCTTTCTGGTGAGCTCACGTGCCCTATAGCAAGAACCTCTCCCCCACCCCCCCAAAAAAATAGGTCACTATTTTGTGGTTCAGATCTGGCTGCACCCTATGTGAAGGGACTTCAGAAGTTCAGGGAGAGGTCCACCAGGCGGCATGGTGGTTAAGACACTGGGCTCCCACATGTCTGACCACGTTTTGAGTCTGGGATCCAGTGGCTTGAAAGTCACTGTGTCTTGAACAATCATGCTGGACACTTGTATGTGCATAGCCAAAGTCCTGAGAGGAAAGAAGAGGTAAAGGGATTGTAGTGTGGCCGTTCTCTGTGTGGGGTGATTTATCACTTTCCCCCCTCTGTCTCTGGAGAGCATACTCGCTCTATGGCAAAAACCTAAAACAAAAAAGGTTCAGATAAAATGGAATTAAAATACAAGTTTATTTTGGTGCAATAATAATAATAATGATAATAAAATCCATGCATAGTTGTCTCGTAATAAGCATTTTCCACAAATGTTCTGAAAACCCTTCATATTTAAAGCCAGTCTGTGATGGAAACCCTGAGATGGATGGCAGATATCTCTGGAGAGGGTATGAATGAAGTGTTTGGGCTAGGCTGAGGCAGCCATAGGGAAGAGGCACCATAAAGGAGGCTTTCTCCAGCCATTCCCAGCAACTGTCTGCCCCTCTGCCAGTACGAGGCAAGCATTTCCTCACCAGACCCTGACTGGGGTACATAAAGTAGACTTCAGAACTCACATAGAACCATCTTATTGACTGTGAATAATTTGTGTTAAAGGAGAACTCAAAAGTAAGTCAAAAAACCTACTTGGTGAAGAAGAGTAACCTGCCCATCCACCAAGATGCACCTGAGGAAGAAGAAGCACCTGTGCAGGTAGCGATGGCTGTTATTAGATGTGAATGTGCTTCCCAGGGAGTAGTTCTCACCTCTCGTTGCACCACAAAATCAGTTGGGGAACTATTAAAAAATTCAAATGTCCTTGCACCTTGTTTGTAGAAACTCACTCGGTGAGCATGCAGCCGCGTTTGAGAATGGCTGTTCTTGAGTGCGGCAGTCCTCCACCTTCCTGGCACCAGGGATTAGCCTCATGGAAGACTATCCTTCTACAGATGGCCAGAGAGGGAGGTTGGTCCCAGGATGACCCAAGTGCACCACATCCACCGTGCGCCCCATTTCCACCACTACCACATTGCAATATACAATGAAACATCACGCAATAGGGGTCACACTCCCATGAGAATCCAATACCACTGCTGATCTGATAGGGCCAAGCCCAGGAGGCAGTGCAAGCCATGCGGAGGAGCTGCAAACACAGATGCAGCCTCGATGGCTCACTTGCCCACTGCCTGCCACCCTATCCCACCCCCACTGCATGGCCCCTGAACCAGCAGTGATCCACGGTCCTAGAGTGGAGGAGAAGGGATTGTGGTGTGGCCATTCTCCCTCGTGTGTGTGTGTGTCGGGGGGGGGGGCGTGTTCTCACTTTCTCTCCCCCCCCCCTTTCTCTGTTTCTGGTGAGTGTGCATGCCCTATAGCAAACTAAAAATAATAATAGTGATAGTAGTGTTTTAAAACTTTAAAGAAGTGACATATTGCTTCGTTTTCCTTAAACGATGACTACAACCACTATGCTTCCCAGGGGTAGACAATTCAACCTCTACAGAACTGCTATAGAACTCTCCAGCATCATGTCATATGAAACCTAGTGGTATCTTAAAAACTGATGACTCTGTAGCCTGGGGGGCTGAGATCTTTGTCGAGGCAGGAACTCTAGTCTGTCCAGTCTCTCGCCACCACAACAGTGTTCTGCCCAAGAACAGGACTGGAGTCTCTCCTCCCTTTTAAAAGCTAGCTTTATTGAGGCATAATTTACTACAGTTAATTGCATATATTGAAGTGCATACTTTATAAGATTTCACTTGTGCAACTACGAATCCATCACAATTAATTTAGTGAGCATATCTGTCATCTCCAAATGTTTATGCTTTTGTCAGATTCTCTCTTCTAGTTTCCCTTGCCTCTTCTACTACTTCATCCTCAGGCAACTACAAATCTGCTTTCTGTTACTCTAGATTAGGTTGCGTTTTCTAGATTAGTCTGCATTGTATAAATGCAGCCATACTCTTATACACTGTTTTTTTTCATTTAGCATAATAATTTTGAGATTTATCCAGGTGAGATTTACACTTATTAAGAGTTCATCCTTGGGACCAGCAGTTAGTGTAATGGCTATGTCGCTGGACTCCCACATAGTCGACCGTGGTTCATGTCCCAGATCCGGTGGCTTAAAACTCACGCCAGGCGCGTGTGCGTGCGTGCCCAGGATCCCCAGAGGAGAACGGAGGAGAAGGGATTGCGGTGTGGCCATCCCCCCTGGGGGGTGATTTCTTACTTTCTAGCTCTTTGTCTCTTGTCTTTCTGGTGAGTGCATGCGCCCTATAGCAAAAAAAAAAAAAAAACCTCTCCAGAAAAAAAAGTTCATCCTTTTTATTGCTGGTATATCCCATTATGTGAATAGATTAAAAAATTGTTTACCCATTTACCGATAGATGGATATTTGAGTTGTTTCTAGCTTTTGGCTATAACAGATAAAGCTGCTATGAACATTCATATACAAATCTTTGTGTGGACATGTGCTTATTTTCTTTCATTTGGGTGAATATGTTGAATTGGAACGATGGATAGTACCTTGTACAATAGGTAGATGTTCCACTTTCTTCATCTTTTTTTTTTAAAAGAATTATCTTTTTAATTTTATTTATCATTATTTTAAAAATTTTCTTTAGGGCATGTGCACTCACAGAAAGAGACAGAGACAGAGACAGGGAGAAAGAGAGGGAGAGTGAGAGTGACAAAGTAAGCTTCCAGGTCTGGGTCTTAAACCATAGTCAGCCATGTGGGAGTTTAGTACCTTAACCACCATGCCACCTGCTGGCCCTATATTTTACTTTTTAAGAAACTGTCCATTTTTTTTTTTTTTTTCCAAAGTGTCTTATGCTGTTACATCCCCACCAGTGTATGTGAGAGCTTTCTTTCTTTGTGCCATTCTTTTCTCTTTAGGAGTCTATCCTTCAACCTCTAGCAGCCTTAATAATCCCACATTCTCAGCTATGTCTTATCAACTCAGGGAGCCTGCCAGACTCAGCTTGGGTTCCCCACCTCGGCACCATGGCCTGTACATTCTCTTTTTTTTTTTTTTTTTTTTTTTTTTTTTTTTTTTATTTTTATTTTTATTTTTTTTTTTTGGAGAGGTTTTTCGCTATAGGGCGCGTGCGCTCGCCAAACAGACAGAGAGAGACATAGAGACAGAAAGCGAGAAATCACCCCCCAGGGGGGATGGTCACGCCGCAATCCCTTCTCCTCCATTCTCCTCTCGGGATCTTGGGCACGCACGCACACGCGCCCGGCGTGAGTTGTAAGCCACCGGGTCCGAGACGCGAACCGCGGTCGACTACGTGGGAGTCCAGCGACATAGCCATTACGCTAACTGCTGGTTCCCATGGCCTGTACATTCTCTTAAAACAGTCGTGTAGAGCTGTGGTAGGGCTCGTCTAATTTGTTTTTGGTTCTCAAGGACAGCTGTCATTTATTGCTGGTGTCTAATGCATTAAAAATGATAGTTTTCATGTTTAATCTGGTTCTTCATTTCAAGTAGGGAAATAAATCTAGTTCCTGGTACTCTCTTTTGACGAGAAGTAGAAGTTTGTAGTACTCACTTGTTATGGTGGGGGACATCAAGATTTCCATTTTGGACATGTTGAGTTAGTGAAGATTTGAGACGTACCATACCTACTCTGGGAACTTTGCCCTGCTGTTCCTATTGCATGAAAATGCTTTATCCAGTCCTTCATATTGCCAAGGTCCAATATCATTCCAGGCTTAAATTAAATGCCACACAAGCTTTTTTTGTTTTACGCTCACTCTCTACTCATTTTCCATTCCATTATCCTATTGTATTTCCCATATAAGACGTAAAACTTGGGAACCAGCAGTTAGCATAATGGCTATGTCGCTGGACTCCCACATAGGTGACCGCGGTTCGTGTCCCGGACCCGATGGCTTAAAACTCACACCGGGCGTGTGTGCGTGCATGCCCAAGATCCCGAGAGGAGAATGGAGGAGAAGGGATTGCGGCGTGACCATCCCCCCGGGGGGTGATTTCTCGCTTTCTGTCTCTATGTCTCTCTCTGTCTGTCTGGCGAGCGCACGCGCCCTATAGCGAAAACTTCTCCAAAAAAAAAATACGTAAAACTTTCCAAAATTGTGTCATTAAATTAATTAATTATCCTGCTCCACTAAAATGTAAGCTCCATGTCAGCAGGGGCCTCTTCTGTCATTTTTATCGTGTAGGTGTCCTGCCTAAAGGGGGTGCTCAAAATGAATTTGTGGAATGAATATGATGATGCTAAGTAGGCAATTGGATATGTGAGTCTGAAGCTCAGAGGAGGGGAAAGGTGAAACCTGAAGATACATTTTAAGAGCCATTGCATAGGCCCAGCTTCAGTAGCCTAGGTAGTAGCTATACCACTCCACAGTGCAGAGAGCCATGTGGGTTCACATCCCTAGTCAACCTGAAACATGCTGGGCATATGTAAGTGCCCAGATCCTGACTGCAGGGAGGGGATTGCAGCATTTGAGACCCTGTCAATGGCGCCTCTCTCTTGCTCCCTCTTTGTCACACATTCTTTTTTTCTCTCATAAAAGAAGTCTTATTAAAAAAAAAAAAAGACCATTGCAAAAAAGATAGCATTTAAATTTGTAGGAATTAATTTGATCCCTTATATTAAGAGAGAAGCAGAGGGCCAAGGACAGAACCCTAAGAACCCTCAGCACATAGAGTTCACCTCTCGGCTGCTCCTTGGAAATTCTTGTCATGCTCTTCTACAGCTTTCTTTACCTCCCGATACTGCCTGTCAATTTTTAGAGCCCTCTCTTTCCTTTATTCTATCATGAGTTGTACACTTGTCTTATTTTCCTGGTTGAGATCATAGTCTCTTAAGGAATGATCCTGTGCCCAGAATTACATTCTTCCACACAATCGGGTTGGGTTGGGTTGGACTGGAGTGATAATCATTTTCGCATGATATAACTTACCCATTGCAACACTGGAGTTAATTGAACTGATGTTTCAAGTTAGTTAATACTATCCCCGAGCTTTTAGTGAATTATTGTTAACCTTCCTTTACAGAAACATGCTTTTATTCTCACATGAATCATCAGATTCAATTCAGAAATCAAATAATGTAAATAGTGTTGTGATTTCGGGGGTTGTGAAAATATAACAGTTTGGTCAATGTTAAATGATAGAATTGTACAATTTTTCCCCCCTGAACTTTCAGGACATTGAAAGGGACTTGAGAAAAATGAGCCTTCAGAATATAACGGAAAGTAAAATTCCAGACCAGAAATATAAGGTAATAAGCATTTCTGTCTTTCGGTTTCATATTAAAAAGCTAGCTGGGGGGCCTACACCTTGCAGTCTGGGATGCCTATATGATTTCCCCCTATACTATTTTATGGACTTTCACTACTTTGTAATATTAGACTAATGGTTTTAAGTATCCTTAATGTCAAATAAAATTGACCTAAGGGACTGGTAATTTAAGACTTTTATTGAATTGCAAGACTGATATATTTTTTCTTGCTTCTAGAGAGGAGTAAAGTTTGAAATCAATTTAGACAAATGTATTTCTGATGAAGATACCCTCCATGAGGAAGAGGTACGCCATTAATAAACACTTCCATTAGTAGGTGTGAGAAAGAAAGTGCATCTTAATAGCATGTCCCATGAAATTGCTCCACAAGCTATAGGGAGAATTTCCTTAAATATTCTGAGAATGGTCTCTGGTGTTCAAATGAATCCTCCAAATGCTTTTTATCTTCCCATTCTTTACTATTATTATTATTATTATTGAATTTTTTAAAAAAATTTTTCTATAGGGTGCATGCTCTCACCAGAAAGAGAGAGAGAGGGAAAGTGAGAAAGTATCCCCCAGGGAGGATGGCTATGCAGCAGTGCCTTCTCTTCCATTCTGCTCTCAGGATTTTGAGTATACATTGCATACACACCATGTTTTTCAAGCTGTTGGGTCCAGGATTTGAATCTCATAGTCAGCCATGTGGGATCCAACCAACTTAGTCTCTAGACCATCTGCTGGCCCCCAAATTACTATTTTTTTTTTATTAACTGTATCCATTCTGTTTTTTTACATTGTGAGTTAAGCTTTAATTTATATTAGTAGACTTTTTCAACTTCCAGAAATTCTAGCTAATTATAAATGTTTTTTCTTTCCTTTTTTTTGAGAGGTTTTTGCTATAGGGCACGTGCACTTCCCAGAAAGACAGAGAAAGACAGAGAGATAGAAAGTGAGAAATCATCCCCCCATTCTTCTCCTGGGATCTTGGGCATGCATGGACACATGCCCGGCATGAATTTAAGCCTCCAGGTCCAGGACTCGAACAGCAGTCAACTACGTGGGAGTCCAGCAACATAGCCATTACGCCAGTTGCTGGTCCTATGTTCTTTATTAGCTTAAAACTTTTTGTTATGCTATCTTGCAATCTGGGTTTTTTTAAAGAATTATTTTTATTTTAACTTCGTTATTATTTTCCAATTTGATCAGAGGGAGAGAGAGAGAAAGAGAGAGAGACACACACACAAAGCAGGCCACCAGATACAGGACTTGAACTGTGGTCAGCCCTGTGGAAGTCCAGCACCTTTAACCATCACACCACCTGCTGGCCCCAATGATCTGTTTTTGTTTTTGTTTTTTTGAGAGTTTTTTTACTATAGGGTGTGTGCACTCACCAGAAAGACAGAGAGAGACAGTCAGAAAGCGAGACGTCACCCCCCCACCCCATTCTCCTCTCAGGATCTTGGGGACACACACACATGTACCCAGTGTGAGTTTAAGCCACTGGGTCCAGGACTCGAACTGTGGTTGACTACATGGGAGTCCAGCGACATAGTCATTATGCCAGATGCTGGTCCCATTATCTGCTTTTTCTCAAAAGAAATTATTTTATGTAACTTTTGACCAGAGTGGGACAGAGTGAGAGAGAGAGAGAGAGAAAGCCACCAGGTCTGAAACTCAAACCATAGTTGGCCATGTGGGGGTGCAGTGCCCTTAACCCCCATGCCATCTGGTGGCACCTTTTTTTTTTTTTTAAGTTTTTGCCATAGGGCTGGAGTGCGTACACCTATCACAGAGAACAGAGAGCCAGAGAGAGGGAAAGTGAGAAATTGCCCCTGCTGGAGGAATGGCTGAGCTACAGTCCCTTCTCTTCCATTTTCCTCTCGGGATTTTGGGCACATGAGCACACACACCTGGCGTGATTTTTAAGCACTGGTTCTGGGACTTGAATGCCAGTTAGCCATGTGGGAGTCCAGAGTCTTAACCCTGATGACTCCTCATGTGTTTTTATAAATATTTTGCTACTTAAAGACCTCTTTAGAGGGGCTGCCTGTAGCCAAGTGGTTAAGGGACCCAGATCTCACATGGCCAACAGCTTCTTGAATCTCAGCTCCAGTGGCTTGAAAAACATGCCATATCCATTTGCACGGGTGCCCAAAGTCCAAACTCCTGTTGGGAGAGGTGGAGGAGAAGGGGTTGTGGCCTTACTACACTCCATTTTGGGGTGCTCTCTTCCTCTCTCTGCCTCTTTGGTGAGTATATCCACCTTCTGACAATTAAAAATAAAGGGAAAAACTATTTTGTTCGAGTAGTGTCAGTTAGTGCTCACCTCTTTCCAGAGGTGTGGAATTAGTTGGAGCAGAGCAGACCAGGGGATCTGTTTCGGGTTGGCATCTGCAGAGTGATATGTCCATAGAGCTTCTGGGAAGGGAGGCACTGAAATTGGCCTGCTCAGAAGAAAGAATGAAGTCCAAGTTTTAACTTATTAGTGTTTTTATCCTTTCTTTTTTCATGCTTTGATAGACTTGAAACAGAAGTGAACATTTTAGTATTGATGATAGAGTGCTGGAGCAGTCTCAGGGCCCTGGTTAAGAATGTTGTATGTGGAAACCAGAGGATGGCATAATGGTTATGTCACTGAACTCCAACATAATCGACTGTGGCTCAAGTCCCAGGCCCGGCAGCTTAAAACTCATGCCAGGCGCATGTATGTGTATGCCCAAAATCCCAAGAGGAGATTGGAGGATAAGGGATTGTGGTGTGGCCATCCTCCCTAGGGGGTGATTTCTCACTTTCTGTCTCTGTCTCTTTGGTGAGCGTATGTGCCCTGTAGCAAAAATCTCTCTCTCAAAAAAAAAAAAGAATGTTGTATATGTTGTATATGGGCCAGCAGTTGGTGTAGTGGCTATGGTGCTGGACTCCCACATGGCCAACCACAGTTTGAGTCCCAGACTTGGTGGCTTGAAACTCATGCTGGGTATGTGTATGAGAGTTCTGAATGGAACTTAAGCATAATAATATTAAAAGCAGAAAGTTGGATGTAATTAAGTTGTCCTATGTCCTGGCTTGTCACTTTTGACAAGGAGAATAAGTGAAAATGTTCCTGTTTCAGGACCAGCAGATGGTACAATTGTTACGTCACTGGACTCCCATTTAGTCAACCATGGTTCGAGTCCTGGATCCAGTGTCTTAAAACTCATGCTGGCTGCATGTGCGTACATGCCCAAAATCCTGAGAGGAGAATGAAGGAGAAGGGATTGTGGCACAGTATCCCTCTGAGGGGTGATTTTTCACCTTCCATCTCTCTGTTTCTCTGGCAAGCGCACATACCCTATAGCAAAATCTCTCTAAAAAAAGAAAACATTTATGTTTTTAAAACTCTGTTTTGCTTAACAAACATATATTGAATACTTGCCACATATCTTGCTAACTAGAATTATTGAGTATATACCATAATTATTTTTAAAAAATATATGCCTTGGTGGGACCAGCAGTGGCGTGGTGGTTAAGGCATTGGACACACCCACATAGCCAACCATGGTTTGAGTCCTGGAACTGGTGGCTTACTTTCTCACTTTTCCTTTCTCTCTCTCTCTGTCTCTCCCTGGTCAAATTAAAATAAATGAATGAATAAATAAAAAATTAAATAAAATAATTATTTAAAAAATGTATATATTACACACCTTGGGGCTAGCAGGTGGCATGGTGGTTAAGGCACTGGATTCCCATATGGTCAGCCATGGTTCTAGTCCCAGACCTGGTGGCTTGCTTTCTCACTTTCCATCACTCTCTGGTATAATAATAATAATAACAATTAATAAAACTAAATAATTATTTGAAAAAATACGTATGCCTTATTTCTCATGAAATGCTGTGGAATTGCTTTAGGTAACAGATATACTAAACGAAACTTTGACCTTTGAGGATGGCATGAAGTTTGAGAAATATAAATGTATAAAGGAGCATGACAATTATACAGACAAAGCATTTGAAAAGCTCTGTTGCCCAGAAGCAGGTATGTGTTTCTTGAAAGCTGCAGATGAAAAGGAATGTCACAGGCAGTCCAACACGAGCTCTCTCCTCATTCATGTCCCAGAGTCAGGCTTCTCTTCTGCCACAGTGTCTGTACTCCCTGACGCTCAGTTGTACTCTCTTATTCCACACTTTGGGCAGTTTCTCCAGCTCCCAGGAGCTCCACACTTAAACAGTCTTTTTCATTACCCACTGGAAAGCCCCACAGAGAAGTACCACCAGCATCTCAAATTTGGCATTTGTATATCAATCTCTTCTTTTTTTTTAATAATTTTTTCTTTTTTTGGAGAGGTTTTTGCTATAGGGCGTGTGTGCTCGACAGACAGACAGAGACAGAGAGACAGAAAGTGAGAAATCACCCCCCAGGGGGGATGTCCACGCTGCAATCCCTTCTCCTCCATTCTCCTCTTGGGATCTTGGGCACGCACGCACACGTGCCCAGCGTGAGTTTTAAGCCACCGGGTCTGGGACACGAATCATGGTCAACTACGTGGGAGTCCAGCGCCATAGCCGTTACGCTAACCGCTGGCCCCTCTATATCAATCTCTTCTGAGCTGTTCTGTCCCTACACCCCCCATGACTCTATTCTAGTCAACACCATCACCAGAGTGACAGTTTCTGCTGCACACCCAGGGCTGTTTCCACTCAGAGATGTCTCTGGAGTCTTCTCCTTCAAACCCTCTGCCACCAGTTTAGGGCCATGTCATCCCTCAGTAGTATGGGATAGTGGCACATGCATGGGCCCTGGAGACGGAGGGGTCTTTGAATCCCAGCTGGTGCTGCCACTTTCTAACCATCGTCCTTGCTTTCACAAGTTACTTCAATGCTCTGAATCTGTGTCTGCTCAAGAACAGAGGGTAATAGTAGCCACACAAGGTTATTGTGAGCACTAAATAAAGATTTGAGATATAAAGTTCTTGGTACTTGAAAAAGTTTGTGGAAAAATAGAATTAAAATTGGGCTTATTGGGGTCAGCAGGTGGCGTGGTGATAAAGATGCTGGACTCCAACATGGCTGACCATGGCTCAAGTCCTGGACCTGGCAGCTTACTTTCTTACTTTCCTTCTCTCTCTGTGTGTGTCTCTTTGGTCAAATTAAAAATTAATTAATTAATTTTTAAAGATTGGGTTTATCTGGGTACAAAAAATTTTTGAAATCCATGCATTTTTTTATAATATGTATTTTCCATGAACGTTATGAAGACCACTGGTATTAGGGGCTTAGTAAATGTGACTCCTCCAATTTTCCTTTCATACTGCCTTTATGGTTTTATGTCCTTCTTTCTCTAGTATTTTCCCTTCATTCTCTAAATGATTGCTAAAATTATCTTGTCATCTTTCTACCCTGCTCAGTTTTTGTTTCGGTTTTGTTTTTGCTAATTCCTACAGGATACAGCTCCTTCCACGCTATATTACATTTTGTGCCATCTGGCCTAATCCTGGGTGACCCTCCTTTCCTACCTTGGCACCCACTTCTTTCTACCCATGATGGGATTCATACAGCCTGCCGGAGCCCTACCTTCCCTTGTAGCCATGCAAGCATTGACATACCTGAAATGGTTCCATGCCCTCTTCCTAAAATTATACCATTTGCCTCATTTTCATCCAGAGAAATCTTTAATCAATTCAGCAGGCATCTTAAAAAGCATCTTTTTTGTGCCACAGACTGTACTAGAAGGTAGGGAGCTCAAAGATGAATGAAATCTGGGACCTGCCTTCAATATTAGAAGTGTCATAAGCAAAGGAAAGGAGGCACAAAGCATGTGTTCTGAGCCTGAAGTGCTAGTTATGTTGCAGAGCAGCTGGCTAGAGAGTCAGGGAGGTCCCCACTCCTGAAGAGCTCGGCATGCCATGGAGCTTGGGCTTTTCTTGTGTGGGTGATGACTTTCAATCAAAGTGAATGAAATCCTATTTGTGATTGAGAAGGGTCATGCTGGCTGCAGAGTGAAAGATGTTGTGGATGGGCAAACTGAAGAGTGGAGAGTAGTCTAAGTGAGAAACACCGGGCATGCAAGCCAGAGCAGTGCCGAGAGAATAGATATTGAGTGTGGAGGCTGAGCAGAAAGAGGCTCAAGGATATTATTCCTAGTTTTCTAATTCAGGTGATGAAGCTGTCACCAGCCAAGTATACATTATGTGGAGGGAGGTCAGTATAATGTAATGATCTAAATTTGGAACATGTTAAGGTTTATTTGGAATGGGTTACAGTTTAGGTATTTTATTTTGCAGAGGTTTTTGTTATAGGGCGTGTGCGTTCGCCAGACAGACAGTGAGAGACAGAGAGACAGAAAGCGAGAAATCACCCCCCAGGGGGGGTGGCCACTCCTCAATCCCTTCTCCTCCATTCTCCTCTTGGGATCTTGGGCACACACGCACACGCGCCCAGTGTGAGTTTAAGCCACTGGGTCCGAGACTTGAACTGCAGTCGACTACGTGGGAGTCCAGCGACATAGACATTACGCTAACTGCTGGTCCCCAGTTTAGGTCTTTACAAGCATCAGCAAGCTGTTTAGATGGGACTAGGCTGGTAGATTGGAGAATCTCAGAGATTCTTAACAGACAAAAATTTTTATGGGACCAGCAGGTGGTGTGGTGGTTAAGGGCGCTGGACACTCCCATATGGTCAACCACGGTTCAAGTCCCGGACCTGGTGGCTTGCTTTCTCACTTTGCCTCTCTCTTTTTCTCTCTGTGTCTCTCTCTGGTCAAACTGAAATAAATGAATGAATAAATAAAACTTAATAAAATAATTCTTAAAAAAATTTTTCTTAGAAAAGAGCAGTGACGTGTATTTACCCTTCTAAATAACTGTACTGAAATACGTTATATAAATTATAGCCATAGCAACAAGATAATAGTAGCACCCGAGAAGATAAAGTAATGAGAAGAGAGTGTGGAAACAAACCCTAGTACATACTATGATAGGGTACATGCTAAAAGTGACATCACAGGTCATCGAGGAAAGAGAATTATGCAGATAAATGTCCTCAGCCAATTGGTTAACAATTTGAGAACATTTGTGAGATCAGGCTCTATATAATAAGATAAAACAAAACATATTTCAGAAGAACCCCATACAATTTATATGAAAAAAAACTGAAGTTATAGAGGGACCAGCAGATGGCATAATGGTTACATCACTGGACTCCCACATAGTCAACCATGGTTTGAGTCCTGGACCGGGAGACTTAAAACTCATGCTGGGCTTGTGTGTGTGTGCGTGCCCAATATTCCAGAAGGAGAATGAAGAAGAAGGGATTGCAGCATGTCATTTCCCTGGGGGGCTGGAATGATTTCTCGCTTTCTGTCTTCTCTCTCTGTCTTTCCAACAAGCACACAGACCCTATAGCAAAAAATCTTTCTACAAAAAAATAAGAAGTTATAGATTAGAAAATAGCATAATGGCTACATCGTTGGACTCCCATATAGTCGACTACAGTTCAAGTCCCAGACCCAGTAGCTTAAACTCACATCAGGCATATGTGTGTGTGTGCCTGTTGGACCCACTGCCACCAACAGTTCCTGAGTTGGGGGGCGAGAATTAAAGAAAGACAAGAAGACAGGATAGAAACGGGAGGACTGCCAGTCAATACTGGTCAGCACTGAATGTACTTTATTGGTAGTATTTATACACACTCCAGTGACTTCTGTGATGTAAAGTTTTAAGTCCTTAATGAATTTATCAGGTTGTTATAACAATACTTTGGAACATTCAGTTCTAAACAATCCCAAGACATTCTGCTCATAACAATCCAGCCACCCAAGGCCATGTCCGGATAAAGACCCTGGTCTTATTCTGGTGGTCACATCCTGCACATTCCTCACATCTCCTCTTTGGCTCCCCACATCTGCCCCTTTTTTGTTTATTAAATGATCTGCCACTTCTGACACTTCTGACAGGCAGTAGGCTGTGCCTGTCTTGGGTTGTCCTTGGTGACATTTTCTCTTACCCGTCATCGGGTAATGCATATTTGTATGCATCCCCGTCTTAGATTGAGAAACATCCCAAGGATCTTACCCACCATTGACTACCAGCCTCTGCATCTAATGCCTTGGCTTGAAGTTTTAACTGATGAATTTTGGAGTGAACTCCAAGAAAGGAGCGCTCGAGTATTCGCACAAGGCAGGGGGCACAACACAGCAACACTAGACCCATACCTGCTGCCATAACGGCAGGCATTAACCAGTGCTGCCAAGAGGGCCAGTGTGGTAGGAGACCATACAGTTGTTGCAGCAATTTATTTGCCTCTTGTGCTGCATTAAAGGGAGAGGAACATGCCTTCTCTATCTCTAAGATCTCTCGATGGAGTGTAAGAATGTCCATTGTTTCATTGGCCCCGCTCCAGACATCTTATAAATGTTTTTAACCTTTTCCCAATCATGTTGACTTTCATGATAGATTTTAGGGGTGACACAAATCCATTGATACAACACGTGACATGGGACAGAAGAGTGCCCATGCAACCCATCGACCCGGTTCCCCAGATGTACGACAGTATCATAAAGGGCATCTAATTTGTGTTGGATTTTTTCATCAATAGTTTCTTGAGTGTGTAAAGCTATGGAAATATTTTTTGTTACGTTATCCACAAAACCAGCTGTTTGTACTCTCTGTGTTTTTTTAAAATTTTAAGTTTTAAGCATACCCATTTTTTAAAGATCCTGATAGCTGACTATTTACTAGAGAGACCTTTCCCAGCAAACTTAAAGAGTTAAATCAATGCCAGTGCTCTCAGCTGGAGCATGAATGGAGTCGTAAACTTCTGGGCCAGTTGTTTGCTTGGAGCTCTCATCTGTTACTGGGCTGGGTTGGGATGAGAGTGAGGCCTCCTTGGGTCTATTTAGACTGTGTTTTAGCACTGAATGGTGTGGCCCATTGTTTTATGGCCACCTCAGATACCATCTGTTATATATACATCTTTTCATGAAATCTTTCTAATTCTTCACAGTTCCCTCTCCGACCTTCTCCAACATAACTCAAGCCTTTTGCAATATGCTTTATTCCTTGATTATTTGTCCCCTTTTACCTTTTTCATTCTGGAAATAATTCGGCCATCTTACTCGAGGACAAAATTTTTATCATACAAATTCTTTCAATATTGAAATGTTCTCTTTCTTTTTAACATTTTCCACCACAAACACATATTTATACCTATATCTTTCTTTCCATAATAAGGTCTGATTGTCCAGGCGATTTTCTTTGGCACAAGGGGGAAGATACTGGGGTTGTATGACGTTAAGAGTTGTTTTCTGGTTGAGGAGCCATCATACGAACCATCTGATTCCCTCCAGAAATAGTCCTCCCCAGTAGATTTCTGCTTCAATGAGTGTCACCATCTTCAGGCAGATCCATAGGCACAATATCCTCCTGGGCTTTCTGGGTATCCATAAACCACACCAAGCATTCTGGAAGCCAGCGAGCTCCATCACTGTCCTGCGAAAAAACACAAACATCTCCTCCACCCCATATCAACACAGGGTCGGGCCCATTCCACGATCTCATTAAGGGATCTTTCCTAAATGACTGTGGTATAATGAGACTGTGTTTTGGAATGCCCAAATCGTCCAGCTGCGCTAGATCCTTTTATGTCCACATTTTAAAAATTAAGTACAAATAGAGCATGTTTTAAATAATTATGTGGTGTCTGGGGATGAGAATGTTCAACTTTTTTAAGTGTGTAAAGGTTTTGAGATGGGTATCAACATCAGCCAGGGGATTATCTGTAATTGTGACAGCTCCAGTGCAATAGGGACGGATGTCTTTTCCTGACTGAGAGCTATTACACGTTGTCCGTTTCTAACTCCTCAGGGATTAACTCCTCATCATCCAATTCAGGGGGCGAGGGAAAGTCTCCTATCAATTTCTTCTGCAAGGGAGGAGCAGAGGGAGAAATTCCAACGGGGGGGGGGTGAGGGGGGGTTGGGAAGAGTCTTTATCCGCTGCAGGAAGAATCCTCTCCGGCTTGTGAGGAAAATCCAAAACATCTCTAATTAAAGTCCATAAACTAAAAGCATCCATGGGCACTTTTTCCAGACTACGGGCATTATAATAATCTTGGAGCCTTTGCCCCACCTTTTCCCAGGTATCTATGTGAACTGTACCTTCTTCAGGAAACCAGGGACAAACTTTTTCAATAAATTCTAAAAACTTTGAAAGCTGCTGCTGCCCTACCCGCAAGCCTCTTGCACTTAGCATTTCTTTAAGCATACGTACAAAAAGCTGGCAGCTATTACCCTGATCCGTAATTACTGCCGTAATGTACTCACCACAACACTTTCACTTTTAAGATGAACGCATTCTGCCAGTCAATACTGGTCAGCACCGAATGTATTTTTTTTTTTTTTTGCATTCTTTTTTTTAAAATTTATTTATTTTTATTTACATTTTTAATACATTCAGTTACATTATTTAGCTTACAATGTTATCATTTCAATATTTGAACATTTCTCCCCAGTCTAGTTGATCAAACTATAGCAACATTACCTCCCTGTCTCAACAATGCTGTCTTCGTATCCCTCCTCCAAATGTTCTTCCCTAGGCCCCTCTCCCCCACACACCCCACATCTGGCATTTACATCCATCACGTGTGTTTGTACATCCTTTAGCCCGTCAGTTTCAGTTATAGAGTGTGGACATTCGGTATATATTAAGTGGGGACATACAGTGTCTCTCCTTCAGAGCCTGACTTGCTTCACTCAGCAGTAAATCTTCCATATTCTTCCACATTCTGTCAAAAGCCAGGGTTTTGTTGTTCTTAATGGCTGAATAGTATTCCATAGAGTATATGTGCCACAGTTTTTCAATCCATTCATCCGTACGGGGGCATTTGGGTTGATTCCATGTCTTAGGAATTGTGAAAAGTGCTGTAATAAACATTGATGTACAAGCACTTTTCCAATGAGAAATTCTTCTGTCCTTTGGGTAGATGCCAAGAAATGGGATTGCTGGATCATATGGCAATTCTATTTGTAGATTTTTGAGGAATCTCCAACCGAATGTACTTTATTGCTAGTATTTATACACACTCCAGAGACTTCTGTGATATAAGGTTTTAAGTCCTTACTGAGTTTATCAGGTTGTTATAACAATACTTTGGAACATTCAGTTCAAAACAATCCCAAGACATTCTGCTCATAACAATCCAGCCACCCAAGGCCATGTCCGGATAAAGATCCTGGTCTTATTCTGGTGGTCACATCCTGCACATTCCTCACATCTCCTCTTTGGCTCCCCACATGTGCCCAAGATCCCAAGAGGAGAATGGAGGAGAAGGGATTGTGGCATGGCCAACCCCCCTAGGGGGTGATTTCTCGCTTTCTGTCTCTCTGTCTCTGTCTTTCTGGCAAACGCACACACCCTATAGCAAAAACCTCTCAAAAAAAAAGAAAAGAAAGAAAACGAAAAAATGAAATAAAATACAGTGGAATTTGAGGGTAGGGGAGAACTAGTTATTCAAAATACGTAGAAAAAAATCACAGACTAAATTAGTAATAGATTCAACTTTAACAATGAAAAACAGGCAAAGCAAACAATACTAGCCCCTAGAATTGTTATTTTCTTTTTTAAAAAGAATTATTTAATTTTATTTGTCAGTATTATTAGTTTTTTAATTTGCTACAGGGCATGTGTGCTGATCAGAGAAAGCAAGAATGTGAGAAAGCAAGCTGCCAGGTCTGGGACTTGAACCACAGTCAGCCATGTGGGAGTCCAGCACCTCAACTACTATGTCACCTGCCGGCCTCTAGAATTGTTATTTTCAGTCATTAATGGGTAAATAATCATATATGTCCACAAAGAATTAACTATATGTGAGATTACTGTGGTATTATTTATAATAGTGAAAGAATGTTAGCAACTTAAAAATCCTGCCATAAAGAATTAAATTATAGAGGACCAGCATGTGGCATGGTGCTTAAAGCACTGGACACTTTTACATGGCCAACCATGGTCCAAGTCCTGGACATGGTGGCTTGCAGTTTGCTTTCTCACTTTCATCTCTCTCTCTGTGTGTCTCTCTCTGGTCAAATTAAATGAACAAATAAATAAAATTAAATAATTCTTTTTAAAAAAGAAGTAAATTATAATATATTCTTTTAAAAATATTTATTCATTTAATTTTAGTTGTTGTTATTATTAATTTTTTTTAAGTTTGATCACAGAGGAACAGAGAGAGGGAAAATGAGAAAGAAGCCATTAGGTCTGGGACTTGAACCAGTCGGCTATGTGGGAGTCCAGTGCCTCAGTCACCATGCCACCTGCAGGCCCCTATAATACATCCTTGAAATGAAGTACTGTTTGCTTTGAAATGGTTATATAGAATAGTTAATAATCTGGATATGATATTATGGGTGGTTTTTATTTCCTTCTACGTATCTGATTTTCACATTTCCTATAGTGAAAACACCTTAATAAAGAAAAAGACAATATGAGGTATTTTTCAAATTAAGAAAATGGACCAGATTGCATTTCTATGGGTACTGACTAAAATAAAAGTTCTCGTAAATGCCTGAAGACATGTATCCCTCTGTGTCACTCATACTCCTCAGCATTTAGTTCCATCAACTCGTCAATCAGATGTTAATGGAAGTGAAATAGTTTTCAAACCTGTTTGTAACTTCAGAACTGTAAGTTACTCTCTATGTTAAAAGGAGGCTGGCAGTTTCTCTGGTTTTGAACCTACCAGCTGATAGACTGCCTCTGGGGGTCCCCAAGAATGGTTTGGTATAACTCGTCACATTTTGGCTGCTTTTGAATTAATGAGTTACTGTCTTACACCCAGGGCTTTTCATTCAGGATGCTGCTGCTGCTGCAGAAAACAGGAGACAGTGGGATGCCAGAGTGCCTCAGACTCTGCTGCAAATCATGGCCGCAGCCGACGTCTCCTCCACCTGCTCCCCGGTGCCTGATGGTGGGTCTGCGATCCGTTAGCACCAGCTACCAGTGAGGGAAGACCGGGGCCCCAGTACAGCTGTGTTGCTAATACTCCTGATGTGGTAGTTCCCACTTCTCAATACAATCTCTAGAAATTTTGTATCAAACATGTTTAGAAAATTCAGAGACTTGTCTGCTAATTATCCTAGCCAGTTGATCACCCTAGCCATGCAAATGTAGAGGAGGAAAATTCTAGGATGCCACCTTTCTTCAGTGAGGGAGAATGGACAAGGACAGTTGACCTGATTTACTTCCAGTGCCGGTCCAATAACTCCCTAGCAATTTTATAGGGTCCTTTTTCTCATGAATAAAATTGGAATAAAAAGACTAGCTATCTCATGTCAACCAGGTGACATGGAGGTTAAATGGCTAGATCCCACATAGCTGACTGGACAGTTCAAAGCCCAGAGCCGGCGGCTTAAAAAACACACCAGGCATGTGTATGTGCGTTGAGTGCTCAAAATCCTGACAGAATGGAAGAGAAGGTATTGAGGTGTGGTCATCCCTCCCTAGGGGGTGCTTTCCCTCTCTTTTCTCTCTCTCTCTGGTGAATGCACGCAGCCTATAACAAATTGAAAAAAAAAAAAAAAAAAAAAAAAAAAAAAGACTATCCCTGAAAGATATAGAGTTAATAATGCAAAGATACATATACCATTGTTTTGTAAACCAATGTGCTATTTGAATGTAAGGAGAGGTTAAGAGAGAATATTTTCAACCCAAATTTCTTCATTTATATTTGAAGCTCTGACAGCCTTTAGTCAGAAGAGATTCATAGTTGAGCCAGTTCCATAGCCTAGTGGTTAAGGGAGCTGGATCCCACATGGCAGACAGTGGTTCAAATCCCAGCCCCAGCAGCTTGAAAAACGTACCGGGAACGTGTGCATATGTGCCCAAATCCCAACAGGATGGAGGAACGGAGGAGAAGGGATTGTGGTATGACCATGCCCCACTGAGGGGTGCTTTCTCTGTCTGTCTCTGGCAATTGTACATGTCCTTTGGTATTAAAAAAGAAAAAAGGAAGAGGTTCTTAGCAACTTTCAGTCTATGGGTGATACCTTCACAGGTGGCAAAGATTTTTATTACTTACTTCCAATGTTCCTCTTAATAACATAAGACTGAGAGAGAGCTAAAATTTATACCTGTGTTGTAAGTTGAAATAAGTAAGTATGCTACTGAAGTTAGCAATGATAAGGGTGTGAATTGACTTATAATCCAATAAGACAATTGAGGGGAAACCCAACTTCCCATATGAAAATAGAACACCAAAACAACAACAACAACAACAACAACAAAAACAGTTTACAAAGTAAAAAAACGACTCTTCGATACAACAGCTATGTGACAATAAGTCACTAAAATTTCTATATCTTGTTTTCTGAATTAATAAATTGAGGATTACATTAGGTTACCCCCTGTGATTTTATCAAAACTCAAATGATGAAGCTTTTTGTTTGTTTGTTAGGTTTTTGTCATAGGGCGCATGCACTCACCAGAGAGAGACAGAGAGAAGGAAAGTGAGAAATCACCCCCTAAGGGGGATGGCCATGCCATAATCCCCTCTCCTCTAGTCTCCTCTCAGAATTTTGGGAACACATACACATGTACCCAGCGTGATTTTCAAGCTGTCGGTCCCAGTACTTGAACTGCAGTTGGCCATATGGGAGTCAAGTGCCTTAGCCACCATGCCACCTGCTGGTCCCTGCATTACTGTTCTGACAACAGTTTCCTCTGTGTTATCAGATGGCCGAGTTATCGTGATTGGAAGTGTGAGAGAAAATAGGAAACAGTGGCAACACGAAGCACCGGGAGCTTTAATGAGTGTCTTGGCAGCAGCACATCTAACAAGCAGCTCATTTTCTGCCAGCGAAGGAGAATTTGGTATGTAGTTTATTTTTAACAACATAATCAATCCTCAGGGGAATTTTGTCAGAGATTTGTGAATGTAGAAAGCGGATAAAAATATCTTCAGCCTGGAGAGAAATGAGAAAGTGCCTAACCTTTTCAGAAGCTGATCTGCTTTAACCAAGTCTGTTCCAAATTAACAAAAGACATGAATTTCTAAGGAGAGTAGTGTAATTTTCTTGATGCAATCAGCTGACAGCTGGTGACAAGTTAAGTAAGACTAATGGTTTTGAAGATGATGATCTAGTTATTCCTGAGCGCTACCTGAGGAGGCCTTTATTTCTGACAGCTATTCAGTGGACTCAAGTTACTATACAATGGACAATAAAAATACATCTTAATATAGTTTGGGCTTTTTTCCCCCTTTGTCTCCAATTTCATCAAGATTCAGCTTTTGTTTATCTTAAAGAAAGCCAGTCATGATTTTCTAAAATTTGAGGGACTTCATAGCACAGTGGGATGTGATCAGGTATCGGGCATGCAGGTGTGATGTGCTATGAGAACAGCTACTGCGGGCATTCAAACAGTGAACACCTGGCAGGTGCGAGGTGTGCCACTCGTGTTGCAGAGATATCAGGTTGAGATGACAAGGAGATAAACTAATAAACTAGACAGTCATAAAGGCTAATAAATGCTTACAAAATTAAATACCACTATGAAAACATATCCAACATTAAGAATGATGCAAGAGGGGCCAGCAGGTGGTGTGGTAAAGGTGTTGTACTCCCACATGGCTGACCACGGTTTGAGTACCAGATGTTAGTGGCTTGCTTTCTCTCTTTCCGTCTCTCTCTCTCTCTCTCTCTCTCTCTCTCTCTCTCTGTATGAGTGTCTGTGTGTCTGTTTGTCTCTCTCTAGTGGGCGCATGTGCCCTGTAGCAAATTAAAAAATAATAATGATAAATAAAAAAGTTAAATAAATAATTCTTTTTAAAAAATGATGCAAGAGAGGTGCCAGACTTATTTCAGGAGAGTGGGTCTGCCAATTTGTAAAAACCAAGAGGAGAGAATTCTTTGTGAAATTTGAGCTTTCTGGTTGAGTCTTAAAGAATGTATAGGGGTCTGTCAAGTGGCATGGTGAATGTGCTGGATTCCCACATGTCCAACTGTAGTTTGAGTCCTGGGCCTGCTAGCTTGCTTTCTTACTTTCCCTCTCTCTCTCTCTCTCTCTCTGGTCAAATAATAATAAAAAAAGATGATGAAGACAAATAAAGTTAAGTAAAATAATTCTTAAAAAAAAGAATGTATAGGTTTTTAAAAAAGAATTATTTAATTTATTATT
Source organism: Tupaia tana (assembly GCA_026018925.1). NCBI lineage: Eukaryota > Metazoa > Chordata > Mammalia > Scandentia > Tupaiidae > Tupaia > Tupaia tana. The sequence continues at coordinate 40,461,258 of JAKSZU010000005.1, forward strand.
ATTAGTATTAGTAGTAGTATTTTCCCATTTGACCAGAGAGAGCAAGAAAGGGAAAGTAAGAAAGCAAGCCACCAGGTCCAGGACTTGAACTGCAGTTGGCCATGTGGGAGTCCAGCACCCCAACCACCACATCACCTGTTGGCTTCTAGGTTTTGTTGATACAAGAACATTTTAAGTAGAAAAGATTGTGTAAAGGATGGACTTGCATGTATATAGGCTGGTTGTGGAGACTGAGAAAGCTGTTTTGACTAAAATCTAGGAGCATAGAATGGGCTAGAGTCCCTGAGTATGTGAAATCTTTTGGTATTGTTGTTGATCTCAATTGACACACTTAGTTTAAAATATACCAGGGGAGAGAGAGATTGAGACAGGCTGTCTTGGAGCCTCTTTCCAGTACATTATTATTATTTTTTAAAGAGTTACTTTATTAATTTTATTTATTTACTTTAATTTGACCAGAGAAGGACAGAGAGAGAGAGAAAGCTGCCAGTTCTCGAATAGCGGTTGGCCATGTGGGAGTCCAGCACCCTTAACCACCACGCCACCTGCTGGCTGGCCCCTCCAGTACATTCTAACCATAGCAGTGTAATTGTTGGTCCCTTCTAACTCAGAGTATGGTGGGAGTGGGGCTTGGTGAAGTAAATTTTTCTACCTGGTGTGGCCTATAAAACAAGGGTTGGGGCTCCAGACCAGGTAGAAGGGATCACACCCATCTTTCACAAGTGGATGTGACAAACTTGGTGGCTAGAATGTGTCTTCTAGTGATTCTTGGAAAAGAGATCATTTAGGGCTAACCCTCATGTTTAGTGGGTAAGAGATCTCACGTGACTAATTGCAATTCAAATCCCAGCCCTGGCAGCTTGAACTCTAAGCACCTGAAAGATCGGATGGCCCCTCCTAGCAAATATTCCTTCCTTATTTTAAAATGTACACTCTCCCCTCCCTAAGATTTTACTTGGATATACTTGTATTGTTATATTTTCTCCCTGTTTTTTTCCCTATCCTACCAGACACAGCTTTGCAAGGGTCTGGATTAAAGTAAATTTTGAATAGGTGGTTTTTGAGTGAATAAATCAGTGAAAGAGCCTATAATTTAATATGCTATTTAATTCAAAAAGATCCTAATATGTTTTCTGTAAGTTTTGAAATTTGTCTTCCATCTCCCCGACTTTTGCCTCTTAGCTGCTTTGGATAGTTTCACATTCACTTAGTCTCAAATGAATTCACATTCATTTAGTCACTCAAATTTATTCACACTCAAATATTTGTCAAATTAATGAAATACTGACATTCTGTTATTATAGTTATCATTTAAATTCAGGTTCTATTAAGATGCTGTAATGAGGCCAGCAGGTGGCATGGTGGTTAAGGTGTTGGATTCCTACATGATCCGATACAGTTTGAGTCCCAGACCCAGTGGCTTGAAAATCATGCTGGGTGTAAGTGCATGCATGCCCAAAATACCCAGAGGGAAAAGGATTCTCACAGGCAAGCATGTTCACCCTATGGCAAACACCTAAAAAAGAAAATAAATAAATAAGATGCAACAATATGGAGAGACCCTGAATCATGAATAACTCAGGGCTGATAGCTGCCTGAGGTTTCTGCTCTCTGGCAAACTTACTGCCCCTCCCTGGAGCTACAGGGTAACCTGAAACCTTAAATAGGTTAGACTTCCTGTTTCTCTGCTACCTCCATTTTAGGGCAGGTTCTGAGCTTCTTCCCCATTCCTAACATCCTGAGACCTATCTCCCCACTTCCCCCATAAAAGACCGTGTCCAACCCCCAGCTGGGGCCAGAGATTCAGAGTGTTAGCTCCTCCATGCCCACCGACATGATAAAGAGTTCTCCTGTCTCTCTTGAGTGTCGTTTCCAATCCTTGGGGTCTGTTTTTCTGCAACAGCAATAGTGCCTTTATTGTGAATTTTGAGGTATTGCTCTGAAAATTCTGGATCTGAATTAAACTACTACCTGTGTGCCACTGATCAATAACATTGTTTTAAGTACTTGAGAGAAGAATATATGAACATGTTCCCCCATTATTTCCCTAGGTCTGGTTACCCTGCTCATATCCCCACATGACTCTGTAATTCTCTAATCAAAATCTTATGCTTCGGGCCAGGTCATGGTGTGGTGGTTAAGGCAGCTAGATCCCACATGGCTAACTGCAATTGAGTCCTACACCTGGATGCTTAAGAAACATGCAGGTATAGGGACCAGCAGATTGCGTAATGGTTACATCGCTGAATTCTCGTGTAGTCAACTAAGGTTCAAGTCCTGGACCCTGAGGCTTAAAACTCACACAGGTGCTGTGAGAAATTCATGACATAAAGGTAAGGTGTTGTGAAGGATTGAGGAAAAAGTTAAAAGAGGGGGCTAAAGCTCTCTTGGAGCAGAAGCAAAACTGCACTAGAGCAGAGTCAGTTTATTCCAAATTAAATTAGATAAGCAGTGTGTGAGTTTAGCTGTAAAGAATAATGTACAAAATACATGACATTCTATGTAGGTTATGTTCCTGGTACAAGGTATAGCTATCATTAACTTAGTGTTTAGACAACATCTTGGCTTGAGGAATGTCACCCAACATCTTGAGACACAGCCCACGCCTGGAGCTCCATCTGGTTGACCATGCAGTCCCTGTGGCATTCTGTCTGGGAATGGGGTTGCTTTCAACTCCCTCCTGCATTCTTCCCTTCTGGCTATCTCTCAGGCCTGGGCTGGTTTCTGTCTCCGGCATTTCCCCCTTTTTGTTTATGTTGGAGCTTATGTAGCATTACTGTGTAGAGGGCATCTCATCGGGCTGCATGAGTTGTGGCTCGTCATCCACATTGCCAAACTATACATAAAAGAAGGGAAGAACAAAGTACCAGGATTAATAAAATTAAAGAAGAGGACCCAAAAATTCTGGACCGTCTTAAAGGATTTAACTGACTCAATCCATCGGCAAAACTTAAGAATTTGAGATTCAGAAAGTTGTAAATAGTCTTTAAAGGTATTATAAATTTCACTTTGTAATGCTTGAATATCTAAGGTTAAATTACTCTGGCCTAATAGGTATTTTCAGATATTAATCCAAGGAAAACAAGTACAATTATAATGCAAAGGAATTATACAAAAAGAAGAAACATTTCAGTCACATTTTAAAGCTAATTGTTTTTGTAAGCTTAACAAGTTGGTCTCCTAATAAAACTACTGCTTGTTGAAGATCTGCAACTTAAGAGGCGAGAGGGCTATCAATCAATTGCTGAGTGGTCCACAACTGATTGGAGTTCTCATGCCATTTCTGAACAGATTCGGCGGTCTGGGTTGTTTGATGCAGTGCAACGCCAGCTGTAGCAACTGCAGCAACTGTAGCAGCGATACCAATAAGTCTCAGAATAGTAGCAATTAAAAGTCCAATAAATTGTTTAGTCCATTTAAATATTTGATTTAAAGCACCATTTATGACGTATATCTCAGGGGAATGTTGCCATGGGCAATGTATCTGCACTGGAAACCAAATTCTGGTTTGAGCATTTACAATATAAATGCTTTCACATGATTGGTTAAATGGCATTGAAGAATTAAGACATGTATAAGAGTGCAATTAGAACAAGATACTAGAGATTCAAATTCCTTCCAAATAATGGGACCTTTTAAAAGAAGATACAGTAATCTAACACGAGCTTGAACGAAGCAAGTATCATTAAGCGTACATTTAAGATCAGAATGATTACCTGTGGCATTTTTATGATATGTGCCTGTCCAAACATAAAGAGGGTGGAGGGCTGTGATAAGTTTCCAAATTTGGTCGTGAACTGGTCCAAAAGGTAAATGAGGGCTTGGAGGAGACATTCTTCCACCATGTCAAACAGTGGTGTCATTAGCTGAGGTACGGACAGATTGCGAGGAAACACTCCATCTCAGATCTTGTAGTGAAGTTTTGAGATGAGCAGAACCCATAGGGCTCTGGTCTATGACACTCTCTAGGAAGTAGTAGCTAATAGTCATCCTGATTCACCCCGGCAGGTTTCTCAAATTACCCAGTTTTGTAATTTAGAAACTGTCATGAACATATGTTTTATAAACAGGCAAAAACAATTTAACAAACTATCCCAGTGTAGAATAGAACAATCTTATTAATAGCTTTAACCTAGTATCTTCCATTTTTGTAAAATTTAAAGGCTGACAGTAGAAATAATTAAACTTCGGGGCTAGTAGTTAGTGTAATGGTTATGTTGCTGAACTCCCATGTAGTTGACCACAGTTCAAGTCCTGGACCCAGTGGCTTAGTCATGCCGGGCACGTGTGCATGCATGCCGTAGATCCCGAGAGGAGAATGGAGGAGAAGGGATTGCAGTGTGGCCATCCCCCCTGGGGGGTGATTTCTTGCTTTCTGTCTCTCTGTTTCTCTCTGTATTTCTGGCAAGTGTACGCACCCTATAGTAAAGAAATCTCTCCAAAAAAAGAGAAATATATAAACTTCATGATAATCAAAGCACATTAACTTATTCAAGGATGACGTAGACATTTTATGAACCCTTATTATTTTAATTAGGCACAACTTTAAAATCTCAGATTATCTGAAAACTTTACTTGTAAATACCCCATTTATAATTATTTATATTTCCTTTAACCATTATGTACTGATTACCTGCAAAAAAACCCCCAAAATGTCTAGTCATTAATTCATTTTTCCTATTAGTTAGGTATTCATCATATAATATACACCACATCACATGTAAATACCAGATACTTTATTAAATCAACCCCATTAAGGCAAATATGATGTTGCCTGACCAATAGGATCTTGGACAAAATATGTGTTGGAAACTGTGAAGATCTTCACTTATTAAACCTTTCAAATGATTTATTTTTATTATTATTTTAAAAATTTATTTGAAGCCAGCTATTTGACAAAGATTTAGTCACATAAACTTGAAAAGCTTTTAGATTTATTTGTATGAGCACTCTTATTTATTAGCCAAATTGAATGGAATTCCTTAAGGCCTTTTATTACATAGACACATGACATACTACACATAACGTATCTTTACACACACACTCATACCAACAAAAAGTCTCCTAATCTTTTGGAAAGTTCTTTATCTCTCTCTTTCTTTCTCTCTTTTTTTAAAAAAAGAAGTTTTAGAGCTTAACCCTTAGATGTTTACTTCTTACCTCAGGCTTTGTTAAAAGACAGTTTTTATTTATTTATTTATTTAGCTACGAGGCATGTGTGTTCACCAGAAAGACAGAGATAAAGTGAGAAATCATCCCCCGAGGGGAGGGGGCAGCCACAGCCATAAGGTATGGGACTTGAACTGCGGTCGACTATGTAGGAGTCCAGTGACACAGCCATTACACCAACTGCTGGTCCCAAGAAGATAGTTTTTAAATGACCTTGAATATTCTTGGCAAACAGAAAGTATTTGCTGAACTGAGAACTCCTGACATTTTAACCCCATAATTGCAGGTCTTGAGTTGTTCTTGTTTAGTATCTCCTCAAAGGCCAAAGGAACAGGTTCAAATCTAGCCATATATTTATCGGGGCTGTCAGAAAAACAGTTACACAAATCAGTTTTAATCCGTTTAAGCTCAGTAAGAGAAAAAGGGCTTGTATCATAGGAGAATAAGGGACAGTAACAGTCTCAGCAGAAGTATCATTAAAAGAATTATTAGAAGAAAATTGAGGAGCGGTAGACTTTACAGAAATTTGCATATGTATAATTTTTTAATCATTTTCATATCACGGAGCTTCACCTTGTACGGAGTATAAAGCTGAGCAAGCAGCTGAATTTGAAGGAGAAAGCTCATTAGAAGACCTCCATTCTCTAGGTGGGGGAGAGAATTCCTTTTCTGTAGGTGGTGGGCTCTCTAAACCTGAAACATCATTCTCTGGAGAATCTAGCTGTTCTCCCTCTCTGTTTGATTTCAGCTTATTAGTTACTGTTTCTTCCCCAGATTCTGATTTAAGCAGCTCTAAAGCTAAAGAGATAAGATTACATAGGGACCACACAGATAAAGGAATAGTTTTGCCTTGCTGACGGGATCACCTTAATGCTCGAATAACTAGTTTGCACTGTCTATGAGAGCATTTTTTTCAGAGGGAGTAAACCAATAGCAATGTTTACAGATCAAATAAAAAAGTTCTTCAAAAGTAGTCTTTTTTACCTGAACCCCAGAGTTCTTGAGTGGAGTCCATAAGATTTGCATATAAGACTAATTCTTAGAAGAAGATTTCCGGGACCAGCAGTTAGTGTAATGGCTATGTCGCTGAACTCCCATGTAGTTAACTGCAATTCAAGTCCCGGACCTGGTGGCTTAAACTCATGCCGGGCGTGTGTGCATGAGTGCCCAAGATCCCTAGAGGAGAGTGAGGGATTTCAGCGTGGCCATCCCCCCTAGGGGGGGTGATTTCTCGCTTTCTCTCTGTCTCACTCTGTCTTTCTGGAGAGCGCATGTGCCCTATAGCAAAAACCTCTCCAAAAAAAAAAAAGGTTTCCTAAACGTACCTGCACTGAATCCTGAAAGTTGAGTTATTCCACTCACAAATCTCAAGTGTCTCCAATACTTGAAGAATTTCCTTTTACTTCTCAGAGTCCTTCTACCTTCAAGTCCATTTGGGTGCCAGATGTGAGAAATTCAGGGCTTGAAGGTAAGGTGTTGCAAAGGATTGAGAAAAGAGACGAGGAAAAGGTTAAAGCAGGGGGTAAAGCTCTCTTGGAGCAGAAGCAAAACTGCACCAGAGTAGAGCCTGTTTATTCCAAATTAAATCAGATAAGCAGTGGGTGAGTTTAGCTGTAAAGAATAATGCACAATATACATGACATTCTTTGTAGGTTATATTCCTGGTACGAGGTATAGCTATCATTAACTTAGTGTTTAGACAACATCTTGGCTTGCAGAATGTCAATGTCCAACATCTTGAGACACAGCCCATGCCTGGAGCTCCATTCAGTTGACCATGCAGTCCCTGCAGCATTCCATCTGGGAATGGGGTTGCTTTCAACTCCCTCCTGCATTCTTCCCTTCTGGCTATCTCTCAGGCCTGGGCTGGTTTCTATCTCCAACAGGGCACGTGTGCGTACATGGCCAAAATCCTAAGAGTAGAGTGGAAGAGAAGGGATTGAGGTGTGGCCATCTTCCCTGGGAGGTGATTTCTTGCTTTCTGTCTCTCTGGCAAGTGCACTGCTGTATAGCAAAAACTTCTCTTAAAAGAAAAAAAAGAAACATGCTAGGTGTGTTTGTGTGTGTGCCTAATATCCTGAGAGGAGAATGGAAGAGAAGTAATTTCGGTATGAGGCCCCATGGCTGCCTCTTTTTCAATTTCCCTTTCTTGCTCCCTTGTGTCTCTCCAGTGAGTACACCTGCCCTCTGGAAAAAATTGTGTGTGTATACATACATACATACATATACATATATATATATATATATATATATATATATATATATATATATATACACACACACACATATACACACAAATATATATAAAATGTTTCACTTTAACTTATTGTTTTATATATTTTTTTCTCACTAGACTATAAGCTTATGAGAACTTTGTCTCAATCAGTTCTCTAATTAGCCAGTCTATCCCTGACACTAGGTATAGTGCCTATACTGTATGATGAAGGATGTATGAGTAATGCTTAAATGTGGCCATAATATCTGTGGATGAACATATAGCAACAGCACATTTTTAGTATCACTTACCTAATAAATTTTGCACAGCTATCAAATTTTATAGGGAAATTACAATGTTAAAAATAATTCTTACAGCTGTAGAGTCTTCATAAAGACTTTTCACATGTGTAAATGTTAATAATTTGATTACAGATATAATAGACACAACTTATAAAGGCAGGCAGTACTGTCCACGAATTGAAATGCTTCCTGGCAGGCCGAGGCCTCATGAAAGGCCTGGGTCCAGTTCTCAGGCCACTCTAAAATCCAGGCATGGGGCTTATGCCTTTAGTTCCAGCTACTCAAAAGAATGAGGCAGGGGGATCTGGAGCTAGCGACCAGTGAGAATAACATAGTGAGACCCTGTCTTAAAAAGCCGGGCATGGTGGTACATCCCTGTGGTCCTAGCTACTTGGTAGGCTGAGGGAGGAGGACCAGGACATAGCAAGACCCTGTCATGAAAGAAAGGTAGACTTTCAAGGACCAGTTATTTGTTTTATGTATACATATCAAGGTTTTTGCCATAGGGTGCGCACAATTGCTGGAGAGAAACAGAGAGAGAGTGAGAGGGAAAGTGAGAAATCACCTCCTGAGGAAAATGGCCACACCGAAGTACCTTTTCCTCCATTTTCCTCTCGGGATTTTGGGCATGCATGCACATGCACTCGGCATGATTTTCTAGCTACCAGGTCTGGGACTTGAACTGGTTAGCCATGTGGGAGTCCAGCACTTTAACCACCACATCATCTACTGCCCTTATTTGTCATATATTAAAGCATGTTGCATATATACTGACATGGGAGTGCTGGGTGATCAGACCCAACACCCATGCTGATTCTTGATTGAAGCTCATGAAGAATTAGAGACTCAGATACAGAGAGTAGATAGTAAAATGGAGTTTATTAAGAAAGGGAGAGGGGACCAGCAGCTGGTGTTATGGTTATATTGCTGGATTCACACATGGTCAACCACGATTCAAGTCCTGGACCTGGTGACTTAAAAATCACGTGAGGGGTGGGAGGGAGAACCAGCAGGTGGCATGGTGGTTAAGGTGCTGGACACTCCCACATGGACAACCACAGTTTGAGTCCCAGACCTGGTGGCTTGCTTTCTTGCTTTCCGTTTCTCTTTCTCTGTGTGTCTCTGATCAAATTAAAATAAATAAATGAATAAATAAAAATTAAAAATTAAAAAAAAAAAGCTATACACATGTGTGTATGTGCCCAAGATCCTGAGAGGAGAATGGAGGAGAAGGGATTGTGGTGTGACCATCCACCCAGGGGGTGATTTCTTATTTTCTTTCTCTCTGGGAAGCACATGTGCCCTATAGAAAAAAATCTCTCTAAAAGAAAAAAAGAAAGGGAGAGAAGAACAGAGCTTCCAGTGCAGTGGGAGGGGGCTGAATGGGGATAAGGGGTTTTTATCTAGCAGTCCGAGCAATTGGCTGGCTTTCTAGGTAAGGAAGTGGGCTTTAGAAAATAGTTACATGGTAGTTAATCTGTGTGATTTATTGCTCTATTTTTTGTTTGGCCAACAAACCATAGCATTCTGTACTTGTTAGGATATAGGTGCTAAATAGAAACAGTTGCCCTTAGTTACAATCAGCTTGAGTCCCAATGCAGCCAGCTTTTGGCTGTGAAAAAAAATTTTCTCAATAGATTAATGACACCTATTATTATTTTGACCAGATAATTTACTGCTTTAAAAAATAATTATTTAATTTTATTTATTTATTCATTTATTTTAATTTGACTAGACACACACACACACACACACACAGAGAGAGAGAGAGAGAGAGAGAGAGAGAGAGAGAAAATGAGAAGGCAAGTCTCCAGGTCCGGGACTTAAATCATGGTTGGCCATGTGGGAGTGTCCAGCGCCTTAACCACCAGGCCACCTGCTAGTCCCCTTGGCTGTGAAAATTTAGTCACTATGACTCTATCTTGGGCCTTTACCCTATCTGCTCAATGTCTTTATCTCCTGCCTTATTAGCAAGAAGTCATAATTTCTTTAGAGACATAAAAGGGGTGTATATTGTACATTAACAAGACCATAGAGAAAAAATAGACTTCATTTAAAAAGAAAAACACAGTGACTTCCTTAAGTGGGGTCTAACTCCACTTACATCAAATAGACTTTAGCTTAAACTTCCAACTTCTTAAAAATAAATTGCTTAGGGGCTAGCAGGTGGCATGGTGGTTGAGGACGCAGGACTCCCATATGGCCGACTGTGGTTCGAGTCCCGGGCCTGTTGGCTTGCTTTCTCACTTTCCCTCTCTCTCTCTCTCTCTGTCCCTCTGTGGTTAAAATCATACATACATACATACATACATACACACATACATATATACAGTTAAATAAAATAATTCTTAAAAATTAAATTGCTTAAAAATATATTGCTTCAATGCTCATAGTTCAAATTCTATTTTAAAATGAGGCCTTATCAAATATATGTTAATTGGTCCTAATTTAAAAAGGAAGATTTTATAGTCTTTTAAAATGAATCTTACTAGTAAAAGCTACACTCTACATAAAGACAAATGTATATTTTATGTATGTAGAATTAATTCATGTCAGTAACTCTGTGTATAGTTTAACCACACCAAGGGAATCCCTGGTGGGAAAGTAATCCCTGTTTTCTTGTATGAGGTTTCGGGCTGCATAATTGCCTTGGTAGCAATACAGCTGTATACCCTGATAACAGCTGATTTACATTTCTATAGTCAGCCATTCATTCTTTCCTCTATATTTTTTTTTTTTTTGAGAGGTTTTTCGCTATAGGGTGCGTGCGCTCGCCAGACAGACAGAGAGAGACAGAGAGACAGAAAGCGAGAAATCACCCCCCCGAGGGGATGGTCACGCCGCAATCCCTTCTCCTCCATTCTCCTCTCGGGATCTTGGGCACGCACGCACATGCGCCCAGCGTGAGTTGTAAGCCACCGGGTCCGAGACGCGAACCGCGGTCGACTACGTGGGAGTCCAGCGACATAGCCATTACGCTAACTGCTGGTTCCCTTTCCTCTATATTTTTAAACGAAAATAAGAACCTCCTAAAATTGGGGCCGGAAGGTGGCGTGGTGGTTGGGAGTGATGGATTCCCACTATGGTTGACCAAGTTTCGAGTCCCAGATCTGGTGCCTTGCTTTTTCACTTGCCCTCTCTCTTGCTTTCACTCTGTCCCTCTCTTGTCAAATTAAAATACATAAATAAAGTTAAATAAGAGAATTCTTGAAAAAAAGAACCTCTTAAAATTGTCTTTCTAAAATAGGAAAACAAAAACGATCAGATTCCTACACTCACAAGTGGAATACTCAGGCTGCTTCTAATTAGGCAGGATACCTCATAGATAAGCTGAATCAATCCACTAAATAGCTCATTTATTTTATAATACATTTTAGGAAATAGGAGCTACGATTTAGGATGAAACATATTGATTGATTTAAAAAGGGTAAACATTGGGAACCAGCAGGTGGCATGGTGGTTGAGATGCTGGACATTCCCAGGTGGCCAACCACGGTTTGAATCCCCGACCTGGCTTTCTTGCTTTCCTTCTCTCTCTCTCTCTCTGGTCAAATTAAAATATGTGAATGAATAAATAAAATTAAATAAATAATTCTTTTAAAAATAGGGTAAACATTTAATTATAGTATGGTAAAGTTTCTACTTGAAGATACACATGGAACAGTTTACAAAAAAAAAAGGTCACATTTTGCTTTTAGTTTCTTCCTTTTTTTTTTTTTTTAAGTTTATTTATCCTTTTCTTCCCAGAGAGAGAGAAAAATAGAGAAAGACTCCCAACAGGATCTTTATGCTGTATTCTACACCCAGCCTCATCCTTCCTGGATCACCGGCACACCTATATTTGCCCAGCCTGCAGAGGGACACCCCAGAACACAAACTGGGGATCTTCCTATGTGGGTCTAATGGATTACTGTTACGTTACCATCTGGCCCCATGCTGCAATCCCTTGTCCTCCATTCTCCTTTCTGGATTCTGGTCACACAGGCACACATGCCCTCCTTGAGTTTCAAACCACCAGGTCCAGGATTCGAACTGCGGTTGACACTGTGTGTGAATCCAGCACCTTAAGTACCATACTACCTGCTGGCCCTGAAAATTTCCTATTTCTAATCCCAAAACAATTAGATAAGAGAATGAAATAAAAGCCATCCAAATTGGAAAGGAACAAGTGAAATTATCCCTATTTGCAGACGACATGATCACCTACATAGAAAAAAGCCTAGATAATTCACCGGGAGACGGTCCTTATGGCACCGACCTGGCACTGCTGCTGCCCTGGCAGTCTTGAGTCAGGAAAGCCGGCTACCATGGACAGCTTTTTCTTCGGCTGTGAGATCTCAAGGAACACCCCACTCCTTCACCTTCAAGGTAGAGGAAGAGGATGATGGGGAGCACGTGCTGGCGTTGACCGTGGTCTGCCTCAGGGAGGGGGCCGAGGACGAGTGCAATGTGGTGGAAGTCGTGGCCCAGAACCATGACCAGCAGGAGATTGCAGTTCCTGTGGCCAGCTTCAGGTTGTCGCTCAATCTGATTGACTTCTAGCTCCAACCACCTGTAACCTTCTGCCTGAAGTCAGGCTCTGGCCCTGTGCAGATCACTGGGCGGTACCAGATTGTCGCTATAAGCAATGATGTTCCCAAGGAAGAGGAGAGCAAGGAGGTGGGGAATGAAGAGGAGGCTGAGTTGTGCTCCATTCTTCCTACCAAAAAGCAGACGGGCAGACCCTAGCAGTGCTTGGTCTGCTCCTGCCTCTGCGTGCGCCATACATCACATTCCTGGATAAGTTTCAAGGATGTTAAATGTTTCTTTCTTGAAGAAGAGAGGTTGGGAGACCAGTAGTTGGCATAATGGCTGTTGCTGGACTCCCATGTAGTCGACTGCAGTTCGAGTCCCAGACCTGGTGACTTAAACTCATGCCTGGCACGTGTGCACGAGTGCCCAAGATCTCGAGAGGGGAATGGAGGAGAAGGGATTGCCACATGGGCATCCCCCTTGGAGGGTGATTTCTTGCTTTCTATCTCTCTCTCTGTCTTTCTGATGAGCACACGTACCCTATCACAAAAACCTCTAAAAAAAAAGAAGGGAGAGGTTGAGGTTGTATGGGAGGGACTTTGGCAGGTGCTAGGAGGAGGAGGCCTATAATATGCCTGGGACCTTCCTTGTCTCTGGTGGTGGGTGGAACTCTCAGCTTCTGTCCTGTACCCCACCTGCCTGTGAGGCTTGGGGGTAAGTGTCTGGGGCTCAGAACTACGCATTTTTAAACTGTTTTTTTTTTTTATTTTTTTTTACATTTTTAGATAAAAGTTAAAATTAAATGGCGTGGGGTTTTCTGAAAAAAAGTTTTTTTTGCCAGGAAACCCTTAGATATGATAAATGAATTCAGTAAAGTTACAGGACACAAAATCAACTTACAAAAATCTTAGCTTTCTGTACACTAACAATGAACAGTCTGAACAGAAATTAAGAAAGTAATCTGGGCCAGCTGGTGGAGGTTAGGCAACTGGATCTCACGTGGCCAACTGCATGGTTCAGGTCCTGGGTCACCTTGAAAATCATACTGGGTGTGTATATTGCATGCCCAAAAATCCTGGAAGGAGAGTAGAAGAGAAGGGACTGTGGCATGGCTATCCCCCGGGGACTGATTTCTCACTCCCCCTGCCAGCCCATGTACCTTATGGCAAAAATCTAAAAAACAGTATTTTCTAAGGCAATGAAATTCCTATCAAAATACCAGCAACGTTCTTCACAGAAATAGAAAAAACAATCACAGAATTTATTTAGAATCATAAATGATCCCATATCTGGCCCCAGCAGGTGGTGTAGTAGTTGTGGCACTGGACTCACACATGGCTGATTATGATTCAAGTCCTGGATGCTGCAGCCTGAAACTCATGCTGGGCACACATATGTGCATTCCCAAAATCCTGAGAGGAAAATGGAGGAGAAGGGATTGCGGTATGGCCATTCCCCCTGGGGGAGGGGGTGTGATTTGTTGCTTTCTGTCTATCTGACTGTCTCTGTGTCTCCAGCAAGTGCACATACCCTATAGGAAAACTCTCTCTCTAAAAAAACCCAAAAGATCTCATATCACCAACCAATACTGTGCAAAAGGAATAAAGGTGGAGGCATCTCACTACCTGACTTCAACAGATATTGCAAAACCAGTAGAGCTAGAATAGCATGGTACTGTGCAAAAACAGACATACAGATCAATGGAACGCAATAATCTAGAAGTAAACTCAACAACATACATTCAAATGATATTTGACAAAGATCACAAAACTATTCAGTGGAGAAAAGACAATCTTCAATAAATGTTGCTAGGAAAACTGAATATCCACTTGCAAACGAATGAAACTAGACCCTCATCTTTCATCATTTATAAAAATTAACTCAAAATAGATTAAAGACTTAAGTGTAAGGCCCAAACTGTAGAACTACTTGAGGAAAACACAAGGGAAACAATTTTAAGATACTGGAGTAGACAAAGATTTCTTACATAAGGCAAGTAGAGCATGGGCAACAACATCAAAAATAGACAATTAAGGTTACATCAAGCTAAAAAGTTTCTGCATAGCAAAGGAATCAAAATTTAAAGAGACAACCCACAGGACAGGATAAAATATTTGTAAACTATACTTCAGATAAGGGATTAATGACCAGAATAGTTTACCCACAAAAATTACTAAAAACTCAAATTTAAAAAAATGGGTAATGGGCGACCAGTAGGTGGTGTGGTGATTAAGACACTGCACACTACTACATGACCGACCATGGTTTGAGTCCCAGACCAGTTGGCTTGCTTTCTCACTTTCTCTCTCTCATTGTCTCTCTTTGCTCAAATAAAAATAAATGAATAAATAAATAAAATAGATGCTTTTTAAAAATGGGTAATAAGAAAATGGATAATCAATCTGAACACATGACTTTTTTTTTTTTGGAGAGGTTTTTTGCTATAGGGCGCATGCGCTCGCCAGACAGAGACAGAGAGACAGAAAGCAGGAAATCACCTCCTAGGGGAGATGGCCACGCTGCAATTCCTTCTCCATTCTCCTCTCGGGATCTTGGGCACGCACGCACGCACACGCGCCTGGTGTGAGTTTAAGCCACTGGGTCCGAACTCGAACCGCGGTCGACTACGTGGGAGTCCAATGACATAGCCATTATGCTAACTGCTGGTCCCAACACACGAGTCTTTTTTTAAAAAAAGAATTATTTTTATTTATTTATTTAACTTTATTTATTTTAATTTGAACAGAGAGGGACAGAACTGAGTGAGCAAGAGAGATAGAGGGAAAATGAGAAAGCAAGTTGCTAGGCCCAAGACTTGAACCACACCACCTGCCAGTCCCTGAACAAACAACTCTTTTTTTTTTTTTTTCTTTTTTTGGAGAGGTTTTTGCTATAGGACACATGTGCTCGCCAGAAAGATGAGAGAGACAGAGAGACAGAAAGCAAGAAATCACCCTCCAGGGAGAATGGCCACGCCGCAATCCCTTCTCCTCCATTCTCCTCTCGGGATCTTGGGCACACACGCACACACGCCCGGCGTGAGTTTAAGGCGCCGTGTCGAGGACTCAAACTGCGGTTGACTACATGGGAGTCCAGCGACATAGCCATTACGCTAACTGCTGGTCCCAACACACAGCTCTTAAAGAAAGACAGAATGGCTACAAAGCATATGAAAAATGTTCAACATCTTTTAGGAGGGAAATGCAAATCAAAACCACAATGAAGTATCACTTAACCCAATTAGAATAGCTATGATAAAAAAAAAAATCTAAGAATAACAAGTGTTGGGGAGATTACTGGGCAGTGTGTGGGAACCATTCACTGCTGGCGGGAGTGTAAATTACAATAGTACAGTCACTAAGGAAAACCATATGAAGATTCCTCTACCTGTCTCTCTGTCTCTGCGGAGTGCATGTGCCCATTGAGAGAAATGAAATTCAGGGGCCAAAGCAGTGGTTAGGTGTTGCACAAATGAAGTTGGATCCCAAATGCTGACCAAGGTTCAAATCTTGGCTCCATTAGCATCACCCTGGGTTGTTTGTGTACATGTGTCCAGGATCGTGACAGGATGGAGAATTGGAGGAAAAGGACTGTGGCTCGACCAGGCCCTACTGGGGGATTTTTCTCTCTCTCTTTTCCTCTGTCTCTGGTGTACACATGTGTTCTCTATCATAAATAAAAATAAACAGAAGTCGAAATGAAATTTTGCATTTTGTCTAATCCTTTTCCCATGAGAAAAATACATTTTAAACAACAGGAATAAAACTCCTCCCCACTAGAAAAAGTAAAGTTGTATATGGATTTTCTTTGCAGGCATTAATAATTACACCTAACCAAGAGCTGTATACTTGGTTTATAGAAAAAGTGGAGAACAAGGGTGGTTCAAGTTTTTATAGACATCTTAAATTTTCTGTACAATCAAAGCATCTATCTCTAAAGTAAGGGTATTTTTGTCTTTTCCTCTCTAATCCTTATTCCTGTAAATTTTTTTTCTTTTAGATCTTGTTATGTTGTGCCAACTACCTTCAATACAATGCCGAATAGTTTGGTCTTTTTCTGTTTTAATGGAAATGATTTTAAAAATGTGTTATGGTTGGGAACCAGCAGTTAGCATAATGGCTATGTCGCTGGACTCCCATGTAGTCAACTGCGGTTCACGTCCCGGACCCGGTGGCTTAAAACTCATGCCGGGCGCGTGTGCGTGCGTGCCCAAGATCCCGAGAGGAGAATGGAGGAGAAGGGATTGCGGCGTGACCATCCCCCTGGGGGGTGATTTCTCACTTTCTGTCTCTATGTCTCTCTCTCTCTGTCTGGCGAGCGCACGCGCCCTATAGCGAAAAACCTCTCAAAAAAAAAAAAAAATGTGTTATGGTTGACGTTCACCATAAGATTTTTTTTGGTATGGCGTCTGGCTCCCGCTCTCACAGCCATTACAGTACATTGAGCTCCATAGGGACAGCGTCGGGGCAAGTGAGAGCCGCACAGGCACTGGGCGACTCTATGCCTCGCGGAGGAAAGATAACATGAACATGGGCAAAGGAGAGCCTAAGAAGCCGAGAGGCAAAATGTCATCATATGCATTCTTTGTGTAAACTTGCCAGGAGGAGCACAAGAAGAAGCCCCCCAGATGCCACAGTCAACTTCTCAGCGTTTTCTAAGAAGTGCTCAGAGAGGGGGAAGACCATGTCTGCTAACGAGAAAGGAAAGTTTGAAGATACGGCAAAGGCGGACAAGGCCCGTTATGAAAGAGAAATGAAAACCTATATCCCTCCTAAAGGGGAAACAAAAAAGAAGTTCAAGGATCCCAATGCACCTAAGAGGCCTCCTTCAGCCTCTTTCTTGTTCTGTTCTGAATATCTCCCCAAAATCAAAGGAGAACACCCTGGCCTATCCATTGGTGATGTTGCAAAGAAACTGGGAGAGATGTGGAATAACACTGCTGCAGGTGATAAACAGCCTCATGAAAAGAAGGCTGCTAAGCTGAAGGAAAAATACGAAAAGGATATTGCTGCCTACCGAGCTAAAGGAAAGCCTGATGCAGCAAAAAAGGGAGTTGTCAAGGCTGAAAAGAGCAAGAAAAAGAAGGAGGAGGAGGAAGACAAGGAAGATGAAGAAGATGAGGAAGAAGAGGAAGATGAAGAGGATGAAGATGAAGAAGATGATGATGAATAAGTTGGTTCTAGCCCAGTTTTTTTTTCTTGTCTATAAAACATTTAACCCCCCTGTATACAACTCACTCCTTTTAAATAAAAAAATAGAAATGTAACGCTGTGTAAGATTTGTTTTTAAACTGTACTGTGTCTTTTTTTGCATAGTTAACACACTACCAAATGTGTCTTTAGATAGCCCTGTCCTGGTGGTATTTTCAATAGCCACTAACCTTGCCTGGTACAGTATGGGGGTTGTAAATTGGCATGGAGATTTAAAGCAGGTTCTTGTTGGTGCACAGCACAAATTAGTTATATATGGGGATGGTAGTTTTTTCATCTTCAGTTGTCTCTGATGCAGCTTATACGAAACAATTGTTGTTCTATTAACTGAATACTACTCTGTAATTGCAAAAAAAATGTTGTAGCTGTTTTGTTGACATTCTGAATGCTTCTAAGTAAATACAATTTTTTTAATTAAAAAAAGATTTTTGGTATGTAACCTTCATTAGATGTATACACTGGAATGCTTTAATCTCTCTCTTTCTGTCATTTTTAAATAGAGGGAACGCAGAAACAATACCTTCCTAAAGAAGATGAAGGGAACGTAGAAACGGCCTCTGATATCGAAGCAGATGAGGAACAACTAGAATCAAGATCTGATGATGATGATACGTAACTATCTATCTATCTTACTTTTTTTCATTTTACAGCATACCTCCAATATGTATTATTTTTAATACTACTATATGGTTATTTTAAATCTCTAGAACAAAGAATTGGGTTGAAGAATATGTGCATTTATAAATTTGATATTGTGAATGGTCCTTCATAGAGGTTACACCTATTAACATTGACATGAAGTTCCTATTTTGTAACAAATTTTCTTGCACAGATGTTTGGATCATTGTACAATTGATAGGTTTAAAAATGCCAGTTCAAGCTAGTTTTAATTCATATTCCTTTTATGAGTGAGATTTTCTTTCCACATGGTAAAAAGTCATCTTTATTTCCTCCTTGGGAATAACTTAGTTATAGCCTTAGTCATTAAAAAAATATTTTACTAAATGGCAGTGTGCACTCACTGGAGAGAGACAGAGAGAAGGAGAGAAACAGAAGGTGAGAAAGCACCCTCCACATGAGATGGCCACACCAGTCCTTTCTCCTCCATTTGCCCTTTTGGGATTTGGGGCACAAAAACATGCATACATGTGGGCATGCACCCAATGTGTTTTTTTCTTTCTTTCTTTATTTTCAAGAGAGATTTTTGCTATAGGGTGCATGTGCTCATCAAAGAGACAGAGAGGCAGAAAGCAAGAAATCATCCCCTGGGGGGATAGCTATGCTGCAGTCATTTCTCCTCCATTCTCCTTTCGGGATCTTGGGCATGCACACACACATGCCTGGTGTGAGTTTCAAGCCTCTGGGTCTGGGACTCAAACCTCTGTCATCCATGTGGAGTCCAGTGATGTAACCTTTACACCATCTGCAGGACCACCACCCAACATGTTTTTCAAACCTTCAGGTCAGGTAGTCAAACCACCCTGTCAACCATGTGGGATCCAGCTGCCTTGACCACCATGCCACTGACTGGCTATATCAATTAGAATTTTTAAATGATCCCAGGATTTTTACAACACTTTTATGATTTTTTTATATCAATATTCATCTTGAATTTTGAGAAGTTTTTTTGCTATAGGGCGTGTGCGCTCTCCAGAAAGACAGAGCGAGACAGAGGGACATAACATGAGAAATCACCCCCCAGGTGGGTGGCCACACCACAATTCCTTCTCCTCCATTCTCCTCTCGAGATCTTGGGCTCACATGCACATGTGCCCAGCGTGAGTTTAAGCCACCGGGTCCGGGACTTGAACCACAGTTGACTACATGGGAGTCCAGCGATGTAGCCATTATGCCATCTGCTGGCCCCACATCTTGAATTTTATTCACATTACACTGCAAAGGATGGATCCAACATTTCTTTCCCCCAAAATAACTTTTCACTTATTCCTATATCTTTTTTGGCCAGAGGGTGTGTGTGCTCACTAAAAAGAGATGGAGAGAGAGAGAAAGAGAAAGAGGGAGAACGTGAGAAAGCATTCCCCACATAGAGCATGGTCACGTTGCTATCCCTTCTCTTCCATTTCTCCCTCCTTTTGGGATTTTGGGCATGCACATCACCTGGTGTGGTTTTCAAGCTGCTGGTTCTGGGACTTGAATTACGCAATAGGTCATATGGGATTCAGATACCTTAATCACACAGCCTCAGGCTGGCTCTCCAATATAACTACTAAAAAAAATCAATCCTGAGTTTTGCTACCAATTTGAAATGCTACTTTTATGATCTATGTATTACACTTTTTAAAGAATTATTTAATTTTATGTATTATTATTAATTTTTAAATCTGCCATAGGCCACATGCACTCACCAGAAACAGAGACAGAGACAGAGAGAGAAAAAGAAAGTGAGAAAACAAGCCACCAGTTCCGGGACTCAAACCATGGTCAGCCATCTGGAAGTCCAATGCCTTAACCACCACTTTACCTACTGGCCCTATATATTACATTTTTATATGTATTTGCATTCAATTCCTATTCTTTATAGTCTAGTTCTATTAGCAACATATTATTTATGTTTATTATATTGTTTATAATATAGTTTATTATGGGAAGATTTTTCCTCTAAATGTTTTTTTAGAAATTTCCTAGCTAGTTTTGCTTATTATTTTTAATATGAGCATTAGAATAAGTTATCTAGCAAAAGAAGGAAGAAAGAAAGTAGCAAAGGAGCTAGAGACTTTTTCCAAGCTCCTTTCTGGTAGAATTCAATGCGTTTTTTAAGTTTTGTACTGTCCCTTTTAGTATAACCTGGCTATGATTCTGCATGTTTCTTTCAACAGTCTTGTATATCTCTGCAACACTTACTAGATTCACTTTTAAAAAATTATTATTTTATTTAACTTTATTTCTTTTAATTTGACCAGAGAGGGACAGAGCGAGAGCGAGAGTGAGAGAGAGAGAGAGAGAGAAAGAAAAGAAAGCAAGCTGCCAGGTCTGGAACTCGAACCACAGTCAACCATGTGGGAGTCCAATGCCCTTAACCCCATGCCACCTGCTGGTGATTCACTTTATTAGATAAGAAATAAAAGAGATAAAAGCCAGACCTGTAGATCTCTCTTGTGGTAACACTTCTCTGTCTTAGACTGCTTTGATTACTGAAAGGCAAAACAATTAAATTTCCTAGAAACTTTCCTGTTTGACAAGAGCTTTGAGGTTCATTCATGTTGTGCTTGTATTGATAGTTCATTCCTTTTTGTCTTTTTTTTTTTTAAGTTTCTTATTTTAGGGTGTGCTTGCCAGAAAGAGAGAGAGAGAGAGAGAGAGAGAGAGAGAGAGAGAGGGAGAGAGAGAGAGAGAGAGAGAAATTACCCCCCCCCCCCCCAGAGGGGATGGCCATGATACAGTCTCTTCTCCTTTCTTCTCTCTGGATTTTGGGCATGCACATGTGCTTGGCTTGTTCTCAAGCTACTGGGTCTGGGACTTGAACTGCACATTTGCCCATGTGTGATTCAGCTGCCTTAACCATCATGCTGCAAGCTGGCTCAAGTTCATTCCTTTTATACTGCTAAATAGTATCCCATTATATGGACATAGCACTATTTGTTTATAGATTCACCTGTTGATGGGCATTTGTGTTGTTGTTTGGCTATTATATAATAAAGCTGTTATGAATATTTATGCATTCACAATAATAATGTCTCCCATAAAGTGTTGTTAATAGTAAATGAAATACAACACAAGTAAAGTGCCTTAGGACAGTAATAGTGTATAATAAAGGATCAACATGTAGCAACTGTTTTATTATTTTTTCCTTCCCTTTTCTTCTCCTCATAATCATAAGAGTATATGGATATTAGTAAACATAATAAAGGTTGTTGAACACAGGTCTAACTAAGCAGAAGACTAGTTCTCCCAATATTGGTTGGTTATCACTCTTAGAAAAGTCAAACTAGTATAATAACTAACTTATTACCTGGGTGAAAATGCAACTTTTATATTGCTTAAATAGGGATGAGGAAAGAAAAGAAAAGGAAAACTAGTCTTCATATGCAGTCTTCTATGCTTTTATAACATTGACTTTTACTGTTTATCATTTCAGAAATTTTGAAGGATCTGAAGATGAGTTGAGAGATGAAGTAATAGGCTCCCTAGAAAAACTTGCTACTTCCACCGAGGAAGAAGAAAGAAAAGAGGTGTCTGTTCCCTCTAAGGATTCTGAAAAGTTAGTAGAAAGAGAGGGGATAAAACCATTAAAATCCAAAGAATTAAGTGAAGGTTTGGAGAATATTTCCATTTCATCTAATGACCAAATCTGTATTACTGATGAGGATCAAGGAATATCAACAACCAGTTGAAATATACAAATGTGATTGTTGAACTTTTTATTTAATATTAAGCTAGTATCTATTTTAGTATTTGAATAGTCATACTCATTATTGCAAGGGTTTACTAGTAACTCCAAGGATTTTTACATTTTTTGTGCAATTTAGACAATAGAACTTTTGTGTGTAGAAATTAATATTTCCATTTTAAAATGTTTATTGAGATACATTTCAGATAACGTATGTGGTAGGCAGCATAATGCAGCTCAACACCTTCATCCAAAAAAGTCACTTCCTAACCTGGAATTTGTGAATGTGTTGTTAGACGGCAACGAGGAATTAAGGTAGCAGTTGGAATTAAGTGTGCTTATTCAGATGATCTTAAATTAGGGTAGTTATCTTGGATTATCCAGGTGGACCTGTGAAATATCACAAAGGTTCTTAAAAGTGGAAGAGGGGCCAGCAGTTGGTGTGGAGGTCAAGGCTGCTGGATCCCACATGGCTGTGAGGTTTGAGTCCCAGACCCATGCTGGACATGTGTGTGTGTGTGTGTGTGTGTGTGTGTGTGTGTGTGTGGCCAAAATCCCAGGAGGAGAATGGAAGAGATTGTGGTGTGGTCATTCCCCCCGGGAGTGATTCCTAACTTTCCCTCTCACTGTCTCTCTCTCTGGCAAGCACCTATGGCAAAAAACCTTTAAAAAAGAAAGAAAGAGAGAAAGAAAGAGAGAAAGAGAGAAAGAGAGAAAGAAGAAAGAAAGAAAGAAAGAAAGAAAGAAAGAAAGAAAGAAAGAAAGAAAGAAAGAAAGAAAGAAAGGAAAGAGAGAGAAAAAGAAAGAAAACCAGGCAGATGGCGCATTAAAAAAAAAACCTGGGACCAGCAGATGGCGTAAAGGTTATGTTGCTGGACTCCCACATGACTGACTGTGGTTCAAGACCTGGATCTGGAGGCTTGAAACTCATGCCGGTCCTGTGTGCATATGCACCCAAAAATCCTGAAGGAGAATGGAGAAGGGATTGTGGTATGGCCATCCCCCTGGGAAACAATTTCTAGCTTTCTCTCTGTCTCTTGGGTGAGTGCACGCACCCTGTAGGAAATTTCTCTTAAAAAACAATTGGTCATTCCTTAAATGGAACCACTAAATGTGTATCATCCCTTCAAACTCCCTTCTCAGTGTCTTGTAACATTTACATATAGTCCAAATGAACAGAAATCTATAGAAACTGATTCCTGTCCAAAGCCAAGAGTGGCCTTACACTTATGGTGGGGAAAGAGGAAAAAGAATGAGCAGAAGAGCAGCAGAAGAGGTAGGATAATATAGGCACTTAATTTGCTTCTTGAAACTAGCATAACTTGTATATTAATAAGTAACTTCTGTTGTACTCGTTGATAGATTTAGCAGTCACATTGTCATTTATTTATGTATTATCAGAATTGAAGCCTGGTGTTTAGGGTAAATTCACATAATTAAACACAAATAATCTGAAAGCATTGACTATCACGTAATTTTGCTTGTAAAATACCAGAAATGCTATTAAAATAAAGTGTATGAAGGTCTGTGGTTTTTGTATGTCTGAAATACACAAAAAATGTCTATTAAACTTGGCAACTTATTATTCTTAGGTACTGCAGGCAAGACATATTTTTATTTCTATTTTTTCTTTTTTAAAAATTTCTTGTCATGTTGAGCTTGAAAATATTAGTAAAATTGGAAGACTACATGAAGTGCAAAAAGGTACCATACTGGGAAAAATATCCAACATAATGAAAAATCATTTCTTTAAATCTTATTTGATACAAATAGATTTTGTATAATTAGACTTAATTAAATTTACATATCGATGATTACACAAAGACTATGGAACATTTTCATTATAACGCACATCTGGACATAAGAATGTTGATTCCTACTGCAGTTGGTTCCAAACATAGCAGATTTAGACGACTCCAAAATGAGGTCTTACAGGATTAAGGTATCCAAAAGTTCTCCACAAATAGGTAACATGCTGCTTTGACACTTTTTGTACTATCAGTCATTCAGCAAACAAAACCAAACCCATAACAACAAAAAAACATATGATACCACTTTAAGAAAACTGATTATATGTGTGTATATATATAATATACACACATATATGTATATATTTTTATATGTATATATATTTATATTTATATAAATTGTGTGTATGTGTGTGTGTGTGTATATATATATATACATATACATATATATATATGTATATGTATATATATATATATATATTTTTTTTTTAATTTGCCAGAGGGTTTGTGTGCTCATCTGAGAGAGACAAAGATAGAGATAATGTGAGAAAGCACTCCTCATAGAGAATGGTCATACCACAGTCCCTTCTCTGCCATCTCTCCCTCCCTTCAGGATTTTGGGTATGCATGCACACTTGCCCAGGGTTTCTCAGGCCACAGGGTCTGGACTCTGTGTAGTTGGCTATTTAGGATTCATTTGCTTTAACCACCCTGCCACTGGCTGGTCCCCCCCCCCCCCTTTTTTTTTTCATTCTGAAAGTCATTCATTCATTCAGAAGGCATGTGTGCTTGCTAGAGTAAGGGAGAGGAAAGGGGAGTGGGAGGGGGAAGAGTGCAGGAAGGGAAATTTGGGAAAAAAAATGGAGAAGACATTTGTGGGACACAGATATGGTTTGTTGCCTGTTGATGTTGTGTATAGTATTCTCAACATGTCTGGTTTGTGGTGTATATCATGTTGGGTAAAATCTCTACAATCTAAATGACATATAGCGATAAAATGTATAAATAATAATAAATACTAATAAAAATATATTTAAAAAGCTTCCCAAAAACACTGGGTTAGGAGTAAGAACTCCCAGGTTATACTCCTGATTGTCATTAAACAGCTCTGGGACACTGAAAGAGTCTTCTAAATGTTTTAGATTAAGTTGTTCTTGTCTGTGAAGTTGAAAATGAGAGAAAACTAGACTAGAGAATTTGTAAGGTTCTATCCTAATTTCCACTAATTTTTTTTCTATATTAATCTCTAATCTAAAACTATGTTGGTGTGTCAGAACAATGTGGACTCTCCGTTTTGCTGCTTTTTGATCTGATGGCAGAAGATGGCCTGCAGATGAATCAAAAACGTAACTGAGAGCACACGATGAAGCTGGATGTCCGGGTGACTGGTTGAGACAGGAAGGCAAAGGAGTAATATTCTTTAATATGCCCCAACACAAAGATTAACCAGACTGAAGAGGGTGAATTCAGTAAACTATTGATAGAAGGAATCGATTATGTATACAGAAAACATAAAAAGTTATAGGTCTTCATAGCCATATCTGTGCAAATAAGAGATTCACATTTCCATGCTAGCTTTTTCAGGATAGTTGTATTAAATTTATACTGATTCTTAGCTACTGGCTTAGTAACCAAGAATCTACATAGAATTCTAACAGATTGATAGAAGTGGGATTACAGAAGACATTTACTATATATTGCTGTTTAATTAAAATAAATTTTATAACGTTCAAAGTAGTTTCACATACCTTCCATGTCACTATCACAACCCTAAAAGGGAGTGAGGACAGATAGTAACATCTCCCAATTCTAGATGTACAGATGAAGAATTTGAGACTCAGTAAGATAAAAGAGCAGCTTCAGTGTCAAAAGGTCAGACATCTGTGAATGCTGAAGCCTGCTACTGTTAGTCCAGTGCTCTGTTCAAATTACTATCTTACAATGTGTGATGCTGGTAATAGACAACATGTGAATGGTTTTGTATCATCACTGACAGAAGCACTCATCTTAATCTTCTCCTGAATGACTTAAGCCTGACTTCTAGCCTCTAAGATGTGGAGCTTTTAAGGGATAATTAGCTGTTAGCACTGTATCAGAAACAGTTTGCAGTATATTGGCCTCTATATATCTGCATGCACAGCTAAAGCAGCAACCAGTCTGTCCTGTCCCATTGACTGTATGATTTGGGAATATGATTAAAGTACTTAAAGTGTCTTCTTTTTTCTTTTAAAGAATTATTTAACTTTATTCATTTAAAATTTGACCAGAGAGGGAAACAGAGAGAGAGAGAGAGAGAGAGAGAGAGAGAGAGAGCAAGTTGCCAGGTCCGGCACTCCAATTGTGGCTGGCCATGTGGGAGTTGAGCACCCTTAACTACCCCGCCATATGCTGGTCCCATGTCTTTTCTTTTAAGAAAATTACTAGGTGAATTCTTTTTTTTTTTTTTTTTTTTTTTGAGAGGTTTCCGCTATAGGGCACGTGCACTTGCCAGACAGAGAGAGACATAGAGACAGAAAGCGAGAAATCACCCCCCAGGGGGGATGGTCACGCCGCAATCCCTTCTCCTCCATTCTCCTCTCGGGATCTTGGGCACGCACGCACACGCGCCCGGCGTGAGTTCTAAGCCACTGGGTCCAGGACGCGAACTGCGGTCGACTACGTGGGAGTCCAGCGACATAGCCATTACGCTAACTGCTGGTTCCCTTACTAGGTGAATTCTAAAGGGTCACTCACAATACTGTTTAGAATTTAAATGTACTAGAAATTTTCTCTATTCTAAATAGGTTGCAATTCTAAAATGCTAATCAATTTTTAGTCATCCATTTTCCTTTCAACATTTCCTGTTTTTCTAAAGGGAAATTTTCCTTTTTTTCTGAGAGAGAAAATTTATTTCCTGTTTTCTAAAGGAAAGTGATTTGACAAATAAAATTAAATATATATGGATTATAGGGCTGCCAGATGGCATGGTGGTTAAGGCACTGAAAGCCCAGAAGGCTGATCATGGTTTGAGTCCCGGACCTGGCAGCTTACTTTCTCATTTTCCCCTCTCTCTCTGGTCAAATTAAAATAATAATAAAAATTAAATAATTATTTAAAAATATTGATTACGTCAAAATTCAAGATTGTTACTTTTTTCTTCAGATCCATATTTTCAGAATTTTAGATTAACCTAAAATGTTTACACTGTAGCTATATAGGATTACCTTTCCCATTTAGGTAATTTTGCCATTTTTTATTGAAATAAATACCTTGCCTATATACATAATGCCCAGAACACTGCTTAGGCTGATTATATTTTAATAGGGAATGAGTTTAGAAAAATATTTACATATGGAGGTATTTAACCATTTTATATGAAATATCTTTAATTTGTACAAATGTAACATTATTTAAATAACTTCTCCACGGATGACAGGAATGTCACTTCAAACTCTTGATCAGAGAATCTGCTTACAGATGCACGAGCATTTTTTCGGATTTGGAGTCTCTTTTCTGTAGACATGGAAAGAATATGAGCCATGGTCTCAGCATAGCCTTCTTCACTCTCAGCCAGGAATCCCGTTATATCTCCTTCATGAGGAATGACGATGTCAAGCTTCGGGCCCCCTGAATTGTGTGCAAGGATAATTGTGCCAGCTGCCATACACTCCACAACTCCTGAGAAAGAAGAAAAATCATGCAGTCTTTTACATTTTTTGAGTGTGTTCATAAGAATGATTAGAAACTTTCAAAAATTTTAAGTGACTCAGAAATTTAATTAAACGTCTGTATGTCTATAAATATGCTTATTTAACTTCCATGGTACACAATAAGATAGCTTTAAGTTTTTCAGTTTCAATAATGCTGCTTTTTAAAGTTTTTCCCCTAAGTTGCCAAAAGGCATGTGCTCACCAGGGGAAACAGAGAGACGAAGACAGGGAAAGAGCACCCTTCAATGAGGGAAGTCATGCTTCAATTTCTTCTCCATTTCTCCATCTTGTTGGGATTTTGAGCACATATCCATATATGCCCAAGGAGACTTTCATTTTTTCCCCTTAAATTTTTGTATTATTATTGTTTATACATTTGATTGCTATACATCATTTAACTTACAAAGAGAATTTACCCAAAGTGAAATACACCTCAGACCAGTTAGGAATACATGTTATCATCAACAGGTAATAAACCATCACTGTGTCCCACAAATGTCTCTATTTTCTCCTCTATTTTCCTTCCCTATACCTTTCTCCTCTGCTCAGGGAAACTTTCAAGCAGACGGACAGGGATTCAAACAGGGCAGCCATGTGGGAATCCTGCTTTCCTTAGCCCTACACTATGTGTTAGCTGCTACTTCATTCTTAATTAAAACCTTCCTTTCTCTCCTCCTTCACTGGCTCCTCTTCTCCCGTTCACTTCTCTCTCTCTTTTTCAATTGTTATTTTTCTGATTTTTGTATTTCTAACAATTTCCTTTTTCTTTACTTACGACAGTGTGTGCACGCACACATACAAGTGGGAAAGAGAAAAAGGAGTCAAGCACTCTCCATAGGGCCTGCTCATGTCGCAGTCTCTTTCTTCTGGTCCTCCATTCAGCCGGTTGGTTTGAGGGCATGCATGTGGAGCGAGGGCATGCATGCCCAGTGTGTTTCAGGCTGACTGAGCTGGGGATTCAAACCATGGTTACCATGTGGGCTTTTTTTTGAGAGATTATTTTCTTCAGGGTGCATGTGCTTGCTCAAGAGAGAGACAGGAAGTGAGAAGTCACCCCCAGGGGGGATGGCCATGCTGTAATCCCTTCTCCTTCATTCTCCTCTCGGGATTTTAGGCATGCACATGGCCCTGGAGAGTTTCAAGCCGTTGAGTCTGAGACTCAAACCATGGTCAACTATGTAGGAATCCATTATGCCATCTGCTGGTCCCAGGATCTTGCTTTTCTTGTCAGCACATTACCTCTGGACCTGCCCTCTTCTTAACTGTTCCTCTTTTCAGCATTTTGTCCTAAGAATCTCTTCTGGCTCTGTACACTTTCCCCAGGCAATCTTATCCTCATCCAGGGGAGCTCTGATAGCTACTTGGATAAGACGACTCCTCTATCTGTATTTCCAGATCAGGTCCCTCTCCTCTACTTCAGATTAATATATACAACTATCTACTGCCACTCTGAACTCTTGGTTACTTGGATGTGCCTGCTGATGCTCCTGTTGTCACCTGTCACAGGGCTGTTCCCTCTGCTGGATATGCCCCTTTTGCCTGGCTAATTATCATTCAGGCCCCAGCTGAGGTATCACATCACTTCCTATTCCCTGCCTCCATACAGCTGTGCTAGTCTCTTCACTGAGGTGCTTTCTCCCTGTCCTGCACTTCTCTAGGATAGCACTTGGTGTACTGCCTGGCACACATCTGCATGGCTTGCTGGGACCACCCAAGAGCTGGAAGCCTCTGAAGGGAAGAGTGGCTCCTGTCTCAGTTGTGTTCCTGGTACCCACCCAAGTGCCTAGTCCAGAGAATGCTCAGTATGTATCGTGGAAGGAAGCACAGGAAATCAGATCCCACGAGGGAGGCTCAGATCAAACTTTGGCTGAATGTGGGCCTAGCCAGGGGAGAGAAAAAAAGCACAAAATTGTAGCCTTACTATAGGAAACGTCATTTTGTTTTCCTATTGTTCCCAAATATCAAGCAGTGTGCGTCACAAAGTAGGCATTCGAGAACTATATGTCAACCAAATTAGACAGAGTTCTTGATTTTATACAGGACGTGTGCTTCATAGGAGGTCAGAACAGAGAAAGCAGTATGTGCTACACAGAACAAAAAAGGCTAAAGGGCAAGGAGATTTAAATAAAACACTTATGATGGGATTTGACAGAAAGAACTGAGGTCATTCCAATAAGGAGTGCAGAATCAATAAAGACTAAAAGAATTACTGTGAGCAGCCCATCTGGAGACAGTGGTTACCAACTTTTGATGTACCACAGAATCACCTGAGCAATTTTATCATAATATTTCCACCTGGGCCCCATCGAGAGATTCTGATCCGGTCCTTCAGCAGGATTAGGGTAAGGCCCAGGAGTCTGTACCAGCGTGTATTGATAGATGGGGTTACACAGAGAAGAGAAAATGCAGCAATCAAGAGCAGGGGCTGGGGCAAGCAGACTGCATAGTGGTTAACATCGCTGGACTCCCATATGGCAGGCCATGGTTTGAATCCTGGACCTGGTAGCTTGAGACTCATGCTGGGCAAGATCCTGAGAAGAGAGTGGAAGAGAAGGGATTGTGGTGTGGCCAACCCCCACCCCCATCCCCCCCCCCCCCGGTGTGTGTGTGTGTGTGTGTGTGATTTCCTACTATTCCTCTCATTGTCTCTGTCCTTCTCTCTCTCTCCCAAAAACCTGTAAAAATCAAAACAAAACAAAACAAAACAAATCAAAACAAAAATCCCAAGGGTTATCTGGATTAGGATCTGGGCTGTACCATTTATTGAACTTGAACAACTTCTAAACCCCTCTGTGCCTGAGTTGCATATTTATATATATTATATTATATTTATATTATAAGTAGGAATAATAATAATACCCACTAAACAGGGCTTTAAACAGGATTAGACAATAATCGTAAGAACCTTAACACAATGATCCATACAAAGTAAGTGGTCAATAAATATTAGCTGTTATTATTAACCACTGTCTTACAGGATCTCAAATCAGAAAAATGTACTTGGTGAATTAGGATTACAACGAGATCAGAACTTGATGCATTCTTTAAGAATATCTTTGGGACCAGCAGTTGGCATAATGGCTATAATGCTGGACTCCCATGCAGTCAACCGTGGTTTGATTCCCAGGCCCAGTGGCTTAAACTCATGCCGGGCATGAGTGCACGTGTGCCCCAGATCCCGAGAGGAGAATGGAGAAGGGATTGTGGCATGGCCATCCCCCCTGGGAAGTGATTTCTCGCTTTCTGTCTCTCTGTTTCTCTCTGCCTTTCTGGTGAGCACATGCACCCTATAGCAAAAACCTCTCCGAAAACAAAACAAAACAAAACAAAAGATTATCATTTTTATGAAAAGAACCTAAGATGCACATCTCATCACACCAAATGAGTTGTTTAAAGGACAAACTCACCAATCCCAAAATGCTCATTCCACATGGTGTGCAGGCCAATTGTTGCTTCAGACAAATAATTTTTTAATTCATCAAATGGAATGTTTATTTTAAATTCCACATCTTCTTGAACTCCTAAGTCTTCAGAAAGCCTTCTCAGTTGATCTACCCTAAGTTCATCATCTTTGTTACGACAGCCTCCAATGAGGACAAGTTTAAGAGAAGGAGGTGACTCAGTCACCTCCTTCAGCAATTTAGCAAAGGCTCTGATCTGCAAAGGATGATTCTTTTCAGGTCTGAACTGACCAATGGAAACCAGTGTATGTCCCGGTGTTACTTTTTTCTCACGTAAAGGAATGTTCAGAAATGTTTGCACATCACAAGGTGGATAGACAATGTGAGTGCAATTCCCAACCTTCCAGAGTGAGAGGATATGTTTCAGTGTCCAAGAAGAATTGACCATGACTACATCACTGCAAGAACCAACAAGGCCGTAAATAAATGCAAATAAATAGTAGTAGATGAGCTTTACTTTGCTGAGAAAAGGATTTCTAGTGATGAAGGCTGCATTATTAAATCCAACATTTTGATTCTTCACTACAGAGAGCATGTCAGTGCTGATAGTAGGATAATGAACGTAGCTTCCAACTCGGCAACCCCCGACATACTTAAACAAAGGAAGTGTGAAAGCATATCCCATTGAGTCGATGTAAACATCAGGAACACACTGCATCAGAGCTTCCCAGCCAAGAAAAATGGATCCTAGACTTTGACCCAGTAGCGTGAAGTGAGGATAGAGTGAATCTTCCACAAGATAGCGTTTCCTTAAGAAAACAAACTGCACTGGGCGAGTTAATTTGATGTTAAATCTTCTGAAAGCACCGTCTAGTATCTGTGAACCACTAACATCAACATCGCCAGTATAAACAACATAAACTGCTTCAGGATACCTAAAATAGAATATAATAGTTAAGAATGTCGTTTAAGTTAAAATCAAGCAAAAAGTTATAGATAATGACTTTCTCACAACTGTAAAGCTTATTTTTATACTAAAAATAGTTCCTACTATTTTTCAGACATAGTGCTTTGACTACATTTTTTTTTTTTCTTTTGGAGGGGTTTTTGCTATAGGGCGTGTGCGCTCTCCAGAAAGACAGAGACAGAGAGACAGAAAGTGAGAAATCACCCCCGGAAGAATGGCCACGCCACAATCCATTCTCCTCCATTCTCCTCCTGGGATCTTGGGCACGCACGCACACATGCCGGGTGTGAGTTTAAGCCACCGGGTCTGGGACTCAAACCGCGGTCGACTACATGGGAGTCCAGCACCATAGCCATTAAGCTAACTGCTGGTCCTGCACTTTGACTACGGACACTATTGCCCTCTGACTGAAATGTTAGCCATCCATGTGAGGAATGTCAGTGTTCCTCAAATTCGTATGTTGAAACTTGATTTCCAATGTGATGGTGTTAAGAGGTCTCTGGCCAGAAGGTAGCATGGTGGTTAAGGTGCTCGATTCCCACACAGGAGACTGGGTTGAGTCCCAGACTCAGTGGCTTGAAAATCACGCCAGGTGTGTGTGCATATGTGCCCAAAATCCCAAGAGAAGAATGAAGGAGAAGGGATTGCTGTGTAGCCACTGCCCTGAGGGGTGATTTCTTACTTTCCCTTTCTCTGATTCTCTGCTGGGAGCCCATGAACCCTATGGCAAAGACCTAAAAAAAAAAGGTGGGGGGGGGGGGTCTCTTAATGAGATTAATTAGATTAGCATCTTTTTAAAAAAATGTATTTAGCTTTATTTATTTTCATTTGACCAGAGAGGGACAGAGTGAGTGAGAGCAATAGCAGCTGGGGTGGGGTGTGGGGGGGGGGGGGGGGTGGAAAGCGAGGAAGTAGGCTGCCAGGTCCAGCCTTGAACTGTGGTCAGCCATGTGGGAGTCTAAAGCCCTTAACCACCACGCCACCTGCCGGCCCCGGATTAGTGTCTTTATAAAAGACACAAGGGAGCTTGAGGAAGAAATCTCTCTTGGATTTCTCAGCCTTTATAACTGTGAGCAATAAACTTCTGTTGTTTATGAAGTACTCTTTCTAAGCTTTTTTTTTTTTTTATATATATAGCTTGATCTGATACCGTATCTTCTAGTTCCTTGCTATTTTTTTTTTTTCTTTGTCTTAAGAGGTTTTTGTCTTAGGACAAATGTTCTCATGGGTGCTGGGGTGGGCAGAGACAGTGAGAAATCACCCCCAGGGGGATAGCTACACTGCAATCCCTTCTCCTCCATGCTCTTCCTGGAATCTTGGGCGTGCATGACTATGCGGTCAGCGCGATTTTCAACCCACTAGGTTTGGGACTGTGGTCGGCCATGTGGGAGTCCAGCAACGTAACTGCTATGCTATCTGATGGCTCTAGTTTTTTGCTATTTCTTCCACGAAGAGTTTCAGACAGAGCAGACACCAATAAAAACTGTTTAATATGATTGAGATATTTTCTTTTTAAGGAATACTAAAACATTTTGACAACTTTCTCAGTATAAAAACTATGATGAAATATTAACAAAATACTCATAAACAAAAATTAAAATTCACTAGTGGTGTCTTTACATAGGATCCTAATATTAAAGCGTTATTCTGGTTTTATCTGAGACATACCAAAAGGTTTCAAAAGCTAGTTCTTATGCCTGTGTTACAAGTACATATAATTAAATTATAGTGGAAATATGTATTTATGACTTTAATTGCTTTGGCCACCCTCTGATCACATTTTTAATTATTCTTCCAGTTATAATGTATTAAAGTTGGAAAAGTTCGGAAGCAGTGCATAAAGCTTTTTTGGTAATACTAAATGTTATAGTTAAACAGCAAAAAATAATAAACAAATACAAAATATTTCTTAAGCATTTAATATGAGGTGCAAGATTCTGGGGATACATGGATGAGAGGCTTTATCTTCAAGAATCACAGTCCAGTGGAAAAAAGACATAAAAACAAATAAGTAGGGACCAGCAGATCGCGTGGTGGTTAAGGCGCTGGACACTCTCACATGGCCAACCACAGTTCGAGTCCCAGACCTGGTGGGTGATGGCTTGCTTTTTCACTCTGTGCGTGTGTGTTCAAAATAAAAATAAATAAATAAATAAATACAATTAAAAATAAATAATTCTTTAAAAAATAACTACAAAATTGAGTGGCGTGTATCGATAAAAATAGGCACAGGATGCTATAAAGCCTAAAAGATGAGCACCTAACTGTTCTTCCCTAGCCTCTGTCCCTCCTCACCATTCTTTATTTAGCAGCCACAATGATCCTTTTAAAATATAAAACGGTTGCTATCTCTGGTGGCTTAAAGATAGCCACGAATTTTTTTGGATGCTTTTCCCATTGAGGAGCAGGATCTCTATCCTTTCCCCTGAAATAGCAGTGGGCTCTGGGTCTGCTCTGACCAATGGAATATGGCAAAAGTGACACTGCCAGCTTCTGGCCTGAGTCTCTAAGACTGTTGGCTCTTATTTCATTTCTCTTGGAGTGCCCACCCTAGGAGAAAAGTCAGTAGTCCTGTGTGGGGCCAAGTATCAAGGTGGCCATGTGGTATGCAAGCTCACGCTAGTCACATGGAGAGGCTGCACGGTGACAGAGATGCCTCACAGCCCCCAACGTACCATACATCTTAGCCAGGGACCCAGATATGTGAGGAAGCCTTCAGATGCCTCCAGCTGACATCTGACTATAACAGTATGAAGGATTCCAAACTGGGCATGTTAACCCCCAAACTATGAGAAATAAAACTTTTTTTAGAGATTTTTTTGCTATAGAACACATGCACTTGCCAGAGAGAAAGAAAGCGAGAAATTGCCCAAGGGGGATGACCATGCTACAATCCCTTCTCCTTTCTTCTCTCAGGACTTTGTGCACACATGCGCATGCACCCTGCACTTGGCATGAGTTTCAAGCCATTGGGTCTGGGACTCGAACTTTGGTCAACTATGTGGGAGTCCAGCGACATAACCATTACACCATCTGCTGGTTCCCAAAGTTTATTTTAAGTCATTAAATTTGGGGGTGATTTGTTATATAGCAATAAATAATAAGAATATCATCTCTGCTTATAATCCTCATATGTGTTAGTATAACAGGAAAAAACAATTTGTAACCCTGTTTTTTGCTTTACTTTATTCTTATATTTTAAAGGTTAACTGGTTCTTATAGCTTTGTAATTAATGTAATCTGTAATGATGTAACAAATAAGGTCATAAATAAACCTGTTTGCTTAGAAGAGGAACCATAAGTCACTTGCTTTGGGTAATGGCCACAAAAATGCAACTGGGACTGGGATCCCAGGCAAAAGATCTTAACAGGGAGGAATGTTTACTCAAAGGACACAATTTAACAGGTTAAATTGGTAAAATTGTAATAATGTTACCATTTACCAACATGTTTATATTGTTTTGTTACACAATATGGCTTAAAGAAATACATTGTAGCTTCTCTTAATCTATCAGTTTACATCACAAGTCTAAGTTAACAGACTCTACCTTGCCTAAGAACAGAAACAGGGTCATAAATGTTATGCAAAAGGAAAAGGTGTACAATGCAACTTTGGGAAAATCACGAGGGGATGAGCAACACTAAACACGCTAAATTTATGTTGTAGGTAATGATGGATAAATAAGTTTAACAGAACCCAATGTGCTAGAAATTTCTGTTTTGAGAATGGCTGTTAGCTTATTAGTTCTCCGCCACTTTCTGTGATTGAACACAGCTAAATGAACTCCATTTCTCCATCTTTGCTTTGCCTCTTGGCTAACAAATTTTTTTTTTTGGAGAGACTTTTGTTATAGGGCGAATGTGCTCACCAGAGAGAGAGAGAGAGAGAGAGAGAGAAAGTAGAGAGAAAGTGAGAAATCACCTCCCAGGGGCGATGGCCATACCACAATCCCTTCTCCTCCATTCTCCTCTTGGGATCTTGGGCACGCACACACACATGCCTGGCGTGAGTTTAAGCCACTGGATTCAGAACTCGAACCAGGGTTGGCTACATGGGATTCCAGCAACACAGTCATTATGCTAACTGCTGGTCCCTTGGCTACTGAATCTTAGCCAGCAACATTAGGTTCAAGTAAAGTACTCAAGGAGCCACTTCTCACACAAGAAGGTAGTTTATTCAGGCCAGCAGCTGGCAGGGTCTGAGGTAGATAAACCTTTAGCCCACCATACTAAGATGATGTGATGTCTTTATGGATGTGGGGTGGAGGGTAGGGTTTTGAGAATAGATGGCAGTTTGATTAGAGTACTTGCCATTGTGAATTTAATGGCCCATCTGTGGCTGGAGGCTGAAACATTTTTATGGTTTTGTTTTTCAGTATCAGGGATCTGGCCAAAGGCAGTTGTAATCATTGCCTTATTTTCTGATGGAAAATTTCCTAAAGGCCAGTTCAGGGGTCTACCTAACAATATGGTTTTCCAAGCACTTAGAATAATCTAAACTAGTTACTCTGCTCATTCAAAACTGATGTGGGCCCTACCTCCCTCTGTAACTGCCCCTTTTTATCTCTTTTCTCACCAGGGTATAACCAAACTGGCACTCCTTTCTTTGAACTTATCAAGCTCCAACCAGTCTCAGGGGGCTTGCAATGGTTGTTCCTTATACTTTTAATTCTCGTTTTTTATTCTTCACTGTCTTTTGAAAAGGCAGTCAGGTTAGCATGTGGTTTGACTGTAGTGCCTCAGTTTCCTCCTCTGTCTAATGAGGATAACTGTAATCTCATAAGGCTGTTATGAGGATTGAATGATGATAACATGTAAAGAGCTTAAAACGATGCTTGGCATTGCTCCATGAATGCAGTGATTTTCACCATTCAGATTTAAGTATTATCTCCTCAGAGATTTTCCCTGATCATGCAATCTAAAGTATTAAGTCACTCTTACACTATCCTGTTTTAAATAGCATTTTTAAATTTAAATAGAATTTTTCTTCTTATTATCTTGTTTCTCTCAACTAGAATCTAAGGTCCAGGAGAGAAAGACCTGATCTGCCTTATTTACCATGTAACTTGTTGAACACCTAGGACAGTCCCTGATACATAGCAGGTCCCCGATAAGTTGCTAGACCAAATGAAAAGTGCACTGTAGTGTATGCTGAGTCCCAGGAAAGACAGCAATACTGAGGAGAAAAGGTTATATTAGAAAATAAGGCACACTGGCTGGCAAGTGGCCTGGTAATTAAAGTGGCTGGACTCCCACGTGGCTGACTGTGGTTTGAGTCCCAGACCTGGAAGCTTGCTTTCTCACTTTCCCTCTCTCTCTGTCTCTCTCTGGTCAACTTTAAGAAATAAGATAAAATAATGACAATGAATAAAATTAAATAAATTAATTCTTAAAAAAAAAAAAAAAGAACAAAAAAAGAGCACTACTTGGAAGGGTAAGGAAACTAGAGAGAACATGATGTGTTCAGGGAGCTTCTCCCAGTTAGTGTGTTGGAGCAAAGTACATATGAGGGTTTGGGGACGAATGAAAAATAAATTGTGGCAAAAGCAAGATGAAAAAATATCCTGTGTCACATGTCATAGTAATTATTTGGATTTTTTTTCCTTGTAGGTGCCTTAGGAGTAATAGAGGTAACCAAGAATTACATGTACAGTTATCATGAAACTTTACCATTGCCCTCAGGAGTTCTATTGGGTCACTGGAAAAGTATCACACATTTTTTGCATAGAAAAACATAGTAAAATATGTCATGACTTTTCCAATGTCCAATAGAATCAAATAGATACTTTCTCAAATAGAGATCATTCTTGTGTGCCCAATGATGAAAAGTTCTTAGGTTTAGCTCCCAATACTTTGTATATTCTTTATTATTTAATCTTTTCTCTATATACCTCTCAAGTGAATAGTTATCTCTATTACATGATGCTATAAAAGGGCAGACACTTTTCTTGTTCATTTATTTATCACAGCAATAAGGGGATGACAGGTGGCATGGTGGTTAAGGGCGCTGGACTCCCACATGACCGACTGCAGTTCCAAGTCTCGGACCTGGTGGCTTGCTTCCTCACTTTCTTTCTCTCTCTTTCTCTGTCCCTCTGTCCCTCTCTGGTCAAGTTAAAAATAAATAAGTAAATAAATAAAGTTCAATAAAATAATCCTTAAAAAAAGAATTCAGTAGGGTCTTAAAAAGTAGGTGGGTATGTGAAAGAAAAATATTTTATTGAAATTCAGTTAAAAAAAGGGATCACTGGCTATAAATAAAGTATTAGAGAAAGATGAATTTCTGGGTGATGATTTTTTTAAAATGGTAACAATATAGCAAATTAGCTAAGAAACATGCATACCTACTTTTTCTGTAGGGCCCTTAAGGCGCACCATAAAACTCTTTCTCCTCCACCACCAGCATTGCAGTATGGATGAAAAAATGCAATCACCATATGACTTTTCCCATTTTTGCTAGCTGACAGTGACATTTTTTTTCTTTGTAGCAGCAGTCTGATTCCCCAAAGGACGATGACTAAGCATACACATAAAGTTCCACATACAATTAGCCCAGGGAAGAATAATGAATAAAAAAACCTGAAATAAAAGAGGAACAATAGAAATCAATATAATGACCATAAAAAACTATAATTTATATTTACTTTTACGTATTTACTTTAGAGGTTAGTAGCCAAGGAAAAACATTTATTTATTTATTTTTCTAGAGAGGTTTTTGCTATAGGGTGTGTGCACTTGCCAGAAAGACAGAGAGAGACAGAAAGCGAGAAATCCCTCCCCCCCAGGGGGGATGGCCACGCCGCAATCCCTTCTCCTCCATGCTCCTCTTGGGATCTTGGGCACGCACGCACACACACACGTGCTTAGCATGAGTTTAAGCCACCGGGTCCGGGACTCGAAATGCAGTTGACTACATGGGAGCCCAGAGACATAGTCATGCCAACTGCTGGTCCCAGGAAAAAGAGTTTTAGTTTGTAAGTCTGCAAACAAAATACCCCAATTACTTAAATTCTTTTTTTTTTTCTATTTATGAAAATTCTATCAAACAATGTTGAAAGTTTAAGTTCCCTTTAATTCTTTTTTTTCCCAGAGATATTTTTTTCTACAGGAAGCATGTACTTGCCATGTACTTGCCAGAGAGAGAGAGAGAGACAGAAAGTGAGAAATCACCCCCCCATTGGAGATGGCCACAGTACATTTCCTTCTTCTCCAGTCTCTTCTCAGGAGTCTCCTCTCAGGATTTCTTGCTTTCTGTCTCTGTCTCTTGGGCAAGCACACACACCCTATAGCAAAAATCTCTTAAAAACAACAACAACAACAAACCATTAAGTTCTACATGTTAATAAACTCATGTACAAACCATCAAAAGGTTCTCTATTATTGAAAGAGTGACCAAAGCTCTGCAAAACCATAGATGCAGGTTTTTCGTCACTGTATCTTCACTGTCTAGTATAATGCCCAGTATAGAGAAAACATCCAACGTATGTCTGACTCAATGCAAAACTTTATTACTTCTTCAGATGTTTTTTAAATTATATGATAAAATAATTTTTCAAGGTATGTTTCTAAGGTTGGGCAATATACCTAACAATAATTTTTATATCCTGCCTACCCTTTATAAAGGATTTGAGGGACTTATAAGATATAAATAAATACTAAAACTTAAAAAATGTCAGGACTGGGGCTGGCAGGTGGCGTGGTGGTTAAGGTGCTGGACTCCCACATGGTCGACCATAGTTCAAGTCCTGGACCTGGTGGCTTGCTTTCTCACTCGTCTCCTCCTACCCCCTTCTGTCTCTCTCTCACTCTGGTCAAATTAAAATAATAATAATAATAATAAATAATTAAAATAAATAATTATTAAAGGCAAAAAGGTCAGAACCAGGGAAAATAAAGAGTTAAATGTGGTGTGTATGTTGGGAGATACAGATATGCAGGCTGTAAAAATGTACATATTGTGAACAGCAGATACTACTGATATTTAGTTCTGAAATAAATTTCTTAGGTGGGATTTCCTATTGTAAACAAATCTATTACTTGCAGAGGTATTTGAAGTGTTAAAATGATTTAGCCTCAAAAAAAAAAGGGGGGCGGGAACCAGCAGTTAGCGTAATGGCTATGTCGCTGGACTCCCACGTAGTCGACCGCGGTTCGCGTCTCGGACCCGGTGGCTTACAACTCACGCCGGGCGCGTGTGCGTGCGTGCCCAAGATCCCGAGAGGAGAATGGAGGAGAAGGGATTGCGGCGTGACCATCCCCCCTGGGGGGTGATTTCTCGCTTTCTGTCTCTATGTATCTCTCTGTCTGGCGAGCGCACGCGCCCTATAGCAAAAAAAAAAAAACCTCTCCAAAAAAAAAAAAAAAAAAAGGGGGGCCAACAGTTAGCATAATGGCTATGTCACTGGACTCCCACGTAGTCGACCGCGGTTCGCGTCCTGGACCCAGTAGCTTAAACTCACGCCGGACACGTGTGCGTGCGTGCCCAAGATCCCGAGAGGAGAATGGAGGAGAAGGGATTGCAGCGTGGCCATCCCCCCTGGGGGGTGATTTCTCGATTTCTGTCTGTCTCTGTCTGTCTGGCGAGCGCACGAGCCCTATAGCAAAAACCTCTCCAAAAAGAAAAAGATTTAGCCTCAGGACACATTTATACTCTTAAAAATTACTTGCCAACCAGCAGGTGGCGTGGTGGTTAAGGCGCTGGACACTCCCACATGGCCAACAGTGGTTTGAGTCCTTGATCTGGCGGCTTGCTTTCCCACTTTCCCTCTGCTCTCTCTCTCTCTTTCTCTGTGTGTCTGTCTCTCTCTGGTCAAATTAAAATGAATGAATGAATAAATAAAATTGAATAAATAATTCTTTTAAAAAATGACTGAGGATGCAATACACTATTGCTTACATCAGCATTTCTCAACCTCAACACTGCTGATATTACAGATAATGCTTTACTGTGGGGGTCTGACCTGTGCATTATAGAATGTTTGGCAACATCTCTGGCTTTGGCTTATTAGTTAGCACTCTCCTGATGTTGACACTTTAAAATATCTCCAGAAGTTGCCAAATGTCCAGTGAAGGGCAAAATCACCCCTTGTTGAGAATCACTGGTTTATACTGGTTAACAACTACAACTACAACTATTAGCATATTAGAAGTGAAAACAGGAATAAAAACTTGAGTTCACATAAAAATAACAATTGATGACATACACCAGGCTTTTTTTTTACTAGAAATAAGAAATTTAATAAAAAGGGTGTTGATGTTTTACATTTTTGCTAAACTCTTTAATATTAATCCTGACAGTGGCTTTTCCTTTCTGCTTCTGCACTTGATCTGCTGTGATACACTGTTTTGGGTGAAGTGTATGAAGAAAATCTGGGCTCAGTTAGATGTGTAGTAGGAAAAAGGAGGGATATATTTTAACATTTTATTTTATATAAAAGTTGAGCACCCTAAATTTAAATGCTACAAAATCTATAACTTCTTAAAAACTTTATTTCCTCAGAATTGAGAGATAGAGAGGCATCCCCCCAAGAGTCCCCACACCGTGATCCATTCCAACATTCAGCCAGCCCTAGATCATGGGCACACATGCACTTAGTATGTTTAGGGAGGTCTTGAAACTTGAAACTTTCCCACATGGGTCAGCATTGCAGTGTTGTGTTACCGTTGTGCCACCATCTGGCCCCCCAAATCTGTAACTTTTTTAGTACCAACATGAAAATTCCACACCTGGACCAGCCTTGTAACCTATTGGTTAAGAGAGGAAGATTCCACATAGCTGGTTGCAGTTCAAGTCTTGCCTCAGAAACATGAAAAATACGCCAGGCATGTACGCATGCATGGCCAAAATCCTGAAAGAAAGAAGTGGAGGAGGGTGTGACCGAGCCCTACCAGTAAGTGCTTTCCTGCCTCCTCTGGCAGGGCAACTAAAAACAAACACAAACAACAAAACAACTTCGGCACCTGAGCACTTGACCTCACAGGTTGTAGACAAAATTCTGCCACATGGCCAGCAGGTGGTGTGGTGCTTAAGGCTGCTGGACTTTATATGGTTGATTTTATATGGTTTGAGTCCTGGACCCAATGGTTCAGAAAATATGAGGGGTGTGTGTGTGTGTATGTGTGTAAAAAATCCTGAAAGGAGGGACCAGCAGTTAGCATAATGGCTATGTCCAGCTGTACTCCCACATAGTCGACCGCGGTTCACGTCCCGGACTGGTGGCTTAAAACTCACGCCGGGTGCATGTGCGTGCGTGCCCAAGATCCCGAGAGGAGAACAGAGGAGAAGGGACTGCGGTGTGGCCATCCCCCCTGGGGGGTGATTTCTTGCTTTCTGGCTCTCTGTCTCTGTCTGTCTGTCTGGCGAGCGCACACGCCCTATAGCAAAAACCTCTCCAAAAAAAAAAAACCCCAAAAAACAAAACCCAAAAATCCTAAAAGGAGAATGGAGGAGATCGGACTGCTGTTTCTTATTTTCCCTTTCTCTCTGTCTCTCTCTAGCACATGTCCTGGACCAAAAATGCTAAACCAAACCAAAAAATTCTGCATACGAAAATATTGTATAAAATGAACTTCAGGTTACGTGTATAAAGTATATATTAGAGGAACAACAGATGGCATAATGGTTATGTCACTGGACTCACATATAGTCAACTATGGTTTAAGTCCCAGATCCGGTGGCTTAAAACTCATGTTAAGTGTATATGCATGTGTGCCCAAGATCCCAGAAGAATGGAGAAGGGATTGTGGCGTGGCCATCCCCCATGGGGGGTGATTTCTTGCCTTCTGTCTCTGCCTCTCTGGTGAGCACACAAATTCTATAGCAAAAATCTCTCTATTAAAAAAAAAGTGTTATTAGACAAAAATAAAATTTGTTAGACTTAGGTCCCATACCTAAGTTATGTAATTATGTATATGCAAATTTCCCAAATTCAAAAAAAATCTGAAATACTTCTGGTCTTAAGTACTTTCGATAAGGGTAGATACTTAACCTGTATTTAATTTTTTACTTAAATAT
The DNA here is from genome assembly GCA_026018925.1 of Tupaia tana. NCBI lineage: Eukaryota > Metazoa > Chordata > Mammalia > Scandentia > Tupaiidae > Tupaia > Tupaia tana. The sequence continues at coordinate 40,503,833 of JAKSZU010000005.1, forward strand.
TTTTCTTTGATATTAAATCAAATCAGACAAATGGTAATTCCCCCTCCCTCTTTTAATTTTTGCTATAGGGTGTGTGAGCTGGCTGGAGACAGAGACGGAGGGAAAGAGAGGGAAAGTGAGAAAGCACCCTCTGGGGCGATGGCCATGCCACAGTCCTTTCTCTTCCATTTTTCTCTTGGGATTTTGGGCACACATGCATATGCTCCTGGTGTGCTTTTCAAGCCACTGATCAGGGATTCAAAGGCACAGCAGGCCATGCAGGATCCAGCTGCTAAAATCTCCTTGCCACCTGCTGGCACCTATGAGTGGTAAGATCTTAATGGTCAATTGCAATATAGACATAGAATCTGAAACCCTATTACTGACGGCTGATACTCTGTTAACTAAAATCTATTGGTCTATCTTGCTCTTTGAGTTGATCTTTTACCTACCTGTAATTTTGTAATGTGACTTGATAGTCTGTCAGTAATTCTTTCAAGTAAAAATGGTCTCCCATAAAAGAAAGTCTCATTTAACTTGCAACTTAGACAATCAAATAAAAAGTTTCCTTAAAACATCTGTTATAGGGTAGGACCAGCAGTTAGCATAATGGCTGTGCCACTGGACTCCCACGTAGTCGACCATGGTTCGAGTTCCGGACCCGGTGGCTTAAAACTCACGCCGGGCACGTGTGCGTGTGTGCCCAAGATCCCAGAGGAGAATGGAGGAGAAGGGATTGCGGTGTGGCCAGATCCCGAGAGGAGAATGAATGGAGGAGAAGGGATTGCAGTGTGGCCATCCTCCCTGGAGGGTGATTTCTTGTTTTCTGTCTCTCTGTCTCGAAATTCTGTCTGCCTGGCGAGTGCATGCACCCTATAGCAAAAACCTCTCCAAAAAAAAAAAAAAAAAAGTTATAGTATAGGAAATTGCTTTATGTATATTCCTCATTTTGTTATCAGAATATTAAAAAGATAGGTACTCTAGGGTAGAGATTTAATAAAATAATATTCACTGTACCATAAAGGCTATTCTAAGTGAAACTGGCTTTAGTAATTACACCATGTTGAAAACCACAATGACTGCTAATGTACTTTGACATCATTGCCTTGATTCATGCTAAGACAGTTTTATCAACCATTACTTTTGTACCATCATTGCAAATTATCAACATAGTGAAAAAAGTAAATATTATTTAATATTATAAAAACAGTTTGGGCCTGCTGGACTCACTGAAAGGGTCTTGGGGTCCTGCATGGGTCCATGGACTATAGTTTGACAACCTATGCCTTAAAAGATGAAGAATTTGACAAAAGTGGTAAAATTTGTCATTTATTTAATTTGAAATAAATGAGCTGATGAAAGCAAGAGTTTGGTTGCCAGGACAAGCTTTTAAAAGCTTTAGGCTGAGACACTTTGGCATAGGTGGTAGATTTCTGGTCTATTGTGCTGGAAGTCACATGGCTGTCACAGGTTCAGATCCTGAGTCAGTCAGAAACATGTGAGGTGCACCCTGGCTTAAGAGCCTAACTAGCTAGAGGGCTAGGGAAAGGAGACTGAGGAGTGACAAGACCCTGCCAGGGGAGAATCTGTCTCTGTCTCTGCCTTGAAAGAAAAAAAAATAGCTTTATTCAAATGTAGACTCTAAAGACTTTTATGATGATTTCATTGAATGATTTAGATGGGCAAATATATGTAATAGGCTTTTCAAATTAAACTACTTAAAAATAAGGGAAAAAAACCACATTAATGAGTAAACTAGTCCTTTGACTATGGTCAGTTTCAAAGATACAGGTTCTATAAATTTATTAACACACTACATTAACTGCACATCAAAACTACCCACTTTAGAATTCATTTAAATATAAATTAAATATGTCCCATCAAATAATGTTTACCCATACTTAAAAGCAAAGCTTTAAAAGGATAACTGTCATCAATGGTGAGACATTTATTTGAAATTTATTTAATCATGATTATATAAATATGGGGTGAGGGATACTCCATATGGCAGAGAAGAACATGAAGGCTCTGGAGATGACTTCACTTTCTAATTCAGAATATTTTAAATAAGCATTATAGAATTTTGGAAGAAATTCTCTAAATGAAGAACAAATACCTAACTGTTGGTATATGAATGTGTGTGTGTTTGTAGTATACACATACACACACATATATACAGGAAGATATAATTTTAATTATAAATGTTCAACTTGGACAAAAATATGTAGGTATTAAAAAAAAAAAAGCTAGGTAGGAGGACCAGCAGATGGCGTAATGGTTACATTGCTGGACTCCCATGTAGCTGACCATGGTATGAGTCCCAGACCCAGAGCCTTAAAACTCACGCCAAGCATGTGTGTGTGCGTGCCCAAAATCCCAAAAGAATGGAGGAGAAGGGATAAAAATGTGGCCATCCCCCTGTGGGGTGATTTCTCGTTTTCTGTCCCTCTGGTGAGCACGTGTACCCTATAGCAAAAATCTCTCTCTCTCAAAAAAAAAAAAAAAAAAAAAAAAAAAATGAGGTAGGTAGTGTATACTAAGTCTTCTGTTTTAATGGTGTATGGCAAGGCGTTCAATGAGGCCAGGGTGTGGCACACTGGTGGCTCGAGTGAGCCACATGGGAAGGACTTGGGTTTGGACTGGGACTGTCCTGAGCATGGTCTCTGGATCCAGGCTCATTGAAACTAGAGGTGGATTGCTTTATCAGGAGGGGTGCTTATTTCTTTCTCATGGAAGAAGTGAATGGATGAAATTTTAAACAATTAAAATACAATAGTGGGATCAGCAGTTAGCGTATTGGTTATGTCGCTGGACTCCCACGTAGTCGACCACGGTTAGAGGCCCGGACCCGGTGGCTTAAACTCAGGCCGGGTGCGTGTGCGTGTGTGCCCAAGATCCCGAGAGGAGAATGGAGGAGAAGGGATTGCAGCGTGGCCATCCCCTCTGGGGGGTGATTTCTCGCTTTCTATCTCTCTGTCCCTCTCTGTCTGTCTGGCGAGCGCAATCGCCCTATAGCAAAAAAAAAAAACAAAAACAAAACAAAACAAAACAAAACAAAACAAAAACAATAGTACTGGGGTCTTTAGGTGGTTAAGTTGTGGACTCTCACATGGCCGACCATAGTTTGAGTCCTGAACCTGGCAGCTTACTGTCTGTCTCTGTCTTTGTCTCTCTCTGGTGAGTGTAAGTGCCCTATAGCAAATTAAAAAAAAAAAAAAATCAATAAAATTAAATAATTAAAAAAATACAGGGGTATTGGGGATAGCCATAATGCAATGTTGAGATCCTGTACACACATGGGTAGTTTGCAAGTTTTGCAACTAAGGGCTTGGCCTGTGATGAACAGCTGGCAGTCCCACCTTGGCTCCCTGCCTGATGCCCTGCCTGCAGCCCAGAGCTCACAGAAGACCAACTTGGAGGCCCTTGTGCATCGAAGACTGATTTTCCAGGTGTGGAGTACCCCATTCACCATTGCAGCGTCCACCTCCCTGTACATTCTAGGCCCCAGCATGGTTATGATCTACGCTGGCTAGAGCGGGTTTGGATCACAGTATGAAGACACTGTTGGGGATGATTATCTCTTTCTTTTTTTTTTTTTTTTTTTTTTGGAGAGGTTTTTCGCTATAGGGCCCATGCGCTCGCCAGACAGACAGAGAGAGACATAGAGACAGAAAGCGAGAAATCACCCCCCAGGGGGGATGGTCACGCCGCAATCCCTTCTCCTCCATTCTCCTCTCGGGATCTTGGGCACGCACGCACACGCGCAACTCAACTTACAACTCAAGCCCCGCGTGAGTTGTAAGCCACCGGATCCGAGACGCGAACCGCGGTCGACTACGTGGGAGTCCAGCGACAAAGCCATTACGCTAACTGCTGGTTCCCGATTATCTCTTTCTTAAGCTTAAAACAACAACAGCAACAAGACAAAACAAAAAAAAACTTAAAAGAAAAAAAATAACTTTAAAATACAGTGGTGCTGGCCCAGCTGTGGTTGGTGGCAAAGTGGTAGGGCTCCCTGTTCATACTGAAGCCAAATGGAAGGCCCCCAATTCCTCAGATCTAGGTCAAACTGACGGGTAGGGTGGGGAGTAGGGGTGGGCAGTGGGAGGGAGAGTGTTATGGCATGGTGAGACCTATCAAGAGTGCCTGTCTCTCCTTCCTTTTTACTCATCTCGTCCCTGACTTTCCTAGAAGAAATGTTATATTATACATGTAATAAAAATTAAGGTAATAACATTCTATATAACTACTCTTGCATCAGTCAAAATATCAACAGATGATCAAGGAACAAAGGATTCAACATAAACGTTACACTGAAGTGATGTGTTAACAGCGGTTCTGCGAGTTAAAGAGGAGAAACTAGGAGGGAAGGAAGATCTGGTTTCTTCTTTACCAAAAAGAGAAATGATAGACTGGGAAATTAATTACTAGTGGCTCAACCATAACGGGATATGAAGGATGCATATGAATAATTGATGACAGACTAAGTGCAGTATGTAGAAAAGAAAAAGCTGAAGCAGAGAAGGAAGCTGGCTGTAAGGCAGGCGGGGGTGGGGGGCTGGGGGGGGGCGGTAAACTGAGTCCTCAACACCCAGTCGGCTTCATGCTAGTTAGCAAACCCCAAAGGAAGAGGAAGACCTGCTCCCTAGCCTGAGAAAATACTCGAGATTTTAAGGTGTTATATCGACCCCTGAATGGCCTTTAGATCATTTCTCTTCAGAAAAGAAGAAGATGGTTACAAGATGGTTGCATTTGGTCAGAACACTACGGTCTGAGCCCTCCTTTACTGGCAGCCGGCACCCACAGATGGGGCCATAAGGTCACAATGGCAAGTAAGTTAATCAAATTACCCGCCATTGTCGTTCCCCGACCCCTCCACCCCTCCCACATAAATACATCAAGTCTCTTCGGTAGGCTGTGCTGAAGCACCTCCGGCTTCAGATCCCCGGAGCTCTTTCTCAATAAACTTTACTTTTTCTCTTGAGATGCTTCCCGGGTCATACTCCGAATGGTGATTAAAGTAAGGCCAAGGAAGGCCATGACAAGGAAGGCCATTTTCCCCCGAACTGGACAGGCAAGTACAACCATCGAACATAAAACACCCGAGTCCACACCACCAGCCCCTCACCTCAACAACTCGCACAAGCACAAACCCCTTTCGGTGGCCGCCATCTTCCGCCAACCCCGAACTCAGGAAGTGCTTTGTTATTTCTGTTCTCTATTGGCTCCTGAGGAAAAGTGGGGCTCTTTACCCGCCCCCACAGGCTGATTGTGCATTCTAATTGGTTATTGATAGTAGCTTCCCACGCCTTCCAGCCAATAGAATATGCCAAGGCGTTGACGACTTTTGGGCGTGGCGCACCCGGGTTCCGCCCCATTTGGAGGGACCTTGGAGGGCTGCGGGGGGCGTGGCCTGTGACGGACAGCTGGAGTTCCCGCCCCCGGTCCCCTCCACCACTGGAAGCCCCCCTACAGCTACCCCACCCCCGGCGCAGAGCCGGCCGCTCGTTGAAGACCAAATGGAAGGCCCTCGCGCGTCGCGGATCTATTTTCCAGGTGCAGAGTTTGCCCCCTCCGCGGTTGCGGCGTTTGGGACCCACGGCACCAGGGACTCAGGCGCGGAGCCCAAAAGGGGCTGCGCGGAGCGGAGCTGACCGCGAGCCACGCCGCACCTTCCACTGAGGCGCTGGGCGAGCCCTGAGATCTGCATCTCCAGCCAGGCTCTGCGCCGCTTGTTAGTCGTCCCTCTGCGGCACTCGGCGGAGATCCAAGCACCACGTCCCGAGCGCACCGGCCCGAGGTAGCGGAGGCCGGGGAGGGAGGGCGACCCCCGCCTTGCGGTGCCGGCCTGCCCGAGGCCACTGAGACACCGGCCTGGCCAGCAGCTTCAGAGTCCGCACCGCCAGGCCCTTCTCGGGCGTGGGTGAGAGTCCGCGTCGTACTCTCTTCTACCGTCTCCGCGTCCCCTAGTCAGGGCGCGCAACTTCGGAGTCAACCCATAGGGTCTGGGCTGCGGATCCTCTGGTACCGTTTCCCGGCCCCTCCTAGGGGCAGAGCTGGGCCGCTCTGATACCTTCACATCCCGCGCCTCTTCTCCCTGCGTTTTAACTCCGCGCTTCTCTTCGCTGACCAGGTGACGTTTGGGCTCTGAGCAGGACCAGAGAAGAAGTTGGTGTCTGCGGGGGATGATGCCGGAGCTGGAGAGACAGATTACAGCTAGAGAAGAGGCCGGTCGGAAAGTAAGTTTCCTACCCCGCGCCAGTGCGGTGTGCACACACTCGACCCGAGGACTTTCCTTCCACCTTCCAGTACTGACCCCAGGAGCGGGAGGGTGCACGGAAGGGGGAGCGCGACAGTCCCAGCTCCAAGGGTCATGGGGTTTGGAAAAAAGGCATCTTTAGAAAGGGTGGTATGGAACAATCGACATCCCAGTGACGCGGGAGGTTGCGGTGATCAGGCCCGACACAGGTGCGGAATTCAGAGCCGCAAGCTGACCTGCTTCTTGTGTCGTGCTCTCCAAGCACTAGAGACGCAGACGCATGGAGGGATGGTAAAGCCGGAGTTTATTAGGAGTAAGTAAAAGCAAGCTCTCATCAAGTTGGGAGAGGGCCCGAAAGATGGGTTGTCGCTGAGACGATGCATTTTGGGCTTTTTATCCTAGTTAGAATGAGGAACAGGCCTGTTTTTTGCCTTTTTTTCAAAGGTATCGTCTCATCTGGTGCTTAATGCTTCTATTTTGATATACGGAAAATAAGCCTAAAGTATTTGGGCCCGAACGCTTTCAGATGCTGATTTATTTCATCCTTTTCCTGTCCATTTTTGTTAGTAGATTATGGCCCATAAAGTTCCTGGTTTCAGTCTTGGCTCTCCTAAGCCTGGGGCTCATGTTCCTTGTCATCTTCTCTTTTGATCATATTATCTCTGCACATTAAGCATTTTATCTTGAAGCACTATAGGAATGTTAGATAACCAGCATCTTTGCTTTTACCAGATACTGGCGGACCCTGGAATTAAGACATTTCATTCCAATGGACTGCCATGCTGTCTCCCCTGCTGATTCCCCATTTCCCCAAAGTGTAGTCATCTGAGGTGTAATCTACAAGAGAAAGGCCATGGAGTTTCCATTCCTGGGGCCAGAAACCCTGTCTGACTGGGGCTTTTCTATTTATCTTTAGATGCTGGAAAGGTAAAAGCTTAAAGTTGTTTTGTAAGAGCCCTAACTAATAGCTCAAAGCAATTAAGTTACTTAACCTGGAGAGATTATTCAGAGTCTGGTGCCTAGACGCCCTTTACTGTATATCCAGATCCTGCAACTTTTTTTTAAGTTACCTGTTTTCAATTAATTTTAATTATCCAGTTAATACATTGATTTGGACTCTTAAAAAATACAACCAGTTAAAATATTTGGTACAAAAGCAAATCTGTTTTCTAGTCCTTTTCTTCAAGTACAAGTCTAAATATTCAGCAAATAATTAGTAAAAAATGTATGTTTTAGAACTATATTGAAGAGTTGAAAACTACAGTAGTTAACAAGAGAAATGTGTTTACTCAGAAATTTTCAGGTTTTTGTATGTATTTTTCAGGATTTTGTTTTATTTAAATGAGATCACATGGTGTGTATTCTCCAGCTTGTTTTCAATTTAATAATATTTTTTGAAAATTGTTTCTGAAGTATCTTACTCGGTTTAACTTATGTGCAGAATAGATGTACCATAGTTTGTTGTGGGTGAACATTCTGATTGCTTCATGTTTTTCTCTCACAAGTACACATCCATGTATGTGACTTTTCCCCCATATGGCATGTGAGCTTGCCAGAGGGACAGAAAGAGAATGGGAAAGTGAGAAATCACCCCATCCCTGGGCAGTGGGGGGCGGGGTGGCCATGCTACAGTCCCCTTCCTCCATTCTCCTCTTGAGATTTTGGACACCATGCCTGGCATGATTTTAAAGCTACTTGGCCCAAGATCAAACTGCACTCGGCCACGTGGGTTCCAGTGCCTTCACCATGCCTCTGGCTGGCTCATGCTGACACTCAAATATTTCTTTAGGACACGCACCTAGGCCTGGATTGCTGAAGAATAGACTGCCTTTTTTTTTTTTTTTTTTAAACCCAATTCTATAATTAATTTAATGACATTACTGAGCACCCTTCAGTGATGAAATTCATCTAGGTTCTGGTGGCACAGAAGTAAAAGATAAGTAGATGAGTGGATAATCAGAGCAGCTGGTAGGTAGATAATGCGCAGTGTGATGACTGTATTTGATCCGGGGTGTAAAGAAAGCACATGTTGAGGAAGTGTGGTGTGTGCAGAGGAGAGACACTGCCAGTCCCCAGCTTCCACACCAAGAGAGAAAACTCCTTATCCTTCCACATGAAGCTCAATGCCTGCTGCCTCCTTGAGATCTTCTCTAACTGCCCCTGCCTGTATTGACCTCACCCTCTTCTGGATTCCTTTGATAATAGTATCCATCAGCCAGTGTTACTGAACTTACTGTATATTGTATTAAGCACTTGATATTCCTCTTTACACAATCATTGAATCCTTTTCAAACTCTTTAATGTAGTAATTGTTATCTATTTATTATATCTGTAATAAATAAATAGATACTGTTACTGGCTGACCACTATTGTTATTTATTAAACAAATAATTTTATTTTTATGTATTTGATTAAAAAATTTTGTTGTAGGATGCATGTACTTGCCAGAGAGAAAGAAAAAGAAAGGGAAAGTGAGAAATCACCTCTGGGGGGATGGCCAGGCAGCAAGCCCTTCTCCTCCATTCTCTTCTTGGGATGTTTGGGCAGACATGCATGTGGGCCTGTTGTGATTTTCAAGCCACTGGGTCTAGGACTTCAACCTTGTAGTCGGCCATGTGGGATCCAGCACATTAACCTCCATAGCATCTGCTGGCCCTAACAAATATATATCGAAAAAATTTATTTCTTGAGAGAGAGTCAGACAGTACCTTCAATAGTGTCTTATGCCCTGATTTTCCCTGTAGCCTTCCCAGCCAGCCAGGATCACAGGCACATGCACCTGCTGCATGTACAGGTTAAGCCTGGTTACCAAACCCAATCTTCCATATGGCTTCCACCATTGCAGAGTGGTGGGCTACCACTGTACCATTGCAGCTGTGCCAATGAATTTTTTTTTTTTTTTTTGAGTATTATGTGCCAAGTGTTGTAGTCACTGGGGTTACAGTCATAGCACAGTCCCTTCTTCATTTTCCTCTCAGGATTTTGGGCATACACAGACACATGTCTGGTGTGTTTTTCAAGCTGTGGGTTCAAGATTCGAACCCACAATTGGCTGTTTGGAATCCAGCTCCTTAACCACAATGCCTCTGGCTGACCCAATAACAAGCTCATATCTGAGCTTCTGATAATGAGATGGCTCTCAGTGGGCCATTGGTAGCTTCTGGATGAGGGCCAGTTGCCAGAAACCAACTATCTGATTGGGGGTAAGGACTTTAGCCCCATCCCCTGACATCTGGAAAAGTAAGAAGTAGATTGAGCTAATTATCAGTAGTCATTGGTTTGATCAGTCATGCTTACATACTTGAATCTCTATAAAAGCTCTAAAAGATAGGGTTTATGAAGAGTGTTCAGGTTGGTGAACACATGAAGATACTGGGAGACGGCATAATAGGCATGAAGAGAGCATAGAAAATCTCTGCAGCCCCCACCCCCATTCCCTGCCCTATCCTGTTGGTTCTTTCTGAGTTTTATCCTTTATAATAAACTGGTGATGGGCCACATGGTGGTGCAGCAGTAAAATGACTCTCTGGGAGGCTGACCCACACTGGAAAGATTCTAGATTCGTGTCCAGAGACCTTCCTGACTATGCTGGGCACACACATGCTCATGGTCGGGCTGGCTGAAGCTGGGGATCAGTTGTGACTTTGAGATCCTCTTGGGGGTGCTGTCTGTTCTCTGTATCATTCATGAAAAAGGAAATAAACTTTTTTTAAGAAAATGGCAAGAGCAAATAAAACACTTTAATGAGTTCTGTGAGCTGTTCTAGAAAGTTATCCAACCCAAGAAACAGGTTATGGGAATGCCTTAACTTAGAGCAAGTGGGTCAGAAGTACAGGTGGCCCAAACTTGACTACAGGCCTCTGAAGTAGAGGCAGTTTTATAGGACTGAGCCCTTGACCTGTGGGATCTACACTGATTGGGTACTTAGGGTCAGAACTGAGTTGTAGGGTACCCAGTTGGTGTCTGGAGAGTTGGAGAATATTGACATGAAGAAAAACCCCACTTATTTAGTGTAAGAAGAGCTGTGAGTAGAAACAGTACACACAAGTGACAGTGTTTAAGGAACAATGTAAGAGCCAGAGTGGTTGGAGCAGAGGGAGAGAGAGGAGAATGGTAGAGTAGGAGGTCAAAGTTCATCATTAATTTACAGATAAAGACACTGAGGCAGAAAGAAGTTAAATATCTTAAAGAGGCAAATCTAGGATTAAATCCTAGCCAGGACTGTCTAACTTTCTTAGGTACACAGTATCTTGATTATTTTTTTTTTTAAGAGAGATTTTTGCTGTAGGGCACACGCATTCTCCAGAGAGACAGAGACAGAGAGACACAAAGCAAGGTATCATCCAGATGGCCATCCCTTCTTGTCTTGTCTCTTGGAATTTTGGACACATATGCACATGTGCCTGGCGTGTTTCAAGTCACTGGGTCTGGGACTCAAACTGTGATCAACTATGTGGGAGTCCAGTGATGTAACCATGATACCATTTGCTGGTCCTGGTACACATTATCTTATAAATGTACTTGACACTAGGTCATACCACCTGGTATGATTTTTTAGAGGAAGGAATATACCTTTTCCTTACAATTCTTGCTTCTTGAATGTGGGGACCAGGTTTGTATCATTTAAAAACCATCTCCAAAGCATGTATAAGTGCACCACAGGTGTGCTTAAATGAATGAATTATAGTATGAGTTCCCCATGTTGTTTTCTCTTCGGAGGCCTCTCTGTGGTGTACCAGTGACCTGGTTACCTAGTCTTCAGTCCCTAAACATTATGGAGCATCTTCTGTTTGCCTGGTTGTAGGGGGTTGCAGAGATGAAGAGAGGTTAGCCTCTGTGCCCCATAGGCACTGGGGCAGAGGTGTCTACATAGTACAACACCCACAGAGAAGAATGATCTGCCTTTCCTGGTAGGAAGGGACACAGAAAGAATTCAAGAGGAAGTGGTGCTTGAGTGGGTCTTGAGGGAAGGACAGGCATTGGCCAGGTACACAGTAGCATGGAGGCAAGGGTGTTGAAAACAGACTGACACGTGCAAAGGTCTGGAGAAGTCAAGTGGAAAGATGTGTCTGGGGAGTCAGGAGGGTCTTGACAGAGCTGCTGGAATGGGTGTGGAAGGCCCTATTCACAGGCCAGGAGTGGTCTGGCTTGGACTTTATCCTACAGGTAGAGAGTTCAAGCATGGGGAAACAGTTTAAGGCCCTTCTCCAAGGAGGGTGAACTGGGGAGGGAGTTGCTGGGAGACCAGCTGGAGGCTCCTGGATATGGTCAGCCCTGTCCAGGCTAAAGAGAAGGTGGCTGAAAAGCCTAATAAAAATTGGAAGTTGATTATCTTTCCCTGTTTAGCTGTGGAGTCACCTTCTTAGTAGAGAAAACAGGCTGTCTAGACTCTGGACTGTCCAGAGGTCAGAGGCCAATGATATGCCTAACAAGGCAGCAATACAGAATGTGGTTGCTATGTACGTAGCTGGGCCATAAGCTGAGAGTGATAAGCTGGACTGTGCTTCACCTGACCCACAGTTTCCTCTCCCCTGGAAGAATGGAGGTGGCCTAGTGACACGAGTACTGCGTACTGATACCGTGGCATGGGTATCAACGAAGTTTCCGTGTTTGGTGATGCCAGTGTTATTTCTATCCATAGGAGAAAACTGGAATCATTGCTAAGGGAAAATCTGAAAAGGCAGTCACATTTATTTTCCTTTCGTTCAGACTTTTCTTTATTTTTTTTAACTAAAGGGGAAAAATCTGAGCAGATCAAAGGTCAATGAGATAGAGGGCAACACAGAATGACTATTTATCATGATGTAACTAATAGCAAATAGGATGTCTAAAGCACCAGGAATTGTGAAATCTATTATTTCAGAATATAGCAGTTTCTCAAAGCCAGAAATTCAGGCAGCCATGTGGTTGGTGCTATTAATATTTTATCATTTCTTTTTTTTTCTTGGAGAGATTTTGTTGCTATAGGGTGAATGCACTTGCCGGAGAGAGACAGAGATAGAAAGCAAAATATCAACCCCCGTGGGGATGGCCATGTGGCAATCCCTTTTCCTCCATTCTCCCCTCAGCATTTTGGGCATGCACATACACACGCCTGGCATGAGTTTGAAGCCACCTGGTCTGGGACGTGGACCATGGTCAGCCATGTGGAACTCCAGTGATGTAATCATCATGCCATCTGCTGGTTCCAGTAATTTGTTTCTAATCTTTTTTGTGCTTTCCAGTGTCTCTTACTTGTTCTCTGTCAACTTCTCGTGACTCACAGACTTACATCACTTTCAGAGAGCCCTCTCCTCACCCTCTGTCTCCCTTATTCTCCACAAATGACTTACCTTAAGGAAATTAGCCCAGAGGTATGCTTTTCTTCAGACTTCTCCCTAGGTCTGCTCACTTTCTCCCTCAAATTTATTTTGACTTATAACTTGTTTTTATCTCCTGTAAGTCATTTCCAAGGACAGGCCTGCCCTCTTTTGGGAGTCAACCCTCTGCTAGTACCCTTGATCCCTTCCTCTTTGCCTTTTCGGAACCTTTATAATTGGCATCTCTGTTCTTTCCCTTTCTCCACAGACTTCTTCCTTTTGGCCTGGGAAGCCATCTGCTCAGCCTTTTTACTTTTTTTGTATTGCACATATATGAACGCCTGAACAGGAGTTACTTAGTTTTGCTTGTTTCCGAGCACTGTAAAACATGATGCCATCGTGTGTTTAGTCTCACAGGACTAGCTTTTCTTACTAGACATTATATATCCGAGATTCCTTGCTGTGTGATGTGCTATTGAGAGTACATAGCACAGTTTATCCAATCTCCTTGGAGGACATTGGGTGGTTTGTAGGGTTCTGAGGTTATAAGCAGCTCTGCTGTGAACATTCTTATTTATATCTCCTGATGCATAGGGCAGTCTATCCCCTGCTTTTCCAGTTTCTTCTAGCTTTGCCTTCACTACTGAAACCTCTCTTGTTTGTTTCCAAAGGCTTAACCTGTTCAGTTCTTTAAAAAAATTTTTTTTAAAGTTTTATGCTATATGGTTTGTACACTTGCCAGAGAGACAGAGAAAAAAGAAGGAGAGTGGGAAATCACTCTCAGTGGGATGGCCATGCCACTTTCCCTTCTCCATTCCCCTCTCAGGACCTTGGGTATGCATGCAGATGCACTCAGCTTATTTTTCCAGTCACTGGGTCCAGGACTCAAACTGTGAAGTCGGTCATGTGGGATACAGTGTCTTAACTACTATAGCACCTACTGGCCCTCCCCCGTTCTTATTTTAATGGCCTTTGCTCTGGCTTGAATATTTTCATCCCCTCTAAAATTCATGTTGAAACTTAATCACTGATGCAACAGTATTAAAAGATGTGGTCTTCAGGAGGTGATTGAGCATTCTGCCCTCTTGAATAGGACTAGGTACCTTTATAAAAGAGCTTGACAGGGGGAGTTCTTTCCTTTTCTCCTCTTCATTCATTTCACCATGTAAGGACACCTCAATGGTACTATCTGTGAGCAGTAGGCTTCTATTAGACCCTCAACCTCATGGCATCTCAATTTTGTACTTCTTGGCCTCCAGAACTTTAAGAAGTAAAATTCTATTATTTATAAATTACTCAGCCTCGGTAATTTATTTATTTTATTTTATTTTTTTTGGAGAGGTTTTTGCTATAGAGTGCATGTGCTTGCCAGAAAGACAGAGAGAGACAGAAAGCAAGAAATCACCCTCCAGGGGGGATAGCCACGCCACAATTCCTTCTTCTCCATTCTCCTCTTGGGATCTCGGGCACACACGCACATGCGCCTGGAGTGAGTTTAAGCCACTCGGTCCAGGACTTGAACTGCTGTCAACTACATGGGAATCCAGTGACATAGCCATTATGCGAACTGCTGGTCCCTAGCCTCAATAATTCTTTTATAACAGTTCAGACTAAGATAGCCTCTTCATTGCTTTTTTTTATGAGACTTTACTGGGCTGGTCCTTAGCACAGTGGTTAAGGGAGCCCAAGCTGACATTGCTGACCATGATTTGAGTCCTGGCCCCCTTGGCAGGGGTCATTCCCACCCTGAGGGAGGGAAGGAATGAAGGAAGGTATGAAGAAACCATGCCCCATTAGGGGGGAGGGAGTTCTGTCTCTTTGTCCTAGGCATGCACACCCTCTGATAATAAATTAATAAAAACAGACAAAGAACAGCTTTACCGTAATATAATCCACAGATATGCACAAGCATACTGCAGTGAATTTTAGAACATTTTCATTATCTCAGAAATTAACTCTGTACCCTTTACTTATCACTCTTTGACTCATACCTACACAGCTACTAATTTACTTTGTATCTATAAATTTGCCTATTGTATATATTTCATATAAATGAAATGATATAATGTGATCTTTTGTGACTGTCTTCTTTCACTTAGCATGTTTTCTAGGTTCCTGTTGTAATGTGTACGAACACTTCATTCCTTTTTTATTACTGAATAATATTCCATTGTGTGGCTATACTGTGTTTTGTTTATTCATCAGTTGATGGGCATTTTGGTTGCCCATGTTTTGGCTATTATGAATAGTACTGCTATAAAGATTTATTATACTCTTTTATTTTGGGGGACATGGTCTCATTTCTCTTGGGTATATCATTAAGATTGGAATTACATGGCCATGTGACACCTTTATGTTCAACTGTTTAAGAACAAACCAGATTGTTTTACATTATTTCCAGGAGTGTATGAAACTTTCAATTTCTCCACACCCTCTTTTTATTATCTGACCTTTTCATTGTAGCTATCCTAGTAGAAATGAAGATGTATCTCTTTGTAGTTTTGATTTGCATTTCACTGGTGACCAATGAATGAGCATCCTTTTTATATGTTTGTTGACTATTTGTTTTTTAGAGCGATTTTTGCTATAGGGCATGTGCATTCATTGGAGAGACAGAGGGACAAAGAGCGAGGAGAGGTCACCCTCCAGAGGGGATGGCCATGACGCAGTGCCCTCTCTTCTAGTCTCCTCTCAGGATTTTGGACACGTGTGCACACACATGCCTGGTGTGAATTTGAAGCCACCAGGTTTGGGACTCGAACTGCAGTTGACCATGTGGGAGTTCAGTGAAGTAACCATTATGCCATCTTCTGGTCTTTGGCTGGTTTTGAAATGTCTTCCTTGGAGAAATGTATATCCAGATCCTTTGCCCATTTCTAGGTGGTTGTTTTTTTATTGCTATGGTCTAAGAGTTTTCTTTTTTTTTGTTATTTTTGCTATGGGGCACATGTACTCACTGGAGAGAGACAGAGAAGGAGAGAGAGAGAAAGTGAGATAGTACCTCTTTGCCTGTGGGGGATAACCATGCTACAGTCCTTTTACCTCCATTCTCCTCTGGGGATTTTGGGCATGCACGCACATGCACCCAGTATGTTCTTCACACACTAGGTCTGGGCCTCAACTGCTCAGTTGGCCATGTGGAATCCAGCCACTTTAACCATCTGGCTGGCCCTAGAGTATTTTGCATAAATAAATTCATTGCCAAATTGGAAATCATGAAGCTTTATTCCTATGTTTTCTTCTAAGAGTTTTTTAGGTTTAGTTCTTACACTTAGATCTTTGACACATTTTGCATTTTTTTGTGTCTATGGTATGAAATAAGAGCCCAAGTTCATTCTTTTGCATGTGACTACGGCTGTCCTGGCACTGTTTGTGTGTGTGTGTTAGTGTCTTCCCACTAAAGGTCTTAGTACCCTTGTTGAAAACCAGTTTACCACAGATACATAAGTTCATTTCTGGATGCTATATTCCATTGATCTATATGTCTGTCTATTTGTTTATTTAATGCTAACAAGTCTATGCAGAAAAGGAGATGAGAGAGAAAGAGAGAGAGAGAGAGAGAGAGAGAAAAACACCACAAGAAGATCTAGTCAGGCTGTAGTTTTTTCCCTTCCAATTTGTCTTTCCTTCATTTTGCCATCCTGTCCTGACAGGATATTCTTCAAGCTTATGGGCCTAGATTTTTTTTTTTTTTTTTTTTTTTTGAAACCCTGGCCGCCAACTGTGTGGGATCTGGCTTCCTCTCCACAGTACCTAACTGCCGCACTACATCTGGGGGGGGGCCCTGTATGTCTCTTTTCGTGATGGTACCAACACTGTCTTGATTTCCATTGCTTTGTAGTAAGCTTTGACATTGGAATATGTGAGTCTTCATGTGTTCTTTTTCAAGAATATTTAGCTAATCTGCGTCCCTTGCAATTCTATATATTAATAAATTTTAGGACCAGTGTGTCGATAACTACAAAGAAGTCAACTGGAATTTTGATATAGAAAAGCATCTCCACATTTTATTGTAAATTAAGTCAGTATCTTTGGGATGTTTATTTGTTTTACAGCCTACTTTTCCCCTTAGAAAAAATATCTGAGCCCACACTCTGGAGCTGGGAGTGGGCAGCCGAGGTGGGGGTAGGGGCATGAAAGAAGCTGGTCAGGTAGTAGCCTCAGTTTTCTAATCAGCTTTCCTTTCCTGGTGTGGAAGCACCACCCTGTAAGCCAGGGCTAGGACAGTTGGGGTTCCAGTGTTTAGAGCCTTTGTTCAAGGGGCTGGGTGGAAGGAGAGAGACCGTATCTCTTAGCTGCATTGGCCTAGAACTTATCAGGCAGCTGGGGCAGGATTAAAAGTGTTTCCATTCTGCCCCTCCCAGGGAAGAAAGCCTTGAGTTCGTGAGGGAAAGGGAGCCCGATGTTTATAGCCTGAAGTAGTCAGAGTAAAGTTTCCATCTCCTTGAGTTGGGAATGTGGAGGGATCTGGGTTCACAGAGGACCAACTCTCACTGTTCTGACTAAACTTAGTACATATTCTTGAACATGTTTCTTCATTTGCTGTGTATCTTTAGGCTTTATATCAATTCTCAGAGTTCCTCATACTATCATGCTGGAAGTCCCTACTCTTCCTCTGCATTTGACACTTCTATCAATTAGTTATCATCACGTACCACATCATCTCAGTCAGCAGTGGACCATGTATATTACTATAGTCTCATAAGATTATAATGAAGTTGCAAAACTCCTGTTGCCTAGGGACATAGTTGTCATGTCATAGGGCAATATATTACCTACCCATTTGTGGGGAGGCTCATGCAAACAGACCTACTGCACAGCAAGTTGTATAAAAAGCTAGCATGTACTAGTAAGTACATAGTACTTACTAAGATAATGAATGACTGTTTTACTGGTTTATGTATTTGCTATGTTGTACTTTTGTCATTATTTTAGAGTGTACTTCTACTTTTAAGAAGAGTTTACTGTAAAGCAGTATGTTGTGTTATACCAGCAACAGCCTCAAACATCTACTGTGTCTCCTCATTACTGAACTCAAACCCAGTTGCTCACCCAAGTGCCACAAACCAAACTATGCACAAGAACTCTATTGCCATGTGCAAAAGCAAGGAGAGTAGGCAGCTAAGGCTGAAAAGGCCCTATCTGTTCCTGCACACAATTTTTTCTTTAAAGTTTGCTAGAGGGTGTGTACACTGGCAGAGAGAGACAGAGACAGAGAGGAAAAAAGTGAGAAAGCACCTCCCCCCCCCCAATGGGGAATGACCATGCTGCAATCCCTTGTATTCTGTTTCTCCCTCCTTTTCGATTTGGGCACTCATGCACACGTGTCTTGCATGTTTTTCAAACAGCTGGGTCCAGGACTTGAACTGTGTAGTTGGCCATATGGAATCCAGCCACCTTAACTGTTATGCTACTGGGTGGCTCTGCTGCATGCATTTTTGTTTTTTTGTTTTTTGTTTTTTGTTTTTTTTGAGAGGTTTTTCGCTATAGGGCGCGTGCGCTCGCCAGACAGACAGAGAGAGACATAGAGACAGAAAGCGAGAAATCACCCCCCAGGGGGGATGGTCACGCCGCAATCCCTTCTCCTCCATTCTCCTCTCGGGATCTTGGGCACGCACGCACACGCGCCCGGCGTGAGTTGTAAGCCACCGGGTCCGAGACGCGAACCACGGTCGACTACGTGGGAGTCCAGCAACATAGCCATTACGCTAACTGCTGGTTCCCTGCTGCATGCATTTTTAAGGGCAAAATTAGGTATAGGGAAGCCTGGTACATGGTCAGTTCAAATATTGGTTTAGGTGGACATGATCGGGACCAGCAGATGGCGTAATGGTTACATTAGTGGACTCAAATGAAGATGACTGTGGTCTGAGTCCTGGACCCAGCGGCTTGAAACTCATGGGGGGCATGTGTGTATGCGTGCCCAAACTCCCGAGGGGAGAATGGAGGAGAAGGGACTGTGGTATGGCTATCCCCCTGCAGGGGTTAATTTTTTGCTTTCTTTCTCTCTGTCTCTCTGGCAAGTACACACACTCTATAGCAAAAATCTCTCTTTAAAATAAAAGAGGGCATGGGACCAGCAGTTAGCGTAATGGCTATGTCTCTGGACTCCCACGTAGTCGACCGTGGTTCGAGTCCCGGACCCGGCGGCTTAAACTCACGCCGGGCGCGTGTGCGTGCGTGCCCAAGATCCCGAGAGGAGAATGGAGGAGAAGGGATTGCGGCGTGGCCATCCTCCCTGGGAGGTGATTTCCTGCTTTCTATCTCTCTGTCTCTCTCTGTCTGTCTGGCGAGCGCACGCGCCCTATAGCAAAAACCTCTCCAAAAAAAAAAAAAAAGAAAAAAAAAAGAAATAAATAAAAGAGGGCATGATAATTTCCTGGGCTCTCTTGACTGATGGGGGCTAGAGTAAATAATTTCTATTAAAGACTTGACTACAATGACTCCACCTAATTTTGTACTTTTTATTCTGTGGACTCTTTATCCTATGTATGTAACTAGAGATCTTACTCCTGTCTCAGTACAATGTGTGTTTTAAGCTGTTATTAAAAAAGAGTAAAAAAGTTAAAAAATTAAAAGTTCATGAAGTTACAGTGAGCTAAGATTAATTTATGATTAAAGTACAAATTCAACAAATTAATTTAGTGTAGCCTAAGTGTACAATATTTGTAAAATCTGCAGTACTGTACATTATGTCCCAGGTCTTCACATGTACTAACCATCACTCACTGACTCACCCAGAACAACTTCCAACTGTACAAGCTCCATTCATGGTAAGCACCTAATAGGTATACAATTTTAACTGTAGCATTTCTGCTTTTAGATATGGTTAACTTGATGAGTATTTACTGTTGTGTATTCCATATATACAGTATTCAGTACAGTAGCATACCATACAGGTCGTACCCTTAAAGCAATAAGATAAACCACTTAGCCTCGGTGTGCAGTAGGCTATACAATCTAGGTTTATGTTAATATGTTTGCGTGACAAAACTGCGTTATGACACATTTCTCAGAACATATCCCTGTTGTTAGTCAATATATAACTGTATATGATATTTGGTTCTATGTAACGGAAAACTGAAAATAGTGGCTGTTAATGAAATAAATATGAAGTTATGTGTCCCAAGATGATGTGGCATTTCTAGTCATGGGAGTCCCAGACTTTTCTCTCTTGACTGTGTTAAATGTGTTAAAAGAGTTAAAAGATATGAGAATCAGCAGTTGGCGTAATAGCTCTGTTGCTAGACTCCCACGTAGTCGACCGCTGTTCGAGTCCTGGACCCAGTGACTTAAACTCATGCTGGGAGTGTATGCATGTGTGCCCGAGATCCCAAGAAGAGAATGGAGAAGGGATTGTGGTATGGCCACCCCCCCTCTGGGGTGATTTCTCGCTTTCTGTCTCTCTTTCTCTCTGTCTTTCTGGCAAGTGCATGTGCCCTATAGCAAAAACCTCTCCCAAAAAAAAGAAAGTGTTAAAAGATATGAGGCCAACAGGTGACATGGAAGTTAAGGGTACTGGACTCCCACATGGCCAACCATGGTTCACGTCCCAGACCTGGAGGTTTGCTTTCTCACTCCCCCCTACCCCTCTCTTTCTCTATTTCTCTTTTTGGAAATATTGAAAATAATAATAATAAATAAAGTTAATTAAATTTTTTTTAAATGTTAAAAGATAAATGTAGGTACATTAAAATTTTAGAGTTTTGTTGAGCAGACTGTAATTCAGTTATCAGGCAATACCACACCACATGTGGTTTTGGGCTCCACCGAGGCGGCATAAGGGGAAAACTTTTGCCAGCTGTTCAGGGAAGCAAAACAGAAAATGATTGTTTAGCTAAAGTGCAGTGTCCCCAGTTAGAGGTTAGTTGGTGGTCTCTGCTTGGTTAAGCTTTTACTGTTTCCATTGAGTCAGGTTTTAGTTTGCATTTCAGGTGCTCGAGCTATCTCAGCCTTATGGTCTCCCAATGAATGATTTTTTTAACATAGCTAGGGTGCAACTCCATCTTTCTGATGCCGTGTGGTCTAAGATGGCTGCTAGGGCTCCAGCCTTCTTTTTCATCTTGTGACGACTGAAGCAAGGAGGGGGCAAAGGCAAACCCAGTCTATTTTGTTTTGTTTTGTTTTAGGTTTTTGCCATAGGGGCGTGCACTCACCAGAGGGAAACACAGAGAGGGAAAGTGAGAAATCACCCCCTCTGGGGGAATGGCCATCCTGCAATCCCTTCTCCACTCTCCTCTCCTCTAGGGATTTTGAGCACACACACAAATGCACCCAGTGTGATTTTTCAAATCGCCAGGTTCAGGACTTGAACTATGGTAGGTGATGTGGGAGTCCAGCACCTTAACCATCAAGTCACCTTCTGGTCCCACCCCCTCTCTTTTTTAAGGAGCCTGCTTAGAAGCCCTAACATTTTTTCCTTGTGTTTCATTAGCTGGACTTTGAATTCATTTTCAACATTTTAAAATTGGAAGATTTTACTGTATAAGACTTCAGCTTTTCCCCTTCTCTTGGGCTCTGTGACACCAGGCCATTTGACAACACTTGGCTACTGCTGAGTAATAGCTGCCTGTTTTAGGTGGGCCATGAGCTTTGCATGTGGCCACACTCATCACCCAGCCTGTTGTATTGGTTTGGATTGCTGCCTGGCTTTGAAAGTATTTGAGCTCAGATTCCTAGCATGGAGGTATAAAGGGATGTATAAATGAAAGAGCCAGCTTTGCATGGAAACCTTTGGAATGTTGAATATTTATCTAAAAGTTTAGCGCTCTGTTTTAGAGCAAGTGTATACGTAAGTTTTTGTTTGGCATTCCGTTATTCATTCCTTCAACAAATATTTATTGAGGAACTCTTTAGTGTCAAGCATTGTTAGTTCTGGGAATATAGCAGTGACTGAACAAAATAGATGAAGAATTGCTGTACTTGTAGAACTATATCCTACTTGGGGACATAGTAAACAAATAAATATATGTTATTTTACCAGGTAGTAGTGGTTGAGGAGAAACATAAGGCGGGGAAGGATGGTAGAGAGTGCAGTGTTTGAAATTTAAAGTTTTTTTTCTTCTTGAGAGATTTTTGTTATAAGGAATGTGTACTCACCAGAGAGACAGAGAGACAGAAAGCGAGAAATCACTCCCCAGGGGTGATGGCCACTCTGCAATCCCTTTCCCTCCATTCTCCTCTCAGGATTCTGGGCATGCATGCACACGTGCCCTGCATGAGTTTAAGATACTGGGTCCAGGACTCAAACCACAGTCAGCTACATGGGAGTCCAGTGATATAGCCATTACACCATCTGCTGGTCCCCATAGTGTTTGAAATTTAAATAGGGTTGGGGCCGGCAGGTGGCATGGTGGTTAAGGACGCTGGACTCCCACATGGCCGACCACGGTTCAAGTCCTGGACCTGGAGGCTTGCTCTCTCACTTTCCCACTCTCTCCTTCTCTCTTGCTCTGTCCTCTCTGGTCAAAATTAAAAATTGAAATAAATGAATGAATAAATAAAAAACAAAATAATTCTTTAAAAAAAAAAAGAAATTTAAATAGGGTAATTTGGGGAAAGTCATTGAGAGAGTGACATTTGAGCAATGTCTGTTATTGTGCCAGTAACAGAAATACCTGAGACTGGGCGAATTATAAAGAAATAGTTTAATGACTTACATTCTAAGGGCTTCACAGAATAGCAGAATGCAGAACTGTTAACAGAGTGCTGTCTGTATCTCTGTGGCATTCTCTCTGCTGCTCTGGTCTCATTCCCTCTGCTCAAATTGAAGGCTCTGACCTAGTGAATTGGTCATACCCAAAGACCTCACCCTGGGACACCATGAAGGAATTAAGTTTTCACTTAATACCTTTATAATACAACCAAGTTCCAACATAGGCATTTATGGGGGACACCCAGTCACCATCCATTAAAACCAAATTCTAAAACATGAAACTTTGAGGGACAAACCATGATCCAAACTATAACAAACAAAGACTTTGAGGAAGTAAGGAAGTGAATATGGTGTATTGGGATGAGCTGTTTCTAAGTGGAGAGAACAAAGGTACTGAGGGTGGGAAGGTTTTCTCGAAGAGCAAGATCAAAATGAATGTAGCCAAGTGAGTGAGGGAACAGGTAGGAGGGTAATGAGAGGGGGCAGACTGTATAAGGTCTTATAGGTCTTTTTAAGGATTTTTGGTTTTACTCTAAGTATGTGGGAAACCCCTGGACTTTTTAGAGGAATGACGCCTTTTGCCTTCCACTCCAAGAGATTCCTCTGGCTTTATGTTGAGAATAGACTGACTAGGAGGTAAGACCAGAAAGCAGGAGATCACATAGGAGATTTTTTTTTTTTTTTTTTTTGAGAGAGATTTTTGCTATAGGGCACGTGCACTCACTGGAGAGATACAGAAAGTGAGAAATCACCCCCCAAAGAGGATGGCCATGCCACAATCCCTTCTCTTCCATTCTCCTCTCGGGTTTTGAGCATGCCCACACACGCAACCTGTGTGAGTTTCTGGGACTCAAACTGCAGTCGACTACATGGGAGTCCAGCAATGTAACTATTATGACACCTGATGGTCCCACGTAGAAATTTTTTTTTTTTGGAGAGGTTTTTCGCTATAGGGCACGTGCGCTTGCCAGACAGACAGAGAGAGACAGAGAGACAGAAAGCGAGAAATCACCCCCCCAGGGGGGATGGCCATGCCGCAATCCCTTCTCCTCCATTCTTCTCTCGGGATCTTGGGCACGCACGCACACGCGCCCGGCGTGAGTTTTAAGCCACAGAGTCCGGGACGCAAATCACGGTTGACTACGTGGGAGTCCAGTGACATAGCCATTACGTTAACTGCTGGTCCCAGAAATTTTTTTAATACAGTAGAGATGTCCTAGTGGCCTGCACCAGGGTTGTAATGGAGGTGTTAAGAAGTGGTCAAATGATGAATGTATTGGGTTGGAAAATTCATGAGACATTTTTGCATAGAAAAATGTACTGGAACTGGCAGGTGGTGTGGTGGTTAAGGGCACTGGACTCCCACATGGCTGACTGTGGTTCATGTCCTGGACCTGGTGGCTTATCTTTCTCACTTTCCCTCTCTCTCTCTCCCCTTCTCTCTCACTCTGTCCCTCTTTGGTCAAATTTAAAAATAAGTAAATTAATAAAGTTAAAATAATTCTTTAAAAGAAAAGAAAAACGTAGAAGAATATATCATAACTTTTTCAGCAACCCAATAGTTTGAAGGTAGAACTGATAGGAGTTGTTGAACATTTACATTTGAGTTTGAAAGAAAGATGATTTTCCAAGCATAAAAATAAGATTTTTTTTTTCCTGGAAAAGTGGAAGGAAAGAGTTGCATTTACTAAAAAGCAGAAGGATATGAGAAGAGCAGGGGAGAGGCAGAATATTGGGAGTTTTGTTACAGACAAGTTAAGTTTAAGGAAGGTGGTGATAAAGTGTGTGAAGCCTAATTAGCTATAAAAGTATGGAGGTGTTGGCTGTAGATGTTGCTGTCGTCTAAATGTATGTTGAAACCTACCCCCAAGGTGATGGTTATTAAGAGGAGAAGACTTTAGGAGGTGATAAAGTCATCAGGGCTCTGCCCTTCTGACTGGGATTAGTGTCTGTCTAAAGGGGCTTGGTCCCCTTGCCATTCTGCCATGTGATGATGCATTGAGAAGATGCCATCTTTAAAGTAGATAGCTGCCCTTATCAGTGAATCTGCTCATGCCTTAATCTTGGACTTTCTGGCCTCCAGAATTGTGAGAAATAAATTTCCGTTGTGGATAAGTTACCCAATATGAAGTATTTTTTAATTAAAAAATATTTAAAGAATTATTTATTTTACTGATTATTACTATTGTTATTATTGTGTTATCAGAAAAGTCCTGACGTGTTTTTCTATGCAAAAATGTATCATGACATTTCCGATGACCCAATAATTTAATTTGCTATAGGGCATGTGTGGACACCAGAGAGAGACACAAAGAGAGAGAGAGAAAGTGAGAAAGCAAACTGCAAGGTCTGGGATTTGAACTGCAGTAGGCCAGAACCCTAACCACCACACTACCTACTGGCCCCTAATGTATTTTGTTATAGCAGCGCCAATAGACTAAAAAGGTGGTATTTCTATTGGACCATATGAGATCACAAGGCATGAGTACAGGAGGGGAAGAGATCCAGCAGTCACTCCACCATTTGGAGGTGTGGGAATTAGGAGGGGCTGGGAGGTAGGAGGAAAATGAGGAGGGTGGGGTAACCTGGAAGCTGACCTTGGGGAGCAGAGACTGCTCACTCTGGGCAAGGAGGAGGTCATTGGCAGAGAGTGCGGGAGAGGTAGAGGATAGAGTTAACTGTCTCTGCAGGTTAGTGGTGATGAACCAGAGCGCTCCAGCCAGCTTGGATGGGGGTTTTATCTCATCCTTGCTGGAGTGTGAGGAAAAAAGTGTGGAGTCATTGGAACTTAGGGTAAACTGGTGTTGGAGTTTTGCAGGTTGGTATAGATGATGGGGATAGCCAAGGAATTGAAAGTGCATATAATGAACTGTAAAATTGAAATGTTGTCTTTTTTTTTCTTAAGAGAGAGATTTTTGCTATAGGGCGCGTGCGCTTGCCAGAAAGACAGAGAGAAACAGAGAGACAGAAAGCGAGAAATCATCGCCTGGGGGGATGGCCACGCTGTGATTCCTTCTCTTCCATTCTCCTCTCGGGATCTTGGGCACACACACACATATGCCCAGTATGAGTTTAAGCCACCGGGTCTGGGACTTGAACTGCGGTCGACTGCATGGGAGTCCAGCAACATAGCCATTACACCAACTGCTTGTCCCCGAACATTGGCTTTTAATAATTTCATTGTTTCTCTTTTTGGCCTTATCTGGTTTCTAGAACTTTATAATCTGGTTTGTAGAATATTATTAAATGTTTTTCTGCTAAAGGATGTGCAATCAAGAGCAGTTTAAGAGCACTCCTTCCAGAGGGTTTGCCTAAGTACTTTTTGTTTCTGTGTCCTGTTTATAAGCTCATATAAAAGTCCTGCCGTGCTGTTTCAGCTGTGGCAATCACCAGCCACCAGCAGTGTGAGGAGGAGCCCAGCAGCTGTCCCAGCTGTCCCTCCCACCGATCAATCCCCGGAGAGTTTTCCTGGGAGGACTTCACCCTGTAGCAAAATGTTTGGCCCCAGCACTAATAGTGGAAGGATTTTTTATTTTTTAATGCTTTTCATACTGCCCCCTACTGTTCTGTCCTAAGTTGCCAAAAAAACACCTGAAGGCAGAACACATCCTGTGCTCTTCCTGTATCTTAT
Organism: Tupaia tana; assembly: GCA_026018925.1. Classification (NCBI taxonomy): domain Eukaryota; kingdom Metazoa; phylum Chordata; class Mammalia; order Scandentia; family Tupaiidae; genus Tupaia; species Tupaia tana. The sequence continues at coordinate 40,529,656 of JAKSZU010000005.1, forward strand.
GTTGTGCATAAACTTACATATTTGGCTCTCAGGCTCTAAATGACTGTCATTTGTTAACCTTTGCCTCAGTTGGGAATGAGGGGCTGGTGGACCTAGGTGTTGGGATATGTGGTCTGTATCACACAGGTCCTCTGTATGGGAACCTTCTAGGCCATTGCTTCCCATCACGCAGCTTGGTGTCAGGTTCTACCATCCTGTCCTGTCACAGGATCTGGGAGCCACTGCCTGTCTTGGGAGGGCTGGCTGAGGGTTTTTCCACCCACTGTGAGCCTGCAGCTTGGGTTGAGCTGGTAATCTTTGTGAGTGCCAAAATAATTTAACCAGATGTCCCTCCTCCAATGGGGTCCTTTGTACTGGAGGCTCTGGGAAACATGAGCTGCCCATCTGCCTCTGGGCCCAGGTTTCTCAGGTTGCAACAGGATTGTCAAGGACACTGAAGGGATTTTCATTTTTATACAGAAAAGATCTGCAAAGACTGGCAAGGTGGATAGGAGGTAAACAAGATGAATTTTATTCTGGAAATTGGCTGGTGAAATTGGCACGGGTGGAAGGCAACATAGTGTAATGCAGCATAGTGTAATATAGTGGATACTTGAAGAGCTATTGTTCTAGAAGGAATTTGAGAGACTAATGGAGCACTTGCTTTGTGTTGAGGGAGACAACAAAAAGAAAAATCGCCTCAAAAGTCCAGGTAGAGAACACATTCTGGGGCTGGCCCTGTGGTCTTCTTATTTAAGGGAGCCAGACCCCACATGGTCAGCTGGATTTGAATCCCAGCCCAGTGTCTTGAAAAACACTCGGGTTTATGTACATATATGACCAAAATCCCAACAAGATGGTGAAATGGAGAAGGGATTGCAATGTGACTGCGTAGTTGGGAGGTGCTTTCTCCATCTCTCTCTGTCCCTCTATCTCTGGCAAGCATGTGCCTTCTGGCAATTAAAAAAAGAAAGAAAGAAAGCACATTCTGATCTCTAATAGTTCAACTTACTTATTTAAATGTACTTATTTAAATTGAAATATGTAACTTATTTAAATAGACTTAAGTATACTTACTTAACCTCTGTTATTTGTTTGTCACCGCGTTGGGTCTGTGGGCAGCTAAGATGTACGATTCCTGTGTTCCAGGAACTTACCCTGTTTCCCAGAGCCAAACACACGCCTGGCATCAGTAATAAGTGTGGATGTCTCTGATTGCAGCCTCAGTGGACACAATTGTCTTCCGATAATGAGAAAGGCTGAGTACCTGCCAGCTCCAGTGGTGTTGACATTAGTGATGTTGGCATTCTGATAAAGGCAAGAGCCCTGTCTTCTACAGTGGCTGAAGGAGACTCCACAGAGAGGCAAGACTTAAAGTATAGGGAGGGTTAGATGGAGAGAGAAGGAAACTTAGGAAACAGGTGTAAGGAAAGGGGAAGGTGCCAGAAAGAGGAGTTTGGATTTTTAGTTCTGTAGGCTGGGAATACAGCTCATGCCTTGGCTGTTTTGCAGGTCCCTTAGATTCTTTGGGAACAAAGGAAAATCCATTATTTTCACCCTTAGCTTATACATTACTGTGTGCCTAGTCTGCCACTCTGGAAGTGGTATTGTCACTCCCAGTCCCGCTCTTGGCATCGCCTGCTGTGACCCATTGATTACTGAGCCTGGAGGGCCTTATTTGTTTAATCTCATTCCATAATTAATTTTCTCTGCCCTGTGAAGTCCCTGTAATCCCTCCCTCCTAGTTTTTATTTTCATTCCTGCTCAAACTGCATTTCTAGATTATAAATATAATCTTGTAAGTCTTGTGCTTAAGAACTGGTGATTCTCCACCATCCACAGGACAGCCTCGACTCCCTGCCTTTCCTGTCTATCTCTGTCTCCCTCTTAGTCAGAGAAATAAACTTTAAACCAGGAAATGCCTTCATTAGGTCACTAGTTCGAATGGCATTTCTTGGACACTGAGGCAGGTTCTGATTTTGGTGGTGCACTCCTCAGAGAAGTAAACCCAGGCACATTCTGAAGGGGTTGGCCCCCGAGTGTACTTCAGAAGCCCTGGCAAATTCATCTTTACATCGCCACAGAGGCACATGAGACACAGCAGAATCATGAAGTTGTGGAGGGCCTTTGGTGAATGGACAAATGGCAAGGCTTCCTTTCCTCAAAGAGACCAGATCTCCTAGTCAAAACTTTGTGGGGCAGTGATGACAGTTTTAATGGGGGGAAGAAGGAGTATTTTGGGCAACCCATAGGGAAGCAGAACCCTGAGTAGAAGGGCATGTGTTCCGAATGTCCTCATTGAGTGTACGCTCCAGTGTCTCTGGTGGTACCTTCAACTGGAGAGAGGAATGCAGAGGGTCAGAGTGCCCGCTTACTGCTTCACTCAACTCTGTCTCCAGTATGAACCACCCATAGGCATGTGCAGTGGGTGTGTGCCAGGATTAGTGGCTGGCAGAGCTGTGACTCCCATGGAGAGAATAAGGTCGCCTCTCTTCAGATTGCTGAGCGGATGAGGTGGGGTGGGGGGTGGGAGGGAGGCAGTGCTGTCTGACAGAGCAGGCGCCTGCCCGGATTACCACACTGTCGTGTGTCTCTTTCTGTTAATCCTCATGGGAACAGCAGGTAGCCTGAGAAGTCTGAATTGTGTGCTAGTTGTGCCACATATAAAGAACAGACGAGCCTCGGTGGCCAGTGAATTTGTGCATCTGTCCTTACTGAAGTCAAGTTTTTAGTCAAGGGGAAACAAAGCTGCAGGAGTCATGGAACTTTCTTACACCTTCTTGAAAATGCAAGTCATGTTGCCTGGGAAATACTTCCCTCACCGAGTACTCTGCTACCCGCCAGCAATGGAGCTGTGGAAAAGGCAGCTGAAGTTATTCCAGGAAAATGCTCATAGTTTGGTAATAAAAGGAAGTGGCATATCTCCTTTGTCTCTAGGCAGGATTTCTAGGGGTGCGTATAGCCAAAAGGAAGCTGCCTAGCTTTGGGAGGTGATTATGTGCTGGGCTCTGGGACACACTGGCCGGTGTCCGGGCGTGCGGGTAAGGGTGTGTGGGCCGTGTGCAGAGATCCACAGTGCTGCATGCAGTGTGCTAAGCGAGAGGGTGCCAATTGGTGGAATGGTGTAGATAAACAAAAAGCAAATAGGTACACAGTGGTGTGCAGCCTGCCCGAGTTCCTGAAGCTTGCTGCCAGACCCAAGACTCAGTAGGCAGCCTGTCGGAAGCCAGCTCAGGAGCAGGAGAGTGCCTTCCTCCCTGCTAATTAATTAGCAGGATACTTTAAAAACATTTCCTTCTAACACGACCAGATAGTCTGGTGAAGGTGACCGACTTAGTGCTTCGGACGCAGCGATGGAGAAAGCCAGGGGTGAGGCGCCCCAGAACCCCGAGCAGTCCTTTCTGGCAACTTTGAGTGACCCACGTGTGACTCTGCTGTCAGTCCATAAGCGCTGGTCCTTCAGGAAGAGCCCTGGGAACAAGGGCTCAGCCAGGCCTGTGTTTTTGCCGGAGGAAGGCTCTTCTCCATCAGAAGAGGGAGAAATTCCACAGAGGGTTTTGAACGGAGCCCAGGAAATGAGTTCCAGTCAGGTCAGTACAACAGTATATGGGTTAAAAAGCCAAGAGGGGCTTAGACCAGGTTTACCGATGTCAGTTTCTCTTCATGTCTCATGTGTGAGGGGTCGGGGAGTGGTCCTGGGTAAGAAGTGAGATTGTGAAGACGGCACCGAGCAGGAGTCCAGGTGTTTAATTCTGTAGTGGGTTTTGTTGGTTCATAATTTCAGAATATTTTGTAAGCTTCTGTGGAGCACAGTTTTCTAAAATACAAGTCGGCCAAAAAGGAGTCTTCCTTTTTATTTTGAAAACGGTGTACCTTATTTTGTTAATCGCCACATTTCAAATGAATAAACATTTTGAAAATGTTGCTGCAAAATGAAGCTGCTTTTCTTAAGCAAGTGAAAGTTGTGCAATCTAAAGGTTAGGTGGTGTTGAAAAGTAGGGCAGTACAACTCACATTTTGTAAATATGTTATGTTTATGGTAAGTGAATTAAGCCAGGCATTAGAAGACAAATCTCACATGTAAAGAGTTGATCATACAGAGGTGGAAAGAGGAATATTGAATGCTAGAATCCGGGAAGGGGAGCGTGGTGTAGAGGGCAGATTCAAGATGTGGTTAGGTTAAAGGAATGAATTTCAGAATACAGAAACACAGTAGGGTAACTATAGTTGATAATAGTTTAATGTATATTTAAAAATAACTAGAAGAGAGCATTTTGAATATTTACAACAGAAAATGAGGTTAAATGTTTGAGATGTATATTTATTGCCCTGATTAGATCATTACACATTGTGTGCATGTATTGAAAAATCACACCATACCCCACAAATACATACAACTGTTTTTTTAAAAAATTCCTTTTAGTAGCATTTCCAGTGGGACTGGTGGTCTACATGGGGTCTTTTTCATCAATGTAGATTTAAAAACTAAGTATTTTTGAAGGCATTCTACCAGTTAGATCTGAAGGAAAGTTTTCATTAAGTGTTTTGCTTCCCTTTAAGACTCACTCTTCTGTTATTTATTGTTTAAAAATTATCCCAGACCAAAGGAAATTTTTATGAAATGTGCTATTCAAGACATTTACTTGTATGTTGAAGTTACAGGGTCCTTTGATACTGAAGATAGAATCTCTTTTTGAGTACTTAAGTTTTGCAATTTGCTGTGAGGTTTTTAACCATGATATAATTGTTTCCTGAGCTATTTATTTAAAAATATTAAAGGCGTCTTTTGGTGTGTTAAATTTGTGGAAAATTCCAAAAGAGTCCTTTGAAGTTTCTTCCCAGGAAAATTTAATAATAAAATTTAGAATCTTTATTCAGTGGCTACTAGCTTGAATAGTTTTTATGTAGCGTCTGGGTTAGAGTGTGTTTTGTAGGGAGGAGTGAGAGGACAGATACTATCTTGTGAACTTCATTCTCAGTGAATTATAATTACTTTTCTTTCCAAAGTGCTTATTTGGTTTTCATTTAACATGTCTTTAAATTACCTTAACCCAGTAGCTAAACCATGTGTTCAATCATTTAGTTTTAGACAGAGACAGAGCGTTTAATCTGGCTTTTCATATGTTGCCTGTTTATGCAGTATTTGTCAACATTTATATTTTTTAGTCAAGTTTTTAGTATAATAAAATATTAAATATGTTTTGCGAAAAATACTCTTGAGCATTTCTTTAAAATATTTCAACCACTTTACAAATCTTAACCTATTTCTGAGGTTTGGGAATGTGACGTAATGCTGATTTTTTGTGGTCAGTAGTAATCTCCCATGACTGCGCAGCACCCTAAACCTGGCTAGGGTAGCCCCTTTAGAAAAGAGGGAAGGGACCAGCAGTTGGTGTACTGGCTACGTCACTGGGCTCCCGTGTAGTCGACTGTGGTTTGAGTCCTGGACCTGGTGACTTAAACTCATGCTAGGCACATGTGCACGCGTGCCCAAGATTCTGAGAGGAGAATGGAGGAGAAGGGATTGCGGCATGGCCATCCCCCCTGAGGGGTGATTTCTCGCTTTCTGTCTCTCTTTCTCTCTGTCTTTCTGGCAAGCACACGTGCCCTATAGCAAAAACCTCTAAAAAAAAAAGAAAAGAAAGAAAAGAAAAGAGGGTCAAGATGGGACCTTGCAGATGGCATAATAGTTACATCACTGAACTCCCACATAGTTGACTGTGGTTTGAGTCCCAGACCTGGCAGCTTAAAACTCATGCCAGGCATGTGTGCATGTGTGCCCAAAATCCCAAGAGGAAACGGGAGGAGAAGGAATTGAGGTGTGGCCATCCCACCTGGGGGTGGGGGGACATTTCTCTCTTTCTCTCTGTCTCTTTGGTGAGCGCATGTGCCCTATAGCAAAAAAAAAAAATCTCTTTAAAAAAACAAACAAAAAAAAAAAACAGGCTAAGAAAGAGTCCTTGGTGAGCAGGCCTGAGTACAGGTTGTTCTCTGCCAAGCGTATAGGCTGTGGGGACTGGCCAGGTGAGTCTTGGACTCCTCAAGCTTGAGGTTCTTCATTTCAAAGTGAGGTGATAGGCCCCATCTCATGGGATTGTGAAGCTACTTAGTAGAGTACTATATGGGTACAAAATGGCATTATTTCTGCTTATATTATGCTATTTAGTAGAATTCCCAATTCTTAGATGGGTTTGGTACTATCAGAATGTCTGAATAGGCCTACTGTTAGCTTAGTAAACTATCTTAGTAAAATTATAACTTTTTTTAGGCTCTGATTGTAGAAGTAGCACCGATCATTATAAAAAATAAATTTACAACAGGGTGAGAGAAGTACATAAATGAAAGCAGCCCCCCCTACATATGAGTATGTGTATGCATATGTGTTTATGTGTACTTATGTGTGTATCTATTTTTATCAATATGGGATCAGATTGTACATACTATTGGGTTATTGGAAAGTCATAATGTATTTTTCTGTTTTTCTATGCAAAATGTGTCATGACTTTTCTGACAACCTAGTATTATACACCTTGCATTTTTTAATTAATTAATTAATTTTTTTTTTTTTTTTTTTTTTTTTTGCCAAAGGGTGTGCATATTTGCCAGAGAGAGGCAGAGAGGGAAAGTGTAAAAGCACCCATCATGGGGAATGGTTACATCATGATCCCTTCTCCAGTTCTCCATCTTGTTTGGATTTGGGGCACAAGCATTTGTGTTTGGCATATTTTTCAATCCACTGGGGCTGGGACTCAGACTGTACACTTGGCCGTTTGGATCTTGCTTCCTTAACTACCAGATTAGAGAACCCGTTCCTCCCCTTTCCCTTTTTCCCAGGTAAGTATCAAATACACTGCATCCAGTTTCTTTTATTTTTCTTTTTCAAACTTGCCAGAGAGTGTATGCACTTGTGGAGAGAGCGAGCCAGAGAAAGTGAGAAAGCACCTTCCCTCCATGGGGGATGGTCATACCACAGCCCCTTGTCTTCCACCTCCCTTTTCAGGATGTTGGGCACACATGCATATGTGCCCAGTCTGTTTCTCAAGCCGCTGGGTCTGTGACTGGAACTGTGGAGTCAGCCATGTGGGCTCCAGCTGCTTTAAGAACCACGTCACAGACTGGCCAGCATTTTCTAAAAAGAGTTAATATTTTCCTTGGCCATGGTTGAAAGAGAAAGAAAAGTATAGTTTATACAGAATTACCCAGGAAGTACACTGTCTGCCCTCTACAGGGCAGAGACTGGGGTGACGTACACATAGCCAAGGCATGTTTGAATGAATGCCTTAGTTTTTAAAGTATAAAACATTTAAATTACTGTAATTTGGAAGCTCTTTCTAGACATTTTGTGAAACCATGTTAAAGGACGGGGTGGGGCCAGCAGGTGGTGTGTGGTTAGGGTGCTAGACTTCCACATGGCTGACCATAGTTGAGTCTTGGACCTGGCAGCTTGAAAACCACACCAGGCATGTGTGTGTGCATGCCCAAAATTCCCAGAGGAGAGGCGGTTGGAGAAGAAGGGATTGTGTGTGGCCATCCCCCAAGGGGATGATTTTTCAACTTTTCCTCTTTCTCTCTCTCTCTCTGTCTGTTTCTCTTGAAACCTTTTATCAAAATATCCTACTTTATTTCTAATTTTTCATACCAGACTGGTCTATCCCAAGCTCTCTTTTTCCTTTCTGGGTTCCATGTTGGTGAATTAACAGTTAATTTTTTTTAAACCTGTCTTTTCTTTTAAAACCCCTGGCATACTCAAGAAATTCCATGTGACTTGGGTGTCTAGAGAGGCAGCCAAGTATTGAGACTGATATCTGGATTTCCTTCTGTGGCTTCCTGTGTTTTCAGTCCCTCTAATCCTGATGTCTACTGTATTAATAATTTATTAAAAATTCAAAAGCTAATAAAACTTCTTTCCCAACCTGTGTGTTAGGTCTATAGAAAATGTCCCATCCATTTGTCCTCAAATAGTGTGGATGGAATTAGACAAAACTAGAGCGTCTATAAGGCTTTCTTTGGGCATAAATTGGAGGTAACAGACTTGTTCCTCATTGCTCATGATTATTTGATGAGCCTTAAATCCAAATGTGTGGGGACCAGCACTTAGCGTAATGGCTATGTCGCTGGACTCCCACGTAGTCAACTGCAGTTCGAGTCCCGGACCCGGTGGCTTAAACTCACGCCGGGTGCGTGTGCATGCGTGCCCAAGATCCCGAGAGGAGAATGGAGGAGAAGGGATTGCGGTGTGGCCATCCCCCCTGGGGGGTGATTTCCTGCTTTCTGTCTCTCTGTCTCTCTCTGTCTGTCTGGCGAGCACACGCGCCCTATAGCAAAAACCTCTCCAAAAAAAAAAAAAAATCCAAATGTGTGTTTATCATTTTTATTAATTTATTTATTTTACATATTTTCACTGAACATCACCTCAGCATACCAAATGCAATTTTCCAGCCAGAATACACTGTAAAGTGGCTTAATCATACATGTTATCATCAACAAATAATTTTCTATTTTTTTTCATTTATATTTATATATAAATATAAATATATATATATAAATATTTATATATAAATATAAATATATATATATAAATATTTATATATATATATAAATATTTATATATATATATTTATATATATATATACACACACACACACACACACACACACACTTTTTTCCCCTCCTATTTCTCACCCTCTGCCATTTCCCATCCTCCTCCCACCCTATCTCTGGTATCTGCAGTTGCTTTCCATTCCTTTATTCTTTCCCACATTGTATTGATTCACAAAATATCTTAATTAATCTAAATACTTTTAATAGTAAGTTCAGCTGATATATACATATCTGTGAACAAAAGTTGACTTTAGGCATGAAACTCTGTAGGTAGAATGAATATTATACTATGAAAGAGAACATAGCTGAGGCTATATAGCTTACTGTGGTTACTAAATAGGTATTTTTAAAATACATTTTTTAATTTCAAGAAAGAAGTTTTAGCTTTAATAGATCAAAATAAAAAAATGTTTAGAGAACTTTGCTTAATACTTAAATAAGTTCAGGAAACAGGTTAGGATTCTGTTTGAATAGTAGGTACATGGTCCTGTCCACAACTCAAGAGAAGACAAAACTCCTTGATACTGGAAAACAAAGCATAGAAGGTCAGTAATGTTTTAGTCAAAAGTCATAAAAGTCTATTTCACCAGTTCAAACTCATGTACTTTATCTTCTGTTGTGGTCTGATCTTTCCATTTAAATTCTGAAAGATAATGTTCAACTCTAGACTTGTCCCTACCATTAAGCTGGCCATTTTCTTAGCTGTTTTAGAACTCTTATTTCTGTGTTTGACTTTAGTTTTTCTGGGATAGCACTCTCTTCAGAACTTCTTGGAGAGCTGGTCTGGTGTTGGTAAATTCTTTCAGGTTTTGTTTATCAGAGAATGTTCTAGTCTTATCTTCCCATGTGAAGGATAATCTTGCCAGATATAGTATTCTTGGTGGAAATTGTTTTTCACTTAACACTTTGAATATATTTTCCTATTCTTTTCTTGCTTGCATTGTTTCCGATGATGTCCACTATTAGCCTGATGGGATATCCTTTGTAGGTAACTTGACATTTTTCTCTTGCCAGTCTGAGTATCTTGTCTTTGTCTGTGGTTTTGGTTATTCTGGCTATACTGTGTCTTGGGAAAGATCTTGGGTTAATCCTATTTGGGGTTCTTTGTATTTCTTGGGTCTGGATCTTTGAATGCCTTTCTAGGTTTGGCAAGTTTTCTTCCAGGATTTCATGGAATAGATTGTCAATGCCCTTATTAGTCTCTTCACCCTCTAGGATATCGATTATCCGATGTTTGGACATTTGATAGTATCTAGTATTTCTCGTATATTATTCTCAATTTTTTTTGCTATTTTCTCAGTCTTTGTGGTGGATTTTACTAGTCCAGTGATCCTGTCTTCTACATCTGAGATTCAGTTTTCTGTATGATCTAGTCTGCTTTTAATACTTTCAGAGGAGGTTTGGATTTCCTGTATTATAGCCTTCATCTCCAACAGTTCCATTTGATTCTTTTTTATGGTGTATATTTCTTCTTTCAGCTCTCCTAAGAACTTCCTCAACTCCTGGAACTCATTGGCTTTTTTCTTCTGGTGTTCATTGTCTCTCTTTTCTTCCATCTCTGTTAGTTTTGTCACTATGAATACTCTAAATTCATTATCAGACATTTCCATGACTTCCATTGTATTGTCTGTGGATGAAGAGGAGTTATTCTTTTCCCTTGAGGGTGAGGTATTTTTCTGGTTTCACATATTTCTTATGCCCCTGCAGTGATTTCTAGTCATCTGATGGGTTATTAGTTTCTTCCTAATTTCTAGATGATCAATCTGAGCAATCAGAGATGCACGAGAGGATCTGGTCTGCAAACTCTTGAACATTACGTTTTTCTCCAAGGGCTCTCTACCAGGATAAATTCTCAGCAGGACATCTTCATTGCCTTATCTATGAAATGATTAGATCTCAGCTCTCATGGCAGACTCAGTCTTCTTCTGGCCTGCCCAGCCTGTTCGCCAGGGTATATTCTCAGCAGAACATCTTCATTGCCTTATCTCTGAAGTGACTAGATCTTAGCTCTCATGGCAGACTCAGTCTTCCAATGTGTATTTATTTTAAAAACTCATTAAAAGGAGTATTTTCTCCCTAATGATGGTCTTAGTTGAAAAACTGAATTAAAAGTATGCACATGCAGGGCCAGCAGGTGGCATAGTGGTTAATACGTCTTGTTTTCTCACTTTCTCTCTCTCTGTCTCCCTTATCTCTCAAGTGAACACACACGCCCTATAGTAAATTATAGAGCATTAATTATTAATTATTAAAATAATAATAATAATATGGGGCCAGCAGGTGGCATAGTGGTTAAGATGCTGGACTCCTATAGGAGTGATTCAAGTCCCTTAACTCATGCTGGGTGCATGTGCATGTGTGCCTAAAGTCCTGAGAGGAGAATGAAGGAGAAGAGATTGCAGCGTGGCCATCTCCTTGGGGGGTGATCTCTTACTTTCTGTTTCCATCTCTCTCATCTCTCTGGCGAGCACATGTGACCTATAGAAATGATCTCTAAATAATAATAATAAATAAAAATTTAAAAAGCATATACATGTCATGAATCTACACAGAAAAACTATCCAAACACCACACAACCATTATAAAGTTGTTCCTAAACCAACAGATACTCTAGAGTTTTTTTTTTTTTTTTTTTCTTTTTAACAGTTTGTTTGCATGCATGGGACCAGCAGTTAGTGTAATGGCTATGTCGCTGGACTCCCATGTAGTTGACTGTGGTTCAAGTCCCAGACCCGGCGGCTTAAGCTCACACTGGGCGCATGTGCATGTGTGCCCAAGATGCCGAGAGGAGAATGAAGAAGGGATTGGGGCATGGCCATCCCCCCGGGGGGTGATTTCTCACTTTCTGTCTCTCTGTCTCTCTCTGTTTTGCTGGCGAGTGCAGGCGCTCTATGACAAAAACCTCTCCAAAAAAAAAAAAAGTTTGTTTGTATATGTATTTGCTTAAAATCATTGAATTTCTAGGCCAGGTTCAGGTAACTGAAGGGCTTTTATAAGTAGTTTATATTGTCTAACTCTAAGTATGATGCAAATGCAGTTTGGAGCAAAATGGAAAATAACATCTTTCCAAAGATTGGCTTAGAAAATCTGATCCAGTAAGTTACGATATTTCCTTTTCTGGTAGCAAGGTTGATTCATACCTTTCTGCTAGGCCACCATTCACAGGCATAGCCAAGAAAACAGGATAGGGACCACCAAAAACAAGACCAACCAATCCACTCCGTGTTACGGTACAGGTTTCACAACTCCTGTATTCGAGGAAAAATTTATAAAACTTTTGTAAGCTACATGTGGCTGTAAAAAAATGGGATTACTGCCATTGGTAAGCCAGCAGCTATAGGAGCTTTTGTCACGTTCAAGACACGTCAGATGAGACTGTTGGCTCTTAGGCCACAGAAAGGTACATTAAGTCCAACATATGTCGATCCATGTTCCAGCAGATTCCTTTCAGCTTCTGGCAGTTGGTTAGCTTTTCTGGTTATGATATTGAAAATTAAGTTTTCCTTGATAGTTTCATCTGGTTCATGATTTCCAACTTATGCTTTTCTCCCCGCAGCCGGTGCCTCAGCTGGGTCCCCCTCAGTCACAACGTAGCTCACTGCAACCTTTCAACTCGCCTAGGTGCTGCCATCTTTGGCTGACAAGTGACAGGCCACTCTAGAGTTTTGTAAAGCTTTGCCTTTTAGAAATCCTGCCAGTCTAGGAAAGGGGAACTCTGGTTATCGTTTGTTACAAATAGCTTCCAATGCTTTGGCAAACTCTGTTGGCAGGAACATAAAATCAATAATCCAGAGATTTAGAGCCAGCATTGTGGGTTGGGGTTTGGTGAATTGTAGGACCAATAAATATAAATTGGGTAGTAAATCATTAGGGATTTGTTTTTCCAACAAGCTAGATGGGTGAGGCTATGTCTTATTTTAAGGAGGCAATTTCTACTTAACTAAAATACTATATAAAAGTGAAAGTGTTTGAATATGTTATTAGTTTTCCTTTTATTCTTGGTTCCTTTTCACTTGAACAAATATTTAACTAATACCAACTATTGGGTCATTGGAAAAGTCCTGACATATTTTTGCATAGAAAAACACATCATGACTTTTCTGACAATCTGAGATCCACATAACTGTTCTGGATCATCTTTGGGCTTGTGTTCATTTAATTTAATTTTCTAAAAATTTTGCTATAGGGTGTGCACTCACCAGAGAGAAAGAGAGAGAGAGAGAAATCACCTCCTCACCATGGAGGGGGGATGGCTACACCACAATCCCTTTTCCTCCACTCTCCTTTTGGGATTTTTGGTATGCATGTTTACATGCCCAGCATGATTTTCAAGCTGCCAATTCACAACTCAAACTGTGGGATCCAGCAGCCTGCCAAGTGGGATCCAGCACCTTAGCCTCTGCATCACCTCCTAGCCCAATGGGAAATGACCCCCCCAGGGGAGATGGCCTCACCAAGAATCTCTTCTCCTTCATTCTTCTCTCGGGATTTTGGACACACTTGCATATGTACCCAGCACATTTTTCAAGCAGCAGGGTGTGGGACTTGAACCACACAGTTGGCCACGTGGCCAACAGTGCCTTAACCACTGTACCACTGACTGGCCCTATTTTAATTTTTAAAGTAGTTATTTTTTAGAATTTGGAAATGTTTGTGCATTGTACAGTGAAAATAACTTTCCTATATCTACATTTTTCTTTGCTTTTCTTTCTTTCTCTTTTTTTTAGGTTTTTGCCTTAGGGCATGAAAACTTGCCAGAGAGAGACAGTGAGAGTGAAAGTGAGAAATCACCTCCCAGGGTGGATGGCCAGACCACCATCTCTTCTCTCTCTTCTCCTCTTGGAATATTGGGCATCCATGCATACACATGTGTCATGATTTTCAGGCTTCAAGGTTCAAGATTTGAACCACGGTCGACCCTGTGGGAGTCCAGTGCTTTAACGACCATAACACCCGCTGGCCCCATGTAGCTTTTTCTTATGTGTTCTCCTAGACATGACCTGTGTATATGTAAGCATCTGTTTGCATAAGCTTCTCCTGTGCCACACAGATAGTGCTAGTACACTGTGATAGACTTGCTGTGCTGGACCTCTCAAAGAACTGCACCCCTTTTTTATTTGAGTCCTGTGTAATTTCCTTTCTGTAGTGATTGTGCTTGGCCATGTGGCTGGCTTTGGCCAATGGGAAGTAGCAAGTAAGATGCATATGAAGGCTTGATAAGTACTTACACATTAGGCATTTTTCTCTGTGAATGTTTGCCTTTGTGACACTCCCTCTCAGAACCTAGAAGCCATCTAGTAATATGAAGAAGCCAGTCATATGGAAGAGGACCCAAGTCCCTGCCAAGAGCCTCAGCTGTATCTTCAGCAGCAATCAACATCAACTTGGCAGTCATGTGATGAATGAATCATGTTGGAAGTGGAAACTCCAGTCCAAGTTAGGCTACTCCAGATGATGCTATTCAAAGCAGAGATGACTTTCTCTGCTGAGATACGTTAGTCTATTTTATGTTGTTGTAACAATACCATAGACGGAGTAATTTATAAGAAAAGAAATCTGTTTGGCTTATGGTTCTGGAGTCTGGGAAGACCAAGAACATGGCACCGGCATCTGCTTAGCATCTGGACAGGGCCTTCTATCTCATGATGAAAGGGCAAGAAAGCACGTACAAGAGAGAACCTATTCTCTAAAATGTTTTCTTAAAGAGAGATTTTTGCTATAGGGTTGTAGGTCAACAGAGAGATGGACAGACAGAAAGAAAGAAATCACCCCCCAGGCAGGTTGGCCATGCTGCAATCCCTTCTCCTCCATTCTTTTCTTGGGATTTTGGCACGCATGTACACGTGCCCAGTGTGTATGCCACCAGGTATGAGACTCAAACCATGGTTGACTATGTGGGAGTCCAGCAATCTAACCATTATACCATCTGCTGGTACCCAAAAAATGCTTTTTAAAAAATGTATTAAATCTGCCGGTGTGGGCAGAGCCCTTGTAACTTAATCCCCTCTGAATGACTCTGTCTCCCAATACAGTTACATTGGCAAGATTTCAACATGTGTTTTGGAGGGGACAAACATTCAAACCAAAGAATTCTGCTTCTGCCCCTCCCCCTGAATTGGTGTCCTTCTCACCTACAAAATACATTCATACTATACTAATAGCCTCAGAATCTTAACTCATTTCAGCATCAACTCAAAAGTTCAAAGTCCGGAAGCTTATCTAGATCACATAGGGGTTAGGTTCAAGGCATAATTCATCCTGAGGCAAATTCCTCTAGTTGTGAGACTATGAAATCACAACTAGTTTTCTACTTCAGAAATATAATAGTGTGAGATTGACAGGTGGCGTGGTGGCTGAGATGGTGAACTCCCACATTGCTGACCACAGTTCAGTTCTGGGCCTGGTGGCCTGAAAATCACAATAAACACATACACACATACATACACACATACATACATAATTATTTTAGAATAAAATAGTGAGGCAGGCATAGGATAGACATTTCTATCCCAAGAGGTAGTAGTAGGTAAGAAAAGAGGGATAACTAGTCTAAAGTAAGTCAACAACTCAACAGGGGAAGCAATATTTCATCCTTTTTTTTTTTTTTTTAGGTTTTTACTTTAGGTATTTGCCAGAAAGACAATGAGAGGGAAAGTAACAAATCATCCCCAGAGGGAGATGGCCACACCACTATCCCTCCTCCTTTATTCTCCTGTCAGGATTTTGGGCATATACACACGTGTGCCCAGCATGATTTTCAAGCCTCCAGGTCCAGGGCTTGAACTGCAATTGGCGATTTGGGAGTTCAGCACCTTACCCACCATGCCACCTCTGGCACCAACAAAGCTGGAGAATAATTTTCTTTGATTCCATGTGTGGCCTTGTAGGCATACTGGGTGGGAGTTGGGTCCCCAAGGTCTTAGGCATAATTTTCTTTGATTCCATGTGTGCCTTGTAGGCATACTGGGTGGGAGTTGGGTCCCCAAGGTCTGCAGCCCCTCTTCTATGACTTTGCTGGTCTCAGTCCACTCAGCAGCTCTGATGGATGGGAGTCTCATTCCTGTAGCTCTTCTAGGCTGGATTTGTATGTTGGTTGGCATTACAGTTCTGTGGTCTTGGAGGTTAATCTATTTTCACAGCTTTACTAGGCATTGGCCTAGTGGGAACCCTCTAGGGTTCTTGCCTTATTCCTGAGATAGGATTCTGCACAGGCCCCTAGGATGTCCACAACATCCTTTGAAATCTAGGTGGTGGTAGCCGTACTGCCAAAGCTCTTGTATTCTGTGAGTCTATAGATTTAACTCTATGTAGATGCCACCAAGGCTTATCTCAGCAGTGAAGGCCCGAGTTGTACCTGCTCTGCATGAATCTTGGCTGGGGTGACCAGGAGGTGCTGTGATGGAATTTGAGAGTGGCGTCCTGAGGCAGCCCTGGGCAATGGGGTGCCCATTCCATTCTGCCCTCCTGGAACTCTGGGTCTGAGGTGGCAGTGGAAACCTTGAAGATCTTTAAAATACTTTTATGGTCTTGAGTTGTCTTGATGAGTAGCACCTGACTTCCTTCTAGCCATACTAGTCTCTTCAGTAGTCACTTGCTACACCTCTAGAATTCTGTCCCAGAGGTGTTTTTTCACTCTTTATGTGGCCAAGATTTGGATTTTCCAAATCGTTATATTCCATTTCCCTTTAATTATAAATTTTCTTTGAATAGCTTTTTCCCTCTTGTATTTTACTGTATAGTTAAAGTAGGTACATAGCTCTTCCAGTATTTTGCTTAGAAATTTCTTCTACCAAGTATCCTAGCTTATTGCTTTTAAATTTTGTCTTCTGTAAAGCACCAGGACATGGACACAATTCAGCCAAGTTTTTTTTTTTTTCCTCTTCTTTTTTTTTCTTTAACCACTCTATAATGCAAATTTTTTGAAGTCTCTTTATATATTATGCATACCATGCCTTGCTTTTTTTCACTGGACCCTATATTACATATCAGTCAATATCAGTACATACAGAGCTACCTTATTTACTCTAGGAGTTGGATAAGTATTCCACTGTGTAAATGCACAGTAATTAACCAGCTTCTTACTGATGAACATTCATGTTGTTTCCAATCTTTTGTGGCATTTAATGTCATTACTGCATGGTTTTAATGGATGGCTTCATATAAGCAAATGTACTTATTGGATAAATTCTTAGAAGTTGATTTACTGGACTGGCAGGTGACATGGTGGTTAAGGTGCTAGACTCTCACATGGCCAACCACAATTCAAGTTCTGAACCTGGTGGCTTTCTTTCTCACTTTTCCTCTATCTGTCTTTCTCTGGGCAAATTAAAAGCAAAACAAACAAAAAAAAACTAATAAATAAAATTAAATAATTCTTTTTTTTTTTGAGAAATTTTTGCTATAGGGCGCGTGAGCTCGCCAGACAGACAGAGAGAGACAGAGAGACAGAAAATGAGAAATCACTCCCCAGGGGGGATGGCCACACCGCAATCCCTTCTCCTCCGTTCTCCTCTTGGGGTCTTGGGTATGCACGCACACTCGCCCGGTGTGAGTTTTAAGCCACTGGGTCCGGGACGCGAACCACGGTCAACTACATGGGAGTCCAGCGACATAGCCATTACGCTAACTGCTGGTCCCAAAATTAAATAATTCTGAGAAAAATAAAAAGAAGTTTAGTTGCTGGTTCAACTTTTGTGAGTTTTTAATTTGCATTGCCAGTTGCTCTCCAGAGAGGTGATAGTCCTAGGGGTGATGTGGGAGGGTTATGCTTTGGAATCAGCCGTCATTGCTGGGGTGAGTGCTATGCCACAGTGCAGTCGCAGGATTACATTTCTCCTTTAGTGTTTTCTCATTTATTTAAAAGCCATAAGCATTTCCTTTTTTTTTTTTTTTTTTTGGAGAGATTTTCTCTATAGGGCGTGTGTGCTCGCCAGACAGACAGAGAGACATAGAGATAGAAAGCGAGAAATCACCCCCCAGGGTGAATGGTCATGCCGCAATCCCTTCTCCTCCATTCTCCTCTCGGGATCTTGGGCACGCATGCACACGCGCCCTGCGTGAGTTTTAAGTCACTGGGTCCGGGATACGAACCGCGGTCAACTACGTGGGAGTTCAGCGACATAGCCACTACGCTAACTGCTGGTTCCCAGCATTTTCTTTTTGATACCTTTTCTTTTCTGTTGGCCTGTTAGCCTTTTTTTTCTTTGAAGGAGCTCTTTATACATTAAAGAAATTAGATCTTCTCTACTACTATGTGAAGCAAATCTTTTCTCCTTCAGTTTCTTTTTTATCTTTTGTCTTGGTTTGAGTAATTCTTTTCCTTATCACAGTTGATTATATTAGCCTTTAATTTTACAGTCTTTGGGTTTTCTTGTTTTTGTTTTGTTTTGTCCATATTTAGGCTGTCCTCAGTCTGAGATTATTAGTGATAGCCTCCTATGTTTTCTTCCAATAATTTTAATATTTAATTTAATCTGAAGAGACAGAGAGAGAGAAAGTGAGAAGTCACTCGCAAGGAAGGATGGCCATACCACAATCCCTTCCCCTCCAGTCTCCTCTCGGGGACTTTGGGCACACACGGATACATACACGCACCTGGTGTGGGTTTCAAGTCACAGGTCTGGGACTCAAACCACAGTTGGCCATGTGGGAGTCCAGCGCTTTAACCACTATGCCATCTCCTGGCCTCAACATTTAAATTTTTATCTATCTACAATGTATTTTAACATGTAGGTCCTAAACTTTAATTTTTCCAAGTAGGTTTCTGAGGTATCTAACCAGTTGTTTGTTAATATTATTAGGCTGTACCATCTGTATGTATTACATTTCCTTATCATCATTGTTATTATTATCATTATTATTTTATATTTTTGCCATAGAGTGCATGCACTCAGTAGAGAGACACAGAGAGAAAATGAGAAACCACAGGAGATGGCTATGCTACAGTCTCTTCTCCATTCTCTTGGATTTTGAGCATACATACACACATGCCTGGCATGATTTTCAAGCCACCAGTTCTGGGACTTGAAGCATGAAATTTGCCATGTGGGATCCAGACACCTTAACCTCCATATCACCTATTTGCCCACATTTCCTTATTTATATTACAGATAATTTCAGTATGTTTTTTGAATTTAGCAAACTTATTTGAATTGCTGTTCTATAAATTATTTCCTTTTTTCTATGCTTTTTTTTTTTTTTTTTTTGAGAGGTTTTCTTTATAGGGCACGTGCGCTCGCCAGACAGAGACAGAGAGACAGAAAGCGAGAAATCACTCCCCAGGGGGGATGGCCACGCCACAATCCCTTCTCCTCCATTCTCCTCTTGGGATCTTGGGCACACACGCACACGCGCCTGGCGTGAGTTTCAGCCGCCGGGTCGGGGCCTTGAACTGCAGTCGACTATGTGGGAGTCCAGCGACATAGCCATTATGCTAACTGCTGGTCCTATCTATGCTATTTTTAAAAAATGCTATAGTAAATGACCCCCCATCCCCAAGGGTACATGTGCTCTACAGAGAAATTGAAAGAAGGAAAGCACCCCTCCCCACCCCCACTATGGTTGTGTTGCAATTCCTTTTCCTCCATCTCTCCCTTCCCTTGTGATTTTGGGCACACACGTGCATGCCTGGCAAGTTTTTCAAGCCTCCAAGTCTGGGACTCCAACCATGCAGATCCAGCTGCCTTAGCCACCAAGGCATGGAATGAGCCCTGCAGTGGATTTCTTTTTTTGAGAGGTTTTTGCTCTAGGGCACATGTGCTCACCAGAAAGACAGAGAGGAACAGAGAGACAGAAAGCGAGAAATCACCCTCCGGTGGGGGGATGGCCACGCTGCAATCCCTTCTCCATTCTTCTCTTGGGATCTTGGGCACGCATGCACAGGTGCCCAGCATGAGTTTAAGCCACAGGGTCTGGGATTCAAACCATGGTTGACTGCATGGGAGTCTAGTGACATAGCCATTACGCCAACTACTGGTACCTACAGTAGATATATATTTTTTTTTTGGAGAAGTTTTCGCTATAGGGCACGTGCGCTCGCCAGACAGAGAGACAGAGAGACAGAAAGCAAGAAATCACCCCCCAGGGGGGATGGCCATGCCGCAATCCCTTCTCCTCCATTCTCCTCTCAGGATCTTGGGCACGCACGCACACGCGCCCGGCGTGAGTTTTAAAGTCACCGGGTCCGGGACGCAAACCGCAGTTGACCACGTGGGAGTCCAGCAACATAGCCATTACGCCAACTGCTGGTTCCTAGTAGATATTTTTTTAAAAGGAAATTCTTTATATAATTATTAATCTCATGTAGTTTGTAGTTTCCTTTGTGGCTATACGGATGAATTTCTAGTCTTTGTTTCAAAAGTTATTTAAGCCTTTATCTTGTTTAACTGCTCAAAAGCAAGAGTTGGAAATAAATATCTGTGTTTTATGTGCAGGGATATAGAAAAGTTTAATCCACGTAATTGAGATTCATCTGACGATAAGTAGGATTGTGTTATGTAGAGAGAAACATGCTTTTAAATCATGTATTTTACATAAAGTGCTATTCTTAATTCCTGAAGCACGTAATAGCATTGGTATAAAAGCTATGGCTAATTAAGAAGGTGAAAGACTGTAAACCTGTGAAAGGAAGATTTTGTCTTGTTAGTAGAATGGCTAAAGCTATATCATGATGTGTAGAAATTAGGACATAACGCTTGTACTGTGGTGCATTAAAAAATAGGTCTATTTAATTTGGTGATGCACCTGATGTTTCATGTAATGACTGTAACTCTCCCGAATACACAGGAGAGTGCTGGCTTTTGGAGGCAGAACTGTGAAATTCTTTGTTAAACTCAACTTCCTGTTCTTCCAGATCTTCCCTCTCTCCCCTTTGGGCCAGTGCTTCCTGTTCACCTTACTCATGAAGTGTACCTCCATAGCGTTTTCACAGGCATGTGGTCCATCTGTGGATCTTGGACCCCGCTTCCAACCCTGTGGGGCCTAGGAGGTTTGCATTTGTGTGCCCTAAGGTTGTTAAGTACATTTTACCTTTAGTAAGAGAACCACACACCCAGACACCCCTAGACAGAGATACAGAATTAAGGCAAGGCCTGTTCTGGGATTTGCATTTTCATAGGATCCCCAAAGTTTGAGCTGAAAGGACCAAGTTCTGCAGGGAAGTTTGAGGTGTCAGCCAGAGGTGGAGAGGCTCTCTTGGGCACTTGTGCCTTTCCATGGAGGTCTGCTGTGCTCTCTGTGTCTTGAGCCAGCCATGCTGTGTCCTCTGTATAAAGCTCCGTCTTAAAACTCCTATGCCTTGTGAGTAAGTTAATTTACTGAGATGGGCGGACAGCTGACTTCTAGCTTCAGAATCACAGAATGTCTGAGCTAAAAGGAACCTATGTGAGCCTGTTCATTTTATAAATAATATCGTCAACTTTCTTTCTTTATGTTCTTACCCCCTTGGAATGTTTAGATACCAGTGGCATTGTTTGCAATTTTCTCAGTGCCAGGCAGGCTGGGATATTATAGATAAAAATTAGTTTTTAGGATAAAAATGTCTTTCCTTTTCCCTTTTAGATCTTATCTAAACTTTCATTGCCCACTCATGCTTGGGAACCAGCAATGAAACAGAGTTTTGCCTTTGACAACGTTGGCTATGAAGATGGTCTGGACAGTGTGTACCCTTCTTTTGCAAAAGCAACCACCAACATCAGCATTTTGGGCATGACTTGCCAGTCGTGTGTAAAGTCCATCGAGGGCAGGATTTCCAGTTTGAAAGGCATCATAAGCATTAAGGTTTCCCTGGAACAAGGCATTGCAACTGTGAAATATGTGCCATCAATTATGAGTCTGCAACAGATTTGCCATGAAATTGGGGACATGGGCTTTGAGGCCAGTGTTACAGAAGGAAAGGCTGCCTCCTGGCCCTCAAGGTCCTCACCTGCCCAGGAGGCTGTAGTCAAACTCCGGGTAGAGGGTATGACCTGCCAGTCCTGTGTCAGCTCCATCGAAGGTAAGATCAGAAAATTGCAAGGAGTAGTAAGAGTCAAAGTCTCTCTTGGCAACCAAGAAGCAGTCATCACTTACCAGCCTTATCTTATTCAACCCGAAGACCTCAGGGACCATGTAAATGACATGGGATTTGAAGCTACCATCAAGAATAAAATGACCCCCTTAAGTCTGGGACCAATCGATATTGGACGGTTACAAAGCACTAACCCAAAGAGACTTTCATCTTCTGCAAACCAGAATTTCAATAATTCCGAGACCTTGGAAGGGAGCCAAGGAAGCCACGTGGTCACCACGCAACTGTCAGTCGATGGAATGCACTGTAAGTCTTGTGTCTTGAATATTGAAGAAAATATAGGCCAACTTCCAGGAGTTCAAAATATTCAAGTGTCCTTGGAGAACAGAACTGCCCAAGTACAATATGACCCTTCTCGTATTACCCCCGTGTCTCTGAAGAGGGCCATTGAGGCACTTCCACCTGGGAACTTCAAAGTTTCTGTTCCTGATGGGGTAGAAGAGAAGGGGACAGATAATGGGTCTTCTAGTCATCGTTCCTGTGGTTCCCCCCAGAGAAACCCGGGACAGAGCACGTACAGTACGGTGGTGCTCAGAATTGCTGGCATGACCTGTGCATCCTGTGTCCAGTCCATTGAAGGCGTCGTCTCCCAACGGGAAGGCGTGCAGCAAATATCAGTCTCTCTGGCTGAAGGGACTGGAACGGTTCTCTATGATCCCTCTGTGATTAGCCCAGAAGAACTCAGAGCTGCTGTGGAAGACATGGGATTCGACGCTTCAGTCATTGGTGGTATGTAGTGGATATATGTTGGAAGCATGTCTTGGGGTTGTCTTCTTTTCGTGTCCTGTAGCATAGTACTAGGATGACTTGATATGTAAGCTCTGCTCACTACCTCAATGGTGACGGCCAAAATTCTGCATCCTTTCCTCATGTATCAGATTTGTCAGGATAGAGGCAATAGGATTTCCAAGTGTTTAGAGTTTGCCTCTAAACTGATCCTTAGATGCTAAACTTTATGAATTTGGGCTTCCTTTCTAAAGAGCGTTCTAATTCTATGTTCTGAAAAAGAGCACTGTGCAAACACCAGGCCCTTCTCTCATCAAGGAAACTATTATCACTTTCTCTGATTTCTCTGTTGAACAAAACAAAATGATAAAAACAAGAGAACCTCAGTCTCTGCACCTAGAGACTATTCCATTAGAAATAAGAATTGAGCAAGGGATATAAAAGTATTTCCCTTGCCCCTTTGTGTTTTTTTAAGTATATATTTATTTAATTTTATTTATCCATTCACTTATTTTTTAATTTGACCAGAGAGAGACACATAGAAAGAGAGAAAGTGAGAAAGCAAGCCACCAGGTCTGAGACTCGAACCAGGGTCAGCCATGTGGGAGTGTCCAGCACCTTAACTACCACGCCACCTGCTGATCCCCCTCCCTTGCCCCTTTGATGCCTGTTAAAAAAGAAAAGAGGGCTGGAGGGTGGGTATGATAGTTTTCACAGAGCCGATGCCTGCATACCTTGACATAATGTCACCAGGCAGGTTCCAGAGTGGTGGTCATACTGCTCCCTCCTCCTGCTATAGTCTACTCAGCAAGAAATAAGACATCCAGGCACAGCCAAATTTATTGGAGTTTTATTGATTAATAGGCTGGCGACTATCTCTCAAAGACCCCGTAGCCCCAAGTGTAGGGAGAAGGGGGCTTATAAAGGCAAAAACCACATTTGGGTTGACGCAGCAGGAGCAGTAATTATTGCGGAGGGGGAGGTGGCCATTCCTGTGCTTAAGCGTTTACAGAAGCCAGATCAAGCAGGTTAATAATCTCTAGACCTTTGCTTAAACACAATGGAATCTTAATGGTCTTCCTGGTGCAGAGCAAGGGGTCTGGCAACTGATGATGTATCACTAAGGAACACCTTAGGGTAGGGAGTTTCCGGTTATTTAACAAAGACAGTGGGAGTGTTAATCACTCTGTTTAGGCAAATGGAGAAAGGAAGTTTCCAATACAGAGAGGAGTTTGAAATGGAGGTCTACTTCCCTCTCGTCACCTTGTTAGTGGCTTTGTGTGTCCCCACACTCCCCTTTATCCTTGCAGGAAAGCCCTGAAAATGCAGCATCATTTTAGCATTTTGCCTTTCTCCCCAGGGCCGGGGCCTGTGCTAGTTATGGGGCCACTGCATGGGTAAGCTGGCTCTCTCCTGAGTGCTTCTGTTCTAACCAAGAAAGACAAAGGAGGAGTGAATTATTAGGTGCAGCAGACAAGTCCTGTGGGAACCCAGGCCTAAGCAAAACTTGGGGCTTAGGAGAGATTTTTCCAGAAGGGGGAGTGGGAGTAAGTTGGGTGAGAGATGGGGAACACGTCGGACCAGGGACACAGGCAGCAGAGGAAGCTTGCGGCATGTGGGCTGGAGAGGCAGGCAGTGCAGTGCAGCACACTGGGCAGCTGTGGAGGAATGCAGAGTGGCCTAAAGGTGAGGACGGGAGGCTGGTCAGCAGGGGACCTTAATGAATGGGCCTTGCGTGAAAAACGGAGGGGTTTGGACTTTATTGTAAAAGGTGAGAAGAGCCATCAGTGGACTTTAGAAGGAGCACAAGGTCAGATCATATTTTAGAAGAGCCAACTAATATGGGGGGTGGTAGGAATCAAAACAGTGGGGCCATGTATGAGGCTAGGTAGAAATGTTGTGGGGCTGGAGAGCAAGAGGTGGATTTGAAAGATATTCATAATGTTAGGTTGGCTAAGCTTAGGGGCAGGGGAAGGGGCCTATCTGGGGTGGGAAGGGCCACGAGGAAAGGCAGGGCCTGGGATAAGCCCCTGACTGAGAGATTGGAGGACTGGGATAGAGGAGTCAGACTGAGTGTGGGAATCCTGAGAGATGACCAAGACCAAGGAGTGAGTGTGGGAAGGGGAAGAAGCAGGGGGAGGAAGGGGAACACAAAGGCGAGGAGAATCTCCTAGTGACTTGAGAAGTGGAGTGGCATCCTGGTGACTGTGACAGGCAGAGCCCATGGCCGGCACTCAGGGCCAGTTGGACTTCTGTTTCCTACATCCCTTGTGCCGTGCTTGCTGTGATACAGTGTGTCACTGAAAAGTCGGCTCTGTTGTGGTACTTTCTTGCCTCCCCTCTGTATACACTGCGCACACACCATTGAAGGGGGTGGGTAAGTCATGTGGAGTGGCTTGGCCATGGTCTGTGCTTTGTCTTTTGTATCAAGTTTCAGGAAGTAGTTTCTTTTAAACAAGAAAATCAGTAAGGAAAAGACACAAGAATAGTAAATCCTGTACTGAAAAGGTAAGAAATATATTGGGTTGTTGGGGAAGTCAGGACACATTTTTGCATAGAAAAATGTGTCCTGACTTTCCCAACGACCTAATAGTATAGGGTCAACAATTGCTGTGTTCTTATGCCATTTAAAGTCTTTGAGCAGTGCAGTCAGATTATTCACAGTAAAAAGAAATTAGCATCAAGTTACGGATTACAGAATAATTGGATTTAACTGAGTGTAAACCTAGAAAGAAATGAACAGTGATTTTTTTGTTTTTAAGGATTTGGTTTTTTTTTTACGCCATAGGGAGAGTGAGAGGGGAAGTGAGAAATCACCCCCCAACAAGGATGGCCATGCCATAATCCCTTCTCTTTTATTTTCTGGGAATTTTGGGCATGCACAAGTCCCTGATGTGGTTTTCAAACTTACAGGTCTGGACTCGAACCATGGTTAACCATATGGGAGGCCAGTGCCTTAACCACCAAACCATCTGGTGCCCCCTCCCTCCCAGTAAACAGTAATTTTTTTACTGGGCAAAATTTGAGAATTGTATTTAGCTCAAAAGATATTTAGGGTATTTGACTGAGGAAATAAAAATACAGGACACCCAGTTAAGTCAGAATTTCAGATAAACAATGAATATATTTTTTAAAGTATAAATATATCCAGTGCAATATTTGGGACACAGAAATATTTGAAACATATTTATGCTAAAAATTTATTTGTCTTTTATCTGAAATGAAAATTTCACCGGATGGTCGTATATTTTACCTGGCAACTTTAGTTTTTAGGATAAGCCATTAATGTGCTGATGACTATCTTTTATAACCACTTAAATACTAAAAAGGAATGATCAGTCCTTGATTGCTTAGGAGCTGTTTGAGGACAGTCTTCAAAATAGTGTGATTTGTTTTCCCATGAACTTATTACTACCCAGCACATAGTAGGTATTTGTGTAGGAAGTTTAAGTAATGGACTGTGACAAGCAGGGTTATAAGGTAGCTTAGTGGAAAGATTTAATACAGGAAACAAATTACAAAGTGAAAAACCAGGTTGGCTCCTTGGCATAGCAGTAATGTGCTGCTCAAGAGAAACCGGATTCCACATGGTGACTGGAGTTTGAATCCTGGTTGGCCAGAAACACACCAAGCGTGTGTGTGGGTGTTCGAGATCTAACGGGCTGGAGGACTGGAGGAAGGGGATTGTGGTACTGGACCCTCTGTAGAGTGCTTTCTCTCTCTAACCCCCTTTGCTTTCACATGCACGCACATACACTCTATCATGAATAAAGGGGAAAAAGTTAATAAAAGAAAAAAAAGGTGAAAAACCAAATAAACAAGGGGAGAAAACCTCAGAGGTTAACACAATAAGAAGCTACCTTTCCCAGGCTGTGGTTCTGAGGGAGGAGAGGAAGTTCCTAGAGCCCAGGCACTGAGGATGCCTGCTGGAGGCTGTGATCACTAGAACCATGAAGGGAGGAGCTGTGAGTGAAGCTGGATCCCAGGAGACAGGTACAGGAGCACCTTGGTTTTTCCCTCTCTCTGCCCTGCAGTTTCCCATTTTATTCCTCCCATGAGCCAATTTTAATCAGAAACCAGTTGGCAAAGGAGTCTGGGAAGAGTGGTTTGCAGAGTCAGTCTGTGATAGCAGAGCAGGGGAATAGAGGGGCCTGGTCTGAGAACAAATAGGCCAGTGGCAGCCACTGAGTTTTGCTCAGCTAAAAATACATTTAGGACTGGTTCTTCCCTAGAAGATAACTCTATCTGGTTCACTGATTTACATAGTAAGTATTGTTTTGAGTAAGTTAATGAATGAATGACTGGATGGATATATGAATGTAGTATAAGGAAAAGTCACCTATGTATAATGTATTCTTTCTACACTTGTTAATTGGGTAGTCACTTCAGGGGCACCATTCCCTTGTCCCAGCACATGCTGAAAGCCTCCTGAGTCTCAGACACTGTGCTGGGAGACATGACATAGCTGAGGCAGTTCAGCCTCTGCTCAGATGCACTTCCTCCTCTCCTGGGGAAGTGAGTCACAGTGGCCCATCATTCAAGGCACGTTAGAATAAATGTGACATTGAAAGGAAGGTGTAGGTAAAGTGTACTTAGGGTCAGAAGATAAGAATATTCCAACATCTTGGGACCAGCAGTTAGTGTAATGGTTATGTTGCTGACTCCCACGTAGTCAACCGTGGTTCGAGTCCCAGACCTGGTGGCTTAAACTCATGCCGGGCGTGTGTGCGTGCATGCGTGCCCAAGATCCCGAGAGGAGAATGGAGGAGAAGGGATAGCAGTGTGGTCATCCCTCCTGGGGGGTGATTTCTCGCTTTCTGTCTCTCTGTCTCTCTGTTTCTATGTCTGTCTGACGAGCGCACACACCCTATAGCAGAAACCTCTAAAAAAAAAAAAAAAAAAAGAATATCCAACATCTGCTGGTAGGACTCCCCAAAGACTTGATGGTGTAGAGGTAGCGTTGGAGCTGGACCTGAATAGGATTTCAGAATGGGTACCATTTCAGGAGTCAGGAATGAGCAGGATGGTACACCAGATAGAGGAGACAAGGCCTGAAGGTAGGACTCTGCCAGGTATTCTTTGGAGCTGTCTGACTTGGATGAAGCTTAGGGTTTGAATAATGAAAGCTAAGAGTAGACAGACCAACACCCTGGTCTGAGCCACCATTAGCTCACTCCTGGATCCTGGAAAAACCTCTGAACTGGCCTCCCTGCTTCCTGACTTTCAGCTCCACAGTCTGTTCTCTGCTGTCTTAACCTGTTTTCTGTAACAGAATAACTGAGACTAGGTCATTCATAATGAAAAGAAGTTTATAGCTCAAGATTCTGGAGGCTGGGAGTCCAAGGTTGATGGACTACACCTGGTGAGGGGCTTCTTGCTGCCTCATCTCATGGCAGAGGACATTACATGACAAGAGGAGCAAGCCTGCTAGCTTGTGTTTCTTTTCCTCTTTTTAAAAAGCCACTAATGCTACTCGTGGCTTTTTCTAATCCTACTTACCACCCAAAAATCCTACCCCAGTATTATTATGTATGAATTTAGGGATTAAATATCCAACACATGAACTTTTGGGGACACATTCAAACCATAACATCTGCCCAGCATTCAGAGCAGTACTGTTACTCTGCTGATGCCCCCTATGCCTTCCCATCTCATATTGTAAAGGGGAATAGTTCTTCCAGTTGTCTAGGAGCCCCCTCCCTCACCTGCTACCTTTCTGGCTTTTTACAGTCCTCAGACCAGGCTTGCTCTCATTTCAGAGTCTTGTACTCAGCGTTACCTTTGTCTGAATTGGTCTTCTTCAAAATCCCGATGGCCCATTTCCTTATTTTCATAGATGGTCTCCTGGAACTTTCCCAGCCATGTATACTTTACGTTTAGAAATACAGGGGCCAGTCCTATTGCATAGCAGTTAGATGCTGCACAGAGGAAGCTGGATCTCATTGTAGCTGACCAGAGTTCAAGTCTCAATGGCTTAAAAAAACATGTTGGGCATACATGTACATGTCTAAGATCCTGAGAGGTTGGGGAATTGAAAGACATGCTGATGTGTGTATGTGCATGCCCAAGATCCAGATAGGATGGGGACTTGGGGAAAAAGAATTGTAATGTGACCAGGCCCTGTGGGGGAGGGATGATTTCTGTCTCTCTCTCTCTCTTCCCTCGTGTGCATGCACACATCCTCTGACATTTAGAAAGAAAAAAAAGGGGGGTGGGGTGGGAGAAATATTTAGATTTATAGTATACAAAGTTTTGCAATCTCCTTTTTGCCCTGCAGTTTGTCATGAACATTTTTATGTCCATGCAGATATCCACAATACCATGTTCAGTGACTGCATACCATTCCATTGGGGATGTACTATGACTTACTGAGTTCCCTGTTGGACAGTTCCCATTTAGTTTGTGTGCATGTGATTTTTAAATAATACTTTAAGGATTTGACATTTGGTGGTACACACCTAATTATTTCCTTAACATAAATATCTAAAATCATAATTGCCAGGTATAAACATTTTACCTCATTCCATTAGCAGATTTTTGTTTATTCATTCATTCATTCATTCATTCATTCATTTTTCTGTTAGGAAGAGAGGAAAAGGGAAAGAAAGACAAAGAAAGGTATATTTTTTCTTCCACAAAAGAGAGAGAGAGAGAAAGAGAGAGAGAGACAGAGAAGTGTCTTCACACCATGATACACCTGGTAGCCAGCCCTGAATCATGGGCACATGTATGCCTGGCATACTCAGCGTCATCTCTGGACTTGAAACCAAACCTCTTGGTGTGAGTCAGCCCATCAATGTCATGTTTTACTGCTGAACCACTGTCCAGCTCCTGGCAAATATTTATTGAGTAAGTAGTTTGGGGTTACCGTTTTTGATAATACTATAAAATTGACTTTCATAAAACTGAGCCAATTCACATACCCATCTACAGTATTAGTGCAGATTGAGAAAGAGACCAGTAGCATAGACTTGTTTGGGTTTTTTTTGATTTGTTTCAACTTTTTTTTAGCAGACTCCAGAAGCCCAGAATTTAGTTGAATTACACCTCAGTATTGGAGAATGGCATCGTGTAAATTGTAGTTCAGTGAGGAAGTACATGAATATTATTGAAATTTTTGACTGTGGTGTTTGGATAGAAGGGCAGGTGAATTCAGAAAACTCCTTACCTCCTGGGGAGGAATTGACAGGGGCAGGAAGGTGGGTGGGTAGGGGAAGTGGAACGTTAAGAGGTCATGGTTACAGAATAGAGTTTGTGAGCTTGAGATCCAAGGGGCAGAATCATTTTAAATCATTAGAAAGTCCAGCTGGGTGAGGTGATGGTGGCTGCTGAGAAGGTGGGATCCTGTGAGGCCAGCATACTGGAGAGATATTCACTGAAAATGCTGCAAATTTCAGTCAGCTGGGCTCTTAAAATGAGAGAAATAGTTTACCATTTTTTTGAAAATGAGCACAACAACCCAATATGTAAGATGTATCCTGAAGAGAAATTTCAAAGTTATGGGCTATTGTCAATCCAGGTCAATGCCAATCTTCTATCTTTTGCAGCTGTAGATTTCAGAACAATGAGAGTCTATCATTAAATGATATAATCATCTTTTCTATGAGGAGTCTTCAAAAAGTTTATGAAAAATGCATGTTATGAGAAACTTATGCATGGATTTCTCGGGTCTTTTTGCACCAAAATAAATTTGTACTTTAATTTCATTTTTCCATGAACTTGTTGAAATCGCTTTGTATGTACTCTTAAAGGTATCTTGTGTCATCAAAATAGTGTGGCTTTCTGAAGTGATGAAAACATTCTATTGATCTGGTTAATTATATATTATATTCTGCCTGTGACATTATATATGTCACAGGCAGAATAATGGCCCCCAAAGATGTCCCTGTCCTCATCTCTGGAAACTGTGAATTATGTTTCACAACAAGAGACTTTATGGATGTAATAAATGGAATGGATCTTGATATGGGGAGGGCTGGACTTATTCAAGTGGGCCCAGTCTAATCACATCAGTCATTGAAACTGCAGAACCTTCCTTGGTTGGGTTAGAAAGGTTTTATAGCTGGAGAGAGACTTCACATTGTTCATTTTGAAGATGGGTGAATGAATGGGGCCTTGAACCTACAAATGCAGGTGACCCTTTAAATACTGGGAAAAGGCAAGGAGACGAACCTCCAGAAAGAAACGTAGCCTGCCCTGATTTTTAGACCGGGAAGATTTGTCTCACACTTCTGACTACAGGATTATAAGATAATACGTTTGTGGTCTTTAAGCCACTAAGGTGTGGTAATTTGTTATAGTACAATTGGAAACTAATACAGCATATATGAAGATTCATAGAGTGGTACTCTTATGATTTGTACATCTGATTCTAAGTAAATTATACCTTGAAAGAAAATGTGGAGACCAGTAGTTAGCATAATGGCTATGTCGCTGGACTGCTGTTCGAGTCCTGGACCCGATGGCTTAAACTCACACCGGGTGCATGTGCGTGCGTGCCCAAGATCCCAAGAGGAGAAAGGAGGAGAAGGGATTGCAGCGTGGCCATCCCCCCTTGGGGGGTGATTTCTAGCTTTCTATCTCTCTATTTCTCTCTGTCTTTCTGGCGAATGCACACGCCCTGTAGCAAAATAAATAAATACATAAATAAATAAATAAATAAATAACCTCTCCAAAAAAAGAAAGAAAAAGAAGAGAAAAAAAAGGTGATGATAACACAAGGGCAAGCAAAAAAATTTCAGTGGACAATAGAGAGCCCAGAAATAGGTCTCTACCTGTGCGTTTTCCTTATTAATGGCAAAGGTGCTTATGAGGAACACAGCAGGGAAGTGGTGTTCTTTCAGTCTGCGGAGCTGCATTTATTGGATATCCAAATGGAAAGAGATTAACCCTGACTGCTACCTCATACTCTATATAAAAATTAATTAAAGTGTATTATGTTATATACTTGAATGTGGAAGTTTATTAAAACTAAAGCTTCTAGTGGCTAGACATGGGTATGGCCATTGTGGGCGGACAGTGGTATGTTCTGTGAGGTGATCCCACACGAGAGAGTTAATGACTCATGACTGGAGACCTCCTTGAGTACTTGGTGTGCCCATGATCCAGGGCCAGCTGAAGGCTGTGGGAGGATTGTGGTGTCAAGACTGCTGGGAATTCTACCTGTCTGTCCCTCATGAAAAAAGTGAAAAGTAGAGCTTCTAGAAGAAAGTAAATGAATATTCTCACAACTTGAAGTACACAAATCTATAATAGAGCACAAAAGGTACCAACCATTAAAAAAATGTTTGATAAGTTCAGCTTCATTTGTATTAAATTTTTTTTTTTAACCAGAAAACACCATTAGGAGAGTGAAAATACAGGCCTCAGAGAGGAGGTATGTACAGTGCATACAACTGACAAAGGAGTCTTACCTGTAAGATGTATAAGACCTATACAAACAATAAGAAAAAGGCAAATAACTTAATAAATGCGTGGTTGCTCCTGGGAAAAGACCTAAACCTCTGCTAACTATAACGAGGTAATAGTTTATTATTGGGACTGACTGTGGAGTTAAGCAGACTTGGTATAGAAGCTAGCTTCAGTACTTACTACCTGAGGGATTTGAAGCAAATTCATGTCTTATAACTCATTTCTTCATTGATAAAATAAAAATAATAATATTTACTACATAAAGCTATTGCAAAGATTAAAGGAGGTCATACATGTCAAATGTTTAGCAGAGCGTGTGGTGGGCTATGATTGTTGTGATCATCATCTGGTTAGAGCATTCATCTAACCACAAGAGTCATTCTTGAAGTATTGGCATATTTTCATTTGGGGGGAACTAAGAGGGAATTTGAACCTAAATCATATGATCAACAATTTGAGATGCTTAATAAATAGATATGGTCATGTGTTAGCAAATACCTCATCAGCTCTGTCAGTTCAGAAAAGAAAAAAAAATCAATGTAGTACATCTTTAATTATGTGCCCCTCTCTCTGGTTACAGGGAGCGAGAGACGGGGATATAATGCCAACCATGTCTCTTCAACAGATTCAGTCATAGTATTGTTAGGCTTGAACTTCTTGTTGTTCCAAAAAATATATATTATTATTAAAATGTATATATTAAAATATATTATTATTCTAATTTGAGTTATTTCTGACATTTTATCCTAGAAAACTATTCTACCAACCATGTTGGAAACCACAATGTTGGGAATTATGTGGTACAAACTGTAGGTGGTGTACCTGTGTCTGTGCAGGGAGTGGCTCCCCACACTGGGGGACACCCTAAAAACCATGAGTCTGGCCGCTTATCAAAGTCCCCACAATCCACGAGAACGGTGGCACCACAGAAGTGCTTTTTACAGATCAAAGGCATGACCTGTGCGTCCTGTGTGTCTAACATAGAAAGAAATCTTCAGAAAGAAGCCGGTAAGAGATCTACAATCATGTTGAACATGGGACTGCTGTGTGTATATATGACTGCAAGATTCCCTTCAGAATCCATGTTGACTGCATTCATCAGTAGCTCTGATAATCTGGTAGCAAGTGCAACATATGATAGTATAGATGTTTGTTTCATGTTTTTGTGCAATTGGTATTCTGTTCTTTAGGAAATATTTAGTTTAAAATAAAATACATCAATTTAAATGTCATGGTGCATTGTATGGATGGACTTCTCAATTAGCTTGTCTAGTAGTATTCTTTTTTTTTCCTCTCATCCCATCAACCCCTATCTATAAAATGAATAAATAGCCTGAATTTTGTGGAGTTTCAGATATACTGCCATATTGACCCTTATAGGGTGTTATGGAAATGCCAGAGTTCTGTCCTTCAAACTTTATTTCCAGTGCTCTCTCTTAAACCTGAAAAGGCAAGAAAAGTCCTGTCTCCTTTTCGTTTGGAAAAGATCTTAACTGTATTTCTCCTTCCTGCAAAGTTGCTTTCTCTCTTTCCTTATCCCAGTGACTCCGTTTCTCTTTCTGCTCAGACTCCTGGGTCCTTAAAATCAACCTTAAATCAGGATGGCATCTTTTTCTTTCAGCCCCTTGTCCACTGTGTTTTGTAGCTTCCTGGAGCTCTAGAATGACTGCTCTCAAATTGAGGTATTATTACAGGAATTTGTTTGTCATCCATGGATTGTCTGCTGATAAAATTAATTTATAATCTCATAGTCTCCTTGTTTCTGTTCCTGACTTGAATCTCTCATTTCTTATCCCTATGGCTTTACTTTCTAAAGCACATCATTCCTTTCATTTGTTGGATGAGCCTTTTTGCTTCCATTAAACTACTGGGTCACCCAATAGAACAATAATGTTAGCAAGGTAGTCCATGGGATTTCATCTGGGACTTGAAGTTTCCACAGTTGGACATGAGGGACTCAGAGCCTTAACCTCCATGTTACCTCCAGCCCTTTTTAAAAATTTTACTTTATTTTTTTGGTTATTTATTTCTTCCATGATACAGAAAGTCAGATTGATGTGGGGAGACTGCACCCCCAACAGAGTCTTGAAGCATCAGAGTTAGCCTGCCTTGGATCATGGGCACATGCATGCCCATGTACTCAGGGAACGCTCTAGATATACACTGGGAACTTTCCCATGTTGATTAGCCTCTCAGAGCATTGTGTTTTTACCACTGTGTCATTGTCTGTCCCCCTGGAATTTTTCACTCCTGAAAGTCATTAGAGACTAAAAAAGGGTAAAGAAAAGTCCTTTTGAAAATTCTTTATTTTGCTTTTATATGAAAGTGTCTGGAGAGACAAAGTATACCCTTTCTATAATAGTAGTTGATAACTGTAGACTGTATTCCTTGCTTC
Organism: Tupaia tana; assembly: GCA_026018925.1. Lineage (NCBI taxonomy): Eukaryota > Metazoa > Chordata > Mammalia > Scandentia > Tupaiidae > Tupaia > Tupaia tana. The sequence continues at coordinate 40,563,834 of JAKSZU010000005.1, forward strand.
GGTGTGCATGGATCATCAGTATCTTCTTTTTATTTTTTTTTGAGAGGTTTTTCGCTATAGGGCGCGTGCGCTCGCCAGACAGAGAGAGAGAGACATAGAGACAGAAAGCGAGAAATCACCCCCCAGGGGGGATGGTCACGCCGCAATCCCTTCTCCTCCATTCTCCTCTCGGGATCTTGGGCACGCACGCACACGCGCCCGACGTGAGTTTTAAGCCACCGGGTCCGGGACGTGAACTGTGGTCGACTACATGGGAGTCCAGCGACATAGCCATTACGCTAACTGCTGGTTCCCATCAGTATCTTCTAAAGCCTGACTCTGAGTGTGGTCTAGGGGCTGGTATCATGGGTATAGCTTGGGAGCTGGGTAGACATGCAGAATTTCAGATCTTGTCCTAGACACCCTGAGTCAGAATCTGTAATTTAACAAGGTCCTCAGGTTATTCCGAAAGATTGAGGAAAGATTGAGGAGCATTATTCTAGAATAGTGGCTCTCTAACTTTTATACAGAAACATGCCTGGCATCCACCCTGAGAGATTTTGATTCCATCGGTCTGGGTTAAAGGTCACAATTTAACAATTATGATTGTTTAAATTGCCCCAAACTGCCCTAATGTACACAAAGCTTGAGAACCACTGTTCTAGCAGCTTCTGGGGAGATGTTTTTCTCTGTTAGATTGTGCTGACTTTCACTCCAGAGGCCTTGCTCAGAGTGTGACGACTGTGACCTGATGGTTCCAGGTGTGCTGTCCGTGCTGGTTGCCTTGATGGCAGGAAAGGCCGAGGTGAAGTATAATCCAGAGATCATTCAGCCCGTCGAGATAGCTCAGCTCATCCAGGACCTGGGCTTTGAGGCAGCCGTCATGGAAGACTACACAGGCTCAGGGGGCGACCTGGAGCTGATTGTAAGTATGGTGGCTGCCTTAAGAGGGTTGCAGACCTATGGCAATTTGTAGATGACTTTCTGACAGCAGCCATCTTTGGGATGGATCAGTGATTACCTGCATCTTGGATCTATCCTGTTTGTTGTTGTTGGGTTTTTTGTTGTGTTGTTTTCCTTTGAAGCCAATGCCAATGACCTGTTCATTTTGGGAAGGTTATGTCAATATGTCATAGAAGGAAAGCCCACCAAATGCATTCAGGGTGTTAGAGAGGAGGCAAATTGCAGGAATATTAGAGAAAGAGAAATTAAAAATGGTGATTTGGGGGAGATTGTATATAAACAGTCTTTTCAAGCCTGTAGAGAAGCTTGACTGCTTGCAGGTACTAAGGCAGGAGAAGTGAGTCAGTATTGTAGTGAGCACCAATGAAAGATGGAGAGGGCCTGTTTGTAGGCACAGAGAGTCCAGAAGGTAACTAACTACTGGCACAGTTAGAGGCAAATGCCTACAGTGGTGTTCCTTGTGTTTTTTCTTTCTTTCTTTCTTTTTTTTTTTTTTTTTTGAGCTGGGGAGGTGTTGTTTCTTATCTGTCCATTGTTAGCGGTTGTACATGTCAACACATCATTGAAAACAATGGGTAAGTCTGGTTTTAGACATGATATATTAGAAGGCACTTGTGTTAAAAATTCTGTCTAAACAAAGGGAGACTTAGAAGAAACCCACAAAGACTTGAGCAATGCTATTTTACTCAGGAGGTAAGAGAGTCTTTTGGTTTCTTAGTGTTTATTCACTGCTATTAGTGCTAAGTAAATGTTTGAAGAGAAAGCTAGGGAGCCAGAGTGGCACGCTGAGCGGCTGATAAGCAGCATTCTTTATAGAGCAAACCCTCCCTGTAATTTGAGGGGCAGAGTTAATGCGTGCTGGGTTACAGCTCAAGCCAGCCCTATAAGAAGGGCAGGGCCCCTGCTGCAAACTTTCAGATCTATATGTGGATAGCTCTGCTTGAGAATACTATGTGGGAAATCTAAAGCAAACTATTAGTGCAAAATTTTTAAACAAATTTGCCAGAGAGTGCATGTACCCACTGGAGAGACAGAGGGAGAGGGAGAAAATACCCTCTAGTGGGGAGTGGTCACACCACACCCCCTTTTCCATTTCTCTACCCTGTTGGGATTTGGGTCTGCACACACACCTGACTAATGTGTTTTTCAAGCTGCTGGATGGGATTTGAACTGCGATCAGTCATGTGGGATTCAGTTTTCTTACCTGAAACCTGGAAACTCTTTCTTTCTTTCTTTCTTTCTTTCTTTCTTTCTTTCTTTCTTTCTTTCTTTCTTTCTTTCTTTCTTTCTTTCTCTCTCTCTCTCTCTCTCTCTCTCTCTCTCTTTCTTTCTTAATTTTTATTTAATTTAATTAATTAATTAATTAATTAATTTGTCAGAGGGCACATGTGCTGGCCAGAGACAGACAAAGAGAGAGTAAGAAAATGCTCCCATGGGGAATGGTCATGCTGCAATCCCCTTTTCTTTATTTCTCCTTTCAAGATTTTGAGCACACATGCATACACACATGCCTGGCATACTTTTTTCTTTTGAGAGAGAGATTTTTGCTGTATGGTGCGTGCACTCACCAGAGAGACAGAAACTGAGAAATCACCCTCTATGGGGATGGCCACACTGCAATCCCTTCTCCAACATTCTCCTCTCAGGATTATTGGGCATGTACACACACATACCTGGCATGAGTTTTAAGCTGCTGGGTTTGGGACTTGAACTGCGGTCGACTACATGGGAGTCTAGGGACTTAACCATTACACCCTCTGCTGTTGCCAACTGGCATGCTTTTTGCCCACCTGGGACTTGAACCATGGGGTTGCCATGTGGGATCCAGCTGCCTTAACCACCATGCCATAGGCTGGCCCTGAAAACTTTTTTTAAACACTAGTTTTATTGCAGTGTTCCTTTTTTTAATTTAACTTCATTATTTATGTACTATTTTTTTTTTTTTTTTAATTTGACCAGAGAGGGACAGAATAAGTGAGAGAGAAAGAGAGAGGAATTGAAAAAAGCAAGACACCAGGTCCAGCACTGGAACTGCAATCAGCCATGTGGGAGTCGAGCACCCTTAACCACTATACCACCTGCCAGCCCCTACAGTGTTCTTTTTAAAAGTCTACTCTATCAATAAATTGCCATCACATGTTCAGATACTTCTGAGAACTTTTGTATTTAATTAATATGCTAGAAAATATTGACCACTTATATTCTGAAGAGTGAATTTCTGATTTGCCTAATACAGTTGACCCTCAGTATCTACAGGATATTGGTTCTAAGACTCCATTGGGGGTACCAGCAGTTAGCGTAATGGCTATGTTGCTGGACTCCCACGTAGTCGACCGCGGTTCGAGTCCCGGACCCGGTGGTTTAACTCACGCCGGGCACGTGTGCGTGAGTGCCCAAGATCCCGGGAGGAGAATGGAGGAGAAGGGATTGCGGTGTGGCCATCCTCCCTGGGGGGTGATTTTTCGCTTTCTGTCTCTATGTCTCTCTCTGTCTGTCTGGTGAGTGCACGTGCCCTATAGCGAAAACCTCTCCAAAAAAAAAAAGAGAGAGAGATTTTTGGGAACCAGCAGTTAGCGTAATGGCTATGTCGCTGGACTCCCACGTAGTCAACCGCGGTTCGCGTCCCGAACCCGGTGGCTTAAAACTCACGCCAGGCGCGTGTGCGTACGTGTCCAAGATCCCGAGAGGAGAATGGAGGAGAAGGGATTGCGACGTGACCATCCCCCCTGGGGGGTGATTTCTTGCTTTCTGTCTCTATGTCTCTCTCTGTCTGTCTGGCGAGCGCAAGCGCCCTATAGTGAAAACCTCTCAAAAAAAAAGACTCCATTGGGGGTGCAAAAATCTGTGGATGCTGAAGTCCCTTATATAAAATGACATAGTCTCCGCAAAGAACCTACACAGCCCATATTTAAAATTTTCTCTAGATTACTTAGTACTACCTAATATGACATGAATGTTATATAAATAGTTGTCATATGATATTTTAAAAATTTATAGTATTTTTTATTGTGCTGTTATTTTTCATTTTATTTATTTTTTTAAGACTTTTTATTTTAGTTTGCTATAGGTCGTGTGTGCCAGAGAGAGACACGGAGAGAAGGGACAGTGAGAAATCACTCCCCAGTGGGGATTGCCATGCCATAGTCCCTTCTTCTCTTGGGGTTCTGGATACCCATGCACATGTGCCCAGCAATTTTCAAGCCACTGGATCTGAGACTCCGACCACACTGTCGACCACGTGAGATCCAGCTGCCTTAACCTCCATGCCACCTGCTGGTCCTCTAATACTATTTTTTTTAATCCGTGGTTGATCAAATCTGTGGTTGTTGATACCCAAAGATACAGAGAGCCTTCTGCTTATATTCCAGGAATAGCATGGTACCCTTCAAACTCCTCTTTCTCATGTCAGGATGCACAGCATGTCTGGCAGAAGTGGCATAGGCTTTTGTTGGGTTTAGATTCTGGCTCTGTCACTGCAGGGACTTTTTTTTTTTTTTTTGAGAGAGAGGTTTTTGCTATAGGGCACGTGTGCTTGCCAGAAAGACAAAGAGAGGCAGAGAGACAGAAAGTGAGAAATCACCCCCAGGGGGGATGGCCACGCCGCAATCCCTTCTCCTCCATTCTCCTCTCAGGATCTTGGTCATGCACGCACACATTCCTGGCGTGAATTTAAGTCACTAGGTCTGGGACTCGAACCACAGTCGACTACATGAGAGTCCAGCGACATAGCCATTATGCCAACTGCTGGTCCCACTGCAGGGACATTTTTGACCCTGGTCTGTGAAGATATGTCTCACACTGCAGATAGCGGCAGCTTAGACCAGACTCCGGAGCTAGACCATCTGAGCATCTGCGTTTCATGGATTGTGTGGCCTTGAATCGTGCAGTTTTGAGACCTACCTCATAGGATTGATGTGAGCAGTACAGTGCCTGGGATGGTCCCTGATGTATTGTAAGTGCACGGTCAGTGCTGCCTATTGCAGTAAAAATAAAAGGACAGCTTAGAAGAACCACTGAAATATCTGTAGATGTGCAGCTCTAGTCATGTCATGGCAATGCCCCTCTGCCTCGGTGGCTTTATATCTATCAAATGCCAACTGAGTGTCACTTTTAGCCAAGTGCTCAAGAGCCTTCATGCTGGGGACCCAAATAACACCGCAGACCTCCCTCCTCTTCCTCACGCATCCTGTGCCTAGCTGAGCCTAGCTGCTCATGGTGGCCTGTACATCTAGTGCTGCCCTGCCTTGTGTCTGTCCTGTGCTTCTCCTTCTATTGCCATCCCAGCTTGCACCTGCTGGCATACTTTGGGACCACCACAGATTCCATCTCTTCCATCAGTCACTTCCTAAATACTTTCCCCTTGTTGATAATGAAGTATTGACATTGTCACATTTGGAGCCAGCAGAGCACTGAAGTAGGGAATTGGTTCTAAGACCCCCTTGGGAGGATCCTAAAAGCAGTATCCAGCTACTGGTGCTAGCAGTAGCTACAGATGGTTACCAGCAACACTTGGGATTGTAGAATGTTTCAGAAGTTCATACATCCTCACCCTTTGGAGACAATTATCCCAGTATTGTTGGTGAGATAACCAAAACAAAGAGTGTAGAGTGGCTCATAAAAGCCCAGCTTGCCTGAGGTCTGTTGCCATGTGCTCAGTGATTGGCTGTCTCCTGTACCTGAGTTGGGGCACAACTACTGTTTATATCCTTGACGCTGCTGGGTAGGGAAGGGCAGGGAGTTGTTCAAGGTGGAAGCCTTGCACATGGGATTTGGATGTGGGAGTCCAGAATCTTTGGAGGGATGCTGGGGAGGGGAACAGGCATCCTTCCTGAGCTGTCTGTTACACAAACTCTCTGGGTGCCTTCGATAGGCTTCTCTGGATCCAGGTCCATGGGATTTTTGTCTTCCTGTACACAGATCACTGGGATGACCTGCGCTTCCTGTGTTCACAACATAGAGTCCAAGCTCACAAGGACAAATGGCATCACCTACGCCTCTGTAGCCCTTGCCACCAGCAAAGCCCATATTAAGTTTGATCCTGAAATTATTGGTCCACGGGATATTATAAAAATTATTGAGGTAAGGCATTCATTAACAAATTATACTCACTTAAAAAAAAACAGTAATATGTGATCATGGCAGGAAAATAAGAAAATATTGCTAAGAAAAAAAAAGTGAAAATCACCTAAAATCCTTCAACTTTTCTCATAGAAATAAGAGTAATCATTTTAAAATAAATGGTGAAGATAAGTAAATATCAAATAATCAGAGGGAGATCTTCAGTGAATTTTTAAGGGGAAAAAAGGAAAAAAAGACATTATTGTTACTTTAATTTTACATATTCCCTGAGAAACATCAGTGTTGCCAAGAGACCTGCGAACACAGGGTTAAATTACCTAACTGTAATTTTTAAGTATCATTTATGTCCATACCAAGTGTCTGTAGTCCACACAGTGTTAGCATTGGTAATAATTATACCACATTTTGCCACTGTGCTGGACCTGTTTTATTGTGGGATGACTGGTCCTTTCTGCTTCAGAAAATCAATTAGAAATTTCATACATGTCCTACCCCCCCCCCCCCCGCCCCCATGTGTCTATCAACATTGCATTTCCATTTTAAGGTCTATATTCTACCAGATCATAAGAGAGTGGGCATCAGTGGTGGTCTGAATGGGCTAAGACAGTCAAAATGGAACAAGATTTACTTATAACAGCTAGTGGTGAGGATAAATGAAGTTTAGCAGGAACTATTACTTATGAACTAGCTTATGAAATTAAACATATTATTGCAGGCTTCATGTAATGACCTTAGTTTTCTTGTGTGTGTGTGTGTTTAAAGAGAGATGATGTCTGTTATATGGCCTAGCAAGAGCTTTTTGACATGGAAATGCTGCTGCTGCTAGTGTGACTCACCCTTGGATGCAGAAAACGCAGCTGTTTTATCAAATGAGGAGAGATCCTCAGAGAGGTTAAGTGACTTGGCTCATGGGTATCCAGCTCACAGGTGGCAGAACTGGCACTCAAACCCCGGTCCTACAGTTCCAAGCTCGGTGACATCTCTATTTCTACTATACCACAAATAAAGAACAGTAGTGATGTGGCACTGATGAGGCAAAGAAGTCAGGCTGATGGATTAAAAAGTAAGGACAGTCCCAGGTGGTCCCTTGGAATACATCTCGGTTACCCTTTCTGATTTCAGTTACCCCTACCTGCCATCCCCCAGCCCACTGAGCTTGGTGCAGCACCCTTTCTGTCCTTATTTGAGGAATATTGTCAATGCCAGGTCTTTATTCTTGCGTTCTGGGCTTTTTTTTTCTGATATACTTAGTTATAAAAGGAATTACCTTTGCACAGTTCTAGATGCTCTTTCTCCACCATAGCTTTTTTTTTTTCTTCTTTCTTTCTTTTTTTCTTTTTTTTCCATAGGTTGCATGCACTCATAAAGAGGAGAGATATGTTTCTCTCTGTCTGTCTGGAGAGCGCACATGCCCTATAGCAAAAACCTCTCAAAAAAAAAAAAAAAAAAAAAGAGATGGGGGGAAAGTGAGAAATCACCTCCCCTGCTCAGGAGAGATGGCCATGCGGCAATCCCTTTTTCTCTGTTCTCCTCTCAAGATTTAGGGCATGTACACACATGTGCCTGGAACAGTTTTCTAACTATGGTCGGCTGTATGGTAATCCAGTTGCCCTAACCACCACGCCACCTGCTGGTCATTCCACCATAGCTTTTAGTTTTGTGTAAAAATCTCAGCACCAGGATTATGAGACCTCTTTATGTGTTGTGCTAACTGACATTTGCTGACAGTTTTTCCTGAGTCTATTCACAAAGAGTATCAGAGACTCTGTGATCAGATCAAGGTGGTTGAGCACTTCAGTTAATCTGTGAGAAAATTACAAAACTGAGGCTTTGTATCTCAAGTGACACTGGAAGCCACACTTCCAATACTTAAGGACAAGTTCAGCTTTTAGTAGACATAAACCTGATTGAAGGCCTGGGGATCAGGCCTGGGTTCAGCTCTTTCGATAACATTGGTCTTTGGGCAAGGTATTTAACCTCTCTTCCAGTGTCCCCATGCATGGAATGAAAGTACCTGACCATTTGTTTTTTGGGATTCCTTAACACAAAAATTCTGAGTTAACACTGATCAGCTTTGGGACCTCGTGAAGTTATCGTCCCAGGATCCACTGCCTTTGCCAGCAGAAGGTTTGCCACTAGATGTCGTCTCGGGAACTGTGCTTTCTCTAAGCATAGATGGGTGCTGAAACTCTGAAAAGGATATGTTGGGCAATTTGGGTAAAGACATGGTGAGAGGAAAATCTCCTAGTCTTCTGAGGCACTTTTAAGTTCACTTTCTAATTTCCAAAGCATGTTTTAACCAAGTAATTCCTTCCTATTCCCCACCCCTCTCTCTTTAATAACAAGGAAATTGGCTTTCATGCTTCCCTGGCCCAGAGAAACCCCAGCGCTCATCACTTGGACCACAAGATGGAAATAAAGCAGTAGGTAGAACACAAAAGATAAACCGTAGCTCTTGTTTAAGTGTCTTTCTCTCCCTGGACCCAACTCTGGCTCATTCTGTGCAAGTGGCCTACATGCTTGTCAGTCTTCATGCTGCCTTGTCTCCGCCCACTGTGCCTTTCCTCTGGATTAGTTGCCTTTACTCTTGTAATATTAACCCCTAAAACAACGCTGCTCAGTGAAGTTCCACAATGCAGGCAGTCTTCTCTGTGCGCACTGCCCAGAGTGGCAGCTTCCAGGCATGCGTGGCTAGTGAGCACTCGACATGCAACTGGTGTGGCTGTGGAACTGAATTTTTAATTTTAATTAATTTCAATTTAAATAGTCACCTGTGGCTGCTAATAGATTGAACAGTGCTCAAATCGGGGGAGAGGGGGCATATAGTTTTTTTCTTTTTATATTATCTGTAGACTTTATTTCCATGGGTTCTACAACTGTGATTCAAGGATAGGTGTCACTAATGAATGGAAAGAGAATGGTCTGAGAAGCAGACTTGGATTCATTCATTGTTTTAGAAGGTCTCCTATTCACTGGCTGAACTTCATGGCCACTGTCATGTCCTGGGCCCCGTGTCAGGGCTGGGGATGAATGCATAGAATATCATTCCTAACGTAGAGAGGCCCATAGTCTGGCTAGGAAAGAGTAAGGGAGCAATGACAGCAGTGGTTCAGCTAGATTTTGAAAGGTCTAGGAAACCTCCTAGCAGGCAACACAAGATCTGAACCTCGAAGAACAAGTGGAAGTTTGTGAGGCTCCAGGGAGGGGCAGGGTGTAAAAGTCTCTAGGGACCTTCAGGGGCTCCCATGGTTTGGTCTGATTGGCCTGCCTGGGGTGTAGGAGAGACTGGCAGGAGAGGCCTAGGGACAGCAACCTAAGAATGTAGGGCTTTAGTCTTGCAGGCCAGTGGTTCTGAGACAAAGTGTATGGTACATTAGAAGTTCCACAACCACTTGGTTGAAATTTCGATGATGCTGCCGCTAATGTGAGACCATGGCTGTCACCTGTGACCCCACCAATTCCCAACTTTAGTGTTCATTGAGACAGTCCCACTGTTCTTACTGACTCTATTTTAAATAAAATGGTTTAAAAATGGAATTGAATGTATTCATAAATTTATACTAATAAAGTATTGCTTTTACTTATTTTCTTTGTGGGTCTGTATAAGATTGCATTTTGGAAAAAGAGCTGCAGGCAGCCATAGACTGAGGCTGTTCAACCTCTTTGAGGCTAGAGTCTCAGCTTCTAGGTCTCAGTTGTCTGGCTCGTAAATTGGCAGTAACTTTGGGTAGATGAAAGTAAGGGCTGGGCTTGAACATCTCTAGAACATCCTTGCAGCAAGGTTTAGACTTATAGAAGCTTCTCCAGGTAGCTCTTGCCAGGGAGAGCTTTATTTTCCTTTTAACCCTTGGTGGTCTGTGCCAAAGACTTGACAAAGGAAATATTAAATTGAGTCCTCAGATAGGAATACACTGTGGCCAGTATATCTGTGTTGCTGCATTTGCTTTCCAGGTGGAAGAAGTCTTTCCTGTGTAGCCTGGTGTTTGGCATTCCCGTTATGGGCTTGATGATCTACATGTTAATACCCAGCAATGAGCCGCATGAGGCTATGGTCCTGGACCACAACATCATCCCAGGACTGTCCATTCTGAATCTCATCTTCTTTATCTTGTGTACCTTCGTACAGGTATGTATTAGAAAGATGGGCAAACCTGTGCCTCCATGCCCATGTGTGGCCAGTGGATGCTCTGCTCTCTTAGGCCAAACACAGCCCTTTAGCTTAGTTTAAGTAGCATTTTATTACAGCTCTCCTGCCTCACCCCAGATGGTTGCTGTTGTTTTTTTTTTTATTTTCAGGGGAGGGGATAGGGCTTGCCATGTTGCCCTAATGCCTGTCATTACGAGGGACTGAGAAGTGACGCTTCACAGTTATTGCGTGTGCTCAGAACTCTCCCCGAAAGTGTGAATCCGAATGTCTCCAGTTTCCTTATTGTTGAGCTTAGTTTACCTTTGTTGTTAGAAGTGGCAGCTAGATCAGCCTGGCGCTTCCACTGCTTTTGAAATGGTCTGGTATGCCCTGAAAGACAGAGATGCGGTCCTTATCTTGGAGGAAGTTATAATGTAAAAGAGGTCTTATGGAATATCTACTCTGGTGGTGATACTAAGGCACTAGGCACGTTTCTGGTGGGAAGGAGGCCCTCTATGAATATACTGGAATATAAAACTCCTGACTCAGGAGCCAATAGGTGGAATGGGTAAGGTGTTGGAACCCCACATATGGCCAACCTAAGTTCAAGTCCCAGACCCACAACTTGAAAAATCACACTCTGTGTGTGTGTGTGTGTGCTTGCCTAAAATCCCAAGAGGAGAACAAAGGAGAAGGGAATGTGGCATGGCCATCTCCACAGGGGTGATTTCTCACTTTCCCTCTCTTTGACTCTCCCCAACCAGGTCTTGCACCCTATGAAAAAAAACCTAAAAAACAAAACAAAACAAGAAAAACTCCTTCCTTGATAATTGGGTTTAGAACTATTTGGGGGCAAACATTTTCAGGTTAAATTTTTTTTTTCTGTGTTTTCTTTCCCTTTTTCTCTGTATATGTATTTTTCTGTTTGCAAATGGAATATACAATGCTAGTAAGCATTTCAGACCCTACTGAAGTAGGAGAAAAGGAATTTTTTCATATTCACACTTTGCATCCATTCCAATCTCATATCCCAGTATTAATCATAATGTTATTAATAATTGTAATTGGGCTTGTATCTTTTGAGATAGTCATCCATTTAGAGAAAAACACACTTGTGTATGTGTATGTTTATATAATAAAGGTGCAGCCTTTTTAAAACTGAAATAAGATCATGTGAGATACAGTGAAATAAAACTGGCCTTTTCACTTAACCATGTGTCATGGGCATCTTTTATGTCAGCCATTTATAGATATGATACATTCTCTTCAGGCACTGCATAGCATTGTTTACAGTTAAATGAGTCATGATATTTTTGACCATTTTCACAGTTCTTCTATTGGTGGACATTTATTTTGTGTGCTCTAGATTTTCAAGGTCTCACATGTGCTTAGTCATCTATTCCTATGGCTCGTAGCCCTCTGAATCAGAAAGTACATTCCATGAATGTCAACCATGGAGGAAAAAGCAGTGTTAAAACTGTCAAGAAAACTAGAGTGTTTGTCTTACCGGGGGGCCTGTGGACCTTGAGCAGCTTTTGCACGTAGCCCTGCTCATTAACAGCCTTCTCTCTCGTTGTCTTTCAGTTCCTTGGCGGGTGGTACTTCTATGTTCAGGCCTACAAATCCCTGAGGCACAGGTCAGCCAACATGGACGTGCTCATCGTCCTGGCCACAAGCATTGCCTACATCTACTCTCTGGTCATCCTGGTGGTCGCAGTGGCCGAGAAGGCTGAGAGAAGCCCTGTGACGTTCTTTGACACGCCCCCTATGCTGTTTGTGTTCATTGCTCTGGGACGGTGGCTGGAACACGTGGCAAAGGTAACCACAGCGTCAGGTTAAGAAAGAGCTGTTCCTTTAGTAATATAAGTCTCAATTTATCTCAATTCTTTGTTCAGAATTTCTAATTATATACAATATAAAGAAATACTTTAAAGAAATACAAAACCTACATATAATTAAGGGCTTTGGTCACTAATCTTCAAATTGGTCACTACTTCTGAAATCCCAGCTAATCTGGTTAATTATTAAAACCTTTGTTGAAGTATATTGTGTAATGGAGAGAACCCTGGACTTAGGTCTGAGCCCATATCATCTCTTAGTACATAACTAAGTATAGAGTTCACTAGCATAGAATCCATATTTCTACCTCAGTGTCATGCTATTTTGTGTGTGTGTGTGTGTGTGTGTGTGTGTGTGTGTTTGGTGCTTTAGACAAGGTCTTACTGTGTTATGGTTCCCTGCCTCAGCCTCCCAAGAAGCTGGGACTACAGGCATGTACTACCTAGCAAACCTGGGCCTACCATGTGGCCCCAGCCTGCCAAGCAGGACCCTTGGTGTACTGCTGCCATTGGACCAGGGTCACACCATTTTTAATACCCTGTGCTGAACTCAGCATCATAGTGTATTCTATAAAAGAGTGTAAGCCAGCAGGTGGCATGGAGGTTACGGCGCCAGATCCCACATGGCTGGCATCCCACATGGTTCGAATCCCAGACCTAGCAGCTTAAAAATCACACTGGGTGCGTGTGTATGCATGGCCAAGATCCCAAGAGGGCAAGAGAGGAGAAGAGATTGCAGTGTGGCCATCCCCTTTGCGGATGATTGCTAACTTGCCTTTTCTCTGTTTCTGACTCTCTCTGGTGAGTGCATGTGCCCTATAGCAAAACTAAAAATAAAAAGGTGAGAATCAGGCCATAAATGCAATTCAGTTGAATGTAAAAGAAAATGAGTCGTGGACTGGTATTTTTTTTTTTTCAATGAAATGAAACTACTAGAATTTTGTGGCACAGGCGTTTTCATTCAGAGTGATGATGATTCCTGTGGCTACAAGTCCATGTGCAGTGAGCCACACTCACCCCGTAGACCTTTGTCATGCAGTGCGTCTGTGTTAGGAAGAACCTTTTTCTGCAGATGTTTTCTCTCAGCCACCACAGGTCAGTTTACAATAGCTCTCATTTTACATTATGGTTATTTCCTAGAGCAAAACCTCAGAAGCCCTTGCCAAACTCATGTCTCTCCAGGCCACAGAAGCCACCGTTGTGACCCTTGGGGAGGACAACCTAATTATTAGGTGAGTGATGTGCATCGGAAGTGCTTGAGATACGTCTATGTCAATCTGTGTAGTGTGCATCAGATCCCCATTGTGCAGTGATGTTGCAGTAGACACTGGAGAGCCAAGATGTTCTCAGTAAACTGCTTCTTAGCGGGCTAAATGGCAAGTGAAGTACAGGTGATTAGTATCCTGGGGATTTCGAAGAAGAAGGCTAACGGTGACCCAGGAGGACTCCACAGAGAACATGGAATGGGAATTGGTCTTCCTTGAGAGATTTGGAGAAGTCAAACAGACTAACAGGGGTTTCTCCTTGCCAGAAATTTCAAAATGGGAGTAGTATTGATCCACATAAGGTTGCCTGATATTTAAAAAGTAATAATTATTATCATTATTGCTCGACACTATTACTTAGCATTTGCTGTTTGCTAGAAACTATTTTAACCTCTTTGTGTTTAATCTAACAATAAAAACCAGTCTTTATGAGAAGAGACTTTTCTTACCCTGTTTCACAGATAAGGAAACTAAGGTTTGGGAAGGCCAAGCAACTGGCCCAAGGTCACACAGGTATTAAGTAGTGGAATAGGGGTGTAATCCAGCCCACTGGTTCCAGAGTCCATATTCTTAACTTTATCCACATTAGCTCTTAAAGCTTATTTATTTATCTATTTATTTGTTTATTTAAAATTTCCCAGAGGGCACGTGTGCTTGCCGGAGAGATGGACAGAGAGAGGGAGAGGGAGAAATCACCCCTCTATGGGTGTAGTCATGTTACAATCCCTTTTCCATTTCTCTACCTTGTCAGATTTGTCACACACAAACACACACACACACACACACACACACATATACAACTGTTAGGGTTTTCAGTCCACCAGAACCTGGATTTAGATTGCATGACGGGTGCCTTAACCACCAGGCCACAGAACTAGCCCATTAGCATATTTAATAAGATGGAAATTTTTACATGTTAAAACTCTGTATTTCCTTAATGTCTTTTTTATATTCTGGATAGTGGTTAATTCAGGCCTTCCTCGCATTCCTGGAACTTTCAGGTCCTATCACTTTCCCTGTGGCTTGTGATCTCACCCTTACTGCCAAAAATGGAAGCTGTCAGATGAGAAGTCCATCCATTTCCTGTCACTTGTCCTTCACAGAGAGCCATCTGAGACTCCTGGCTCTCAGGAGCCCCCTCTGTGACATTCGCAATGGCCTTCCATGTCTCCTTTGCTGATTCTTACCACCCAGTATGACGTGGACTCTCCCCTCTCCTAGTTAAAACAGACACACCCCTGTGCCCCTCCTGCGCTGTACATTTGCTCATCATCAGAGTGTGTGTGTTCCCAGGCTGGGTCCCTGGCGGGTGGGGCAGCTCTGGGCTGGCTGAGAGCAGGCTGCTGGTGAACCTTTGGCAAGTAAAAGGAAGCAGTGAATGAGACACAGTGAGGTGAGAAGTCGTAAGGTACTGGTTGGCTGTGGCATAACAACATGGGTTTTTCTGGAAGCTGGAAATAGTAATCATTATACTAATGAGAGCTCAGGTTTGAGTTCTTGCTGTGTGCCAGGCGCATTTCTCAGCACTCCACACAATGTATCTGATTGAACACTGAGAGCCATCCTGTGAGGTAGGTCCCACCCACCATTACCCTCATTTTTATTAGAAAGAGTCTCAAATTCAGGGAGGTGAAGGGACTTCCCAGAAGTCCATGGTAGGCAAGTGCCGGGATTTCACCTACGAAGGCGCAGAGCCACTCTCTCAGCCACCATACTGCACTGTCCTAAGATGAGCAGAACCTCTGTGACAGAGCACTTAGCACTTTTGGGCTCCTAGACATACTTAATAGTGACTCTGCAGTAGTTGCACACTGCACTGTGGCTTCTTTTGTTTTTCTTACAAATT
Organism: Tupaia tana; assembly: GCA_026018925.1. Lineage (NCBI taxonomy): Eukaryota > Metazoa > Chordata > Mammalia > Scandentia > Tupaiidae > Tupaia > Tupaia tana. Next base: position 40,578,930 of record JAKSZU010000005.1, read on the forward strand.
AATGACATGAAAGTTTTTGAGAAGTGAAAACATTCAGACCAGGAAACAAAGTCACCAGCGACTACCTGTGTTTTAACTCAACTTTTCTCCTGCTTGCCCTGCTAGACTCTGCTTTTCAGTCTGGAGTACTAATGATGGCATCAACTCCAGTTGCTTAGAACCGCTCCAGTGATCTGAGTATGAGGAGATATGTGTCTCTGCTGGAAGAGGCCAACTGGCTAAGTGCTGCAGAACTTGGCCTAAGTCTGTCTTAACTCGTTCCTTTCCAAAGATGGCAATTCATTTTTCAGCCATGGACACCCTGTGGACCTGACTTCTGCTGCCATGGTGGGGTGGTACTGGTACTCTTTCTTGCTAGGAGCCAGAGGACCAGCATTCATTGTGGTGCTGCCTCAGAAAGGCGGTGTGCTCGGAGGGCACTTGTTAATGCTCTGTTGTGCAGTTCAGGGGTGATTATTCCAACCTGCCCTCCTGGTTGGATGCTCGGAGCACCTGGTCACACCTCACTCTCCCAGAGCCAAGGCTGCTCTCATTGCCGTGGGGATCACTACTGTCTAGGGTCTTTCTGAGTGGGGCTTGGCTGTTCTGTAATGCAAGGTACACTGGGTGGAATCCTGTTTGGCCCATGTAATGCTTTTGGAGAGATGTGTGGAAGCCAGCCCTGGGTTCTCTGGATGCCCTCCCTCTAGCTTTGTCACTTTACTCCTGTGACTCCTCCTCTCTCCCACACCATCAGCCTCTTTTTCTCTCTGCGGGACCATTCCCACTAGCATGCAGTTCACAATACATACTCGTCACAATCTCCAGTCTTAATCCACTGCCCCTTCTGCTGCTCTGTTTTTCTGTTCCCATTCACAGCAAACCACCTATAAAAAACTGACTTTAACTGCTGGGTTGCTCCCTCACCTCATGTTCTCTCATCCCTTTCCAGATGAGCTTCTGCCTTCACCAGCGTCTGAAATGATTTGGCTGAAGCCATCAAATTATTTCCATGTACCTAAATTCAACCATTGTTTTTGTTTTTTCCTCCCTCATTTCAACCTCTCACCAGCATTTCTCTCCTTCTCTGTTGCTTTAAATGTTTTTCTTTCTTTTCTTGAATTAATGTGTAAGTCACTACAGTAATCATATCCTAAGTGTACAGCATGATGACTTTCTACATATATCTGCCCCTGTGGTATCACTTGTGCATCATTTGACATGACTCAGTGGCTGCTCCCTCTTCCTTATCCTCACTTTCTTATTTTCCTCAGTCTCTAAATATTGAAATGTCATAGGGAACCATCCTAGAACACCTTCTCTCCTAGAGAAGCTTGTACCGTTTCATAGCTTTAAATGCCATCTATATTTTGACAACTTCCAAATTTATACCTCTAACTCCGACCTCTTCTTTGAATTCAGCTCCTATTTTTACTTCCATAGTTGACATTTCTACACAGAAGTCAAATAGGCTTCTAAACTTGACATGTCAAGAATAAAGCTCTTTGGGGTCAGCAAGTGGCCTGGCCATTAATGGCATAGGACTCCCACATGTGACTGGTTTGAGTCCAGGACCTGGCAGCTTACTTTCTCACTTTCCCTCTCTCTCTGTTGAGCACACATGCCCTATAGCAAATTAAATAACAATAATAATAATGATGAAATTAAGTAAATAATTATTTTTAAAAATTAAATAAAGCACTTTATTGTACCCTTCCCCCATCTCTTTCTTTGCCCTGCCTCAGCTGCTTCATAATTGTCTCCATTTCATTAAATGATTTTTCTATTAGTTGCTCAAAATGAAAATTTGGAGCTCATTGATTCCTTTCTTTACCCCTACATTTAATGTATCTTCACATCTCATTGATAAAAATTAACAGTGAAAGATAACCCTTGGATAGTTGTTCTTTCTGGTCTCCAAGTCATTGCCATCCTCTGCTTGGGCTGTTACAATCACCTAACTCTTCTCCTAGCTTCTGTCATTGTCCCTAGAGGGCATTCTTATATAGCATACAAAGAGATAACCTGAGAAATGTGGATCAGACTGAATTACTTTTGTGCTAAAAACCTCACATCCAAAGCCATTTTCTGCTCTAGGAAACCTAACGTGATCTGGGCCCTGCCTGCTTCTCTCACTCAACTTGTAGCCCACTTACTTTCTGCCAGCCATGCTTGCTTGCTTGCTGCTTCTCAAATGCCCTGTTTCCTCCAGCCTTAGAACCTGTGCCTTAGCTTTTCCTCTCCTTTGAAGTTTCTTTCTTCATATGTTGGACCTTGTGATCCAGGTCTCAGTTTATACGTCATTTCCCAAAAGAGTCCTTCTTCTTCCCCCACCACCTAAAGAAGTCCACCAGTCACATTATGCGGATTTATTTTATTTTTAGAGAGATTTTTGCCATAGGGTGTATGTGCTTGCTGGAGACACAGAGAGAGACAGAGAGAAAATGAGATATCACCACCCTAGAGGGCTGGCCATGCCACAGTCCTGTCTCTTCCACTCTCCTCTTGGTATTTTGGGCACACACATATATGTGCCTGATGAGAGTTTCAAACTGCTGGGTCTGGGACTTGAACCAGTCAGACATGTGGGAGTCCAGCACCTTAGCCACTATGCCATCTGCTGGCCCCTGGTTTATTTTTTATCACAACATTTATTTAATGCCTGTTACCATCTTGCTTGTTTCTTCCTCTGCAGACTTTGTCTTATGAGGGTGGGAACTTTGCTACCCACTTCCTAGCCATATCCTCACTGCCTAAGACAGTGCCTGCCACTTAGCAGCTGACAATAACTACTGACTCACTCTATAAGTGGACAGGTAAAATTAATAATATCATGTGGTGTAACTGGTCCAGCAGTTGGTCTAAAATCTGACCTGGTGATAGACCAAAAAGGTGAGCTGCTATGAATTGCTATGTGTATGACTCGAGTGGTATTTGTTGCAGAGAGGAGCAAGTACCCATGGAGCTGGTGCAACGGGGTGATATCATCAAGGTTGTCCCTGGGGGAAAATTTCCCGTGGATGGGAAAGTCTTGGAAGGCAATACCATGGCTGACGAGTCCCTCATCACAGGTTAGGTGGCTTGTTTTGTGTCCCCGTTGGTGGATGTCACAGCAGTTACCAGGTCATAAGTGTTTAATGGGACTGAGCAGGTGATGGTTGCCTCTCTTCTCTTCCTGTAGGAGAAGCCATGCCAGTTACCAAGAAACCCGGAAGCATTGTTATCGCAGGGTCTATAAATGCCCATGGCTCTGTGCTCATTGAAGCCACCCATGTGGGCAATGAGACCACTTTGGCTCAGATTGTGAAGTTAGTGGAAGAGGCTCAGATGTCAAAGGTAATGAGGATACTGAAAAAAAACCCTGTAATTTCAGCTTCTCTGTTTTATAAATTGTTTCACAAGTTCATAGAATCAGGCAGTTTTATTGCGTAGATATTGATTAGTAAACATAGGTAATGAGGGAGATAAGAAACCTAATCCTTACCCATGCTCGTGTGTTTCATTCTTTCATGGATTGTAATTCCCATGGTCTCGGTGTTTTATTTTCATAGGCACCTATTCAGCAACTGGCTGACCGGTTTAGTGGATATTTTGTCCCATTTATCATCATCATTTCAACTTTGACGCTGGTGGTATGGATTGTAATCGGTTTTATCGATTTTGGTGTTGTTCAGAAATATTTTCCTGTAAGTTGAATGCCTTGAACAGTGTGGTTGTTGTGTTATAAATAATCTATGGCCATTAATCTTACTTTCTTGTCTCTTAGATTCCCTGGGCTTTAATTTTCCATTCATTTTATTTGTTTGCTTCACTTATTGGCAACAAAAGCTAAGCCAGGTGGGACAGTCAATTGCTCTTCTTAGGCAGGTTTTTATTCAAGATGTTTTTTGCTTTCTAAAATAATTTTCATAGACACCAGTTATTTCTCAGTTATAGAATATAGTATTGGCCACTTTTTTTTTTCTTTTTGCTACAGGGCATGCATGTGCTCACGGAGAGACAGAGACAAAGACAGAAAATGAGAAATCACCCCCCAAGAGAGATGGCCACATCACAGTCCTTTCTCCTCCATTCTCTTGGGACTTTGGGCACACATGCACACCCGGCATGAGTTTTAAGCCTCTAGGTCCAGAACTTCAACAGCACCATGGTTGACTACATGGGAGTCCAGCAACATAACCATTAAGCCACTTGCTGGTCCTGCTACGCTTTTTAATACTTAAGTGTTTACTAAAATTATATGTGAAGCAATGGAATATACATTTTTGATTTTAGAAAAAAGTGGGTGAAGAATGTTACTATAGGAAATAGGTTTTATCAAACTTAAAAAAAAGGTGGAAAATACAGTACATCTCTACAAACCTTATCTGCTTGACAAATAAGAACTATATACATCAGTGATTCTCCGTTGGGAGGTTTTTGCCCTTCTATTCCCTAAGGATATTTGGTAATATCTAACGACTTTTTTTTTTTTCTTTTGGTTTTCATGCCTAGGGGGATGCTACTTGCATCTATGCGGTAAGGCACAGGGCAAGTTCCTGCTACAAAAGATGTCAGTAGTGCTGAGGCTGAGAAATCTTGACATGCATAAAGGCTATGACATGCTACCCACCTAGAGCAGCATTTGATAGCCACCCAGTGAGTGGACAGTGTTTTACCCTGTCTCCTATCTAGCCCAGTCTAGTGCTTATTCTGCCTTAGAGCCATGGAATAAGAAACTGCAAATATAAGATGGATAATTTTTTTTTCTTTTTAAAAAATTTCTGCTCATAACTAAAGGTCTATCAGTTGTTCTGAGGTGCATGCCATTTAGTAAGATGTCATTTTCTTCCTCAGGTTCCCTTCTTACCTTAGGCTGAAAAAATGTCCAAGTAAAGCACTTTCTGATATATCTAAGGGGGGGACCTCAGTGCTTTTAATATACATTTATGAATATATTCCTAGAATTTGCCAGTGGCTATTCATGGCACACAGTTGCCTAAAATTTCTACTTTTTCGGGAGAGCAGTGCTTGACATGTGGCTGTGGGAAGAGCCAGTCCCAAGGAGGTGGAATATGTGGCTTTTGCTGTTCCATGCTTTTCCATCTTACTTCGGCTTCTTTTGTTTTTATCTGCAATATCAGGGAGGATGCTGGCAAATGAGGTACTGCATGTTCCTTTAAAATATTATCATTACCCTGCTATACAAAAATCATTTGTATGGAAGGGTTCAGGTTAACTTCTAGAAGTCTACCCAGTCCTTCAGAATGGCAGGTGTTATTTGACAAGTGTTACTGGGTTAAACAAACACACACACACATCTTTAATCTCTAAGAATAACATTGTCTTAAAGAGTGTGTCCCTCTACCCAAATATAACTTTCTATGAAAATTAAATGACCTTTTAATAATATATCTTATTTTAGAAATAAGCCTTTCAAAATAAATAAGTGAATAAGTAAAGCATAGGTAGAAGCGAACGAGATCACGAGCTGCATCCTTGAATGAGAGAACATGCTTTCCATGGAATTAAGTGACTATCGTCTCTCTTGATCATATTCCATAGCCACCAGCTATTTTGGACTAAAAATAAAATAAAGCAAGATAATTTAAAATCTCAGATGCAAAATATAACACCAACATATGCTACCAGATATCTGGAAAGTAGACCCATATTTTGTTTGTTTGGCGTCTGTAAAGAAAACAGTAGTGAAAAATAGAGAAGAATATTGGGATGCCTCCACATCACATCCCTGGAAGTAATTGTGTTTTTTTGCACTTCAGTGAACATCTTTTTCGTATTGTTAAAAAGTTACATGTATCTGTAGGCATGGAATTTTGACAAATAAAATCAGCATGTGCCTTTTTTGTACTTGCTTTTTAAACTACACAGTGTTACTGATACTGCTTTTTATCAGTAAATATAGATATCCCTCCTCATCTCAAGAATTGCATGGTATTCCATCAAGCACACCATACCTACCATTTAACACCCAATCCTATTGATCATTTCCAGATAGAAGACAAAACACTGAGATAAATATCCATGTATCTTTTTCTACTTATATAATTATCACCTTAGAGTAATTCTTTAGAAAATCGTCATTTTTAAAGCTTTCATAATGACGATAAAAATGATAATGTAATATCGATGGTTATAAGTTCTTAGATGCCTCTTCTATACCAGATGTTTGTACTATGTGTATTTATATGTTTATTTAATCTTGACAACAACCTGGGAGCTGAGTATTCTCATTTTCTTTTTATATGTGGGGAAACCGAGACATGGAGAGGTTAAAATTAGTGCCAGAGCCGGGATATGGGTCTATATAGTCCAACTCCAGAGTCTGCCCCTTTTCCCCTATTAGATTTTATGGTTTCTTTCCTCCTGTAATACTTCTTTGAGGGAAGCTTGCAGGACCCCGTTGGGGAACTGGGGTGTGGAGCCTTAAGGTGTGCTCTGTGACAGTGAAGCAGTGTAGGACACCATCACGTCTTCTAAACCCCAGCTCATCACACTGTCTCAGGCCCCTCTGCCCCACTGAAATGGTCTTATGAGAATAGAATCCGGTGAGGTTCCTCACTGAGCTCTCAGCTGCCCTTTACCTCTCTCTTCTTTTCAGAACCCCCACAAGCATATCTCCCAGACAGAGGTGATCATCCGGTTTGCATTCCAGACTTCCATCACGGTGCTGTGCATTGCCTGCCCCTGCTCCCTGGGGCTGGCCACACCCACAGCTGTCATGGTGGGCACCGGGGTGGCTGCCCAGAACGGTGTGCTCATCAAGGGAGGCAAGCCTCTGGAAATGGCCCACAAGGTCAGCCCTGCGTCCGGGCCCTTTCAGCCCTTCTGTGCGGTCTTGGCTTGGGTGATGTTTTTAAGATCATCTTAATGAAAATAGTGTCTGTTTACTATTTCACATTAAAAGAAAAACCCGACAGTGACCTAAGAGCAGCAACATTAATTAAATAGACCAGGAATGCCAAGACTGGCAATAATAAGGTACAGCCAATAGTCATGTCATGAAATGCTTTATAAATATTAATTGAGGTTAGTCTCTTTAATGACTTTTGGCAGTAGGTGCTTATTATTCCCGTTTTACAGGCAAGGAGACCACACCAGCAAGAGGTTAGGTGACCTGCCTGAAGGCCTGCAGCTGATAGTGGCAAAGCCAGGATTCACACCCCAGTAATCAGGCTCCAGGGCCACAGCTGTGGGTTAGTGGAGGGATCCTGTGGCCTTGGGGAGTTGTTATTGAGTGGCAGTGTTTATGAAGAATGTTCTTTTGCCCACCATACTTTCCACACTTCCATTAATGTATTCAGCATTCATTGAGCACTTACTAAGGGTGGGCCTTGTGGTAGGTGTAGCCATCGTCAGGGCTCTCGGCCACTGGAGGGACCTATGGGGAAAGACAGATCAAACAAACAGCAGATGCTAAGGGTTACAGGAGAGTGAGATGCCGTGAAGACGCCAACAGCATTCACTGCCCTCAGGGTATTGTACTCAGTGTGAAGGATGGTGCAGGAGAGAACACAGAAAGGCCAATCTGAGACCTCACAGGTGAGCAAGAGTCAGCCAGGCAGTGGAGGATGGAAGAATGTCCTGGCAGTGGGGTCAGCAGGTGGAAAGGACCTGGGGAGGCTGTGCTTGTGGATAGGCTGCCTGAGATCAGGGATCGAGCTGCCGCCTTGCCATTGTGTCCCCAGCATCTAGCCCAGCAGCCATCACATTGAAAACACTCAAGTTACTTGCGAATAAACAAAGTAACGGAAAGAAAATCACTGAGCGGGCAAGAGAGAGACTAGTAATGAGGCTGTTGAGGGAGGAGCCAGAACATGAAGGCCTTCAAGGTTTAGGAGATGATTCTGAACTTCTCCCTTAGAACACCAGGAAGCGTGGCTATGAAGTGCCTCCTGTGTGCCGTGAGTAGTTTAGATGTTGGGAGGAGCCATCTGGCTGTAGAGTGGAGGATGGCTTGAAGGAGGCCAGAATCACTGGAAGAGTGGTAGTTAATAGTGCTGGAAGAAGAGGTCACCGCTTAGCAGCAGCAACAAAAAGCTCAATGGGGCAGGCCAGTGGCATGGTGGTTAAGGCTGTTGGAATCCACATGGCTAACTGCACGGTTCAGTTCCTGGACTTGATAGCTTAAAAAACATGCTGGGCATGTTTGCACATGTCCCCAAAATTCCAAGATGAGAATAGAGGGGAAGGGATTGTGGCATGACCATCCTGCATAGGGGATGCTTTCTCACTTTACCTCTCTGTCTGTCTCTCCTGTGAACACATGTGCCCTCTAGCAAATTATAAAATTATAAATTAAAAAGCTGAACTTTGTTGTTTGCTAAGAAGAGAGAACCTGCTTGTGGGACATGATCTGAAGAAAGCAACCTGCTGACCTTGCTCTTTAGTAGGTTTGGGCAAGTGAGCAGTCGAGGCATTGGTGACTTTTGGAAGTGGGGATCAGGGCTTGGCTGACCTCTGGCTGTGGAAGTACAGGTACCTTGTGTCACTGTTGCCAGTTTCTGAGCCCAGGCATGTGGGGTTGGTCCAAAGCTGCCATTGAACAGGTGGGACAGGTATAAAACTGGCTCTGGTGATTTCTTGTTATGGCCTCAGAATAGTCCCTTCCTTTCTTGAACGCAGAGTGCCTCTTCTCAGTAGGCTTTGGCAGCACAGCAGGTAGCTATGGACAGGGACATGGGAGCACCCCAGTGTCCTGACTCCTGACGTGATATGAGAAGACTGGATGCTCTCTGTCTCTAAGACGGTGCCACACCATCTCCTGTATAGCTAAGTGACAGTTTCTGGCTCTGCCTGGTCAAGGTTAAGCCACAGTGTGGATGTTTTTAACTAGGCAGATAGGTAAATAATTTCTTTGTAGCAGGAGTTGTTGAACCCTGGAGAAGCTTGTGTTAAGGTGTGAAGGAGAGACCAGCAGATGGCATAATGGTTATGTCCCTGGACTCTCATGTAGTCAATCGTGGTTCAAGTCTTGGATCCAGTGGCTTAACACTCATCATGAGTGCATGCGTGTGCATGCCCAGGATCCCAAGAGGAGAACAGAGGAGAAGGGCTTATGGCATGGCCATCCCCCCGGGAGATGATTTCTTACTTTTTGTTTCTCTCTCTCCCTCTCTCTCTCTCTCTCTCATGAGTACACACACCCATGCACCCTATAGCAAAAATATCTCTTAAAAAAAAGTTATGAAGGGGATGGGGCTGGATGGTGGCACCGTGCTAGATAGTAACACATGGTACTCTTAAAAGCTGATCCACATAAGAAGGTTCTGGATTTGTGTCTGGAGACCTTGCTAAGTATGTCAGACACAGACATGCCCATGATGCAGGGCTAGCCAAGGCTGGGGATGGATTGTAGCCTCAGGACCCTGTTCAGTCATGGAAGAATTAAATATATAAAGCTTAAAAGCACAAAATAAAAAAGTAAGAAGTTGTGAAGGTGGGCCAGTCAGTGGTAATACAGTGCTCTGTGAGCCTGAGCCTACTTGGTAAGGTCCCAGATATAAATCCCAAGACCGTGCTTGTGATCCTGGCTGGCTGAGGCTGGGGGTGGGTCACAGCATGAAGACCCTGCTGCGGTGTCTCTCTCTCTGTTTCTCTCTCATGGGAAAAATAAATAAAAATAAACAAAAGAAGTTATGAAGGAGTATCGTGACCTGCCTGAGGTAGTTTGGGTGAAGTTCTGCCTCAAGCTTCTGTGGGCTATGAGTCCACAGCCCCTTCAGCTGTGTCATGGTCACTGAGTTGTGGTTGTTTTTGGCAGATAAAGACTGTGATGTTTGACAAAACTGGCACCATTACCCATGGGGTCCCCAGAGTCATGAGGGTCCTCCTGCTTGTGGACGTGGCTGCGCTCCCCCTCAGAAAGGTCCTGGCTGTGGTGGGGACTGCAGAAGCCAGCAGCGAGCACCCCTTGGGCGTGGCCGTCACCAAGTACTGTAAAGAGGTGCGTAGACCCCAATGGTGCCCCACCCTCTGCACTCCTTGCCACGGGCCTTCTCTCCTCGCTGTCCTAGAGAAACGCTTTGTGGTGTGGTCTGGCCCCTCTGGAGCAGGTGGAGGTAGAGCTCAGAGCCAGCCCTGGTCACAGTTCCAGGTTATCACAGAAGTAGGTCAGTGTCATGCACTCAGTATGTACTTGGCACAGGGCTGGAGACAGCAGAGTGCATGAAGTATGAAGTTTGTCCTCTGTGGGGAGGCAGGTCTAGAAGCTGTCCCTTGTGAGTGTTCAGTGCAAGGGACACAGAGTGAAATGTCATTTTGGGCCAAGGAAAAGAAAGTGCACTCCCCAGGGAACATCTGGAGCGGGGGACCCTGCAGAGGGGGACCAGGGTGCCTCGTGGATTCTTGGGTTCTCTCCACCTGGAAGGTCCTATTTCATTTTCTCTGTTTTCAATTTGAATATAGAGACAGCAGAATGTGCCAGAATATTGCCCTGGCATTTTTTTTTTTTTCAGAGAGATTTTTGCTAAAGAGTACATGCACACTCCAGAGAGACAGAAATCACACCCTGGAAGGATAGCCATGCCGCAATCCCTTCTCCATTCTTCTCTCAGGATTTTGGGCACACGTGCACATGTGCCTGGCATGAATTTTAAGCTTCCAGGTCTGGGACTCGAAACGTGGTTGACTGAGTGAGAGCCTAGCAACGTAACCATTGCACCATCTGCTGCTCCCGCCTTGACAATTTTTAAACAACCCAGACACACAGTGTCATCAGTAAATGTGGAAAGCTTCTATGGTGCCTTGAAAAAGCTGACAGCTCTTTTGATTCTGATGGAATCTTCCAGGATCCCATTGTCTTGCTTGCCCTTCGTACAGGGTCAGACATACTGCCGCTTCCCATCTCACCCTGCCGCTGTGTCAGAGGGTTGTGCCCACCTGCGATCCGCCTCATTCGCTGTTCTGGTCACTTCTTTCCCTACCACCTCATGCCCTGGGTCTAAAGATGGGCAGTGATCCCTTGTTAGCTTCAAAATAGCTTTGATACCACCTGCTTTTCCCATTGTTTTTATGAAATTATTTAAAACACATAATCTGTTGGAACCAACAGATGGTGTAATGGTTACATTGCTGGACTCCCATGTAGTTGACAGTGGTTTGAGCCCCAGACCTAGTGGCTTAAAACTCATGCCAGGTGTGTGTACTTGCGTGCCCAAAACCCCAAGAGGAGAATGGAGGAGAAGAGATTGTGGCATGGCCATACCCGCTGGGGGGGTGATTTCTCGCTTTCTGTCTTTGTCTCGATCTCTGGCAATTATTCAGGCTCTATAGTAAAAATCTCTCTCTCAAAAAACCCAAAAGACAAAACAAACAAACAAACAAACAAAAAACCATAAAATCTTTCTTCTCTGGCACCTATAGCCCCTTTATTTTGAGGTATTTGATGTGAATTGCCTTCCTCCTCTCTCGTCTGCAGCCTGTCCACCATCATGAGGCATCCACCTTGAGAGAGAGTTCAATTTAGGAACTCTAGTGTCTGTATCAGATGAGAGAAGAATTGCTGATTTAATAGTTGATCTCTCAACCTTTCCGTCGATTTTCTTCCCTTCCCTCCTTCCTCTCTCAATTCTTGCCTCGTGCTGCTCTCCTGCCACCTCCCCTCACGTTTCTGTCCTCCTGCCCTCTCTATCACTTCACCCCTCTGTTTTCTGTTTTTTGCCCCTTCTGCTTTTGCAGGTACTTGGAACAGAGACCTTAGGATACTGCACGGATTTCCAGGCAGTGCCAGGTTGCGGAATTGGCTGTAAAGTCAGCAGCGTGGAAGCCATCTTGGCCCCCGGTGAGTGCCCACTGGGAGAGCAGGCCAGTCACCAGAGCGGGCTGGCCGCCTCCTTACAGAGAAAGGTGTCCATGGCCTTGAACCTTCTGGGTCTGTCTGTGGCTGGTCTGGCTGGGTCGGAGGGGAGGTGTGCCAAGTCACAGAGGGTACCGAGCCAGGCCCACCGGCCATGATGTCCCAGCGTGGAGAAAGGTATTTCTCAACTGGGCACCCCATGCCGGCCTTCCCCAGAGAAACCTGTAGATTCTCTCGTGCTCTTTGAGGCATCTGGATTTTGATGCTTACGGCAGACAAAAGTAGTGTGTGACTTAAATTCATGGAGTAGTGCTTAGCTGGTTCATAATCTGGATTCTCCTCATTTTTATCCCAGATTGAGCCTACTTCTACTACAGAGGGGACAGAGAGGGACAGAGAGGAATTCTACTTTTGTTTTTCCTGTTTCCCTCCCACTGGGAAGGAACAGGACGGATTAGGGTATGTAGCATTTACAGAGTTGGCAGGAAAAGCAGATGGAAATGGCCGGCCCATGCCAGAAGGGGCATTGCCTGGAGTGGTAGCTGCTTTGGAATAGTGGCCCATCAGCTTAAAAGGGTGGGGAATGGGGACCAGCAGTTAGCGTAATGGCTGTGTCGCTGGGCTCCCATGTAGTCAACCGCAGTTCGAGTCCTGGACCCGGTGGCTTAAACTCACGCCGGGCGCACGCGCCCAGGATCCCCAGAGGAGAATGGAGGAGAAGGGATTGAGGCGTGGCCATCCCCCCTGCGGGGTGATTTCTCGCTTTCTGTCTCTCTGTCTCTCTCTGTCTTTCTGGCGAGCGCATGTGCCCTATAGCAAAAGCCTCTCTTTTTAAAAACAAAAACAAAACAAAACAAAACAAAACAAAAAAAGGGTGGAAAATGCCCAAAACGCAGAAACCCTGTGTCTAGTGGTTTTTCTTTTTTTTTCTTTTTCCTTTCTTTTTTGGAGAGGTTTTTGCTATAGGACGTGTGCTCGCCAGAAAGACAGAGAGAGAAGAGAGACAGAAAGCGAGAGATCACCCCCCGGGGGGATGGCCACGCCACAATCCCTTCTCCTCCATTCTCTTCTCGGGATCTCGGGCACGCACGCACACGCACCCAGCGTGAGTTTAAGTCATTGGGTCCAGGACTCGAATGGCGATCAACTACCTGGGAGTCCAGCAACATAGCCATTACGCCAACTGCTGGTCTCTCTAGTGGTTTTTCTAAAGTGTGTTGGTAGTATCTGGATTTTGGTCGTGTTGTTAGAAGACATCTCTACCTTGCAGCAATTGCAAACCCCAGGATGACCTTTCTGTTGTAGCATCTGGAGACTGGTCTGTGCAATGACGCTTCATTTAGTGGTACACACAGAGGGCGGCAGGTGAAAGAGTCACCTAGTCTTTCAGGAGGTAGAGTCTTAAAACACTTGGCAGGAGTAGTCTTATCTGATTATTTGTTGATTGCTCGCGGGTCATCTGTAGCAAGCAGTGATGAATGTAGTCCATACTCGGTGCATAACTAGCTGCTTCTAATCCCTGTAGAAAAAGAATCAGGGGAACCAGCAGTTAGTGTAATGGCTATGTCGCTGGACTCCCACGTAGTCGACCGCGGTTCGCGTCCCGGACCTGGTGGCTTAAAACTCAAGCTGGGCTCTTGGGCATGCGTGCCCAAGATCCCGAGAGGAGAATGGAGGAGAAGGGATTGCGGCGTGACCATCCCCCCTGGGGGGTGATTTCTCGGTTTCTGTCTCTATGTCTCTCTCTCTCTGTCTGTCTGGCGAGCGCACACACCCTATAGCGAAAACCTCTCAAAAAAAAATTAAATAAATAAAGAATCAGAAGATGCCTCCAAAGGGGAGTGAGGACAGCAACATGTTTAGTGCATTTGTGACATTTTCATACATATGGCATGTACTTTTTAAAAAGAATTATTTAGCTTTATTTATTATTATTATTATTATTAATTTGCTATAAGGCATATGCACTCACCAGAGAGAGAGAGAGAGAGGAAGTGAGAAAGCAAGTCACCAGTCGAGGACTCGAACCGCATTTGGCCATGTGGAAGTCCAGTGCATTAACACCACCTGCTGGTCCCTGTAGTAGGTACTCTTAATACCCTGTTTTAATTCATACTTCCCTGTCCTACACATCAAAATTGTATTCCTTTTTCTGGTCCTTTAAGGATGGTGTTACAAGAGACACTAGGTGGTAGTGTTTCAGAACAGTTAAATGGATGTTTCCCTGTTAAGAGGATTCCAAGGTTTTTAGTTCATAAAAATGACTATTTAGGGATAACCACAATCTCTTTAAAATAGATGCAGTCCCGCAGACCTTCTCTGTGCTGATTGGAAACCGTGAATGGATGAGGCGCAATGGCCTAACTATTTCCAGCGACGTCAGTGACGCCATGACAGATCATGAGATGAAAGGACAGACCGCCATCTTGGCAGCTATTGATGGTATCTCCCTGCTCGTGCCTTCCTTCACAAAATCACATTTCCTGGGGACATCAGACAGAAAGAGTGTCCTCCTTTCTTATTCCCCTTTTAAATACATCTTCCTGTCTGTTAATTGTTAATGTTGTCTAGAAAGTTATCTTGTAGTCTTTTCATTTCACTTCCAGTCCTGAGGCTTGCTCTTTCTCACCCTCTCCCCCTGGACCACAGAGCCAGTTCTGCTCTGGCATTGTCTTCTTACCATCATCATTTGCTTCTGTCCAGATTGGCAGTTCAGAGTATTCTTTCTCTTCTTCACTGCAGACAAAACAAGAATTCGCTTCCCTACAGGTTTAACTAAGGCTGCCTTTCAGTAATGAGATCTCCTGCAGTTGTCACTGTCTGCCTTACACACACTGGTGGGCACAGAGCCTCTGAGGACTCCTTGTATCTGAGGACTCAGACTATATTTGGGTTTTATATCTCTCAGAGATTTGAATCTTTACTTTGTTAATGTTAAAAAATTAATAAAATCTTTCTTCTCTCTTATGCCTATAAAAAATAATGTATGATGCTGTATTTTGAGTGTTCCGTCCAAATATGTCTTCCCTCCCTTTTTCCCTTCTATGTCCTCAAATCCTTATAAACCCTAGTCCCCTTAACTTGTTCCCTTACCCTGAAACAGCACAACTGAAGGAATTATGCCCTCTCAGACATCTCTCATTCTGGTACCATTCATATGTCAGTTCCAGAAACACTCTTGCATTCTACAGAAATGTTTTCTATAGGAAAAGACTAAAACAGGAAGGATTGATATTCTAGTTTGGACATCATTTTAAGCAGTTGTTAAATTTGGTACACTTCTCGTATTTTAATAACTAATACATATTGAGTTCTTATTATGAGTCAGGCATTTACTGCAAAGTGATACATGCTGCTAGCATAAAAGTTGGAAAATTCAGACAGCTGTACAGAAGAGAACGAAATAATGTGTCATCCCACCCCTTAAGAGCCACTGTGAATGGTTCAGTGTCCCTTGTGGACTTTTGTATGCATCTCTAAGTGTATCATTTTTAAAAAACAGTTTCAAAACCATAGTATGTTATGTCCATTGGTGCTCTGTTTTCTGCATACATGAATGCCACGATGAAAACCTTTTGGTGCCCAGCCATCCGTAACACTGTACTGAGGCTGACCCTGGGTGGTTTCTGCAGGTGTGCTGTGTGGGATGATTGCCATCGCAGATGCTGTCAAGCCGGAGGCCGCCCTGGCTGTGCACACCCTGAAAAACATGGGTGTGGATGTCGTTCTGATCACAGGGGATAACCGGAAGACAGCCAGAGCCATTGCCACCCAGGTACGGCCAGGGACTAGACACATCTCCCCCTTTAAGATGTCTAACTCCGTAGAGCTCAGAGAACCAGTTTGAGAAGAAGGGGCAGCAGCGTCAGCACTCAGCCTTCCCTCTGCTCTTTACCCCTCACTGGTGCTTTCCCTCCCAGCGGAGCAGCGCTGCAGCTGAGATCACTGTGCTGCTGCAGCAGGGCTCGTGACCCTGGGGCCTGGGCGCACGTAGTTGATGCATGCATCTCTGGGGAAGCAATTCCAGTGTTTTCTAACCAGGGCCTTATCTTTGCAAAGGGTTGAAAAAGAAGCATAGCTTGTGGGCTAAAATAAAGGGGCTGGCAGGTGATGTAGTGGTTATGGTGCTGGACTCCCATATGGCCGACTGCGGTTTGAGTCCCAGATCTGGCAGCTTGAAAATCACACCACCAGGCACCTGTGCATGTGTGCCCAAAATCCCAGGAGGAAAATGAAGGAAAAGGGATTGTGGCATGGCCATCCCCCCATGGAAGGCGATTTCTCACTTTCCCTCTCATTGTCTCTCTCTGGTGAGAGAGAGACAATGTCCCTATGGCAAATAAATAAATATGTAAAACCTTTTCTACCCTCTGTGTGAAAGGATCGTTTTGCCAGTTTGGCACCCCTCACTTGTGTGCACCAGATCCCTTCTGGGCAGTTCCTCAGCGGTTCTTGGTTCTGAGTCGGCCATGACAACAGCACCTCTGGGTGGCTGCCTAACTCCCTTCATAGCAGTGGCCCCAGTGTGAATTCCTGAAAATTGTTCTTTCTCCCACAAAGCACGTGCAAAGCTGTGAGCTTATAAAATGACTTGCTGCTTATAAGGAAAACAGCGGTGCCTTCCTTGCTAGTGAGGGCTTTTGGAATCTCCTCTCCTTGCCCTTTTATTGGTTAGAACGTCCATTCTACAAGCACTTTTTTTTTTTTAAGGGTATTTTTGGTCATAGGGCACATGTGCTGTCATAGGGCACATACACTCACAGGAGATTTAGAGAGTGAGTGAGGGAAAGTAAGAAATCATCCCACAGGGGGAATGGCCACCATCCCTTATCCTCCACTCTCCCCCTGGGATTTTGAGCATGCACACACGTGCACCCGGTGTGTTTCAAGCTGCTCAGTCCAGGATTTAAACCATGGTTGGCCATGTGGGAGTCCAGTGCCTTACCCACCACGCCACCCGCTGGCCCCTACAAGCACTTTTTTAAGCACCATGAACAATGTGACAGACAGGCAAAGCAGCAGGCATTATGGCTACAGAGAGGAATGAAGAGGAGCCCTGCCTTCAAGGGACGGTGGGCCATTGACCAGGCCTAGCCTGGGTACTCAGAGCTCCAGCAGAAGGTGCATGGAGCATGGTGGGAGCTGACAAGGAGCCACTGGCCCACCACCACCTGGCAGGGACTGGGGTGGCTTCCCAGAGAATGGGATGCTCGAGTCAGGAGTCTATCAGAGGAAGAAGGGGAACAGGGTAGGGAAAGGAAAGCACAACTTGCCCGGGATGGAGTTGGTATCAGGAGCACCACCCAGGTACAAACTCACATGCTGACCTTGGAGAAGCTGCAGGGAGCTGCAGTGGCCAGATCCCGGGAGACCTTGGAATGCAAACCCCTCAAGAGAATAGATATTGTTCCCAGGGAAGCAGATAGGGCCCAGCAGTGGACTTGAAGCAGGGTGGGTAATGTGACCAAAGGATTGCTATTTGGGGAAGATGGCTGAAAAAGAGATTTGGGATTTTGAGGTGAGGACAGGGAGACCAATAAGAAAACTGTTTGCTAATCCAGGAGTGGATGGTCCCAAACCTGGGCAGGGCATCAGGGCGGGAGCAGGAGGTCAGTTTGCACTGAGACCTGGCCGACTGCTGTGACCGATGACTTGAAGGCTGAGGGGAGCGGGGACAAGGATGACTTGTGAGTTTCTCCTGCTGCAACACCGGGTGTCATTTTCCTTTCCTTTTAGGTTGGCATCAACAAAGTCTTTGCAGAGGTTCTGCCTTCTCACAAGGTGGCCAAGGTCCAGGAACTCCAGAACAAGGGCAAGAAAGTCGCCATGGTGGGAGACGGGGTTAATGACTCCCCGGCCTTGGCCCAGGCTGATGTTGGCATCGCCATTGGGACTGGCACAGATGTGGCCATCGAGGCAGCTGACGTCGTCCTCATCAGAGTGAGCTCGGCTGCGTGCAGGTTGGGGTGGTGAGGGCATGGGCAGAGCCCTGACTCCCCACCTGTTGCTCCCCTGCAGAATGATTTACTCGATGTGGTGGCTAGCATTCACCTTTCCAAGCGGACGGTCCGGAGAATCCGAGTCAATCTGGTCCTGGCATTGATTTATAACCTGGTTGGGATCCCCATCGCAGCAGGTAGGAGAGGCTTACAACTGCTTTCTTACCTCTGGCCCCAGCTGCCACCACAAAGGCTCCCCTCTGCTGGTTCCTGCTGCAGTTAGGGAGGACCTGCCTACCTGGCAGCATTCTAGGAAGGCTGGTTTTGTTACGTTCCCTACTCTGGATGGCTCCTAAGGGAAGGAGAAACTGTCGAGAGGACCCCAGAACTTCATTCACTCTGGTCCTTTCTAAAAAGCTGGTCAAGATGCTTGGCCGTTTATTTACTGTGACCTGATTTTATGAGCCATTTATTAAGACACCTGGCCTAAAATAATCATAGTTAAGAGTGATGGACCACCTCTATGTGCTAAGCAAATGATTGGTGTTTCAGAACCTTATCAAAAATTAACCCTGCCCTGGCTTTGCACTGACTCACAGAAATGATCAGGGAGAGAATGGGTTTTTTCTGCTTTGTGACTCCTCTCTTCCCCTTGGACTCTTGCGGAACCAGGCAGGATACAGTTCTAGGCCCTTCTGCAGGGCAAAGCTCCTCTGGTTTTGAAACATGACTTTCCCACCTCATGTTCCCTGTTGTGTTTGAGCGGTCAGTGGTGATGCATAGAACAGAGCTCAGCAACGTGCACTAGGGCCTCTGGAGTCGGAGTCAGGCAGTTACTTCCTGCCCCCACGGCCGGCTCAGGAGCTTCATTTCCTGCAGTACTGGTGCCTCTGCTGTACAGTTATCCTCCCTGGCCTCAGTCTCCTGGCTCTGTCCCGGCACTTAGCTCTCATTTGTTTTTAAAAGGGTGTTATGAAGCCCTGGAGGTCAGATAATCTGTTCAAACAAGGACTGTGGTCATCTGCAGTGTTTTGTACCTGCAGGACTGTGGTCCTGGGACAGCTGGCTCCCAGCCACTGTCCCTCAGCCGCCTGTGCTGCTCCTCTGGTCACTAAGCTGTCCCTGAAACAGGTGGTGCCACCTGTGGACAGTCCCATGGAAGGCAGGGCAGGAGGAGGAGATCCAGACCCACCCTACAGCTCCCACTGCCCGACTGTCCAGGACAGCTCCACCTCAGAGGCCTGTGGGTGCATGGGCAGGACCGGCTGGCTGGGGCTCTGACACCTTCAGGAGGAGGACTCCACAGGGGTGGCTGAGGGTGGGGGTCTCAGCCTCTGTGCCGAGGCCCTCTCCTTGCCTGTGGCTCTGGGCTACGGCGTGAGCACGTCCTTCCCGTGGCAGGTGTCTTCATGCCTCTCGGCATCGTGCTGCAGCCATGGATGGGCTCGGCGGCCATGGCAGCCTCCTCTGTGTCTGTGGTGCTCTCATCTCTGCAGCTCAAGTGGTGAGTCTCTGCGGGGTGGGCACATTAGTTAGCATGACTCCAGGAGACCATCCCAACGCGTGCACATGGCAGAGGGGCTGGCTAGTGCTTCCTGGGCATGAGCTCTTGTTCCTCATCCAGTAACCTGCGACAGTCACCCATGTGGAGCCCTGTCCTGTGTGTGCAGGTCGTGATTTGCCTGCATCACAAGCAAGCCTCCTGACACCATCATACCCTGGACTGTTCTTGCCCTTCAGCTCATGGGCTATTTGTGTGAATAGCTTATGGACATGGAGTCCCTGGGAAATTATTTCTCTTTCTTTAGAAAAAAATGTTCAGTTATTAATGCAGTCGTTTAACACAAGTGATTGGCAGCCTACCTTGTGCAAGGCATTTACATAGGAGGTTTTGAAACTAAGTGTTAGTGAAAGTCTTGGATGAGAGGCCTTTACCAGGCTTCCCCAAAGAGCCTTGTGTCCAGAGTGACTCAGACGCTGCCCTTGAATTCTTGTTTTCCAGCTATAAGAAGCCTGACCTGGAGAGGTACGAGGCCCAGGCCCACGGCCGCATGAAGCCCCTGAGCGCATCGCAGGTCAGCGTGCACATCGGCATGGACGACCGGCAGCGGGACTCTCCCAGGGCCACACCATGGGACCAGGTCAGCTACGTCAGCCAAGTGTCTCTGTCCTCCCTGACGTCCGACAGGCTGTCTCGGCACAGCACCATGGTGGACGACGGCGGGGACAAATGGTCTCTGCTTCTGAATGACAGGGATGAGGAACAGTACATCTGAAAGCTCCAGGCCAGGTGGGGGCCTGGCTTCCCCTAGGGGGAGCTTGGGTCTACTGCTGTGGTTGAGCCAAGCAGATGCAGCACCAGCTGCCAGCAGCAGGGGGCGGAAGCTCGCCTCTCGCCTCAGGGATGTCGCTCCCTGGAGCACGTGGCCTTGCCTAGGTGTGCCTGGCCTCCGCCTGAATGGGACTGCCCTGCCTGGGTTCTCCTGGTACAAGGCAAAGCAGCCTGGCTTCACCATGCTGTTGGCGTGGGCTTTGTCCAGACCTCTCTCAGACTCAGAGAATAAGACGGAAGTCAGTCTTCCTCACAGACTTTTGCCTTTTTAGGATGACTACTTGTGAAATGAGGAATGATCTCATCAAGAGGAAAAACCTAGCTGGGCCTGTGCAGAGAGCCCCTTGCAGAACTCGCTGGTGGGCCCTTTATGACAACACCCACATGCATCGCATGTCTGGGACCACACCTTACCTCAAATACACCTGTCGTTCTCTGCTGGCACAATCTTTCTCTTCTCCAGTCTGTGGGCTTCGTATCCTTGACACAAGAAGGTGCCCCAACCCTGTCCATCCCCGTGGACCCCTGCTTCTCTCAGCAGCTCTCCAGCTGCTCTCTCATGTGCACTACCACCGCAAATCCGGTCCTCTGCATGTGTGCGCGCGCACACACACACACACACACACACACCCCTAGCCAGAAAACTTGCCACAGCCTTCTTCACGTGGAGCAGAGCTCTTTCTTGCTTAGGAGTCGCTTTCCCGTAGAGTCACAGCTTCTCTTCACATAAATAAAGTGCTACTGCTGGCCAGTGGCAGTGGGGCTCAAAACCTGACCTGAGTCCAAATCAGGGCCTCCTGTGGGGCCTAGGCACCTGTGACCCAGGGCGACCTTACGTGCCTACTGCAGCCTGTGTTGCTTGACGCAGGAGCACCGGAAGAGGTGTGTGTGTGCTGGACCCCACGGTCTTCTATATGACTGTTACCTCATGGACTCAAGAGAGAATTCATGTTCCTAGTGCCCTTGTCATTGTCCGACTCAGAGGAAACAGTGCCGCCCGAGTAAGAGGAAGGCACAGTTCTCCACTGTGAGCTTGCCGCCATGCTGAGTGGGCACCTGAGGATAGAGCCAGCACAGCTCCCCAGATGGAAGGCTGCCTCTACCCGCCAGTGCTCTTCGTGATTACCGATGCCACAGTGGGCCCCGTTTTAGACTCTGAGTTCTGCGGTGATTGACAGAACCTCATGGGAGCAGACTAGTAGATCTGATGACACTCTAGGGTGAAGCCCTTGTCTCCCGCACTAAATAATCCTTATTTATTGACTCTTATTCACCAGTGGCATTGTTAGCCCTCTTTATAGCCTCTAATCCTCCCAACAAACCAGTAAGGTAGCTGTTATTGTTCACGTTTTACAGGCAGAGAAACAGGCTCAGAGAGGCCGAGTATCCAGTCCAGGATCACACAGCCAGTTGTTTGCCTTGTCTGTTGGTTCTGAAGGCTTTTTTCTCATCCCTCTGCCATCTTACATATCAGTTTGCTTGGTAAGAAAAAGCAAGGACAAGGCTGTGGCTTCTGGAAGAAGAAAGCTGCCAGGTGCTCCATTAACTGTACCCACTTAGAATGCAGTTGGTCCCAAGGGCATCTCATCTCCACTCTGGCTGGGTAGTTCACTTTTAGCATATAATACAGTTTTGGTTGGATTTTACCATC
This sequence comes from Tupaia tana, assembly GCA_026018925.1. Lineage (NCBI taxonomy): Eukaryota > Metazoa > Chordata > Mammalia > Scandentia > Tupaiidae > Tupaia > Tupaia tana. The sequence goes on from JAKSZU010000005.1 coordinate 40,600,628, forward strand.
TAAGATCCAAGCGTAGGGTTTTATTTTTGTTTTTTATTGTTTCCAGTCTTCCTTCCCACCCTCAGCCACTTACCCATTCCCAGTTGTGTCCTCTATTCTTGCTTGGGGAATATTTCTTACTTTCTAACTAGGCTAATTATTACCTAAACAACCTAAGTGCCATTAATTGTTCAACCTTTTTAGGACCATAAACATCATGTTCATATACGGGCATGAAGATATTTATGTAATTGTACAGAAATAACTTTCTAGATGGTCCAAGTGTTTGAAATTTTTCTTTTGTCAGATAACAATGTCAACTTCCAAAATCTTCTTTGTGCTATTAAAATAAAGTTTCTTTTTATTCATCTAAGACTCTGCCCTGGCTGGCTCTGTTGGTGAGAGGCCTGGCCAGGGCCAGTATAGCCCTGTCTTCAGTGAGAACCTTTGCAGGGCTCTGGCTTGGCTCGCTGCATATGAAGGGACAGGAAGGGTGAGATTTTAACAACGGGAAGATGGGGATGACCATAGCCCTCTTGGTCACCCCCATCAGCACTGATATGAGCCCCAAGTGCTGCCACCTCAGTGGTTAGGGGGATTCTGAAAGGCAGCCCCTGTTGCAGTCTCACCCCATTGGACCACACCACAGCTTACAGGACCCACTCTTATGCCCTTCTCTGCTTTAGGGTGATTGTCTACCAAAGGCTGTTCTCAAGCACACGCATCTTAATAAGAGGAATATGTTTGGGGTTCCTTGGTCCTGAAGGAGTAGGGTAGTAGGAAAACCTGTACCCGGGGGCTCTGCTGGGAAGCTCTGAAGGCACTTCAGGATGGCACAACAGCTCTAAGTGAGTCACACCTGAAGCATGATGACAGTGTAATTTGTCTACAAACTCAAACACTTTTAAGAGTGGAAGGAGAGGGCCAGCAGGTGGTGGTACGACTGCCCATGGGAGTCTCGGCCCTGGTGGCTTGATAATCACACCGGGTGCCTGTGCATGCATGCCCAAAATCCCAGAGGGGAAATGGAGAAAGGACTGCAGATTCCGAGGAGTGATTTCTCACTTTCCCTCTCTCTCTCTCTCTCTCTCTCTCTCTCTGTCTGTCTCCAGCAAGCACATATACCCTCTGACAAAACAAAACAAAACAAAACAAAAACAAACAAACAAACAAACACACACACACACACACACTTTAAAAAAAAGAGTAGGAGGCAGTAATTGTAACTGAGCCGGGACAGCTGGCATAAACCAGCCGATTAGGCTGGCAAACTAGGACATGTGGTCACCTTCCTTTAAAGGGAATGAGCATTGTAAAGTCATCATTGACACAAATTACTAATACATACTTAGAACTTTTCCTTAATTGTAGTTTCCAGAGACGTCTAACGACAATCCTCCTCACAGCAGTATTTCTCAGTTGAATCACTGAGGTGACGGCCAGCCCTGGGACATCTGCTGGTGCCTCATGGTGCCCTCACACACCCTGGAGGACTGGCTGTTATGCAAACACGGCCATTCTTGTCGATGACCAGATCTGGAAATGTCACGTATGCATGTCACATTGTGGAGAGGGAGAGTTGATACCACCATAGGAAATTACATTTCTTTAGAAGATGGATGCTTTCCACAGCTTGAGCCAATTATCCTGATGGGGTTCTTCAGACACCAGAATAAATCATAGCATTTTCAGTGTTTAAGGCCTTAGTGAAAAAATTGTGATGAGATTATCTTTTTAATAAATTCTAGTTTTTACTTTTAAGTGGCATCTGGAAATTGACATCAAAAGATATGTTCCCCAAATTGTTCTGCTAGCTTACTAAAGAGCCAAGGTCAATACACGTAACCTTTTTTTTAGGAAAATTAGGGATAGACTAAAATTAGTCAAATATTGGGTCGTCAGAAAGTCGTGAAGCATTTTTGCATGGAAAAATATGTCATGACTTTCCTGACAATTCAGTAGTTTAATTAGAAAAACATCATTTGAACTGCAACAGGATTTTTTTGTTTTCTTTTTAAAGTTCTGTCAGGGGCCAGCCTGTGGTGTGGTGGTGAAGGCGGAAGGAACCCACATGACTGTCTGTACAGTTCGGGTCCCAGGCCTTGGCAGCTTGAGAAACATGCTAGGTGTGCTTATGCTAGGTGTGCTGTGTGCATGTGTGCCCAAAATCTTCTAAGAAGGTAGAAGTGGAGAAGAAGGGATTGTGGTGTGACCACTCCCCATGAGGGGTGCTTTCTCTCTCTCTCTCTCTCTCTCTCTCTTAAGCACACATGCCCTCTGGCAAGATTAAAAAAGAAATCTGTCAGCATTTCAGTAAATTCCATAATGTATATGAAATTATTGAGTTAGGGAAGTTTTGTTCCCATACAAATTTTTCTTAGTTGCATCTTTTGTTGAAAAAAAAAAAGAAAAGCAAGGAACACATAAACCAAGAAATGCTTTAAGCAACCAGCCATGCTCAGTTTCCCCTTGCAGTGAGTTTGATGTGTGGGAAAGTCCACTTGGTATTAAAAAGCATTGTGGAAATTAATCTGCTCTATTTCCTTCATCTTCTCAACTTGGGAGGGCATGAACACCACTGTTTTGGTTCACTCCGGAGGGAGATGTCTACTTGTCTGCTGTTTTCTTTTGTGTCAAGACAATGACAATGGTTGAAATTACAGGATAGAATATGAGAATGTTAAGTAAAGCTGTGAAATCCCACAGTCTCCTTTATTCAATTCAAAAAGATGAATAAACAGATGTAAAATCATCCAGGGGCTAAAATAAAAACAAAGATTGATGGAAATTTAACATTATTTTCCCCTTTGAAGTGGAAATAGCTGTTACATATCTTCTAAATGTAAAGGTAATAACTGGTTATAGCAAAAATGTAAGCACATGGAAATATAGAAAGTAGGGTGAAAGGCTGTCATAATACTCCCACCCTGTCCCCAAAAGGAAAGCCCATGAACATGATTCTATGGAAGGGTGTCCTTTGTGGGAGGGCCCCATCAGGACGTTGACGGAACAGAGCCCCCCACCCTCCTTCTGTGACCAGCCCCTTAGGGGTTGCAACTTGCAGTCATTTGAGCACAGAGTTGCTACAGTGAGTCCCAGGATGGGCCTGCTATGATCTGATCCAGGTCTGAGGCAGTAGTCAACATCCAAATATCACCAGGCTACAGTGCGATGGGTGTTGCCTTCAATTCCCTATATTACATTACGCATCTGATCCCACAATGGGATTAAGAGCTATTCACATCACTGTCCTATGAAACCAAGCCTTAGGGTTGCTGAGTTGGCTGGCTGTGAGACAGCTGGGGCGTTCAAACCCTATTGGCTCTGGTGCCAAAGCCTGTAATCTAATTTGCTACTTCTGGAAAGCTCTCCTCTCAAAGGTAAATGCCTGTGCTTACCTTAGCAGGAGAAACTGGGCTTGCTCCAGACTCCTTGGCTCCTTTAGATGGACAAGAGAAATTTCTTTTGGTAGGACAGTGTGGTTTATCTTAAGAGCCACCAGGTGTCTCTCTGACCAAAACAACCTCTGGGTCTGTAGCCAAAACCCAAATCTTTACTTACTTATTATTTATTTATTTTTATTATCATCATAATCTTCTTTATATTACATTGAATTACATATAACTTTATAGTGTACTACATTGCTTTTTCAAAAGGGAATGCCATGCATGTCAGTCAGTACAGAGACATTAATCTCCCCACTTCATCATTCAATATCTTTTATATGTTTTTCCCAATCATTATTATTATTATTCTAATTTTTTTATACAGTCAGTCACTATTTCTCATTTTGCTTGTAAAAATACTTTACCCATCATGAAATACTTCTCAGAACAATCCAGTTGAGAATCCTATACATGTCATCATCAACAGGTAATAAGCCATATCTGTTTCCCACTAGCGTCCTGCCTCTCTATTTGTTCTCTTGCTATCTTTCTCTATCCTCTTCTCTTCACCCCCCCAATCCACACTGTCCTATTCTTGTTAAGTACTTTCACTGCTTTTATGTCCTCCAATTTTTCGCTCTCTACCATAGAGTGCGGTAGTCGGTATAATTTTTTTTTAATACAGCTGGAAATTCAAATAAATATCATCAAAATGAAACGACAGGAGAAGGGGAAGAGTATGAGACTGGATTTAGCCTAACACTTGGGCACCTCTAAGATACACACAAACACACATACACACACATATACACACACACACACTAGTGAGAGAAAGTGAGAAAGCATCTCATGCCACAATCCTTCTCCATGTCTCTCTCCTTTTGTGATTTTAGGCACTCATACACATCTCATACACATGTATCTGGTGTGTTCCTAAAGCCTTCAGATCTAGGACTCAAACTGTTGGCCATGTGGAATTCAGGGCCCTAAACCACCAGGCCACAGGCTGGCCCTGTTATAATATATTTAATATCTGTTCTTGCAGGCCAGGTTTTCAGAGTCTACGCATTTAGTTGTGTGGTATATATTCTTGTGAGTCTGAATTTTTAAAAAGGCTTGAACATTAAAAGAAAGTGGGTTTTAAGGGCTCACAGTGTTTTTTAGTGGCTCCAAAGCTCCAAGTTCTAGACTCCTATGTTTGCCTTGGGTCTGTGGGACTTGACCCAGAGGGAGAAGTCTATCAACTGGATTGATTATAGAGTTTGTACCCTCGTAGCCAGAAGATAGAACCTCACCAAGTGAGTGTAAAGGGTGCTAGTGAGTAAGAGTTGTGAAAAAAAAGTAAAGTGATTCCTTTTTAACATGCCATTTCAGTCTAGTATTAAAAGGCAGGGTTGGGACTAGCAGTTGGCATAATGACTATGCCGTTGGACTCCCGTGTAGTTGATCGTGGTTCGAGTCCCTGACCTGGTAGCTTAAACTCACGCTGGGTGCATGTGCGTCTGTGCCCAGGATCCCGGGAGGAGGATGGAGGAGAAGGGATTGCGGCATGGCCATGCCCCCTGGGGGGTGATTTCTCACTTTCTGTCTCTCTGTCTCTGTCTTCCTGACGAGCACATGCGCCCTATAACAAAAACCTCTCAAAAAAAAAAAAAAAAAAAAAGCGAAAAGGCAGGGTTCTGGTATCATCAGCCGATCTGCATTATATTCAGGAATTTGATCTCTTTCTTCCTCCCTTCCTTCTTTTCTTTCTTTCAATAGCATGCGTGGTTGCAGAGATAAGCAGAGAGAAGGAAAGTGAGAAGGCACCCTCCCCAACCCCCAAGGCAGAATGACCACATTGCAAGTTCTTCTCTTCTTGGGATTTTGGGTACATATGCATGTGTTCATGCACCCAGAACGTTTTTTGAGCTGCTGTGTCAAGGACTTGAACAACATAGTAGACCATGTGGGATCCAGACACCTTAACCTCTACACCATCTGCTGGCTCTTCACCAGTCTTTTTTGGTGTCCTTTTCCTTCCTTCTCTCCAAGGCAGAATTAAATCACCTTCAGGTTTGATTTCCTAAAGGATATCCTAAATTTTTTAAATTAAAATAGAACCATCTCGTTCTGCTGTTTCTGATGACCCAGCTTTGGGGGCTAAATATAAACCCCAGTGCAAAGTGCGGTATTTCCAGCATAGAAAGACAAGTGGACCGTGACAGCATGTGAATTTCATCAGAATGACCTGCCTTTGTTTTATTTTTAAATTTTTTTTGGATTTTTGCCATAGGGGGACCAGCAGTTAGCATAATGGCTATGTCGCTGGATTCCCATGTAGTTGACCACAGTTCACGTCCTGGACCTGGTGGCTTAAAACTCACGCCGGGCGCATGTGCGTGCGTGTCCAAGATCCCGAGAGGAGAATGGAGGAGGGATTGCAGTGTGGCCATCCCCCCTGGGGGGTGATTTCTCACTTTCTGTCTCTCTGGCTCTCTTTGTCTGTCTGGCGAGCGTACGCGCCCTATAGCAAGAACCTCTCAAAAACAAAACAAAACAAAACAATTTTTGCCATAGGGTACGTGCGCTCACTGGAGAGAGAGGGAGAGGGAAAGTGAGAAATCACCCCCATGGGAGAGAGCCGTGCTGTAAACCCTTCTCCACTCTCCTCTCAGGGTTTTAGGATTTTGTGCCTGGAGTGTTTTTAAGCCGCTGGGCTTGAGACTTGAACTGCCACAATTGGCCATATGGGATCTAACACCTTCACCACCACACAAAAGGTGCCTTCGGTGAGGGTGTAAGGAGGTGGAGCAAAGGCAGTGAGAGATCTTTTATTACTTTTTGGAGAATGTAGGTGTCTTATAAATGTCTATGTTCTTCCTCTTCAATAATTAGAATTAAGGCTAAAACCCACATGAGCTTAGAATCTGGTCAAATATTGACATTTATTACTTTCTGGGAATCTAAAAGAAGCTGACGCTTATTTGGATACACTTATTTAGGACCTACTGCTGTGTCCAGTAAAGTGTGAAATACTAGATTGTTCAGGCTGGAGGCTTTGTTTTCCTTTAAAGCTTTACCATCTCTAGGTAATGTTTATGTTTTTGTGTTTTTATTTTGGCTGGGTAACAGTGTTTGATTTCACCTTTTTTTTTGGAGAGGTTTTTGCTATAGGGCGTGTGCGCTCGCCAGAAAGACAGAGAGAGACAGAAAGTGAGAAATCACCCCCCAGGGGGGATGGCCACACCACAATCCCTTCTCCATTCTCCTCTCTGGATCTTGGGCATGCATGCACACGCGCCTGGCGTGGGTTTAAGCCACTGTGTCTGGGACTTGAACCATGGTCGACTACATGGGAGTCCAGCGACAGAACCATTATGCCAACTGCTTGGTCCCTGATTTTGTCATTGTTTTATTTTATCTTTTAAATTGACAGATAAAATTGTATTTACTATGAAGAAAAGTACTTTTGTGTGAGGTTGCTGTGGTCTTTGTGCAAGGTGGGGGTTCTGACAGAGTCTTTGTGATGGTTCTCTATTGACAACCACCCCTCTGAGGCACACTCTGGCTATGGAATAAGGTAGAACTGGTAGCGGAAGAGGAGCCATGATTAAAAATTGGGAGGGAGAAAAGGACTGCGAACCATTCAACCCACATTAACTTAATGGAAGTCACATTCTTCCTTGCCAAAACCAGCACTGTAACCCTAAGACACACAGAAAGACCACTGGAGTCAAAGTCCAAGGCAGGGCAACTCCTGAGTTTGACATCTTAAATATCCAGGCCTAATGGAAACTGTAAGCCAATAAGCTTGACTGCATAGAAAATGGCTGCCTGGGGCCAGCAGGTGGCATGGTGGTTAAGGACATGGGACTCCCACATGGCCTACTGCGGTTTGAGTACTGGACTTGGCGACTTGCTTTCTCGCTTTCTCTCTCTGTCTCTCTCACTCTGTCCCTCTCTAGACAAATTAAAAATAAATAAGTAAATAATGTTAAATAAAACAATTCTTTAAAAAAATAAAAAAGAAAGAAAATGGCTGCCTGAAAAGGTAATTAAAGTCAAGAGGGCCAAACTTAGGGGCAAAGGACAATCACACCCCACAGAGCATAATCATACTCCCTACCTAAAAGGATGTAAAAAATTAACCACTATGGGCCACAATTAGGGCCCAAGAGCACTCACACCATGAGCCCAAATGATATAAGAATTCTTGGGACTATTAACCACTACTTCTTCATAAAGGCCTTATAAAACCCATGTGAAGTAAGATAGAGAAATTCTAAGAATATAGTTAGGGTGTAGGTCCAAAATAAAATCTCAAAATGTTTTAAGATGGAGAGGCAACAGCTTAGCTGCTTGCTTGGGAGAAACGGCTTGTAGCAGTGACTTTTAATGATTGACTTAAAACAAAGACTGTTTTTTCCTGGTCCCACCACATTTCAGGAAGAAGGTAATGGTCTTTTATGTCAAAGCTTTTAGGTTCCTGACTTTCGTAATCACTCCACAATTAGGAAAAATAACCAGACCCATCCAGCATGTGATCCCCACCACAAGCAAAAAGCATGAACCATCTGGGAACAACAGACCAAGCCCCCCCGACCCAGAAAGAAAACCCTCGCCCCAGTTCTTTGTTGGCCACTCATTTTTCTGAGACCTGCTCCCTGGTTAGGAGCCCTGTTCTTTCTTCTCCCTCTTAATAAACTCTGCTTACCTACATTTCATCTCTAATTTTTTGTGAGCTGTGGACAAGAACCCTGCTGTAGATGTTGGGCCTCGCACCCATGCACTCCCACATTCCTGCATCACCTCCATGGCCTTCCCCAGCTCTGTTTAGCCAGGTTTTAAGGCAAGTTGACACAGGTAACTCCATTTTGATTCTGACAACGTTTTTAAAAAAATAATTATTTATTTAATTTTATTTATTCACTATTTATTTTATTTTATTTTATTTTATTTTATTTTATTTTATTTTATTTTACTTTTGAGAGGTTTTTGCTATAGCTCGCCAGACAGACAGAGAGAGACAGAGAGACAGAAAGCGAGAAATCACCCCCCAGGGGGGATGGCCATGCTGCAATCCCTTCTCCTCCATTCTCCTCTTGGGATCTTGGGCACGCACGCACACGCGCCCTGCGTGTTTCGAGCCACCGGGTCCAGGACGCGAACCGCTGTCAGCTACATGAAAGTCCAGCAACATAGCCACTATGCTAACTGCTGGTCCCCACTCATTTATTTTAATTTGACCAGAGAGAGACACAGAGAAGGAAAGAGAGAGAGAGGGAAAGTGAGAAAGGAAGCCACCAGGTCCAGGACTCAAATCGTGGTCAGCCATGTGGGAGTGTCCACCACCTCAACCACCATGCTACCTGCTGGTCCCGATTCTGACAACTTTTACAGAACTCCTGAACTGTAGAAAATGTAAGGTATCAGTGTTTTAAGTTACTCCATGTGTAGTAGCTTGTTACAGCAGCAACAGGAAACTAATCCACCTACCTAAGCTCTTCTGCTCTCAGTTGAGCCAAGCAGTCTTGGGTTTAAGAACCTAAGCCTTGGGACCAGCAGATAGCATAATGGCTATGTCACTGGACTCCCATGTAGTCAACCGTGGTTCAAGTCCCGGACCTGGTAGCTTAAACTCACGCCAGGCACATGTGCGTGTGTGCCCAAGATCCCAAGAGGAGAATGGAGGAGAAGGCATTGCAGTGTGGCCATCCCCTGAGGGGGTGATTTCTCGCTTTTTGTCTCTCTGTCTCTTGCTGTCTTTCTGGTGTGTGCATGCACACTATAGCAAAAAACCTCTCCAGGGATCCAGCAGTTAGTGTAATGGCTATGTCGCTGGACTCCCACGTAGTCGACCGCGGTTCACGTCCTGGACCCGGTGGCTTAAAACTCACGCCGGGCGCGTGTGCGTGCGTGCCCAAGATCCCGAGAGGCGAATGGAGGAGAAGGGATTGCGGCATGACCATCCCCCCGGGGGGTGATTTCTCGCTTTCTGTCTCTCTGTGTCTCTCTGTCTGTCTGGCGATTGCACGCGCCCTATAGCGAAAAACCGCTCCAAAAAAAAAAAAACTCTCCAAAAAAAAAAAAAAAAAAGAACCTAAGCCTTGGGCCAGTTGGTATCCTGGTGGTTAAGGAGACTGGATTCCACATGGCCAACCACACTTGAGTCCTGGACCTGGTGGCTTGGAAAACACACGGCATGTGTGTGTATGTCCAAAATCTCGGAAGAAGGGAGAAATGGAGAAGGGATTTCAACATGACCATCCTCTATGCTGGGATGCTCCTCACCCACCTCCCCCGACTAACCCCTAGCTCACATTCCCTCTGGCAAATTAAAAATAAAAATAAAATAAAATAAAAATAACCTGCACTACACACACCCAAAATTTCTCCAAAGAAGCTTCTGAAGCTGAATGAGTTTGGGAATAGTTTAAAACTGAACTATAAACTAGTTTATAAATAGGGCTCTTTCCTGGAGACAACCTCTCAGAAACTTTAAATTGTTTATCAACTGCCTAGTTAGTCTTCAGGACAAGGCAAGTGCCTTGGGTTTTCCTGATGTTCTGTGAAACTTTTTTTTGATGGTCTGGAACTGATTTGTTCTCTACCTCTGGGTGCTATTGACAGGAGACCCACTCCTACTCAGGGCCCAGCATTGCCTGGAGGGAGGCCTGAGGAAAGAACCAGAGAACAAAGGCAAAGCCCTGATGTGCAAATGAAAGAGTAGAAAGAGTGGCACTCAGAATAAATGCAGGCTGAACCGAAGCTCTATCCCCGAAGCTCTATCCCCGACATACACACAGACATGCATGCACGCACACACACACACACACACACACACACACAGGCATTGGAAAGGAGGACTGGATGAAAAAGCTTGTGAATTAGATTGAGTTTGTGAGAAAATGTTTTGGATTCCCCACCTCCAGCTAAGTAGGAGAGTGGGAAGAGGAAAGGACAAATTTATGGGATAAAAATGCTTAACCCCTGAACCCCTTACATTCTTACAGCTTGAAAGCAGGACAGATCATTATCCTCAAGGCTACATCTATGTCCCATGAAACAGCGAGTTGCCCAGAGCTCCTTCTGTGGCTGGATTGAGCAGAAGACAGGTGCTATCTGGGTGTCTTCTCTGGAGGGCTTGTGATGGCGAGACCTCTAAGGCAGAAGGACAAAGCCCCAGGGTTGGCAGATTCCCTGGCCTGAGGTACACTCCCAAGAACTGCTCTAGGCTTAAACACTGAAGATTGAAGTGCAAAATTGCTAGACTTGGGGGAAAGAAGTCTTCTCTCAAGCTCTTTGATCACTTAGGCCTCCTGGGTTCCTATGAGACCATGAGAGCCACCTGGAGTCTAATAAGGGCTGACATGTCATTTCCAGCCCAGTGGAATTAGAGGTTGAAATAGCAGTTAACCAGAAACCCAGCGTATGGATCGAGAGGCAAACCTGCTAGAGAGCTGAAAGCCTACCTACTCTCACCAGTGCTGAATCCCTCCAGTCCCTTGACATACAAGCTGTCGCTCAGGGTCACTGCAGATACTTGACAGCCTGAGAGATCAGCAGCCACTTCTTGGTTTCTGTATCAAATATCTGAGTGTCGAGCCACGTCAGCACTCCAGACGGCTCTGCCCAGCTCCCTTACCTCCAGTTTGGTAGAAATGAATTACCAAGTATTAAAAGCCAAATCAAACAAAGTCAAACAGATGAAACAAAATCAGCCAAAGGGGAATTTATAACTAGGCTGTAGGAGTGATACAGGAGCATGTTTGGGCCTCAGGAGGAATGGGTCTGAGAATCTGCAGGCCTTCAACCGGCGCACTTTTCCGTCCGACAGTATTTTCTGGGCACCTATCACAATGGTAGGTGCTTGGGCTAGAACTAGGAAATGAAGTAGATGAAGCACCTACCCTTCAAGAGTTTAAATTCCACCGAATCAAAATTGGTAAGCAGCTACACTGTGTAATTTCTGCTAGTGGGAAGTGCCTGTGAAAACACAGTAGCCAGGTGGTGGGTGGAGGTGGCAGTGAGAAAGGTGGGGAGGACAGACTTTCACAAGGCAGCCAGGAGAGGCATTTCTGAAGAGGTGCCAGTAGGAGGCAGCCCTGTGAGTGTGAAAGCCCCGAAGGGGGACCTGGCAGGGAGGGTCCCAGGAAAGGCAGTGGTCAGGGTGGGGAGCCATGCATGGGGCGGGGGGGGGGGAGGGGGAGACAGGCTATATCTCAAGGGCATGCCAGCTGGAGCAAGAAGCTGACCCTTTATTCTAAAACTGGTGGAAGACATTGGAGGGTTTTAAGGAGGAGAGCGATGTGTTCAGATTTGTGTTTTAAGAAGATCACTCCATGGGGTCAGCTCTATGGCTGAGTGGTTAAAGCAGCCAGATCCCACATGGTCAATTGCATGGTTTGAGTCCCAGACCCAGTGGCTGGAGAAACACGCCAGGCGCATGTATGTGCAAATTCCAAAGGGAGGGAAAAGAGGAGAGGAATTATGAGACCATTTCCCATGAGGAGTGCTTTCTCTTCTCCCTCTCTGTTTCTTTGTCTCCGACAATTGCCCTTGTGCACAAAAATAAAATTAAAATCATATAAAATTAGGGGCCAGCTGATGGCCTGGGAATTAAGGCTGCTGGATTCCACATGGCCAAGAGAGTATTTCGAGTCCTGGACCTGGCAACTTGAGGAATATGCTGAACATGTGAGTGTGTGTGTGTGTGTGTGTGTGTGTGTGTGTGTGTGCAGGCATGCCCAAAATCCTGAGAGGAGAATAGAGGAGAAGGGATTGCGGTGTGGTCATCCCCCATGGGAGATTAGTTCTCACTTTCCCCTCTCTCTTTCTCTGTCCAGTGAGCACACGTGCCTTGTGGCAAAAATCTCAAAAATAAAAAAAGAGTAAACAAAATTTTTAGCATAATCAATTCTCATTTTTGGCAGTCTCTTCTGTCTGGAACATACTTAGTAACTAAGCCTATGTAATTATAAGCAGATCACATGTTGTTTTCTTTCTTAATGGCAACTGCAAAAAGTACAATTCATTGCAGTTTTTTTAGGGCACAAATCCACTGTAGTACTATATGTAGTATGCCTCTGCATGAAGTTGTGTTTTCTACATCTTCCAACTATCAATAATGAAAACATCTCTATCAACTGTTCTACAGGAAAGACTATATTGTCCTTTGTAAAACTGTTGTCATATCAAGAGGCAATCAGGACCAGTAGGTGGTGTGGTGGTTGGGGTGCTGGATTCCCACATGGTAAACTGCAGTTCAAGGCCTAGACCTGGCAGCTTGCTTTCTTGCTGTCTCTCTCTCTCATCTCTCTCTGGTGAGCACGCATGCCCTATAGCAAATTAAATAATAATAGTAAAATAATAAGTAAAATAAATAATTCTTAAATTAAAAAAGATATTAAAAATAAAGAGGCAGTCAGAGACCCAAATGCAGAATAAAAGTATTACAGGGGTGTATTAATTAATGAAAACATTACTAGTTATTAAAATGAAAAGTAGTTATTTTTCTGGGTCATTCGGTGTATCTGTTATTTGTCACTTTTGTATTATTTATAATTTGATGAATTCTTTTACATTCTAAACCATTACTTTCGTTTCTAATTTTGTCTTTGTAATCTTACATTATTTTTTCCCTGAAGAGAACCCTCCACATTGTGTAGGCTTTATACCTCACAGAACATGGACCTATTTCTGACAGAGCAGTCAAGTGACAAGCTGAAATCCCAGCCACTGAGTGGCTGAGGCAGGGTTTGAAGCCAGAATCCAAGCATAGACCTCCCAGGGCATCTCCGACGCTACCGCGAACTCTTTCCCGGGGGATCTTGTTAAAGTGCAGATTCTGATTCAACAGGGGTGGACTGGGGCCCCAGTGGTGTGGTCTGAGGAGTGGTGGTTTCTAAATTAATGCACTACATAGCTAGCTCTCATGCAGCGTGACCAGGTCATTATAACTGCTTCCTTATGAATGGGGTCCATCTCATTAGTAATTCCCCTTCCCCTCGCTCCATCGCTGGAGAGGAGTATGGCATTGAGAAGTTCTGTGAACACCTTTTCACTCCCAAACTTGCCTCTTGCACCTTTGTGGAGTTTCTGCCAAGGGCTGAGTAGCTTCCAGAGCCCGGGGACCTCTCAGCTACTCAGCTTCAAGTGGCCATGTTCCCATTTTGTGAACAAGAACATTGCCATCCAGGGAGATTGCAGGACACCCCAGGGTGACAAGGTCAGTGACTGAACTCACAGCTCTGCCTCCTCCTTACCTGCTGGCAAGTGGACTGAGAAATCCTCAAAGCCAGCCCTGCGTCCCCCAGAAAAATGTTCCTGTTAGCCCTTTTCCTCTCCATAGGCACTCCCTGTCCTAGGATCGGCATGAGATGCAGACAGCCTCGAGACCTGCAAGACCACAGGAGAGCACTGGCATTTCCAAAGTGACCTCTCCTTACCTGGCTTTCTCCACCTTGAAGAGAAAGTTCCTTAGACTTGCTGAGCACCAGTTTCCTTGAGCATTAAATGGGCTTAAAAAGACCTGCCTCACAGAGTTATTTGGAGATTAAATGAGGCGTTAGATGACAAGCTACATGACACTACTCTGTGTGTGTTGGCCCATGGCACCCGTGGGACTGCTCATTGTTTCTGGGCTAAGCTGGCCTTGGGAATCATCCTTACAACATGTACTCCCAGCTTCCTCTCTCTCAGTGTGTGTCAAGAAGAGACTGCGTGAGAGAACACAAGGACATCTGGAAGCATCTCGAATCCTGCAGAGGGCTGAGCAGAGGCTAAGGGTTTGATGGCAGCTAATTGTTCCCTGACAGATGTCAGCTTTGCCTGTCTGCCTCTCTTAGTGCGTTTGCAGCTGTGCAGGAGGCGGACAGCCTCTGGCATTCTTTCTCTGTCTCCGTCCTCCCTAGTGCACCGACAATCCCAGCCATGCTGCTTAATCACTAGGGCCCACCTGACAGCGGCCTGCTGCTGTGGTTTTATTTGTTGTCTTCAGAACACATGTAGCAGTATTTTTTTCTGACAGGCTTCAGATGTTGTCCTGCGGGCACTTTTTCCAGGAGAAAATGCTGATAGGTGGGGGCGGCTGCGTGTCCTAGCTGTCCAGATCCTCTGGAGGCTTCCTGGTCATTAGCATACCCAGAAGCACATGCACCGTAATGGCTGCAGCCTCTGGACAGTCCTGGCCCAGGCTTGTAGCCCAGAGGGACCCCAGTATGGTTGCAGCCTGACTTGGGTTTGAGTTATTTTAAGCTCCCCCTGCAAATCCAGAAAAAGAGGAAGGTGGGACCTGCTCATCAGGGAAAGCTCACAAAGCACACGCTGTCACTGGCTTGGAGAGCAGGGAGACAATATAATTACAGTCATTCCAAGAGATTCATTCTGCTAAATTGCCCTTTTTGAGAGCATCTCTCCCATTTCTTTGGTGCCAAGCCTTTTTTTTTTTTTTTTAACCTGCTGGCAAATTCCAAAATGCCACAGGTAAAATCATACTGCTTCACTTAGCTCCTTGGTTATTTGCTTAGGATCTTATCTCATCATATATATATATATATATATATATATATATATATATATATATATATATATATATATGGGTGGGGGAGAGAGAGAAGTGGATTGAAGGCCCTGACCCTGCTCTTTGGGGAAAGAGGGTGGAAGCCCAAAAATAGAAGGAGAAACTTTCATCTTAAACCTGATACCCTGGGAACCAGCAGTTAGCGTAATGGCTATGTCGCTGGACTCCCACGGAGTCGACCGCGGTTCGCGTCTCGGACCCGGTGGCTTACAACTCACGCCGGGCGCGTGTGCGTGCGTGCCCAAGATCCCGAGAGGAGAATGGAGGAGAAGGGATTGCGGCGTGACCATCCCCCCTGGGGGGTGATTTCTCGCTTTCTGTCTCTCTGTCTCTCTCTGTCTGGCGAGCGCACGCGCCCTATAGCAAAAAAAAAACCTCTCCAAAACCTGATACCCTCAACTAACTGTATTCCACGTGACTCCCCAGCCTCAGAACAGTAAAAGCACAGATTGAGACCTGGGAATGAAATTTGTTCATTTGTTCTTTTTTAAAGGATTATTTTATTGAACTTTATTATTTATTTCTTATTTTTTAATTTGACAACAGAGGGACAGAGCGAGGTGGGGGGGAAGGAGTGAGAAAGCAAGCCACTAGGTCCGGGACTTGAACTGCAGTCAGCCATGTGGGAGTCCAGTGCCCTTAACCATCATGCCACCTGTCAGCCCTCTGTTCATTTGTTCTTAATTTGGTGTCTGAATCAACAAGCTTTGGCTGGGAAGAGGAAGAAGAGAAGTTGTGTGACGGGGCCATGCAGACAACACAAGTTGGTAAAGAGGCTGTCTCCCATGGCCTCCGTCGAGTCGACCCACCCCCGCCGAGGCTAGACCCGAGGCTAGACCCCGGCAGTTGTGAAGTTCCTTTCCTTGGAAAGTTTTGTTTAATAGACACCTGTTAGTACTGAATATCAAACAGAGGTTGAATTTTGTAGCTCTGGAATTCCTTCTAATTGTCATTTCCATTAGTCTAACTGTACAGGTTCCAAAGCATTCTTCTGCTTCATACATTCATGTTTTCATTCATCCATTCTGCCACGTTCATCAAATGTGACCTGTGTGCCAGGGGTGCACTGAACACTGTGACACAGACCTGGCCCTTGAGTGGCTTACAAGCAAGTGGCAGGGGGTGGAGGCAGACAGTGTGATCAGTGCCACTCTCAGGGAAAGCCCAGGGTTGGGGGCATGTGGAGTGGGACTACCTACTGGGTCTAGGAGGACAGAGAGTCTTCCAGACTTCCTGGAAGGGTTCTTGAAAAATAAGTGGGAGTGTCTAGAAAGGAATTTTGGAGAAAGAAAGGGAAAGATGTTTAAAGGCAATTTTTTTTTTTGAGAGGTTTTTGCTATAGGGCACGTGTGCTCCCCTGAAAGACAGAGACAGAGAGACAGAAAGTGAGAAATCATCCCCCGGGGGAATGGCCACACCGCAATCCCTTCTCCATTCTCCTCTCGGCATCTTGGGCACGCACACACACGTGCCTGGCGTGTGTTTAAGCCACCGGGTCCGGGACTCAAACTGGGTCGACTACATGAGAGTCCAGCGACATAGCCATTACGCTAACTGCTGGTCCCTTTAAAGGCAAATTTTGAAAAAATAAACCCTTTCTCCAGTCTCCAGTAGCCTTTAGGAAGAGACTCATTTCCTGTGAGTACATCCAGAGATGGGCGCTCTGTGGAAGAAACTCTAGACGTGGAAGAAGCAGACTGTGGCATGGGTGCCCCCTGAGGCTGCTGTGGGAGCTACTGCCCCACAGGATGCAGAGAAGGCTGTTCACAGAACAGCCACAGGTAGCAGCACAAAGGGCCAGCATGACTGGGAATACCAGGTCCCCGGATACCATTCCTTTATCAGTAGTAATTGAATACCTGCTGTACTCCATCCTAGGCACTGGAATACAGGCATGAACACAGCCAATCTCTCTCTGCCCCCTTGGACCTTTACATGACAACTGGCAGAAGGGTGACAGTCAACAAACAAGCAAGTCTGTGGTAGGTCAGATGGTGATGGAGAAAGACAAAGGCAGCGAGTGAGCTAGAGAGCATAGAGGTGAGTGGGAATGGGGCAGCCAGACTGACAGGTGACATTTGAGCAAATATTTAAAGGGTTAAGCCATATGGACACTGAAAGGAGGTTTAAGGAAGAGGAAGCAATAAGTGCAAAAGCCCTGAGGCAGCAGTTGCTTACCTTCAGGGAAAGAAAAAAAGCAGGTAGGAGTAGAGTGCTGGGTGGGAGAGTGGTGGGGAACTGGGGGGACAGAGCACTGCGGTGGGCCTTTGAGGCAGGATGAGAGGCCAGTAGAGATTTTGGGAAGGGGAGTGCCATGATGTGATTGCTGCCTTTTTCTTTTTTAAAGAATTATTTAATTTTATTTATCCTTATTATTATTTTTTAAATTTGCTACAAGGCACACACGCTCATCAGAGAGAGATTTGGGGGGAGTGGCATGAGAAAGCAAGCCACCAGGTCCAGGACTTGAGCCATGTTGGCATACTGGAGTCCAGTTCCTCAACCATGCCACCTCCTGGACTGATGTTTTAATGAATGCTCATTATGAGGTCAGAACAGGGCAGTCTTCAGCAAAATAGTGCCTAGCAAAGAAAAATCAGAACAGGCTGCAGAACTGTTTAAGCAAAAACATCTGTGGAACATATCATATGTGAAGGATGTTTTGCTAGGTAGCTTGGTTCCTCTCCTGGAGCAGTGAGCACTTAGGTGAGCAGATAATATGTACATGCACAGGAGACAGCTCAGCACAGGGTAGTAGCTCATCTGTGTTGAAGGAGTTAGAGTCTCAGAAATGGAGCACAGAGCAGGTAAGTGGATGGACACTTAAAAGAAGCAGATTCTTCTCAGCAGAATCCAAGGTTGTAAGGCCTGGTCCTTTTTCTGGGGATAATTAATGCATTTCAGTTGTCCATGCAGCAGCTGAGGATCATGTCAGATAGAGGTGAGCTGCTCTGCCTTTTTCTGAAGGGTTCATCTGAAAAGCACAGTCTGTCTCATATGGAGGACCTAAGTAATTATCTCTTCAGTTAAGCAAAGGTCAATAAGAAAATTTGCATTTAATTTATCTATTAATTAATTAATTATATTTAATTATATTATTATTTTAATTTGTTTTAGGGCATGTGCACTCACCAGAGAGAGACAGAGAAAGAGAGAGGAAAAGTGAGGAAGAAAGCTGTCAGGTCCAGGACTCGAACCACAGTCAGCCATGTGGGGGTTTTGTGCCTTAATGCTACCTGCTGGCCCCTGCATTTAATTTATAAACTACTTATCAGAGATGGCCATGGGGAGTAATATTAGCTAACCACTCAAACCAATGATTTTAGATCACAAATGCTAAAACACTAAAGTGTTAAAGTGGTGGGTATTTCAGTTAACCACTGCTGCGTAAGAAGCACCCCCAAAATTTATTGGGTCATCGTAAAAGTCATGATGTATTTTTTTTATGTTTTTCTATGCAATAACACATCATTACTTTTCCAGCAACCCAATAGTAAAGTACATCAAAGATCTGTTATTCTATCTGGGAGGGTCTTCTACTGGTCTAACCTGGCCTCACTCATGTGGATACATTTTGCTTGGAGGTCGCCATAGAGATGGACAAAGCCTGGGTCATCCGGAACTTTCTCTCTGTGCGATATTGTTTTAAAATGTAGGTTTTATTGGGACCAATAGATGGTGTAATGGTTAAGTGGCTGGACTCCCACATAGTCAACTGCTGTTTGAGTCTTGGACCTGGCAGCGTAAAACTCACGCTGGGCATGTATGCATGCATGCCCAAAATCCCAAGAGGAGAATGGAGGAGAAAGGATTGTGATGTGGGGGATGATTTCTTGCATTCTTTCTCTGTCTCTTCAGTACATGCGCCCTGTAGCAATAATCTCTCTCTAAAAAAAATCATGTATTTAGATATTAGGCCAACATATCAGGAGATGATTGCCATTGAAAAGATAGTTTGTTATACTTACAGATACCAAGAGAAGGGGCCATGTTATGCCACACAAGGGCACTGGAAGAAGCACCACGGTCAGTCAGGAAGCAAAGGGATTGAGGGGAAAATGTGAGCAAGAGTCTTTATTGTGGTTTCCCTGGGAAGGAATGAACAAGGTAGGGTGATCAGGTTTAGGATTGGCTAGTATGAGTCATTTCAGCTGACTGTGTGTGTAGAGGCTGTCCCTAGTTTTCTAGTAGTTGACCCTGGAGTGATGAGGGAAGATGGATAGTGGCCCAGAATGTGACAACCTGGTAAAGGAAGTGGTTAGAGTGTGTCCTCTGAATTGGTTAGCTTGTACATGAAAGGCATGCTCAAGGGCAAATTGTTTACAGTCCCTAGGACTTGGCTAACCTCGGGAGGGGCAGTCCCTCCAGGACTAGTAAGGACATGGTTATCAAAGCATCAGAATACAAAAAATAAAAGGCATGGATAATATAGGTATCAAGGCCTTTAGGCACATGGTATCTTACTAAGGGCTTTAGAGTGAGCATCCTTAAATTATGTCAAGGGTGATTCAAGAGAGCAGAAGAGCAGGGTTAGTCCTGTAGTCTAGAGATTAAAAGAGCCAGATCCCATATGGCTAGCTAGTTTGAATCTCAGACTGGCTGCCTGAAAAATACACCAGCACATGTGCGTCTCCCTGAAATTCAGACAGGATGAAGAAATGAAGGAGAAGGGATTGTAGTGTGACCATGCCTCATGGGAGTGCCCTCTTCCTTTTTCTGTCTTTGTCTATCTGTCTCTCTCTGGCAAGTGCTTGTACCCTCTGACAATTGAAAACAAACATACACACACACACACACAAAACAAAAAACAAACAAACAAAAAAAACAAGAGCAAAACTCACAAGGCCACCTAAGGCCAAAGCTTGGAAGCTGTGTAACGTCACGTCCATGGTATTCCATTGGCCGAAGCAAGTCAAATCCACCCAGATTCCCGCCCTTGATGAGAGCAATTCCCATGTAGGATGGGAGGATGGTTGTAGCTGTGTATGCAAACAATCTGCCACAGAAGATGTTTGAGAATGTTGCCAAGGCTTTTCTAAATTGACCGGATGCAACAGGAAGAGAGTTGTGTTCAGGCTCATTTGTCTTGGCTAATGTGCAGGCAGAGTATAACTTCCCTCCCACAGTGGATCCCTGGCATCAAAGATTAGCTGGGTGTTTGCCCAGGAACCCACAGGGACTTTTTGTATCTTTAGAGAGGGCTCATATGACTCTGAGATGCTGTTCAACAACCACCTCAAGGCCTGGCATCCCAGAGAAGTACCTACATGCTCTGGCAGGAATCCCAGGTCTGTTTGTAAATTGTTTGAATGCCTTAGAGTCAGGCTCTGTCACAGGCTTATTATATTCTTGTCAGGAGTTAATGTAACTCTGTAACTTCTCCCATAGAAATGCAGTGCTTTGGGGCCAGTAGATAGTATGGTGGTTAAGGTGCTGGACTCCCACATGGTTGACCAAGGTTTGTATCCCAGACCTGGTGGCATGACATGTTGAATGTGTGTGCATGTATGCCCAAAATCCCAGGAGGAAAAGGAATTGTGGTGTGGCCATCCTCCCTAGGGGGGTGATTTCTCACTTTTCCTCTCACTGTCTCTTTCTATCTCTCTCTGGCAAGCTCACATGCCCTATGACACAAACCTTTAAAAAAAGAAAAAAAGAAATGCAGACCTTTATTATAAAAAAAAAAGTGCTATTTGTGAGTCCTGTGGAATTGGACCAATGATAAGCAATATTCACTTCACGCTTTAGGGCCCTGGTAGTGTTTTCTCGTATGTTCTTCCACTTGTTCTTGCAGTCACCGATGGCATAGGCCTCAGTGACTTGGTTCTTCATATGAGTTCACTGAGACTTTGGAGTGTCAGGGTCTCCTGGGATTAGTGGGCTGATTTGGTTTGGGGGGTCCTAAGAGCTGCCTTAAGTCCTTGGTTGAAGCTATGGGAGCCTTGTGAATTCTTTGCTCATTTCAGTGGTACTATGGTGAACCACTGCCCTTTGTAGATACTCATGTTGTCTGGCTCTATTCAGGAGATTGTTCACCCTTTAAAACAGATGCTTCAGAAAGCCCCTTAGTATCTCCAGGAGTTCACCTTGGTAGGGGATACTGCTTTGACAGTCCCAGATACAGCCCAGCACTACCCACTGCTCCACCCAGGTCTTGCTCCTAGGATCCCAGCCTGCCCCACCATTTGCTGGAAGATTTCAGTCCTTCCACAACAAGCAGTGTAGAGCCAAATTTGCTCTCAAGTCATGGGTATGGTGCATATTCTGCAGCAATGAGGATTTGTCCCGGTGAGTCATTTGTTCTGTGTCTAAGTCTGAGCTAGTCATCTACCTGTCCGCCTCAGGGGCCCCCAATGAAGCTGTCATTGAAGGTGCAATTGGGGAAGAGAAGGCAGGATCATTGCTGAGTCACTCCTTAATGTAGTACCACAGGCATTGTCGTCAGACACGCTCTAGTGTGGGCTAACCCCACCTCTGCATCAGTACCTTTCACCATATCTTGAAAATAGGCCATGCTTGGGGCCAAGGGACCAGCAGGTGGCATAATGGTTAACACATTGGACTCCTGCATTGGCTGAGGGTGGTTCGAGTCCCAGACCCAGTGGCTTGAAACTCACATTAGTGTGTGTGCGTGTGTGTGCACCCAAAGTCCTATGAGGAGAATGGAGGAGAAGGGATTTTTTTTTGTGGCCATCCCCTCTGAAGAGTGATGGCTTACTTTCTATCTCTCTGTCTCTTCATCTCTCCAGTGAATGCACATATCCTATAGCAAAAATCTCTAAAAAATAAAGAAGAAGAAAAAGAAAATAGGCTAGGCTTGTCTTATCTCTCGATGCAGAGCCTCCTTCTCCATGCCTATACCTATTTCTATTCAAGTCCAAGAAAAATGACCCATTGCCCTGTCCATTGCCATTCACTAGCTGCTGGTGGCCAGGTAATATTTCCCCAGCATCCTCTCTTATTCATCCTCATTATCATCATCAACGTTATTATCCTTATCAACAAATACAACCTCAGATTCATCATAAGAATTGCTTGTTCCTACTATTGTGTATTTCTTCACTTTAAGCAGTACTCTTAAAGTCTCTTTAAGAGACTCTGTGGACTCACCCACATCATCGCCGTCATCATCGCACGCCAGCCGACAGCAATCTCTCTTTTTTTTTTTAAAGAATTATTTTATTTATTTATTTATTTATTTATTCATCCATTTATTATTTTAATTTGACCAAAGAGAGACAGACAGAGAGAGAGAGAGAGAGAGAGAGAGAGGAAGTAAGCCATCAGGTCCAGGACTTGAACCGTGGTTGGCCATGTGGGAATGTCCAGCGCCTTAACCACCACGCCACCTGCTGGTCCCATCGACAGCAATCTCTAAGTCTATGGTGATGACCCTAGTGATGACAGGTAGGCTGATGGTGAGTGGGAGCAATGCTGCTGGGCCCCTCCTGCTCCAGCAGCCCAAGGCCACCAGTGTCCAGTCCTGGGCAGGAGAATCCCTTCATTCAGTGTGAATGCGTTTTTGTGAGGAGTTATTGGCATACCAGCCTCTGGTAACCAGATCTTTTTTTTTTTTTTTTATTGAGGAGTCTTCAAAAAGTTAATGGGAAATGTGTATTATGAAAAAAACTATTCATGGATTTCAAACATTTTTTTTACACCAAAATAAGCTTGTACTTTAATCCCATTTTTCCATTACCTTTTTGAAGTCCTTTCTCTCTCTCCCTCTCTCTCTCTCTCTCTCTCTCTCTCACACACACACACACACCACACACACACACACACACACACACACAGAGAGAAAACTGTTGGAGAAACCCAGTGATGTCACTAAATACGCACGTCAGAGCAGGCAGGGAGAGAAGCTTCAGCTGCCAAACAAGCTATGATTTTATTAGAGCAGAAGCCCCTACTTGGTTCCTCTTTTATGCCCCTGCCATAACCTCATTATGGCTTTCATAGGTTTACTGAAGTCAAGATTTGGGCATTCTGGGGCATGCTTTGCCTGTCCCACTGCCTCCCCCTAACACCCACCTACACACACACACACACACACACACACACACACACACACACACAAACTTTTGTCTTTTTCGTTTTCAATTACCTGATCATTGCCCCCTTCCTGTTCCCTCTCTGCTCCCCCACCCTGACACACACACACATCACCCCCACCCCGCCCCGCCAAGTTGGGACTTAGTTACTGAATTAATTAGATTTCTAGGGCCTCCTACTTCTACTCCTAGGGACTGGAATAAAGGTTGTTCTGGGGGAGGTTAAGGGGCAGTTTGCCCTCCATTTGGTGGCTTTCCTGACCTGTTCAATGGCGAAAGCAACCAGAACCCAAAGTGACAACTGAGGTATTGTCAGCATGAAGTAGAGTCTCCCTCCTTCTCCACCTCCTCCTGTGCCATTCGCCCTCCGACTTCCAACAACACGCTCGGGGGATGACTTATGAAGTGTTGCCATAGGAAGCAAGGCTTGAATAGCAATGAAAGGGAGACACTGCAGTTGGTTATTATTGATCATCTCTTCGTGCACTTTCTGTATTTGCAAGCACTTTCCACGACCTAAAGAGCAATAAATAAGGTGCCCCTAGATTACCTTGCTGCTTCACTGCTGTCATCCCTCCTGAACACTTACAAACAAAGGACACGGTGCCTAAAAAGGAGCACAGGCGGGTTCCGTAATTCTCTGTGTTTATATACACAGAACTATCAAAATCAAAACAACATTTCCGTAGTTCATAATCAACACCTATAGTGGATGCTATTGGTGCCTTGCCCAGGTCCCCTTTGCCAGCAGGTGTACCCCTCTCCCAGCCCAAGTGTTGGCTCACAGCACTGCTAAGTTGTCCTTGGCAGAGCAGGAGCTACCATGCCTGGGAGGTTACCCACTCCCTCAGCATCCCAGAGCCTATGGCCACCCCTCCAGCTCAAGTGCTTTCTTTATATACACCAGGGTTACTTCTATACTGAACCCCAGACCATGTGGCATGCGAGGTCAAGCACCAGGAACAATTTTCCAGCTGGGCCTGTTGCAACCTCACTCAGGAAACAGTTTGTCAAATGTTTTATTGACCCAGGTTCACTCTTTAGCAATGGCAAGAGTATAAATGAGGTTGCACAAACACTAATATCACAAGATGGAGAAGTTGAGCCTCACTTTTTGAAAAATGACTGCTTTATTGAGATATAACTCACAGGCGATACTATTCATTCTTTTAAAGTGTATAATTCAGTGGCTTTTAGTATACTTACAGAGTTGCACAACCATCACCACACCACATTCACATTTTAGAATATTTTCATCTTTTCCTACCCCCAGATCCTGTGGTACTCACTGGGATTCGCACTTGACTGCTTCCTGGTAATCTTGAAACTGCTTTTTGGCTTTTAGCCTTTTTTGAGCATTTCCTATAAATGGAGCCAGTTTGTTGCCTTTTGTGTTTCACTTCTTTCATTTAGTACAATGACTTAAGAGCTCACTCATGTTGTACCATGTATCAATACTTCATTCTTTTTTATTGCTGAATAATATTCCATTTTATGGATATACCACATTTGTTTGACAGTTGACATATATTTGTTTTTTGTTGTTGTTTTTGTTTTTAAATTAGTTAGCGGGCACATGCACTCACCAGAGAGAGAAGGCGAGAGAGAGGGAAAAAGAGGGAGAGAGAGAAAATACCCCACAAGGGATATGGCCATGCCACAGTCCCGTCACTTCCATTCTCCTCTTGGGATTTTGAGCATGCACATGTGCTGCTGTGTTTTTCCAACTGCCAAGTCTGAAATTCTAACCGCACAGTTGGGCATGTGGGATTCAGCCACCTTAATCATCAGACCACAGGCTGGCCTGATGGATTTTTTCCCCCTTTTTTGCTATTATAAATAACACCACTGTGAACATTTGCATACAAGTCTTTACGTGAACATATACTTCATTTCTCTTGGTAGACACCTAAGAATGGAATTACTGGACTAATATGGTATATATATCTTTAATATTTTGAGGAACTGACACATAGTCTGCATTATTTTATGATCTCATCAGTGATGGGTGAGAGTTCTGATTTCTCTCATCCTTGTCAACATTGCTACTGTTTGTCTTTTTTATTTTAGTAAATATGAAATGGTATATCATTGTGATTTTGATTTGCATTTTCTTAATGGCTAATGATGTTGAACATCTTTTTATGTGTTTATTGGCCATTTGTTTATCCTCTTTGGAACAATGTCTATTTACTTATTTTTTTTATTTTTATTTTTTGGAGAGGTTTTCGCTATAGGGCACATGTGCTCGCCAGACAGACAGAGAGAGACAGAGAGACAGAAAGCGAGAAATCACCCCCCAGGGGGGATGGCCACGCCGCAATCCCTTCTCCTCCATTCTCCTCTCAGAATCTTGGGCACGCACGCACATGCGCCCGGCGTGAGTTTTAAGCCACCGGGTCCGGGATGCGAACCGCAGTAGACTATGTGGGAGTCCAGCGACATAGCCATTACGCTAACTGCTGGCTCCCACAATGTCTGTTCACTTATTATTTTTCATTGTCAGAAGGCTTGTGTGTTTGCCAGAGATAGACAGAGAGACAGAGAGAGGGAGATAGTCCTCCTCCCCTGCAATGAGGCATGGTTACACAGCAATCTCTTCTCTATTCATCTTGTTGGAATTTAGGCAATGAATGCACATGTGCCCAGCATGTCTCTCAAGCTGCCACAGCCAAGAATTGAACTATGTTTGGCCCTGTAGGATCTGGCTGCCTTAGCCACTAGGCCATGGAACCTGCTCTCATTTGCTTAATTAAAAAGAGAAAAAATTAGGTTTTTTTTTCCCTAGAGTGCACATGTGACCAGTGAGTGATAGAGAGAGGGAACATGAGAAATCACTCCCCAGGGGTGGAGTGTGGAGGGTAGAGCTCCAGTATTTGCTGAATGTTAGCAGAACTTTATTATACCTTCAGTCTCCCTGAAAAAAAAAAAGTCAAAATGCTTTTTTTTGAGAGAAATTTTTGCTTTAGGGCACATGCACTCACCGAAAAGACAAAAGCAAGAAATCAGCCCTCAGGAGGGATAGTCATGCTGCAATACCTTCTCCTCCATTCTTTTCTCAGGATTTTGGGTATGCATGCACAGGTGCCCAGTGTGAGTTTTAAGCTGCTGGGTCCAGCCGCAGTCGGTGGACTACGTGGGAGTCCAGCAACATAACCATTATGCCATCTGCTGGTCCCCATACCATGCTGTTTTAAAGCAGGCACCATCCACAGAAAAGAGATGAAGTATTTGGGCTAAAAGGAGGATTGGGCAACCACTGGGAAAGACTTATGGAAAGAGCATTCCAAGTTCCAGGGACCCTGTATTCTAAGCTGTGGAGTGGAAGGAATATTTACCATCACAGGGCACAGTCAGATACTGTACACTAGGCACTTAGCAAATGGAAAACACTCCATCCTGGCGGTCACAGATGTGCAGTGAGCTGCCCCCTCAGCTGGTTTCACTTCCCCCATCCTAGGGCATAGGGCAATGAGGTCAGGGTTTCTCTGAGAGGGACAAGAGGACAGGAGGTGAGGGAGTGAGAAAGTATAGAATGTGCTTGTCTTTGGTAGCCCAACTTTAGCCTTTTCCCACAGGTGTACGTGGCAATGTCCCCAGAAGGAGCCTATGGGAACCCTCCACTCCACTCCTCCTACCAGAGTTTTTTTCAGCGTTGTCCAAGGAACAACCAGAATCTATTTCTTCTTGAGGCATAGAGCATCTGCCTTGAGTTGTCTTGCAGCTTGATTTCCCTGCAGTTACTATAGGGGTGATCCCCATCTGCAAGATGGAGACTCCCACTGGGTGAAGGATTAGAAAACCACCTCTAGATGACGTTTTCTACTCCACGGAGGCAGCAGGGGACGTGAGGGGCAAAGCTATCCGAGCCCACACTGGCTATGGGCTCACTACCTCTCTGAGAAACTCTCCTCCCCACTGCCCATACTACAGGCATCCCAGCCAGGCTGACCCTGGTTCCTCTTCCTTAAAGTGATTGCAGTTTCCATCCACACATTTTGGTTTGCCTTTCCCCCAATTTTCAGGTTCTTTTACGCCTTGTAGAGGATATCCGCCAAACATCTGGTTCCCACTCATTAGTGATGTGGGACTGGGGCAGTGTCATGAATTACAGAACCCATTCCCTGACCAAATGCATGGAAAAGTGACTTGGTCCCAGCCAATTGCAGTTGCCTCATAGCCAGCCTCTGTGATTGGCTCAAGGGATGAGCCCAATTCAGCCAATCGGAGTCCTTGTGCTGAATTTCTGCTTACAGGTCCTCTTTCATCTTAGATCATTCTTCACTAGGATGGCATGAAGTTGATGAAGGATGTGCTGATGCCTCTGACCCCTGGTGAAGTGTCGGGAGAGAACAAGAGTGGTGGGGTACTAAAGTAAATTGCCTTTGTTTTAGTTACTAAACCTAGCTGTGCCTGAGGCCGCTCTGTCCCTGTTCTTTTATAGTTACCTGAACCATTAAATTCCATTCTCTTTGGTATACATAAATTGAAAAACAAAACAAAACAAAACATTGTGTTCTACACAGATATACAATGACTGAATATAAATAACAAATCATAAATAATTAAATAAATAAGAACAAAATTCAATTCTCTGTTCAGTGGTTTGAATAGTTTCTGTTATTTTTAACTTCTAAAGCTGTGATAAATGCAAATGTGTTTACTCTAACACAGGTGTTAGTCTCTATTAATTTAATCTCTGTTGGAAAATAAACAAACATTATTGGCTCGCCCCAGGTCCTGAGTCCTGAGCCCTTTCTGGTTCATTCTGCTTGTGGCACTGTCTTTGCCACTTGTTATCATCATTATTTAAATCATATGAATTTCTGCTTTGAGAATTTCATATATTTGTTTTCTGTAACAAGATGGCAAACTTTTGGGATGATTTTTCCATTTTTAAAAAGCATTCCTTTCAGGATCAGCAGATGGTGTAGTGTTTTTGGCACTGGACTCCCACATAGCCAACTGTGGTGGGAGTCTCAGACCCTGTGGCTTGAAATTCACAATGGGTGTGTTTGCATGCGTGCCCAAGGTCCTGGGAGGAGAATGGAAGAGAAGGGATTGCAGAGTGGCCATCCCCATGGGGGGTGATTTCTCACTTTCCCTCTCACTGTCTCTGTCTTTCTCTTTCTCCAGTGAGGGCACGTGCCCTAAGGGAAAAAAAATCTTAAAAAAATTCTTTCAGGATGGACTTCAATTCTGGGCATTCACCCTATAAATAATATTAATTACAGAAATGTTTTTCCCAAACACAGAACCAGCTGCATGGCCAGCACAGGGCTTGTTCACACTCCCTGACCATCAAGCCCTCAGCTGGTGGAGATCATCTGAATGTTTATATTCTCACAGTGGAACTGCCAAGCAGAAGCACATGTGGAGAGGCCAAAGGAGAAGATTTTTGCACAACTTCTCTAAAATAAAAATTGTTTTGGGAGCAAATTGATTTTGGAGTGTTCCAGAAAAGCACACATTCCTTGTTGTTGCTATTATTTTCTTTCTTTCTTCTTTTTTTTTTTTTTTTTTTTTTTTTTTTTTTTTTTTTTTTTTTTTTTTTTTTTGAGAGGTTTTTGCTGTAGGGTGCATGCACTTGGCAGGAAGACAGAGAGAGACAGAGAGACAGAAAGCGAGAAATCACCCCCCAGGGGGGATGACCACACTGCAATCTCTTCTCCATTCTCCTCTTGGGATCTTGGGCACACACACACACACACACACACACACACCGTGTGAGGTAAAGCCACCAGGTCTGGGACTCAAACCGCGGTCGACTACGTGGGAGTCCAGCAACATAGCCATTATGCCAACTGCTCGTCTGTTGCTATTGTTTTCATGGCTAGTGAGGCAGCAGGCCCTGGTTGAGCTGGAAGGAAGGAGGGGGATCTGAGATTAAGAAGTAGGATGCAAGGAGGATCGTTTAGCATAGAAATGAGGATGAACTTTGGGACTTGGGAGGCCTTTTCATCTTTGCTTCCTTATGGAGGGAGACAGAACCCTTTATGCATTCAATACCGGAAAATTGTTTTAAATGGCTAAAAGAATGAATATAATTTATTTTTAAAAATAGTTTTGTTTTAGTTTTAGCTTTGCTATGGGGTGCATGCACTCACAAGAGAGACACAGAGAGAAGGAAAGTGAGAAATCCCCCCCTAAGGGGAATAACCAGTCCTCAATCCCTTCTCCTCCAGTCTCCTCTCAGGATTTGAGCCTGTATGCACACACTTCTGGCATGTTTTATCAAGTCACATGGGTCTGGGACTCAAACCACTCACTTGACTATGTAGAATCCAGCATCTTAAACATTACATCATGGGCTAGTCCTAGATACAGTTTAAACTTTCCTAAAACCCTAAGCAAATATTTGAGAGAAAATTAAGCAAATCTACTTCTGAGAAAGTCTTCCTTGGATGCCTTCTGTTCCCATGAACCTTGGAGAAAGGAACCCTGGTGCAAGTGCCTGCCAGGAGCTCCATCAATACTGCAGACAGCTGAGTGTTTAAGGAGTGTGTGCAGACAACTCACAGAGCAGGAAGGATGGATTTATGTTTGTCAGAGAACAGAAAAAGATACCAATGAATTATCTGAGGATAATTACTGGGTTAATTAGTCTTATGTTCCAGTCCGGGTGCTGTCAAGAAAGCAGATCCCAAAACGAGGAGTTTTGCAGAAGAAATTTAATACAGTAGGCTGGTTACAAGTATGTAACAAGAGCTAAAACCATGGGAGGGCCAGGCAACCCAGAGATGAGCAACTGCAGAAAGCCATTGCCACTCTAAGGTTTGCTGGTAGAACAAAGGGAGGAGGCCAAGGTGCCAGGCCCACCTCAAGCTGGCATTCTGCAGGAGGGGCGGCATGCTGAGGGCCACCCAGGGAGCCTTATGGCTGTAACATGCAGGAATGGGGAGCTGGAAGCAGAGCACGGACTGCATGAGGACCCGGTTCCAAGGAGGAAATGTAATTACCTGGAGTCACTGCCCAAGAATAGGCTGGAAAGAGAAGGGGAGTATGTGCTGGTGTACTGCAGAGTTTCCCCCATTTTCATTTCATTTTCAACCTAACCAGAAGCAAGTGGGCCTGGGACATGAGGCCGGGGGCCTGGGAAATGTCCTTGTCAGGATCCAGCCCCCAGCAGTGCAGAGCAGAGCAGGGAAAGGTGGAGAATGAGTCTAAAAGCAAACAGGGAGTTATGCCTGGCTTTCTTTCTTTCTTTCTTTCTTTTTTTTTTTTTTTTTTTTTTTTGAGAGGTTTTTGCTATAGAGTGCGTGCGCTCGCCAGACAGACAGAGAGAGACAGAGAGACAGAAAGCGAGAAATCACTCCCAGGGGGGGATGGTCACACTGCAATCCCTTCTCCTCCATTCTCCTCTCGGGATCTTGGGCACGCATGCACACGCGTTGTTGGCAAGCCTTTTATGAAAAAAGAACTCTTTCACTATTAGTGGGAATGTAAAGTAGTCCAATATTTGTGGAAACAAATATGGAGGTTTATTTAAAAAACAAACAAACAAACAAACAACAAAAAAAAACTACGGATAGAACTCCCATATGACCCAGTAATCCCATTTCTTGGTATTTACTCAAAGGATAGGAAAACACTCAGTTGGAAAGACATCTGCACATCCATGTATATTGCAGCATTATTTGCAATTGTTAAAACATGGAACCAACTTAAGTATCCAAAAACTGATGACTAGTTTGAAAAATTGTGGCACATATATACTATGAACTAATTATTTTTTTAAAAGAACTATTTTTTTAATTTTATTGTTATTATTACTTTTCAATTTGCCATAGAGCACTCATCAGAGAGTGAGAGGGAAAGTGAGAAAGTAAGCTACCAGGCCCATGACTTAAACCACCATATGGGAATCCAGTGCCTCAACCACCATGCCACCTGCTGGTCTCTATATTATGGACTATTACAGAGCTATAAAAAGCAATGTCATCCTATTGCTTGACTCAAAAATGGATGAATATTGAAGACTTAATGCTGAGCGAAGTGACCCAGACTTTGAATGATACACATTGAATATCCCCACTCAGTCTCTACTGAGTGTTACCACAGAGGCTGAGAGACTTGAAGATGTGATGGTGGAGAGGCTGGGTGTAAATGTTAGAGACTGTAAAGGGGAAGGATAGCGGAGGGTGGATGTGCGGTATAAAGGGAAGAAATATCTGACAGATGGAAAGACATTAAATAAAAGGAAAAATAGATCATGTTCATTATAAAATAAAAAGAATGTGTGTTTTCATAAATATGTTGGTATATAACAGCTTAAAATTGCTTATTTCCTAGATGTTCATTAAAACTAAGGCTACTAAAAGTAAAGATTCTAATTAACGTATTTAAGTCTACTAAAGAAAAAGCTGTAAACAAGGCTTACTAAAAAAGTAAGATATATGGGACCAGCAGTTGGTATAATGGCTATGTTGCAGGACTCCCATGCAGTCGACCATGGTTCGAGTCCTGGACCCGGTGGCTTAAACTCATGCCAGGCGTGGGTGCATGTGTGCCCAAGATCCCGAGAGGAGAACGTAAGAGAAGGGATTGCGGCATGGCCATCCCCCCTGGGGGGTGATTACTCACTTTCTGTCTCTCTGTCTCTTTCTGTCTCTCTGGCGAGCACATGCACCCTATAGCAAAAATCTCTCCAAACAAACAAACAAACAAAAAAGGAAGATATATTTTTAATTAGGAAGGTTATAAGGAAGTCATGAAGATGTGTTTTTTCTTAAGGAAGAGAATGCTTTCGTCTAGTTTAGAGGTCTTTCTTTTCTTTTTCTTGCCAGAGAGAGAGACAGAAAGACAGAAGAGAGAGAGGGAGGAGAAAGCATTCCCCCTCCTCAATGAGACATGGTCATGTCACTATCCCTTCTTCATTTCTGCGTCCTGTGTTTTTGTACCTGGTGTGTTTCTCAAGCCACCGGGGACAGGATTCAAACCATGATAAGTCATGTGAGATCTTGACTCCCTTTACCATTAGGCCATGGACTGGTCCAATTTAGAGAGTATTTAAAGGCTGTTTAAAATAAATAAATGAAGGGGGAAAATGATATAGATCAAACTGAATAGCGATAGAAAGTTAGGAAAAGAAATGGAAAAATCCTCCGTGGCTAAACTGACTAAAATTAACTAAATTTATTGTAAGAATTTTAAAATATTAAGCCTTAATAGTAAACTGATGCAAAACTAAATTTTGATGTTCTCTCTTAAATGAGATTTTCATGTAGTGTTAATAAAAAATATTAAAATATTTTGTTCACTTTTTGGGTGAACTATGAAAAAGGTGAGGGAGGACAGAGAGAAATGGATCTTTTGTGTTTTATCGAGATAATTCCTTCTGTCTCATGCTGTCTTATTAGGTCTGTGATTATTTTGAAATCTGAAATAGTTAGGGTTTGGTTTTTCTATTACCATGCGGTTTTTCTGTATGTGCCTTTTAAATCTTTTATCTTCATTTGACTTTATTTTGCATTGACCTATTATTTTCATCAAATATTTAAATCTTTGATAATTGACAGATTTTCCAAGGTTCTAAAAATTATGCCTCTTTTTTTTTAAGGTATTTGCCATAGGGTGTGTACATTCACTGAAGAGAGAGACAAAGTCAGAGATACAGCAGTGAGTGAGAAAGTAAGAAATCACCCCCCAGAGGGCATGGCCACACCACAATCCCTTCATTCTCCTCCTGGGATCTCGGGTATGCATGCACATGTGCCCAGCATAGTTTTCAAGACCCTGGATCCAGGACTTGAACAGCAGTCGGCCATGTGGGAGTCTAGTAATATAACCACTATGCCATCTGCTGGCCCCAAATTTAGTCTTTTTGCTCTCAAATTAATTTTTGAAAATGCTAGAGGGACTCTGATGTCTAAGAGAGACCAATCAGGCTTATTTGATATGTTAAGATTATGTGAGAAACATTGTCAAATATGAAATAGTGGGGTTTTTTAAATTTATTTTTAGTTACCTACCATGCCACCTGCTTGCCCCAGTAGTCATAATTCTAATGTAATTTTTGTAAAGAGATTTTTGATATAGGAAAGTGAGAAATAATCCTCCAGCAGAGATGGCCATGCAGCAATCCCTTCTCCTCTGTTCTCTTCCTGGGATCTTGGGCACATATTCACATGTGTCTGGCATGATTTTCTTTTTCTTTTTTTTTTTTTTTTTTTCTGGAGAGGCTTTTGCCACCGGGTCTGGAACTCGAACCGAAGTCGACTACATGGGAGTCCAGCGACATAGCCATTACGCTAACTGCTGGTCCCATGTTTGGCATGATTTTCAAGCCACTGGGTCTGGGACTCGAACCACGGTTGGCAATGTGGGAGTCCAGCAATGTAACCACTAGGCCATCTGCTGGCCCTTAATGTTACATTTTTATACACCACAATTTCCTTGTCAACTACTGGTCGTATGAACTTTTATCAGATTAAAAAATATATTTTAAGGTCTTTATTAACAGGTCTTTGCAGTATGTTGACTTAATTTATTAATTAATTTTAGGTTTTGACCATAGGGCATGGTGTTCACAGGAGACTCAGAGAAAGTGAGAGGGAAAGTGCGAAATCACCCTCCCCAGGGGGAATGGCTATGCCGTAATCCCTTTCCCTTCATTCTTCTTCTGAGATTTTGGCACATGCGTACAGGAACCAGGTGTGATTTTCAAGCTACTGTGTTCTGGACTGAAGCCACAGTCAGCCATGTGGGAGTCCAATGCCTTAACCACCATGCTGCCTACTGGCTCTGTTGACTTTTTTAAAAAATCAAGTTGTAAACTTTTATTACAAATTAAAAATGAAGTTATTAAAAATTTTAACTTGATCAAATATGAAAAAATTTTAAATCTTTAAAGGCTGTATTGAGAAATACCAGGCTTTTTTTTTAAAAAAAGAAACACCTTTGTTGGGAGACCAGCAGATGGCATAACGGTTACGTTGCTGGACTCCCAGGTAGTTGACCATGGTTCAAGTCCTGGACCCAGTGGCTTAAAACTCACGCCGGGTATGTGTAAGTGTGCCCAAAATCCCAAGAGGAGAAGGGATTGTGCAGTGTCCATCCTGGGGAGGTGGGCTATTGTTCACTTTCTGTCGCTCTGTCTCTCCAGGGGAAGGGAGACAGATATTTCTCACTTTCTGTCTCTCTGGCGAGTGCATGCACCCTATAGCAAAAATCTTTCTCTAAAAAACAAAACAAAACAAAACAAAACCTTCATCATTACCAAAATGAGACATCTTTAGGTAAAAATAATTAAAATTCCATACTGCATAAATAATGTAGATGGTTCTAGTTAGCTGGTCAACAGGCAAAAGGCAAGCACTTAAGGTCTTCAGCTCCAATCTTCTGTTCATTTCCTGTTGCTGGAATTTCGTATTCACTTCTTGTTGGATGACTAAATGGGATGATGATAGAGACAGTAAGCTGATGTTTTCTCAGCCCCACCCTGCTCAGCCTGGGGAGAGGACGAATTCTGCTTTGTCTTTTGTCATCTTGTGGTTTAGGTAGTTGAAGCTGTGGCAGTACCAAAGTTGAGGTGGCTGCTGCCCTTAGGTTTCATCTCGATTTTCCTTTGTTAGGCCAAGTTAGCTTAATCACCGCCATGTTAGGGAATGCTGGGCCGAGTTAGCTTAATTGCTACCCTGTTAAGTCTTCAAGGACGGAGCCCACTTTGTTAGGGCCTCAAGGACGGGAACCAGGAGTCTGGGAACTCTCAGATAAGTGGAAAACGGGAGGACCCAGCACCTCCGAGGCAAGGTCATTCAGACCCTTAGCTGAGGGCCCTTATCTAGACCTGAGCAGGTGGTGACAGCTGGACCCTCATTTCTCATACCCCCCCTCCTTCGTATGTGTTACATTCTATGAAAAATCCTGGGACCAGCAGTTAGCGTAATGGCTATGTCGCTGGACTCCCACGTAGTCGACCGCGGTTCGCGTCCTGGACCCGGTGGCTTAAACTCACGCCGGGCGCGTGTGCGTGCGTGCCCAAGATCCCGAGAGGAGAATGGAGGAGAAGGGATTGCGGCGTGGCCATCCCCCCTGGGGGGTGATTTCCTGCTTTCTATCTCTCTGTCTCTCTCTGTCTGTCTGGTGAGCGCACGCGCCCTATAGCAAAAACCTCTCCCAAAAAAAGAAAAAAAAAAAAAAATCCTGAACTATAAAAGATCCCTTCATCTTAGGCTTGGGGTCCTTGTTGAGGCCCCACTGCGACGGGCAGAAACTCGGACCCCAGCTAGCTGGAAAAATAAAAGCCTCTTTGCAGTTGCATTGTCGTTGTCTTTTCTGCGTCTCCATCAGTTAGACCGATCTCTGGACCCTTACACCTTATCCTCTTCATTGCCGGCCTCTCTGGGCTGTCTTTGGTGAGGAGGGCCCTGTGACACCGTGGCCTATAACCCAGATACACATTCTGCCTCACTGGGTGACCTTGTTCTCCTGCACCCTGCTTGTCAGCACCCTCCATCACTTCTCCTGCACAGGAGGGCTGGAATACTGTGGTGGACACCATAGGGGCTCCACTTGTAGCAAGGAGGAAACTTCACCTGCGGTAGGGCAGGTATTGTTGGGCCTGGCCTTGGGGAGCACTTTCCGATCCCTACGCTCACTATTGTGGTAATTTTGCCCTAATTGTATGGAAGTTCCTATGACACAGATGGCGTCTATAATGGTTATGGTCTGCTGCATGGACCCTCCCATGTGGATAGCGTCTACGATGGTTACAGTTTGCTGCATATTCACTGCCTTGAACTGGAACTACACCAGAGCCTGTAACATCTGCTGCCTCCACAGCCTTTTCTCCAGCAACGTCGAATTCCAGGTCTCTCCATCTCCCATCCTGAGAAGGAACTTCCTGGGTTATTCTTTATGGCAGTCTGGTGTACAAGCACATTGTCCTTGGTGTCATTCCTACTGATGAAACCATATCAATTTCTTACGTGGTGGAACCGTTGTGATGGTTTCTTGTTCATGGGGCAGGAACCGCATGAGGCCTATGTGGCCCTCCTGGTCACAGCTCCCTGCACCCCCGTGGGTGGTGCCAGGCTAGGTGTCCACACACTGAGGACAGGGGTGGTGGGTGACTGCTGGGTCTGGGTCTGGCTGCCCTGGTTACGGTGATGGTGTCTGGGGCAGGCTGCGGCAGCTGTGGCTCCTCCCAGGTGTGGTGGTAACCAGGCTGGTGGTGGTGGTGGGGCTGCCTGAGGCTCTCTGGGATCCGCTCTGACTCCCACTACCAATCAAACTCAATCCTTATCAGATCTTTAACCATGGGCTTTTAAA
Source organism: Tupaia tana (assembly GCA_026018925.1). Classification (NCBI taxonomy): domain Eukaryota; kingdom Metazoa; phylum Chordata; class Mammalia; order Scandentia; family Tupaiidae; genus Tupaia; species Tupaia tana. The sequence goes on from JAKSZU010000005.1 coordinate 40,636,882, forward strand.
GTTGTATTGTCTACTGCTGATTGCTTTATTCTGACACTCTTTTGAAAAGTTCTTTATAAACAAGAATAATCTTTAAGTGTCCTCTTCAAGGAGGTTCATGGAAGGGATGAAGAGACCCTGACAGGTAATCTGAAATATAGACTCTTACTGATGACTTTAGGATTATATAATTTGACTGGATAAGAATTTCAAAAACTCCAATGGGGGGAACCAGCAGTTAGCGTAATGGCTATGTCGCTGGACTCGCACGTAGTCGACCGCGGTTCAAGTCCCGGACCCGTGGCTTAAAACTCACGCCGGGCGTGTGTGCGTGCGTGCCCAAGATCCCGAGAGGAGAATGGAGGAGAAGGGATTGTGGTGTGGCCATCCCCCCCGCGGGGTGATTTCTCGCTTTCTGTCTCTATGTCTCTCTCTGTCTGTCTGGCGAGCGCACGCGCCCTATAGTGAAAAAAACCTCCCCCCCCCCAAAAAAAAAAACTCCAATGGGAAAAGTAGACTCATAAAATTGCTAACTCAATGAGCAAAACAAGAATTAATTATGAGAATGAACTGATGAAAAATTACAATGTTTAAAAATGAATTTTTGTTTGAAATATTACTGATTCTTTTTTTATGCCTTGTTTTCCAGATTTAAGGAATCCATTTTTTGTTTTATTCTATGTATAGTTTTTAGCAATTGGGCAGTTAAAGTTTTACAAATAAAATTTAAACATTTAACTCTTCTTTTTTTCTGACCCTTCTGGAATTTGGAAAATATTTGTAAGTATTCTTATTTTATGATAATAGAGTTATTTGTGCACATTTGCAAAGAATCTATTCTCTAACAGGGAAATTGGAAACACCAGTTATGGTTATGTTACTAAGGCTTTGACTAGAATGTCATATCTTCAGCTATGATCAGACAGCTAAAGAAATAAGGTTAACTTCATGAAAGCCAATAGAAGCCACTGCAAAGCTGGGCTTAATGCATTGAATAAGCAAATTACATGACTATCTTAAAGGTGAGTAAAGAACGTCACTTTCTGACAGCTCTAGAAAGTCAAAATATTTCGGGGAGCCTAATTCACCCAAATCATATAGGTACTACAAGTACAGTGTGCTGGTGAATCTCTGGCCTGGCTTCTTACCCACAAGAAGCTTTTTAAAAGTCTCTGAGGTTTATTGTGAAAAATTTGCAGCAAAGTCAACTTTTTAAAAAGCCTATATGGGGAACCAGCAGTTAGTGTAATGGCTATGTCGCTGGACTCCCACGTAGTCGACCGTGGTTTGCGTCCCGGACCCGGTGGCTTAGAACTTACGCCGGGCACGTGTGCGTGCGTGCCCAAGATCCCGAGAGGAGAATGGAGGAGAAGGGATTGCGGCGTGACCATCCCCCCTGGGGGGTGATTTCTCGCTTTCTATCTCTCTGTCTCTCTCTGTCTGTCTGGCGAGCGCACATGCCCTACAGCGAAAACCTCTCCAAAATAAAAAAAAAGAAAAAAAAAAGCCTATATGGTACATGACTATTATTATTATTGGGCTGGAGCCAGCAGGTGGACTCCCACATGACTGACCACAATTTGAGTCCCAGACCCAGTGGCTTTAACATCATGATGAGCACATATGTGTGTGTGCCCAAAATCCCAGGAAGGAAATGGAAGAAAAGGAATTGCAGCATGGTCAGTCCTTTCGTTCTCACTGCCTCCGTCTGTGTCTCTCTCCAGTAAGTGCACATGCCTATGGCAAGAAGCTAAACACATAAAAAAGAATAAATCAGACTTGTGATTGTTTTTGATAAGAAGACAGAACTAGAGAGAGAAGAATTACGTTGTAGAAGCAAACTCTAGTATACCTGTAAGTTTCTGAGATTTTAGTATTTGAACTGGATCCCAAATTTTTAATTTCATCCACTATCTGAAATTTCCAGGGACCAACAGTTAGCATAATGGCTATGTCGCTGGACTCTCACATAGTCGACTGTGGTTCAAGTCCAGAACCTGGTGGCTTAAACTCACGCCGGGCACGTATGTGTGCGTGCCCAAGATCCCGAGAGGAGAATGGAGGAGAAGGGATTGCGCGTGGCCATCCGCCCCAGGGGGGTGATTTCTTGCTTTCTGTCTCTCTGTCTCTCTCTGTCTGGCGAGTGCACACGCCCTATAGCAAAAACCTCTCCAAAAAAAGAAAAAAAAATTTCTACACTAATGTTTCCAGATTTTCCTCCCATTTTTCTGAGCTGGACTTATTGAAATAGAAAGTGCTTTTCAAAATTGTCACATGAACTGAAGCTGGTCAACGTAGATTTGGGCTTTGAAGAAAAATCACCACAATAGGACAGGCTGTAACATGCAAGCTGTAAACCAGGAAAATTTGCTGAATTGTCTTGTCCAGCTAGTTGTCACTTTAACTATAGATGCTTCAAGTTTAAAATCAAAAGATTTTCTCAGCCAGCTCTTTCCAATTCACTTGTTTATTGACTCTTATCAACATTAACTTTTGTTGGGGCCAGCAAGTGGCATGGTGGTTAAAGATGCTGGACTCCCACAGGGCCGACCATGGTTTGAGTCCTGGACCTGGCAGCTTGCTTTCTTACTTTCCCTGTCTCTCTCTCACTTTGTCCTTCTCTGGTCAAATTAAATAAATAAATAAAACAGAAAAAAGTTAAATAAAACAATTCTTTAAAAAATATTAACTTTTGGGAACCAGCAGTTAGCATAATGGCTATGTCGCTGGACTCCCACGTAGTCGACCACGGTTCGCATCCCGGACCCGGTGGCTTAAAACTCACGCTGGGCGCGTGTGCATGCGTGCCCAAGATCCCGAGAGGAGAATGGAGGAGAAGGGATTGTGGCGTGACCATCCCCCGTGGGGGGTGATTTCTGTCTCTATGTCTCTGTCTGTCTGGCGAGCGCACACGCACTATAGAGAAAACTTCTCAAAAAAAAAACAAAATTAACTTTTGTTTATCTTTTTTCTAAAATTTAGTTTGCTATAGGGTATGTATACTCACCTGAGAGAAAGAGAAATTGAGAGGGCACCCTCCACCCCCACCAGGGGAATGGCCACTCTACAATCCCTTCTCTTATATTTTCCTTTCAGGATTCTGGTCACATCCCTGCATGCCTGGCATGTTTTTCAAGCTGCTGGGTTCAGGACTCAAACCGCACTGTTGGCCATGTGGGATCTAGCCGCCTTAACCACCATGCTACCGGCTGGCCCCAATCTTTGTTTTCCTTTTGTTTCCTTGGAAATGCCTTTTGGGGCCAGCTGGTAGCATGTGATTAAGGTGGCTAGATTCCCACATGGCTGACTGTGCAGTTTGAGTCTGGGACCTGGTGGTTTGAGGAACACTGGTGTGTGTGCTTGCGTGCCCCAAATCCCAAGAGGCAAAGGGATTGCAGCATGGCCATCCTTACCGAGGGCCTATTTCTTACTTTCTCTCTCTCTCTCCGTCTCTCTGACAAACACATGTGCTCTATAGCAAAAACAAAAACAAAAACAAAAACAAAAACAAACAAAAACAAAAAAACACTAAAGAAAAAGAAAGAAAGTCTTTTATTAAATACCTACACGATAACTTTGGGAACCCACTTTCAGCACCTGAACTGACCTATTCTCAGGACTAAGAGAGAATATGGGACAAATATTTTTAGAATTTGTTCTTTTCCCCATTGGTGTTTCTTTTCCCCTATGTCATTTTGGCCTCACCTCTAAATAACCCTGGTCAAGTTCACCCTTTCTCCTCCAAATATTCTTTTCCAAAACAGCAGTTGAACTCAGGGCCAGAAGCTGGGGATTGAACAATGAGTAAGGCACAGTCCTGACGCTTTTCCCTTTTGGTTCTTTGGAATGGTGGTTGTCCCTCTTCCCTAACCCTCCCCTGCAGAATCCTTCCCACAGATGTCATCTCACTGAGGGAAATAATTCATGTCATGAGGACTGTGAATCTGCTATGTGGAGTAGGGCATAGGCGCCTCACCCCTCCCACTTCCTACTATGCTACTCACCCTGCCCAGCCTGGGGACTGTGCGGCATGTTTTTTGAACCCTTGGGTCTCTTCAAAGCAGTTTGCAAACTCCTGCTCCAGGGAAGTGCAGTTAAAGAACATATATTCCTTAGCAAGACTGTTGGAAAGCAGAACATAAATTAGACTTGTCATAAAAATTGCTAAATTTTACTTTCTGTGTGCCCTTTGGCTAACAAAAGTCTCTCAGATGAGGCAAGTAATCCCTGGGCACAAGAAAAGTCTTTGTAGGAAAGACTCAAACAAAACAATCAATTTGATGGTGGTTTATAAATTGGAAGCTCTAAAAAAATCCAAGATTTTTCCTTTGTTCATTTTTCTTCCTTTACAGAAATTTCCAAGAAGATTAAAAAGAAAGGGAATGAAGTAACCTCACAACAAATGCTTTTCCTTTCATTTCAGCTGGCAGCATGATCTCTGGGTTCTAGTTGCCAGTGCAGTCCATATAGGCCCGAAACACAAGTCCATCAGTTATGTTCACATCTGGTTCGTTACCTGGCCAGTTCCCTGTTACAGATCTCCTTAAACAGACATGGTTGCAGCAACACCTTCCTGGGTCCCTCATGTCTATTCCATGAGCCTTGTGCACAAGAAAGTGTTACAAAGCAAAATATTGACAAATTTGATTTAAAGATCTAATTGTTTATTTATTAGCCATTCATGAATTAGGTAGCATACTACCTGAACATTTTAAAAATAATTTTTAAATATAATTTTATTTATTTATTATTATTTTAAATTTGACAAGAGAGAGAAAGTGAGAAAGCAAGTTGCCAGATCTGGGACTCAAATCACAGTCAGCCATGTGGGAGTCCAGTGCCTTAACCACCATGCCACTGGCCAATGCCCCATTTGAAGATTTAAAGGGGCTCTAGTGAGCTGGGCAAAGGAGGTGGGCCTTAGTGAAAGAAAAGCATTGAAGGAACAGAAATAGTGAACAAAAAGCAGATTGGTTGTTTCAAAGTCACTTATCCTTATAGCGCTAGAGCAGAGAGCGCTTCCTTGTCATTCTGACTGGTTGCCACGAGCATCCTATTTTTTAGAAAACTGGTCTATTTCAAAATTCAGCTTTGGGAACCAGCAGTTAGCGTAATGGCTATGTCGCTGGATTCCCACATAGTTGACCACGGTTTGTGTCCCGGACCCGGTGGCTTAAAACTCACGCCAGGTGCGTGTGCGTGCATGCCCAAGATCCCGAGGGTAGAATGGAGGAGAAGGGATTGCGGCGTGACCATCCCCCCTGAGGGGTGATTTCTCACTTTCTGTCTCTCTGTGTCTGTTTGGCGAGCGCACGCGCCCTATAGTGAAAACCTCTCCAAAAAAAAAAAAATTCAGTTTCATTCCATGGAAATGAGTGCTCTTTTCTGGTTTGGTTTGCTCTGTTGGGGCCTCTGTAGGTGCTCAGTCTAAAACAATATCCTCCCCAAAATTCCATTCAACCTAAATCTATATGCACTCAACTTCGGGGAGTGTGTAGAACTTGTTCCTGTTTGAACACCTGTTGCTTCTACCTGCTGCTCCTACCATGCTACAGAATCCTTGAAGGTGAGGATAGTGCCTGTGTGTCATTGAACTCCAAGCTCGTCCTGAGCTGGGCCCCCTGAGTGAGCCTCTGGGCCCCCCGAGTGAACTGTAGCTACTGTTTCTCAGCACTCCCAGAGGTTGAGCTGCTCTTCCACGGATGGCTCTGGAAGGCCCCTCCATCTGCACCTCTCATTTATTATTGCTACTGATACCAGCTTTTGAGATGTAAGAAATAAGTTTTCTTTGTTTAGTTTTAAATATAATATTTACCAGGTAAAAAGAAAAACAAATGCCTTAGAGTCCTAGGTAATCTACACAACAAGATGAGCTCATACTTTTCCTCCTGAATAATTGATACCATCTGTACACTGTGATTATGGTGGTCCTATAGTGACCGCATGGTGATAGCTTTAATTGTTCAACTTCTGCAGCATTTGTATAAAGATTGAAGAGATTCAGATGTCCTAATAATTCTCTGTCTTCAGTTCCTTACTCAGAACACACCTGAGGATAGCATCTTGCTCTGGATCCTCCTCGAGGTTGCCGGCACCAAGGACACAACACCATCCATTAAGAAGACATTATAGAGGGGACCAGTAGGTGGCTGACTGTGGTTTGAATACTGGACCTGGTGGCTTGCTTTCTCACTTTCCCTCTTTCTCTCTGTGTGTATCTCTCTCTGGTCAAATTAAAATAAATGAACGAATCAATAAAATTAAATAGATTAAAAAAAAAGATGACATTATAGAAAGCTCCTTGATTCCTACCCCCAGAACCTCATGTGGCCACATTCTTGATTATGTTTCAAAATCTTGCTTTCCCCTCAGTCGCTGAGATGATATTTTAAGAATCTTGGACTCTACCACTCTCAATTAATTTTTCCTGTAATAAAGCCTTTCTCTGAGCACACTCTCATTGTCTCAGAAATTGGTTTACTGGGCCACAAGTGATCTGGCCCAGTCCATACATATGTTAGGTAACACTGTCGTCCAACAGCTTGCCAATGCCCAGGTTTCCCTGGTGTCACAGGACACACCATAGGATGAGGTTCAAGGTCACTGTATTCTAAGATTTTTTGACCTTCCAAACATGGGAGACAAAGACTCTGGTAGAGTAGTGATGGGAGAACACCTGTCCACATAGGTGTTATTCCTCTATTTCCAATTCTGCCTGCTGGCCCAGGACAGGTTTGAAGTTTGTTCAACTGGTTGTTCCTAACTTTCCTCTCTGAATAACGGTACTATCATGATATAAAATCTAGGGTTTTCTATTCTTTAGGTTCTGGCTAGTGAGAATCTGTACATATTGATTTCTTTATTTCTTTTTTAAGAGAGATTTTTTTCTGTAGACAGCGTGCACTTGACAGAGAGCTAGAAAGTGAGAAATCACCCCTTGGTGGGGATGACCACACCAAATCCCTCTCATCCATTCTCTCAGAATTTTGGGCATACACACACACACACACATGCGTGCCCAGCGTGAGTGTCAAGCTGCTGGGTCTGGGACTTGAAACCCAGTCGACTATGTGGGAGTCCAGTGACAAAACCATTGTGTCATCTGCCGGTCCCTGTATCGGTTTCTTTTAAACTGCTTCCAAATCAAGAATACTTTGGCCTTCAATACTATTGCCTTTGCTTCGAATTTCACGAGCCTATTTGAGAATGCAAAATAAAACTCTGATCTTTGGATCATACCATCTTCTTTTGGGTTCTATTTTTCCTGAAGATTGAGGGTCTCATGATTCTTTTTGTATGCTGGAAAGGGCTTATGACAAAAAAGAATTAGCTAAGTGGTGTCTTGTTCTATAGAGATCAGAGCAGAGCTGCTCAAGGTAAAGCGTAAGTATGAGGTGCGGATCTTCCACCTACCCGCCCCTTTCACATTCCCCGCACTCACTGAGAGACCTCAGAGCTCCAGACACAGAAACGCACTGTACTCATCACAGGATTTATAAGGGGAAACCATGGCACTACTCGCAACTGGTAGCACACAAATAAATATTCGATAAATATATTCAGACCATGTCTCCATATTTAACAATAGGTTCACTTAAAAAAGAAATACTAATTACACAAGGTAATTTTTTGATTTAGTAAAGTTGGGACTAGAAAGGAATGTGCTTTTGTGAGATGTATTTTACCTTATTTTGGCTGTAAGGAAGACAGAGATTAAATAAAAGGGAAATAAGGCATTAGTTAGTGAGGTTGAGAGGCCAAAGAAGGAGCAGGTATGTTGAAATATAATGAAGAGGATTTCAGGACAGGGTCATATAGTCAGAAAAGAGAGGAGAGGAATCAACGAGTTCTTAAAAAGTTAGATAAAGAAGAAGAGCAGGCCCCACAGTGTAGTGGTTAAGTACTGCACAAAGGAAGTCAGATTCCACATGTCGGACCAAGAATTTGAGTCCCGGCCCAGGCAGCTTGAAAGTCGTGCCAGGAACATGGATATGTGCCTAGAATCTTAATGAGATGGAGAATTGGAGGAAAAAGGACTGTGGCATGACCATGCACTTTTGGAGAGTGCTTTCTCTCTCTTTCCTCTATCTCATGTGTGCATATATCCTCTGGCATTAAAAAAAAAAGAAAGAGAGGGGACCAGCAGTTGGCCTAACGGCTATGTTGCTGGACTCTCATGTACTGAACCGCAATTCGAGTCCTGGACCCAGTGGCTTAAACTCACGCTGGGTGCGTGTGCATGTGTGCCCAAGATCCCGAGAGGAGAATGGAGGAGAAGGGATTGTGGCGTGGCCATCCCCCCGGGCGGTGATTTCTCACTTTCTTTCTCTCTGTCTGTCTCTCTTTCTGGTGAGCGCACGCACACTATAGCGAAAACCTCTCAAAAAAAAAAAAAAAAAAAAAAAAAAAAAAAAAGGAAAAAGAGAAAAAGAGCAAGATAAACTAGCAGAAACTATGATAGAAAAAAAATGGAATGTTTTTCCCATTTACATCCTTAATGTGCTTACTGCTGATACAAAGAAAAATATTGAATTTTACATATTAATCTTAGTAAATATCATATTAATAGAGTTTTTAAACTAGAGAGATCTCTTGGTGTATATATATAATATTTATATATAATATTTAATATATATATAATATAAATAATTCCTATTTCTATAAGGGCACTCATCCTATTAGATTAGGGCCCTTATGACCTCACTTAACCTTAAATACCTTCTTAAAGATTTTATCTCCCAGTAGTTATATGGGGAGTTAGGGCTTCAATTTATGAAATGTGGCTGCAGGGGGAGGCAGACAGTTCTGCCCCTACAAGGAAATATTTGTGTAAAAGTATGAATTCTATGGTCTTTTTTTTAAAAATAATTATTTTATTTAACTTGATTTATTTCCTTTCATTTGACCAGAGAGGGACAGAAAGAGAGAGAGAGAGAGAGAGAGAGAGAGAGAGAGAGAGAGAGAAAGAGAAAGTGAGAGGGCAAGCCGCCAGGTCAGGGACTCAAACTGCTTTTGGCCATGTGGGAGTCCAGCATCCTTAACCACCACACCACTTGCCAGCCCCAAATTCTATGGTCTTTTAAAGAAGTTATTTGACAACATCTATTAAATGTGTTAAAATTTTAAAAATAATAATGTTCTTTTTCCCAGCAAGTTACTCCTAAGACATTATCCTACAACTAGAAGACCGCCACTGATTTCCTAGCATGTCCATGGACATTTACCACAGCACCATCTTAGTGGCAATCAACCACACTGGATGCAGTGTAAATGCCTATTGGTGGGAGATGATTAAAAATAAAATCACAGGAAAGGGCCAATAGGTAGTGTAGTGGTTAAGGTGCTAGATTCCCACATGGCCGACTATGGTTGGAGTACCAGATCCAGTGGACATGTGCATGTGCATGCCTAAAAGCCTAGGAATAGAATAGGGAAGAAGGGATTGCAGTGTGACTATCTCCTTCAGGGGTGAGTTCTCACTTTCTATTTTTCTGTTTCTCTGGCAAGCACATGTGTGCTATAACAAAAATCTCTCTCTAAAAAAAAATCAGGGACTAGCAGATGGCGTAATAGCTACATTGTTGGACTCCCGTGTAGTTGACTGTGGTTTGAGCCCCAGACCCAGTGGCTTAAACTCATGCCAGGCGCCTGTGTGTGCATGTCCAAGATCCCAAGAGGAGAATGGAGGAGAAGGGATTGTGGCATGGTCAACCCTCCGGGGGGTGATTTCTCACTTTCTGTCTCTCTGTCTCTCTCTGTCTTTCTGGTGAGCCCTCATGCCCTATAGAAAAAACCTCTCAAAAAAAAAAATGCAGCAAAATACACATTATCAGAGACTATGTGGCCATTAAAAATAATGTATTAGGGGCTAGCAGGTGGCATGGTGGTTAAGATGCTGGACTCCCATATGGTCAACTGCAGTTCAAGTTCTGGACCTAGTGGCTTTCTCTCTCTCTCTCTGTCACTCTCTTTCTTTCTGGTGAGTGGGTGTGCCTTATAGCAAATTAAAAAATAATAATCATAATAAACAAAATTAAATGAATAATTCTTGAAAAAAATAATGAATTAGGGGTATATTGATTTACTTAAAATTTTCTGTAAAAACTATTGTGTGAGAAAAGCAAGATGCAGAAAAATGTGCAAAAATGTGCATAAATAATGATCAAACAAATCCTATATGTATCTCTGTTGGCATAAGATTACACAGATGGGTCATGTGGATTGCCTGGAAGGTGATGGGGAAAAGACTAATGTGAGATGGTGGGAACAGAGAGGTTCCAGAGGTGGGAGCCATGAAAGAGAAAATAATTTTTAAAGAGTTGTGTCAGGTAAACATACAGTGGTCTCTCTCCACCATGTGAGAACACAGCAAGAAGACAGCCCTGTGCAAGCCAGGAAGAGAGCTCTTACCACCACCCCAGCATACTGACACCCTAGTCTCAGAGGTCCAGGATTTATGAGAAAATAAGCTTCTATTGTTTAAGTTACCCAGTTTATGGCCCCTCTTTTTGACAATCTGAGCTGACTAATATAACCCTTAAAAATCTTTGGATTCGGGCTAGCCATGTGGCCTAGTGGTTAAGGGAGCTGGATTCCACATGGCCAATCACAGGGTTTGAATCCTGACCCTCATGGCTTCAAAAACATGCTAGTTCCTTGAAACCCTGGAAAGAAGCTCAATCTTTATTGAGGCCATGATAATGCTAAATAGGAAGGAGAAATCAAGTATAAGACAAGTATCAAGAAGATGATCAACTACGGCTAAAGTAAAGGATGTAGCCAGAGGAATTATTGAGAAGACAATACCTTTGTATTTGTGTAGAAGGTATCAGTTATCTTCTATGAATTGGCGAATTCCAAATCCATCCCTTTCTCTTGAACACCATGTCCAGTTCTTCCCTCGAATATACCAAAAGGATTGTCATCATATTTAGATCTACTTCTTCAGTCATTCGATTAGGATTTATCAAATACTTGCTATATATTGGTCCCTACTGAGACATTCAAGAAAGAAAGATAGTCAGACATATAGACATGATTCTGAGGAGCTCGACTCTCAAGGCAAGATCTATGGACACTTAACTCAAAATGCTGATTAAGGGGATTCACAGCCAAGACAGTCTGAAAACTGTTGAAATAATTTATTAAAAGCATTTTTTTAAAAAAAGTGAAAATACAATATTTATAATATAATTACGTTTTATCATTTCTGTAAAATCACATAGGTGTGAACATGTCTGGAGATATTTTTTAAAGTAAAATGAAAAGAAATAAACTCAGATCTGTCCCAGAAATCTGGAGCTGGCTAGGCATTGTGGAAGTAAGAGACACTGGGCAAGGCAGGGACCAGGTGCATTAGGAAGGGCCCAACTCGCTTTTCCATTCAGTAGCCCCTGGCTCTTCAGCACCTCAAAGCTTCCAGAATGGGAGGAGAAGGAAGCATGGGGTTGAGACTAGCTGATAGATACTTCAAGAATTTTCTATCCCAGGGAACCAGCAGTTAGCGTAATGGCTATGTCGCTGGACTCCCACGTAGTCGATAGCGGTTCAAGCCCCGGACCCGGTGGCTTAAAACTCACACCGGACATGTGTGCGTGCGTGCCCAAGATCCCGAGAGGAGAATGGAGGAGAAGGGATTGCGGCGTGACCATCCCCCCTGGGGGGTGATTTCTCACTTTCTGTTTCTATGTCTCTCTGTCTGTCTGGCGAGCGCACGTTCCCTATAGCGAAAACCTCTCAAAAAAAAAAAAAAAAAAAAAAAAAAAGAATTTTCTATCCCAGAAGGCTAACTATCTTCCTCATGCTGCGGTCTGGTCATGGAAATAAATACCTCTAATTCCTTTTAAATAGGCCAGAAAATGAGCCACAAAAGGATATGCATTACTGGATTAGTGTGAAAAGAAAACACTGAAAGCCAAGGACTTTCACAACGGAAACATTCATTGTCTGAAATGTCCTGTCCAGGCTAAACTCCCAGCTAGAAAAGCAGGCTTATAGAGTGATGGACTTAATTTTTGAAATGCACATATTTTATTAATATCATCATGTTTTCTTTAAAACCAGAAAACATTCTAGGAGAACTAAAATAGAGAAGACTTGTATCACCATTTGCCTTGATTCTCCTTTGTCAATCTCAGGGCTCCTTTCTTCAGAGTTCTACAGCCAAAGCACACCTAAAAATGGAAGCAGAAATCAGCTAAGTACCAAATAGTTGCTCAGGTTGGGCAGTTAAAAGTGTTATGAAATGACTCGAAGGAGTATGGGCAGGCTATCAGCTGGTGAAAGCAGCTGTCTACTTCCTCAAAAGACCACTGAACAAACCTGTATTTTTACCCTAATGTCTGACCCTCTGTCCTTTTCTAATCTCTTCTCACACTATCTCTGGTGTCTACAGTTGTAATCCATTCCTTTTCCCCCCACTTTTTATTGAACACACAATTTCTTAAATAATCTAACTACTTTCAATAGTAAGTTCAGCTGGTAATTTCAAGAAAAGCAGTTTTGAATTCGTAAGGAAATTTGCTTAAAACTTAAAGCCTGGAAACAGGTTAGTATTCTGTTCAAATAGTGGGTACATAAAACTATTGACAGCTCAAGGCAGGACAAAAACTCTTAAAACCAGATGACAAAGCCTAGAAGAAAAGCAGCAATATTTTAGTCAAAAGTCACAAAATGCTATTTCACCAGTTCAGACTCATGTACTTAATCTATTTTGTGTTGTGGTTCAATCTTCCCGATTGAATTCTGGGATATAATATTCAACTCCAGACTTGTCCCTACAATTAAGTTGGCCATTTTCTTAGTTTTTGAACTTTTATTTCTGTGTGACTACATTTAATTTTCCTGACATAGCACTCCCTTGAGAACTTCTTGGAGATCTGGGTCTGGTGCTGGTAAATTCTTTCAGGTTTTGATAATCTGAGAATGTTCTTGTCTTTTCTTCCCATATGAAGGATAATCTTGCTGGGTACATTATTCTCAGTTGCAATTGCTTTTCCCTTAACACTTTGAATATATTTCCCCATTCTTTCCTCTCTCTCATTGTTTCCGATGAGAGGTCTGCTGTTAGTCTGATGGGATATCCTTTGTAGGTAATTTGCCGTTTCTCTCTTACCAATTTTAGTATCTTGTCTTTGTCCATGGTTTTGGTCAGTCTGGCTATAATGTGTCTTGGAGAAGATTTTCTTGGATTGATTCTATTTGGGGTCCTTTGTATTTCTTGGGAATGAATCTTTGAGTGTCTCTCTAGGTTTGGAAAGTTTTCTTTCAGGATTTCATGGAATAGATTTTCAATGCCCTTATGAATCTCTTCGCCTTCTGGGATGCCAATTACCTGGAGGTTTGGATGTTTGATGGTATCTAGTATTTCTCGTATATTATTCTCAAATTTTGGGGCAATTTTCTCGGTCTTCGTGGTGGATTTTTCTAGGCCAGTAATTTTCTCTTCTACATCTGAGATTCTATTTTCTGTATGATCAAGTCTGCTTTTAATACTTTCAAGAGAGATTTTGATTTCCTATATTATAGTCTTCATCTATAACAGTTCCTTTTGATTCTTTTGTAAAGTGTGTAATTCCTTTTTCAGATCTTGCAAGAATTTCCTCATCTCCTGGAACTCATCAGCTCCTTTTTCCATTCTCTTCTGCAGTTCATTTTCTCTCTTTTCTTCCATCTCTGTTAGCTTCGCCATTATGAATGTTCTAAATTCTTTATCAGACATTTCCATTGAACTGTGTGTGGATAAAGAGGAGTTATTCTTTTCCCTTGAAGAGGTATTTTCTTGATTCCTGTATTTCTTGTGGTCCTGCGGTGATTTCTAGTCATCTGATGGAAAGTGTGTTTCTTCCCAAACTTCAAGTTCAATCTGAGTGTCCAGGAGTGTGCAGAAAAGGAAACAAAGAGAGAGAAACAACAGCAACAAAAACAACAAAAAAAAAACAGAGAAAAATAGGACAAAAAAGTATATAAAAAAAGACCTAAAAAAAAAATTTTTTTTAAAGCAAAAATTAGAAAACCGCGCGACGCGCTCACTAGTTCTCAGTAGCCATGAAGATGTCTTCTATGGCCTGCTCCCTTGCCTCTCCTCTATATCTTCTAGAAATAAGTACTTCCTGGAACAAGTAGCTGTATTATCTTTGTTTAATCTCAATATTGTTCAGCAGAAGAACATGGCACTATTTGGATATAGCTCTTACCACTTAATTATTAATACTTGCCCACCTAGAATTTCCAGAGACTAAGAACTTACCACACATGGACTCTCATGACAGTAAAGTCCAAGATACTATCCCAAATCTTTGCTTGTAATGCAAATTTTGCTTATAGCAACTATGACTTGAAATGAGAATAATGTAGGGAATCTAGAAAATTTTGTATATGTTGAAAATTTTAAAAATTTATTTAAAGTGCCACTGTGGGAAGGTTAAGATTATCACTTCTGGAGACAGACTACCTTTTTCCAAACCCTAGTTCTTTTTTTAAAAAAGTTATTTATTTAATTTTATTCATTCATTCATTCATTTTAATTTGACGAGAGAAAAACAGAGAGAGAGAGAAAAAAAGTGCTAAAGCAAACCACCAGGTCCAGGACTCGAGGTATGGTCGGCCATGTGGGAATGTCCAGCACCTTAACCACCACGTCACCTGCTGGTCCCTCCAAACCCTAGTTCTGCCATTCCCTAGCTGTGTGACTTTGAGTAAGTCACTTAATTCTGTTAAGTGTCCTATTTTTCTCATCTTTAAAATGGTAATAATAAAAACCGTTGTCCCATAGGATATTTTGACATTGCATGAGTTAACATGTGTAGCCTTGAGAAGATTGCCTGGCACATACTAACCATTTAACAAATGTAAATATTGTTGGTTAATAACTTGACAATCAAATTACTAAATTTTCACCTGCTGGCTCTTCATTTTTTCTGTTTGGTTTTGCTAGAAGGTACCGACACTCACCGGATAGAGATGGGGTGGGGGGGGGGGGGAGAAAGCGTCCACCTTCCTATGAAGTGTTTATGCTGCATATACTACAGTCCCTTCTCTTCTATTCCTCCTGCCTTTTGGGATTTTGGACACACACACACACACACACACACACACACACACCCAGCCTGTTATTCAAGCTGCTGGGTGGGTTTGGGACACATTGCACAGTCAGCCATGTGGGATTCAGCAGCCTTAACCACCAGGCCACAGAGCTGGCCTGCTGTTAGCTCTTTAGTCCCAGCTTCTCCATTGGTACTTCTTTTATTTTTCCCAGGGTCTTTAGTCATTTGGAGGCTTGTCAGCTGCATTAATCATTAATTTTAATTTCTTCTCTCTAGATCATCTCTGTCACTTTCCCAAACTAGTATCTTAAGAATAAAAGCCTTAAGGGAAATAAAGGAGAATGATGGGTACCACCAATGATCCAGCCACCAGGTGGGGATGCTGAACACGGAGGAAAGTTCTTCCTATATGAAGGTTTTAGTGGCCCAGGTAGCTGCTGATCCTTTGGTTCCTGTTTGGGGCATAAAGCAAGCGAGCTTCATATATGTGAGAACTTTGTTCTCACTGGATATTTATTTGTTCAGCTTGATGTTAGGTAGAGATGGAAAACTTGGATCCTGTGGTTTGATAACCAAGTCATGTTTCTAAGACTTTTTTTCTTTTTCTTTTCATTTTATTTCTTTTTTTTGGAGAAGTTTTCGCTATAGGGCATGTGCGCTCGCCAGAAAGACAGAGACAGAGAGATAGAAAGCGAGAAATCACCCCCCAGGGGGGATGTCGACACCACAATCCCTTCTCCATTCTCTTCTCGGGATCTTGGGCACGCACGCACATGCGCCTGGCATGAGTTGAAGCCACCAGGTCCGGGACTCGAACCGCAGTTGGCTACATGGGAGTTCAGTGACATAGCCATTAAGCTAACTGCGGGTCCCATGTTTCTAAGTCTTATAATTTCACAAGACCAGCATCTGACTGTCCCTCAGGGAAACTTGCTGCTGTAAGAAGACTAAAGCTAGCCTGCTGCCCAGCTTCTTTACAAATCATTTTGGTCTACAAAATTTAATCTACTGTAATTTATTGGCAACTGACAATTTATACATGCCAGTTCATTTGTCATTACGTGAGAAATGAATAAAAGGGGATGAGAAGTGTCATACCTAGAGACAAATCAGAGACAGTCTTTCTCAGGAGAAATGAAAGTTTTCATGGAAGTCCCTAACAGACTGAGCTTCAAGTCTTATTGGACAGAAATGGTCAAGCACTCCTTCCTAAACTTATCAGTGGCAAAGGGGTGAGATTACCACAATTGACTTTGACTGGTATAAAATAGGAATCATGATGGCAACCACATCTACTATGCCCTAGGCAATTGTACCAGGTGCTAAAACATTATTTCATTTAATCCCATGATAGCCTTTTGAGCTAAGTATTAGTATTCCCATTTTACAAAAAAGGAGATGGAGGCTTGAAGGGTTTATAAGTCTCATGTTGTCACTACCACCATCAGCATCATTTACTGTGTTCCAGATGGTGTCCTACATGCTTTACATGTATCAGCTCAGCTGACCTCACCGTAACCTTGTGAGGCTGGTTCTTTCATTAGCCACTTGTAGACGTAGATAGAGAAAATTTTCAAACTATGAGAGCTAGCAAGAGAAAGAGTCAAGGTTCAAACCTGGGAAGTCTGGCTTCAGTGCCAGGGCATTTTACCACATACTACCAAGGTCGCATACACCACCCAGTTCCCGTACAAGGCCAAAGCAGGTGAGGAGTCAGGAGTCAGATGCACATTGGTCAGCCTCTGGTATCCCAAATCTCTTTTGTAAGGCTCTTCTGTCCCTCTCATCATACATTATCACACTGCTTTATGCTGATCAAACTTATACTTCACATGTTAGTTCATTTAATTAGCAAATTAGGACCAGTAAGATGGCATAAGTGTTACATCACTGGACTCCCACATAGCCGACTGCAATTCAAGTCCTGGACCCCGTGGCTTGAAACTCACACGGGGCATGTATGAATGTGTACCTAAAATCCTGAGAGAAGGATGGAGAAGAAGGGATGGCGATATGACCACCGGCCCCCCAGGGGGCGATTTCTCACTTTCTGTTTCTGTCTGTATTTCCAGTGAGTGCACGTGCTCTATAGCAAAAATCCCTCTAAAAATAAATATACAAATAAATAAAAATGATGATCAAATTAGCCTTATGAAGTATAATACTGAATGAAGAAGAGAGTGCAAAGTGTATGTCATCTAAATAAAGTCTCAGAGCTAATGGGCCTTCTGAACCAAGAGATCTCATCACTACAGGCAACTTCTCTTATCCAGAATCTCCATCTGGGGCTAGCAAAAGATCAATCTTCAATCTTGTATATTGTCCAATACAGGTTCTGGGTGTTATTTTTATTTATTGTGGAAATTTTAGGGCTGTGGCAGGGGTGGGGGGGGAGTTAGGCTTTTTCAAAGCAAACTTAACCAAGGTAGATTTTTGACCTGAGACTGTATCATTCTCTAAATCTCTATTGGTGCTGCCTGAACACTGGTCAGTAACTGATGGTGATTAAATTCTTGGTCTGGAAGAATTTTTCCTTTATCAGCCCGATCTACTTCAGAGTATGGAGCATGCAAGAGGCAAGGAGTGGAAATCCACAGAGAAGTCAAGGGAAGAGTATGGAAATTCTAAGTCTGTACTAGTATCTGAAACTGAAGAGCAACAGTGGGCTTCCAGCCAACCAAGCACATCTACAGGTTTATTGGCAACCTCAGCAAAGGGGAAAAAAGAAAAAAGATCTGCGAAGGATAACCAAGCTTCCTGTCCAAAGGAGAAGGCACAAAGCAATGACATCCTACAGCCTCGGAAAACGATACCAATTCCCCCAGTGCCCTCTAAACTGCCACCAGTCAACCGGCTTCACTGAGACATCCCGTGGGCTTGGTGCCAGCAATTAAAGATCAGCTCCAAAGCTCAGAAATTAGATGCATAGAGGAGACTGTGTGCCTATGTTTTTCTCAATCAGAAGGATATTCCTACCACAGCAAAAGAGGCCAGGATTGAGTCATCATTATGAAGAAAGTTAAAGATAGGCAGAGGGAAAGCATCTGCAGAAAGTCCTCAGGCAGGGATGTGTTCTGAAAGGGCTAATCCTCCAGAAGTGGCTCCTCCACCTGCAGAGACTTTGCCTAACCCCGAAGAGTCTGCAGTTCTTCTCGAGGGAGTTAATACAATTGAGGTGACAACCTCTGCCCCAGAGGCTGTGCTGGCCTCCTGGGCCAGAATTGCATCTGTGGCTGGGAAGATGGAGTCAGCAGAAACAGAAGCTGTGGAATCCCCACAAGAGGCCTACGGTGTCAGGTGGTGTGTGGTCCATGGGAGAAGTCTCCTTGCAAACACAGGTGGTTGGGTTCACCTGCAGTTTCATGCTGGACAAGGGGGTTCCTGAGAAACAAAAAGGGAGCATGTGTGCCCTCTTCCTACTTCCGGCCTGCAGTTTCCCACCCCTGCACCTGGAGGACAATATGTTGTGCCCGAAATGTGTGCAAAGGAACAAGGTCTTAATGAAAAGTCTCCAGTGGGATTAGAATACCGAGAAAAGGGCACATCTGTGGTTGTAATTAGTGTCGGAAAAGTTGAACAGTCCACTCTACAGTGACCAGACAGCTGAACTCTGGTCCTCCACATTGGCCAAGCTTCTTTCTACTCAGAGGCCATGCAGACTGGTGGGATGCAAATGGTGCCCTTGGACCCCGAACAGTGCCTGCTGCCTCCCAGGTTGTACAGAGACTTGGAAAACAGAAAAGACTTTCATAAAGGACTATCCATTCCATTATTAAGATGAACATGTTGTTCCTACTACCAAATGTCTACTCTCTGAACTGGAAAGGACTTCAGCAGCTCTGTGAAGTGGGAACTTCCTCAGCGGTGCCGTGGAGATGGGACAGGAAACTCATTTGCTTTGTGTTTGATTTTTCCTCCTCCAGATACTGATGACTTAGAAGACATTCCATTCTGATTGTAAATTTAATAGATGTAAATATTTAAACCAAAAAAAAAAATTCTTGGCCTTCCTAATTTTTAGTGATTAAAAATCTGGTTTCTCCAGGCTGCCAAGGTTTCCCTACACTTATAACCACCCCCACCCCCATCCCCCAAAATGACCACATAGACTTTTATTTTTGACATCATTTTCAAATAATTTTAGTTACAAAGGAAAAGAGAAGAATGGCTGAGAGCTAGAACATAAAATGACAAGGGAATAGGTGTTCCAAGGGAAGCAGAGCTTTACATGGATAGGGGGAATCTCATGAACTCACTCAACAAACACTTGCCAGTGAAGACACAACACATGTGTCATCATCAGTTATGTTGTCAACTGCTCATAGTTTTCCTTTCCTTTTTCTTTCTTTCTTTTACTTTTTAAAGGATTTTGCTATAGGGCACATGCACTCCCATGAGAGAAATAGAGCAAGACAGTGAGAAGGAAAGTGAGAAATCATCCCCTAGGGGGTATGGCCATGTGGGAATCCCTTCACTCTCCTCCTGGGATTTTGGGCATGCACTCACATGTACCCGATGTGATTTCTTCTTCCCTCCTCCTCCTCCTCCTCCTCCTCCTCCTCCTCCTCCTCCTTCTTCTTCTTCTTCTTTCTTCTTCTTCTTCTTTCTTCTTCTTTGTTTTCTTCTTCTTTTTCTTCTTCTTTTCCTCCTCCTCCTTTTTCTTTTTTTATTATTTAGAGAATATTTTATTAGTTTCTGTAATCAAACTCATGTAGATAAGACCTTACATATTTAATACAGTGTGTTATCCCTGCACAAATGGAAAAAAATTAAGTTTAATGTTTCTAGACCAATATGGCTGTTAATTTCTGTACAATGCCAACTCAACATGGTAAACTGGGATACTTTTTCCAAAGTTGACAGCATAGCTGAAGTTTCCAAAAGTTCAGATTATATATATATATATATATATATATATATATATATATATATGTATATATATGTGTGTGTGTGTGTGTGTGTGTGTGTAGTGATATTAAAAGACCAGTAATAGCAGTATGTTGTACATCAGCAGCAACAACAGCTTTTCCAGGTTCTGCAGTCATCTGAACAAAATTATAGAGATACTCATATTTTTAAAAAGATTTGACCAAAAACTCCACCAACAAACCACTGGATTCATACAAAGATGACCAAGTAGAGGCTAATCAGATTCAACCCAACTAGTATTTTACCAAATCTGCCATGTCTGAATGGTGAGAGCTCCATGGCAACCCTTCCGAAGGCTCAGTATCTGAACATAAAACGATTTTGAAATGACCAGCTGCAGGTTTTAGGTTTTTGTACGTACAGAGCAATTAAGAGGGAATGCTGCTGAATCTAATTCACATATGTATAAGATAATGAATATTCCCCTAAATCCAATATACATAAAGAACAGTTGTGACACTTTAAACTTCCAGAGTCCAATAGGGCCAATCACTGACATTGAGTGGTCTGCATCGGCTGCTGTAGATCCAGGTGATGAATGGCTATTCAGGGTTGTTAGCTGTGGCCTAGAAACCTTAGAAGGATTAGTAAAGACCATCATAATGGTGCTGTGTGTGGCTGCTTTTCTGACTTTCAAGCACAGCATATTGGTTGTCTAGTTGAAGTTTAAGGGCCTCATTTTGAAACCTCATCCCTACTTCTATTTTTGTATCTTACTACTTCCAAGCTCTTCTCCATTTCTCTATCCCTAAGGGAAAAGAAATGTAATCAGTAAAGATATCTTCTTCACTAGGGTTTTGAAAATATTCTTCCCTGAATTAAAAAGAAAAAAGGCCATCCCTTAGAAGAATTTCAGGGAGGGGCAGAAGGGGAGAACCAATATATAAAATATTTATCAAGCCATTTTTCTTCAATTGAACAGAAAACACAGAATAATGTACTAAAGCGCTATGATCCTCTCTTCTACAGAATAGTATTAACTGTAACCCTATTTCATGACCAACTAGAAGACAAATGGAAAGTTAAAAATCTGTATAAAGACATTCTTCCTAAGACTTTTACTTTTAGCAAATAATACATCTCTCTTATATCATCTTGCATAAGAGCAAGAATTTTCTCATTCAAGTAAAGTTCTACTCGTTAATGATTTCTTCCTCGCTTCTGTTTTGTGGGAGTGGATCAGATAAAGGAAGATGAATGTGGTGAGCCACTGCCTCCTAGATCCCTTATTCACTTTGTGAGACAGAGCAGAGGGTCAAGTCCAAGTGGAGGCTTTAAATTCAAGCCAGTTGTGCTCTTCAAGAGGAGAAAAGACTGGGATTTACTTTAAAAGCCACCCCCCCAAAAATTTTCCATCTGATTCATTTACATTTCTTCCCATTTTATTTACTTTTAAAAATTCATGTCCCTAGGACTAGTAGTTGGCATAATGGCTATGTCGCTGGACTCCCATGTAGTCGACTGTGGTTCGAGTCCCAGACCTGGTGGCTTAAACTCACACGGGGCACGTGTGTGCCAAAGATCCTGAGAGGAGAATGGAGGAGAAGGGATTGCAGCATGGCCATCCCCCCTGGGGGGTGATTTCTCGCTTTCTGCCTCTCTGTCTCTCTCTGTCTTTCTGGCAAGCATATGTGCCCCTATAGCAAAAACCTATCAAAAAAAAATTCATGTCCCTAAATAAGATGTAGATGTGTCATATGTGATCATTTAATTCCAGGCCACATTCATTTTCAGTACCTGCTCTGGCTACCTACAAGTTTGGCAGTGGACTGCAGGGATGGGAACGGTGTCACTGTATTATCTCTGGCACTGCTTGTGGTGTTTTTCTGGTTGTGGTTAATCCAGCCCCAGGAGGCCTGTCCACACTGCTAGTTATGGCTGGTTCTGGGGTTGCTGCAATAATTACTGGAGCAGGACGTGCTTCTACCAGAGCTGTTTTATTCCAGGGACCTGCCGATTTTTCCACACCACTATCACTGTCACCTCCTCCACCTTCTTCCCAGTTATCATTTGGATCTGCTCTCTTTTCATGATCATTTTCTTCCTTTTCACTTATTGGCATTGCCTGAACTCTGAGGTCACTGTAATTAATCTCTTTTTGTTCAGATTCTTTCTACTCATCTTCTTCCTCCGTCACAGACCTCCCCAGGGTCTGGTGTCTCTGAGCCCACTGTCACAGTCACCTGGCTGGGCCTCCATACCCGCGCAGGCATCGCCACGTGTCCTGCCCCGCATCACCCCCTTTCCCCCCCCCCCCCCCCCACACACACAGCCCCCTATATTGTTTTCTAGTTTTCCAGCTGCTGGGTCTGGGACTCTAACTGCGGTCGGTCATGTGGGAGTCCAGAGCTGTAACCATTACGCCACCTGCTGGCCCCGCCTTTTCTTTTTTGATGAAAAGTTTATAGTATTTATACTTCCACAGATAGAACTATCACTTAGATTTTTCCATTCCTGAAGCCATTTTCATATATTCTTTGTGTTTTTCTCATAGTTCTGATGACTGTCATCCCCTTCCTTCATGCCACTCTTGGATCCTTCCAACACTTTTTAAAATTTTGTTTTTTTTGTTTGTTTTGCTAAAGGGTGCATGTACTTACTAGAAAGAAAGAGGAAGACATTGAGACAGTGAGAAAAGGAGAGGGAAAACATACTTCCCATTGGGCATAGTCAAGCTACAATCCCTTCTCCTCCATTTCTCCTTCCTTATGGGATTTTGGGCACACATGCACATGGGCCTGGCATGTTTCACAAGCTGCAGGGTCTGAGACTTGAATCACAGGTCAGCCATGTGGGGTCCAGCTGCCTTAACCACCATGCCATAGAGCTAGACAATCCCTTCAATGCTTTTGTAACTGCTGGTTCATGCCAAGATCGGATGGGATTATGACATATTCTGACCATGCTTTTATTTATTTTTTTAACTAATTATTTATTTTGCATTTATTCACTGAACATCAACACAGTATACAAGATGCAGTTTCCCATCCAGAATACACTCTATAGTGGCTTAGTCATACATGTTATCATGACAGATAATTTTATATTTCATATTTCTAATATTTATATATATATATATATTTCTCCCCCTCCCTCATTTCTCCTCCTCTGCCATATCCCACCCTCCTCCCACTCTATCTCTGGTATCTGCCATTGCTTTCCATTCCCTTTTTTTTTTCTCCCACATTTTATTGGTTAACAAAATATCTTAATTGATCTAACTACTTTCAGTAGCTGAGGCTATATAGCTTACTGTGGTCATTAAAGAGGTATTTTTAAATATGTTTTTTTAATTTCAAGGAAGGCAGTTTAAGCTTTAATAAATCAAAATAAAAAAATGTTAAGAGAACTTTGCTTAAGACTTAAAGCCAAGAAGCAGGTTAAGATTCTATTCAAATAGTAGTTACCTGAGTCTGGTGACAATTCAAGAGAAGAAAAAAAATCCTTATCTCTGGACTACAATGCATAGAAGAAGATTAGTATTGTTTTAGTCAAAAACCATAAAATTCTATTTCATCAGCTCAGTCTCATGTACTTAATCTAACTTCTGTTGGATTTAAATTCTGGAAGATAATATTCAACTCTGGACTTGTCCCTACCATTAAGCTGACACTTCTCTTAGATGTTTTTTTTTTTTTTTTTTTTTTTTTTTTTTTCTTTTTTTGGAGGTTTTTGCTATAGGGCGCGTGCGCTCGCCAGACAGACAGAGAGAGACAGAGAGATAGAAAGCAGGAAATCACCCCCCAGGGGGGATGGCCACGCCGCAATCCCTTCTCCTCCATTCTCCTCTCGGGATCTTGGGCACGCACGCACACGCGCCCGGCGTGAGTTTAAGCCGCCGGGTCCGGGACTCGAACCGCGGTCGACTACGTGGGAGTCCAGCGACATAGCCATTACGCTAACTGCTGGTCCCTCTCTTAGATGTTTTTTAACTCTTATTTCTGTGTGTCTGACTTTAGTTTCCCTGATATAACACTCCCTTCAGAACTTCTTGGAGAACTGGTCGTGTCAGTAAATTCTTTCAGGTTTTGTTTATCTGAGAATGTTCTTATCTTCTATTCCCATATGAAGGATAATCTTGCTGGGTATAGTATTCTTGCTTGAAATTGTTTTTCACTCAACATTTTGAATATATTTTCCCATCCTTTCCTTGCTCACATTGTTTCCTATGAGAGGTCTGCTGTTAGCCTGATGGGATATCCTTTGTAGGTAACTTGTCATTTCTCTCTTGCCAGTCTGAGTACCTTGTCTTTGTCTGTGGTTTTGGTCAATTTGGCTATAATGTGTCTTGGAGAAAATCATCTTGGGTTGATTCTATTTGGGGTCCTATGTATTTCTTGGGTCTGAATCTTTAAATGCCTCTCTAGGTTTGGGAAGTTTTCTTGCAGGATTTCATAGAATAGATTAACATTGCCCTTAGTCTCTTCACCTTCTGGGATACCAATTATCTGGATGTGTGAACGTTTGATGGTATCTAGTATTTCTCATATATTGTTCTCATTTTTTGATTATTTTCTCAGTCTTTGTGGTGGATTTTTTTAGGCCAATGATTCTGTTTTCTACATCTGAGATTCAGTCTTCTGTATGATCTAGTCCACTTTTAATACTTTCAAGGGAGGTTTTGATTTCCTATATTACAGCCTTCATCTCTAACAGTTCTGTTTGATTCTTTTTTACGACGTGTATTTCCTCTTTCAGATCATGCAAGAACATCCTCACCTCCTGGAACTCCTCGGCTCTATTCTCCTGCCTCTTCTGGAATTCTTCGTCTCTCTTTTCTTGCATCTCTGTTATCTTTGTCACTATGAATATTTTAAATTCCTTATCAGACATTTCCATGATTTCCATTGTACTGTCTGTGGATGAAGAGGTGTTATTCTTTTCCCTTGGATGAGAGGTATTTTTCTTGCTTTCCCATATTTCTTGTGACCCTGTGGTGATTTCTAGTCATCTGATGGATGGTGCATTTATTCTTAATTCTTGAAGTTCAATCTGAGCGTTAAGGAGTGTGCAAGAAGGGATGATCTGCAATCTCTTTGCTGTTCCGTTTTTATCTCTTTGTGCAGCAGATTCATTGGGAACTGAGAAATATGTTAATCCTAATAGTATTTGGATATTTGGCTATGGTTCCCTTAGATCCGTCCAGACACTCAGTGAATGGAGATTGAGCAGCAAAGTGATGAGATAAAAGAAAAAGAACAAGAAAAAAGAGAGAGAGAGAGAGAGAGAGAGAGAGAGAGAGAAGGGAAAGAGAAGAAAAAAATGATTTTTTTTAAAAAAAGCAAAAAATAGGGGCCAGCAGTTGGCATAATGGTTATGTCATTGGACTCCCATGTAGTTGACCGTTGTTCAAGTCCTCCACCTGGTGGCTTGAACTCACGCCGGGCACGTGTGCATGTGTGCCCAAGATCCTGAGAGGAGAATGGAGGAGGAGGGATTGTGGCATGGTCATGCCCCCTGGGGGGCTGATTTCTCACTTTCTGTCTCTCTGTCTCTGTCTTTCTGACAAGTGCATGCACTGTATAGCAAAAACCTCTCCAAAAAAAAAAAAAAAAAGGCAAAAAATAAAAACCATGTGGTGCACAAGTACTCTGCGCAAAATCACTAGTTCTCACCAGCAATGAAGGAGTATTCTTCTGAAGGTCTGCCCCTTGCCTCTCCTAGGGGGAGGGGGAAAGAGGATTATTAACAAGATAAAGGAGGAGCTGAAAGCCAAGAGAATATTTTACCTTAAAAAACTTTTAAAGTAAAAATTACAAAAAAATTGAGAAGACAGAGAGAGGCAGAAAGAGATAGAGAGAGAGAGAGACAGAAAGAAAGCTAGAGGGGCACCCTACCACTCGAGGCTGAATTATCAGTAGAAAATCTTCATTTCTCTTATTCCCTGAAATTATTAGTCCTCAGCAGCAATGGAGGAGTCTTTATGCTTTTATATTTGAAAGTATCTGAGGGCCAGCAGACAGCACGGTGGTTAAGGTGGCTGTGTCTCAGATGGCCCACAGTGTGGTTTAGATCCTGGACCCAACAGCTTGAAAAATATGCCTAGAATGTTTGCTTGTGTGCCCAAACTTCTGGAAGGAGAATGGAGGAAAAGAGATTGTGGTGTGGCCATCTCCCCCCTCCCCCCCGCCCCCAGGGATGCTTTTTCACTTTCTCTTTCTGTCTGTCTCTATCTAGTGAGCTCATGTGCCCTGTAGCAAAATTAACAAATAAATGCATTTCTACCTGTCTGATTTTTTTAGTTAATTTTTCCTTTAGCAACTTACAAAAGCAGTATTAAAGGCAAGTTAAGGAAAATCATTTGGATTGTGAATGCTTCAACATACTATTTAAGATCAGACAATAGACTCAGCTTATACTTATATGAGGGGACTTCAAAATGTTTGTGGAAAAATTGAATTAAAGTGTGAGGAGTTTTTGGTGCCAAAAAAAAATAGAAATTCATGCATAGTTTCTCTCTTGCCTTTTTTTTTTTTTTTTTTTTTTAATTTCCAGAGGGCATACATGCTCACTGGAGACGGAATGTGAAAAAGCACCCCTCATAGGGGATAGTCACACCAAAATTCCTTCTCCATTTCTCTATCCTGTTGGGATTTTTGTGGGCATGTACTTATATGTGCCCAACATGTTTTTTCAAACTGCTAGGTCTGGGGTTCAAATCATCCAGTCAGTCATGTAGGATCCAGCTGCCTTAATTACAACACCACTGGTTGGCCTGTATAGTTCCTCATTATCTGTATTTCTCATGAATTTTTTTTCTTTTTTTTTGGAGAAGTTTTTGCTATAGGGCGTGTGCACTCGCCAGAAAGACAGAGAGACAGAAAGTGAGAAATCACCCCCCGGGGGGATGGCCATGCTGCAATCCCTTCTTCTCCATTCTCCTCTCGGGATCTTGGGCACACATGCACATGTGCCCAGCGTGAGTTTAAGCCACCGGGTCTGGGACTCAAACCACGGTTGGCTACATGGGAGTCCAGCGACATAGCCATTACGCTAACTGCTAGTCCCTCTCATGAATTTTTTGAAGACCTCCCTCCTTGTACAACTTTTCTTTTACTAGAAAGTAGGAGGTCCTGGGACCAGCAGATGGCATAATGGTAATGTCGCTGGACTCCCACATAGTTGACAATGGTTTTAGTCCTAGACCTAGTGACTTAACAAACTCATGCTGGGTGTATGTGCGTGCATACCCAAGAACGGAGAAGAAAGGACTGCAGCATGGCCATCCCCTATGGGGGGGGTGATTTCTTGCTTTCTGTCTTTCTGTCTCTCTGCTGAGCACACGTGCCCTATAGCAAAAGTCTCTCTAAAAAAAAGAAAAGAAAAGAAAATAGGAGATCCCAGCAATAATATGAAGTTCTAACTGTACAACTCTGAAACATCACTAGACATATATTTGGCATTATATATAGTAATTATTGAATATACCCAAGGTAACTAAATACATAGCCACAGAATCTCAGACACAATACTCAGCACCTCTTCAAAATCGAATAAAGTGTTGATTGATGAGTAAATAGCCAGTTACTTATAGAACCTTAATGAAGTTGCAGACTAATGTGGTTTAGTCCCAGAACAATGTCACAAATCAAAAAAAACACAGTTCCATGGTATAAGACAATGAAACGTGACTTTTTCTTTATTATTTTCTTTAAATTCTTTATTCCCACAAGATGAAAAATATATTTAATGATAGTCCACTTTTACACTACATAGTCCCTGAGAACATTTTGTGTCCTCTTTTCTTTTTCTTCTTTGTCTCTTGCATCCACATGATTTTAGCTTTTTGGGGCTGCTATAACACAATACCATAAACTAGGTAGCTTATAAACTACAGAAATTTATTTCTCACAGTTCTAGAGGCTGGAAAGTCCCAGGTCAAAGTGCTGACAGTGAGGAGGTCATTTCCTGGTTCTTTTTATTGTGTCCTCACATGGTAGAAGGGGCAGGGCAGTCTATGGGTCCTCTTTTATAAAAGCATTAACCTTATTTCTGAGGGTCTGCCCTAATGAACTAATCACCTCCCAGTGGTCCCACCTCCTTACATCACCATATTGGAGATCAGGTTTCAGCAAAAGAGTTTTGGAAGGTCACAGACATCTAGTCCACAACATCTACTTTTTTGAGCTTTTCATTCACTCACACCCTCCCCTACTCTGTCCAGTCATTGAAGCTTTTGCCCTCTCACCCAAATATCTCTTTCCTCCTTCTTTCTCTCCCCTCTCTCTATTTTCTGTTAGAGTGATTTCAAATTTTCCCATTCTTGCTCCCACCTTCATCATCTTTTCCTTCACTTTCCATTCTCTGACAACAACAACAACAACAACAACAACAACAACAACAACAACAAAAAAAAAAAAAAAAGTCATGGGCCAGCCCCATAGCTTAGTAGTCTAGGAAATCAGATCCCACATGACTGACCACAGTTTGAATCCTGACTCTAGTGGCTTGAACAACATACTGGACACGTGTGAGCAAATGCTCCAAATGCTGACAAGATGGAGAAATGGAGAAGGGATCATAGCATGACCATGTCCCCTTGGGAGGTGTTTCTCTCTCTCTCTCCTTCTCTCCTCTCTGTCTCACCAACTCTGTGTTCACCTCTCTCTGGTGAGTGCGTGCCCCTCTGGCAATTATAAAAAAGTCATTATTGAGAAAAATAGTAATAAACTGTCGAGGAACATCATGTTCTCTCTAGCCTTTTATTTTGTTATCCCTTGTGGATGACCATCAACGCTGTTTCTGAAGTCCTGGGGGAAGGATTTTCACCTTTTTAGGATAGGACAACCAACAGAGTGGAACCTCAGCACGAGTAACATGGATTCCCACCTACTGTAGCATGTACCCATTTCCTGTTCTTGCTTGATTTCAGTGACCTCTGAGCACGCCCAGAATGTCTGATTGTGGTTATCTCACTCTACAGCCTCTTTTCAGGCCAAGCAATGTCAGCATGGCTAACTTTTTAGCATAAGCTGAAATCTCTTTAATCACATCTTCCTGACTTTCTCCAGGACCTTGGCTAGAATTTAGATACTGTGACCCAAAATACCTGTGATTTTCTCATGGTACTCATGGGACCTGGTAGTTCTGTCACCTAACTTTACACATGTGATCCCAATGGAAAAAAAGAATAGTCTGGAGGCATTTCCCCTTACAGACTTTTTTAGTCACTAGTATTTTTTTATTTTGTCTTCCCCCCCACCATCCTATTTTAGTGGGATTGTTTTGGGGAAGCAGTATAAGGACTGACTTTCTTTCTTTCTTTTGAGGGGTTTTGAAGCTAACTTTCTTTTTCCTTTGTATTATTCTTTATTGTTTAACTTTGTACAACAAAAAGTATTGCTTTTCAAAAAATTCCTCCATAGTTATCATCATTACTTAATCTCTTGAACATCTCAATCAGATTTTTAAAAACAACTAATCATTATTTCCAAATACCTTAATGCCACAGACCCATGCATTAGGGTAATAATCTCCTGGGAAGAGAATCATAATTACAGATGTTCTCTTCAAATATTTCAATTGATTCTCGGTGTCTTTTTGTTCATAGCTTAGCTTAGAATTCCTCCTTTTTTGAGGTGGTAAGAATTCAATTTTAAAGTCAACAATCTAGGAGTTTCAAAATTACTGTAGCCGCCTACTACCTTCCAAAAATAAGCACCCATCAAAACTACAGACTATTATTTATTACCCATGCTTGTTCTGTTACTAATATTCTTGAATAAAATTTAAGCTTGAAAACAGAAGATCTAAAGCTTTGTTGACCATCCCTCCCACTCCCCACCCACTCCCCACCAGCCTCCATCACTCCGTCTGTCTCAGCCTCCACACCAGGACAAGTTAGAGGAAGCAGCAATGAATTCTGGTTATTATATGAGGCTATCAGGAGCATCTGATTCCCTTTGCTGTCCACAAGGGTGCTGGTTTGAGGCATCCATGATGACTTGGCTTCCTGTTTCATCTGTTCCTTCCTGTTACTTTCTAGGAAGCCCTTCCTGAACTCCTTTATAGGGCTAAATGTCTCTTCTCCACGCTCCAAAGCACCTTTGCAAACCTCTCTCTGACCACTTATCACAATATGTTGAAATTAAGTCTCAACCTCCTACTGTATTTTAATGTCTTTGAGGACAATGGTCATGTATAAGTCAGCATTGTATACTCAGTGCCTGGCACAAGACAGGTGGTCTAAAATCCCCGGTGGAAGCAAGGTCATGTGTATTTGTGTGGGACAGGGAAGTCATGAGAAAGTGAAGGATACATTTTTGTCATTTGTCTTTATTTATTATTAATGTTTTTAAAAATTTTTGCCAGGGACCAGCAGTTAGAATAATGGCTATGTCACAGGACTCCCATGTAGCCGACCACAGTTTGAGTTCTGGACACGGTGGCTTAAATTCACGCCGGGCACGTGTGTGTGTGTGCCCAAGATCCTGAGAGGAGGATGGAGGAGAAGGAATTGCAGCATGGCCATCCCCCTGGGGGATGATTTCTCACTTTCTGTTTCTCTGTCTCTCTCTGTCTCTCTGGCGAGCACACAAGCCCTATAGCAAAATCCTCTCCCCTTCCCCCCCAAAAAAAAGAGAAAAAATTGCCAGAGGGTACATGTACTTACTGGAGAGAGAGAGTGAGAAAACACCTTCTATGGGGGATAATCATGCTGCAATCCTTTCTCCTCCATTTTTCCCTCTTTGGGATTTTGGGCATATGCACACACACACACACACACACACACACACACACACTGGGTGTGTTTTTCAAGCCACTGGGTCTAGGACTTGAATTGTGCAGTTGGCCATGGAGGACCTAACTGCCTTAGCCACCATACCTCTCTTGTTTGCTTTTATGGTGCCGCTATTCAACCTCAGTCGCTTCTCCACATCATCCTCTGCACTGCAGAAAATTTTAATTGCTGCTCTGATTTGGGTGACACAGGGAACACCGTAAACCATTGTCAATGTTCTCAACTCAAGTCTGATGAATTACTTCTGTGATTAGTGGTGGTAGACAGCTCATCCAATCCCTTTGGTCATGTAACATGGCAATCATTGTTACTTAGAACTTTGTCACTTCAAGAAATAGAACCAACTGAGCTAACGTAAGTAAAAAGGGGAAATTCTTTTTTTTTTTTTTTTTTTTTTGGAGAGGTTTTTTGCTACAGGGCGCATGTACTCGCTCGCCGGAGAGACAGAAAGAGAGAGACAGAAAGCAAGAAATCACCCCTCCAGGGAGGATGGCCACGCTGCAATCTTTTCTCCTCTATTCTCCTCTCAAGATCTTGGGCAAGCAGGCACACCACCCGGCGTGAGTTTAAACCACTGGGTCCAAGACTTGAACCACAGTTGACTACATGGAAGTTCAGCGACAAAGCCATTACGCCAACTGCTGGTCCCCCAAAAAGGGCAAATTCTTATGACACTGAAGTACTCACAGAGCAACTTGGGCTTGAAGAGATCAGGGACATGGAACCATCATGCTCCCAGGAGCACATGAAGTCCTTTTCTCTCCTCTCTGAAAAGGAGTTTTTTTGTTTGTTTGTTTTGTCCTGTTGCAGACAGATTTTCTGTTTCGTAGCCTGTGCTCACTGCCAGGAACTCCTGTGTGTATGGTCTCTTCAAGAGAGCTTCTATCGGAGGCTGCAGTGCTCACTATCTTCTGGTCTACGTGGTCCAATTTTGCTTGCAGGTCTTTCTCTCATAATTTCAAAGTGGTTATAAACTAGAAAACCTTTGTTGGCATTTGTGATCTGTGAGACTCAGAGCTAGGATTTCTCTTGCCCGGCTAAGGGTGCTTTTGCTAAAGCCTTAAGTTGCCAGACTCTCTGCATAAATGCAGATCTACCTGTCATTGGAACCAAGAACAAGACCAGGGAAGCCCAATGTACCCATTTTTATACACTGTCCTTTTGGAAATTCTAACTACTGTAATTAAACATTAAATAGGAATAAGAGATACAAATATAGACAAATATATATATATATATATATATATATATATATATATATATGAATTTAACATATAACAAAGGAGGTTTAACACAGAGAAAGGAGGAACTATTTAATACATTGCGAAAGGACTCTTAACAAGCTATGCAGAAAAATATCTCTGGCTCTTACCTCTCTTCTGTATACTGAATACCAATTAAATTCCATATACATTCAAGACCTACACACTTAGAAATAAGCTGTTGGAAGGGAAGAAACAGGAGAAAATAGAAGTAAATATTTATAAAATGTGTGTATAGAAAATATTTTTTCAGGTACATATTTTCTAGAAAAAATATCAAAACTTTAAGTTTCTTAAAAAGTAAAAGTGATCACATAAAATCATACAAGTGTACTTAACAAAACAAACACCAGGAAAAGAATTTGCAGCAAATAAGACAGATAAATTCCACTGGGGACAGCAGGTGGCACAGAGGTTAAGGTGGCAGGATCTCGCATGGCCAACTGCACATTTCAAGTTCTGGACCTGGCGGCTTGAAAAACACTGGGTATGTGTGTGTGTGTTCAAAGTCCCGAGAGGAGAGTGAAGGAGAAGGGATTGTGGAGGGCCATTTCCCCTGGGAGAGTGATTTCTAACTGTAATTATCTCTGTCTCTCTCCAATGAGCATATGTGCCCTGTAGCAAAACTAAAACAAGCAAACAAACCCCACAGAAGCTCCATGAATTAGATAAAAATATTAGGAAGAAAGAAGTTAATATATTTTATGCCTAAATACTTCACTCAAAATGGTAAAGAAAATGCTAAAAACCCTGGCAGAATGGTCAATACAGATATATCCAAACATAACTTTGGAGGAATTTGCTATTTCTACCCTTTTTTTGAGTTAAAACTAAAGAATCCAAAATAAGAACCAATATATTTGTTGCGGTGATGCTTATAATGAAGAAAAAATTTAAACAAATTTAAAAATGATTGGTAAATGGTTTAGTGGAATAGTTCAGAGAACTGTGACGCATTCAGGCACACGTTCATGAGCACCTTTCATAAACTAGGTTCTGTTCAAGGACCTAGAGACACCAAGACGAATAAGGCAAAATCTCTGCCCTGCCTTGCACTGCAATGGGCTACATTATGATCATGCATCACTTAACAAGGATGATATAGTCAGAGAAATGCAATTTGGCCATTGTACAAATGTTACAGTGTTATAGCCTAGAAGATCAGTAGCCTAGATGGTGTACCACACACCAGGCTATATGACATGGTCTGTTGTTATGGAACCACCCTTATATGTGTAGCCCATGGCTGACCAAACTGTCGTTATGACTGGATGTAGGTGGTCGGGAGAAAAGGCAGGGAGTGGACATGTATTGAGGGACTAGTGAATACCTGACATTTTACATAGATCATCACATCTGATCCTCTGAGTCACACAACATGTAAGTGCTAGATTGGGGTGGGAAGGGGCCAAGAGAAATGGGTCACATTGTGTAGCCTTACAGAACCTGTCTGCATGTTGGTGGGTTCTTGTCTCTCTCCCATCTCTGGTCCTCGCTCCCTGCCTCTCAGACTGCTCCTGGAAACAAGAGCGAGTACTGAGTTTTGCTCAGAAGAAGGGACTTAGCTTCAGGCCTCACTTCTAACCAAATATTCAGTTTCGTGCAGTGTAGAAAATTAGGTCATCATCAGCTAAGAGTTCCAAAGATCTTTTCTACCAGAGTCCATAGAATTTCCTCTCTCCCTGTTCCTGCCTTCCAGCTTGTTCCTCAAACTCACCAGAGAATTCTGTGAACCAAGGACCCTCTGTTTAACAGAATCCCATCTCTTAGAAGTTAGTTGGGGTTATAAATAGCAAAATAAATGTTCACATACAAAAACAAGCAAAGCAATCAAATGAAATCCTTTAATGGTTCCCCTATACCTAATAACAAGTTTACATACCAAAAACTGATTTTCGAGACCTCCCATTACTTGCTTTTTCATCACCCATTGCTCCCCAGAACATCATCTTCATTCTATCACATTCCATTTAATAAGCCACTTTGGAGCCAGCGATTCCATTTCAGAAATGAGGATATAAGACCACACAGTAATAAAATCAGAGCATGCACACTCAACATATAAACGCAAATGATGTGAGAAGAAGTTAACTGGGTATTAACCGAGCTATCAACAGAGTAATCTTTGGAGCATTCTGTGTGAGTCTATGTGTGTGTAATGAGTACTAGGAACCTCCCAAGGATTTTTTTGTACTCACAATTAATCTGAGTTTCAGACTAGTGAAATGTTTGCTAATGACATTATCTCAGGACTCCCTGAATTCCCTGCCCCAGGACCTCTTAATAGACTGACCACCGGGGGCCATACAGTGGTCTACTGATCACTTTAAAGGCAAATGCAAGAGATTTAAAAAGAAACATCATTTGGAAAGAGGTCACAGTAAAGTCTAGTGAGTAAGCCAAGAGGCCCATGCTCTGACATGTCACCCCCTGGCACCCTTCTTTCCTGGAGCACCCTCAGGAGAGCTGAGAGGAACAAATTAGAGGGAGGGCATGGGGCTAAGGATAAACAAGAATTAGTCAGTGAAACCCCAAATTAGAAAAAGAGATCTGCTCAAGGAAACAGTAGCTCTGCTGCCCATAGGCAGATGTGAAATTAGCTGGAATAGAACTGACTTGTGCTGAAGACCCAAGATAGAGAAAGGGCAGGGGAGAGAGTAAAGAGCTTTGGTGTTGGAGTTGGGCTTTAAACAGATCTCTGAGTCCAAAGAGGAAGAGAAAACTGTCTACCACAGATTCCATACCTAGAAGCCTCCAGTAGGGGTGTCCTGGGTGTTTTTTTGCAGGCAAACACCAGCTGTACTTGACCAAGAGATTGTATATGGGGAGGGGCATGATCATGCCTGGGTCCGCAGCTCCTGCAAGGAATTTCCTTCCCATTTCTCTGCCCCCCCGCCAGATGTCTCACACAGCCACCACTGCTCCTCACTCTGAGCCAAGTCTAGCTCCCAGGGATGGTGGGCTCAACACATGAGCCCTGGGCCAAGTCGGAATTTGACTGACACTCTACCAGATTTGAAAGGGTAAATGGAATAGAAGGACAAGGAGCTTGTTATCAGGTTATCTTTTCAGTAATGTATCATGTTGTGGTAAGGGCCCAGGCCTTCATGAGTATGTGAGGTGGAAGGAGTGTGGTAAGCCTAGCTTAACTTTTTATGAAGCTAGAGAACACCCATCTGTCCATTGGATGAACTTTTGCCTTAGCTGCTTTAAAGAAAAGGAATTTGAGAGTAGGGTATTTTAATTTAATTAAAACCAAAACAATAACGCTTGACTTTGTGCCAGACAGCCTGGGTCCAAATCTCCATTCCATCTCTTACTGTTTGTGTAACCTTGAGCCCCCTGTGCCTCAGTT
Organism: Tupaia tana; assembly: GCA_026018925.1. Lineage (NCBI taxonomy): Eukaryota > Metazoa > Chordata > Mammalia > Scandentia > Tupaiidae > Tupaia > Tupaia tana. The sequence goes on from JAKSZU010000005.1 coordinate 40,672,192, forward strand.
TGCTCATTTGTAACTACAGCTACTACTAGTGCCAACATACTGGGTTGGCGTGAGGAGTCACTGAGTTGTAACACGGTGTACAACACACAGAACAATGCTTAAAGCAGAGTAAGTTCTCAATAAACGTTTGTCATTGTTCTCTCTTCTCAAGGCTTTGCTGTACGCTGAAGGGTTAAAGTTGCATTGGTTAGAAAAATGTAGATCTAGAACTAGTTAACCCAGCATCTCATTTTGTTGCTAAGCAACCAGCTCTGAGTTCTGCAAAAGTGCAGCTTCGTGCGCAGTGACTGCCCCCAGCAATCGAGCCCTAGTCAGGTTGTCCTTAAGCATTGTTTTACGTGACTTAAAAGCTCATTTCAAATTGTGGAGGAGGAGGGAGACAAGTACAGATAGCGCAGTCACTGAGCACAAGTAAAACCAGCCTTTGTGGCTGGAAGAGCTCACGATGGCTGAAAAATAAGAAAACAAGTGATGACGTGTGCTTATACCCACCCAATGATGAGAGAAGTCACCCACATGATTCACCTTTCCCTGGGGGATAAAGAGATTATCATATTTTCAGAGTGTTAGCATTCATGGATCAAAGGGGCATCTCTCCTTTGCCTACATTGGGGTCTGAAGTTGCATGACATGGGTGCAAACCTGGATGTGTGGTTCCAAGTTTAGAAGTGGTAGGACGGGAAGCACCTACAGTAGTTCCAGTCTCACTGTCTGGGAATTTGGGGGTCAGTGACACTGACTTTCGCTGACTTCAGAGGAATCATTCTTCTCTCAAATATTCACTCATTCATTTATATAATTACATATTTATTGTGCGACCAGCAGGTGGTGTAATGGCTACGTTGCTGGACTCCCATTTAGTTGACTGCGATTCAAGTCCTGGACCTGGTGGCTTAAACTCACACCGGGCGTGTGTACGTGCATGCCCAAGATCCCAAGAGGAGAATGGAGGAGAAGGAATTGTGGCGGGGCCATCCCCCCGGGGAGGTGATTTCTCGCTTTCTGTCTCTCTGTCTCTCCCTGTCTTTCTGGCAACCACACATGCCCTATAGCAAAAACCACCCAAATATATATATATATATATATATATATATATATATATATATATATATATATATATGTAGTGTATCTACTTCACATCCAAGATTTGCTAGGCACTGAGGATATAATGCAAAGCAAGACAGTTACTCTATCCTGTCCTGGCTTTTAGTTAATTAAAACAGACAAGCAAACAAAACATCAATCTATCTAGTTTATTAGACAAACAATTGAAGAATATTAACGATTTCCTCAGTGCCCAGAGAGTTAGGGTAGGGGGCTGCACAGCTGGGAACAGTGTGCAGAATATAGTTCTAGATTGCTCCACAGGAGTCTGGCGCTGCTGCCAGGCGTGGGCTCTCAGCTCACATTGCTATCTGAGGGCATGCATAGCTGCTGAGAAGAATCATCAGGAGCCATCTTGGGGGCTACTACTGGCAGGGGGTGGGAGTGGGGGTGTCTGGCAACAGTGAGGGGACATCTCAACACATAATGTACAATTTCACCTTTTAGTCATTTTTTAGCAAGGTGCCACCATTTTCATCTATACCTAATGTCTCCTTTCAAGGATTCTTGAGTTTTGCCCTCCCCAAATAAGTGTCCAATCTATAAAACAGAATCAGTGAGTTTGGAGAAGAACCTAGAAGCTTGTGTTTTTTAAAAACACTTTCATCTGGTCTATCTTTCTTTGGCTTCACTTCTACTTATGCTCAAAGAAGCATCTGGCCTACATGTTGAGCCTTTGTGGGAGAGGGAGGGGGGAGGATTGGTCAGATTGATTCTTGGCTTTCCCCACTGCCAGTTTAGAGTTCAGCTTTATTATTTCTGCTAAGTCAGCTTTCATTCACCCATCTGCCTTTTTGCTTTCTATATTTTGTTGTTATTGGGGTTCTTTTTGATTCTCTTTGTTCTTATGGATTTACTTTTATTATTTTTTAAACAATTCCTTTACTGTGTTTTATGGGGATTTAGGGAGGGAGTTGAAGCTAGTGCATATATTTGTTTTGTAATCTTTCACTAGAAATCATCTCTTCCCTTTCATTCTTGTTTTTCTTCTGAGCTTTGCCTTTTATTTGGAAATAATTCTTTATTCTCTTTTTTTCTTCTCTTATAAAGCTGCTAAAATGGGTCAAGAACTCATTTTGAAATCCAAAAATGGAATATATTTTTTTAATCATGTGTATTTTTAATCTTCTCTAAGAAAATGGCTGACTCTGGTTCAATAGAAAGTCACACATGAGAACTTTCATATATTTTAAAATATTATCTAATGACAGTAGCATTATCATTCTTAGAATAGCTGTCAGTAAGGCAAAGTAACTGAAGCAATAAAAATTGTGCTATTGGGATCTAGCAGATGGCAAAATGGTTATGTCACTGGACTCCCACATAGTTTACTGCAGTTCAAGTCCCGGACCTGGTGGCTTGAAACTCATCTCAGCGGAAGTGCGAGCGTGCCCAAGATCCCAAGAGGAGAATGGAGGATAAGGATTGCTGTGTGGCCATCCCCCCGGGGAAGGGTGATTTCTTGCTTTCTGTTTCTCTGTCTCTCTCTGGTAAGCGCACATACCCTGTAGCAAAAATCTGTCTTGAAAAAACAATCATTCTATTGACCCAACAGTAGTGGGTTGAATTCTTCTTGCATAGAAGCAGTTAGACTTCTGGGGCCAGCAGTTGGCACAATGGCTGTGTCGCTGGACTCCCATGTAGTCGACTGCGGTTCAAGTCCCTGGACCTGGTGGCTTAAACTCACACCAGGCGCGTGTGCATGTGTGCCCAGGATCCTGAGAGAATGGAGGAGAAGGGATTGTGGCATGGCCATCCCCCCTGGGGGGTGATTTCTCACTTTCTGTCTCTCTCTGTCTTACTGGCGAACGCATGTGCCCTCTAGCAAAAACCTCTCCAAGAAAGAAAGGAAAAAAAAAAGAAGCAGTTAGACTTCTTCACTGAACCTCATGGCTGATGTTCCTTCATAAAGAACAGGAACTGCTCCAATATAAAGAAGCAATTTGTACTGATTAATAATTAACACTGTCCTCTTATCTAAGGACAGACCTACTTGAGACACCAGTGGTTCTCAAGTGGAACAAAATTGTCTCCTTTGTAACATTTAGAAATGGAAAGGGTATGGGACTGTGGTAGGCAGTTAGTTAGCCATGAGCGGGCAGCCCTAAGAGAAAAGCGAAAGGCTCATCTAGCTCCAGGTGCCAGGAGGGCAAGGCAATTTGCCATCTTCCTTCCTTGAGGCCTGAGGGAAGTGCACAGGGATGATTTGTAAATTTTTCTCTTATCAAAAAGACCTAAGCAAACGTTTTGGTCAATGCCTCAATTCCTATTAGGGCAATGGACTAATTGGGCAGTCTAATTGGGGCAACCTGGCTCGCATTGGGCACCATGCGCAATTAGGTGATCAAATTCTTCATTCTTTACCTGTGAAGAAGATGCGCAGGTGCAGGAAAAAACGTATGGATTCAAATTTAAAGGAAGGACATAGGCAGTGTAAGGGGCCTCCCACTAATGAATATTCATGACCTCCAGTAATAAAAATAACGGTTAACTAGTACCAAGCGGTTGCCACTTGGCAATCTGTCCGCCCAACAACCTTTTTGGGTGTACTTTCTTTCTTTCCTTTCCTTTCTTTCTATTAAATCTTTTTTTTCTACCTACTTCACTCGTGGTTGCAGTTTCATTTTGCGCCTAGGGACAGATCTCTAATTTTAGTGATCTGGATCCAAAGAACCAAGGACTTCACAACGCAGCTCAACACTTTCCCATCTGTTAACAGGACCAGCACATGGCGGAATGGTTATGTTGCTGGACTCCCACGTAGTCGACTGTGGTTTGAGTCCCAGACCTGGTGACTTAAAACTCACACCAGTGGGACCAGCAGTTAGCGTAATGGCTATGTCGCTGGACTCCCACGTAGTCGACCGTGGTTCGCGTCCCGGACCCGGTGGCTTAAAACTCACGCCGGGCACGTGTGCGTGCGAGTCCAAGATCCCGAGAGGAGAATGGAGGAGAAGGGATCGCAGCGTGGCCCTACCCCCTGGGGGGTGATTTCTCGCTTTCTGTCTCTCTGTCTCTCTCTGTCTGGTGAACGCACGTGCCCTATAGCAAAAACCTCTCCAAAAGAGAAAAAAAAGGGGGGGGGGCTGGCAGGCGGCTTGGTGGTTAAGGGTGCTGGACTCCCACGTGGCTGACTACGGTTCAAGTCCCGGACCTGACAGCTTGCTCTCTCTCTCTCTCTTCCTCTCTGGTCAAATTGAAATAAATAAATGAATGAATAAATAAAGTTAAATAAAATAATTTTAAAAAACCAACTCACACCAGTATGTGTGCATACAAGCTCAAAATCCTGAGAGGAGATGGAGAAGAAGGGATTGTGGCATGGCCATCCTCCCAGAGAGTTATTTCTCGCTTTCTGTCTCTCTGATGAGTGCATACGTTCTATAGCGAAAATCTCTCTCTTAAAAAAAAATAAAGAAGGGAACCAGCAGTTAGCATAATGGCTATGTCGCTGGACTCCCACGTAGTCGACCATGGTTCGCGTCCTGGACCCGGTGACTTAAAACTCACGCCGGGCGCGTGTGCGTGCGTGCCCACTCCATTCTGAGAGGAGAATGGAGGAGAAGGGATTGCGGCGTGACCATCCCCCCCGGGGGGTGATTTCTCGCTTTTTGTCTCTCTGTCTCTGTCTGTCTGGCGAGCGCACGTGCCCTATAGCAAAAACCTCTCCAAAAAAAAAAAAAATAATAATAAAGAAGAAGAAGAAAAAGAAATGGGAAGGGTAATTTTTGATTGTTGCCAAAGACTGGGCGACATTTCAGGCATGTAGAAGGACCTTGTCTAGGTAGTTAGACTGGCCCTGAGATAATGGCAGAAAGACATCTGCCTCATCAGTTACAGCTTATCAAGAGTTACACCTGGACTCCCTCCAGGCTCTGGACTCCCTACTCCCTCCGTGCTCCCCCTCCCTCTTGGAGCCAGGAAAGGGAGGCTTATCCCACTTTTCTATTACCTAAGCTTTCTTAAGAAGACTTAGAGACGGTTACTGTCTTCCCTCCCGCTATTCCACATATGCACACAGGCATTCTTCCAGATGCTCAGCCAATAATCCCACTTCCACTCACAGCAATAGATTAATATAGGAAAGTTCATCCCTGTGCACATGCTCATACCTTCAAAGTCCACACAGGGCATGTGTATGACTTCCCCCAACTAGGCAATAAAGTTCCCTTACCTGACAGGAAGTATGTAGGTGCAGCAAAAGCTCACACAAACAAAAGAGCCACTACAGTGTCAGATATCTCCTCCTGAATATTCTTGACAAAGCCCCACAATAAAAGTTGACACCTAACCTATTCCTGGTGCAGTTGTATTCTGATAGCTCCCTGCCCAAATGCCCTTCTGGCAAGGGGTATATTTTTCTGTTAATATCTTCACTTTTCTATTAAAAAACACTTCTCTTTTTGGGACCAGCAAATGCCATAATGGTTACTTTGCTGGACTCTCATGTAGTTGAGCATAGTTCGAGTTTCAGGCCCGGTGGCTTAAAACTCATGCCGGGCGTGTGTGGGTACATGCCCCAAATTCCAAGAGGAGAATGGAGGAGCAGGGATTGCAGTATGGTCATCCCTCTGTGGGGGGTGATTTCTCCCTTTCTGTCTCTCTGTCTCTCTGGTGAGTGCACGCACCCTCTAACAAAAACGTCTCAAAAACCAAAAAACAAAAAACAAACCCACACTTCTCTTTTCATACTCTATTCATGGTTGTGGCTTCATTCTGTGTCTCTGGGTGGGTCTCTAACCTTAGAGACCTGGGTCTGAAGAACTGAATATTTCACACAATACTCCCCATATCCCCATCTGATAATAGACCAGGGATACTAAATGGTTGGCAATGCTTAGTAAATACTCTACAATGAAGAACTGTCCTATCCCAGATGCCAGCATCATTTCCACTGAGAAATACTTTGCAAAAAGATCATTTCAATGAAGTTGAAATTATAAATGCAATAACTAAACTACAAAATACTAGAGCTTGGGACCAGCAGTTAGCGTAATGGCTATGTCTCTGGACTCCCATGTAGTTGATCGTGGTTCAAGTCCTGGACCCAGTTGCTTAAACTCATGCTGGGCATGTGTGCATGCGTGCCCAAGATCCCAAGAGGAGAATGGAGGAGAAGGGATTGTGGCATGGCCATCCCCCTGGGGGGTGATTTCTCACTTTCTGTCTCTCTATCTCTCTGTCTTTGTGGCAAGCTCATGTGCCCTATAGCAAAAACCTCTCAAAAAAAAATATACTAGAGCTTGATTACTTAAGTAACTACCTGAGTTCTATAGAGATGTAACAAAATATTAAGAAGAAATCTTGGCCAAAGCACCAGGAGACAGTCAATAACACACTCCAGAAGAGATCGAAACCACATCCAGAATTACCAAGGAAGTTTTCAAAAACCATTTACATAACTTTTTTTTTTTTTTTTTTTTTTTTTTTTTTTTTTTTTTTTTTTGAGAGAATGAGATTTTTGCTATAGGGCATGCTCACCAGAGAGACAGAAAAACGGAAAGCAAGAAATCACCCCCAAGGGTATTAGCCACTCTGCAATCTCTTTTTCTTTCAGGATTTTGGGCATGCATTCACACGTGCTCAGCGTGAGTTTCAAGTTGCCAGGTCCAGGACTCAAACCATGGTGGACCACGTGGGAATCCAGAGCCTTAACCACTATGGAACCTGCTGGCCCTGTTTACACAACTTTTAAATCCTCACTCACAATGAAGAAAATATGGAAGAGTAGGAAATTTCTCGAGAGTTTTGACAGTTTTGTTAAGAAAGAGTCTATGTTGTGAATCTCTCTATTCTCATCAAAAGAAAAAAAGGGGGAAGGGCTATCTCCTACCCCAAGAGAGAGAAGGGTTTTAAGGAGATCACTTGGCTTAAAATATGTACCTACACTTTGGGTAATAGGGTGTTCTGGTGATTAAGTCATGCCTTAAGAAATCCAAAGGATGAGATTTGACTAAAGCAAATGGTGGAATTAGAGTAGAGGGCTATGGTTTGAGAAGTAACTGCATTTGAGTTTGTTGGAGCCCAAAGGCAAAAATGGAAGACAGAGGACTGCATCACCATGGCACAGATACAGACTTTGCAAAGGAAAGAGAACTATTGTCTTAGCTCCTATGGAAGATTAGAAAAGGTTGGGAATACCGTGATTGTTTACATACATAGTAAGTGTAATGAGAAACCAATTGAGGGTTAGCAGGTGATGTAGAGGGTGAGGTACTGGATTCATCATGGCCAGCTTCATGGTTTGAGTCCCAGACTCAGTTGCTTGAGAATCATGTCAGATGCATGTGCGTGGATGCCCAAAATCCTGAGAGAAGAATGAAGGAAAAGGGATTGTGGCATGGCCTTAATCCCTGGGAGAGTAATTTCTCACTTTTTCTCTCTCACTCTGTCTCTTTGAAAACAAACAAACAAACAAACAAAAAACAGATGAATAAAGTCAGCTCTCTGCATGTGCATTAGTGTGAGATTGACCCCAGGATATCCAATGGATACCAAAATCAATGATTCTGCCTTTTATAACATGGCACAGTATTTGTATATAATCTACACATCCTTTGCATACTTTTAGTCATCTCTAGATTATTTATAATACCTAAAATAATGTGAGTGCTATGTAAATATTGTTAAAAGTTTAGACAATGCTGATGAGAAAATTCCCAATGTGGGGAGTTCAAAGCTTTGATTATTACTTGTGAATATACCATCTTAATTACTGAATTGGTGCTATGTTTTTAAGTTAGAGTGATTAGGAGAAACTATGGTGTTTCCTTGGGTTTTCTTTTTTCTTTTTTTTTCCTTGGGTTTTCATTTAGGGACAAGGGTAGAGCTGGTCCCGTTGATACATTTAAAAGGACAGTGGCAAACAAAAAATTGCTTTATGATGACATCTCATGAATCATGCCTGCTTTAGGATAATTACAAGACAATTACCTTTTTAATTTAATTTTTTTTCAGTTTTGCTATAGGGCATGTGTGTTCATTGAAGAGAGACAAAAAGAGACAGAGAGAGAAAGCAAGAAATCATCTCCCAAGGGGGACGGCCATGTCATAGTCCCTTCTTTTCCATTCTCCTCTTGGGATTCTGGGTAAGCACATGTATGTACCTTGTGTGTTTTCAAGCCACTGGGTACAGGACTCCAACAGTGCAATGGGCCATGTGGGATCTAGCTACCTTAACCTCCATGCCACCTGCTGGGTCCTGAGAATTATTTTTTCTTTTTTTTTGGAGAGGTTTTTGCTATAGGGCGCGTGCGCTCGCCAGACAGACAGAGAGAGACAGAGAGATAGAAAGTGAGAAATCACCCCCCAGGGGGGATGGCCACACCGCAATCCCTTCTCCTCCATTCTCCTCTCGGGATCTTGGGCACGCACGCACACACGGCCAGCGTGAGTTTAAGCCACCGGGTCCAGGACGCGAACCACGGTCGACTACTTGTGAGTCCAGTGACATAGCCATTACGCTAACTGCTGGTCCCCTGAGAATTATTTTTTAAAGCTTATTTATTTCTTCTGAGAGAGAGAGAGGCATCCCTGACAGCGTCCTCATCCCATAATTCACAGGCACTCTCAACAGGGTCCTCACTCCACAATCCACCCCAGTGTTAGCTATCCCAGAAAACTGGCATGCACACACCCCCAGCATCGTTGGAGAAGTCTGCATACTCAGAACCTTTCCAGGTAGGTACAGTTGTGCTAACACTGTGTCACCACCTAGCTCCAACATAAGAAAATCCTTGACAGCCAGAAGTCTAATGCAACATATAAATCCTTAGAAAATGATTCATCCTTCTTATGGTGGTGAGAAATAGCCTTACTGAGGCGAATGATGGCGCATAATGGTAATAGATGAGGAGTTGTTCATGACACAGCTCCACCCCTTATTAAAGCCATAGGAAGTCTCCTTACTGAACAGTTTCTTCATCTACAAAATGATGGGGGTTCAACTAGATAGCCATTGGGATATCTTCTCTATTCAAACTCTCATGTGAATCCAGGGATACTAGGGTGAGGAGAGTTTGAATGAGGAATTCCTTTTCTGAAGATGATTTAAAGGAGAGATGATTTAAGATACAATCCTTGGAAGTCTTCCTTGGAGACTCTTTTATCATTATGTTGTTCATAAGTGTGCCCCATTTAATTATTATTTTTTATTGATAAGAATAAGGAGCTTTCTAAAGATCACCTGTTAAGAATTGACCAGTCCTTTCATCCTTGCTCTGCTCCTGAATAAATGTAGAGTGTGAAGTGGTGTATGAAGTGATCTTCAGGGGCTTGATCATGAGAGGTGCCACACAGAATGGCAGTGAGCCTTTAGAGGTCTGCTGACCTAGGATATTCCACTTGGAGCACTCTGGGACCTCCTTTTTTGAGGGTTTTTTTTTTTTTTTGAGAAGTTTTTTGCTATAGGGTGCATGCGCTCGCCAGAGAGAGAGAGACAGAGAGACAGAAAGTGAGAAATTACCCCCCAGGGGGAATGGCCACGCTGCAATCCCTTCTCCTCCGTTCTCCTCTCGGGATCTCGGGCACGCACGCACACGCGCCCGGCGTGAGTTTTAAGCCACCGGGTCCGGGATGCGAACCGCGGTCGACTACGTGGGAGTCCAGTGACATAGCCATTATGCTAACTGCTGGTCCCCCTTTTTTGAGTTTTAATCCCAGGAGGTCTTTCTTTAAAACCCCCTTCCTTCATGTTCAAGCACAGCAAGAAATGGGATTTTAACTTCATTTCTCTCTATTCACATTCTGTACTGCTTAGTTTTAAATTCCATCATGATTCTAATGAGCTATGTCAATTGGAATAATGGAAGAATAATCTAGTGTTATTTATTTATACCAATCTAAACAAAAGCAAAACTCCTACTTAAAAAAAATCTACTCTCTTTGTGAGATATGAATAGTTTATGGTAGGCTCTTCTTAGACAGCATCCAAGTATATCAAGTCGATTCCAAGTCTGGTTCCCCCGCAGATGCTTCTGGAACATTCTATGGAAGAACATTCACCCACACTAAGACTTGTCCTGAGGGATCTTGTGGCCATTTGTTTTGACTCCTCCCGAAGGTCATATGTCTACTTTCATATCTGTTAATGTACATCCATGTTTAGTCATGCCTGTTCAAACACTTTAAATGAACTACTTGGCTAGTTTATGCTAAGGACTTACTGATTTCCTGACAGAACAGAAAGAGAAGCTATGAGCAAATGAGTGGGAGAATCCTGACTTTACAGAACATAGACTGTGCTGGGAACTTTATTATCTGTTGAATCTTTTAAGGCTCACAACCTATGTATGAATCAAGAGGAAATTTGTGAAAAACTGTTTATAGGACTCTTAACCCTTCTGGTTTTAATTAAACACTTTTTTTTTCATTTATTTATTTTTACATTTTTCCACAAACATTTACTTTACATAGCAAAAAATTTTAGCTCATACTCTATAATTCTTGACAGTTTACAAACAACTTTCAAAATCTCAAAATACTGAATTTTAAAGATAATGTTCAAAATATGTCTTATAATTTTGTATAATTTTAAAACTCTATAAACACGTTTTTAAAGTCACATTTGTGGACTTAAATGTGTCTCCACCCTCCTCACAAAATTCCTAACTTTTGATATCTGTAAATATGAATTTATGTGTAAATAGTCTTTGCAGAATCATAATAATTAAATTAGAGATCTCAAGATGAGATTATTCTGGATTTAGAATAGGTCCTAATATCAATGACTGGTGTCTTTACAAGACAAGGGTGGGGGGAGTCAGCAGGTGGCATGGTGGTTAAGGCACTAGACTACCACATAACCAACCACAGTTTGAGCCCCAGACCTGGAGGCTTGCTTTCTCACTTTCCCTTTCTCTCTGTGTGTCTTTCTTTGGTCAAATTAATAATAATAAAATTAAGTCCAATAATTATTTTTTTAAAAAGATAAAGGAGAGAGAGAGCTGAGATGCAGAGACACACAAAGAAGGCCATGTGCAGATGGAGGCAGAGGCTGGTAAAGCTGTCTTGGTCCGTATTAAGCTGCTAATGGAAATACCTGAGACTGGATGAATTTAAGAGAATAGAGTTCATTTTGGCTCACAGTTCTTTTGATGGCTAGGAAGTTCAAAGGCATCACAAAATGACAGAAGACAGAACTTTTAGCAGAAGTGCAGAGAATGGTCTGCATCCATGTAGCTTTCTCTCTGCTGTCTGGTCTCACTCCCTCTGCTTACAAACCCACCAGAACTCAATCATGGGGGCCCTGCCCTAACTACCCAATCACTAACCTCTTTCCAAAGGCTTCACCTTTGACACCATAATCAGATTAAGTTTTTACCCCTTAATCCTATTATAATGGTTGAATGCATGAATTGGGCAGGGAGGTTGAGGGGGACATATTCAAATACACATACAGCAGTCCCCAGCTTTCCCAGCACCAGGGACCACCAGTGACTCTTTGAAGAACAGAAAACCACTGTTCAAATTTCAGGATACCTATTAGCTCCAAGGGAACTTATAGACACGCCGAGAAGTTTCTAGCAAATTCCCAGTTAATTAGAGCAGGGTGTCTTTTTTTTTTTTTTGGAGAGGTTTTTGCTATAGGGCACGTGCACTTGCCAGACAGACAGAGAGAGACAGAGAGACAGAAAGCGATAAATCACCCCCCAGGGGGGATGGTCACGCCGCAATCCCTTCTCCTCCATTCTCCTCTTGGGATCTTGGGCACGCATGCACACGTGCCCGGCGTGAGTTTTAAGCCACTGGGTCCGGGATGCGAACCACGGTCGACTATGTGGGAGTCCAGCGACATAGCCATTACGCTAACTGCTGGTCCCTGAGCAGGGTGTCTTCAATGTATTATTGGTCTCTGACCCAGGACAAATTTTTACCAGCTGGATATTTCTTGTACTCTAATTTTTATCTTTTATATAGTATTAGTTCAACTTTGTTCCCCAGAGGTGGATCTAGGGTGTTAAGAGATGCAGACCTATGAAGAGATGGCCATGAAGTTAGCAGAGATTTTGTTGGATCATCCCAGGTGCCACCTCTTTTATGCATGGTGTCCCCTTTCTGTGCTTGTTCAGGAAACAAAATTTGGGTCCTCTGGCCTGGGTTACACAGATATCATGAAGGTAACCTGTTCCTGGGCTGCTGAGGAGGAGCACAGTGTCTCTGAATTTCCCTGAAGAAGTCCCAGGCTTGGGACCAGCAGGTGGCGTGGTGGCTACGACATTGGACACTCCCATATGGCTGACCACGGTTAAAGTCCCGGACCTGGTGGCTTGCTTTCTCACTTTCTCTCTTTCTCTCTCTCGTCAAATGAAAATAAAACGAATAATAGATAAAATTTTAAAAAGAGAGAAGTCCCAGGCTTCAAAACAAGTCTCTGACACTCAGCAACTTCTTCAGTTAGAAAGTCTACTTTTGCAATTGAGGAAACCGAGGCTCAATCTGTGTTCTCAAGCTCATAGCATGAGAGGCAAAACTGGATACAGAATGGGGGCTTTTAATTTCTAGTCCAGTGCTTTCTATTCCAGAGACTTTGTACCATACACCAGTATTTTTCATAATTTATTTTGTATAAGAATCATCTAAGAACATGTTAATATAGATTTGAGGGCCTGACTCCAGAAGCTTAGCTTCACTGAGTCTGACTTGGGGCCCAAGAGTCTGCATTTTTGACAAGTACCCCAGATGAGATCAATGCATGTGGTCCACAACCTGAAGGTATCAATGGCAGCGCTCATGACAAGAACACATTTCTCTGGAACAATGGACGGAGTTTGTGTCTCACCCCAAATCCATATCATAAAGTTAGAAGGTATGACCTTTGGGAAATGATTAGTCACAAGAATTGAACCCTCATGAATGAGATTAGTGCCCTTATAAAAGAAGCCAAGAAAGTTTGATTTCCCCTCATGTGAAGATAGAGCAAGAAGATGGCATCTGTGAACCAGGAAGCTGGCCCTTGTCAGATGCTGAACCTGCCAGCACCTTGATCTTGGCCTTCCAGCCTCCAGAACTGTGAGAAATAATTGTTTGTTGTTTGTTAGCCACCCAGACTACGCTATTCTGTTTTAGTGGCTTGAGCTGAGACAGCTGGAGAACCCATTACATTCTAAAAACGGTATCCTTCTCCTGACAGATTTAGGAGGTGCTTCTGGGAGCCTCGGGCTTTGGGGCGAAGATGACAATTCCTCAGGATAAACTCAATGATGAGGTAGCAGTTACATTACCAGATGCTGTTCCTGGCACCCCTGAATCTTTCAGTGTCTGTATTATGATTCTGGAATAAATGATGATTCATCACGAGTCTGGGACCCAGCCGAATGAGCAGGACTCAGACAGCGTAAATGGCACTACTCCCTGCCAGGAGACCAACGCCCTGAGCTGTTCCTGTGCCTTATCTTATGAAACATCCAGGGAAGGGCTCAGTTCAGTGGCGCTGTCACACGGGCTGTCTTAAGGTGGAAACCAGCTTTGGCTGTTGCTAGGGTTGTGGAAAAATCTGTCTCTATTTGTGCTAGTGGTAATAATAGCCCAGAGGTTAGAAGGTGCTTTCACAGACATTAGCTGCATCCTCCTCCTCTGTGAGCCTGTGCTGAGGGTCAAGTGATTCCCAGTTATTAGTTGTACACAGCTTACTTATCCTTAGGTTGATTTTCTTTGGCCTAAACTTGGTTTTTATTTATTCCTATGCACCTTGTTGTGTGTTTAGAGCACATTCAGTGGGCTGCACTGCTGCCTTGTTTCCTGAGAGAGGCAGCCCCATGTTCCCCCTCTTTTCTAGCACTTATTAAACTTCACGAATAATTGTGCTGTGGTTGTGTGGTCATCTGTCTTCTCATTAGACTGCACGCTTCCTGTAGGTAGGAATCAACTTGTTCACAGATGGAGCCAAGTGTCAGCACGGCACAATGAGGCTGAGTGAATAAATGGATAAAGAATTCAATGATGAGTGATTTATGTAGCAAAAGGCCTCACAGCTTCTTGCTGGGTAACAATCATAAGGAGAAAAGTTGAGTCCACCCAAGCACTGATCAGGCTTGGAGAACTTGCTCTCCAGAGCTGATAAAGGGAATCTGCCCTCTGGTCTAAAAAAGCCTGCACTCATCTCACCTCCCTGAAAAGCTCCACATCTCCTCCCCCTCAGCCTTGGCCTCCTCTGAGAGAGAGACATAACCTTCTCCTCCTTGTCCAGCCAGGAACTAACACATCACCCTGATCAAATCCACCCCCCAGGCAGCCCTCTCTGACCTGCCTTCCAGTATCTCAGCAAGCTGTGCTTCCCCCTTCCCCCACCCCCACCTCAGCTTAGGGCAGAGTGCCAGCACCTCCTACTTAGATTTCTCCCTGACTGGCTGATTGGTCTCACCATCTTTTCACTTGGTCTTCTGCACTCACTCACTCTGAAGAAATGGGCCTCCAAATCACCCAGGACCTTGTCAGAACAGAGCCTTACTCCAAAGGCTGAAAAAGGGTCTAAGGTTCTGCCTTTCAACAGGTACCCAGGTGAGACAGTGCTGCTTGTCCATGGGTCACTTTTTTTTTTTTTTTCAAAGCTTGTTATAGGGTACATGCTGGGAGAGACAGAGAGACAGAAAAAGGAAAGGTGAGAAATCATCCCCAATAGGAAAGGCCATGCTATAATCGTCTCTCCTCCATTCTTCTCTTGGGATTTTGGGCATGCACACATGTCCCACATGATTTTTAAGCCACCAGGTCCAGGACTTGAACTGCACAGTCAGCCATGATTTTAGCTTTAGTTGAGATCTTAATCTTTCAGGATTGTGATGTTCCAGATTTTAGATTTTCAAGAGTATGATCTTTTGGAATTTTAACGTTTGGGATTATGGCCCAAACCTACACTCATTTTGCTTCACTACGTCTCTGTTTTCTTACCTGCACAATGGGTTTATGTCCCTTCCCTGTCTGCCCCCAAGTTGTGGTAAAGGTCACATGCGTTGGCAAATGTGAATGTGCTTGTTGAATAGTAGCAGACCTACAAAGGCTAGGCAAATTGACATGTTAATAAAATGAAGGCTAGGCCTAAGAAAAAGGAAAGCAGGACATTTTCATCTTGCTTTTTTCTTACTCTCTCACTTCCAGTCCTTTTCATACTGATCCCCATAAAGACCATATAATCTCCCCATCCTCAGAGAAAAAATTGGGCACATAAATTGCTTGACCACATTAGTGTACATTCATGTAATGTGTTACTTCCCTGGGGGCATTTTAATTTAAAAATGCATGAAGGCAGGAAACCCAAAGGAAGAAACTTAGAATACTGAAATGCAGGTACCCTGAGATCCTTGTGAGTGGGAATATATAGCAGTAGGAGCAGGAGGGACTAGCTTACATCTCCTGGATCTTTCCATGTATCCACTAAGACTCTATCGTCAGATAAGGTCAATACTTCGAGGGCTGTGAGAACTCTGAACAACCAGCAAGTAGATCATTTAGGAAATCTGCCTATGTGTTCAAAATGGCCTGCCAGGTGGGGAGAGGCACAAACGAATTGTTAACAGGGCTGAGATCTTTTCTGGAAAGCTGTCAGCTCATTTCAGGCCTCCAAGACTACCCAGGGTGAAAGAGTAGTGATTACCAGGCAATATGACAAAGGCAAAGATGTCTCAGTCCTTTTCAGTCCCTGCATGTCTATAGCTGGCATTATATGAGCCTCTCCTCTGCCATCCTTATTATTTTGAGGACAGGGACAATTTCTCTACTCACACCTACACAGGCTGGGATCATGGTGAACTAAGCAGGACCAACCTCTAAAATAAGCAATACAGCCTGGAATATGGGAATATGACTTTGGAGAACCATAAAACCTAATAATAATAATGATAATAATAATAATAATACAGTTGGCCTTCCTTGAAGAGTTGGTTTCCAAACCTCTCCTCAGGATTTTATTAGATCTTTCAGAACAAGGAGACAAATAAGTGCATATTTTCTCCAGTACATGGGTCCCTGGACTTGAATCCCAATCCAGTAGCCCGGACCCCATGTCTCTGCATCTCCTGTGCTCACTATGCCCTGCCTCGGGAGAAGATGGATGATCTCTGCCCTCCATTGATGTTGTAGGGCCCATCTTCACGCATCTGCTCCCCAGCAATATGGCCACCATCTTTTATCCAGAATGCTTTCTCTTCCTCCCAGAGGGCATTCTCCTCTTCCCAGAGGCACTTTTTATCTTCCCACAGGGCCTTTTCCTCCTCAAGGAGATCTCTTTCCTCTACCCATAGAGCCTTTTCTTCCTCCCATAGGGCCTTGTCTTCTTGAAGAAGGTTCCGGTCTCTTTCCCATAAGGCATTGTCCTCTTTCCAGAAGGCCTTATCCTCCTTCCAGAAGGTACGGTATTTTTTCCAAAAGGTTTTCTCTTCTTCTCGGAAAGATTTTTCCATTTCCCAAAAGGCTCTTTCCTCTCTCCAGAAGGTTTTCTCTTCTTCCCAGAAAGGACTCTCCTCTTCCCAAAAACCCAAGATCTGGCCCCGGAAAACACGAATCTTGCCTCGAAAATTCCACATCTCTTCCCTGAAGTCTTCTATTTTCTTGCGGAAAATTTTCATCTCTTCTCTAAAAGCTTTTTCCTCCTGCAACTTGTGGATTAGTTTCTTCAGGCGAATATTGGGAGAGGAGGAGACCAGTGACCGGAAGCAAGAGAGTCCCATCCATTTGCTCACCTTGAAGGGAAACATCTTCCTAGTCAGCCAGAATGGTGAAGTGGCCGTGATGGAGGACAGGGCTGTAGACTAAGTGCAGGTCAACTCGTCAAACCCTGTGGGGGCACCAGAGAGAATATGTTCATGAGCATTACGTACCAGAGAACAGCCCTTGGTACTATTTGATTTGGGAAATTTAATCACTGCTCTTTGCCTCCTTGATGGCAGCTTGTACAGAACAAGCTTTGGTAGAGAAACGTGCCAGGTGGTCATGGCTTTGGGCTGAAGAGGTGGTCAATACATTCAAGCTCAAGCCTACTAAAAACAGATTCTCAGCCAGCAAAGACAGTGGTTTTAATCCAGGGTATCAGAGCACACAAGTGTGACTTGAGAACTTAAGAGGTGCATCACAGTTTTGTTTCTTTTTTAGGTAATAAAATACCACAGTCCAAAAGAGACATGCTCTTAAGTCACTCGGAATTAATTTAAAATCTGGCACCTTAATTTCGAATTACTGGTATCTTCCTTATGGGCTTGTTATAAGCCATTGAGAAACAGAGAATGAGACCCATTGACCGAAGGAGATCTATTTCACTGGGCCTTTGGAAAAGTCATGATTTATTTTTTCTATGCAAGAATGCACCATGACTTTTCTTACAACCCAATAGTAAAGAAGTCTATTTGGGGAACAGATGTCTAAAACAAAAAGATGAGAGACAATGCCAAATGTTGGCAAAAATGGGGAACAAGAGGAACTCTCACACAATATCTAGTAATACTGAACAATAGTGAAGACACCTTGTGACCCAGCAGCTCCACTCCCACATACGAACCCTGGTGAGATTTTTGAATTGTGACCAGAATACACACAGGAGCATGTTCAAGGAGCTTTATTCATAAGAGCTCAATGCTGGAAATAATCTAATGACTATCACAATAAAATGGAGTAAAAAAAATGGTGGTATATCTATGTTGATGGACAATATAGATGAATGAATCTTTTAAACATAATGTTGAAAGAAAGGAGCAGTCAAGGATTTGAGAGAATAAAATTCCAAGCCAAGCAAAACTAAACTTTATTACTTGGGGGAATATCCCTAGGCAATAATACAGAAAAGGAAAGCAAGGAAGCAAATCCCATAATCAGGATAGTGGTTATTTGTGTCAGAGGATGGTGCAGAAGGAGTGGGTACTAGATTGTGATAAGTAACTTACGAGGGACGTCTTAAGGGCTAGTGGTAGTTTATTTCTTTGCTTGGGTGGTATTTGCATGTGTATGATAAAAATGTGCTAAGTTGTACATGTATTTTTATGTACTGTAAAATGAAGTATAGTTCACAATAAAATATTATCTGGGGAGAAAGAATGAGAAACAGAAAGAAAGAGGGAAAGAAATGAGGAAGGAAGGAAGGAAGAAAGGAAGGAAGGAAGGAAGGAAGGAGGGGAGAAAGAGAAAGCGAGCTCTTTTTTTTAATCTCTCTTTTTTCTTCCACCCATCTCTACTCAATTCTAAATCTAAGTTTTGGGAGCTAGATGGTGGTGGAGTGACAAAACACAATACTCTTTGACCCTGACCCACATAGCAAGGTTCTGGGTTGGCCTCTGGATCTGGTGCTGGCTGAGTCTGGGTGTGAATTGTGACATCAAGACTCTATTAGGTCTCTGTTTCTCTCACTAATAAACTTAAATAAAAGCCAGAGTTTCAGTAATAATGAGTCATATTCAGTTCTCTGCATACAACCCACTGCCTTTAACCAAAGCATATACTGTGTCTCTTACTGAGACTACCTTTTCTTCTTGTGGGCTCAAATTTCTTTTTGTTCTTTCTCCTTTGAAAGTTACTTAAGCCATCCAGAAAGTTTCTCATCACCTTTTTGATCTACGTTATCTCTACAAACTCCTGTTGTTACTTGTCATGCGTGATTTAAATTATGTGTGGATATGTCTTCCTGTCATCTGTATAACCCAGCATCTAATATAAAACTGGGCATATAAGAAGAAATTGATGAAAATACTGGTTACAGTGAACTAAATTGAACTGAATTTTGGAACTTTGCTTGTCTATGTCATGCTACAGTTCTTTGTCTGGAATCCTTATACACTGCGTTCTTCACTTCCATGACATGCTGGTCTCTCTCCTTGGATAGCCTTGCCTAACCTCAGTTCAGTTAGATAATCCTTCAAGGCTCGGATAAGGAGTCACTTCCTCTAAGCAACCTCTCCTGACACCCCTTCGCCAAGCTCAGACATAGTATATACTATGGTTTGAATGTGTCCCCTCCCCCAATTCATCTGATAAAATTTGGTTGTTTCTAGATTAAGAGAGTGAAAACTTAATGAACTTGATTACATCGTGGTGGGTTTATGAAGAAAAAGAATGAGAGACACACAGTGCTTGCTCTCTCTCGCCAGATCGTTCCCTCCATCATGTTGTTAACCAAAAAGAAGGCCCTTGACAGATGCAGCCTTTTTACCGTGGACCTCCAAAACCATGATCTAAATAAACTTCTATTTTTATAAATCACCTAGGTTTAGGTATTCAACTATTAAGCAACATAGAGTGGACTAAAACCCCACTACCATCCCCATTCTCCAAAGGAACACCTTATTCCCCACCTTTATGTTCAGCCTCTAACAATGTTTGGCACATAATAAATGCCCAGGAAATGTTAGCTGAAGGCCCCTGGGCTGGAATGATGAGAAAAAACTTCATTTCCAAGTTTTCCTCAAATTACCACTAAGTTATCTTTGAGAAAGAGATAAAATAAGTACCATATCAAATCTGTGGATGTGGATTTAGATATAGACACAGTCTATCTATCTTTAGTATATAAAGACAGTGTAGGTGCATATCTGCTTAAATATAAAAACTTGAGTTAAAGAAACATGTCTAGTCTTCCTAATTATACTTCAAGTCTAGGAACTTATTTTTAAGGGAAATGTTATCTATAACCTTATGCTTAGAACGAATACCATTGTAATCTAAAGCCAACAGTTACTTACTGCTTAGCTGTTTCCCAACTGGGCAAGTCCTGTAGCCCTCAGAGGGCAGGCAGGCATTGTCATGTCAGAGCCCTAGTGATGCGTTCTCATGGGCTCACCCTAAGACTGCTTACAATGGCCTCTCTGTGCCCTGTCAGTCCTGGCTCACAGGATGCAGAGGGCTAAAATGGGGTCCCAAATAACACAAGTTTAGATAAAGGAAAGAGCACCTGAAAGGTTTGGAAGGCTTCGCCATTTTTCATCTTTGATTCTACCAGTAGGGTTGATGACTCAGAGGTGATTGTTACCTCAGATTCTATCTGGATGGTTCCAGAAGGAGGCTTCTAGGAAATCACATTTCAGTGGGGGATTTGTACGTGACGGACTACTTCTCTTGCTGCTTCCGAGAATCTCTCCTTATCTTTGACTTTTGACAGTTTGACCATGATGTGGATCTCCTGGAATTTTT
The DNA here is from genome assembly GCA_026018925.1 of Tupaia tana. Lineage (NCBI taxonomy): Eukaryota > Metazoa > Chordata > Mammalia > Scandentia > Tupaiidae > Tupaia > Tupaia tana. The sequence goes on from JAKSZU010000005.1 coordinate 40,692,400, forward strand.
CCCTATTTAGAGTATGTTGAGCTTCTTGGATAGGCAGATTTGATGTTGTTTTTCACCAAATTGAGATGCTTTTGGATATTTCTTCAAATGATCTTTTCCTCTCTCCTCTCTTTTTGGGACTCATATGAGGCATTAGTTAGTAGATTAATAGTGTCAGACAGGTCTCTGAGGCTCTGTTCATTTTTCTTATTCTTTTTTTGCTCAAACTGGATAATCTCAACTGAACTGTTTCGTTGTTGCTTTTAAAAGAATTATTTTATTTAACTTTTACTTATTTATTTATTTTAATTTGACCAGAGAGAGACAGAGTGAGAGAGAGAGAGAGAGAGAGAGGGAAAGTGAGAAAGCAAGCCACCAGGTCCAGGACTCAAACTATGGTTGCCCATGTGAGAGTCCACCACCATACCCTTAACCACCATGCCACCTGCTGGCCCATTGTTGTTGTTGTTTATAAGAGGGTTTTGCCTTAGGGGGCCAGCAGGTGGTGTGGTAGTTAAAGACACTGGACTCCCAGATGGCTGATTGAGGTTCAAGTCCCGGGCTTGGTGGCTTGCTTTCTCATTTTCCCTCCCTCTCCTTCTGTCTCTCTCTGTCACACTAGAAAATAATAAATAAAAAAATAAATAAATAAACAAACAAACAAATAAAGTTAAATAAATAATTTTTTTTTAAAAAGAGGGTTTTGCTTAGGATGCGTATGCTCACTGGGGAAAGAGAGACAGACAGTGAAAGAGAAAGTGAGAAATCACCCCTCAGGGAGGATGGCCACACTGCAATCCCTTCTCCATTCTGCTCCCAGAACCTTGGGCACGCACACACACACACACACATGCCTGGTGTGATTTTCAAGCCACTGGGTCTTGGACTCGAACTGTGGTCAGCCATGTGGAAGTTCACTAATGTAATTGCCATGCTATCTGCTGACCCCTCAACTGATCTATCTACATTTATAGATGGATTCTTTTTCTATCAGTTTAGATCTGCTGTTGACACTCTTCAATTTCTCACTTTTTTTTTTTTTATTATTGCCAGAGGGCATCTGTGCTCACCAGAAGGAGGGAGAAAGCACCCATTAAGGGATCATGGTCACACTGCAGTCCCTTCTCCTTCATTTCTCCACCCTGTTAGGATTTGGGGCTTGTTTCTCAAAATGCCAGAGCCAGGATTTGTGCTGCGGTCATCTGTGTAGGATCTGGTTCCCTTAACCATTAGGCTATGAGGCCAGACTTAATTTTTAATTTTTAACTGCAGAATTCCTTTTTTAATAGTGAAATTTCTACCACAGTCAAATTAATATATCCACCATCTCACATTTAGTTGCTCTTTTGTGTGCCCATGCATTTGTGTGTGTGTGTGGCAAGAACATCTAAAAACTACTCTCAGCAAAAAGTCCTTAATGCAATACAATATTATTAACTATAGTCTTCATGTTATACATTAGATCTCTAGAAAATGTCACCGTATGTACCTGCAACTGTATTATTTAGTCTATTTCTTCCCATTTTCTTTCTCCAACTTTGCCCCTGGTAACTATCATTTTATTTTTCCATGTATTTGGTTTCTTTTTTCTATTATATTCCACAAGTAAGTGAGGTCATGTGTTATGTTTCTTTCTTCTTTTTTTTTTTTTTTTTTAATTTTCTATAGGGTGCATGCAGTTGCTGGAGACGGAGACAGAGAGAGAGAAAGTGAGAAATCAGTCCCCAGGAGGATGGCTACAGTGCAATCTCTTCTCCTCCATTCTCTTCTCAGGATTTTGGGCACACATGCATATGCACCTGGCATGTTTTCAAAACTACAGAGCTGCCCATGTGAGATCCAGCGCCTTAACCTCCACATCATCTGTTGGCCTATATTTTTCTTTCTATATCTGTGTATTTCACTTAGCATCATGTGACTCCATGTTGTGATTAATGTCAGAATCTCCTTCTTAAGACTGCATATTATTCCATTATAAATATTTATAAAATTTTTTTATACAGTCATTCATTGATGAATCCTTAGCCCATCCCAAATTTCTCCAAAAATTTCCATTGTGTCTTAAAATTTCTTTTTTTCTTTCTTTTTTTTTGGAGAGGTTTTTCTTTTTCTTTGTTTTTTAGCTATAGGGCACATGCGCTTGCCAGAAAGACAGAGAGAGACAGAGAGACAGAAAGCGAGAAATCACCCCCCAGGGGGGATGGCCACGCCGCAATCCCTTCTCCTCCATTCTCCTCTTGGGATCTTGGGCACGCACGCACACGTGCCCGGCGTGAGTTTAAGCCACCGGATCCGGGACTCGAACCTCGGTCGACTACATGGGAGTCCAGTGACATAGCCATTATGCTAACTGCTGGTCCCCTTGGAGAGGTTTTTGCTATAGGGCATGTGCGCTCACCAGAAAGAGAGAGACAGAGGTCAGCGAGAAATAACCCCCTGGGGGGATGGTCATGCTGCAATCCCTTCCTCTTGGGATCTTGGGCATGCATGCACACACGCCCCGCGTGAGTTTAAGCCACCAGGTCCAGAACTCAAACCGCAGTGGATTACATAGGAGTCCAGTGACATAGCCATTATGCCAACTGCTGGTCCCATGCCTCTAAAATTCCTATTTGGTTCTTTTTCTTTTTTTTTCCCTCCGTATAATTTCCATCTCTTTACTAATATTCTCTATTTAGTAAGATGTTTGCACAATTTCCTTGAATTATTTAGGCATGATTTCTTTTAGTCCTTTGACCACATTAATATAGCTGATTATAATATTGGCCTAGTAACTTGTCCAATGTCTGCACTTCCTCAGGGGCAGTTTCTAGTCAAGAAGAGAATGCAGAGACGAACAGTTAGTATTGAGTGCTTTTTCTCTATGTGTGTTCCCCCTTCTTTCATGTTTCTTTGTGTGGCTCAAAAGTGTTCGTTGAAGTTGAACATTTAAAATAATCTGATTATGTGGTAACTCTGGAAATGACATTCCTCCCCAGATCTGTTTTCGTCGTTCTACTTTCTTTGACTAATTCTATAAAATCTGTATTTTTTGTCATGTGTAGCCATTGAATTCCACTTGATTAACTTCATGGGCAGCTAATGTCAGACAGAGAGCTCCCTGAACTGAGCTCTCCCTTCTTTTGCAAGAAGCCATGCCCGCGCGTGTGTTGCGCCATGTCTTTAATGTGTGTTGGGGTCATGCCTTTAATGCATGCAGGCAGGCAGTCTACAATTCTGCCTCAGCCTTCACTTCCTGCTTTTACAGTGCTTCAAGATGAGTCTGAGTATAAACGGGGACAGTGTGGGAGGAGGGTGGGAAATGGCAGAGGGAATGGAAAATTATTTGTTGACAATAACAGGTAATGATTAAGCCTAAATACAGTGTATTCTGGGTAGGAAATCACATTTTGTATGTTGTGATGATGTTCAGTGAATGAAGTAAAATAAATAAATTTTTAAAAAATAAAGAAAAGAAAAGATCAGCCTGAGATGAGAAAGTATGGCATGTACTTCAAATTCCATACTCACCCCTATTGACTTTATTCCTTGTTCAGATGTTGGTCTTAAAAATTTTCTCTGCCTAGGTATTCCTGAGATGCCCAGCTCCTCAAATTGCTTGAGCTATTTTTGTTTGTTTTTTTGCTTGTTTGTTTTTTATTCTGACATACTTTGTCATTTAGTTGGAGTATTTTTTATATAGACACTTAATGTAATTACTGATCTATATTAGATGTGAATCTGTTTATTATCTTACCATTTTTTTCTAGTCCTGCCTGTTACTTTTTCTTTTTTCCTATACATCAATAAAGTAATTTTATTTCTTATGAAATTGTATTTCCCTTCCCTCTATTATATCATTAGTTATATAGTCTTTTCGTAATTATTCTAGAGATGACAATAGACATTCTTGAATGATTAAAGTCTAACATATATTTTTACCTTCACCACTTCTCTAGTAATGGAAGAACCTTAGATTTTGACCCTATTTATACCACTGCACCTTTTTCATTTTGTTGTCACAAATTTTAATTCTACACAAATTTAGGACTCCAGAAGACTTATTACTTTTTTGTACGAGCAATACTCACTTATAATTACAGATATGTTATCCTTTTTGGTGCTCTTCATTTCTTCCTCCTTCTTTGTGCTTCTGTTTGAGGTAATTTTTTTTCTACCCCCAAAATCATGTTTGTTTGTTTGTTTGTTTTTGAGAGTTTTTTGCTATAGGGCACGTGCGTTCACCAGACAGACAGAGAGAGACAGAGAGACAGAAAGAGAGAAATCACCCCCCCCCCCAGGGGGGATGGCCATGCCGTAATCCCTTCTCCTCCCTTCTCCTCCCGGGATCTCCTCTCAGGATCTTGGGCACGCACGCACACGCACCTGGCGTGAGTTTTAAGCCACGGGGTCCAGGATGCAAGCCACAGTCAACTACATGGGAGTCCAGCGACATAGCCATTACGCTAACTGCTGGTCCTGTAAAATCATGTTCTTTAGATTTCCTGTAGATTGGCTCTTATGATGAAATCTCTCAGTGTTTATTTGATGGAAATACTTTTATCTTCCCTTTACTTTCTTATATGAATAAATAGTTTTTATTAGCAAAATGATTTGCTTACCATGTTTTCCATTGCTGTAAACCAACGCCTGTTTTATTTCCCTGTTCTTATTAGTATTGAGACTCCATGGTAACAAGATCTCAAAACATGTATATGAAATGAATTTTAATCTCTGTAAACAACTGGTGACAACATCAACATTCATCTCTGATGAATTTCTATTATCATAACATGAGCTCTAAGCTTTTAATAGAAAGGAAGAAAGCATACTTATGGTTCCAGACACTGAAATGGAAATAAACAGTGCCTTTATTTTCTTAGACTTATTATTTTTGTAATCCCATTTTCCTTCATTTTTGAAGAGTATATCCACTGATTCGAGAATTTTGGATTAGGTGTTATTTTGTTTTAGTTCTTCTCACTTCCATTGTTCCTACTGAGAAGTCATCATCATCTATTCAGTTGTTGCTTTTCGAAAGTCATATGCTTTTTTACTATAGATGCTGTTAAGACTTTGCCTTTGGCTTTTAGCAAGTTTACTTTTTATTATTTTTTTAAGTTTATTTCATTTCTTGAGAGAGAGAGAGAGAGAGAGAGAGAGAGAGAGAGAGGAAGGCAGGCGGCATTCCTGATAGAGTCTCATCTGCCTGTGATCCCCTTGAGAGAGAGAGAGAGAGAGAGAGAGAGAGAGAGAGAGAGAGAGAAGGCAGGCGGCATTCCTGATAGGGTCTCATCTGCCTGTGATCCCCTTCCTGCAGTTCTCCAGCTGGTGAAGCTCTTGGCACACTTGTGCCTGGTGTGTTTCAGGTCGACTCAGATTCTGAGCCTGCGGTCAGCCCGCACAACTGCCTGCACCATCCCGGCTTGACCTTTAGCGGCTTTATTTTGACGTGATTAGATAATGCTTTACATTTTTTTTGCCATGCTTGAGATTCGAAGCACTTCTTGTGTAGCAATGATTTCCAACAGTTTTAAGACATTGTTGGCCATATTTCTTAAAGTATTTCTTTTAGATTTCTTCTCTCTTGCACTTAGGAAATCAAACAACATAGAGGTTAAGCATCTATACTGGGTTCTTCTTATTTCTCATGCTCTTTTTTTCCTTTTCTGAATTTATCTTCCTCATGATAGACTGTGTGCACATGCAAGAGAGGGGAGTAGGAGAGAGAGAGAGAAGGAGAGGCACCCCCAACAAGGTCTTCATATTGCAGTTCACACCCAGTCTCATATACTATGCCTGGCACGTACAGAGAGACTTTGGGAAGCAAACCCCGGACCTTCCCATATGGCTATATGCATTATTGCTCTACCACCACAGTTGGCCAAATTAGACTCTTTTTTATATTTTTCAGTTTTTTAAACAAGTACTTTATTTAACTGTATTTATTTATTTATTTATTTATTTATTTATTTAAATTTGACCAGAGAGGGACAGAGTGAGAGCGAGAGCAAGAGAGAGAGAGAGAGAGAGAGAGAAAGCCACCAGGTCCAGGATTCAAACTACAGTTGGCCACGTGGGAGTCAAGAGCCCCTAACCACCATGCCACCTGCTGGCCCCTAATTCTTTTATCTTTCTGCTTTAGTCTATGTATTTTCACTGTTCTGTATTCAGTCTACTATTTTTTTCTTCAGTTACGTTTAATTTATTTTTTAACTTACCTATCTTTAATTTTACTTACTGAATTTCACTAAGGTCTAGAATATACATTTCATTATTTTGTATAGTTCTCAGCTTTTGTGTGCTCTAATAATGTAGTCAGCATAGTCTGTGGCACAACTAGTATGACAGCAGGGAAATCACAGAAGAACACATGACTATAAGAACTATTTTGAAGGAAGATTCATTAAGTGATCAAATAGTTGGATGGCATGAAGATGAAGGAAGTCCAGGACAGGTCTCAGGTGCCTGACTTCAACACCTTGAAAGTGATCATGCACTGATAGGAATTTGAAGTTGACATGGAGTTGGTTTAGATGGATTGAGATCTTCAGTGATTTACTGTTTACAAAATGTTTGCTATCACAGATAAGCTTTACTGCCTCTGGAGGAAATCACAAATAAGATTATTGTTGCTGGGGGCATGGTGGTTAAGGCACTGGACTCCCACATGGCCAACTGAGGTTCAAGTCACAAACCTAGTGGCTTGAAAATCATGCAGGGGTCGTGTGTGTAAGTGCTCAGAATCCTGAGAGGAGAATATAAGAGGAGGGATTGCAGCATAGCCATTCTCCCTGAGGGGTAGAGGGGGTGTGATTTCACACTTTCCCCTCTGTCCCTCTCTGGGGGACAGAGGCCCTATAGGGGAAAAAAAAAAGATTACTATTGCTGAATGTGAATGAAGTAGAAAAAGTGCATTGATTCTCAACACCAGTGAGATCACAGAATTGAAAAGGTTACATTTCATTTTCTACTATACTTTTTACCAAAAATTGTTACAAAAATTCAAGATCATTTAGCATAGAAAGTTTGGCTTAAATTTTATTCAATACTATTATCAATTTTTTTAATTGCCAGAGAATGTGAACACTTGAGAGAGAGAGAGAGAGAGCTCTCTTTCCCCCAAAGGTGTATCCATAATCCCAATAATCAGAGCTAACTATGGTAAAAATTTATGGATATATTCTTCTAATATTTTTCTTATGCTCTCTATGCTAGATATAGCCCCCACAATTGATTTTAAGCTGTGTATACCATTTTGTGGCTTGCTTTTTCATGTAATATCATTAAATTTTTCCCATTTAGATATTTTTGAGAACATGATTATTAATAATTGCAAAAGTGCCATTATCCTTTATTTCTTGGGAAATTGAGTTGTTCCATGAGGGATATATTATTTTTCTGGAAGGGTAGATCAGATCTGAAAATTGCTCACAGATAAAGACAGTGAAAATATAATCAATCATCACTGCCCTGGCTTCAGTCTACATGATGAAAGAAAATTTTTTCTAGCAGCATCATCCATTAAAAAGGGATCATCTACTAGAAACAGGCCTCGTGAAAGCAGATAATTTGTTTTGTTCACTGCTGTATTCAATGCAGCTTTTATAAAGTGCTTCTGAAACCAAGCAGAAAAAGACCAACAATCCAATAGGCAAATAGCCAAAGGACGAGAATAGATCAACTGCAGTCAAGTGCAAATGGCGCTTACATGTATGAAAAGACTCCCAACCACGCTTTTAATTAGGAAAATAAATGTTCTGTTTTTATTCTATCAGATGGCAAAAATTCAAAAGTTTGACAATATGCTCTATTAGCAAGTTTGGAAGTAGACCCCGTTATACAGTACTGGTAGAAATACAAATGTTGTAACTCCCATGTAGGATAATTTGTTAATAATAAACAATAACATAATAAAATTACAAATGCATTTTCCTTTTGATCCATTTACTATTAGAAACAAACACATGAACATAACTATACAATAAAACATACCACACTCATACAGGGGATTTACTTCAAGTGACTTTAGGGCACATTGCATTGACTCAACCTCCTTGGTGGGATGCATTCTAAAGACAAAAAGAACTTCAAAAAAAAAATGAAATGTCAACTCGATCATTTTATTTTTGTAGTAGTGCTAATATAGCTATTTTGAAACCTTTATTTCTATTGCATGGCAAAGCATGTCAGTATCATGCTAACATCAAGAATCAGTGCAGGCCCTCGGCTAGTCACATGGTGGATAGCAAACTGAGCTGCAGTGCTAGGGGCCACAAGGCCACCAGCAGGTATAGATCCCACTTATGCCCAGGATCCTGACAAGCAGAGGGCTGTGGGAAGGGGATTGTGGCATGTCGACACTCTGTCAGGAATGACTTTTTCTCCTGCATGTACTCTCTATCATGAATAAGATAAATAAATAAGACTTTCATTAGCACCTTTAATAAAAATGTATAAAAAAAGAATGTACTACTATGAAAATGCTATAGTATTTAAAGCATCAAAACAAACTCATAACGTAAAAAAATACACATGGTACAGCTCTGTTTATTAACATAGGTAACAATATTCCCCAAGTAAGGACTATCCTTGTACACAGAACTTAGTCTCTAATGCTATTTCTCTCCAAGAGGAGCCAGAACTCAATTAATAAATGACTGCTTCTAGGTGTGGAGGACAGAAGGTATGAAGTGAACTTGGCACATATTTTTCTAGAAAGCAAGGAAATATTTAGATTATGTCAAAAGGACACAAGAGCCAGCTTGAATGGGTTCACACTGACAAAATTGTGAGACTATAAGCATCACAAAAAAAGGAAAAATTTATATCAGAGTTGATTTACTTCAGTGTAATCCCTAAAAAAAAAAAAAAATCCATGAGTCTATAGTGATATCAAAAAGAGAGAAACACTCATTTGTCCCCATTTAAGATGGCAATTAAGGCCAAGCCAACTTCTTCAAAAAATTGAAAATTAAAGACATATTTAAAAATGGAAGGCTCAATCATGTATCCTGCCTTTCTTTTAGAAACTGTTGACCATGATACAAAATAGTCCCAGTAGATAAAGGAAAGCTTAGCAGACTGCTGACTGATGTATGTAGCAGGAACAATAAAGTCAGAAACCGCCATTTCACATTCCTTATTAAATGATTGCTTTTACAAGATGATGCATTGTTTTTAAAAGCAGCAGATAATGGTTGATGAGGGAACTAGCATTCATATTGTTCCAAAATAACACCACATAGATTATATTCTGTCTCTAAGTGAAATGTATCATAGTATGATGGAGAGATCAGGCTGTCATCTGTAGCCAGCAGTTAATTTAACGCTGTGAAGTGCGGATCACCAGATATCACATAGTTCTTGATGTAATACAATGTGACTGTCTTATAAACACAAGGTTCTCTAGAAGCAGAGCCTGTGATCTGTTGGGGAGGGCTCTCAGGACTGATGGTTGATGAATAATTAGCTGTGAACCAACCACACTGTTTCTGTGGCTATCTCGGGAGAAATAATACCACTTCCTCTGGTTCTCTCTCTTGCTACAGATTGCAGCTACCATGCTGTGAAGAAGCCCAGGCCACATGTAGTGTTCTGGCCCATAGCCCTAGCAGTGAGGGCCTAGCCAGAGCTAGCCTGTGAGTGAGGACACCTTCCAATGAGTGCAACCTCAGTCACTGTTAGTCTGCATTCATCTGAGAGGCCTAAGAGAGAACCTCCCATCTGAACCCCACCAACTCCCAGAACTGAGAAAGATAATAAATGATCATTGTGGTTTTTCATATCTTAGGTTGGAGTAGTTTTTCAGCAATAGATAATCAGATTGTTAATACTTGCTCTTTTCTTTACCACGGCATTGTAAGTTAAAAGGAACAATGGCCCTTATCTCTGTAACACAGAAGCATACTGAACTACAGTGCTGGAAGCCACATGGCCGGCTCAGGTTGATATCCCTAGCCTAGTCAACTGGCCACATACCAGGTGTGGGTGTGCACATGCCCAAGATCCTAATGAGCTAAAGGACTAGAAGAAGGAGATCGTGATGTGAAAAGATTTTGTTGAGGGTACTTTTTTCTCTTTTCTCTATTTCTTGTATGCTCATGCTCTTCACTGTGAATAAAATAAAAGAACTTAAAAAAAAATAGATTGTGACCAGATGGTTAAGGCAGACAGATCCCGCATAGCCAACTATGTGGTTTGAGTCTTGGACACTTTCTTTCTTGTAAGTGCACATACCCTCTGGAATTTTTTTATTTTTATTTATTTATTTATTTTCTGAGAGTTTTTAAAATTAATTAATTAATTTACATTCATTCCCTGAGCATCATCACAGCATACAAAATGTGATTTCCCATCCAGAATATACTGCATAGTGGCTTAATCATACATGTTATCATCAATAATTTTCTATTTCTAGTTTCATATATATATATATATATATATATATATATATATATATGTGTGTGTGTGTGTGTGTGTGTGTATGTATATATTTTTTTACCCCTATTTCTCACCCTCTGCCATTTCCCACTCTCCTTCCACACTATCTCAGGTGTCTACAGTTGTTTTCCATTCCTTTTCCCCCCACATTTTGTTGATTCACAAAATTTCTTAAATAATGTAACTACTTTCAATAGCAAGTTCAGCTAGTATATACATATCTGTGAATACATGTCTGACTTCAGGTGTGAGACTCTGAGTAGAATGAATATACTATAAGGTAGCACATAGCTGATGCAATATAGCTTACTATGGCCATTAAATAGATAATTTTAATATATTTTTTAATTGAAAGAAAAGCAGTTGTAGCTTTAATAAATCAAAGAAATACTAAGGAACTTTACTTAAAACTTAAAGCCAGGAAACAGGTTAGGATTCTGTTCAAATAGTAGGTACATGAACCTATCGGCAGTTCAAGACAGGACAAAAATCCTTAAAACTGGAAAATAAAGCCTAGAAGAAAATCAGCAAGGTTTTAGTCAAAAGTCATAAAATGCTATTTCACCAGTTCAGTCTCATGTACTTAATCTATCTTCTGTTGTGGTTCCATCTTCCCAATTGAATTCTGGGATGTAATATTCAACTCCAGACTTGTCCCTATGATTAAGTTGGCCATTTTCTTAGTTTTGGAACTCTTATTTCTGTGTGTCTGTATTTAATTTTTCTGATATAGCACTCCCTTGATAACTTCTTGGAGATCTGGTCTGGTGTTGGTAAATTCTTTCAGGTTTTGTTTATCTGAGAATGTTCTTGACTTTTCTTCCCATATGAAGGATAATCTGGCCAGGTACAGTATTCTTGGTCGAATTGTTTTTCCCTTAATGCTTTGAATACATTTGCCCGTTCTTTCCTGGTCTGCATTGTTTCCGATGAGAGGTCCGCTGTTAGCCTGATGGGATATCCTTTGTGGGTAACTTGATGTTTAATCAATCTTAGTATCTTGTCTTTGTGGTTTGGGTCAATCTGGCTATAATGTGTCTTGGAGAAGATCTTGGGTTGATTCTTTTTGGGGTCTTTTGTATTTCTTGGGCTTGGATCTTTGAATGCCTCTCTAGGTTTCTAAAGTTTTCTTCCAGGATTTCATGGAATAGATTATCAATGCCCTTATGAGTCTCTTTGCCTTCTGGGATACTGATTATCTGCATGTTTGGAAATTTGATGGTATCTAGTATTTCTCATATATTATTCTCATTTTTTTGGACTATTTTCTCAGTCTTCATGGTGGATTTTGCTAGGCCAGCGATTCTATCTTCTACATTTGAGATTTGATTTTCTGTATGATCTAATCTGCTTTTATACTTCTGGGGAGGTTTCGACTTCCTGTATTATAGCCTTCATCTCTAGCAGGTCCATTTGATTCTTTTTTAGAGTGTGTATTTCCTCTTTTAGATCTTGCAAGAATTTCCTCACCTCCTGGAACTCATTGGCTCCTTTCTTTTGCCTCTTCTGCAGTTCATTGTCTCTCTTTTCCATCTTTGTTATCTTTGTCACTATGAATATTCTAAATTCTTTATCAGACATTTCCATGAGTTTCATTGTACTGTCTGAGGATGAAGAGGAATTATTCTTTTCCCTTGGGGGAGAGGTATTTTCTTGCTTTCCCATATTTCTTGTGACCCTGTAGTGATTTCTAGTCATCTGATGGCTGGTGCATTTCTTCTTAATTCTTGAAGTTCAATCTGAGCATTCAGAGGCATGCAGAAGGAGGTGATCTGTAATCTCTCTTCTAGTCCATTTTCACTCTTTGTGCATCAGATTCAGTGGGAATAGAAGAATATCCTGACCCGAATCATATTTGGATGTTTGGATCCTGTTCACTTGGACCTGTCTAGACACTTAGTGCATAGAGGCCACTAGAAATGATTCTGGAGGGGGAAGTCTCAGCAGAAAATCTTCATTTTGGGTCAAGGAAAGCGGTATTTCACAGCTCAAGTTCAGTATATGTCTCAGGATGGGCCTGGCCTGGGTTTGTTCCTTTCCTACTAGAAATGATTCCAGAGAGGGGGATGTCTCAGTAGAAAATCTTCTGGAATTTTTTCTTTTAAGAATGATTTTATTTAACTTTATTTATTTATTTTAATTTGACCAGAGAGGAACAGAGTGAGAGAGAGAAAGTGAGAAAGCAAGTCGCCAGGCCCGGGACTCCAACAGTGGTCGGCCATGTGGGAGTTCAGTGCCCTTAATCACCATGCCACCTGACGGCTCCACCCTCTGGAGGGTATGCAGCCTGGCAGTATGAAGCAGTTATCTGAATGTCTTGTTAATTATTCACTGAAACCGGTTGCCACATGCCTTAGATGCCAGGGTCTCTGCAGATAAAATTTGTGAAGCATGGGAAACATCCTGACCCTGGCTAGGTCATGTGATGCCTGTTCTATATAACGTTTATGGCTTACATGTTATCCTCTTTAATGCATACTCAGACAGCCTTCCTTGGAGTCGCGGAGGAACAGCATAAGTAAATTGGCTTGACCTATAACATAACAGAATCACACATGATAGTAACAAGGTTGAAAAACGTCAACACTAAAGTCCTTATCTCTTACTGTAGAACTTCAACCACGTCCTTGAAAGCTTGCAAACAGTTCACTGTGCCTGGTAAAATGCATAAATAAAGAAGCTCAGTACAACTGATCAGCACAGCTTGTCTGTGTTAACCTGCATCTGCGTTTTCTTTATTTCTTTAACTCTTTCCTTCACGGGACAAAGCCCTGAGGGTGGGCCCCGACAATTTAAAATTTTTTTATTTATATATTTATTATTATTATTCATACATTAAATCACTATACATCATTTAGATTGTGAAGAGACTTTACCCAGCATGATATACACCTCAATTCAGCCCAGTTGAGATCACCATACACATCCTTGTCAACAGATAATAGACCTTATCTGTGTCCAACAAGTGTCTTACCTCTCCATTTCCCCCCCAAATTTCCTATGTTCTTCCCCTCTGATACTCTCTATCCACTTTGTCTCTAGTGTCCATTAAAATTTTTAATACTTTTATGTTATCCAGTCTTTCAGTCTCTACTGTAGAGTGCGAACAGTCAGTATATATTAAGTGGAGACATACAATGTCTCTCTTTCATATCCTGACTTCCTTCTCTCAGCAACAAATCTTCCATATTTGTCCACTTTTTATCAAATTCCATGGCCTTGTTGTTTTTTTATGGCTGAATAGTATTCCATGGAGTATATGTGCCACAATTTTGCAATCTGTTCATCTGTGGACATTTGGGTTGGTTCCATGTCTTAGCAATTGCGGATAAGGCTGAAATGAATATAGATGTGCAAGCACTTTTCTGACTGAGTGCTCTCCTATCCTTTGGGTAGATACCCAGGAATGGAACTGCTGGATCATATATGGTAGTTCTGTTTGAAGGTCTTTGAGGAACCTCCATATCATTCTCCACAGTGGCTGGACCAATTTACATTCCCACCAACAATGTAGGAGTGTTCCCCTTTCACCACATCCCCTCCAGCACTCATCATTATTTGTTTTTTAATCTTTGCCATTCTGACCGGGGTTAGGTGATATCTCATTGTGGTTTTGATCTGCATCTCCCTTACAATGAGGGGTGATGAGCATTTTTTCATATGCTTTTTGGCTGTTCATTTGCCTTCCTTAGAGAGTTGTTTATTCAGCTCATTTTCCCATCCTTTAATTGGATTAATCATTTTCTTCCTGGTAAGCTGTTTGTGTTCCCTGTGTATTCTGGTTATCAGTCCTTATCTGAGGCACTGTTAACAAAAATTCTCTCTCATTCCGAGGGTTGTTTATACTAATTACAGTGTTTTGCTGTGCAGAAACTCCTGAAGGCCGACAATTTTTAAAAAAATAGATTAAAGAGAATGAAGACACACCCATGCAATATTTTTTAAAATATACCACGTTTACATCTTCTTGCTCAAAGTAAGAATATCTACTCCCTTTTTCACTAATAATTTCATGATGTGTTAAGCATTGGAGCTTGTGCTTGGTGTTAGGATAGAGGAGCTCACAGTCCATAAATGAAGACAAAATAGAAACAACTAAAAACAAATGGGGTATTAAAAGTCCATGCTTGTCTCTTGGCGGTTAAGGCATCTGGATCCTACATGATGACTGTGGTTTGAGTCCCAGACCCAGCAGCTTGAGAAATATGCTGAGGCCATGCACATGTGTGCCAGAATCCTGAAAGGAGGGAGATGGAGGAGAAGGACTTGTGGCATGGTCATGATTCATAGTAAGTTTTTTGTCTTGCTCCCTTGCTCCTTTTCTCCCTCTCTCTCTGTCTCTCTCTGGAAAGTGCACACATGCTCTAGGGGAAAAAAAGAAAGGGAGGAAAGAAAAGCACCATGCTAGAAGTGCACTGGAGGTACATAAAAAGAAGATTGTAGAGGAAGACTATAGGAAGGATTGGAAGGATGCCTGAGCTTTGTTTTGAAAGCTGCCTTCCTAACTAGGTTATTAGTGGGAAGGGTTCCCAGATAGAGTGACCCACAAGAAGGGTGTGGGAGCTACAGGGATCAGATTCTAAAGCCCTTCTTGGGGAAAACTGGACTACATTTCTTCACACGTTTTCCTTATTTGTTTATTTCTTCCATGAGAGACAGACACACACAGAGAGAGGCACTCCCAACAGGATCCTCACACCGTGATCCACCCCCTGCCTCAGCCAGCCAGGATTACAGGCATGCTCAGGTCTCCTAGTTAGCTAGGATTACATGCACAGCTGTGTTTGCTCAGGGTATTCAGGATGGCCTAGGAAACAAACTCTGGCCTTCTATACAAGCTTTCAGCCTCCTAAGCCATGGAGCTACCTGTGTGCCAAGTTGGGTATAGGCAACTGTTTCTTATTTGGACAGTAGGGTCTCACAGAAAGGCCAACTGGTGGCAGGAGGCTACAGGGAGGAAGGACAAGAACCCCCAGTAGGTGGCACTGTGTATAATTCCATCCCTGACACGTAACCCCTGGGACTTTGAGACTTTCTTGACTCAGCAGCCCAGATTAGAGCATTATTTCTCTCCTCAAGCCAACTCTTATTTTTTTTTCCAAAGAATTACTTAGTTTTATTTGTTGTTATTGTTTTTTAATTGGACCAGAGAGAAACAGAGAGAGGGAAAGTGAGAAAGCAAGCCGCCAGATCTCGGACCCAAACCACAGTCAGTCATGTGGGAGTCCAGTGCCTTACCCACCACATCACCTGCTGGCCACCTTTAAGAGCACTCTCAAGCATCACTTTAGGTGTGACTAGGAGGGTTAGGGTAGAAACTTTACAGCGGGTGAGAAGTCAATCTACAGAGCGAGCCCATACATGCTCTCATAGGGTCCCTGGAACTGCTGGGACTGGGGCTGAGGAGATCATGGATTTTCCTGGAACACCTTGGACAACACTCAAGATCCACTGGGCCCTTAGAATGTCGGGGTTAACTGCTCCCCACTCCCAGATCCAGGAGTTTGTTTATAAAATTGTGCTAAATACACATAACATAAAATCTACCATCTTAATCAGTTTTAAATGTATAGTTCAGTATTGTTAGTATATTCACATTGTGGTAAAACTGAAATTCCAATTAACAATAACTTCTCATTTCTCCCCTCCCCCTGCCCCTGGCAACACCATTGTACTTTCCATCTCTGCGAAGGTAGACTACTCTCTGTACCTCATGGATGTGGAAATCATACTGTTTGTTCTTTTGTGACCGGCTGTGTCACTTAGCACAATGTTCTCAAATTTCAGCCAGGTTGCAACATGAATCAGGGGCTGATGACTGTTTAGTTCTTTTTCTGAACTATAAACTGGTTCGGGACTCAGACATCCCATTTCTCTTTTTCTGAAATTATCTTCAGGAAAGTTATAATGCTGAGAAAAATAAAAAAGAAAATGAAAACTTCTATTGAAAATGCTTTTGATACAGGTAGAAGTGGAAATGAAAGACCCTAATGATTTTCTTCCAAATTAGGAAGCTGTCAGGATTTGTCTGTGGTAAATACAGAAAAGGTGACTCAATAGGAAGAGTGACATCGGAATCGAAAACTCTCCAAGGAAAACATTTTTTTTTTTTTTTTTCTTTTTTTGAGAGGTTTTTTGCTATAGGGCGCGTGCGCTCGCCAGACAGACAGAGAGAGACATAGAGACAGAAAGCGAGAAATCACCCCCCAGGGGGGATGGTCACGCCGCAATCCCTTCTCCTCCATTCTCCTCTCGGGATCTTGGGCACGCACGCACACGCGCCCGGCGTGAGTTGTAAGCCACCGGGTCCGAGACGCGAACCGCGGTCGACTACGTGGGAGTCCAGCGACATAGCCATTACGCTAACTGCTGGTTCCCTCCAAGGAAAACATTTTTAAAACAGAGGTTGGTTACACAGCACTAATTCATTGGAGGACAACACAGAAGAAAAAATAAAAGCAAAGGCAACCTTTTGCACAATCTTGGGGAAGAGAGTGGGAATTAACACTCCTGAATGAGCAAGTCAGTGTCCATGACTCTCTTCTTGCAGGGTGCACAACTTAGTCTCTGCCAACTTTGGTTCTTTCCTTCATTTCTTTTTTTTTTTTTGGAGAGGTTTTTTTTTTTTTTTTTTTTTTTTTTCGCTTTTAGGGCGCGTGCACTCGCCAGACAGACAAAGACAGAGAGACAGAAAGCAGGAAATCACCCCCCAGGGGGGATGACCACGCCGCAATCCCTTCTCCTCCACTCTCCTCTCGGGATCTTGGGCACGCACGCACACGTGCCCAGCGTGAGTTTAAGCCACCGGGTCCAGGACTTGAATCGCAGTCGACTACGTGGGAGTCCAGCGACATAGCCATTACGCTAACTGCTGGTCCCCTTTCCTTCATTTCTATGGCTTCTATCAAGAAGTCAGGAATGGGCCAGCTGGTAACATAGTGGTTAAAGCGCTGGACTCTTGCATGGCTGACAGTGGTTAAAGTCCCGGCTTGACACTCACCCCGGGCCATGTATACATGCGTGCCCGGAGTCCTAGGAGGAGAATTGAGGAGAAGAGATTGCAGGGTGACTGTCCTCTTAGAGAGTGATTTCTCACTTTACCTCTCATTGTCTGTCTCTCCAGCAGACACATGCACCTTATGGTAAAAACCTTAAAAATAAATAAATAAATAATAAAAAGTAAATTAAAATAAAATAAAATAAGTCAGGCATATCCCCATCAACTCACAGATTCCTTTGTAATTAAGCTCGGGCATATGCTCATTAACTCATTACTCTTTGATATTAAAGTTCCTTATAGAGTACACTGGGTTACCCAATAATCTTTTTACTCACAGTGTCTGGTGTGGAGTAGGCAGTATTTATTTAATGAATAAATGAACTCACTTTTTTTTTGAGAGAGAGAGATTTTTGCACTAGGCCATGTACACTGACTGGAGAGACAAGAGACAGAGAGAAAGTGAGAAATCATCCCCAGTGGGGGATGGCCACAGCACAATCCCTTCTCTTCCATTCTTCTCTGGAGATCTGGATACTCATGCATATATACCTGGTGTGCGTTTCAAGTCACCAGGTCAAGACTTGGACCACAGTCAGTTATGGGAAGTCCAGCACCTTTACAACTACACCACCCGCTGGCCCCATGAACTCACTTTTACCAACAGGATCACTTCAGCTAACAATAAAATGTATACTCCTAATTCAGTTTAATTTTCACTTGTTTCTACTATCATTTCCTCCAATGTGCTCTTATGCATATGGCAAGAAGCGTAGTAGTCCAGAGTACAGTGCTGGATTGCCTTGCCTGAGTGCGCATTCCTTACATACAAGGAGTCTTCAAAAAGTTCATGAAACATGCATGTTATGAAAAAACTTTGCATAGATTTCACTTTGTTTGGCACCAAAATGAATTCATACTTTAACGCCATTTGTCCAAGGAGCTTTTTTTTTTTTTTTTTTTTCTTTGGAGAGGTTTTTGCTATAGGGCGCGTGCGCTCGCCAGGCAGACAGAGAGATAGAAAGCAGGAAATCACCCCCCAGGGGGGATGGTCACGCCGCAATCCCTTCTCCTCCATTCTCCTCTCGGGATCTTGGGCACGCACGCACACGCGCCCGGCGTGAGTTTAAGCCGCCGGGTCCAGGACTCGAACCGCAGTCGACTACGTGGGAGTCCAGCGACATAGCCATTACGCTAACTGCTGGTCCCCCAAGGAGTTTTTCAAGTCCTCTTACACTAAGTAGCTATGTGACCTTGGGTAGTTATTTAATCTCTGTGTTTCATGCTACTCACCTGTGAAATGGGGGTATTCATAGCACCTGCCTTGCCGTGGGCAGCATTTCCAGCAGTGACTTTCAACCTCCGAGCTCTAAGAATGGCAGCAGCTTCACTGCCTGTTGCTCATCTCTGGGTTACCTATCACGGATACCGTGACCACTAGAGCTGTTTCATTTTTCAGCTCCTTCGTTATTTTTCTTTTCTTTTCTCTCTCTTTTTTTTGTTTTTGTTTTTGTTTCTGTGATAGGGCATGAGTGTTTGACAGAGAGAGACAGAAACAGAGACAGAGGAAAAGAGAAATCACCCCCCCCGGGGGGGGGGGATGGAATAGCCACACCACAATCCCTTCTCCATTCTCTCAGGATTTTGGACACATGTGCCTGGTGTGATTTTTAAGCCACCTGATCCAGGGCTTGAACCTCAGAGTCTGCTATGTGAGATGCAGTCACCTTAACCTCCACACCACCTGTTGGCCACCTCCATGGTTTTTCTAACAAGTCTGCCATATCATTATTATTACTATCATATAGCACAAGAGTCTCATAATCACTTTCCAAAGACTCTTGATTTTTTTAGAAACATCCTCTATTTCTCTACTTACATACACAGTTGTCTGGTTGGAAGAAAAATCGACTTTGAAGTTCTGTTGCATCTGCAGGGCCATCTGGAAAAGCTACCCAGGAACTCCAGGATTCTCTTCATCACTGAAGTCTGGGAAGACTGCCCATCACTTGAAATTCTGTCTGCTTGGCCCCCTGGGTTGAAACAGGTTTAAAAAGGGCTACTGTCTGTTTTGGCCAGTTCCAGCCCAGGCTGTTGTCACTGTGCTCCCAGACCTCACCTTTACAAGACTTCACCCTTGTAAGGCGACTCTGCCTTCACAACTCAGTCACTCCATTTCATCTCGCTCAGAGTGAGGTATGGCGAATGTTCAAGAAAGATCCAAGCACCCCCTAAACATCCTTTCCTTCAGTGGGTCTTCTCTCTGTCCTCTGGTCACTGCCCCCTCCCTCGTGTGGTATGAGAGGGCCCTCTGGGATTCGGGGCGGAGACAGTGGCAGAGCCAGCTTTACAGGGAGACAAAAAGGGGCCTAGGCACAAGACTGAAGGAGGCTGCACCCTCAGGGCTGTGCAGCCTTAAAAGGAACAGCCCCGGAACCAGCAGTTAGCGTAATGGCTATGTCGCTGGACTCCCATGTAGTCGACCGCCGTTCGCGTCCCCTACCTGATGGCTTAAAACTCACGCCGGGCGCATGTGCGTACATGCCCAAGATCCCGAGAGGAGAATGGAGGAGAAGGAATTGCGGCGTGGCCATGCCCCCCGGGGGGTGATTTCTCGCTTTCTGTCTCTCTGTCTCTGTCTTTCTGGTGAGTGCACGGGCCCTATAGCAAAAACCTCTCCAAAAAAAGAAAAAAAAGAGGAACAGCCCCTCACATTTTGCACAATAGGCTTTTCTTTTGTTTCACCCTAACCCTATTCTTGTGGCCAGGATTTTTGCGTTAAAACAAGGATAACAACAACTTGGAATATCCGGGTTGGAGGATGCTTTTAATATCATGTAACTTCACTTTTTCTCAAAGTGTAGTCCATGGAGTACCCACAGGAGACATATCAGGATCTAATAAAATGCACATTCCTAGGCCCGAGTCCAGACCTACAGATTCAGAATGTTTGGGAAGCAGGTCAGAAATTTGCATTTTAAAAACTTGCCTGCAGGTGGCATGATGTTTAAGGCATTGGATCCCATATGGCCAACTCTGTCTTTGAGTCCTGCTGCCCGACACCTTGAGAAACATGCCAGGCAAGTGTGTGTGCATGCTCAAAATCTCAAGAGGAGAATGGAGAAGAGATTACAGTGTGGCCATCCTCTCTAGGGGGTGATTTCTCATGTTCCTTCTCTCTCTCTCCTCTCTCTCCTCTTTTTCTCCAGCAAATGCACACCCTATGGCAAAAATTAAAAAAAATAATTGTTGGGACCAGCAGTTAGTATAATTGCTATGTCGCTGGATTCCCATATAGTCGACAACAGTTCGAGTCCCGAACCCCGTGGCTTAAAACTCACGCCAGGTGCATGTGCGTGCGTGCCCAAGATCCTGAGAGGAGAAAGGAGGAGAAGGGATTGTGGCATGGCCATCCCCACTGGGGGGTGATTTCTCACTTTCTGTCTCTCTGTCTCTGTCTGTTTGGTGAGTGCACATGCCCTGAAACAAAGACATCTCCTCCAAATAATAATAATAATAATAATTGTTATAGTGTAAGGGAGCTTTCCAGAGAGGGAAAGAGAAAGAGAACGTTAGAAATCATTCCCTGGAGGAGGGCCACATTACAATCCCTTCTCTTCCATTCTTTTCTCAAAAGTTTGGGCCTACGCATATACCTGCCGGGTGCGTTTTTCAAGTTGTCCTGTCTGGGCTAAAAATCAAGCAGTCAGTCATGTAACATTCAGGCATCTTAGCCACCATGCCACCAGCTGGCCCAGGAATCTGCATTTTAATAATGTCCTAAGGTACCTCCTATTTTTTGTCAATATTCTATTTTATTTTTATGTTTTTATTAATTTATTTTACATACTTTCACTGAACCCACAACAGCATACAAAATGTGATTTGCAAACCAGAACACACCATAAAATGGCTTAATCATACGTGTTATTGTCAACAAATAACTTTCTATTCTTTGTTTCTTGTAAATATATATATATATATATATATATATATATATATATATATATATATATATTTCCCCCTATTTCTCTCCCTCTGCCATTTCCCATCCTCTTCCCACCCTGTCTCTGGTTTCTGCAGTTGCTTTCCATTCCTTTATTCTTTCCCACATTGTATCGATTCACAAAATATCTTAATTAATCTAAATACTTTCAATATTAAATTCAGCTGATATATACATATCTGTGAACAAAAGTTGACTTTAGGCATAAAATTCTGTGAGTAGAATGATTACACTATAAAAGAGAACATAGCTGAGGCTATATAGCTTACTGTGGTTACTAAATAGGTATTTTTAAATACTTTTTTTATTTCAAGAAAGGCAGTTTTAGCTTTAATAAATCAAAATTTAAAAATGTTAAGAGAACTTTGATTAATACTTAAAGCCAGCAAACAGGTTAGGATTCTATTCGAATAGTAGGTACATGGACCTGTCCACAACTTAAGAGAAGACAAAACTACTTAACACTGGAAAACAAAGCATAGACAAAAGTCACAAAATTCTATTTCACCAGTTCAAACTCATGTACTTCATCTTCTGTTGTGGTCTGATCTTTCTGTTTAAATTCTGGAAGATAATGTTCAACTCTGGACTTGTCCCTACCATTAAGCTGGTGCTTTTCTTAGATATTTTTTTTAACTCTTATTTCTGTGTGTCTGACTTTAGTTTCCCTAATATAACACGCCCTTCACAACTTCTTGGAGAACTGGTCTGGTGCTGGTAAATTCTTTCAGGTTTTGTTTACCTGAGAATGTTCTTGTCTTCTCTTCCCATATGAAGGATGATTTTGCTGGACATAGTATTCTTGGTTGAAATTGTTTTTCGGTCAACACTTTGAATATATTTTCCCATTCTTTCCTTGCTCACATTGTTTCCAATGAGAGGTCCGCTGTTAGCCTGATGGGATATCCTTTGTAGGTAACTTGACGTTTCTCTCTTGCCAGTCTGAGTATCTTGTCTGTGGTTTTGGTCATTCTGGCTATAATGTGTCTTGGAGAAGATCTTTTTGGGTTGATTCTATTTGAGGTCCTTTGTATTTCTTGGATCTGAGTCTTTAAATGCCTCTCTAGGCTTGGGAAGTTTTCTTCCAGGATTTCACAGAATAGATTATCAATGCCCTTACTAGTCTCTTCACCTTCTGAGATACCGATTATCCAGATGTCTGGACATTTAATGGTATCTAGTATTTCTCATATATTATTCTCATTTTTGGGGACTATTTTCTTAGTCTTTGTGGTGGATTTTATAGTCCAGAGATTCTGTCTTCTACTTCTGAAATTCGATTTTCTGTATAAGCTAGCTGCTTTTAATACTTTCAAAAGACGTTTCAACTTCCTGTATTATAATCTTCATCTCCAACATTTCTATTTGATTTTTCTTTATGGTGTATATTTCTTCTTTCAGCTCTCACAAGAACTTCCTCACCTCCTGGAACTCATTGGCTTTTTTCTTCTGGTGTACATTGCCTCTCTCCTCTTCCATCTCTGTTAGTTTTGTCACTGTGAATACTCTAAATTCTTTTTCAGACATTTCCATGAGTTCCACTCTACTGTCTGTGGATGAAGAGGAGTTATTCTTTTTCCTTGGGAGTGAGGTATTTTCTTGGTTTCGCATATTTCTTGTGCCCCTGCAGTGATTTCTAGTCATCTAATGGGTTATTCATTTCTTCCCAATTTCTAGAAGATCAATCTGAGCAATCAGAGGCACACAAGAGGATGTGGTCTGCAAACTCTCGGGCATTGTGTTTTTCTACCAGGGTAAATTCTTGGCAGAACATCTTCATTGTTCTTATCTCTGATGAAATCACTAGATCTCAGCTCTCATGGCAGACTCTGCCAATATTCATTTTAATAGTTCTGCTCTTTCTTGGGTATTTAATTAGGGGAAATAAATTTTAAATTCTTGCCTTCATTCCCTCCTGAGCACCATTGGAAGGAGGCGATTCTCCAGCCAGGTCTCAGGCTGAGGTGGGCTTGCTACCAAGCCAGAGGTAAAGAGAAACCACTCTCTTATACTCTGCATCAGAGGATGGTCTTCTGCACTCTCTCCAGGGTACATTAACTCTGTTGATGCTTGACAGGGTGGCAAGCTTGAGTGAACCTGGCCAGCATTACCTCACCATTCAGCAGCCGCAGGGGAGAAGAGGGGTTTGAGGCAGGTAAAAAGACCCTTTAACAAAAGCTGAAACTGGGACTATCCTTCAGATTCCTTGTCCAATAAAATGAAGGTCAGAAAGAGGAAGGGACCATTGCTGCCGGGCCTCGCCCCTGAACTGTAGGACTGACATTTCCTATTAAACTAATAGTCGAGATCAGCGACTGCAGGATGCTCGCATATAGCAGGCAACACATCCTCACAATGCAGCCTGTCTGGGATCTGAGGAGACAATTGTTAAAAAGTCCACTCTCCCGGCACTGTGGGGCTTCCTTGTAACTTCACTCTTCCTGTCAGATCTGGCGTCTAGAGTGACCTGGAATCCACCGAATCCATTTTCTTTGTGGCAGTCCTAAGGACACAGGCCCCTCTCATGTCCTAAGCCCCACTGCAAGTACTTTCCCTCTGCTTACAAGGGGTCCCCCTCCAGTCTGCTCTTCCTACTGTGCCACCAGCACGCGGGGAGAGCAAAAAGGGACAAGAGGCTTGCTCACAGTCTAAAGTGAAATGTACCCACCATAAATTCTAAAGCAAATTAATAAAATAATAAATAAAATAAATATTATTTTAGAAAGAAATTCTAATTCAGGGATTCAGCCGATCTTTCAACAGGTTCCCGGGATTGCTCTGCTGCCCCCTTGCGGGCCTGGGAAGTACTCCAGGAGTATGCGAGGTGGCAGTGGAGGGTGCGCTGCCCACACGTGGGAGTGGGAAATGCAGATAATCCGCCCCTTGGAAGAAAAGCCACGGGTTGCTGTCATGCTGCAGGAGAGAAATCCGAAGCGAGACGCGGAAAAAGAGGGCGTGCGACACAGAGGAAGAGCCCCCCGCAAGTGAAGAGGAACTGCGTGGTTGAGCCCTGGACCACCGGGACCCCATCCTGGCGAGTGTTGCCTGGTTCCTCAGCTCTAAGGGTGAGTCGGGACTGCCTCCTGCCGCCTTAGAAGTTGGAGAGACACTCCTAGCAGCGGGTTTCCTGGAATCCTTCTTGGGAAGATGCCGATTTTGCTTCCTGGAAGGAAAATGACAATTGTAGAAGTGCTTTTCTTAACTGTGTAGAGGCAAAGAAAACTTTAATCTTCAGTGAGTGTAAGGAAAACGGGTTTTCTCAGCAGAGACAGTCATCGTAATGAACTCCAGGGTAAAAGGGGGTTACACCAAACACAAACTAAACCTGCTAGCTACAGGGAGGGAGTGGAGATCGCGGAAATTACCTCCATGTTCTTCTTGGGTCTCTGAGCAGGTGGCCTTGTCTTGGTCACTTGAAAAAGACGGAAAAGCTCACAGGAAGCTTTTCATTTCATAGGAATTGAACAATGCAGATGATCTAGGGAGATGGGAGAATCTCTGGAACACAGTAGGTATGCAGTAACCTCCACTGAATTCCTGGGTGAGGGCTTGGTTAGGAGAGGAGACAGCACAGGGTCCAAAGAGAGCAGTAGATAAGATGGATTGAGTCCTGAGCACCCAAAACACTTGTGGAACTCTTCCACGGTAGCAGTTAACACCTGTCCTTGCAGGAACAGGTGTGGAGATGGTTAATGCTGAGCTTGCCATGTTAGTCAAAACCACACGAGGAGCTGGGGCGCCCCTCCCATGAGGAATAAGCAGTTTAATTTAGCCAGCCACATCACCAAAGTGACAGCTATTCTCCAAGGAGAATCGATGTTCTTGCTTTGGAATAAAGCTTTGGGTGGAAAAGCAGTAATGCGGAGTACCGACCTGGTGCGAGGTCAGAAATGTAGACACATTTACAGGCTTGCTTGATTTATGACAAAAATGAGAAATTTGAAATAAAGTAGTATTTTATAAATATGAAGACTAAAACCTGGAATGTTCGGTAGATAGGGAGCGTTTCTCAGACTCAGGACTCTTGACATTTTGGACCATATGAGTCTGACGTGGGGGCCTGCTCTGTGCCCTGTAGGATGCGGCATCTCCAGTCTCCCTGCCCCAGTCATAACTGTGAAAAATGTCTCCAGACAGTGACACATGTCTCATGGGGTGACCGGTGAGATATACCAACTGAAAAAATTAGAAATCTGTTGAGATGTCAACTTGGCAATTATTATTGACTAATTCCCTTCATGCGCTTTGTAATTGCTCAGCTTCTAGAAAGAAAGCAATGGGGGATATGAGGGACCTTAACGGGTGCAGAACCAAGTGAGAGACACACAGTCCAACCTCAGCCACGCATGAGGACAGACTTCTAAGTCACTGCTTGTTCACACCCACCCTGCTACCCTAATCTCTGCCTGTTAAGATTTCTGCTGAAAATGATCTGCCTCAGATGCAAAAGGCTGGCTCTATGGGAGACAGGCCGTGAGGAACTGATACGGGGCAAGGGCAGGCTCTCCACTTCTTCTCCCTTCCTCTCCCCATCTCAGAATCCAACATGAATTATTTACAACAGGATTGCTTTTTGTTTTAAAAGAAAGAAAGAAGGCAGGAACTTATCCCATGACCCGAGCATGTAGAGCTACTTGTACTGCTTCCCCTCTGCGTGCTTGGAGCGATAAGTGGATAGCTCCGCCGTGGGTACAACGGTGAGAGGCAGAGCTCTCTGCACCCTTTATCATTCCACCTTTTGTATGCGATGTTGAAGTCAGTGTACTACAAGGAAGCTGGGTGTAAGGTAGATACTATAGTGAGCAGTACTGTTATTTAAGATGTAATAAAGCAGTTTAACATAAGAAAAAGATTTCCGCTAAATAAGAAAATGATCTGCCCCATATGAAAAACTCCTATTTTCTTAGTACTTAAAAGGCTTAGAAATGGACTAAAATCTTGTCTTTACTGCCGTCCTTAGCATGCAGCCACTCTCCCGAGCGTCTCCTGCCTTTCAGGGACCCGGCCTCTGTCTTGGAAGAGCTGTCATTTGAAAGGGCGAGGGAGAGTGTGCAATTGATGAGTTTTTCAAGTTCTCACCACAATAGCGAACAGGTCTTCTGTAGCCTACTTGAATCTGTAAATTCACATGGTGAGTTCTGTGAAGAAAAAAAGCAGATTCACTGCTGTGTTCTCAAATCGCAGATTTTGTGGGCTTGCGTGGAATTGAAATAAATTCATATCATAGACACTAATTTTCTTAGAGAGAGTTTTTTTTTTTCTGTAGGATGCGTGTGCCCTCCAGATACACAGAGAGAGAACAAGAGACAGAAAGTGAGAAATCACCTCCTGGGAGGATGACCACACAGCAATCTCTTTTCTTCCATCATCCCATCAGGATTTGGGGCACGCACACACATGTACCTATATGAGTTTTAAGCCGCCAGGTCCAGGACTCAAACCGCAGTCGATTATGTGGGAGTCCAGCAATGTAACCATTATGCCATCTGCTGGTCCCCATAGGCACTAATTTACAAAAGGGAACAAACAACTGAGAAACAAGCATAGAAAGAATGTGCGATATCACTGGTAATAAAAATATAAATAAAAATAATAATTTCCACTTATGTCTGTGAAAGTAACTTTAAAAAGTGCTAGTTTTTCTAACATCCAGTGCTGGCCAGGGGCTGGTGAAATAGTCTCATATTGCTCGTGGCACTGCAAATGGATACACTCCCTTGAAAATCAATTTTATCTCAAACCAAAAAATTGCACATGCTTATTAATTCAACAGTACCACATCTAATTATTTATTCTAAGCTAACTACATAATTTATAGAAAAAAAGTTTTTACAGAAAGTTATGTCTCTTAGGATTAGTCATGATAGCAAAAAAGAAAAAAAAAAAAAGTAAGTAAATACCCAACAATGAGGTATGGTTAAGTATAGTATGACATGTCCCACTCTGGAATATGACACAGCTTGACAGTGATCACTATGCAGACAGGCCACTAGTAGCAGAAACAATACTTATGTCAAAGGGCGAAGCGTTGGTCAGTCAGTGTTGTGGTGGTTAAGGTGTCCAGTTCCCACATGGCCGACTGTGAGGTTTGTGTCCTGGGCCTGGTAGCTTAAAAAACAAACCAGACAGGTGTGTGTGAATGCCCAAAATCCTGAAAGGATAAATGGAGGAGAAGGGGTTGTGGTGTGCAAACATGCCCCATGGGGGTGCTTCCTCACTTTTGCTTGCTCTCTCTTTCTGTGTCTCTCCGGTGAGCTCATGTGCCCGCTGAAAAATTTAAAAAAAAAAAAAAAAAAAATATATATATATATATATATATAAATAGATATATATAAATATATCTATATATATAAATATATATATATATTTATATATATATATAAATATATATCTATTTATATATATATTTATATATATATATATATAAAGGAAAAAGAAAAAGGTGAAGTGTTCATTTAATGTGCCTGATGATTGCAATCATTTGAAATGTGTGTACATGCATGCATACATGTGTGCGTACCTACATATATATATGAATATACGTGGAAGAAAACTCCAAAACACTAATAGTGGTCAGGCTAGAAGATCTGCAGTTGTTTATAATAACAGGTGGTTTTGTTTTCTCTATGATTTAATTTTTCTGCTAATTTTCTTTAGTAGCTTTAGACAAAATATTCCAAAAGAGAAAAATACTCCCCACAGCCATCACATCATCTCTCTCTTTTCTGTTTCTCCCAGATTACCCCTTCCTGCTAATCTATGTCCCTAAAAGCTACTTTTGTTTACTCTAGAATTTTGAAAAGCAAACTACTTTTCCTTTTAATTCATACTTCTTGAAATTTAAGATGTTTTAAATGCAAAGTTTTAAATTGTAAAGGTAAACCTGCTTATTTTAAAAAAGACAATGTTAGGGTATAAAATGAAAATGAAAATTCTTCCCGTGCCCCCTTTTTTTTTTTTTTTTTTTTTTTTTTTTTAGAGAGGTTTTTACTATATGGTGCGTACGCTGCCACACAGACAGAAAGAGACAGAGAGACAGAAAGAGAGAAATCACCCCCCCCCCGGGGGGATGGCCATGCCGCAATCCCTTCTCCTCCATTCTCGTCTCGAGATCTTGGGCACACACGCACACACGCCCGACATGAGTTTAAGCCACTGGGTCCGGGACACAAACCAAGGTCAACTACATGGGAGTCCAACAACATAGCCATTATGCTAACTGCTGGTCCCCTGTGCCCCCTTCTAATGTTCTCCTCCATACCTTACCCTCGGTGGCTAGTTTCTCTGTACCCGTCCCCACAGGACGAGCCATGGTGGGTGGGTGTGCTTCTGATCTCTTCCTATGCATTCACATATACATGTTGAGCATCTGTGCTTGAACAAAATCATATAAGAAGACTTCAAAAAGTTGGTGGAAAATGGAATTTAAGTGATGAGTTAATTTTGGTGCAAAACATTTTGAAATCCATGTATAGTTTTTTTCATAAAGTTATTTTTGATGAACTTTCTGAAGTCTCCATTTCTCCCCCATGCCTATTCTATGCTGATTGGGAAAGGGTGAGCCCAAGTGTCCGCCAATGAATTGGTATCCATGTATATTCTCACCCACAATATATCCTTGCCCTGTTTCTACCCCGTCACAAAAATCTGATGCTGTTTAATTTCTGCCAATTGGATTGGGAGGAAATGATGCCTCGTGATTTTGTGTGTGTGTATGTGTGTATTGCATGTGTATTTAATTTGCTGTAGGGTGCATGTGCTTGCCAGAGAGAGAGAGAGAGAGAGAGAGAGAATGAGAAAGAACCTCCAATGGGATATGGTCACACCACAAATCCCTTCTCCTCCATTTCTTCTTTTGGGATTTTGGGTATGCACACACAAGTGCTGGCATGTTCTTAAAGCCACCAGGTGTGGGACTTGAACTTTGCAGTCAGTCACGTGGGATCTAGCTGTCTTAGCCACCATGTCACCTCACAGTTGTTTCAATTAGCATTTCATCTCTTATAAGTGCAGTTGGACATAATATACAAAGTTCGTTGGCAGGATCTGAGAGTCTACATGGGAATTCTGTCTTCCCTGTCTGGCTGGGTACCAAAGCTCAGGTCTACTGTAACAGCTGTCTGTCTCATAGGGAATTTGCTTTAAGGTATGACAGAATTAAATTGTGTTTTTCTTTTTTCAGAGAGAGAGATTTTTGCTATAGGGTGCATCGACTCACCAGAGAGACAGAAAGCAAGAAATCACCCCTGAGGGGGAATGGCCATGCTTGCAATCCCTTCTTCTCCATTCTCCTCTTTGGATATTGGGCATGTATGCACACACACCCAGCATGAGTTTTAAGCCACCAGGTCTGGGACTCGAACCACAGCTGACTCTCTGGAAGACTGGCAACTTAACCATTACACCATCTGCTGGCCCCAAGGTATAACAGAATTAAAAACACATCATTCTCTTTTTTTAAATTCTCATCCTTCTTGTCAGTCTATGAAAATAAAAGGTTGGAAGGAACAAGAAGTGCCTCATTTATAAGATAGATCTAATACCTGTGCTTTGTATTTGTTCTATTGGCTGAAACCTCCCTGATATAATTATCAATAAGGATAGCTATGTTTTGTTTTAATTTGCTATTGGACTCACCAGAGAGAGAAAGGAAGTGAGAAATCATCCCCCCACCACGCCTGCAAAGGGGGCTGGCCGCACCACAATCCTTTCTCCTCCATTCTCCTCTCAGGATTTTGGGCACACATGCACATGTGCCTGAAGTGTTTTTCAAGCTGCTGGGTCTAGGACTTGAACTGCACAGTCAGCCATGTGGGATCTAGCCACTTTAACCTCCATGGCACTGGCTGGCCCAGGATATCTTTGTTTCTTAAACTGAAGTTTCTAACTTTATTTGTAATTCATGGATAAAGAGATCAATTTTTGAGATATTTGAATTTTTAAAAATCTATATGCAGCTCCACATTACTTTTTATAGTGGAACGTTGTTCTTTAAGATTTACAGGAGACTAAAGTATGTGTCTCTTACTCCAGCTAGTGGTCTAAGGTACAAATGTTTGTGCTGTTACATCATAAGACAGACAGATACAGGCAGTTTCCCCAAACCAGCTATGGATCTAAGACTGGAGTGCCTTGGGTTGTAGGTGTGATAGAAACAATTCAATGTGTTTCAAAGGAAATTTACGAATTGGAGGCAACTCCACCAGTAACTCCAGTTTGCTCGTATTTCTCCTCTCTCTGTTATTTCTCTTCTGTGAGGTAGGAGGAACGTACTGTGCATGGCCTATGGCTAGATGTGAAGTCCACACCCATCCCTGAGGAAAGTCCACAGCTTCATGAGGGTCAGTAGGTGGCATGGTGGTTAAGGCACTGGATTCCCACATGACTGACCATGATTCAAATCCTGGACCCAGTACCTTGAAAATCATGCCAGGCACGTGTGCATATGTGCTTAAAATTCTGGGAGGAGAAGAGATTGTGTCATGGCCCTGTCGGGAGGTGATTTCTCATTTTCCTTCTCTCCGTCCCTCTCTGGCAAGTGTGTGTGCCCTATGGCAAAAACCTAAAATAAAATTTAAAAAAATAATAAAATTCCACAAGCTTCTATATTACTTACCTTCTGCCTCCATGATGGAGAGGATCTGTGTTATTGAAGATTGTTACTCCACAAGGAGTGAGACTGGACTCCTAAAACTCCACAGAGCTGTCAGAGCAGGGATGCAGCACACCTGGGCTGAGGCTTAGGAAAGAAGGCTTAGGAAGGAAGGCTTGTAGGGGGTGGGGTTCTTTATGTAAGGTGGCCAGGGACAAAGCGAGAGCACCTCTCTCCACAGACCCCTCAGAGAGCCCAGCAGACACAGAGCCTTCCTCAGATAGAGAGGAGCAAGAGCCATCTGTCCTAATGTGAGACACACCTCTTGTTTACCCAAGAAGAGTGAGAGGGGACAGCAGATGGCATAGTGGTTACGTCACTGGACTTCCACATGGCTGAGCCCTTGGCTTGAATCTTACGCCTGGCACATGTGCGTGCATGCCCAAGATCCCAGGAGGAGAATGGAGGAGAAGAGATTGTAGCATGGTCATCCCTCCAAGGGGATAATTTCTCACTTTTCCACTCATTGTACCTCTCTGTCGAGCACACGTACCCTAAGACAAAAACCTTTAAAAAGAAAGAATAGTGAGGACAAGAACCATGCCTCTAGTCTTTTAGGAGCCCAGATGTAAATCCTGCTCGTTTAATTAGCTGGGCTTGTCCTTGGGCAGAGGAGAATTATTTTTCTAAGTAGGGTTTAGGTGGCACATTCCTGTGGTAACTCACCAGTGTGGACATTAACAATTCATCTGTAGGGCCAGCAGGTGGCATAGTGGTTAAGGTGCTGGACTCCCACATGGCTGACCACTGTTAAAGTCCTGGACCTGGCAATTTGCTTTCTCACTTTCCCTCTCTCTGTGTGTCTCTCTTTGGAGAATGCATGTGCCCTATAGCAAATTAAATAATAATAAATATTAGGTTATTGGGAAAGTCATGACATATTTTTCTATGCAAAAATGCATCATGACTTTCTCGATGACCCAAATAAAATTAAATCAATAATTCTAAAAACAAAACAAAACAATTTGTTTATAAGGATATCAGTGGGAATTTTTGCAAGGACATTTTGGGAGAAAAGGAGCCTTGTGAAGGTGCCAATGTATAGTATTTGTGGATTAAATATCTTGAAGACCCACTGTGTGCTGGGAGACAAATACACACCAACTCCACAGTTGCTTCCAGGAGAGGAATGGGTTGGGGAGGCAGCATCAGGAGGCAGGAAATAGCCCCTGACGCCTGAATATGGGGTAGTTCTACCTTTTAATTTCACTTCTTGGGAGGGAGTCTTCATGTGGGCTGGCTGACCCAGACAGGATCTGGTAAAACATTCTTACTTCACACACAAGTCTCTCCAGGAACCTGTGCCAAATAGGTAAGGCCCTATCTGAAAGCATGCTTTTTTTTAAAAAAAAGAAATTATTTGATTTAACTTTATTTATTTCTTTTCATTTGACCAGAGAGGGACAGAAGAAGAGAGAGAGAGAAAGAGAGAGAAAGTGAGAAGGCAGGCCACCAGGTCCAGGACTTGAATCACGGGTGGCCATGTGGGAGTCCAGCCTTCTTAACCACCATGCCACCTGCTGGCCCCTGAAAGTATGCTTTTAAAAAGCACCTCTTACTGCGGAGGTTTGCAAACCAGAAGACAGTGGCATCTTGGCCCCATTGCCTGTAGGCCGTGCTGGGCGAAGGAGACTTTAGTGCAGGGGAACAGGCAGCGACAGGGTCCTGGAACCCTTTGTGCTCTGCTCGGGGCTGTGTCCTATCACCTCACCATAGTCAAAACTACCAGGGTCGGTTCTGGATGAGAAAGAGCAGGCTACTGAGTCTGGCAGTCTTAAGACGCCTGAGTTCCTATCTAGCTGGGCAATCCCGGGCAAGTTCTTAACCGTCCAGCCTCAGCTTTCTCACCTGTGAGGTGAAATAACCATCCTTGTCTGGTTAACTCAGATCAAGCACCCCAGGGCTGGTCAGAAGGCACCATGTTCTTGTGTCGTTCCTGACTCCCTTTGGGAAGCCTTTCTTTTCTGGATTGCTTCCCCTTTGTTCTCGCTGTGGGGTGAGGTGAAGAGACTGTGTGCTTTGAAGTCACAGAGACCAGGTTTCAGGGAAAGTCGTGAGGCCTCATTTCAAATCCCAGTTCTACCACTAACAGGCCGGGTGACTTTGAGCAAACAAATTGATCTGAATCTTACTGTTCTCTGTAAAATAGGGCATGTCTGCCCCCTGCCAGCTGGAGGGCTTGAGCAAGGTAACACGTAGAAGGCCTTAGCAGGTGCTGGGATACCCTCTGCTTTGCGTTGGGCCCATCTGCCATCTCACTGCCTCCCACAGTAGAGAAGACCCTGTAGATATCAACACCAAGCTTTGAGCATGGCATGTCTTAGAAGCAAAGTGCTGGGAAATAGAGCCCTATATCCCGTCCTAATCCTGGGAGCCTAAAGCTCTGGCTAAGTCACCCTGCCTGCAAGTTAGCAGAGGATCAGCTGGAGAGAGAAGCTGTCAGAGGAATTGTGGGGGTGGCCTTCTGCCAGCAGGGCCATACTGATGGCCAGCAATCTCCTTTTTCTGTCATCTTTCTTTCTTTCTTTCATTTTTTTTTTTTGGAGAGGATTTTGCTATAGGGCACGTGCGCTCGCCAGACAGACAGAGAGAGACAAAGAGACAGAAAGCAGGAAATCACCCCCCAGAGGGGATGGCCACATCGCAATCCCTTCTCCTCCATTTTCCTCTCGGGATCTTGGGCACGCACGCACACGCACCTGGTGTGAGTTTAAGCCACTGGGTCTGGGACTCGAACCGCAGTCAACTACGTGGGAGTCCAGTGACATAGCCATTACGCTAACTGCTGGTCCCTCATCTTTCTTACCTCTGTCCCTGCACCACAAATCCTCCCCGGCACTGCCTGTTCCCCTGCACTGAAGCCTTGTTCACCAAGATCTGTTTTCCCAGATCCTGTCTGCATCAGCCGGCCCCCTGAGTGTCTGATAGGACCTTCAGCACCAAGCAGGGCACAAAGGGTTCCAGGACCCCGTCATTGCCTGCTCCCCTGCACTGAGGTCTCCTTCACTCAGCAAGGCCTGTAGGCAATGCTGCTGAGATGCCACTGTCCCCTGGTTTGCAAACCTTACAGTAAGAGAATGGCTTTTTATAGGTGTGCTTTCAGATCGAGCCTTTCCTATTTGGCACAGGTTCTTGAAGAGACTGTGTGTGAAGTAAGGATGTTTTCCCAGATCCTGTCTGGGTCAGCTGGCCTGCATGGAGACTCCCTCCCAAGCAATGAAATTAAATGGTGGAATAACCCATATCCAGGTCACAGGGGCTAAGGGACTGAGAGACACCCCACCCTATCTAATGCCTCCAGTGCTACCTCATTTCACCAGGCATGAAAATTTGCCATCTCAGGTTGTTCTGGGTTGGATTTCTGTTGTGGATTTAGATTTTATTTTTATTTATTTTTTTTTTTGGAGAGGTTTTTCGCTATAGGGCGCGTGCGCTCGCCAGACAGACAGAGAGAGACATAGAGACAGAAAGCGAGAAATCACCCCCCAGGGGGGATGGTCACGCCGCAATCCCTTCTCCTCCATTCTCCTCTCGGGATCTTGGGCACGCACGCACACGCGCCCGGCGTGAGTTGTAAGCCACCGGGTCTGAGACGCGAACCGCGGTCGACTACGTGGGAGTCCAGCGACATAGCCATTACGCTAACTGCTGGTTCCCAGTGGATTTAGATTTTGTGGCTATTTCTTCCTGGAAAGGGAAGCCCTTTCTCACAGTGTCAGTCAGCTTAGACCATAGCAAGCCCTAGCAAGCCCACGGTGAGGCCACGGTGGCTATCCAGGCCTTCTGGGTCTTTGTCCAGCTGCCGCCATCAAGCCCATGATTGCCCTTCCACCTCAGGCCTTCAGAGAGTGGAGCAGTGCCAGGAAGTGAGAAGGATTCCAGCTCTGTACGGATACCTGGATCAAACTGGACCTCTACTAGTTGCCGTCTCTGGCTTTGAGGTAAATCTCTCTGAGTTGCCAAGGCTCATCTGTAAAATAGAGTTAATAATACATCTCAGATTGGATTGTTGTAGACGAAATATGAGATGATGTGTATAAAGAGCTAACTGTTAAGATCTGATTAAATGTTTACTTTGCTTCACTTAGTGGAACAATTCTAGGACAGACGTTAAGTTCTGATTAAATGTTTACTTTGTTTAACTTAATGGAATAAATCTAGGACAGAAGTTAAAGAGCTAACCTGACACCCAGCACACAGCAATCGCTCAGTAAGCGTTGGCTATTACTATCTTGCTCTCTAGGCCTTGTGTCTTCCCAGCTGAGTATCACGGGTGAGTCTCCTCACCTCTGACCATGGTTCCCTCATCTGTGAGATGAGGAGTGCTTCTCTCATCCCTGATAATTAGGCCATAGCTGCAGGCAGACCAGCTTTGACGTTAGCACCCAGGCTCCCAAACAGAACGAGGCAACCCTACAGGCTGCAAGTGACATGCACAGAGGTATTGATAGTTATTGGTATTGAGTAAATCCTTCTATCAGTCTTTCTAATGAATTACTTTTGATCCCCAGAACTTTGTCAACAAGGAAGAATAATGCCAGGTGGTCTGGAGAAGGCCTGTCATCGGTGCATTTCTAAAATCGCCAGCCATGGTGAGTCACAGCTCTGAGAAATGCCCTAGTTCTGAAGGGTTTGGGGATATGCAATCACATGATAAGCTAATGCCAGAGGGAACTGTGTGGATGGTCTGTGCTAGGCTCAGGGAGGCCCCAGGGCAGAGCTGGGGAGGACGATGGCTGCTCTCTGGCTGCTGCCTTCAATGCCTTACTTGTTTCATAGTACGCAGTATGCATTTTCACATTAATATGCATTTGAACAACATGTGTGAATGGAGTCACTGATACAGCCAATGTATAATGGCAGTGGAGCTGGGCAACATGGCAAGTAGTTGAGAAATTTGGACTTGAATTTGGAGTAGTTTTCCCTCACCTCATCCCATCCTATCTCCTTGCCAAATTTGACTTTCTCCCACCATCACCTGCTTGGGTCCTTTGTGTCCAGAGGGGCCCGACCACATCACAGAAGGCCCAATCTGTCATACATTTGGGATATCCCAAAAGCGGATCCCGAGCCTTGGGGTTCCGTGGGATGGAAGCATTTACCTCATGGTGAGATGTGTGGTCTAGCTGTCATACAGATCGAATGTGAATAAAGGTAATGTTGTGGGGAACCTTAAGCAACTACCCTTAGAGCAATAATATTGAGAAATAGCAGTCAGCAGGTAGAAGCGGACTAAGGTGGAGCAGTCAGTAGAACAAGGGGCTGGTAGATGGGTGTCTGGGTACCTTATGATAACCTGTTGATGCCGTGTACTGTCACCACTTCCCACCTCTGCTGTCAGGATGTCTCTTTCATTACTGCACATAGTAGGAGCTCACTTAAGTTCCATGGTATGACTGAATGAGATGAGGCCTCCGGCTCCCAAATATGGCCAGTGTGTTCTCTCTTTCTTTTTCTTTTCTTTTCTTTTCTTTTCTTTTCTTTTCTTTTCTTTTCTTTTCTTTTCTTTTCTTTCCTTTTTTTTAGATTTTTTGCTATAGAAAGTATGCACTTGCCAAAGAGCGACTGTAGGGAAAGTGAACAATTACCCCCAAGGACGGATGGCCATGCCACAGTCCCATCTCCTCCATTCTCCTTCTGGGATTTTGGGCACGCACGCACACACCCCCAACATGATTTTAAAGCCACCAGGTCTGGGCCTTGAACTGTGGTTGACCACATGGGAGTTCAGCACCTTAACCACCATGCCACCTGCTGGCCCCTCCTCTGCTCTTTTATGATTAATCCTCAATTTGTTCATATTAATAAACTTCAGGAATAGAAAAAAGAAAGAAAACAAAACCACACGTGGAAGTGGCTTTGCTGTAAAAGCAAGCCATCTCTGGCTCTCGCCCTCTCATCATGTGAGAACACGGCAAGAAGGCCTCGCCAGATGCCAGGCTGTCAACCTTGGACTCCCTAGCTATAAACTGTAAGCTAAACAAATAAATAAATTCTTCATAAATTACCCAGTCTGTGGTTTCCTGCTATAGCAACAGAAAATGGGCTAAGACACACAAAACCTTAGTATAGTTGCAGGTTCTTAAATTTACATCGATACATTTTAATCTACCATCAATATTCCAATGTTAATGACCTAATAAAGGCAATGGATCCAATCTAGGGCCAGGTATTGCATTTTGCTGTTGTATCTTCTCCACCTCCTTGAATCTAGAACATTTTCAATGTTTTGTTTAGTTTGTTTCCTGTGATGTTGACATTTTTTAATAATTAGGTCGTCGGGAAAGTCATGATGTATTTTTCTGTTTTTCTGTGCAAAAATGTGTCATGACTTTCCCAGCCACCCAATAGAACATTTCTCACCTGTGGTTAACAGATGTCCCCTTATGCTTAAGGTTCTGCATTTGTGGCCAGATGACAGCACAGGTGACGACCATCTCTTCCTCGTGGGTGATGTTCATTTTGAACCCCAGCCACAGTCATGACAATGAAACCACTCTCCTGAGAGCAACATTAATCCATTTGTGTGGGAAGAGCCTCATTAATCCATTCAAGATGACAGGATGGGCATTACAGGCTTTACAGGCATACCTCATTTTACTGAACTTAGCTTTATTGTGCTTTAAAGACACTACATTTTTTACAAATCAAGGTTTTGTGGCAAGCCGGCATTGGCAAGTTTGTAAGTGCTATTTTTCCAACAGCGTGTGCTCACTTTGTGTCTCGTGCCACGTTCTGGGAAGTCTCACAATATTCCAAACTTTTTCATCATTATTCTATCTGTTATGGTGATCTGTGATCTTTAAAAGTTTCGTTTATTTCTAATGCAGAGTGTATGCCAATGAGAGAGAGAGTATTTTTGACAAGGTCTCATTATATTATAACCCTCTTTCCCCAGCTCTCCAGCCCTTCAAGATCTTGGGCATGTGTGTGCATGCCTAGTGTGTTTATTAGCTGACCTGGGGATTCAAACCACAGGCAGCCACATGGCTTCCAGCCCTACAGTTCAATTTGCTACCAACTGTGCCACCAGGCTGGGCCTGGAATCAGTGATCTTTGCTGGTACTATTGAATTGTTCTGGGTGTTATGAACCACACCCACACAAACGGAAGATGGCAAATTGAATCACTATATCTGGTGTATGTAACTGCTCTGCTGGGCAGTCACTCTCCTGTCTCTCTCCCTCACCTAGATCCCCCTAATCCCTGAAATTAGGCCAACCAGTAACCCCACAACACTTCTAAGTGTTTAAGTGAAAGGAATCATAAGTCTCTCATGTTAAATCAGAAGCTAGTAATGATTATGATTAAGTTTAGTAAGGAAGATGTGTCAAAAGCTAGGCATTTTGCTCCTGTTAGCCAAGAAAGAGAGAAAACACTGGCCATATTTGGGAGCTGGTGGCCTCATGGTGTGAATGTAAAGGAAAAGTTCTCAAAGGAAATTAAAAGTACTACTCCAGTGAACACACAAATGATAAGAAAGCAAAATGTCTTTGCTGCTGATATGAAGAAAGTTTTAGTGGCTGGACAGAAGATCCAACTAGAGGGCATGCACATTGTTTTGTTTGTAGATATAATGCTATTATACACTTTAAATAGTCTACAGTACAGTGTAAACACAGCGTTTATATGCACCGAAAGGCCAGCAATTCATGTGACTTGATTTATTGAAACCTTTGCTTTATTGCAGTGGCCTGGAACTGAACTCACAATGTCTCCGAGGTGTGCCTGTAATCCATTCATGAGGGCTCTACCCTCATGCCCTAATCATCTCATATGTCCCACATTCCAACACATCTTAGGAGATGCACACTGGAATTATTTCCAACTAAAATGTTAAAAAGGCTTAAAACAGTTTTTAAAAAGCAGCAGACAAAAACCTGCGTGGCAGGTATCTCAATGTTTCCTCCATTGCTCTCTCTACTTTGATTAATGTTTAAGCATTTTTACAATGAATACTCCTTTTAGTTTAGCCTGGGGAAAAAATGGCTTCCTTGGCCTGACTCCAAGCTTGATGAAAGAGTACACTGGATGCATATACAGCATGGTGTTGTCCTTTCGCTGGACCTTCAGATTTTCTTCTGTATACTTTTCTACATTTTCTCTCAAGTTACATACGTAGTTAGGACAAAAAGTTCGGTTTTAAGAACAGTCGTCACATATCCTCTTAGGGTGACCGCAGCTATCTCTATCCACATGTGGAGTTTTCTAAGAGGTGGAGGTATGGGGGGAGTCCAAGGTTCCAGAGGAGGGTCGGTCGGTGTTTCATCAGTCGGCCGGAAGAGCAGAGCAGTTGCAGCCAGCCATGCCCTCAGACCTCAGTGAGACGCCTGGGGGAGCTTCCTGGCCTCTCCTGGCCACTGCACAGCCCTCACCTCAGCCTTCTATCTGGCAGGTTCTCTCTGGCAAGTTCTCTCTGAATGGAGAGAGCATGTGGTTCCCACATCCTGCCGCTGCCCTGGAGGGTGACTTTCAGGACTGGGAAGCAGTGAAATCGTGATGGATGCAGGAGCTGTGTGCGCAGAGGCTTCCAGCCATCACAGAGAACTCAATTAAATGTGATGAGTGCAGTGAACCTGGATTATCGCACCTGTCAGGGGGCCAAGGATTCCCGCTGTAACTCCACGTGAAGACAGCATCTGAGAAGGGCTCTGCAGAGCCTAGCCTAGGCATGCCACAGGCTAGAAGGGCCTTCCCTTTAAGATGACCCAGGGAACCATGAGCCTGGGGGCGAGGGTTGCAGCTCCTCAGCAATGAGAGGGACTCACACAACTCAACATACTGACTAGAGAGTGGTGGATTTATTCTACAAATCTAGCAATAAGAAATGGCTATATTATCTTTTATACTTAATGTAGTTTCAAGACTTTAAAACTTCTCTAAATAAAATTAATCTGACTCCAAGCTCCCACTTATTAGAAAAGCAAGAAAAGCAGTCTTGGGGGTGTATCAGCTATAGGGGTCAGGGCTGGGATTGAGGCTTCCAATGGACACCACAGTTCCAGTCAAAAAGGAAGGCTGCTGTGTCTCTGTGAGCAAAACTTCACCCAACTGTGTTATCATGCAAGCAGGATCTCCACCAGCCACTTCCAGACAACAAAGCTGCCTGTTGGAGTCAACCACTAGCCCAGGGAATGCCCGAGAGCCCTAGAATGTACGGATGCTGACGTGTAGCTTCAGAGCCAGCTTGCCCAACACGATGGCAGTTTGAGAACCTTTACAAGTATCTATGACACACTGGCTTCTGGGAGGGAAAGAAAGATGTCTTCTTTACCAGCCTTATCTACTAATTTGTTGTTAAATTACCTACCCCAATTCAGTAAGTGAGTTGTGAAAACAAACAAAATTAGTCTTGGGTATTGTAGATCATAAGAGTTCAAGTGTGAAAATTGAGGTTGGCATCATGTTTACCCTTTATGAAGGTCTGGGGCTTGCAAAAGAGCACAGTGCTTCTGCTCTCTGGGTAAGGCCATTATGAGCCTCTGCAGACCCTTTGCACAACTTAAATTGTTTATTTATTTATTGTATTTATGATGGAGCATGTACACTAGGAAGAGAAAGAGAAAAGCACCCTCAACAGGATCTCTTCATGCTGTGATCCCCTTGGGTCTGTCCCCCGGCTCATTGGTATCCTGACTATGTTCCCACACACCCAGCATGTTTTCAGGCCCACCCAGGGATCTGAACCTGTAGTTGGCCATGTGGCTTTCAGCACCACAGATCGGTTTGTTACTGATTGTGCCACCACACGGGGTGTCTTTCTGTCCTGAATAGCCTCAAGGATAAACAGCAAGGAGTAAATAGTGGTTTTGTTGTAAAGAAAGGGGATCCTTCTTCTGAACAAGAGGGATTTCCACCTTCACTCACCCCCAACCGTCACTCAGGCCCCTATTTTCTACACAAACTGCACAGCGGCACATTCTGTCCTTGCTATTGGGCAGCATTGGTTATGTTACTCAGCCCCTGGAGTTCAGTCACTGTGTGAAAGGACCTTCTATTATTCCATTCCTAAGTAATTTAAAGGCAAATACAAATATGCTATTCTGGACTTGAAGCCTTTTCACCTGTGCCTAATCTAGGCCAACAGTGAAAAACCCAATTTGGACCTGGAACAAAACTCATTAGATATGTTGCTTAGCTCCTTCAGTTAGCTCCCTAAGTGCTTAGTGTAGCAATTTCATTTGTATAATGCAAGGGGGGCGGGGGGGGGGCACTGACCACAGTTGTCCAAGAACTCTATTCCTCATCAACTCCCCTCGGTTGCTCTTCCCCTTGGGAGGACTCTCCTTCTCTCCTTTCCCTTGGGAGAATCTCATGATCTTTTGGTGGACTCCAAGAAACACAAGGTTGTCCTTTTCAGGGATCAGGGTAAGAGATCGCAACACCTATCAGACCAGTATTTCTTACTAACTCATCAACTGAAAATCTTGAACTTTTAGAAAGTAAAAAAACATGGGCAATAGGGATGATTTTAGAAAATCCTGGAGTTATGGAATCTGAGATTTTGGTAGGATCACTTAGCAAATTCACTGCGATGAATTCTGAACCAAACATGGCCTTTCCACCCTTTCTGTCCCTCTTCCTGCTGTCAGTGCTTCTACCATCTTGTCACCTGAGCACAACATTTGAGTCATTTTTAAAAACTCCATTCTTATCTTCATTCTTGCATCTAATTAGTGCTCAAGGACCTTTCCTGCTAAGCCTCCTGATTGCTCTCTGGGCTCAATTTTGGATCCGCCTTCTCACCAGTTTCTCTACCCTCAGTACCACCCCTGAAGGTCACATCCTTTTTCCAAAGGCTCACCTTTAATTATGTCACTTCCAAATTCCAGTCCTACAAATCGCTTTAACTTCCTAGTAAAATACAAATGTCCTGATGCAGAATGCAAATGCTCTCTAACCTCAGTATCTAGCTTGAGCCTCTCACTCACTTCTCTCTTATGGACGACTTACGCCCATCTGAATTTGATGATTCGCTGTTCCCCAAAATCAATCCATGCATCTTTTCCTCAAAGCTTTTATTTGTGTGAGGTTTGTCCCTTTGACTGAAAATCTATCTCCCCACAACTCGGCTCTGCAAAATGCTTCCTTGATTTTCATGGAACTCTTCTCCAGGCTTCCTCGCTGCTCCATGCACTCCTGGCGGTCCCTTCCACAGTGTTCTGTGCTGTCCTTTGAGTACACATCTTGTCTCCCTCGTGAGATCACGAGATGTGTTGGTGTGGGTCCTCCTGCCCACTTCCCTTGTCTCCAAATCTTTGTGGAAAGCAAGAGTGAATAGACAAGTATCAATAAAGACATTCATCCCTGTTAAAGTGGGTTAGGTACTGAGAAAAAAAACAAACAAGAGAACACAAAAACTCATGTAAATTGCTATTGTCAATGGAAAAAATAACCAACCGTAAAATTAATAATTAATAATTAATGCGGGACCAGCAGTTAGCGTAATGGCTATATCGCTGGACTCCCACGTAGTCGACCGTGGTTTGAGTCCCGGACCCGGTGGCTTAAACTCACGCCGGGCGCATGTGCTTGCGTGCCCAAGATCCCGGGAGGAGAATGGAGGAGAAGGGATTGTGGCATGGCCATCCCCCCTGGGGGGTGATTTCTTGCTTTCTATCTCTCTGTCTCTCTCTGTCTGTCTGGCGAGCGCACGCGCCCTATAGCAAAAACCTCTCCAAAAGAAGAAAAAAAATAATAATTAATGCGGTTTATTTCCAAGCCAACTGTGAGTGACCTAGGCCTGGAGAAGAGGCATACATGCCTTTTCTCGGGATGATCATGTACAGGGGTTCCTTTTATTTGTTTTTGAGATTGACAACATTTAGTAAAAAGATTTTCCATTGGTCTGGCCCAAAAAGGCGGGACATATAGAAGGGGGGGGGGGTTTGTAGGTTATAGGTGGGTTCCACAATTCTTAGGTTGGTGATTGGAAGGGAAGATCTGTGTCTTAGTTAAAGAAAGGCTTAATCTACATCTCAAGGAAAAGAGAAGTTCTGTGTCTCAGGGGAAGAGATAAGCAAAAGAATATACTGTAATTGGTCGAAATATACATCTCAAAGATACTATGCCAGGAACAGGAGGTAGGAAGAATTCTGTTAATAGAAAATAAATGGTCTGTTAATGCTTGTGGCATGACTTCCCCAGTCCCTTTTAAAAAGATTTTGGAAAAATAGGAAAAGTAGTCAGACTTCTGTCCACACTATTGACCATGACCTGTGGGGATGCGGGGTGGCTGTGGAATAGGGCAATGCTGGTGCTAATTACTCAGATGAGAAGAGGGATAGACAGGAAGACAAGGCGGACAGAATTGCTGAGTATATTGGGAGAGAAGGTAAAAGTGGCCTGGCCTGGCCTGGGTGACTGGAGTTTCAGTGTTATTATAGAATCAAGGAAGAGGAGAGGGCAATTGGTTTTTAGTTTTTTGTTTTGTTTTATTTCGTTTTGTTTTTAGAGAGAGAGGTGTGTGTGGTGCTATGGGGGGTATGTGCTCACCAGAGAGACAGAGACAGAAAGCAAGCAATCACCCCTCCCCCGGGGGATGGTCACGCTGCAATCCCTCTCCTCCACTCTCCTCTCAGGATCTTGGGCACACACGCACACATGTCCGGTGTGTTTTAAGCCACTCAGTCTGGTACTGGAACTGCAGTCGCCTATGTGGGAGTCCAACGATGAAGCCACTACACCATCTGCTGGTCCCAAGAAAGGGCAATTTGGAAAGAGGATTTGGTTAAGTTTACCCACCTGTAGTTTTCCAGGTGGGTGCCCAGTTGAGCCCTGAAACGATAGTGTTGCAGAGAAAAGTTACTGGATCCTGGTCTCAGTTTCTGCACTAAACTGCCTAAGCAAGAGAGCAGGGCATGCGTGTGCTGTTTATAGGAAACAGATCCCAGAGATCCTTGAGAACAGACTCACCCAAAGGTGACTTAATTTTCCTACCAAGATCACCCTTTTAGTTAAAAAGGCTGCATTCCAGCTACTTATTTGACCTCTAACTTGATGCTAATAATTCTTTAACACCTGCCAACGTGCCTGGACCTCTAATAATCACAGGCAGCAGCACCTGGCAATGGGAGAGTAGCTCACTGTCAATCTGCTTGCTCTCTCACTTTCCTGCTCTCTCTGTGTATCTGGTGAGCGCATATACCCTATAGCAAATTGTAAAATAATAACAATAAATAAATAAGTAATTCTTAAGAAAAAAAAAGGATGTGAGCAAGAATCTTGAGTCAGTAATCCAGAAGCCATCCTGAGGAGGGCGCCCTTTCAAATGTTCTTTCTTTTCATAATCTTGAGTAAGTCAGGAATCCGTTTATCTGTGTTCTTGGCATAAAGAATGATTTGGCTCCAAACTTTTGATTCCAATATCCTGCCACTGTTGCTCTAATTCTGAATTCGTTTCTCCTTTGGGCCTTCCTCGCAGTTGATTTAGCTCTTTCACTCAACTCTTTCAAACTGACTTTATAGATAGAGGGGCTTATTGTGTCGGAAACCAGAATGTGTCACTCTGAGTCGCACTAGAATCAATGCCTGATAAACCGGAAGGCAGAATAGTATTCGCTAATGGGAGTCACTGCTGTCAAACTCCTGTCCTGGCAAAAGCAGCGTCA
The DNA here is from genome assembly GCA_026018925.1 of Tupaia tana. Classification (NCBI taxonomy): domain Eukaryota; kingdom Metazoa; phylum Chordata; class Mammalia; order Scandentia; family Tupaiidae; genus Tupaia; species Tupaia tana. The sequence goes on from JAKSZU010000005.1 coordinate 40,737,066, forward strand.
CAGAAAATTCAGCCTCCATTTCAGAGAACTCTGAAGACAGAGGACTAGGTACTCAGATCTCCCAGGAGAGGGGAACTGGGGGCGGGAAGTGGAGATTCCCAATCCCAGAGTGGCTGGGGTATCCTTATAGGGTGTCCCTTATTTGGACCAAGTGATCTAGAAGCGCTCCTACTGTTAACTGCTAGCGATTTTTTCCATCTCAGTGAGATCCCATCCCCAGAACTTCCCTTGATGACCCTGCTCTGAGCAAATAGACTCTAACCAGCCTCTGATGAGTCTCCAGCCCAGCTTCTAGAAAGGTGGCTACTGCACAATCAGCTGGGTGATGCGTTGAAATGCAGGTTCTCAGGCCATTCTGTAGCAGTTCTGTTCTGTTGGGTTAGAGTGGCCCCTGAAAGTCTGATGGGTTTGGAGAGTGGACGGGAGCCTTATTAGACCTTGACAGCAATGCCCCAGAGAGGCCAACCCTGAAGAAGCTGGGCTCGATGTGAGGACAGAGTCAGGAATGAGGCTGGGGAGGTCTGGTTTACAACAATGCAATCTCACCTTCTTCAAAGGCCATGGGAACTACAGTGTATTTCTTGTTTGTTGTTTTAACAGTTTTCCATTTGATCCCTGGTGGGAGCAGAAATAAAGGAGAAACCACCATCTCCTCCAGTCATGAAGAGAGTCATAATGATCATGGTTAACATTTACTGAGAACTTGTGTTTAGTGCCTTGCATGGATGGAGACATTTGATCATTTTAACAAGTCTGTTAGGAAAGTCCTGTAATTACACTCGTGTTTGAAACAAGGACATGGAAACCACAGGGGTTACAGAATAACAGGAGATACATGCACAGATGTATTTAACACAGGAGACTGCATAAGGAATGAAGACCCAGAAGGAGAAAAACCTACGTTCTTTATACTAGGGGAACCATGAGAGGTAGTTGTGAAAAAGTGGCTAAGCTATGTGGGAGATTTAAGAAAGATAGGGATTATTATTTATTTATTTTTATTTTTTTGAGAGGTTTTTGCCATAGGGTGCGTGCGCTCGCCAGAAAGACAGAGACAGAGAGACAGAAAGTGAGAAATCACCCCCCAGGGGGAATGGCCATGCCACAAGCCCTTCTCCTCCATTCTCCTCTCGGGATCTTGGGCACGCACGCACACGTGCCTTGCGTGAGTTTAAGCCACCGGGTCTGGGACACGAACCGCACGGTTGGCTACATGGGAGTCTAGCGACATAGCCAATATGCTAACTGATGGTCCCTAAGATAGGGATTATTTTGAAAGGTCTGTTTGCTCTCAGTTTCCTATTCCTAGTGTTAAGAGTGTTACCTTAGGGCCAGCAGGTAACATGGAGGTTAAGGGGCTGGATCCCACGTGGCCGACTGCACATTTGTAATCTTGATCCAGCGGCTTGATAAACATGCCAGGCACACGTGCATGTGTGCCCAAAATCCTGAGAGGAAAATGGAGAAGGGATTATGGTGTGGCCATCTCCCTGGGGGGGGGGTTCTCACCTCTCCCCCCCCATGATTGCACATGCCCTATAACAATTTTCTTAATGGTACTTTCCTTCTGATAGGAAGGACACCTTCCACGTGGGAGTTTTCTCTCTTGCTTTAAAAGGGGGAGGGCCAGAGCTCCTTTCCTGCTATTATTTAAGTGACATTAGCTCAAAATAATCCTCAAGTCAAAGTGGCACCCTTCCGTGGGAAACTTGGGTGACAGGTGCCCGCCCTGGGAGCTGCTCTGTGTCACTGAACACCTGCATTCCAGCCCCGGAAGCTTGGGTGGCCGGAGGCACCATCTGCCCCAGTCTTGCAGCACAGTGTTTCGAGGATGCTGATCACTTTATCATCCTGGTAACAAGCTCCAAGGTCAGAAATAGAGAATGGAATTTATCAGCCTCTTGATTTTCAGTCCCGGCAAGAAATTTCTTCCCTGACCCTGACGTTAAATCGGGAATGAAGACAGATGTGTCTGGGTTAAGTTATCGTCTCTTTTTAATTGGTTGCACCTGCCAGCAGCACTCTGTCCCCAGGATCAACAGGGCTCGCTCCATAATTTGCAGGCCCCAGTGAAAAGTGAAAACGCAGAGCACCTTGTTCAAAAAGCAAGGGGGAAAAAATCACTGTTAAAGGTGCTAAAATGCCAAGCTTTTTCCTTTCTCCTGCAGTCTTTCAACCTGTCACAATATTTTTTATTTGCTGTTTAAAGTCATGTTAAGTAGAGGAAAATTAGAAATTTTAATTGTTAGCATAAATTTTACCATTCATCATGATATCATATAATGCCAGTTTTAAATGCAAATAGCAGAGCATCTAACATGTATGTGGAGTCATTGAAATGACACAGCTGGTGTCCCATAATAGCTCCTGTACGCATTTTGTTTTTACCAGAACAGTGAAAGCACTGCCCAAAACCAACCTACCTCTTTTCATTTCACTTCTTAACTTGGGCGCATTCTACCAACTCTACCATCAGTTTACTGAAGAGGAAGGGAGGCTTGAAAGGTAAAAAAGTTATGGGTTTGTTCTAACTTTCCTCTCCTTCGATGCCATCATTTCCTGGTGAGTGGCTGACTGACACAGGAAACTCACCTGAATCAAAAAGGAGATGGCTGGGTTTTTTGTCATCTGTGTTCCTTAGAACCCTTTTGTCTGCCCTAGAAGCAAGTTCTGGTTTAAATAGAAGCGTGGCCTCTTGGGGCTGTCAGTGCTCTGCTTAGTTGAATACAATACACTCCTCTTGTTTGCATTCTGAGTCTTGCTGACCTCTCACACATCGTGGGCCTACTAGAATTCACCAATGTTCTACATAAACGTGATGGAAAGCACCAACATTGCACATAGCCCCTCTGGTCACATGCGCACTCCACTATCCTATCAGAGCTCACTTGCAAACAGAAGTTCAAAGACAAAATCATTTAGAAGTTCAAGATGGTGACAGAAGAGCACAGACCCTCCTATGTGCGGGGCCTTGTGGGACTGACTGCATTGGTTGCTCACCCATGAAGCTGGCTCTGATGATCATTATTACAGATAATTCAGAAAAGGCTGGTTTGCAGGGAGGAGTGGGAATGGAGGCAGATCACCCTGCATGTCTGTTCTCCATATTTCCTGGAGGTGAAGGCCATGGAGGCTCAGCCTGGGTGATGCAGTCGGTAGCATACTGAACTGCAGTGCTGGAAGCCATATGGTTGACCATGGGTTCAGATCCCTGGTCTAGTCAGCCTGGAACACAATGAGCCTTCAAGATCCTGACTATCTGGAGGGCTGAGGGAGTGGGGATTGCCTGTCAAGGGCACTTTATCTGTCTCTCTCTTTCTCTTATGCATGTGCACCTGATCTCTATCATGAACAAAATGAATAAACTTTAAAAAAAGACTGGCACAGAGGGCAACTTAAGGGGGCCCCTTGAAGAGGTGGGGCATCCTGTGCCTTTCTCCTCACTCCCGGAAAGCCTCCCAGTCCACCAACGTCTAACCTAAGCAATGAGCGAGAGACTCCGGGATGAATTCAAGGCTCAAGCCCAGGGTAGAGTCAGCTTCTACCAGAACACACAAACCACACAGGAGAATGGAGAGGTGGGAATATCAAACAGAAGTTTGGCGATGACCTAGAGAGGAAGGAGTAGACGCGAAGGAGGCTACTGGAATATCCACTTCAAAAATCCTCTCTGCTCTCAGGGCTGGCAACAGGACCCAGCAGAAAACATAAACGAGTGATGCCAACTAGACTTTGACAGTGGGAAGTGGAGGGGCAAGCCTACCCAAAGACATTTGAACTTATAATTAAGTAAGAAATGCTAGCCAAGCAAAAGCTGCACCTGTAGTTCATTTAACATATGTGAAAACTAAGAAAGAGGGGAATTAACTGCCTAATTTTAATAATTGCCATGTAGTGAGCCCCTCCTGTGTACATCTCTCTGCTAACACATTTTACAGAAGAGAGAAAGTAGGCTTCAGGTCAACTAGTTTGCTGAGAGCTATATAGCTAATGAGTAAAAGACCAGGATTTGGACCCAGGCCTATCTACTCCCATGCCTTTATTCTTTCTCAATTCCTGTAGGGTAGATTGGTGGCGTGGAAAAGAAGAAAACCTCCAGGCCCGTTCAGAGCCCTGTTATGCTATGCATCAGTAAGAAGTTTTAGGAAATCATCTCTTATCATATACTGTGGAATATTTAACCAAATACATGGAAAGGGAGAAAGATTTTGTGAAGCAAATTCCTTAAGTGATAAAGTGAGTTGCCAGTGAATTTTATTTAGGGAAGAGGAAAACCATCTGCCCTGGATATAGGCTCCCAAAAAGCACAGGGTTGATCTTGCCTGACTTGGCAAATGCCAGTGGCTTCTAGCATCCTGGCACAGGGACAGCAGTTTATAAACTCCTTTTCTATAAACTGTCAGACTTAGAGAGGTCGTGCGGGAAATCTGGACCTTCAAATTGGCAATGTGATCATAAGAGACGTTCAGCTCTCCCAGAAATGCAGGTCCTGGCTTGCGCCCTCTGTGTGGAAGCCCCAGGCAAACAGAGACCTTCTCACCCATCTGCCGACTTGTGACATGAGAGAAGGTCAGGGTGTACGAAATGCTTAAGTAAACCTTTGTGAAAAGGAAATGGGGGACCAGCAGTTAGCGTAATGGCTATGTCGCTGGACTCCCATGTGGTCAACCGCGTTTCAAGTCCCGGACCCGGTGGCTTAAAACTCACTCCGGGTGCGTGTGTGTGCGCGTGCGTACCCAAGATCCCGAGAGGAGAATGGAGGAGAAGGGATTGCAGCGTGGCCATCCCCCTGGGGGGTGATTCTCGCTTTCTGTCTCTCTGTCTCTCTCTGTCTGTCTGGCGAGCGCACGCGCCCTATAGCAAAAACCTCTCCAAAATGAAAAAAGGAAATGGAAGGTCTGTGCATTTCTAACCCAGCCCTCACTCCTTCTCTTTGCAGCCTACTGCGTCTTTGTGCTCTTTGCTTTCCTGGCCCTGCCGCTGTCCATGGCCTTCACAGGTGAGCTGGCTGCTGAGCTGCTGGATGCACAGGTTGGCCAGGGCAGGTGGGACGATGGTAGACAGCCTTCATCCTCCTCTAGGATGACTCCCAGTCAACTACTTTCCATCAAAGAAGAGCGTTATGAACACTTTGTTAAGAAGTTTTTTGTTATTCATCTTTTTAATAGCCAGAGAGCATGTGTGCTCTTCAGAGAGACAAAGAGACAAAGGGAGGGAAAGCATCCCCCAGTGGCGCATGTTTATGCCACAATCCCTTCTCTTCCATTTCTCCATCTTGTTAGAATTAAAGGCAAGCATACGCATGCACCCAGTGTGTTTTTATCAAGCCACTGGGGACAAGATTTGAATCGCAGTTGGCCACATGGGAGGTGGCTCACATAACCACTAGGCTATGGGGCTGGCCCCGTGAACATTTCAAAAATAGAGATTCCTGGTCCTGCCCTGAAAAACTGAGGCAATATGCCTGGGGTGTGGACAGATATTTGCTTTTTTTTTTAAGAAAAAGAATTATTTACTTTATTTTATTTATCATTATTATTATTTAAAAATTTGCTACAGGGCATGGGTGCTTACCAGAGAGAGACAGAGAAAGAGAGAGAGAAAGTGTGTTAGGCTCCAAGCTCACAGCACCCTGGAACAGAAAGTGAAAGAGCAGAGGATTTGTTGCAAATGCAAAAAAGAGAAAAAAAATAAACAGAAAGCAAGCTACGAGAGTCTAGGACGAACTGCAGTTGGCCATATGGGAGTCCAGCACTTTAGCCCCCACACCACCTGCTGGCCCTAGACATTTCCTTTGATTATTATTATTCTTTTATAATTATTTAACTTTATTTATTTATTATTATTATTATTATTTTTATTATTAATTTGACCAGATAGAGAGAAAGGGAAAGTGAGAAAGCAAGCCACCAGGTCTGGGACTCGAACCTCAGTCTACCATATGGAAGTCTAGCCCTTTAACCACCATGCCACCTGCCAGCCCCAGATATTTGCTTTTAAAATCTGTCCCCTGATGATTCTGAGGGCAAAAGATTCCCCAAGGCCCCTTTCCAGTTTCTGTGTTCTCATGTTGAAGCCTGTAGTGAGCAGTGTAGAAAATGTATCTCGTGCTATGGTAATACATGGGCGCTTTATACATATTTTTGCTGAATGGATGAAGATTCCAAAGTCACACATGTTAAACAACTTCATAATCCAGACCTGTGAAGAGGGGTAGTAGAGTACTGAGGGGAAGCTCCTTGGGTAGCCAAAAATTATTGTGTGTCAGTGAAATTAATCTCATGTTCCTGAACATTGCTGATGGGACCCTGAGCCCGGTATGCAGAACCTAGTTACCCTGATTTTCCTGGAGACCTAGCAAACCCCGTGTGTTAGGCTCCAAGCTCACACCACCCTGGAGCAGAAAGTAAAAGACCAGAGGGTTTGTTGCAAAATGCAAAAAAGAGGAAAAAAAATAAAGAAACAGAAAAAAATGGCTTTCTAATTGCTTAATGTGTGCTGGGATGAGATGTTTCGGAACTAGATAGAGGTGGTGTTAGCAGAACCATGAACATTCACCAAATGCCAACCAATGGTTCACTTTAAAATTTTGTTATATGAATTCCACCCCGATTTTAAAAAGCAGTAATACTAAAAGCAAAAGCAAAAACAGAAATGATACCCTTAGATCTATAAGGTGTGAAAGCTTACTGCCTGACAGTAAATAAAGAACAACATTTTCAGAGTGTGCACAGAACCAAAACAGGTCTGGGCTGTTCAGTATAAGAGCAAACAATTCAACAACCTCAGTAGGTTCAGAAGCTATCATTAGAAGAATGCAGTTCAAAAATTAACATGTATTGGGCCAGCCAGTGGTATGATGGCTAAGGTGCCTGGATTCCATGAGGCTGATACATAGTTCCAGTCCTGGACCTGGTAGCTTGGAAAACACACTGGGCATGTGTGTGTGTATGCCCAAAATCTTGAAGGGAGAGAGAAATGAAGAAGGATCATGGCACAACTATTATCCATGGGTGGTGCTTTCTCCCTCTTTCTCCCTCTCTCTTTCTCTCTCTCTCTCATTCTCTCACTGGTGAGCAAATGTACCCTCTGGCCATTTAAAAAAATTAAAAAGAAAATGATTGGGGCCAGCAGATGGTGTAGCAGTTATGTTGCTGGACTCCCATATGGCCAACCATGTTTCCAGTCCCAGACTCGGTGGCTTGAAACTAATGCTGGGTACGTGTGTGAGTGGGCCCAAGATCCTAGGAGGAGAATGGAGGAGAAGGGATTGCAGCATGGCCATTCCCCCTGGGAGGGTGCTTTCTTACTTTCCCACCACTGTCTCTGTCTCTTTCTCTTTCTCTGTCTACAAGTATACACATCCTAAGGCAAAGAAAAACCTCTCCAGAAAGTATTATTTTATTGCTCTGCCCTTTCAAGGAAAGTTTGTACAATGTTAGATATTACTCTGCTTAGGGTGTCAGGAGTTTCCTTCAAAGAGTGTTCTACGCAAAATCTACTGCATAAGGGAACTTTAGCGTTTGGAACCTGTGCATGTTATCCTGCAAACAAACTTAACTGGAACCAACAGGCTGCATTAACGAGATAAGATCCCACAAAGCCAGTTCTCATGGACTTGGAATTAGTGACTTGATCATAAGAGATGTTCAGTATTAAAATCAATACATCAGCCACACAAAGGGGGTATTGGAAAGGTACTGCTTATTGGTTACAGAGTTTGTATTTGGGGTGATGAAAAAGTTTTGGAAATAGTGATGATGGTTGCACAAGATGGTGAATGTGATTAATGTCACTGAATTATACACAAAATAATTAAAATGGCAATTTTTTATTTAGATATTTTATTTCAATAAAAAAGTAAAAATCAAATATAATATTGACCCTCAAAAAATAATTGAAAAGAAAAATCACTGTATCTAGTAGCTGTTATCAATATTACAAAGGAGAGGGACTAGCAGTTAGCGTAATGGCTATGTCGCTGGACTCCCATGTAGTCGACCGAGGTTCGAGTCCCAGACCTGGTGGCTTGAACTCACGCGGGGCGCATGTGCATGTGTGCCCAAGATCCAGAGAGAAGAATGAAGGAGAAGGGATTGTGGCGTGGCCATTCCCCTTGGAGGTTGATTTCTCGCTTTCTGTCTCTCTGTCTCTGTCTGGAGAGCACACATGCCCTATAGCAAAAACCTCTCCAAAAAAAAAAAAAAAGAAAAAGAAAAGGGGATTATTATAATATTATAGATTAAACAAAAAGAACATCTAGAGTTAAGGTAGGTCCTACCCCATAAGTGAAGAATACAGGGGGAAAGATGGCTTTTATTAAATTTATTTGAAGCCTTTTAAGCCATCTGTGCACTGATTGACTCTCCTGTGAGTAGCAGCTGTTTTTATTCATTAGAAATGAGCCGATATATAAGTCATTAGTCAATGTTCATTTCACAGCTGGGCTTTGAATTGAAAGGCAGTTTATATCCAACAAATTTGGCATCAAGTACTTAAAGGTCTGCACATGAAAAGGTTACTTTGAGACTTAGAAAACATTTCCATCTAACAACAAATTCAGCCAAGTATCAGAGACAACTAGACAGACAAGCCTCTGTAGGTTGATGACTGGATCAATGTATATATTCACCTCTCCTCCGGTTTGGGCTCTGGCTTTATGGCTCTCTGTACACCTAGACATTTTCATTTATTTCAGTGGTATATGATGTAATCATGGGAAAATGGTCTACTTCTGCAGAAGTACCAAGGCATTTGTGGGCAATAAAATGTCAAAATGAAGCTAAAACTTTCCATGTTGTTTGAACAGGAGACTTTGGTTCTTCAGTGAGAATTCCTTTTCTTGGACTCCATTGGCCAAGACATTAGTCAGGAGATTATGAGTGTGCTACACTAAAGAGTTAACCCTGGAACCTCAGTGACTTAACACTATCAAGCTTTATTTCTTGCTTATGCAAATTCCACTGTGGATCAGAGCCCCAGGGCTCTCCCCAAGGAATGTAATAGCTTTGTACTCCACGTGGCCTCTGTCTTAGAGCTGGCCATCTCAACCTTCGGTTTTTCAGTGGTAAAGCAGGGCCATCACTGAAGGAGCTTATATGCACTTTTTAATACTTCGGTCCCACATCGTACAACAGTCCATTGGTCAGAACTAGTCAGCTAGCCCTAGTACCCATAAAGAAGCTGGGCATATGCTGGACAGCCAGAATCTGTGCTCAGCAGAGATGTGCATTGGAACCCATCCTGAGCCTAGTCAGTGGAATCAGAATGGTCAGTGAGGGGAACAAGCATTTCTTTCCTGTATTTCAATAGATATGACATACCACTGGTTAAAACAGGCCTGTAAGACAAAGGCCTGAGAAAATTAGAGAGCGTTGCTTTCGGCAGAAAAATTTCCATCAAGAAAGGGTAGACTTGGGCCAGCAGGTGGCATGGTAGTTAAGGTGCTGGACTTTCACATGGCCAACTGCGATTCGAGTCCCAAACCTGTGGCTTGCTTTCTTATTTTCTCTCTCTCTGGTGAGTGCACATGCCCTATAGCAAATTAAAAATAATAATAATTTTAAAAGTTAATTAAAAAAAATAAAGGGTGGACTCTGGTGGGTTGGTTTCTGAGTATACATGTCTAGCTGCTAAGTACATGTCAGCAAGCACATGTTCCCTGGCTTGGGGTCCAGTGAGTGAAATACTCCGTGGTGATGATCTGGTGACTGGGACTAGCTTGCAGAGGGCTTGCTGCACAAGGACAGACGGGTTCCTGCCAGCTTCTCCCTGCCACCTGGTCGCTGCTAGAAGCAACATGATTGAGAGCCTCAGTTTACACAGTGGATGCACCTGGGGAATGTGACTCTTAAATTGAATCTTATTTTAAGCATACCAAGGGAACTGGATATTTAAAGGGATTCTTTGAATCTTTTTTGTAAGACGATTCCTTGAAAACATGAACTGTCATACATTTGGCTTTTCCTAAGAGCAGAGCACATCCATAGCCCGTTTAGAGCCAAACAAAAGGGTGGCAACATCTGGTCCCTGCTCTGTCTGGTGTATTCTTCACCATTCTGCCATGAGAGTGGCCTCTGTCATGTCGGTCCAGTGAGCATCCCGAGGATCAGGGGGCTGGTGAGACCAAGCAGATCCCTCAGTTTATGGTTGTGTGATTAACACTGTAGTTTTTGTAGGTGTGTGGCACATTTTCATGGCTGGGCTTTGTGTTTTGGAATGCATTTCTCTCACTTCTCTTCCGTTTGTCTGTGCAGGAATGAAGTTTCTGGAGGACTGCCCCATACAGCCCCTCATTCCTTTATATTTGCTAGTGGGTGGCATTGTCGGTACCTTAAAGGTAAAGTATACTTACCTGCTGTGTATAGTCCTTGCAGAAACTGAACTGACAGGCACCGTGGAACGTATCTGTTAATGCTATTCACAAGGGTGCCAGAACAACTTCCTCCTACGCTTAGTTGCTCAGTCGTTGAAATGACAGGGCTGGCTTCGAATACGTGCATTTTTCTAGATGAGGGGCACTCACCCAAGGCTGTGCCTTTTTGCATAGCTTCCTTCCTGCTGTTGAGTTCAGTGCGTAGAGCTGTGGCTTTGATCTAATAAGAATGGATGTGGAGGAGTCACCGACTGCCAGTTCTACCACTGAATTCAGCCAATGGAATCGTGGGCTCTCTCTGTGCTTTTTTAAAAAAAACATTTCCTGTTTAGGGCAGCAAAGTTTGCATTTGGTTGTGTTTGATTTTAGCAGTTAGTATTTCTGTTTTTAACTATAGCTCCTACTTCTTAATCGATTAACAGAATTAATTGGCTGCAATCAGCAACCAACCATTAAATTCTGCGGTCTCGGGACTGACGTTACTCTCAAGCTTGTCAGTAGAGGGAGCTGTTTTGCTCCTGGCTTGTACTGATATCTGACTAAATAGGACAAGTAACTGAAGAAGATATCCTAGCGTCATGCACAGTCTGCTGTTAAGTTTCCAAAACCCCTGGCCCACAGAAATGTCATACCTTCTAAAAGAACCTTAGGTCAATCTCCTTTATCGATGACATTTCCCAACCATCCAAACTCACCTCATAACATCCTGTATCAAAGCCAGAAAATGCAAACATCTATTCTTCCAAAATGATTTCATAAAAATAAAGCAATAACACAAAGGAAAACAAAATCAAGAGTGTCATACATTGGTCATGCTATTGATCTAAGACATCAAAGGAATGTCTAAAAGATTGTTGTGCTTGAGTGCAAGTGGTAGCTATGAGCTCAGCTCTGTCTTGGGAAATGTCTGATTTGGGGCCAACCTTTGGAGCCTTTCACGTCTGAGGTTACCTCACTATTAAATTCCTCACCCGGCAGCAGTCGGTGGACAGTGCTCTGGAATGTACACACGATCGTCCTGATAACAACGTCCCTATGGGACCCACCGGAGAAACACAAAGGCTCCCAGCTCAGTGGGGCTGCATGTCCCTTGTTGCCCCATGGTGTTAGGGGAAGGCTCTGATGGTTTGTACACCATAGAGATGCTCAAAACAAGGGCAAAGTTTTCAGCAGTAATTACCTCTGCCGTATTCTCTCTCCCTCGGTTACCTCATCATCAGGTTCCAAGTGGCACTTTCCTTTCCAAGATGGTACTGTCCATTGGGTCTGTTCCTCATAATAACAGTAAACTTTTCCTTTATGAAAACCAGCCCAGAACCCAAAGGTAATTTATTTTAATGAACAACTAGAGCCCTAATCAACAGCATTGATTTTTCCCACTGGCAATCTAAAACTGTGTGAACCAAATTAAATTTTTGTGCTTATCCTGGAGAGGTAATACACAGTGAGTCCACAATCATTAGAGCAGTGGCAACAGGTTTACAGTGTCCCTTGAGGCAGAAGTTCACTCCCGATGAGACTGCTTTGTGTAACTCATCCAACGCTATGTACTGACTCCCAGAATCCTTTGTGAAATGCATCATAGCACCACGGTTTTGCATTTTATTTAAGAGAAACATACAAAATAAGTTGACATTTCCCAGAGTGCCCCAAAAGAACTGAGGATCATGACCCGTTAAAAGATCATGAAATGAATTTAGTAGGTCGTGGCCCTACTAAAGGGTTGTTTTGTTTTGTTTTGTTTTTGCCAAAGGGTGTGTGCGCTCACTGGAGAGACAGAGAGAGGGAAAATGAGAAATCACTGCCCAGGGGGATGACCACGCCGTAATCCCTTCTCCTCGAGTCTGCTCTTGGAATTTTAGGCATGCACAGACGTGTGTCCAGCATGCTTTTTCAAGCCACTGTGTCTGGGATTCTAGCTGCAGCCAGTCATGTGGGAGTCCAGCACCTTAACCACCACACCACAGGCTGGCCCCTGTGGCCCACTTTTAAAAAATAAATAAATAGGTCTAGCCCTTGTTGTGGTAGTTAAGGTGGTTGAACTCCATGTGGCCAACCTCATAGTTCGAGTCCTGGACCCAGCAACTTGAGAAACACATTGGGCACATGTGGTATGTGTGCCAAAAATCCTGAAAGGAAGGGGGAAATGGAGGAAAAGGTGATGACGGCATGACCACTCCCCATGAGGGGTGCTTTTTCACTCCCTCTCCCCCTCGCTTTTTCTGTATTTCTCTGATGAGCATGTGCACCCTCTGGCAAAATTTTTTAAAAAATTAAATAAATGAAATAGACAATATTAGAGTGACTGGTAAGTTTATTATTTTTGAAGAGATTTTTTTCTATAAGGCATGTGCACTCACTGGAGAGACAGAGAGGGATAGAAAATAAGAAATCACCCCTCAGGGGGGTGACCACACCACAATCTCTCATCAGGATTTTGGGCATGCACACACATGTGCCTGGCATGAGTTTTAAGCCACCATGTTCAGAACTCGAACCACGGTTGACTATGTGGGAGTCCAGCCACTAACCACTACACCATCTGCTGGTCCCAGAGTGACTAGTAAATGAAGTATTATGTAATACTTAACATCTGTATACCTGTCTGTTTGGATAAATTGACTATATAATTTATCATCCAAACCAGAACAATTTTGAAATCTAAGGAAGTAGTAATAGTCATCATGCCAGGACAGCAGAATAGATGAGAACTTCTGTGAATTCAAGAAAAAGAACAAAAACAAGCTGGATGGAGAAGGGGGAGCAGGGACAGGGAGGAGAACCCATGAAACCTAGGGTTGGCCAGGCCTATGAAATGGTCTGGAAGGAAGTGGCAGGGGAAAGTCTGCTAGGAGTTCCTCATAAGAGGACCTCATAAGGGGCTGAGGTCCTCAAGTCTGGACCAGGCATCGTTGTTAGGCCGATGTGTGTGGTACAACTACACTGGGACAATGGGAGGGAACCAAGGGTCCGAGCCTTGCCACAGAGGTGATGGTCAGCCAACCTCCTGACCAAAATAATTCACTTATCTACAGGGGAAATGCCACAGGGGATGCTGACTATGGATTTATGCCTTCATCCTTGCCAGTTCAAATTCTCCAGAATTAAATTTTACTCCTTGATGGCATTTCTAGCTTCAGTGTGTGTACTTTTCATGACACTTTCTCTCTCTCTCTCCCTCCCTCTCTTTCTCTCTCTCTCCCCTGTCCCTCGCTGCTGTGCCCTGAACCCTCGCTCCATACCACACCCCAGGTATCTCTCCTGCTCTATGACTCCACCAGGATGAGGCGGCTTCTGTCCAAGGCCGTGGTGATCGACGATGACGATGACGACGAGTATCCCTGGAGGCAGAATGCACACAAATACTACATCCACCTCATCCTCAGCCTCTTCCTCTTCCTCTGGTTCATCCTGGGAAATTACTGGGTCTTTTCAGTGTTCCTGCCTGATTTTATTGCCCCTTTCCAGCAGCCTCAAGATTACTGTGACAAAACCCTGTACCTGTTTGCGGTAGGGGTCCTCCTGCTCAGTCACACTGTGCTGGCCTTACTCATCCTGTGCAGCGGCTGTGTCTATGTGTGTTCCAGGTGGAGATATGCTGCCAGTGAAGACTGAGGACCCCGCTCTCCAGCACATCTGTCTGCACGTGCACAGGCACACCACACACACGTGAGCACACACGCATGCACAGTTTCAGGAGAAGGACATGTCGTAAAGTCCAAACCTACCCCACAGGCATTTAAGAAACTACCGAAATGCACTGAAAAAGAACAAAAACAAGCTGGATGGAGAGGAAGGGAGAGCAGGGACAGGGGAGAAGAACCCATGATACCTAGAGTGGGCCAGGCTAACTACCTGCTGGACATGGGAAAAGCACTTTTACTCCTTCCAGAATAGGAATTCTGAGGGGATAAGGAGAGGAAGGCAAGAAATGGGGGACACTTTTAAATCAGCGCGATGACTGTTACTCAAGTTTGATGTTGCTCCTGCTGCTGTCATTCAGCCACTGGCACCAGGAGGTTTTAGACAGAGCACGGGCTGTCAGACAGGATGGAGCTTTACTTGCTGTGATGACTTCTGTTACGGAAAGGAGAAAGATGCTCTTTTAATGACTCCAGCTGCCTTTGGGAAACTTAAGGAGCAGTTTCTCCTCACTCCACATCAGATGGGTTTGATGGGTGGAGGTACTCCAAGGGTAGCCAGAAAATCTGCTGAGGCCAAGACAGTCGCTGTGCTCTGGGCCGGCCTGTAACCTGGTGTTGCAGAGAGCGGCCATTACCATAGGGTGCTCTGAGTGTTGTACTGCAGGGCCTTGCTCAGCCTTGAGTCTGCTCCTTGCCCTGGTCTGTGTGCATCTCTGCGATTTGCTGATGGCCGTGGGGTGTAAATCAGTTTTCTGTGCTTCTGATTGGATTGCATGAATTATGGGTCATCAGTATAGGTATTTCTGTTTCCAAACGTGTATGTCATACAGTAACTCTTCTACTCTTTAAGGACAAAAAGCTTTGAAGTCTAGGACAACTTCAAGCAGCAAACACCCATGTTCCTTCTTGGTGCTGTTCTTAAGAGGTGACATTCCCAGGACCAGCAGTTGGCGGACTCTCATGTAGTCGACCGCGGTCCGAGTCCCGACCCAGTGGCTTAAACTCATGAAGGCGCATGTGAGTGTGTGCCCAAGATCCCGAGAGGAAAATGGAGGAGAAGGGATTGCGGCGTGGCCATTCCCCCGGGGGTGATTTCTCGCTTTCTGTCTCTCTATCTCTGTCTTTCTGGCAAGCGCCCGCGTCCTATAGCAAAAACCTCTCCAAAAAAAAAAAAAAAAAAAATGGTGACGTTCCTGGAGCTGCAGTGCAGGGTCTGCTTCTCCTTCCACCGGAAGCATCTGCGCTTAGAATTTTAGATGACGGCGCCGTCATGCTTCTAGCGGCTGTGCCAGGACAGCATGGCACCTGTGTGATTGTGCTTCTATGGGAGTTGCGTGCACAGCTTGTCTATATGTTCACACAATGCTGAGCTGCCCTTTTTCTTTTTAATCAAACCAATCCCTGAGTGGCCATCAGTGTGAGGCACTTCCCTTTAGGAGAAGTGTCAGCTCAAACCAAGAGGCTCACTCCTCTCCGTGGTTTGAGAGAAGAGGACCCGTGGGTCTCATGGAGACCTCCCACTGGACTTTGGAAGCACTGTCACCCGGCGTCCCCGTTGGCCCTGCACAGTGCGCCCTCTGCTGGTGAAAAAGGCAACAGCCCTCATCCTGCCCACGTCCATCCGGGCAGGTTGCTTTCGGTTTCTCTTGGACTCTGGAAGACCCAGAGGGTGTCCAGCTTGCGGATTCCGCCCCCACTGTGCCCCCACGCTGCGCAGTCCACGTGGGGGACCCGGGGGAGTCTGCAGGCTTAGACACTGGGCAGGCAGGTGTTCCACGGTTCCTCTTCCCATCCTCCCTAGTCACTAAGCCAGTGTCTGGACACAAATGAGCAAAGTGGAAAGCCAAGGAACCCTTTTTCTTTCTTTCTTTTCTGTTTTTATTTTTTGCCAAGTGCACTCACTGGGAAGAGAGAGACAGAGACAGGAGAGGGAAAGTGAGAAATCAAACCCTGTGTGTGTATGTGTGTGTGTGTGTGTGTGTTAGGGTTGGCCATACTGCAAACCTTCTCCCAGGATCTTAGGCACGCACGCACACACATGCACCCTGCGTGAGTTTCAAGTCACCAGTCTGGGACCTGAACTGCGATCCACCATGTGGGAGCCCAGATATGTAACCATTAGCCGTCTAAGTCTCGTGGTGGCCACACATCCATCAGTGCGTCCCTGGCACTAACTCCTGAGCAGGGGACTTGAAAGGAGTATTCAGGCTCCTTTCTGAAAAAGTAAGCCAAGCTGGGAACCAGCAGTTAGCGTAATGGCTATGTCGCTGGATTCCCACGTAGCCGACCGTGGTTCGCATCCGGACACGTTGGCTTAAAACTCACGCCAGGTGCGTGTGCCCAAGATCCCGAGAGGAGAATGGAGGAGAAGGGATTGCGGCATGACCATCCCCCCTGGGGGGTGATTTCTCGCTTTTTGTCTCTATGTCTCTCTCTGTCTGTCTGGCGAGCGCATGCGCCCTGTAGCAGAAATCGCTCCGGAAAAAAAAAAAAAAAAAAAAAAAAAAAAAAAGTAAGCCAAGCCTACAGAGACAGTTTGGAAAAAGCCGCACTCGGTTCTCATGGAGGAGGATGGCCCTCTGGAGCCCTTTTGGAGAAACAGAAGCAGGTACTTCCTCACCCGCCTCCCTCCCCTCCGCAGCCCCTCCCTCCCACACTACCTAGCTGAGGGTGGCACACAGCTGTGTTCTCCCACTCCCTGCCGTCACAGCTGCGCGTGGTGCTGAGCCTGATTCTCAGACTCTGGGAGCAAGAGCTGGGGTGGAATGGGAGGGGAGGAGAGCAATAGCTGGGCCATGATTGACAGCTCTGCTCAGATGGTCCTCTGGGGGCCGCTCCAGAGTTCTGACCCAGCAAATGGAGGTTCTCCCACTCACACCCCAGGGCTGACCTCGCCTCGTGGTGGGGTTGAGATACTGCTGGGGGTCTCAAGAGTGATTACAGGGAGGAGTCTGGCCTGGGAGAGGGTTTGCTGGATTCCTCTCCACTCGGCCGTGAGCATTGAAGACCTGAGCCCGGGGACCCTTGCACCACTTCCACCTGAATGCTCTGGGGTGGTTGTTGCTGGAGCCGTGGCAGAGACCAGGGAAAGCTCTGGGCTTTTCTTGCCTATTTGCAGGTGGCAGATAGTGGTTAGTAGTCTGGGTAATCAGTAGTCAGCCAGGTGTGCTAAAGGTCCGAGATTCTATTCTGTTCTGGTAGGCGTGGGGTCCCTGGGATACTGCCAAAATCTTGCTCTTTACTAGAGAGAGTGGGGGAGGGTATTCATGCTCGTGTACCAGCCCCCGCCACCACTGCAATAGGGAATATTGGTCATCGGTTTGAAATAAGGCCTACAGCCTGGACTAAGGTTTTGGCTTTGTGTTTCCTTGCCACCGAAGTGGTAAGGAAGATACAATGATCAGTTATCAGTTGCACATTTTCCCTGGAATGAAAAACACTCCTACCTGGAAAAACACAGGCTACATAGGAAAGAAAAGGTCCATGTGCATCAGTTCATAGAGTTCATCACGGAGTCACTCCATTGGTGACTTTCATCATTAGGGTCTTCCTGAATGGATGGAGAGATGGCTATGATCAGGCACACTCTTTTTTTTTTGGAGAGATTTTTGCTATAGGGCGTGTGCGCTCACCAGACAGACAGAGAGAGACATAGAGACAGAAAGCGAGAAATCACCCCCCAGGGGGGATGGTCACGCCGCAATCCCTTCTCCTCCATTCTCCTCTCGGGATCTTGGGCACGCACGCACACGCGCCCGGCGTGAGTTTTAAGCCACCGGGTCCAGGACGCGAACCGCGGTTGACTACGTGGGATTCCAGCGACATAGCCATTACGCTAACTGCTGGTTCCCTGATCAGGCACACTTTAAGAAGATATTCTGGAGCCAAGATTTACAACTGTGTCCTTTGGATGTCCGGCTTAATCCAGAGGTAACATTCGGACTGTCTAGGAAGTGATGGCGGCATGCCCTGTGAGGGATCCCCTCCTAGCATCATTTCCCTTACCTGGGAGAAAAGTTTGGTAGAGGAGCACAAGAAACTTATGACTATAATCTCTGGTAGGGCCTGAAATAGGCATTTGGCACTGATGTTAAACAGGCTGTATGTATCTGCAAAATAAAGTGCCTTCCCAAGACTGACCCAAAGAGATGGGTTAGTGGCCATCCGTCCTCAGTGGGCACACGGTGAGGCAATGGTGTCTCTGGGGAAATAAACAGGAATACCTGAGCTTTCTAAATGCTATGAAAACACAAGGGGACGAATCCATATGGCAGAGAGCAATAATTGTTCCTTTCTGAGAAAAGACTACAGCGAAGATAAACTGTATGTTGAAGTCACTTAATTTTCTTTGCTGCATTGGGCATCATTCTAGAAATGATTCTTACCCTGAATGTTATAGAAATGACAGTCGAGGGACCAGCAGATGGCATAGTGGTTACGCCGCTAAACTCTCATGTAGTTGACCATACTTCAAGTCCTAGACCTGGCTGCTTAAACTCACCCTGGGTGCATGTGTGTGCCTGCCCAGAGTCCTGAGAGGAGAATAGAGGAGAAGGGATTTCAGAGTGGCCATCCACTCTGAAGGGTGATTTCTTGCTCTCTCTGTCTCTCTGAGTGCACAGTCCCTATAGTAAAAAATCTCTTACAAAAAAAAAAAAAAAAAAAGAAAGAAAGAAAGAGAAAGAAAGAAAGAAATGAGTCTAAAGCAGTAAAAATGGGGCCATTGCACTGAGTTCAGCTGCATCATTGGTCCTCAGACCTCAGTGAATCATCAGAATTACCCAGGGGTTTGTTTCCAATGCAGACTCACAACCCCTAGAGATTCTGATTCAGGGGCCAGAAAACCACGGGTGCACTCAGGCCACACACGGAATGTGGACTGATCCAGGGTGGGCCACCTTGGTTGTGACCATGAAGGTGATCCGATGCTCCTTTCCATTCTTCATGTCATTCCTACCTTATTTGGTATGAGAAGAGGCAAAGTGGTAAACAGCTTTTGTTTTTGTATGAGTGAATTGTGTGCTTCGTTTCTTGTGGGCCTTTTTCATTGTCGATAAAATAAACTGTATGGTTTGTTCCCCAGTGTTTTCTTTGAATACCCTGGGGGAAGAGAACCCTCCAATCACTGAGATGCTTCATTTGTTCTGCTTCCAGTGGGATTCCAGAGGTACAGACAAGGTACACAAAAGCTGACAATCACCAGGGGCCTGTTCTGGGCAAATTTTTGCTTCATAAAACTCATAATCCTTGGATGTGTACATGAGTCTATAGAGGAGATTCTTAAAAAAAAAAAAAAAAAAATGAACAGGAAACCCTTCTTAATGATTCTATAGGTGATCTCTCGTTTTGTGAAGAAAACACATCTCTCTTTAAGAGATCGGATTTCAGTAGCTGGCTTTTCAGGTTAGCCTCACATCAACAGCTGCCAAGTTATCCTGGCTATATTGGGAGGCAGCCTTCTGCCATAGTGAGCACAAGTGAAAAAGGAGGATGCTTTCCAAATACATCTTCTGGAGTTTTCTCTATGAGAATTCCTTTGTTACAGCAGTCAGCTTGTACAGTTGCAAACGTACGGTGTTGTACAGAAGTCAAACTCTGCTTCATGGGCAAAGGAAAGGCAACGTGGCCTGTCTGCTCCTATGAAGGGCTGGAATATGCAGCATGTTCTAACCAGGCTTCCAAAAAGCCTTGGGACCCAGCACATCCCTCTGTCCTGGTTACGTAGGTATCAAGGGTGAAGGAGGGGTCCTAATAGTTTGAGGTGGTTGATCACACAACTCCTTGCCCAAATTGAACACATTGACAGCAGTTTATTAGTGGCATATGCCCAGCTGGGGGAGGAGGACACAGCACACCATAAAGGCCTATGGGGCTGGATTCAGGAATGCAAGGAGGCGGAAGGGGCCATGGGGGTTATGCTTCATAGTAACAAGTGGGTGAGTGGGAGGTTGTGATGGGCTTACTGGAATAATTTCACAGACTGGCAGGGAGGTCAAACCTATCAGGTTGGGGGCTAGGTGACTTGTAGCCAGTCCGGCTGACAGGGGATCTAACCTGGTGGGGAGGCTTTTCTGCTGGGTCGGGGCATACCCAGCGAGGGCAGGGCAGGGCCTCTGGGACCATGTAGAGCTCAAAGATGTCAAGGCAGCCCATGGAATTTTAGGCCTTACGATACACCCTCCTAGACCAATCCCTGCCTTTACTCAGCCTTTTTCCCAGGTTGGTTAGTCCTGGAATCATAACTGCCTTTTGAGTTTTCTCAACAACCAAAGCAGAAAGGGAATACAGGGGCCAGATGGTGGTGCAGCAGGAAGGCAACCGGCCTCATGGGAGGGGTCCCGCATTCGTGTCTTGGGACCTCCCTGAGCACATATGCCTGTGACACTGGCTGGCTGAAACTGGAGTGACTGCAGCGCACGGACCCTGTTGGAAGTGCCGATCTCCTTCTCTCTCATGGAAGAAATAAACTAAATTTGTAAAAGGGGGTGGGCTGCCTCTATGGTCTAGTAGTTAATGCAGCCAGGTCCCTCATGGCAGACCATAAGTTTCTAATCCCAGTGCAGCCTGCATGCTCAAAGTCCAGACAGGATGGAGAAATGGAGGAGACGGGATCAGGATGTGACCATGCCCCACTGGGAGAGTGCACTCTCTCTCTCTCTCCTCTCTCTCTCTGTAGAGTGTGCTCTCTCTTATTTTTTTAAAGGATATAATCAGCAACAAGATACGCATTGCCCATAAAGCTTTTCTTTTTTATTTTTTTGTGGTGGTGGTTAAGGTATTAGACCCCACATGGCTGACTATGCACTTAAGTCTCAGACTGGTGGCATTAAAAACATGCTGGGCACATGTACCTGTGTGCCCAAAATCCCGAGGGGAATGGAGACTGGATTGTGGCATGGCCATCTTCCCTTGCAGGGTGCTTTCTCTCTGTCTCTGTCTCCAGCAGGTGTCCTGTGGCAATTTCTTTTTCTTTTTTTTTTTTTTTTTAAAGCCGCGACAAGCATCAATAGCTGGGCCAGAACACGCAGTGTCCTTCGTGGGCAGCTCTGCCCTCTTTGGTAGCTCTGAGCTGTCACTCCTCCTCTTCTCCGGCCTTCCAGTGACTTTCTCCGTGACTGCAAAACTCCTAGTCACATTGGAGTTTTCCAAACTGATCTGTTTACTCTATAGTTCTCATTTTAGTATTTCAGTTTCTAAGATGTCCTGTAGCCTGTACTTGTGCATGGCCAAAAAAACAAACAAACAAACAAACAAAAAAAAAAAGAGAAAAAGAAGAAAAAAGTATTTCATAAATTGATTTCCAGTTCATGAATTTGTTTATGAGGAAACCAGTGTCAGTCTAATTCCCAAGTCACTGGGGAAGGGGCTGGGGCCCAGATTCCCTTAAGGTCCCTGTCATCAGTCCAGCCCCACCGGGGCCACAGCAGCAGGTGCTGCTCACACCTGCACCCCACCTGGTCCCTGCCCTTGGCTGACTGGCGGTAACTGTCAAAAGGCCTGCAAATGATCACTCTCCTCCCCACCCCACCCTGCTGGTCCCCAGAGCTAAGGGCTGAGTTGAGGGGAGGAAGAAAAGGCCCACTTCCCTAATTTCAGGGTAGGTCAAACTTGTGTTATTTACGCTGCAGAACTCCCTGGGGGCCCTGGGGGAAGCAAGTCTTCATCGGAAGCCACATGCTCTCAACGTCTCCCCCTTTCCTTCACCCCTCACCCTCATCCTAGTGTCTCTTGAGGTCGCCCCCTCAACACTTCACTGTGCTTGAAGCCTTGTCTCAGACTGTTCCAGAGAACCTGGTCTACAACAGGGTAACTCCTGCATAGCTAGACGCATGAGTTAACTCTTAGCATCTTTCTTTTTATAATCCTTTATATTTTCCTAAAATGACTTTTAAAACTTAGTTTTACTATAAAAGGGACATGTACTATTACTAGAAATTCAAATAGTGTCAAAGGTATGAAGTAAAACACAAAAGATTACAAGCCCCACCCCAACCCTAGTCCTAGTCCCTAAAAGAAAAGGTACCCGGTGTTGAATTCCCACAACATGTCTACAGATCCTGAAGCGTACATGCATGCACTTTTATATAAATTATGTCAGACTATTCCTGTTAGTCTGCAATCTGCTTTTCCCCACTTACTAGATCATGGAGCTCTTTCCATTATCAGGGCAAAGAGGCCTGCCTCCCACCAGACCAATAGTCCTAAGATCTGTTTAAAGAGGCACATTCTCAGTAACTGACATGGTTTCTGCGAGTCATAATGAGAAACCAGAAACATGACATTGGCTTTTGTCCCGCGAACAGCAGAGGTCTTCTGTCTCAATCCCCGCTCCCATCACTGGGCCTGCCTCGGCCTGCCTGCTCTGGTGGCCCTTCTCCAGAGGCCTGTGGTGGGCCCAGGTTGTACAGGGAGTCCCCACAACCTCACTCTCATGCTACTCCTATCCTGAACCCCACCAGAGGAAACCTATTGTTTTCACACTCTAAACAGACCCTGCTTTATAGAAAACAAAAGTCCTAGAAATAGCCACCAAGAGTTTAAGCCCCACAAGGGCCCCTGTTCGTGAGAAATTGTTTTCATCAACGCTGCTACATGGAGACTGACTGACCCAGGGCCCACGGCTGCTCCCTTGGGCCTGTCTCACCACTGACGTGTCCAGTTCTTGGAGGCCACTGAGGCTGCATTTTTTTTCTTTTTTAATCTCGATGACGGACTCATGCTCCTAGTCCAAAATTACAGGTATAAAAAGATATTCTGTACAAACTGAGTCTCCCACCTGGCTCCCCCTGCCAAAGTCTTTGCCAGACGCCCACGGTATGATTAGCTCGAGAGCTTCCTGGGGGCCCAGGTGGAAACTAGACTTCATCAAGGAAGGAAGGGCACACTTCACTCACTGTGTTCTTCAGGAAGCTGGTTTGGATGGCCACAGACAGGCCTGGGGCAAGCCAGTCTGCAAAAGATGAGGGGAATCGAGGGCCCTGGGGAGGAAAACAGAAAGGAGCTTCTAGCAGGTGACTGTCAGCCCCTGAGCCAGATGAGAGTGGACTGCCGTCTGCCGTGCCCGTTGTCCCCAGGCTGCGGCTCTCCGCAGCTGGTGTGAACACCAGAAAGGTTTCTTACAAGCCTTTTGTGCTTGTCCACCCCCCCCCACACACACCGCGCCCCCCATCCCTATCTTGTCATTAGGAAGAGACAAGTTCCTTAATTCATGCACAGGCAGGGTCAAGACCTGAGCATGGTCTACACTGAGAATTACAAGAATCAGCTTCAGAGACCTTCTTCCTCTGCACCGGCCTCCTCTCTTCCTTCCTGTCCCTTTCCCTTCACTTTCATTTCTCTTCCCCACCCCCAAATGCACACTAAACATGCACAGTGACTGGTACCTGGCTTCCTATGGGCTTATGATTTATGGTTATTCATCTTATTAACTAAGTGGCTTTGCCAGGTAAAATATTAAGGCACCATTGCCATTATGACCTTGTCTTCCATGATCTCATTGGCAGCTAGTGTTGCTATGACAACTTGGCTAGAGAACTGGTATGAGCTTCTGTGGAAGGCGATATGAACACGTGTGTGTGTGTGTGTGTGTGTGTGTGTGTGTTAGAGGATGCTGACTTCCCATCATGGATATGTCATGCAGGAAGCCAGGGAATTTTTAGTCTACACCTTCAGCGTCTCCTTCCAATTTGGTCAAAATTAGCCTAAGGGCTGTAAAACAACTAAAAGGAGGGTTTGGAGGATGATTTCTTTGTTTGACTTTTAAGTGGCCAATTGGAATCAGAGACACACAAGGTATACTTTGGAGGCTTTCACCATGTGAAATGAAGCAACCATGCCCACATTAATGTTGCTCTTAAAAGCACTAAGCAAGAAGGCCTAACTTATTTAACATGCCATGCCCTTATTAGACTTACAGAGAGTTGGGGCTGGAAGGGGCCGCACATACCCAGCCTGACCTCCTTTTTGTTCAGATGAGAAAACTAAGGCCCTCCAAAAGAAGCTAAGTGTCTTGCCCCATATCAGCGTATGAAACAATGGGGAACGTGTGGGCTCTGGAATCATACCCCCGGCCTCCAATTCTGCCTCTCCCATGTATTTACTGTGACCTCAACCAAGTTACCTAACCCCTCTCAGTTTACTCACCTGTAAATGGGGATAACAGTGAGAGCCACCTCAGCAGCCGTTGTGAGAATTAAGTGAGATAATCCATAGCAGTCAGCACATACTAAGCCCTTAATACACGTATCACCAGTACCCTGCAGCACACAGGGAATCAATCAGTGGGAGAAACTGGACTAGAATTAAGCTCAGTGGGTTCCATTGCAAACTGGAGCTGTTCCCCATTAACCCAATGCTGCCCTTTGTTTTTCTTTTTTAAAACTTTGCCAGAGGGTGCTTGCTCTCACAGTGAGGGAGAGGAATGAGAAAGCACCCCCACCCCCGTGTGTGTGTGTGTGTGTGTGTGTGTGTGTGACTACGCTATAATCCCTTCTCTTCCATTCCCTTAGGATTTCAGGTACACACACACACATGTCTAGCGCGATTTGCAATCTGCCAGGTCTGGTACTTGAACTGCATAGTTAGCCATGTAAGATCCAATCACCTTAACCACTCTGCCACCTGACCAGCCCTGCCCAATTTCTTTTCTTTTCTTTCTTTTCTTTTCTTTTCTTTTCTTTT
Organism: Tupaia tana; assembly: GCA_026018925.1. Classification (NCBI taxonomy): domain Eukaryota; kingdom Metazoa; phylum Chordata; class Mammalia; order Scandentia; family Tupaiidae; genus Tupaia; species Tupaia tana. Next base: position 40,761,765 of record JAKSZU010000005.1, read on the forward strand.
CTTTTCTTTTCTTTTCTTTTTCTTTCTTTTTTTTGAGAGAGATTTTTGCTATTGGACACGTTTGATCGCTGGAGAGACAGAGAGACAGAAAGTAAGAAATCACCCCTTTGGGGGATGGCCACGCTGTAATCCCTTTTCCTCCATTCTTGTCTCTAGATTTTGGGCACACATGCACACACACACCCGGCTTGAGTTTTAAGCCACTGGATCTGGGACTCAAACCGTGGTCAACCACATGGTACTATCTGCTGGCCCCTCCCTGTCCTGTTTCTATATGCATACAGTCAGGCCTCCATATCCATAGGTTCCATATCCATGAATTCAACCAACCATGGACTGAAAAAAAATGTAATAACAAAAAGCTTACAATTGCTGTAAAACAACTATAATTACTATAAGTAATCTAGAGATGGATTTAAAGTATATAGGAGAATGTCATAGGAAATATGTGAATATACGCCATGTTATGTGAGAGATACAGATCATGGATTTTGGTATCCCCTGGAACCAATCCCCTGTGGGTACTGAGGGATGACGGCATTACTTGCCACCCAAGCAGGAATGGAAGTTCATTTTGAGACAGGTTGACTTTTCTTAAAACAGGCTATTAAATGTGTATAACGCATACATTAAATGCCTTGTGGCTGCTTGTTAACTTGAGACTGACCCTTAGACACTGTGCACTCATGGAGCATTTATTGAATGTGCACTGTGTGGCTGTAAATGTAGGGGGAGGAAGGACTGAGAAGACAACCTAAGGAGCAAAGTGGACTTTTCTTATCACCTCTGTGAAACTAAGTTCTTTGTAATGGATGTGTTTAATCATCACAACCACCCCAGGAAGTGAGCATTCATTCCTATTTTATAAATAAAAGAAAAAAACGAGACTGAGAGGTTAAGCAGCATGTCCAGGATCCCAGACCGACTGAGAGAGCTGGGTTTCCATCCACCCTTTTACTTCCCAACAGCTGCAGACACCCTCAGTGGACTTCGCAGTTCAAAACAATTTCTCATCCCCTCTCTGTGAGCCAAAAGTGTATTTTCGAGGTGGTGAGAGAGATTCAGAACGGACTGACACTTTTTCCATCACAGACAAAAAGCAGAGCGGACAAAGCACAGCGAGCAACCCCAGGGATTTAAAGTATTCTCCCAGCCATAGCAGACAGGCATGGCAAGTCACACCAGGCTGGGTGGTTTTGCAGAATGCCACTTGTTTAAGCTTCCTTTCATTGCTCTGTCAGGAATAAGACCAACACAGTGTAACCTGAGTCCTGTTTAACAAAGGAGCAAGATATTCTAGAGAAATTTATTTCAAAAGTTATTCTCAAGTAAGATGGGGAGCAGTGATCCTATGTCCTAGGTACCCAGGCCATATGGGCAACTGGCCTCCACAAACCTTATGTAAGAGTGGTTCAGCCTCTGGGTCAGTCAGATAAATCAGTACAGGATGTAACCGAGTGACTGACGGTGAGAGTAGCGGTAAGACCAGTCCCTAACACGGCATTGGTGGGAAGGGCAGGTGTGGACAGGGGTGCCTGAGTCCTGCATAAGAGGGCTCGCAAAGGGGGTTCACGCAGCAACCGTACTCTTCCCTCCTACACTTCTTTCCCCTACACTGCACGTGTTTATTTCGGCTTGGGTTAGGGGAGGCAGGTGGAAGATCTGGGGGAGAAGAGATCAGGGGGCCCTCCCTTCCTGGCGCTACATAAAGTTGCAGAACTAGGGGCAAAGTCCGGATTTTGGAAACAGAGGTAATCCCCAGGAGAGAGACCCAGCTCTGTCGCGGTGTGCCCCTTTCCAACCTGACGGAGGGGGGTGATATACAGGGACATTACGTGAATTCATCTGTGGGGTAAGTTAGGAAATGCCAGTTGTTACAACAGCCTTTATGATAAAACCCACTAGTCAGAGAAAACTTTTCTGTATCTCGTACCTCATCTTTTCATTCACATGATTTCCTAGCTAACTGAATTCTAGGAGGTGCATTGCGGGGACATTTTTGCATCTCGTCCTACTGAGCCTGACGGCATTCCCCAAACACTTCACTGACGTCCGGCTAAATCCCCCCCACTCCCCACCGTGACCTGCGGACCTGAGTGTGGCCCAGGGCTGGGCCGATCCTGCGTCGCCCCACCCTGTGAGGCTGGGGCAGAGCACACAGGCCGGCTCGGGTCCCCGCCGCCTTCTGGTGGAGAAAAGCCCGGGAGGCGGCGTGGCTCTTACATAACCGGATGATGTAACCGCGGGCGGCCTCCTGGGGCAAAGGCTGGGGCGGCGGCCGCGCGGGGAGGGGTGCGGCGGGAGCGGGTCGGGCCTCGGCGTGCGGCGCGCGCCCACCATGTGGCTCTACCGCAACGCCGCGTGGTTCGCCAAGGGGCTGCGCGAGTACACCAAGTAAGGCGGCCCGGGAGGCCGGGGGCGCGGCGCCAGGCCGCTGCCCGCCGGGAGGGCGGGGCCCGAGGGCCGTCACGTGGCCTGCCTCGGCTCGGGCCAGCGGGGCCGGCGGGGCGTACGCGTCCCCTTCGCCATCGCGGGGCGGACGACCCGAGTTGTGAGTCGCCTACTTAGTAGCCCCACGCGATGGGCCTGGGGACACGCGCTAGGGTCCAGCCTGTCGGTGCTCGCGGCCGGAGCGGTGGACGCGAGGGCGGAGCCGAGCCGCTCCTGCCCCGGCACCCCGGACCCCTGGGCTTCCCTCTGCGCTCTACGGGGCGTGCCCAGGGAACTACCTTGCTCGGGCTGCTTTAGGTGTCAGACTCGGATAGTTCTAGATCGCTGGCCCAGACCCAGTCTCTGTACTTTCCTGTGTGTGCTCCTTCTAAGAAGACGCAGCACGTGGGCAGCGGCCTTTCACCCTGGCTGGCGCTTTCCCGGCCTGGGTTTCAGGGCTGGGGTATGCTGTGCACCCAGTGTGCGCGCTTACACTACGGCGTCCCCATCGGCCCTTCACCTCCTTGTGGTTTTAAGGGGTAACAGATTCCAGCAGAAGCAAGACGGAGTTTTTAATCTAAGAATTAATTAGGCTAATCACTGATCACTGCACATCAGAATCACAGGGGCAGGGTGGGGAGATTAAAACACCAGTTACACCGCCTTGAGATTCAGATTCAGTGAGTCTGCGTTGGTGCCCCCAGTGGCATTGTAACATCCCTGGCAACTGCCAGGGAGGGAGGGAGCAGTTGCTGCTCCCCTTCTCTCCAGGCCACATCCTTTTAAGCAAAGTTCACACCCACTCTAGAGCCCCCTGCGCAGAGAATGGTGGGAAGTGAATTTAGGCGAATACAGGGGCCGCCACTTTCTTTCAAAGGCGTGGCCTCTGACAGTGACCACTATTTGCCGAGTCTTTGCAGGGCACAACAGCAACACGGACATGACTGCCTCAGTCAGTTCCCAACCCCAGGCCGGCTCCGGGGAAAGCAGGCTTATAAAAATCTCCTTCCTGGCCCCACCGTGGGAAGGCGTAGAAGTCAGGCCAAGGGGCCCCGGGGACAGCAAATTGTGTGTGTGTGTGTGGGAGCTGAGGAGGGTAGTCAGCAGGCAGGCTTCTCTGTTGTTGGGCATTTAGTGCCCTGGAGGGAAACACAGCAAGCTTATTTTTGTTTCAGTGTAGTAGATTTCAATGTGAGAACCTGGAGATAGGGCTTCCAGTGTTTTTCTTGGCACACCAGGTTTCTGTGAAGCCTCCCTACACTGGGCACCTCAGCAGCAGGATCTCCTCAGCAGGATGTTCCCTAAACTTGCCAGAAGTTCCCTGAAGTGGTTTTAAAATAACTCCTAACCTCCCTGGGAGGTATGGGTGAGGCCTAAGCAAATTTCCTATTTGAGTAAGGGGAGCGGGGATGACTGTGAGTTTGACCCCTGGCAATTCCTGTCCTTTGCAGTTCAGGAGACACTAAGTACAACCATTCTCTCAGCTTGACTCGATTACCTGGGGTGGGGGATTGGGAAGCCACACACTGGTGAGGCCTCACCTGATGTGTCTGACCCAGTAGGCAGAGAAGGCGTTTCCAGCAGGTTCCCAGGTGAGGCTGTTGCAGCTTGTCTGGGGATACCCTTTAGGTACCCTAGATAGGTGTTAAAAGAATGGAAAACAACTTCTGGCTTCTTTCTCTCTCTTTCTCTCTCTCTTTTTCTCTTTCTTTTTCCTTCCTACCTCCTTTCTTGACATAGGTGACAAAGAGAGACAGTGAGAGGGAAAGTGAGAAATCACTCCCCAGGAGGGATGGCCATGCCCTCAATCCCTTCTCCTCCTTCTCCTCCTGGGATTTTGGGCATGCGCCTGCCTTGGGCCTGCCTTGATTTTCTCGGCACAGTCCGGACTCAAACTGGTGGGCCATGTGGGAGTCCAGCGCCTTAACCACCATGCTATCTGCTGGCCCCATGACCTTTGACTTTATCACTCACCATCTTGTGACCTGAGATAAGTCATTTTCTTCTCTGCTTTTGCAAAATATTGCTATGGAGAGTTGGTGGAGATAAAACACTTCCCCCCAAAGGGGCAGAAGAATATACAAAAGCCACATCTTACTATTAGCAACAGACCAGACCAGGATGGAATTCTTGCATAGAAGGCAAAGGTCCAAGGCAGAGGACAGGGAGGCAGGACATACCCTACAGGCCAGCCTGGCACTGCCCACTTGGCAGTGTGCCCAGCCTGGAGTTTGAGGAAGAGGTTTAATCCCCAGGACCGCCCTCAGCAAACAGCCTCTAAGGCGGATCAGCCAGGACAGCCCAGAGGTTAATGTCTCCTCTAGCTGGGGTCACAGAGAAAAGCCGCCAGCTTCCTGTCCCTGGAGGAGGGGCACCTTCTGGGCTACTTTCCTGCATGCCCCCCATGGCCTGTTCTTTTTTCCGGCTCTGTGATGATCTGGAAAGCTCTCACTCTTTCTCCACAATGCCTTCTCCTGGCCAGACCCCTTTTCGTTGACCTGCAGCCCTTAGTGCCACTGGAATCCTCTCAGCAATTTCAGAACCCATCTTCACTTGTAGCTTCATCTTTGTTTATAGTTTCAAATGCTCCCTAAGTCTCCACTGATTTAAAGGGGGGAGGGTGTCCCATTAGCTCAGTTCTGAACATGGGAGGCATTGTCATTAGTAGTAATAATAATAATAATAGCAATTCCTATGTATTGCGTGCTCATATGTTCCAAGTGCTGTGATAAATACATACATGATCTCATTTAGGCTGCTCCAGAGGTTCCTCTTATCATCCCCTTTCTGTAGATAAGGAGACAGGAGCTCAGAAAGGTTAGGATTCCCACATGGCTGGCCGTTGTTCGAGTCCCGGTCCTGGAAGCTTGCTTTCTTTCTTTTCCCCTCTCTGTCTCTCTCTGGTGAGTGCATGTGCCCTATAAAAATTAGAAAAATAATAATAAGTAAAAATAAATGAATCTTTAAAAAAAAAAAAAAGAGGCAGAGCTGTGATTGAAATCCAGGTGGTTCAGTCTAAGCACTTGTTATTCAAGTCAGCCTTTCTTTTTTTTTTTTTTTTTAAGAGAGATTTTTACTCTAGGGCACATGGCCGGAGAGACAGGGAGACCGAGAGACAGAAATTGAGAAATTACCCCCCAAGAGGGATGGCCACGCCACAGTCCCTCCTCCTTCATTCTCCTCTTGGGATCCTGGGCACATATGCGCACACTCCAAACTTGAGTTTTAAGCTGCTGGGTCTGGGACTCAAACAGTGGTCGACTATGTAGGAGTCCAGCGATGTAACTAACCATTGTGCCGTCTGCTGGTCCCCAAGTCAGCCTTCAAGAAGGCTTTGGAATAACAAGGCTTGCTTGCCCATCTCAGTACATGGGCCATTTCTAGCAGAAGCAATGGGTAAGGGTGTTCTGTGAACTGCCCTGAACATTCAGGTGAGTTACAGAGTGTGGGAAAAGGAACATTCTTTTCCTCTAAAGGATGTCTGACTTGACCGAGACAAGAGGCAATGCCTGCCCTGTGGCAGGGACTTCCAAACCAAACCCAAGCTTGTACATCCTTTAACCTCTTCCTGGAGCATCCAGGGCATGTAACTGGTAGCTATGTTATACCAGAGCTGGGACAGGAGACCAGCTGTTGGCCGTATGACTGTCGTGGGCTCTCAGCCTCCTGTGGAACCTTCAGGTTAGTGTGCTGTTCTACACTGCAGGGGAGAAATCACTCTGCTCTGTGGGTGAGAGATACAAGCTCTGAGACCCCCGCCTGCCTGTGTGTGGGACAATCTGCTCTCAAGGCCTCCTCCTACCAGCCCCACCGTGCTGCTGCCACTGCCCTCAGCTAATTTCATACCCAGGGAATACTAGGAAAGTGAAGGTAGATGTATCTTGAAAGGGAGCGAGAACAGGCTTGTATCTCTCCAATGTGAAACCTTTGTGTAAATTATAAAAAGCCTCTCTTCTACAATATGCTTTGCTCTCATCTTTCTGAAAACTGTCATAATGCAGATACAAATATGCCATCACCACGATGTGAATGGCGCCCCCTAGAGTTGTTCAGGGCACACAGGAGCTTTGGCTTCCTCTGAGCAGGTGTAGAGCTCAAGTAATTCTGCCTTCCTCCTCCTCCATTCCCTACTTGCAAATCTCCCCCGTTTCTCCAACGAGATAGGGGTACCTATTGGAGGGGGGTGCAATAAACATGATGCTGTTGAGATTTTTGTTTTTGTTTTTTGCCAGTTTCTGACATCAAAAGCCAGTCAGAAAAAGGCAAATTGGATACTACAACGTCAGACTCTCTAAATATTTTTTAAAGCTCAGGAAGTGAAATGGTCCAGGAAATGAAGGCCCTGAGAAAAGGGTAGTGTTTGTGAGACCAGAGTGGGAAGCAGGGAGGCCGAGGGAGGCCGAGGGAGGTCGAGGAAGGAAGGCGTTGTGTGATGTGCTGAAGGAGGCAGAGAACAGTACTGCCCACCCAGAATTAGGCATCTCTCCACAGGGCGTTGTGGTCCTGGTTCCTTACAGCTGTTCTTTCCTTGGGTCTGCTGTTTCCAGGAGTGGCTACGAATCTGCCTCAAAGGACTTTGTGCCTGCTGACTTGGAGGTTCAAGTTCCTGGGAGAGCCTTCCTGATCACTGGCGGGAACAGTGGCATTGGCAAAGTGACTGCCACAGAAATAGCCAAGCGAGGTGAGCTACTGCTGACTTCTGTGCCTGTGAGCCCATGGCAGCCTGTGGCTGGGCCGCACTGGGGAGAGCACTTCTGATGCAGGCAGGCAGGAAGGCCTGGCCTGTGAGCCCGTGGGGATGGGCACAGCTGCCAGCTTTCCAACTTTCAGCTAGAGACAGAGCAAGGGGCTGAAGCCCTCTCCTCAACATGTAACTCATTCATGGGAGAGCTCACGTGTCACAGTGTTTTTTGATTAAGAACAGTAAGGAACTCGGGACCAGCAGCTAGTGTAATGGCTACGTTGCTGGACTCCCATGTAGTCGACCGTGGTTCGAGTCCTAGACTTAGTTGCTTGAACTCATGCCGGGTGTGTGTGTGTGCATGCCCAAGGTCCCGAGAAGAGAATGGAGGAGAAGGGATTGCGGTGTGGCCATTCCCCCTGGGGGGTGATTTCTCACTTTCTAGCCCTCTCCTCTGGCTCTGTGTGTCTTTCTGGTGTGTACACGCACCCTGTAGCAAAAAAAAAAAAAAAAAGTAAGGAACTCAAGACAACCCTGGTCATCAGAATCATCGGTGGAACTTAAATAAGAACAAACACATGGATATCTGGTCTCAGCCCATGTCTTCTCAAAGAGAGTCTGAGAGCATGGGACAGCCTGGGAATCCACTGCAGTTTGGATGGGCCCTGTTGAGTGCCTTCCAAATAACTGGAGGTGGGGGTGCACTGAGCTAACTTCCCCCTTGCTGGTGTCCAGCCTCCAGGCTTAGTGCAGCTTCCTACATCCCCTCTCTGACCCTGAGTGTAAAGAGACTCTCCAGGTGCCTGTAAATTATTCAACCAGCCAAGTCTTCAAGATAAAAGCCAGAATTTCTTACATGGACACAACAGCCCGAATGGTGCTGCAGTGGCTAGAAAGTTTGCTGTGTCTCTCCAGAGCCTCTTCTCCAGGAAAGATTTATGTTCCAGCAGAAGTCAGGGAAATAGGAATTTATCACATTTCAAGATGCTGAAGACGTTTTCCCTTTTCTCTCTCTAAAATGAAGTTAGGCATTTTCCAGGTGGATATTATATCATTTGGAGCTTTATTTAATTATCTGCCGAGTCAGGGAAAGGATAACTGATCTTAGCAGCTAGGAAGTGCTCTTAAGTTGTGGAGAGGAGAAGAGAGGATGAAATAGACCCCATTTAATAACGTGGTGATTTTTACTGGAAAAAAAAAAAGCAGATTCTGTACTAGTTACTTCTTAATTGCTGCAGCCAAAACATCCCCCTTATAAAGAAACCTGGATTGATGGTGATATAGCATGGTCGCTGGAACGATACGCCCATTTATAGACTCGACATTGAGTAAATATTTATTGAGCCCCAACTATGTGCTAGGCCATGGTTCGCCACCACTGAACAGTGCTGGACAGGAGGTCACCTGGGGAGTTTTTGCCATATACCTGGGCCTGGGCCTATCAGGTGGAGCAGCAAAAGCTACCCAGGTGAGCCCGAAGAGCAGCCAGGCTTGAGTTCTCTGTGTCAGGTAGTCTACTTGATGCTAGGGACGCAGGTGTGACCGTGATTGATATTTCTTAACCTTGATGTGTTGACACACTTTACGGGAAAAAAAATCGGATAGTATCCCAGATGCACTGTCAGTCAGCCCAGATAGGCCAGAGAGAGACAGATCCAGCTTCTCCCTCATCGCCCCTCATCGCTCTGTCAGCCCATGCAGCTACACTAAACAGAATGATCCCAATTTCATGTATTCTTTTTGTGGGTTCACTTGGTAAAGCTGCTGCCATTAGCTGTCGCCATAACTCACAGATGGTTTTGTTCAATTCCACCAGGTGGCACAGTTCACCTGGTTTGTCGAGATCCAGAAAGAGCAGAAGGTGCCAAAGGTGAGATCATCAGGGAGAGCGGCAATCAGGTGAGCTGCTCCTTGGCCCTCCTGTGGGCATTTTTGCCCCCGTGGTCAACTGTGAGGAGGCCAGACTCCTGCCTGCGCTCTCTGTGCTGGCAGTGGCCTGTGAGTGTGTTTCTGCCTCGGTAGCAGCTTCTGCCCACGGAGAGCTGGAGCCCGGCTTTTGAAGGGCTGGATGTGACCGGGATAAGTGGAGCACTAAGGTTTGGCTCCCTGGCCCTGGGCTGCCTGTGGAGACAGCAGATGCCAGCAGGGGGAACTGATCCTTGCTGAGGGGACATTACGCTGGACTGTGGCACTGCCAGGCTTTCCACCGCAGAGGGAGCCCGTGCCAGAGAGACACATCGGAGGAACTCTGGTGCCAACAAACTGTGTGTTGACCTACTGGCCTTCCAAGAAGGAGTAACAGCAACTGATTTTGGTCTGGATGAGACCCACTTTCTAACAAGAGCTTTCAGACCTGGCTTATATTTTTTGGTTCTTCCTCTTCTGAGAGAGTCAGAAACCAGGACCAGCAATATTATTCACGGAACTCACTTCAAAATGAACATGTGGGACCCTCGTGACAAAGTTATTAAGAATTTCAGGAAGGTGAAGGCAGACCGTTAAACCAAGCTCTGGAACCTTCTGAATATGGAGTCTGTGCGATTGCACAGACCCTACACCCATGAAGCTGGCCTTACACAGGAAACCTGAACCCCACTGTCAAGTGGAGAGAGAGGACCTCAGGGGCTGACCCTCAGTTGCCATAGCCACTCACTGTCACTAAAGAATGTTCTCATTCCATCCACACCTCTCTCCCATGAGCCTCCTTCTCCAGCAGACCCCACACAGGGGGTCTCTTAAGAGGGCATCTGGGGAGGACCTGACAGCACCCCAGGCTTGGACATTGGCCAAAGGGGGGGGGAGCCCAAATCTAAGATAGAGTATTTTGCATCAGCTTATGAAGGTTATTATTATTTTTTTAATAGCATTTTAAAAGCAAGTGGCTGTTCCATTCCCGCTCACAGACATCCCTAGGCTCACGCCATCAGGTACCTTATAGAGGCTTAGTGCTGGCGGCGAATGTGAGGGTCTCTAAATCTTCCTCTAATGTCTGCAAGTGCCGCTGCGATCCGCGGGCTGCAGTTCTTGAGACTGAAAGCTGGCTGTCTGCCTGCTGATAACTTTCAGTTGTGCTGCCGCAGGATGCAACAGGAATACTAATCTCTGGCCACAGACAGGAGAAGGTTTGCCTGGAGTCCAGCCTGCCATTTGGGCCACAATTTTTAAAAAGTAGATTACAGAGAAAGAGAAAATAACATGGTTCTGTTTATAGTCCACGCCATTCTTCTGCCCAATTCCACTGTCTTTAGGAGGGATGTGGAGCTGAAAAGGGGAGCAAACCTGTTTCCCAGGGTGAGGAGAGAGCGAGCCCTTCATCTTCTGCCCCCTCACTTTCATACACACCCACAGATAGGCTTGGAACACACACAGACATCGACTCCGCTTTTGTGTTTCTAAGTGGCTTCCAGCATGCAGAGCTTAGGGATCCAGGGCTGACGGTGCCCCGTTGCTCCTGTGTGCCTTTCCTGACGCACTGTCTCCTCTGGGCCCTACCAGGGATCAGCGCTCCTCGCCGTTTTCCACAAGCACCACTCCATGGCTTCAGCCGGCTACCATCCATGGGCGGCCCACACAACAGCATGGCATGGTGGGAGGAGCTAGGCCCTGCACTCACTAGCCTTGTCAGCTTGGGCAACGTTCTTAGCTTTCCTGAGCCTCCATTTCCTCATTAAAAATAGGAGTGATAGGGACCAGCAGTTAGTGTAATGGCTATGTCCCTGGACTCCCATGTAGTCGACCATGGTTCAAGTCCCAGACCCGGTGGCTTAAACTCACGCCAGGCATCCCGAGAGGAGAATGGAGGAGAAGGGATTGCGGTGTGGCCATCTCCCCTGGGGGTGATTTCTTGCTTTCTGTCTGTCTCTCTCTGTCTTTCTGGCGAGCGCACGCGCCCTATACCAAAAACCTCTCCCTAAAAAAAGGAAAAAAAAAAAATAGGGCTGATAGTACTTTATCCCCTATTTCTCCAGCTCCTACACCAGCCAGCTTCTGGCTGGGTTTGGCCAGTAGTGGGTCATACAGGGAGATTGGTAGGTGAGAGGAAGAGGAAACCAGGATACTGACTTCCCTGGCAAAGGCAGAATCCCTTTTCTGGTTCTTCATGTTCCTGGGCTCGGACCACACTGTGTTTTCCCCTAGTGCCTTGAGCCTAGGGCTGGTAGTAGCTTCCTGTTGTTAACTAATCTCTGGGACACTTCACCAATCCCATGGAAACCAGTCCCTGCATTCGGTTTCCTCTTTTGAAAGAGGTGCTTTTGATCCTGACTAAAATAACATGATCCAGGCTACAACATGGGAATTTCAGAGTACCATGGGAACATACATTCTCGGTCAATATAGCTCTCAATCATATAGTTCTCAACGTTATTACTGGCATTATTGTTGTTTACAGGTGCAGTATTACTGCTCCCAATCTTCCTTTCTCTGCTTTCAGTTCCCTAGTACTCTTTCTGTCTCTGAAGTTGTATTATTTCATCAGAGAGAGAGAAAGACAGACACCCCAGTAGAGTCTTCACACCGTAGTCCAACCCAGCCTTAGCCAGCCTAAATCCTGGGTTCATATGTGTGCACAGAGAGGCCCCCTGGACCCAGCCCCCAGATCTCCCCATGTGGGTCCAGTATTACTGTGTTACTGCTGCTCCGTCATCTGGCCCCCATCCTCTTTCATTAGTGCTAAGGCCCTGCTCAGTGGGAACTGGAGGCCTGTACGCTCCCAGGAGCAGAGATGTTTGGTAGAGCAGTGAGGGTGCTGTCAGGGCCGGTCCTGGCTGGAAGATAGGGTGGGCAGCAATGAGCAGAAGTCCCTGGGGCAGAAGGATCTGGATGAGATATGGGGCACACCTGCTGAGTCAGGTGAGTGTGGACCAGCTGGGCACCAGGGAAGGCATAAAGTCATGTGGGAATCTGAGCTTCATGTGCACACTGGCTTGGTAAGATTGTGTGTATGGAGAGGTGAATATTGGGCCGACCTGATCTTTCTGAGAGGTTGTGTGTGGCCCCAAGCTTGGAGAAAAGAATGCTTGTTATCATAGAGCAAATCCAGCCCCCACACGCACACACACACAGTCTACTTGGCACAGTGCCCCCAAGGAGCCCAGGGGAGAAAGCCAGGTGTTGTTCCTGCTTGAGCATCTGGTTGAGTTCCTGACCTTCTTGCTGCTTGGAACAAAAGGCACCTGACAGTTACCTCCCTGGACAACATTTTGTTAAAGGTAAAAAAAATGTTATAAAAAACATCTAACATATAAAAATAAACTGTGGGGCTGACCCTATAGTGTAACAGTTAAGTCCCATGCATGGGCAGCTGGATCCCACATGGCTGACTGCAACTGAAGTCCCAGCAGTTTGAAAATCATGGCAGGCATGTGTGTGTGTGTGTGTGTGTGTGTGTGTGTACCCAGAGCCTGACGGGATGGAGAATTAGAGGAAAAATTATCGTAGCATGACCGTGCTTCATTGTGTGTGGGGGTGCTTTCTCTTTCTCTCTCTTTCTCTCACTGTGGTGAGCACACATGCTCTCTGGCAATTAAAGCAAGATCTTCAAAAAATAAAAAAAATTTAAGATAGTTTTTGATGCACAGAAAAATTGTGAAAATAGTACAGCGTTGCCATGGGCTCCACAGCTGGTTTTCCCTTTATTAACATCTCATATTAGTGTAGTTCATTTGTCACAACTAATGAACCAATGTAGGGTGTTACTTACTAGACTTCATACTTTGTTTGCATTTCCTGTCCCCCCCTCCAAGTGTCCTGTTTCTTCTCCCAGATCCTGTCCAGCATCCCACAGTACATTCAGTCATTGTGTCTCCTTCGCTTCTCTTGGCCATGATAATTTCAGACTTCCTAGTGTTTGGTGACTTTGACAGTTTTGAGGAATAGTGGTCAGATGTTTCATAGAATGCCCCTCATTTAGCATCTGTCTGATGCTTTTCTCATGATTAAACCGGGCTTTAGAGAGAGAGATCCTAAAGGTGCAGAAACCTGGGTAACATTTTAACTCCTGCTGCCCTCCTGCTTTGACTGGAGGGTGCTGTAAAGTGCCTTAGGTCTTGTGTGGGGTTGACTCCATCAATTCCAGTATAGTTTCTACTTTCTGCTTTCCCAGGCCAACGTGGATTTCTAGCTTCTTGAGCGTGATTAGGTTAGCCTCTCAGGTACTCACCATTCATAATAAATACCACTTCATCCTGGTTGGTGAGTTCTGCTCCTGAGAGCACGTTCGTGCACTGTTTACCGTTTGCTCATCATGGGAACTGCTCTGACATAGGTAGGCCGACGTCCTTCTGACTTCGGGGCCACAGCAACTAGATGGTGCCTTGGCGAGTTTTGTTCAATTTCAGTATCACGTTCGTATTCCAGGGTTTAAAGAGTTAGGACAGTGGGGCCAGTGGCTCTTAGGGCAAGTTCTTTCATTATGAGAATCCACGTGGGATTATTACACCCCTACACCTATTCCCAGTTCTTTCTCCTGGCCACAGCAGACAGCTGGCTTCCCCCTTTCAGAAGGCTTCTTGCTTCTTATTTTGTCCCAGAGAGAGATGGGTGATTTCCTTCATGTTTTCCCGATGCTCCATTTCACCAGGCTCCGTAGCTGACTTGTCTAGGGCAGTGATTCTCTCTTTCATTTCCATGTCGAGGTCCCTTAAGAGCCCCGGAAAGCTCAAGGAGCCCAGTTCAAAGCAGAACTGGTCTTAGCTCACTTAAATTTTGTTGTTGTTTTAATTTGCCAGAGGGCGTGTGCACTTGCCAGAGAGAGACAGAGAGAGCGAGAATGCAGCCTCATGGGGATGGTCACACTGTAATCCCTCCTCCATGTCTTTCTCCTTTAGGAATTTTGGGCTTGCATGCACACACACCTAGTTTTTTTTTTTTTTTGGGGGGGGGTGGTGAGAGGTTTTTTGCTACGCTCACCAGAAAGACAGAGAGAGACACAGAGAGAAAGCAAGAAATCACCCCCTAGAGGGATGGTCACACCGCAATCCCTTCTCCTCCATTCTCCTGGGATCTTGGGCACACATGCACACGTGCCTGGCATGAGTTGAAGCCACCAAGTCTGGGACTCGAACCACGGTCAGCTACATGGGAGTCCAGCAACATAGCCATTACGCCAACTGCTGGTCTCACCTGGTATGTTTTTCAAGCCACTAGATCCAGGACTTGAACTACACAGTCAGCCACATGGGATCCAGCTGCCACAATCACCACCCCACCCCACTGGTTGGCCCTTGTTGCTGTTTTTAACTTGGATTTTGCATAAGTACTATGCAGTGCTGTGGGTGGGAGGGCATTTTGGGTGGTTTGCTGAGAAGGCCTCAAAATTAAAGGATTAGGTGTCTAGACTTAGATTGCCGTCATTGGTCCAGGCTCACAGCTGATCCAGGTATGAGTCTTACGTGCACTCTGGCTAGGCGGGATCCTTCACAGGCACTTCGAAAGAGCATGGTCCTGAACAGACAATACTTTTCCCTTCCTTTGAAGGTAGAGAAATATTCATTTGTGTGAGACTTAATCCTGATAATGGTATTCAAACTGACTACAGACTTTCTGAGTTATGAAAATATGGGGTTGCTTCTGTTTTCTCATTTTCTGAGGCTTTGTCTCAGGGTAAGAAAACAGTATATCTTAAGATCAGTAGAAAGATCTGGCCAGAGCTTTGGGTCCTATGGCTTAATTCATGGAGGAAACTGAGACAAGGCACTGACTTCCCTGCTTTCATGACAGAATGGTGACAGTTGCTCAGGTTCCCATCTGTAAGTTCATTGCTCGGTCTCTGCAGCAGCAGGAGTCGCTGACTTAGGTTTGGTCACATAGTCTGCTGAAGCTCAGAGGGTATCTTCGCGTTCATTGGATGCTTAGGTTATAAGTTCGGATTCATGTACTGAGTACAGAGAAAAAGCTTAAACAACTGAAGTACATCAATCATCTACCCTGTATAGAACTGTGTGTACCACCAAGGGGAAAAGAATGGCATTTGACATAGTTCCTCCATCAGGGCGTTCTCAGTCCTCAGTCTCCTGGGGAAGTAGCTGTATTTGGTGAAACTAATAAGCACCATAAACAAGGACTAAGGGTCACAGAGGAGGTGGTCATCTCCCATTTATAATATGCCTATGATATTGTCGGAATAGCAAAATACTGACAAAAACCCTCAAAGATTGGCATAGGAAACTATAGCATGTCCGTGGAATGGTATGTTACATAGCCACTAACAGGAATAAGGCAGGTTGATATATAATAAAACATCTCTAAGACATATTGGTAATTTTGCAACTCAATAGGAAAAAAAAAAAAAAAAAACAGTTCAAACATGGACTTAGGGCTTGAAAAGATATTTCTTCAAAGAAGACACACAAATGGCCAACAGATACATGCAAAATATTCAGTGTCATCAGTTGTCAGGCCAGTGCAAATCAAAGCCACATGCAGTGAGCTATCATCAGGATGGTTATTATACGTGTGTATACATACAAGTATATTTGCACACACACACACACACACACACATATGCTTAAATTATTTCTGGTCGATTATAAACAATGGTTTACTTTTGCAGAGTGGAACTATTATGTTCTACTTCATATCATTCTGAAGTATTCAGTTTTTAAAAACCATGTACTTCTTAATGATTTCTTATTCTTTTTTTTTTTTTTTTTTTTTTTTTTTTTTTTTTTTTTTTTTTGAGAGGTTTTTGCTATAGGAAGCGTGCACTCTCCAGAAAGACAGAGAGACAGAAAACAATAAATCGCCCTCCAGAGGGGATGGCCACGCCACAATCCCTTCTCCTCCATTCTCCTTTCAGGATCTTGGGCATGCATGCACACGCGCCCGGCGTGAGTTTAAGCCATTCGAACCATGGTCGACTATATGGGAGTCCAGCAACATAGTCATTACACCAACTGGTGGTCCCAGTTTCTTATTCACTTTTAATTGTTCCCTACCTCTATAGCATACAATATGGTTTTTCAAAGTGTGCATGAAGTATATTTAAATTAGAAAAATACTAGTGTATATCTTCACAACCTTTTTTGCTTTCTGGTTTAGAACATATTTTTGCATATTGTGGACTTGTCTGATCCTAAGAGAATCTGGAAATTTGTGGAAAATTTCAAGCAGGAGCATAAACTCAATGTTCTGGTAAGCTTCATGTATGTATTTTGAGGCTAAATCTATATTTTTTTTCTTCATGGATGTGGGTGGATCTGTGCGTTTGGGCATCTTTGTGTAAGAATCTTAATAAGCATCATTAGGCTTGGGGTTGTTCCTATAATAAAGCTTCCTCACTGAATTCAAGAAGAGACCCAGCATGCTGATTAGATTTGTCAGGACAGGAAGGGACCATCCACGAGGTAGGTATTATAGGAGGATGTGTGTGTCCCATTTTTCATAAAACAGCAGTTTCTATAACTGTCCTGAGCTCTGTAGATTTAAGGATTATATTAAAGTTAGAAGTCCAGGGGGAAAATAAAACAGTTTAGTCAAGGGGCCAGCAGGTGGTATGGAAGTTAAGGCTGCTGGATCCCACATGGCCGACTGAAAAGTTTAACTTCTGGACCCTGGGCTTGAAAATCACACCTGGTGCATGTGTGCCCAACATCCTAAGAGAAGAATGGAGGAGGGATTGCAGCATGGCCCTTCCCCCACCCCCAGAGGGTGCTTTTCCACTTCCTCCCTCTCTCTCTGGTGAGTGCATGCACCTTATAGCAAACTAAAAAATAAAAATAAATAAATAAATAAAATTTTAAAAATTAAAAAGAAAGAGTTTAGTCCAAAAGAATACCCACTGCAGAAAACAAATCTTTCAGTAACATCTTCAGGGCGAAACTCCGCCAGCCGTTGGGGAGGACTCAGGTAGGAAAGTGCTCATCTACTCTCTTCCCAGATATTCTGCTCGAGTGAAGTTGATTTTCTATTCAAATAATTACTTTTTAATTTATTTATATATTTTTAAAGTTTATTTGTTGAGAAAGAGGGGCAGGGAAAGACAAGCACTCTCAACAAGGTCTCACTCTACAGTCCCCTCTTGGCCTTTCCAGGCAGCCAGGATCACGGGCGTGCCTTGTGTGTCCAGGTTGACTAGAGAACCAAACCCGTCATCCTCCATGTGGATTCAGCTTCACTTGGGCAGCGTGTTACTGACATCGGGCTGGCCCATCTGCCCAAGTACTTTCTCATGTGCTCTGAAGTGTCATTTGAGCCAGAGTCTGACTGTCCAAGCAGTTAAAATATAACTAGGCTATGAGACCTTTTTTTTTGGGGGGGGAGGTTTTTGCTATAGGGTGCGTGCACTTGCCGAAAAGAGACAGAGAGACAGAAAGCGAGAAATCAGCCCCCGGGAAAATGGCCACGCTGCAATCCCTTCTCCTCCATTCTTCTCTTGAGATCTTGGGCATGCACACACACATGCCTGGCATGAGTTTAAGCCACCAGGTCCTGGACTTGAACCACAGTCGACTACATGGCAGTTCAGCGATGTAGCCATTATGCCATCTGCTGGTCCCAAGGCTATGGAACATTTAAAATATATCTAGTCTGGGCCAGCCCATAGCCTGGTGGTTACTTGAGCCGAACCCCACATGGCTGACCATGCAGTTAGAATCTTGAACCCTACAGTTCGAAAAACATGCCAGGTACGTGTGTGTGCATGCCCAACTCCTGAAAGGAAGAAAGGATTGTGGCGTGATCATGCTCCACAGGGGCTGCTTTCTCTCTCTCTCTCTCTCTCTCTCTCTCTCTCTCTGGGGCATGTAAATGTCCCCTCTGGCTAGAAAAAGAAAAAAAATGTAGCTAGTGTAAACTGACATGCGCTATAATGTAAAAATCAGATTTTGAAGACTTAATGTGAAAAATAAATGTATACTATCTCAATATTTTTAAAATTGATTATATGTTGAATGATGATATATTTGGCTAAATAAAATATATTATTAGAATTCATGTTAACTATTTCTTTCACCTTTTTAATGTAGCTACTAGAAGACTTAAAGTCAGATATTTTTACTGGCCAGTGCTGGGCTAGACTGATTCCCAGAGCACTTTCTCGTGAATCAGATTGCCTGGCCAAGTCCCTTAACTAGAGACCTTGGCATAGTTCAGTGGCTGAGTCCTGTGCACAAGTGGCATTTTCCGGGGAGGGGTATGGAGTGAAGGGACAATTGAGCAGAACCGTTATCATCATTTGATTGTAGGGAAAGAGTTTTTGAGACTGGAGGTGGTGGTGGAGGTGTGGGGTTTGGAAACAAGTCCTTAACCCTATTTTTCATTATTTTGAAATGGGAACTGTAATTTATAGATCAATAATGCAGGTTGCATGGTCAATGAAAGAGAGCTTACAGAAGATGGACTTGAAAAAAACTTTGCTACCAATACCCTAGGTAAGTGCAAGCAGTTTTCTTGTTTGTTTCCACAAAATGAAGACGGACGTAAGTGAACTGTCGAAGGATTAAAAATGATGGATCAACTTTTTGGGTCCTTGGCATTTATCTTTAAATTGCATTTATTTTCTTCATAAAACATTATCTCTTTTCATGTTTCTTATACTACGTACTAGTGCCAGAAATACTTAGTATTGCTAGCACATTCTTTTTCTAGGAAGCTCAAGGCTCAGTGTAGACATTATCTTGGAGAGGAAAGCAAGTTCAGCTCCAGTGGATAGTACAAACATAAAAACTGCAGCCAAATGAACTTCTGGCCAGAGCTGAGTAAAGTGAAACCATTCGACAAGAAGATGAACCAGAAAAGGCATTTGGCTGGAGAACAGGATATGTGGGCTCTGGTTCCTGGGTCTGTAAGAACAGTTTGAAACAGTTGGTCAGGCCAGTGGCTCTCAAAGTGGGGTCCCCAGACTAGCAGCATTAGCATCACCTGGGAACCTAGTAGTCAGGCACATTTTGGGGTCCCACCCCCAAATCTACTCAATGTGAAACTCCAGAGGGGGCTGAGAATTAAATCCCTTCTAACAAGTCTTCTAGGTAAATCTGATGCACAATTTCCAGCACCAACGAATGAGACGTTAACCTCTTTGGGCCTTCTCCTTGAACCAAGGGGTCTGGAGTAGATTATCTTGGTGCCATTCAGCTTGGAGATGCAATGCATCTAAGAGCCTCCCTAGTACCTACAACACTTTCTTGTAGTAAGTTAAACTTTTATTGAGCTGTTTTAATTAAGTATTATCCTAGGTCACAAGACAAATTGCAGGAGTTCATGTAGTTGTTGGAGTCATTGAAGTATCCATTAAATAGCAATCCTCTTCTCACCTAAGAACTGAATAGATTGAAGGCTAAGACAATAGAATAACTGATGAAAACCAAAATGTCACTATTGTTATGATCAGGTGAGTTGAAGGGCATGGCTCAGTGTGAGAGCCAAATGGTTTCCTAATATTGAACATAAGGGTTATAGAAAGATCCACCTACCCAATCACCTTGGACTCGCCTCCATTTCCTTCCCAGGAAGAGGAGAAAGGAAGGAGCAGAGTGGGCATGCCTGGTTCATTGTCTCCAAATCTATAAAATTTACTTTTGAAAAATGCTCCAAGAGCACAGGTAGATACCAGAAGCTCTGAAGTGGGAGGAGCTTGGAAGAAAATGAGCAACAGACAGGAGAATGCAGGTGAACAAGTGGAATAGGTTATAGAACTGTATATTACAACTAAGTAAACATGTTGCTGACAATTCAATATATACTTTTGTAATTTTTTTCAGGAGAGATTTTTGCTATAAGGCGTTTGCACTTGCTGAAGAGACCTAGAGAGACGAAAGTGAGAAATCACTCCTGGGGAGATGGCCTTGCAGCAATCCCTTCTCCTCCATTCTCCTCTCGTGATCTTGGGCACGCATGGACACGCGCCCTGCGTGAGTTTTAAGCCACCAGGTCCGGGATTCGAACCATGGTCGACTGCGTGGGAGTCCAGCAATGTAACCATTATGCCTGTCCCTCATAAAAATATTTTTAAACTAGGAGAACTACTATGGAATGTGTACAACATTGTGTAATGCTGAATGTTGAAGATAATATGTCTATTTCCTTGATTTGATTATTACATACTATATGCATGGTTTGGAAAACCATACTGTACCCTGCAAAGGTGTACAATGATTATTGTAGGTCAGAGATCATAATTTCAAAATAATAATAATAATAAGGGCTCTCTTCTCTTCTTCCATGGGCTGATGAGGGGCTAGGAAGGACAGACTCACCCTAATTGCATTCCTGAAGAAGTAAAAGTTAGGGAGGGGGAAGAAATTTTCTCCCTAGTGGTGGAGTTACATTTTAAAAACAAGTACCTGGACGGGCCAACAGGTGACATGGTGGTTAAGGGTGCTGGACTCCCACATGGTCGACTGTGATTCGAGTCCCAGACCTGGCGGCTTACTTTCTTGCTTTCTCTCTCTTAGTCTGTCCCTCTCCAGTCAAATTAAAATAAATAAAATAAAGTTTAAAATAATTTTTGAAAAAATAAATAAATAAAAACTAAAAATGCCTGGAAGCCTATGAAATGACACAGATTTAATATAAAATAGTTCCATCTTTGACTTTTTTCCACATGAGATATTTACTGAAATTACCAAAAATACGAAAATGTGGGGTCATACTGGAGTGTGGCAGACTCCTAGGACCACAGCTGGCCTCCCAAGTGGCTGCTCAGCAAGTCTGGCTGTAAACTTTGCAAAGCCCAGCGCCAGATGATAATATGGTGCTCCATGTTCAAAATTACTAAGGATTTCAATACAGTGACAACAGAATATTAAGCCATGCACAAAGCCCTTCGAAGCTCAGGGCTTTCTGCAACTGCTCCGGGTGAACCTGGCTTTGTGCTTATCTATCATCCCACAAAACCCTGCTGAGTGTTTCAAACCTGCTGGGCACTAGTGAGTGTTGTACACATATATATATATATGTCATTTAACCCTCAAGACTGCCCTGTGGTGAGGGTATTCCTGTGTATTTCAGATGAAGACACTGAGACCGAGAGAGTTGATAAAGCTCGCCCAAAGTCAAGGTAGAGGCACCAGAATTTGAACCCCAGTCCCACTACCTCTACAGCCCACGTTCATAACAGCACACAGTTCCACCAACTCCAGTGTCTCCTCCCTCACACCCGTCAGTCACTGTATTATCGCAAAGGAATTGTTGAGGAGCTCTGGGACAGCTGTGACTAGCTACGCCAGAAGTGGCTGAGCCAGAGTGGGGATAGTGCTTGGAGGAGCCAGAGGTTTTTGGTGAAGATTAAAAGGAGGGTAATCTGGAGGCCTTTGCAATACTTGAAGTGTGGACTGGCCTCACAGATGCTCAAGGGACTGCTTTCTGGATTATACAGCCACCTATGTTGCACCTTGGTGAGGCTCTGGCCTGCTCCTCGCTATCACTTCATTTTCATTTCCTATTTGTGTTAGAAACATTTTATTGATCTTTCCCACCTCTCCAAGAAGCATGATAATTCTTGTGCTCTGTTATTTATCATTAGCTCTGAAGTGAAAGACATCGCACAGTATACCAAGAGGAATGCCAGCCATGGAGGGGGCAGCTCAATGTGTCATTGCTTGAGAGATGTGGTGTTGTAGAGAGGTTAAAATATTGTCATTCTTAAGCAGGTTCAGGGCCAAATGAAAAACCCAGACCTCTGTCTGAGTCCTGGGAAATTGCTGGCTGCCTTTCTAATATAAAACATGTTTTCCCAGCCCAATTATGTAATGTGGAATAGGTTGTTTTCTATTTTCGGAGATTCAGTTGGGCCTCCAGAAACATTTGCTAGCCCCATCCAGACATCAGTAGGTTCCTGATATTCTGAGGACAGTGCAAACACTGGTATTTGCAGAATTTATCACCAGGTTCTAAGGGCTCAGAAGCTGATGGATTAGTTCAGTGTGAGATCCTTTCAGAGCCCATGCCTGCACAAGACTCTTTGTTGAGACATCATATTATATGAATTAGATAAGGGCTGGACGTAATTCTCCTTGACCTTTTGCAGGGGTGGGTGCGGCACAAAGAGGCTTTCATAGTCTATCCTGCTGTGGGACAAAAATGAGCTGTCTTGGTAGGTTTGTGGGTAGATGAGCCATGGAGGTGAAGAGCTCACAGGAGACAGTTTCTGCTTGGTTTCTGCTCTCACCCCTGTGTTTGGGGGTCTTCTCTAGTAAGGTACATTTTGCCTGTTAGCATTCAACGGCACTGAGAGTCCATGAGGAGTGAAGACAGATGGGCAGGAGGCGAGCTGTGCTAAGTGCTCTGCTGGCAGCCTGCCACAGCCTAGCGTTAGCAGATTAAAACTCTCACCCACGTCTTAGCCTCTCACGGCACAGGACACAAGACGAGGACACTGATTCTACCTCCACCGGGACAGCTGTGTCACCGGTTAATTGACTGTAATAAACAGGCAGTGGTGCCTCAGTTCTTTAGCAGAAGATGGGGAAGTTCACCTGAGGTCGTTTCAGAAGGACATACAGCAGTCTACAGTAAATGTCATTATTGACATTCTGGAACTCTCTTCACTAGCATGTCCCCGCCCACAGTGATAACTGCTGTTCAGCACTCAGACCCAAGGTCCAAAAACAACTGAATAATAATGGCACAGATGGAGTACTTTCCATGTACCAGGGCTGTGCTATATCTATATATATATGTATTTTATTCTTTCATTCAATCTCCATAGTAATTGTATAGGTTTTTACAGATGAGGAAACTGAGGTGGTCTGAAACCAGAGTTTGTAACTCATCTTCCTAAACAAAGGACATTATAGTTGGGGGAATTTTAGTGTTAAGTTGTATCTGTCAGCTATTGCTACATAACAAACAACTCCAAAATCTCAGGGCACATCATAATAAGCATGTATCTTTTGCTGATTCTTCTACAGGTTGGTGGGTTGGGCTTATCTCAGCGACCTCAGCTGAGTGTCTCTAAGCTGCAAGTTGGGTCTGGATTATGTTCCAAATGTCTTGCATCCTCCTAGGACCACTAGATTAGCCAGGGTATGTTCTCATGACAACTATAGAAGCCCAAGTGTGCAAACAGTTCCAACCCTCCTGCTTGCATCACATCTGCCAACATCCGTTGATCAACATGAGTCCCACATCAAGCATCAGGGAAATGTCCTTCTGTGGAGGTGGTGAAGAGGGAGTGAATATTGTCAAACAATGAAATTATTGGTAGATTTTACAGGGGTGTGTTTTTCTTACATTTTATGTGGAAATGGAATTTGATGTGATAACTATTTATTAGTGAAAAGTATTTCATGAACCAAAGCACCTCATTTGTTCTGTAAGCATTTATAAAGGGCCTACTATATGCCACATGCTGTAGCCAATGATGAGTGTTCAGAAGTTAAAGGAGTTCCTGGTCTGGAGAAGAATTAGACACACAAACAATTTCACTAACCATGGGGAAAGTTCTCTTTTCATCCATGGAGGAGGTAGGTCTGAAGCGTTAGTGGAATTCAGAGAACAGTACACTCAGGGTAGGATCCTTTCTTAGACATAGGATGTGTTTGGTGCTGGGCATTTACTTGTCACAACCTTTACTGAGTTTTACTCATGCACTGTTTTGTTCCTAAGATCTCCTTCCAGCTCACAAACCATTAAGATTCTCACAGAGGTCCAGTACCTGGGAAATAGGAAGCACTGTGGAAGTGATAGCTAGTACTGTTTTAACATCCAAATTCCTTAACCTGGAACTGAAGTCCTTTGTTAGTGAATCTCACCTACCTGTCCAAATATATTTCCTACTGTTTTCCTACAGAGATCCTTTGGCAGTCTGCTATTTCTGGAACATGTCACTAGAAGTACCACCTCTTGCTTTGGTCTCTGCTGCTCCTCTGCCTGGGTTGTCCTCCACCTGGTAACTTTTATTGGTCCTCGATGACTCTGCTGGGCTTGTTCCCTACCCAAGCCTGGTGTGGTGCTCCCCCTCTGGGTACCATAGCACCCTCTGTGTGCCTATCTTAGCACGGTTGAAACCACCCATCCAGAGGTTGGTTTCTTGCCTGAGCATGAGTGTTTGAGGACAGATTCTGCCTGACTCTTAGGAGGGCTCAAACCATGTTGGCTGAACTATGCAAGTGAGTGACTGGCCTCATAGTCCAGCTTCACCAGTTATGTGACAATGTGCAAGTTGCTTAAATCTCTCCGAGCTTGACTTTCCATTCTGTGAAAGGGACTAATGATATTTTTATAGCCAGAGATGAGCATTTAAGAGAGTTGTGAGTTACTCACCCAAGAGATATAACTTGTGTTCCTGTAAAACCACACGCACGAATGTTTATAGCAGCTTTATTCATAATTGCCCCAAACCAGAAACAGCCCAGATGTCCTTCAACTGGTGAATAAACCGTGCTACTTCCATACAATGGAATACTGTCTGGCAATTAAAAGGAGCAAAATATTGGCATATGTGACACTGTGAAAGAATCTTAAGTGCATCAAAGGTGCAGACTGCATGATTCTATTTAAGTGACATTCTGGAGAAGACAAACGTATAGGGACTAAGAGCAGATCAGTGGCTGCGGGGGGCGGGGGTTAGAGGCGGGAAGAGGATGTGACTATAGGTGGAATGTGTGTGACTGTAAGAGGGCGGGGTGATGAACCGTTCTGATCACACCACAGTTGAATGCAGAGGTACCCAAGTCTGCATCAGTCAGAACTCATAGAGTCGTGTGTACACACACAAAGAATTTCACTGTATGTAAATATATATATTACAATTATATCATATTATAATTATATTATAATTATTATAGTATAATAATATATCTACAAAAAAAAAAAAAAAAAAAAGGAAAGCAGTGTTCCTTTGAGCACACTGCCTGGCAGGGAGTGAGCCCTTTCTTGTTGAGAAGCAGATTATTTATTATGATTGTTTTGGGCACATTTCCTCAGTACTCAGCGAGCTCCTAGAGTCAATGTATCCTCTTCAGCTCACAGGGAGGAAGGCAGGTTTCAGACTCCAGGAGGCTGGTGGGGTCTGGAGCGCCTCAGACCAGAAGTGGGAAGGACTTCAAGCTATGGTGAGGCTCTTGGTAATAAACTGCACGGAGGCCTTCCTAAGAAGAGATAATTAAGTTCAGAAGTTGGAGATCATCTGTCTATTGGCTTGGGTTTTCTGCCAGCTATCCAGGCTGCTTTTGATGAAACCCAAAAGCCTCCCAGCCCTGAGCACCCTGGGCTAATTTGTGCAGCCTCCTAGGCAGCCCCCCCCCCCCCCCCCACACACACACACACATTTCCAGGGCAGGTCTGAGTGGCTGCAGCCCCTGGGCAGTGGTGGGCCCTCCGTGGGGTCTGTGGTGACTGCTCTTCAAGGTCTTTTGGCCAGGAAGTCAGCCAAGGCCCCTTATCTGCGTATGTGCTAGGACTTGGTTAGTATTAGTATCACTAACAGGCATTCACTTGGGGGAGTTTAAAACCCCAATCTTGGGCTGCCTCCATGGCCTGGTTTTTAAGGCAGCCAGGTCGGATCCTACATTTTGAACCCAGTGGCTTGAAAAACACAGCTGGGTGTGTGCATGTGTGTCCAAAATCCCAAAAGAAAGGAGGGATGGAGAAAGGATTGTGGTGTGACCACAATCCCCATGAGGGGACGCTTTCTCCTCTCCCTCTCTCTGTCTCTCTGGTGAGCACAGGTGACCTCTGGCAAAAAGAAAACTACCACCACCATCACCGAATCTCTGGGCCAGGTGGTGGTGCAGTGGTAACACAACTGACCCACAAGGGAAATGTCCTGGTTTTGAGTGCTTGTATTAGGTTGAGAAACTCGAGGTCCACGTGTCCCCATCGCAGCAAAGAATTGAAAGACAAGTAGACAAGCTGAGCACAAAGTTTATTGAGAGAGCTAGAGATGTCACCACAGACAGAACGGGCCATTGCCCAGGGAGGCAAACAGCACCGGCTGTTCCAGAGGCCCCTTTTATCCTGTTTCATTGATAGAGCCTTCGTTTATTCTAACACACATGCCCTTAGATGTCCTTCAACCTATTAATTTTTTTCTTTAGCTTGTTCTTCATTCTTGTTTCTTCTAAGTCTCATGCTGCAGGCGTAATTGTGTGTAATACAGATGGTCATATCATCCCTCCTTGAAGTTTCTTTGTGCTCCAGGCTAGTTCTCTGATCTATATTTGTCTAACCAGGGCTATCATCCCTGGCAACTCCCAACGCTGGGACCTGCCTGAGCACCTGGGGTCAGAGGAGTGTTGTGCACCTGCCCGTGATTTGGGCTGCCTGGGGCTGTGCATGGATTGTGGCATGGGGACCCTGTAGGGGGTGTCCCCTTCTCTCTCAATAAATACACCTTTAAAAACCTAGCCATGCACCTTCGTCCTTTGAGCGAATGGAGACCCAGGTGCCCACACTTGGATCCTCCCTGGTATGAAGCAGGTTTCCTCACCTAGAATCCCCCTGGTGTGACAGCTTGTGAAATCCAGGCCCTTCACACTGGGAACACTGGCTTGCTACACCAGCCTGAGGCACCGACCCGGTGCTGGGGAGGAGGAGCCAGTGCAGCTCTAGCACGGCCCTGCCCCTCACTTCCTCACTTGCCCTGCTTCCTGCAACCTGCTCCAGTCCCGATTTTCTCCATGACCATGGGCAACTGTCACTGAGGTCACCTGCGACTCCTATGTCGCTGAATCAGAGGGTGTGCCTCCATTCTCACACTACCTGCTCCCTCAGTAGCTCTGGGCATGGGTGCCCACACTCACCTGGTGTGCTGTCTGTGGGGACTGTGGTTCTGCTCTTTGAGGTGTGTCTCCTCCTCTCTCTGCTCTTTCTCCTCCCCCTCCTTACTGGCTGTGATTCCTCCCAGCCCAAATCTGGGCTCTCTTCTCCTCTCCCTCTGCACTCTCTATCTCAGGATGCCATTCTTGCCCAAGGCCTTAATGCCATCACGTGCCCTGGCTCCCAAGGATCTCCATTCGGCCCAGATCTTTCTCCCGAGCTCCCAGATCAGACCTTAAGCACTTTAAACCCAGCATGTCCAAAACTGAAACCCTAACCTTTCCTTGCTGACCTGCCCCTTCTCTCATTATCCCACCTGGGTGGCTGGCATGATTCCACCCTTTGGCCATACTCGGCACCTTTCCTTCCTCTCCTCCTTTGTCCAGTCAATTATCATGGCTTCAGGTAACCTCCATAACTTTTCTCCAGTCTGTCCCCTTCCCTTCAACTCCACTGCTACCACTCTGCCCAAGCCACCTTGACCAGCACGATGTAGTTTGATCGATAATGCAAGGGCTGGGCTCTCTGTGTCTACTTGGGCCTGGTTTCCCATCAGAGGCTTCCTCTACAGAGCTGACAGAGTGACCCTAAACATACTATTTTGTTTCTTTCTGCTTAAATTCATTCCTTGGTTTCGTACGAGTTTAGTGTCTTTGACATTGGCCTTGGACGCCCCAGCCTTCCCTTGCTCCACTTCCACTTTGCTCACTCAGCTGCAGCCATCCTGATTGAACTCTCCAACCTGAAGATCTCTTTGCAGAGGCTATGCGCATGCCTGCATCACAGTCCTTCCCATCGCAGCCCTCTCTAGCCTCCTGACTGCTTGTTCCTGCTGCTCCACAAAATCCTCGCTGAAATGCCACTTCATTGATGATGTGGGCCCTGACACCACCCACCCTACCCCACCCCATGTGCTCATAGCATCTTCACTCTTATGGCATAACCGTGAACCTCAGTTGTGAGTGTAGGTGTGTCACATAAGATGTCTAATGCCTGGTACTGCCTGGTGAGCACTGTAAGGGATCCTTAGCTCTTAGCACTAGGTTTAGTATTTAGCAGGCCCTTGATAAGTATGTATTACATGAGTAGAACTGGATAAAGAGGGATGCATTGAGGTTGAGGGTAGGGGGAAGGCCCAATTTACCCTTACCACTTTCTGACTCCAAACCAAGAATACTCCATGAGAATCCAGTGCCTCTAATGCCTCCCAATGATGCATTTTCTCTGAGATCTGTCCTGCTGGCTTTCTTGGTGATAGGGTCTTTGTAACCATCTTTATATACTTTATAAGATCAAGTGTGAGCTTCCCAGGCTCATTTTGTGGTATTACTGTTACTGTGCAAAAGGTACCCAATGATATTCACTAGTGCAACTGTCTGTTCCTTTAAATTCTCTACCAGGAACTTCACAGGGATGGAAGGATAAGCAGATAGTACTGTCAGTGAAAGTACATACCACTGGCTGGTAAGCAAACTGGCTTTAATTCAAGGTGGCTTTGAAAGTTTCTTAATAGAAATTCTTTTTTTTTTTTTTTTTTTTTTTTTTTTGAGAGGTTTTTGCTATAGGGCGCGTGCGCTCTCCAGGCAGACAGAGAGAGGCAGAGAGACAGAAAGCGAGAAATCACCCCCCAGGGGGGATGGCCACGCCACAATCCCTTCTCCTCCATTCTCCTCTCGGGATCTTGGGCACGCACGCACATGTGCCCGGCGTGAGTTTAAGCCACCGGATCTGGGACTCAAACCGCGGTCGACTACGTGGGAGTCCAGCGACACAGCCATTACGCTAACTGCTGGTCCCAAAAGTTTCTTAATAGAAATTCTAATCACTTTCCTATGTTAAAATTTAAAATGACAATATACTTTCTCATCATCGTTAGTTCTACTAAAATCTATCATACCAAGAATTTTGTGAGTTCAGAAACACTGTGAGTGTTGTTGAGGCACTGCTAAAATCATTCACTCAACAACACCCAGCATCTCTCCTTCAGTATTACCCAGGCTCAACACAGTTTTACATCCCTTCTTAATTAGTTTATACAGAGAGATTTGCTTCAAGTCATGTACCCATGTAATAAACATCCTCGTTGCCATATTTAGAAGACTATGTCCAACATAAATTCCACTCTGAAATCTCTTTCTCATAATGAACCTCCATCGACATAATGAGAAGGAAGGCATTGTGTAAATTAAAAATACTAATGAGTCCTATGATAATGAATTATTTTCCTTATTACTGGGAGCAAGACTAACCTTTAGCAAATTTTCCAGTAACTGAAGCTACTTTCTCTACACCCAGACCTTCCCTCCCCTGGGAGTCTACACTCTAAAATACCTCTCTTCTTCTTCTTGTTTTTCTCTCTCATCAAAATGCTGAATCCCCTAAGTGTCCCTGATTCTAGCTAGGTAGTCTTGGATGAAAGGAAGTCACTGAACTGGTTTGCACTAAGATATGAATGACTTAAAGTTCCCATTAGTCATTTCCAACAATGTCTGGCCACATTCTTATTTTAAAAGGGAGCCAATTATTCCAAGAGAACTGGTGGACTTTTTAAAGAAGACAAGTTAAATGTCTTAGGGGTTGTTTTCTTATAAGTAGCAGGAACCCACTCGAGCAGATTAAACATAATGTATCAATGGGCTCCAAAGGCAGATCTCACAGAACTCAGTGGCAGAGACACTGCTGGGCTTTGGGAGGGTCAGTGGCAGGATGGAGAGCTGTCAGCAGCTGGGTAGACTTCCATTTCTCTGGGCCTGTTGTCCTCAGACACTCATCATGACTGCTTCACCCACTTCCCTTGGAGGGCAGCCTCTCTGTGCCTCCATGCATATGGGTCAAATATGGCTGCCACTAAGTCAACTCCTCCTTACTCTTAGGATCCCATTTCCACAGTTGTGAGAGGAAGGTTTGACTGGCACAGTTTGGACTAGATGTCCCACCCTGGCTCAATCCATTCTACTCCTGGGTCATGGCCACGTGGGACAAGTACAGTGACTGGTTCAGGGAAAAGATGCAGTTATATGTTTGTTTACAATCAGATGCATGCAGGGCCTATCCCAAAGGAGAGGGGACAGGGAATGTCTCCAAGAAATCTGCTACATCAGACTGAGGACGTTTTTGTTTTAATTCGGTGGAAAACCCTGTGTTGAAGGATGTTGGGGGCAGGACAGTGACAGGCTCATGTGTTAATGACAGGCCTGTGGTTGGGTCTGCATGAGCTGGGCAAGGAGCAGCTGGCACTGCTCACCGAGGGAACAATGACTTACAAATAAATTGGGATACATTTATACTTACAAATAAATAGGAATACATTCCTGCTCCTTGGTGTTGGCTGGGACTCAGTGTGGTTTAATGACTCAAGAAAAGGGAGATTTGCCATCTGTTCACTTTGTATGGACTTGCCAGGACCTTGGAGAAGTCACTGGACCTCTTTGGGATTCTCTAATTCCAATATATTTGGAGGGGTTGTTATAGGGCACATGTGCTCACCAGGGACAGAGAGATAGCTGGAAAGAGAGGAAAATAGGGAAGCTATGCTCTAAACTCTATCTTCTAGACTCCCAAAATATTCTGACAAGAGTCACTGAAATTCTCAATGCTTATTGAACCTCTTACTTTAAGGAAGAAATTTATTTTATAAATCTGAATTAGTAATCTCTTTCTGTGGATACCACATTGCGAAGTACAGTGGAGGAGAGATTTTTGTCACAGAATGACCAGAAACCACTGCAGAGGCACAAGAAACATGAGAAACCAAGAAAATATCTCTCCCTAAGGGAAAAGAACAATCCCTTATCATCCACAGACAGTACGATAGAACTCCTGGAAATGCCTGATAAAGAATTCAGAATATTTGTAGTGACAAAACTAAACGAGATGCAAGAGCTGAGAAAAAATGACCTCCAGAAGATGCAGAAGAAAAGAGACAATGAGTTTCAGGAGGTGCTGAAGTTCTTCCATGACCTGAAAGAGGAAATACACACCATAAAAAAGAATCAAATTGAGCTATTAGAGATGAAGGCTGCCATTCAGGAAATCGAAACCTCCCTCGAAAGTATTAAAAGCAGATGAGTCCATGCAGAAAATTGAATCTCGGATATTGAAGGCAAAACCTCTGATTTAGGAAAAAACAACCAAAAAAAAAAAAAAAAAAAAAAAAACGAGAATACTATACAAGAAATACTAGACAGCATTAAACACCCAAGCATCTGGCTAACTTATGTTCCAGAAGGTGAGAAAACTAATAAGGGCATTGATAATCTATTCCATAAAATCTTGGAAGAAAACTTTCCAAATCTAGAGAGGCATTCAAATATCCAGACTCAAGAAATACAAAGGACCCCTAATTGAATCAACCTAAGAAGATCTTCTCCAAGGCACATCATAGCCAGACTGAACAAATCTATAGAGGAAGACAAGATACTAAAATTGGCAAGAGAAAAATGTCAGATTACTTATAAAGGTTATCCAATCAGGCTAACCTCAGACCTCTCATCAGAAACAATGCGAGCAAGGAAAGAATGGGAAAATATAAGTGCTAAGTGAAAAAGTTTCAACCAAGAATACTATACCCAGCAAAATTATCTTTCATATGGAAAGAAAGGATAAAAACATTCTCAGATAAACAAGACCTGAAATAATTTTCCAATAGCAGACCCACTCTTTAAGAAGTTCTGAAAGGAGTGCTCTACCAGGAAAACTAAAGACACATACAGAAATAAGAGAAGAAAAGGCAACCAAGAAAATGACCAATTTAATGCTATAGACAAGAAATGTCAATAATAACGTTGAATGTTAACTTCCAGGAAAGAATGGACCACACAGTAACACTGCATATTCAACAGAAGAGAGTTTGAACATAAAACTGAACTGGCAAAATAGAATTTTGTGATTTTTTGAGTGAAACATTACTGATTTTTATTTTTTTACTATGCTTTGTTTTCCCAATTTAAGCATTTTGCTTTCTTTTGAGTTGTTGATAGGTTCAGAAATTTGTTAAAATATTTTTCTTGTTTGTTTCTTTAAATGGAAACAAACTTTTCTTCCTTCCTGACCCCTCTGTAATTGTAAAATATTTGGGAGTATTCTTATTTTGTGGCAGAAGGGTTATTTGCATAAGTTCAATAATGCTTGTTGCATTGAATCAGAAATTAGAAACACTCATCATTAGACAGGGCTTTGACTGGAATATCATATCTGAAGATTAATCAGAAAACTATGGAATTAAGGTGGATCTCAAGTAAGCTAACAAAACAATTTGAGTAGTTGACATGAAAATATTTTCTCAAAAATATTTAAAACTGTACTGTCTCTGTTGTTATAGAGTCACAAACAAAATTATACAAAATTATAAGAAAATTTTTGAGAGGTTTTTGCTATAGGGCGCGTGCACTCGCCAGAAAGACAGGGAGAGACAGAGAGACAGAAAGCGAGAAATCACCCCCAGGGGGTATGGCCACACCAAATTCCTTCTCCTCCATTCTCCTCTCGGGATCTTGGGCAGGCATGTACATGCCCCCAGTGTGAGTTTAAGCCACAGGGTTCGGTACTAGAACCGTGGTCGACTACATGGGAGTCCAGCGACAGCCATTACACCAACTGCTGGTCCCACAAAATTATAAGAAATATTTTGAACATTATCTTTAAAGTTCAGTATTTTGAAATTTTGAAAGTTGTTTATTAGCTGTCAAGAACTATGGATTATGAGCTAAAATTTTTTGATATGTAAAGTAAATGATTGATATGTAAAGTAAAATGTAAAAATAAATACATTAATGAAAAATAAATTTAAAAAAAGAAAGAGAGGAAAAGTGAGAAATTATCTCCCATGGGGTATGGCCACACTGCAATCTCCTCTCCTTCATTCATTATTTTAGAATTTTGGGGCATGCGTGGACATGCTTGATTTTCAAGCCTCTGGGTCCAGGACTCTAACCATTCAGTCAGTCATGTGGAATCCAACTGCCTTAACCCCTGTGCTACCTGCTGACCCCTCCAATTCTTTAAATAATAGATTAGCTATCTATCTATCTATATCTATCTATCTATCTTCATACACAAACTTATATACATACACACACATACTTATACATAGGCACATATCTTTTTTTTAAATTTATTTTACTAGAGGGCATATGTGTTCACCAGAGAGAGAGAGAGAGAGAGAGAGACATCCCCATGGGGGATGGTCATGCCGCAGTCCCTTCTCCTTCATCTCTCCCCGCCTTTGGGATTTTAGGCATACATGCACATGTGTCCGGTGTGTTTTTCAAGCCGCTAGGTCTGGTATTGGAACTTCACGGTCAGTCGTGTAGAATCCAGCCACCTAAACTGCCACACTACTGGCTGGCCTCTTACTTACTTTTTATGTTGTTATTTTAGCAGAGCGTTACGTGTTTCCCTTTGCCGACCTGAAAAGACAGGATGCCCAGGAAGGGCCTCAGAAGGCTGGCTGGAGGATGAAGGATTATAAAGTGCTAGTAGCTGGAAAGAGCACTGCTTCAGTCCCTTCTCCGGGAGCGGGAATGCCTGCTCGGTGGGGGCATTGCGTGTGTTCTAGTGACTTGGGGGGCAAGACTGGGACAGAAACATGCTGTTTCAGCTCTGCTCCCTCTCAGAGGTGGGGGGGGGGGCACGGAGAGAAGGGTGGGAAAGAGCTTTCGCGGACTCAGGGAAAGGGGAGATTTAAAAAAGAACTGGAAGGCCTGTTGCTAGAAACTGCCATTTCTCTAGGGTTTTTTCATAAGCACCTGCCACCAGGCTTTGCCCTAGAGGAGGGAGTATTTGTCAGGGGTGAGCAGCCAGCTAATCCTCCTGCAGGGGACTCTGTTGATGGATGCAGGTGTAATCTCACAGATGATGAAGCAAGTCACAAAACCCAAGAGCACCTCTGGGGAGGGAGGCAAGATGCAGAAGGGCTCACCCAGCCCAGGCTGTCCTGGAGGGGAGAGAGAGGGACCCTGCACAGGCAGGAGCAGCCCAGCCTGCGGCTTTCATTTCCCTTACGCAGAGGAGTCATTTATGACAATCTGCCGGGGCAGGCAGATGGGGCAGATTGCTCTTGGCAGAAGTCCTTTTTACTTCTCACAAATTACATCACAGAGAAAGCTCCCGGCAGCGAATACAAAGAAAGTGTCCAGGACCACTGGGTGGAGGTTAACAGCTTAGAGAACGAGGGTTCGGGAGACTTTCAAAATCCACAAAGACGAACAAGGCAGCCTCCTCCAAAAATAAATTGGGCCGTGGACAACTAAGGATGCTATCTGGGATGAAAGTTGCAATTCAGAAGTACAAATGAGAATTCAGCAATAAAATGACAAAACCAACCTGCCTAGAGAACTTTCCAGTCCTCACAGGACATAAACACACATTTTTATTTTACCAAAAACCCTCTGATCCTATGAGGTGGGCTGGACAGCTATTATCTTCCTTCCACAAATAAAGAAACGGAAGCACATGGGATACCTCTCTGGTAGGTTCCAGAGTCAGGGCTTGAACTCAGGCCCTGGCTTCTCTTCCAGTGCCCTTCGCACAGCACCAGGCTCCTGTGAAGTCACGGGTGGCACTTAAGCCACGTGGGGCATGCAGAAACCCCGAGACTAACTCAGCAAGGAGTTCAGGGCCTGCCCCTTTATAGCCCTCACTTGATCCCACCTCACTTGGGAGTAAGGGGCTTCAACCCTTGTCCTCCTTTTAAAAACAATCACATGATGGGACCAGCAGTTGGTGTAATGGCTATGTTGCTAGACTCCCATGTAGTCGACAGCGGTTTGAGTCCCAGACCCGGTGGCTTAAACTCACTCTAGGTGCATGTGCATGTGTGCCCAAGATCCCGAGAGGAGAATGGAGGAGAAGGGATTGTGGCGTGGCCATCCCCCCGGAAGGTGATGTCTCACTTTCTGTCTCTGTGTCTCTCTCTGTCTTTCTGGTGAGCACACATGCCCTATAGCAAAAACCTCTACAAAAAAAAAAAAAAAAAAATCACATGGCGATATATGTTCATTGTTAAAAAAAGAATACAGATAGGTTTAAGAAGAACATAGAGGGCCAGCAGGTGGCATGGAGGTTAAGGCAGCTAGGTCACATATAGCTGACTGCGTGGTTTGAGTCCTGAACCTGGTGTCATGAAAAACACGCTAGGTGCATATGTGTGCCCAAAACCCTGGGAGGAGAACAAAGGAGAAGGGATTGCGGTGGCCATCCTTTTTGGGGCAGGGGGAGGGATGCTTTCTCACTTTCTTGCTCTCTCTTTCTCTCTCTAATGAGCACATGCACCCTATAGCAAAAATGAAAAGAAGAAAAATTACAGACACACACAAAAAAATAGAAGTGATAGTTCCATTACTCAGAGATAAGTATTTTTAACGTTCTAGCGCACCAAAAATATTATCCTTGCAGACATTTTCTCATTTTGACATGTGCCTTTTCTCACAAAAAATGGAATTGTGTTGTTCCCGCTGTTTCGTAACTTCTCATTCCATATTTATTATGCATTTCTTCCCACGTCAAGTATACTCTGCAGCATTTTCTCATTTCATTAAAAATGTTATATGTGTGTTTCTTGATTGTAGAATAATCATAAAATTATGTGCTCCTTGTAAAAATATTGAAATACAAACAGCACAGAAATGTATAGCAAAGGAAATAAATGTTTTAGTTAATCTCACTCTTGAGACATAAGCAGGACTAATAAGTTTCATTCATATTTTTCTAGGCAGTCTAGACACACACACACACACACACATATATATTTTCCTCCTTTCACAAACTGGGCCCCATGTACATTTTTTTTTCAAATTTATTTAGTTTTTATATCGACAAATAAAATTTTATATCCTGTTTTGCAGTTTGCTTTTCCCTTCCTCTATTCCTGTGGTGTGGACATCTTTTTTCTCAGGCTCTAGGCATCTTTTTTCTAATCCTGGGGAAAGGAGCCCTGGAGACAGGAGGAGAAACAAGATAGCGAGCAGCAGCACGCAGAGCTAGTCACAGTACTTGGGCCGGTGTGGATGGACAGCCCCGCTCACCTCCCTTCTCAGAGCGCCCTGGGGAGCTGGGGGTCCCTGCAGCACCCCAGCTTCATCAGATACTTTCTGCCTCCTCAGGTGTGTATATTCTCACGACTGCCCTGATCCCTGTGCTGGAGAAAGAACACGACCCCAGAGTGGTGAGTAGACCTTTGGCATGTTTTCAGAACAAGCAACTTTGTTTCTGATGGGAAGTTGGTGGGCCTAGGTCTGCTGCCTGGTTGACCTATAGGGGCCACTCTGTTCACACACAAGGGAAAACTCGGTTCTGTCCAGGGGGCCAAGGCGGGGGTATAACCGTGCCAAGAGCCATGTGGAAGACCCCAGCCCTCTCTGAAGGCTTTCCCCAGTCTGTCGTTGGCCAAGGGCTCAGGACGGAGGTTCTGAAGAGCAGGGCAGCTGTGAGCCATGCAGGTGGGGATGATGAGTGCACTTCCTGGGACCCAGCCTGCTCTCGTGGGAAAGGGCAGACTGATGGAACCTGTCCTCTCCCAATTGATTTAGATAACATAAATCAGGGATTAGCAGTTAGCGTAATGGCTATGTCGCTGAACTCCCATGTAGCCGACTGCAGTTCGAGTCCCAGACCCGGTGGCTTAAACTCACACCGGGCGCATGTGCGTGCGTGCCCAAGATCCTGAGGAAAATGGAGGAGAAGGGATTGTGGCATGGCCATCCCCCCTGGGGGGGTGATTTCTCGCTTTCTGTCTCTCTGTCTCTCTCTGTTTTTCTGGCAAGTGCACACGCCCTATAGCAAAAACCTCTCAAAAAAAAAAGATAACATAAATCAGATAAATCTAGAAGAAGGCCCCCTCTTTGCTGTAGTGGAAAGAATAATGACACCCCTCACCCCCAGAGATATCCACCTCTTAATCCCTAGAACCTGTGAATATGTCACCTTTACATGGCAAAAGGGACTTGGCAGGTGTGATTAGGCTGAGGGTCTTGAGATGAAAGAGTATCCTAAGTTGTCCAAGTGGCCTGATGTAATCACAGGGTTTGTTTTGTTTTGTTTTGTAAGAGAGAGATTTTTGCTATAGAGCGTGTGTGTTTGTTGGAGAGACAGAGAGACAGAAAGTGAGAAATCACCCCCTGCGGGGGATGGCCATGCCATAGTCCCTTCTTTCCCATTCTCCTCTTGGGATTTTGGCCATGCACCCACACATGCCCAGCATGAGTTTATGAGTTTAACGTCACTGGGTCTGGGACTCGAATCACGGTCAACTATGTGGGAGTCCAATGATGTGATCATTACACCATCTGCTGGTCCCCATCACAGGGATTTCTAATTTTTGTTTTTGTATTTTTTTTTCTTTCTTTTCTTTTTTTTTTTTTTTTGCTATCTGGTACATGCACTCACTGAAGACAGAGACACGCAGAAAGAGAGAAAGTAAGAGAGCACCTTCCCAGGGCATGGATGGCCATACCACAATCACTTCACCTCCATTCTTGTCTCAGGATTTTCAGCACACATGCACATGCACCTGCTGTGTTTTTCAATTTGCTGGGTTTGAGACTCAGTGTAGTCAGCCATGTGGGATGCAGCCACCTTAACCTCCATGCCATCTGCTGGCCCCACAAGGGTTCTTACAAGAGGGAGATAGGAAGACCGTTTCAGAGAAAGCAATGTGACAATGGAAGCAGACATTGGAGTGACATGACTACAAACCAAGGAATGCCAGTAATCTCTAGAAGCTGGAGAAGGCAAAGTACAGGTTCTCCTCTAAAAGCTACAGATGGAAAACAGACCTCTCATTCCTTGATTTTAGCCCTCTCTCAGACTTCTGACAGCTATTGATAAAAGTGTAAGCAAATGCACTTGTGTTGCTTTAAGTCATTGAGTTTGGGGTCATTTGCCACTATAGTGACAAGAAAACTAACATCATTGACCCTTGAACAACATGGATTTGAACTGTGCAAACCCACTTATATGCAGATTTTTTCCAATAAATGTGTTGCAAAATATAGTACAGTGCTGGGACAGCAGTTAGCGTAATGGCTATGTCACTGGACTCTCATGTAGGCGACTGGAGTTCAAGGCCTGGACCTGGTGGCTTAAACTTGCGCCGGGCACGTGTGCTTGTGTGCCCAAGATCCCAAGAGGAGAACAGAGGAGAAGGGATTGCGGCATGGCCATCCCCCCCAGGGGGTGATGTCTCGCTTTCTGTCTCTCTGTCTCTGTCTTTCTGGTGAGCGCATGTGCCCTATGGCAAAAAATCTCTCCAAAAAAAAAAATATATATATATATAGTTCAGTGCTGTAAATGTGTTTTCTCTTATTATATCCTTTTTTAAACTAAACTTTTTTTCTTTATTCATGATAGAACACACGTGCACATGCATGTGGGAGACAGGGAGGGAGAGAGAGAGACAGAGAGAGAAGCTGTCTCTTCACCATGATCCCCTCCTCCAGTCACCCAACCCTTCAGGCCCTGGGCACATGTGTGCAGGTCTGGAATGTTTAAGGCTGACCGGACTGGGGACTTGAACGGCAGTCACCTTGTGGGACCTAGCTTCTCTTGAGCAGTGCATTTTCACTGTGCCTTGGAGCTGACCCCTTATGATTTTTAAAATCCCATTGTCTTTTCTCTAGCTTACTTTATTGTAAGAATGCAGTACGTAGCACATATCCCATACGAAATAGGTGTTAATCAGCTGTTTAGATTACCAAAAAGGCTCCAGGCAACAGTAGCATGTTAGCAGTTAAGTCTGGGGTAGTCAAGATGATATATACCTGGATTTTTGATTGTGTGGGCAGTCAGTGCCCCTCACCTCCGTGTTGTGCGAGGGCCAGCTGCACACTGCTCCGTGAGCAGAGGAGAATGGGTGGTTGTTACAGACTTTTCTTGCAAACCTGTTCCTGGCAGATAACAGTCTCCTCTGGAGGAATGTTGGTTCAGAAACTGAACACCCATGATCTCCAGTCAGAAAGGACGGCATTTAATGGAACCATGGTCTATGCACAGAACAAGGTAAGCGCGGTGATCTTCTCGCCCACGTTGTAGCGATGTGCCGACGGCCTTTCCGAGGAAGGCTGGCTCTGGGATGCACGTCGACTGGACCTTGGTAGCTCCTAGCACCTGCAAGTGTTCCCTGACCAAGAGGGAAGAACTCTTCTCCGTCAGGGGCTCAGGCCTTGGCAGAAGCCACGAATGCTGCCAACTCTCTTCCAGGTGTTCCTCGGGCCCACACAGAAAATGGTGAAAGCGGGTGACTGTCACAACAGGAGCCCTGCAGGCGTGTCCTTTGCTGGGCATAGCTCAGAGGGAGTGAGGATGACAGGCAGTCAGTACTCTTGTCTGGGCAGCCCGTAGCTCACTGGCTAGACAGATGTCACAGAATGGCTCTGGGTTCCCCGGACTCCCCTCACAGGGAGTACACATTCAACTGCAAGGGCAGGAGCCCAGGTCCCGTGGCTGCTCTCACCAGGAAGCAGAGGTGTCCTGCCATAGCTTAGCCCACCACGGCTACATTTAAAAGCCTGCTATACACCAAGAGTTCACAAGGTTCAGGGAAACGGAGAATTAACATGTCAGTTTATTTGGGCACAAGACATGTTTGAAATCCATGCATAGTTTTTTCATAACATGCATCTTGCATGTAGCTATGCATGTAGCTGCCACGTTGCCCACCTGGTGGGCACCCATGTTGTAAAGCAGCCAGCACCGTCAGCTTTCCCTGCTGGTGTTGCAAACCTTTGGAGAGGATCCCTGTCCTGTGCCCTCCCCACCTCTCTCTGCCACCTGTGTGCCCCAGGGGTGCCATACTTTTGCTCACTGGCCCCCAGAACAAATCCTGGTGGACAACTGCTCACGACCCCAAATCCTGGCATTTGAAAGAGCCGTATTTCTTGGCAGTTTTCCCAGAGGCCGGGGGAATAAACCAGCCACTCATCATAAATGAGGCCCAGAAGATGGAGTGCTTTGCAAAGCATGAGTGAACGGCCCTGGCACTGGGCAGCAGCCTGACACAGATGAGGGCTGATTTAGGGGGGTGGGGAGCACTTAATGATTCTTATTGTCTCTAACTGATGTGTTCTCTAAGCCCCTCCAGTATGCTGGCTACACCCTGTCAGGCGGGAGTTAATGCCCATGGTAATTGAGCGCCTACTCAGTGCCCACCTGTGCTGGGGCCTTACACACAACAGCGACGGGACAGGTGCCATCTCTGCCCTCATTAAGCAGCACAGAGTCCCACGAGCGACTTGGGGATGAGGGGGGACGGGGCGCCGGGCTGGGAAGTCCTCAGCCTGCAGCCTGCTGTTCTCTCGTCCTTATGTGATTTGCTCATTGCTTGTTCTGACCTCCTACAGAGGAGGGCAAAATCAGGGTGTGCCACACATTGCAGCGTCCTCGACACAGGGGCCAGTCCCTGTGCTCTTCGCCAG
Source organism: Tupaia tana (assembly GCA_026018925.1). NCBI lineage: Eukaryota > Metazoa > Chordata > Mammalia > Scandentia > Tupaiidae > Tupaia > Tupaia tana. Next base: position 40,801,983 of record JAKSZU010000005.1, read on the forward strand.
CTCCCTGGCCTCACACCTAAGGGTGCCTGTCTCTGCTTGTCCCTTCCTCGCTCTCATCCAGAGGCAGCAGGTGGTTCTGACCGAACGGTGGGCCCAGATGCATCCGGCCATCCATTTCTCCTCAATGCATCCCGGCTGGGCCGACACTCCAGGTATGTCGTAGGCTTTAACTGCCGAGCTGCTTACGTTCATCTAAAAATATCTGAGCGGCCGCAGGGCTGAATCTCCCCAGGAATGACCCAAAACCAGCATAATGAGGACTGCAGAGCTGCTTCGTCCCCACTGAAGTGGGGCACACTGGGCAAGAGAGAGCATCTTGTCGTTCTCGGAGGCAGAGTTTGCTTCCAGCCTGCCTTGTGCAGACTCAGGGGAGGGGGTCCTTACTCCAGCAGTGTCCTGGTGACCAGGGAGGGGGGGAGTGATGGGGAGTGAGGAGCACCTGGGCACAGGCCCGGGCCACCTCACCACTTACCAGGCTTTAGTAAATGATAACCACTAGGGAGACAGCTGGAAGTACTTGGAGACGGGTTGGAGCACCCGTGGAGAGCAGACTTCCTTCAGGGGCTGCCCCACTGACTGGCCACTCGCCGGAGCTCCCCTGCTCACTTCCCTCCTCCCCAGACAAGGGCACTACACCCCACGGCAGCCACAACAAACACCCCGCAGGGCACCGAAGTGCAGTTACTGTCTAGTAACTCGAGTGTCCTCACAGGCCCCTGTGAGGCAGGGCAACTGCGTGCTCTCACACCACTTACAGCGGCAGGAATCCTGGCACAGAGAGCCTAAGACGCCCCAGCTGGTCCCACCACAGCATTTGGGGAAGCAGGTGTTCTCATGCTCTGCCGGCATGAGCGTTCTGAAAGCCACCGTTTATTAGAAGCCTCAACCTTTACATACATGTATCCTTGGAATTCATCCCAAGAAATAACTAAGAGGGAAAACAAGGTTGCTTATCCCAGCTCTGGTGATAGGAGATGAAGTTGGTAGACTGTAGTATACCCGTGCAGAAGGATCTGTTCAGGACTGAAAACTTAGCCATCAATTAATACGGAAAAAGAAATGGTCTCTGCTATATCATTTATGAAGATACTAGGTTCCAAAATAGCACATGTCTTCTGATCTTTTTTTAAAACAACACTCTTTTTTTTTTTTTTTTTGGAGAGGTTTTTGCTACAGGGCGCATGCACTTGCCAGACAGACAGAGACAGAGAGACAGAAAGCGAGAAATCACCCCCCAGGGGGGATGGCCACACCGCAATCCCTTCTCCATTCTCCTCTCAGGATCTTGGGCATGCACGCACACGTGTCCAGCATGAGTTTTAAGCCACCGGGTCCGGCATGCAAACCGTGGTCAACTACGTGGGAGTCCAGCGACATAGCCATTATGCTAACTGCTGGTCTCACAACAATACTCTTGTAGAAACAGAAAGTGAAAAATTCTTTCCCTTCTTTATTCCTCCCTAAAAGGAAGGCAACACTGAGCCCCAACACTGGGGCTGGCCTGGTGGTGAAGGCTGCTGGGTCACACATGACCAACTGCACAGTTTGAATTCGGACCTGGCAGCTTGAAAAACACACTGGGTGTGTGGGTGCGTGCATGTCCCAAATCCTGAGAGGGAGAAATGGACGAGAAGGGATTGCGGCATGCCCATTTTCAACGGGGGGTGGGGGTGCTTACTTGCTCCCCCAGTTTCTCTTTCTGTCTCTGCAGAGAGTATCGTGCCCTCTGGTAAAATTTAAAAAGTTAAAATAATAAAAAAAGAAGTGTATACTTCCAAGGAGACCTAGCTTGACGGTGTGGTGGAAAATGAACCCTCTGCTCCACAGGTCTGCAAAGGGTTGCGGTCTCCTCTCATAAATACAAAGGGCATGTGGTTAGCCAAGTGCACTGGGGGGAGACTCCAGCTAGGGGCTTTGGAGGTGTGGCTTCTCCATTCTTACCAACTAATGGGAGACATGCCAGCCCGCCCCAGCCTCTTACACTCCCAGGCATACCACCCAGCATTGGTTTGCGTGTTTACACAATCTGTGTCTAGCAAGCCCATCCCCTGGAGCTACCAATTAGGTTAAGGTGCAATTCACCATCTACTGTCTATGGGTTAGAGGTTACTACAGACAGGACTCTCGGGTGTGGATGCCCTACCTGTCCATTCAGGCCCCGGAGAGCTGGACAGGGAGCCTGGGGAACAGTTGTCCTCTCTAAGCGATATGGTAGGTTTCAAATTTCTTCTCTTTAGTCATCAGTATATCCTAATTTTTCCTTTTTTTAGGAAGCTTTTATTTTTATTTATGATAGACATGAGGGAGAGAGAGAAAGAGAGAAGAAGAGAGGAAAGCACTCTTAACAAGGTCGCATCATGCCAGGATGCCTTTCCCCCAGCCCTCCAGCTCAGCAGGTTTGGGGCATGCGCGCATACGCCCAGCATGTGTTAAGTCCATTGGGCCAGGGATCCAACCTGCTGTTGGTCAGCCATGTGGCTTCCAGCATTGCGGTTCAGTATTCCACCAACTGCACCAGCAAGGCTGGGACACACCCTCATTTCCCCACGGTAAAGAAGAATGACTTCTTTTTTTTTTTTTCTTTTTTTTTGGAGAGGTTTTTTGCTATAGGGCGCGTGCGCTCGCCAGACAGACAGAGAGAGACAGAGAGACAGAAAGCGAGAAATCACCCCCCAGGGGGGATGGTCACGCCGCAATCCCTTCTCCTCCATTCTCCTCTCGGGATCTTGGGCACGCACGCACACGCGCCCGGCGTGAGTTGTAAGCCACCGGGTCCGAGACGCGAACCGCGGTCGACTACGTGGGAGTCCAGCGACATAGCCATTACGCTAACTGCTGGTTCCCGAAGCATTACTTCTTATTTTTTGGAAAGTTTTTTTGCTATAGGGCATGTGCTCTCCAGAAAGACAGAGACAGACAGCGAGACAGCAAGTGAGAAATCACACCCCAGGGGATGACCACACCGCAATCCCTTCTCCATTTTCCTCTAGGGATCCTGGGCACGCATGCACACGTGCCCGGCATGAGTTTAAGCCGCCGGGTCCGGGACTCAAACTGCAGTCAACTACATGGGAGGCCAGCGACATAGCCATTATGCCAATTGCTGGTCCCGAACAAGTATTACTTCTGTTAAAAAAAAAAAAAAGTTTATTTTTAATCGAAAGAACAAGAGTCTTCTATCTCTAAAATTCTGTGATTCCAGTAAGGCTCTTGAAGCTTGTTTTCTCTGCTTTCTTTTCTTTCCTTGGATTCATGAGAGAACAATTTAATTTCCTAACATGTTCATTTTAGAGACACTGTGTTCCCTGAGGTCTGTGGGGAGTTGGGTGTGGGGGCGTAGCCTACAACTGTGCTTCCAGGCAGGCCTGGTCAGGGGCAGCTGGTGCAGGGCCAGAAGGGGCCACCTGTGCACAGGGCCAGGTGGGGCTGCACCAGGTGAGGAACTTCTCTCTGCTGCTCTGGGCACAGGGTGCAGGGGGAGCAAGGGGAAGGAGCTTGGCAAGGGAGGTGAAGAAATTCTTTCTCACACTACTACTCCCTAAAGAGAAGCCAGCACTAAAGTCCCAGAAGCCAACAGCAAGGGTCAGGAAGCCAGAATCATCTGAGATCACTAACCCAGGAGGCAGGGTCTGAGGGTTTAACCTCCTCCAGCCTCAGTGAGGGCCCCGTGCTCTGTTAATGCCTGCTTAGGACAGAGAGAGGAGCTGCGTGTGACTAGCCCTCAGGGATAGGCTGGTCTGCATGGCTGGTGCCTGGGGCCACAGGGACCCAACCCTTTCAGGTGCTGGTGAGCACCTTCCAGCAGGAGACACCTCGGGGCCTCTGTAACGAGGTTTGGAATCCATTTTAAACAGCTTAGATAGATGTTACTTTCCAACAGAAAGAGCAGGGTATGGTCTTATTTCATTTTTCTATACTTGATTTAAAATGGAGTCGGCCAGACAGACGCCCTAATCACTCTGCCCTTCCTTCCTGCAGCGGTTCGGCTGTCGATGCCCGGGTTCCACGCCAGGCTCGGGGACAGGCTGCGCTCTGCGGCCCAGGGGGCGGACACGGTGCTGTGGCTCGCCCTCTCTTCAGCGGTGACCACACAGCCCAGCGGCCTCTTCTTTCAAGGTGACTTCCTCCCTGGCCGTGAAGGGTTGGCAGCCACTTGGCTTCAAGGCACCACCTGCCCTCCATGAAGCCCAGGGGGGTGGACTGTCCCCCCTCCCCCGTGCCCGTGCCCAGGCTTCGTTAGCTATTTCTTTGCCCGTTGGGTTACTTTGGGGAAGTGCTTTGCCCCCAATTTTTCCCTCTCCCCCTTTTCCATTGATGTCCCTTGAAGACTTATGATAACCCGTGAATGTTGGGAGCCTGCAAGTCCTTGGGGACACAACTGCTCCCTTCCCAGAAGTGGCTTTCTCAGAAGTGGTGATCTGCCCTCTCAGCTGCTAAGGAGAAAGCTCCCAGCAGAAGAGGCAGGTGTGACAGTTGTGTGGTCTCAAGAGAACCCTCCACCGTTGTGACATCCAACTCCCTCGAGCTATTGGGAAATGCCCGTGGTATTTCCAAAGGTGGCAGGACAGCAGCCCCTCTTCCCACTGATGGCCCACGTGTGGCCCCTCGCCAGCCCCGGCTGCCATCTACTAATGCCCAAACTCCTACCCGGCCACGACCCCTGCCTGAAGAACGTCTGTGAATCTGTCCACACTCAGCTCACTTCTCTCTTCCCACCAGGGAACGTGCTTCGCAATACTGATCGTGTTCCCTAATCTGTGCGGGACCCACAGGGGCTGTGGGATCTATGGTTTCCAAGCCTGTGTGGCTCACCCCCCCTCCCCCACCGCCACTAGTGTCAGATGACAGGCCAGGGCCCGGGCAGCAGTAGGGGAGGAGGCCAGTCTCTGCAGCGGATCACACGTTTCTTGTTCCCGCTCACTTTCAGATCGCAAACCAGTACCTACGCACCTGCCTTTTGCCGGAACATCCTCCTCGCCGGCTGAAGAGGATAAACTCATCGAAATTCTGGAACAACTGGCTCAAAGATTTAAATAGGCCAGGTCAGCCCCAACACAGGGCCAGGATTGCCTTAGAAAACGACAGGAGGCGTGGTAGGGATCCGTGAACAGACTCCAGCGTCCCTCTACGGACACGCCATTTGAGGACGAACACTCGCGAGGAGCTGAGCACAAGCTAATCTTGATCTTAAGCAAGCACGTTGTTTTCTGCTTAAATCTCGCATTTGAGACTGTGATTCTCTAAAGAAAAGTAAGTTTAAGATTGACCTAGCACACACGCACAATAGAATACTATTCAGCCTTGGGACCAGCAGTTAGCGTAATGGCTATGTCGCTGGACTCCCATGTAGTCGACTGCGGCTCGCGTCCCGGACCCGATAGCTTAAACTCACGCTGGGCGCGTGTGCGTGCGTGCCCAAGATCCGGAGAGGAGAACGGAGAAGGGATTGCGGTGTGGCCATCCCCCCTGGGGGGTGATTTCTCGCTTTCTGTCTCTCTGTCTCTGTCTGGCGAGCGCACGCGCCCTATAGCAAAAACCTCTCAAAAAAAAAAAAATAGAAAAGAAAAAAAAATACTATTCAGTCTTTAAAAAAGAGAACTCCTATCATTGCGGTATCATGTCCAAACCTGGAGGGCATCATCAGGTGAAATATGCATGTCCTCCTCTTGTGGAAATGGAAAAGGATGACCTTGTAGTAGAGTTGAAAAATGGCTACATGGGCGGGAGGATTGAGATGCTCAATAATGAAAAGAAGATTACAGACAAGAGAAACAATTTCTAGTGTTATAAAATACAATAGGGAGAATGTAGTTGACAATTTACTATCTCAGAGTAACTAAGAAGAGATTCTCAATGTAGCCAACACGGAGCGATGACAAATGGTTGCCCTATCTACCGATTACTTTGATTCGCTCCTAATATACTGCATCCTGTACCCCACAAGTATGTCTGACTATTAACATGTTAATTAAAAGGAGATTAGCCAACACTGTCAGTTTGAGGAGATAAGGGGGTGGGGGAGGGAGAAGGGATGTGGACTCTCCTTTTCTCCCTCTTGGCTCCTTCCGTGTCGAGGCTGACCCTGTATGGGTGTACCCCGGAATGGGCTGCACACCACCCAGGAGCCCAGTGTAGTCAAGGGACATCACAGGTTAACGTTTCCTCAACATAGTGCTGGCTTCAACAATACACCTGGCACTCTGGCGCTATGCTTTTGATAAAAGCTCCACATGACACCCTCCTCTTGGTGACTCCAGAAGCTGTAACGAAACCAATAAGCAGATTTTTAAAACTCTACACACTTCCTTGGTGTGCAAGTGAAATCAACATAACCTATCCCCCATAGCAGAGAACCCAGATGGGTGCAGCCCCTGGGTGGTACGTGTGACACTCCTATCGGGACCGGCCAGCCAAGGCCTCCAGAAAGAGATTTTTCTGGGCGTGCCCCCCTGGAGGGCAGTGTCTGTCTGATAAAGGAGGCACTGTGCAGTGAGCAGCAGCCCCGCAGGGGGAAGCCGGGCCTCGGTGCTGCTGGGAGTGTGTGGGGCTGAGGCAGCACCAGGACAGGCCCTCGGAGACAGCGACCAACCACTGCTCACTGGCCGGTGCACATCGTGCAGGTCCTCCGCTTCTTTGTGCCTACAGTATTTTCTTCCCCATAAAATATACCTCGTGAGTTTTCAAAGAGGCTCTCCCCATAGTTATATATGCCCTGCCTTTTCTGTGTCTGGTAAGCTTGTTAAATACAGCGGAAGCAGACTTCTATGAAAGAGAATTGGAAGTAAAGGACTGTGTGGCCACTGCCCCTGTGCTGTGCTTAGAGCTTTCTCTCCAGACCGTGACTCGCCTTGAAGTCTAGACAGGTGCAGGAGCGGTCTGGAAAGTTCCCTAGCCCACCCCTGAACGGACAGAAGCAAGGGTAACACTAAAGCAGGGCTGTTAGCTGTGTGTCGCATGTCACAAGGATGGGACCACACTGGCAGGTAGGTTTCCACAGAGATTTATTTTAAACCTTGGGGCGCCCTGCACGCATCGAGAGTCTTGCATCGGTAATGGCGACACGTCCATTTCAGTGAGAGAGAAGCACAGTGGAACGTGAGCAGAGTGAAACTGCTCACGGCATTGAGCAGCATTTGGACGCAGGGTCAGACAGACATTGCAACACGGGCACCTCTTGCTCATCCTCACTCGGCCACATTCAGAAGTCAGCGTGGAGGCTGGCTGGTCGGGGTGGTGGCGATCCGGCGGCAGGGAGCAAGGCAAGTGCCGGCGGGTCAGCTGGGATCGCACTGAGAAATCTATTCCAGTTCTGGGCTTACTGCATTCTTAGCTTGACCTTTTGGAGAATCTCATTTCCAAAAAAGGAAAAAGAGAAAAAAAAAAAAGGTACCCATAAAGTAACATGCCCACGGCAGCCCGGTCCAGAAGTGGGTCACAGCCTATGGCCTGCGGAATGAAGAGTCCATGTCTTTGATTATGAAGAGAGTGGAGGGCAGGCACCAATGTGGGGTTAGCACCTTCCCTGCTGTCCAGTCAATAATGGTTTGTGGACTATTCATACATTCTTGTTTTAAATTTTTTCTGCAAAACAACAGTACCTTGAGAAACAAAGTCATTTAAAAAGCAAGGCAAATGGCTTAAGACACGAATAGATGAGTGTGAGCACACAATGGTTAGTGACACAAGTGTTTCAGTCCATCCTTCATACTGGCATGTGCTACTGACGTAAGGCTGCCAACTATTTACGTGAGGAGTGAAATACTGTTTTCAAATCATTTTCCATTTTTGTGAGCTGTAGCTCACTCATGTATCCCAGAGAACCAAAGGGGGAGGGGGAGGGGGAGAAAGACTGGGAGAGACTCTCAGATTCTAGATCTTTGAACCAATTCCGCGAGATGTCCTCTCTCAAGAAGATCTGATATTCTTCTTGACACATAAAGGTGAACAGTTTGAGGTATTTATTTTTAACAGATGGTATCATGACTAACTTTCACCTTCATCATTTTTCATCTATCTAGAGCCAAACCACTAGGCTCTATATAGAAAAACCCAGAAAACAAATCACTTGCCGTGACAGCAGGCCAAGGCATGGTGACATGGCTGCATTGGTTAAGACAGCCAGGTGCAGGCTGGCCACAGTAATGGTTTAGGCATCACAAACCACTGAATCACAGAGCTGGAAGGGATCTTAAGAATGACTATCAGGTTCATCCCTCTCTCAAGGCTTTTACGTCCTTTTCAACGTTCTTCTTTTCAGTGATCTACTTACTATCTGTTGAAAACATTTCTCTGGCATGAGAAATATAAGGAAGGGATCCCAATCCAATTTAGGAGAGATCTAATTTTTAGATACTTTTATGTGTTAGACCTAAAGAGGCACCTTGGGCAGAATGGAGAATGTTTAAGGGCAGAAAATACAAACTAAAGCCCCTGAGGCTCGGTGTGCGGTTCGCGGTTACAGAGCCAAGCTAGTCTAAACACGAGCACAGAAGTTCCTGAATTCAGTTAGGACATACGGTACTCGGGCCTTGAAACAAAAAGGCAGATGATGTAACAGCAAGAAACAGGCACTGCCAAGCCCCACTGTGGGATGGCGGTGGCTGCCTGAGCCCTTTTCATTGCAACTGAATTGAGGAAAGTCTGTCCTTCCCACTTGGCAGTCACTGTGCTGAGGGCTTACGGCATTCACCACACCGCCCTGTGGGGAGCAGTCTGATGCCGTGACCAGAGGGCGTGGCACGGTGCTTCTGCGCCACAGCACTTGGTGCTGCCTGGCACTGCAGGACTACATTCTTCTAGAACAATCTCCTGCCGCCACAGGCCAAGGGATTTCTTTTTTCAAAGCGGAGCAGGTGGGCCCTGTCCTGTCCACCTATGGATTAGTCTGTAAATTCTGGGCCAAGGGCCCTGCATGTGATGGTCTCCAGCTCCAACACAGAGCCTCCAGTGAAGGGCTGTGCACTCAGAAAGATGAAAATTAGTCATCATGGGTCATTTTCAGGTAACCGTCCTTGGGGTTTCAAAAGAAAAGAAACTGATACTACCTCTGGCGGCAGGATATGCCTCTAAGGAAATCTCTTTTGGCAAATAAACTGTTTACTGCCCCCACCCCCACCCCCAGGCCATGGAGCCTCAGCATCTAATAGGACCCAGGCTCTGAGACTGCAGCTGAGCCACTGGTTCTCTGGCAAGCCCAACCACTGTGGTCCCTGAGCAGGCCAGGCTGATCCCTTCCCAGCCTTTGTTTATGCTATTTCCACAGCCTGGAGAGCCATTTCCTCCCCCAACTCTTACTCAACTCACTACTTCTCTTTTAACAGTCCACTCAGAAGTCCTTTTCTCTGTCAAGTCCCTCCTGCCACCCTGCTGGGTTAGGGGTGCCCAGGGTGGCTCCTGGGGTGCGACTTCCAGCACAGCTCTATCATCCACTGAATCACACTGAAGTGATTCAGGAACACGTGTGGCCTCTGCCCAGCCAGGGACTGGGCCTCACAGACCTTGTCACCCAAGTGCCTTGTTCCAAGACTGGTGCGTGGTGGGCACTTGACAATAGTTGGTTGACCTGGACTGAAATTTTAAAGACTAACATCTAGGTAACTCTGTTCAAAATGGACTTCCTGTTTTCCAATCAAGCTGCTAAAGATCTACTTTTGCACCAGGAAAAAAAAATAAGTTAACATTTAACCTAATATTAGGGGAGCAAAACAAGAACACTTGGGCAAAATGCTTTCTTTCACGTTAAGACATGAATCTTAGTGAAGAAGATCACTTACATACAATTAAACCACTACAGAAGAGGAAAAACTCAAGTAATCTAATCTATTGAATATTGATGTACAGTAACTGTGACACACAGAGTATCCTTTTCCTTAAAAGCCAAATTTTGGACTTGGAGATTTGACTGGTGAGCAAAACTAAATCATGCTTTTAAGTAGTGCAATGTTCTGCGCTGCTAGAAGACATATGGACAATCAGGGTTTGGCTCTGGAGCTGACCTGCACAATCTGGGTATGCACATGCCGGTGATCCTGGGAAGGAAGGTGGGATTTCGGTATGAGACTCTCTTGAGGATACTTGTCTCTCTCTGTCAAAGGAAGAAACTTAAAACAAAATGAATCTTGAGAGATGAAAAAGTGATATTCCATAAGAAGGGCAAATGGTGGAAGCCCAGAGACTCACAGCCAGCCTTCAGACAAATGGGAGAAGGTGCGTTTTCAGTGTCCCTGGATTTCCATTGATGTTTTGCCACTGAGGTGGTTTCCAGGGAAGAGGGCAGGAAGGAGTTTATGTAGGTGCAGAACTGTAGCAACTGCCTCCTCTTACAGCACCCTCCACTCATAACCACAGGGCAGGGGCCCAAAGTGTCAACTGTGCTCATCATCAGAGCAACAAACTTGGGTCCAGAGAGTGTCCTATCTTAAGGTGTTGGAAGCCTCTCTTCCCACTTACTAGCCATTACTAGTTGCTTGAACATTCTTTTAGATTCTCTTGTTTATATCTCTGCTATATCTGTCTTGTAGGACTAAAATTCTTTTCTCCTTGGCACATTCTAGATCCCTGAAGATCCCTTTCAGTTTTGTGATTTTATGATTCTTCGAAAAATTCAAACAATCAAATGAGAAAAATGCTATGGTTTATTGACCTCATACAAAATGACACAGGATTCCAGCTACCTAATCTCAGACTACTTTTGCTACTGTGGAGACATCTCCATGCAATTAAAGGCTCCAGTAGTAATGTCAATCCTTTGGAAGAACCAAGAACACTTGATTGGTTTTATCCAACCAAATAGAGAACAAGTCTGTGTATGTTATGTGCAGTTTTGCTACTTTCCCAACATAGCCACGTTGAGGCATTATTTGCCAGAGCTACTGTTTGTTTAAGGAAGAGAGCAAAAATATATGTAAAGTGCAAATCCAATGGGGTAAAACAAGAATGTGACAGTTCACCTAGACAGGAGAAAAGCCAATGCTGGTGCCAGCTTTCACTCCTAATGAATGAAGCCTCCATTTCCATAAAATGCTTGGAAGACACCCAACACTAGCACAGATTTCTCTACAAAGAATACAAAAAATGGTGGCCACTTCATTCACAGTATTACAAATGCACATGGTTGGTTTGCTAAACTCTTTCACCAAATTCAAGCACCCATGCTGATGAGGAGAATGAAGAGAGCAGAGAAATGGACACCTGGAGTTATCTGTATTTTTCAATCCTGATCCTCACTCCAATGAAGGTTCAAGTGGTTTCCACCTGTGGGTGGCTCTGTGGCTGGGCAACAGCAATGCTGAGAGGGGGACAGCTGGAGTGAAGCCCAGGGTCACAGTCTAGAGTGACCGTAATGCACATGTGTGATCTCACAAGGATGATCGGCTTCTTGAATGTGGTCTGAACTCATCTAGACCGCACTTAGAATCCACTCAAGGCTTGCTAGGTACCTCCCTAATACTGCATTTCCCTTTCTGTATACAGGCCAAGCTCTGAGGGTCAGGAAGGGAAAGCCAAGTGATTCATTCCATTACTCATTCTAACACACACTTCTCTATTATGTACAACTTGGTAAATGCCTGCAGGTTCTAGTAACAAACTACAACAGATATTTGAATATTTTAAATTGAATTCCCTTTTTAAAGCTCTTTTACAGAGCAATCATGCAGAAAAGGCTCAAACTAGTTAAAATAGCTCAGACTGATGGCAAGAAAGGTTGGTGTGGAAGGGAGCAGAGAGTGCCAAGCGGTAATGGCTCCCATGTGTGCCAGTGTGCACATGTGTGCATGCGTCATCAGAGTCTGGTCACATGGACTGATTTGGTTTGACGTCTCAGGGAGGTGGTGCCAGTGTGTGTGTGTCTGTCCCCTGTGGCATGTACTGTGGTGCATGGGACACACACACTGCCCTGCTTCACAACGATGGGCAGTAGAATCACCTCCAGGAAGCACACGTGGTCAGTATTAGGGGTGGTATCCAAGGAGGGCCTGTAGTATTCCCCCAGAGTTAGGAAGCAGAGTAATGAATGATCAAGAGTGGAAAAGACTGCTTTCTAGGAAACAGGGAAAAATAATAAGTGGAGTTTCAATTCCACTCAAATATGACCATCAACAACCTGTCAAATCAGAAGTCAGTAGGATACTATGCAGGTAGGGCTTGGTAAGGGAAGGGCAAGCGATTGGCCTGTTTATCCACAAGGCTCTATTTCACCTGGAAATCTTCAAGAGACTTACTGATCCCCTGATGTTCCTGACAAGTGAGGATGGAATGAAGTGGTACCTGGAAAGTGCTTCGAGTGGGGCAGGCACCTAGCAAGCATGCGTGCTGCTAATTTAATCCTAGTTTATCAGGTGAAGATAAGATTTTTATAGGACTTTAAGGTCTTGAGTTGAGTCACCACACACAAGAATACTTGATTTTATCAAGCTTGATTGGATTACTTCAGAAATAAGCTTTCTTCCGGTTCATTTTTGAAAGTCTTCTTCTACATTCTAAGAACTAACGCAGCATGAGCTGTAGGATTCAGTACCTTAATGTCCCAGGATCACATAGTTTCAGTATGAAAGTGTGCAAAATGTTCTGATGCAATACATTAAGATAAACATGTTAAATATCTAACTTTTAAAGGGGAAGAAATACAGATAGTAAGGAATAAAATAGGATTATAATCCTGTAGTAACAAACATGTTCAAGTTCAAAAACAATGTTACACAGAAAAACACATCTTAAAAGACACTTAATTTTTGAAGCATGTAGGGTTTTTTGGGGACGTGTGTGTGTGTGTGTATGTGTGTGTGTGTTTAATGTTATGATGAGAGAGAAGAGTGTCAAAAAATAATAAAAAGGCTCAGGAGGCTCCAACTGAATTCTAAACAATCCAGGCACTGACAGTTGAAGCTCTGAGTTACAATCATCTACTTCTGTGATGACAAAGGTTGGAAGCAGCTTTCTCACAGCATTTTTAATGTGGGAAAAACAGAGGAAACAGAAGCAGAAACACCAGGTCAGTTCTCCTCCATAAGAACATAAAGGAATCAGACATAAACGGATCATAAACGGATTCTTCAGGCAATAAAGCTACACAATGGTTTTGCAAATCTCTCCACTGCAGAGGAGAGAGAAGAAACAAGGGGTCTCCAAAAAGTTCACGGAAAATGCATAAATGAAAAAGCTATGCATGGTTTCCAAAACTGTTTCTGCACCAAAATAAACTTAGATACTTAAACTTCATTTCTCCATGAATTTTTCTGAAGTTTCCTTCTATGCTCTGGTGAAAAACAGAGAAGGTGCAGGTAGATGCAGTGAGAAGTGAAGAAAAAGATGCGGGCCACGTGATGCCTGCTCAAGTGAAGAAAACATGGAAACTACTTGCGTATGACCAAAATACTCTGAACAGCTACTTCCCTCTTTTCTCCCACACACAAAGCAACAAGTAAAATGCAGTATTGAGAAATATAAAAATTAAACACCCCACAGTGATTTTTTTCAGTATTCTCAAAACAATGTAGTATAGCCAGACTGTATAAACCATTTGTTAAAAAAATATCTTCTTTTATGCTGTATGAACAAGTTGGAAGAGTCCCATTTTGGGGGTTCCTTCACCACTATATGCGCAGGAAATAGGCAAATGCATCTAGGGTCTGTGGTTTCTCTCTTACTTCTCACTTGTCTACTTTACTCCTCCAGTAATGATTTGGATAAGATCAACCATTTCTTTAGTAAATATTATCTTTCTAGTTCCTGGAGAGTTATCAAGACACTACTGGGGTCATATCCCACAACTGTAAAGAGAAAAAGAAGAAATAGGATGAGTTCAATTGTGCTGAAGATAAATAGTCTTTGTAACTGAATTCTTTGAGTGATTTTTTTTTGCATTTAATAATCAACTACATACTAACCTAATTTCTATATCTATAAAATACTGTTTTTTTTTAATCAAAAAGTTCAACATTAAGATTAAAAATACAATGGAAGCTTGAAATGTTGCTCCAGCTAAGGGAGAATGAAGGCGGATTAGATCCATTTAAGGGAGAAGGAAACAAATATACATTGGACACCAAACATATGCTGTGTCCTTTCCAAACAATTCTGTAAATGTCTCAGTTTTTAAAATAAAGCAACCGGGGCCAGCAGGTGGTGTGGTGATTGAGGCATTGGATTCCCACATGGCCAACTGCAATTCAAGTCCTGGACCTAGCAGCTTATTCTGTCTCTCTCTGTCAAAATTAAAGAATAATGATAATAAATACAATTAAAAATAAATAATTCCTTAAAAGAAAAAATAAAGCAACCAAGACTGTCACAGTTTACTTTAAATGTGCCCAAAGCCACAGAGGTCTGGTAGCTTCCAAAGGTAGTTACTTTAACCTCTTCATCCTCTACGAGGATCCTTTTGTAATTTGCTGTGGCCTCCAAAAATGGATAGGCATGGGTCAGGAGGTAGAGCTCAGTGTTCTGGGTGTGCCTGTATCTCTATGATTCTTAGGGAAAGATGTTGGGGGTGGCCCCTTCTGTCTTGGGCCTCTGCGTGGCACTGAATCCCTATGGTTGATCATAGTCCTCAGACCCTGCATGACAACTTTCTCACTGGAAAAAGATCTTGTTTATTACCTGTTGGCTTATTTAAGTTCTGCCCTTCATTCAATGCTCAGCTCAATCCCACCTTCTGTGTGAAGCACCATCTGCCTTGTCCAGCAGAACCATCTGCCTCTGCTGAACTTATGAGGTAACTCTCATCTGTATTACCATGCTGACTGCTGACTAGTCATATTTGTCCTTTTCAGAATATGCCCCAAATAGATGATCTGCTCCTTGCAGGCTGGTGCCATGTCTTATTTCTTTGTGTATAGCTAGTGCCTACAAGGGGCCTTGCACGTAATAGGCTCTCAAAAATGCTAACTGTCAAGGATCATCTTTTGAGCAATACCTCATATGTTCTTGGTGCTCCTATTTGCATAAGGCCAAAGATGGAAAGCTTCTTAATCAGATGGTGTCTCACCTTAATAACCTTGTCAGTTCCAGAAGTCAGTAACCATCCTCTGGTTGCATCAAAATGTACATGCACAATGTTATGTTTGCTGTCATGGAAGGTAGCCGTCGGTGCACGTCTGGAAGGAGCAAAGGAAGTTTGCAAGAGTGAAAGGTAGTGATATGAGAATGAGGAAGATCTAGGATGACATTAAACTCGAAGTTTTTAGTTCAGTGGCTAGAACTGCATCACTGTTATAAATGCTTCTCATATCCAAAAAGTAAACAATTCTTAAGAATTTCCAAATGGGCAAAAGATGAAATCTCCAAAAGTCCTTTTGGAGAATGTGTTGCTCTAGTGCAGTCTGTAAAAATCTCGACTTGTTGTTTCTGAGAAATCTTTTAAAACCACAGAGGTTTTGCAAACTTTGAGCTCAGAAGGGCTTGCCAATAAAAGTCAACGTTTGCCTATTACAAAAAAAAAAGACATGCTTATTAAAATGCCTAAGATACTAACTACTATCATTCCTAATTGAAGGGCCTCCTATTCTTCCTTTTTCACTGGTATAATTGCAGACTTAGTTTTTCTGTAGGATCCTCAAGCTTTAATAAGCAATTTAAAATAAAAAACAAACATCATTATTTGTTTTGAACTTTTAAATCTATACTTTTTTTTTAAAGCAAGAGGGCTGTCAACTGCCTAGGTGCTCCAGAGGCAATGCAGGCACTTCCATTAAGAGAAGGCAGACAAACAGTGAGGTAGGAAGGGGATGGGATGCAGCGACAGGGACAGTGGCTCTCTAGTTGGGTTCTAAGGGTCTCACTCTGCTGCAGGGGGTCTCAGATGACAGTGTTCTTCCTTTTTTCTACAGCTAAATCTGTAGCACAGATCTTCAGTATACTAAAAACTAATTAAAGATCTATGCTTAATTAGCAAAGCTGCTTAGGCTCTCTGGGTCTGTGCCTTTATCTATAAAAACTCAACTAGAATATGCCTAAGGTCTCTCACAGTTCTCATTCAATGAGAAAAACTTGCTTATTAATTTCATCATGTGTGATGAGTAGAAAATAATCAAGGAATATAAGTGCTTACTTGTACAAGGGCATCGTCATTTATATTTGATAATGGATAAAAAAGAATACTTAAAATACATTTACAACACAAATAAGGAGGATTGGGAAGACAAGCTACCTAGGAAATCTTTTTGTAACTTGCTACAGGGGAAATTTGTTGCAGAGCTTTCTGGTTAATTCCACCAGCAGTTTTCAATTAGCTAGCATTAGTTAAGAGACAGTGCAGATCTGTCCCACCCTCCCAAGCACACAAAGGTGCAGGGTTTCAGGGCAGGACTGAAGAGCAGCCAGCTGAGCATCCCAGCAACAGGGGAATATTTGCCTCTTAGCTAAAAGAGGTTAGCTCTTCCTGGAAAATGAAACCTTCTGGAGTCATGGGCTGATTAAACTCTTGTAAAGATACCAGCCTGGGCTAGAGAGTGACCCCTGAGCCCCTGCGCTCCCGGGCAATTGTCAAGTAAATGAGCAGACTCAAGGGTTTGCACGGAGAGCATCTATTTTAAATGCACATACCCCTGGGATTGAGAAGAGCACAGAGATGAATTCTTTGAGTGCATTCTCCCCTCTCTTATCTCACACGATAACACAGATCTCTTGGGGGCAAAGGAGGGCTTGTACCATTTGCCCTGGTCTATATTCTAAACTAGCAAGAATTAGAGCAGCTCAAGTCATGGCTGGAGCACTGACTGCAGCTCTCAGATCAGATCCTTGCCTTAACCAGGAGAGCTCTGCAGACTGCTGGAACTTACTCTTCATCTGTGATGGCCTCATGGCAGCTGTCACAGACCCTCACTTCAAACTCGAAGCCCATCAGAGGGATGGAGGAGCGCTTGGAGCTGCACTTGCCACAGACAGCCTTCCCACACTTGCGGCAGTGGTGCTGGAGGAGGGAGAGAAGACATATTTGCTGTGGCTCTTGTGTCCCGCCCCCGGTAGCCCCAGGCTCATCGGCCACAATCAGGCGAGGGCCCTAAATAGGAGCAGCCCAGACCACGAATGCACCAGGCGTGTTCTCTCTTTGGGCTCTGTTTCATCAGAATGAGGGCAGTGGGGAAATACCACCAGACTCTGCCACCACCCCACTACTCAGCTTTCCCTATTTTTGGTCTTTGCCAGTTATCATCACTGTGAACCATAGTGAGACCATCAGGTGACCTCAACGCTGGGTGTACTGAAGAAGTTTCACCTCCAGGGATCACGCGGCTGTAACCTCATGCTATCCGCTGTGTACATGTTACCCCTGCTCCCCGAAGTGGCCCAACATTTGATTTCCTTGGGGAAGACCAAACCAAACCATGGAATCAGACTGATCAGACTGTATTATAAGTAGCTATAAACATCTAAATCAGAAGGAGGGAAAGCAAAATAATTAAGGGGAAATAAATGCCACTTACAAAATTTCATGGTTTGGTACCAACATGAGCTAAGCATGACGCCACTAATTTTAAGGTGTATTTCAATCCACACCACTAGGATTTAAAATCATTGCCTTTAACTACACTTCCTGGGAACAAGTCACTACAGAAACTGAATCTAGTACATACGAGTTATAGTAGGTAAGAAGAGTAAATTAATGTGTGGTCATAAGGTGACTCCAGGATAATAATTTGCTTCTGCCACGACTCATGCCCAGGGTGCTATTTCTTCTAAGATCATAAGGTTAGGTTATTTCTCCACAATTATATTTGATAAAGTATCTGTAATACTCACCTGTCTTAGGCCAATTTTCTTACTATCCCACATTTGCTTGAAGTTCCAGAAGAAAGGCTGATCACACTTCTGGCAGGAGTCACTGTCCAGCCATTCAGGGGTCTTGTCAAACAAAACACATAACAGGTCACAGATGAGAACGAGAGGACAATGGAATCACGGACACCAGTGAAATGTGTGCAAACAGGATGTGTTCATTAAAGACACGTGGGATTACTCAGTCATGTAAGAAGACATTTACTGACTGCCTGTTATGTGTCTGGAGATGAGATGCAGCAGTGAATAAAACGATTCTCCACTGGGACTAGCAGGTGTCGTGGTGGTTAAGGTGCTGGTCTCCCACATGGTAGACTGTGGTTCAAGTCCCAGACCTGGTGGCTTGCTTTCTCAAGTTTTCTCTCTCCCTGTCTGTCTCTGGTGTGCATGCATGCCCTATAGAAAAGTAAAAAATAATAATGAAAAATTAAATTAAATAAATTTTTTTTAAAAAAGAAAAGGATTCTCCACCATCATGAAGCTGATAATTTACCAGGAAGACCAGACATGAAAACATGGTTACTAATAGTTAGAGTGTAAGTGTATGAGGGCCTGGGAGAGAAAAGTACCTTGTGCCACAGCAGAGGGATACAGGAGACTCTAAGCCAGGCTGGGATTCTCGGACAAACTGTAGGACAACTGAGACCTGGGGACAGATGGGAGGGGGTGGCAAAGGGGGCTGAAAGATGCTTTGGATGCCTGGAAGGGACAGCAGGGGTAATGAGGGATGAGGCTGGAGGGGAAAGCAGCGGCCAGATCACATGGGGTCCTGGCAGCCATGCAGAAGATTTAGGAGTTCTCATATTCTCTGCATGCGATTATATTTTCTCTGACTATGTAAAATGATGTTTAACTGCACATCACACGAACTCACAGCTGCCCATGTTGGAGTGATTCAACCTGACTATAGCAGACACTCGGGGAGCTGCCTGTCTACTGACCACTCATGGCAGGGCCTGCTGGGTTTGAGGCTCTGCTCCTTAGCTTCTGGGTCACATGGTGTTCCCGCTCTGTTCAGTTTCCTAGCCCCATCACTAGTATTCTAAAGGATGTCAGACAGGTTTTAAAAGTACGTTCAGCTTAAAGTCATTTTTAGCAAATTGTTATAGATTACATGTACATTTGCTTCCAGAGTTCTATGTTCAACTCTGTAAAATCCTCAATTTGGCAGAATTCATCTCTTTTCATATAGCACAAAACTCAAGGAACTTTGAAAAATACATCCAGCCCCAGAGTTTCCCCAAAGTGAATTCCAGGAAATGTCTGACTCACAGGACACTCACTCTAAGAGGCCCAAGAACAAGTAAGTTTGAGAAATGCAGTTAATGGCCCACCCCCTCTGAACACGCACAGCAGACATGAGTACAGTAAAGACTCTGGCAGTCCTTCTGCTGTTGATGTTTAATTTTCTTCTGGGAATACCTGTTGTGGAACAGATACTGGGATTTAGCTACTTCTATATTCAGGTGGAAATGAACCTACAAATACACACTTTTTTTAAAAAAAGGTAAGAAAGTGACTTTTTAAAATAATTTTTGTTTTCCTATAGGGTGTATACACTTGCTAGAGAGACAGAGAGAAAGAAAGTGAGAAATCACCCCCCAGTGGGGATGATCACACCACAATTCCTTCTCCTCCATTCTCCTCTCGGGAACTTGAGCACACATGTACATACATCTGGCGTGAGTTTTAAGCCGCCTAGTCCAGGACTCGAACTGCGGTCAGCCACATGAGAGTCCAGCACCTTAACCACTATGCCACCTGCTGATCCCCCAGAAAAGTGACATTTTAAGAACTCTATCCTTGGTCTATTTATTTTATTAAAACCAAAGAAAAGAAGTTAAGTCTCAATTTACTCTGTCAATTTCATGTTATATTCAGTTTAAGAACAGATTTAATAAAATTATATATATATATATATATATATATATATATATATTTTTTTTTTTTTTTTTTGGGGGGGGGAGAGGTTTTTGCTATAGGGCGCGTGCACTCACCTGACAGAGAGAGACAGAGAGACAGAAAGCAAGAAATCACCCCCCAGAGGGGATGGCCACACCATAATCCCTTCTCCTCCATTCTCCTCTCGGGATTTTGGCATGCACACACACGCGCCCGGCATGAGTTTTAAGCCAACGGGTCCGGGATGCGAACCGCGGTCGACTACGTGGGAGTCCAGCGACATAGCCATTACACTAACTGCTGGTCCCAATAAAATGATATTTTTTAGCTAAAGACATTCTTCCCCTGAAAGACTTATCAATGCTCTAATTTTTAAAAAAAGAACAATAACAATGTAGGAAAATCAGGAAGATGTACAAAAAAAAAGAAGAAACAAAAACTCATTTGTTCCACAAATAAATCAAGTGATGCTTATAGTAATCAGATTCAGTTAGTCAAGAGCGTCTAGTGGCCTGAAAAATTGAATTAGTAACCACGGCACACAGGAGAAAACATATTAATATGTTCCTTAGAGAATCTAAGGAGTAGTAGTAATGCTTGTTTATGGAACATTTTCTCAAATATTAGGTTATTACCATTAAAAATGATGTAGTAGAAATAAATATTTAAAGAAATGGGAAATGTTTAATATATAATGAATCAAAAAAAAACCCAAGTTATTAAATAATACATATAGCACCAAGTTAACAGAGACTACAAGAAGATATGTACAAAGTCTATAACTAACAAAGAACCCCTGAGAATATCTACGATGTGCAAAGTACCCTGTAAATAGATAACGAAATGATAGGAAAAGGTGAGAAATTGGTAGAAGATATAAACATGCAGTTCATAGAGGGAAGTATATGAAGCGAAGCTCCAATTTACTGTTAAGCATAAATTTCAAGTAAAAATGAGTTACTATCTTATCTTTATTTCCAAAACTGCAAAACCAGAAAGGGAGTAACAATTACTGTGGTGAGGATGTGGGGTGTGAGGAAACTGCTTGTCCTCCATTACATGTATAAATGGGTATAGTCCTTTGGTTGTCATTTAGCAAAACCAAGAATACATCTTCAATTGATCCCACTCTTGGGTTTATAGCCCTGAAAGTCTTACGTAGGTCTTTGAGGGACCTATGAAGATCATCTGGGTACCGTGTGGGTTACCAGGGAGTTTGTGGCAATTCATGTGCCCTGAACTTGGAAATGAAGATGTGAAATGAGACTGCTACTTGGGTACTGTGGCATCCTAAGCAGAAGCACCTCAAGATACACACGGTGGGAAGGAGAGAGCTCGAAAAGGATCCTGTGGGAAAAGATGAAATGGAACCAGACTGGTAGGAAACTATCATTTATATAAACCTTAACAAACACACAAACGCACATCCCACTGTATCTTTTACACAGAAGCATGCATGTTTAGGACACACATCAAATCTATCATAATCTATCTACAGGTAGGAAGCTGGGAGTAAGGACATGGAAAGGGGAGGAATTTAAATCAGTACGTGTAGACGGATTCCATTTCGGGTTTTAAAAAAAACAAACTTGGGCCCAGCAGCTGGCGTAATGTCTATGTCCCTGGACTCCCATATAGTTGACCATGATTCGCATCCCGGATCCGGTGGCTTAAACTCAAGCTGGGCGCGTGTGCATGCGTGCCCAAGATCCTAAGAGGAGTATGGAGGAGAAGGGATTGTGGCGTGGCCATCCCCCCTGGGGGGTGATTTCTCACTTTCTATCTCTCTGTCTTTCTGTAAGTGCAAGTGCCCAATAGCAAAAACCTCTCCCAAAACCCCCAAACAACAACAACAACAACAAAAAAAAACTCAAAACTTATATGTAGAGGAGAATGTAATGAGGAATGTCTGTCAGCATGTTAAGAGTGATACTTCCAGGTGATAATGAGTGATCAATGTAATTTTGTATTTTTAATTAGCATTTTGTAACTTTTCGATGAACACCTATGATAGATATGTAATGTATACTTTTAAAAAAATAATAAAAGTTTGAAAAATGTATTTAACTGTACAAGGATATATCAAAACATTTCTGGAAAATGGAATTAGACTATGGGCTTATATTGGTGCAAGATTTATTTAGGGCCATTTGCATGTGTTTATAGAATATGTAGCTAAGTCTAAAAGATGACAGGACAGTTCCCCTCAGTGACACCCTGGCCTAAATAATATTTGCTTTACTTATATAGCAAGAAGGTAACTTTAAAGACAGAAGCTTTTGATTTGTGGCACTGAATGATGATGCTACACGGGGCATCCTTCAAAAGCTACAATTAGGGATCCACCCAGCTTCTCAGCAGTACAAGCCTGATTGAGGTCTTCTGGCCCATTTGCTTGACAGTCATGTTTTATGCCTTGAAATTCTTTTGGATTGCGTCCTCAGAGCTGGTGTCGATCATTTTACTTTTCAGAGGCGCTAGTTCTGGTGCCCACTAAAAAAAAAAAAAAATCAACTCTTCTTTTCCGGATTCCTTGATTTCAAAGCTTGCATCATACGAAGCATAGTGGCAGTCTTTTTCAGGAAGCATTCCCACAAAATGTTTGAATGGATCAGTGACGGTTACACCAGCATCTCCAACCAAGATCTCCTTGCCTTCTTCTAAAATGATAACACTTTTTGTCTGCACTGAGACAAAAAATGACAGCCTTCTTTCTTTTCTTGATTTGTTCTGGTGTGGAGCATTTCTTAACTTTCATTTCATAAAAAAATATGACATACTTCATCAGCAACTTGCACTCCTGAGGCCATCTTCCTGGCGGCTGTGGCAGGGACACAAGGAAGGGAACCGACAGGCACCGAATCTGCGGAGCGTTCCTCTCACTGAAGTGGGACCGAGAATTTGGTGCAAAGATTTTGAAATCCATGCATAGATTTTTATAATACACATCTTCCATGATTTTTTTTTTGAAGATTCCTGTCATATAAGCACACGTTTAACTGATGGGATGTCAATCTAATCTACATCCAGCCACTCCAGGTCTTCCACCTATCATCTGTCTGCCATCCTCTCATCTCCAATGGCTTCTAAACTGCTCAGGAGCATATCCACCTTGTCCTTGCTCTTGGTGCTTCCAAGTCTGCAAGGCCCAGAAAGCTCCTGGTCAGAACACTCCAGGCCCCATCAATCTTTCCGCACCGTGTCCTTCCACAAACCCTTCACTGAGAACATTAGCCTATGATGGTTAACACACAGCCTTCCCCAGATACCCGGCACTGATGTCCTGTCTTGCATCACCGGCATACCATCATTTATATAATTTAATAGCACTCTGACATTTTCTCCTACATATCTTCTTTTCCCAGAAAGTCTGTCAGTACTTCAGACTAGGGGCTGCTTCATTACATGTCTCAGGCCCCCTCACATGAGCACCACACAACACCTGCCATAACCAGCTTCACCAATACTGCTTTACAAAAACAAAACAAAACAAAACAAAACAACAAAAAAAACTCAGAAGATTTGTTTATAAAATATGATAGTTCTGGGACTAGCTTTTGGCGTAATAGCTATATCGCTGGACTCCCATGTAGTCGACTGCAGTTCAAGTCCCGAACCTGGTGACTTAAACTCACACCAGGCATGTGTGCATGACTGCCCAAGATCCTGAGAAGAGCATGGAGGAGAAGGGATTGAGGAGTGGCCATCCCCCTGGCGGGTGATTTCTTGCTTTCTGTCTCTCTGTCTCTCTGTGTCTTTCCGGTGAGTGCATGCGCCCTAAAGCGAAAAAAAAAAAAAAAAAAAAAAAAAAAAACCTCTTAAAAAAAAAAAGATACTTCTAAACAACGGTTGGAACAATTTCACTGTTTATTTAGAGTTTTTGACTGACTCCACAAGATTTTAAATAAGTCAACAAGTACTGAGTCCCCATTTATCTGCATGTCAAGATAATAATTTAAGCAAAGTATCAAGTAATAATTAAAGCATAAGTTAAGCAAGATGGCTCAAAAGGCTGTGCATCAACCACCTGGCTTCACCTCTGGAAAAAAACACATCATTATCCTCCATTTGGCCTCTGTCGAGGTGGAAGTTGCTAGCACTGGGGGAGAAGTACCCAGCCATTCTCCCCTTCCCTGGTTTGGTCAGTTAGGCCTGGAAAGAAGTCAAGACAGACCTGGTATGACTGACCCTAACCCAAAGCAGGCTACCGTGCAGAATTCAGCCCAGGCCACAGCCCCTGGTCACACAGGAGCCTGGTTAGCATGAACAGCACTCACTGTACGGATCCCCTGCCTTTATACACTGATGATGCCAAGTGTACTTTTCAAAGGCAATATTCTAAAATCCCCCACTTCCTAACAGTAATGATCATTTTAATTAGTTACTAATAGAACTCCTGTGGATTTATGGCTTGAGCAAATAAAGCTTTAATCTTCTTAAGCATTTAATTACTGGCATTTAAAAGGCATTACATGTGGGTAATAGCAACTACACTCTTGAAATGAGACTAGGGTGAGGGCATGGAAAAAGTTGAGAAATTACTTTTGTCTTTTTAAAGTGTTGCCTTTCTACCTAATTCTTATATCTTGCAAGGAATAAATGAGAAGAATGTACAATGTCCTGGGGAAAATATACCCAGAATAATTCTAGGGCAAAGGGGAAATGGTTAACTTCAAAGTATTAGTCAAAGGGGGCATTCAGTAAACATAATAGTTGTAGGTAGGTTCACAGATTAAAAAGAAAAGTTATAAAAAATGTGTTATCGGAGTCAGCCAGGTGTCATAGTGGTTAAGGTAGCTGGATCCACATGGCTGACTGTGCAGTTCAAATCCCTGACCTGGCAGCTTGAAAAACACACAAGGTACATGTATGTGTGTGCCTAAAATCCTGAAATGAGAATGGAGGAGAAGGGACTGCAGTGTGGTCATTCTTCCTGGAGGTAGGGGTGGGGGTGGGGGTGCTTCCTTGCTTTCTCTCTCTCTCTGTGTCTCTTTCTGGTGAGGACACATGCCCTCTAGAAAAAAAGTGTTATGGGCCAGCCCTGCAGAGCAGTGGTTAAGGGAGCTGGATCCCACATGGTCAACCATGGTTTGAGTCCAGCCCAGGCAGCTTGAAACATATGCTGGGTGCGTATGCATGCATGCCAAAAATCTGAACTGGGTGGAGATATGCAGGAGAAGCGATTGAGGCATGACCATGCTTCATCTGGGGGTGCTTTCTCTCTTTCCCTCTCTCTGGCTCTCCAGCGAATGCATGTGTCCTCTGACGATTAAAAAAAAATTACGATAAAACTTAGTAAAGATGTGTTTTAAAAAGACAAAGAAATAATTTATAACTGAGGAATTACTTACAACATGGCTGAATATATAAGCACAAAAAATAATTATTTCCAATACTTCTACTAATACCAAATTAAAGAGTTTACTTCATCGTTGCCATTTTTTCCTTAATACCCCAAAGCACATGAGTTTTCTGGCTTTGTAAGGCATTTTGTACTAAAGGGCCAATTGCCAGAAATAGATGGTTCTTTTTTCTTACCTGTACTTTTCCTGTGAATAGTTTAAAAGATTAAAATCATAAGCAGCTTAGTCTCAGTCAAAATTCTTGTGAAATCTCCCATCACTTTAATGCCAATTTCTGAGGGGTGATTAGCACAGAAACTCCTTCTAGACTCTAACTTTTAATTCTCTGACATAAGATATCTTATTTCATGTTTAATCATAAAAGAAATAAGAATAAACAGGAGGGACATACAGCGAGAACTGTAGGGCCCATTCCAGCCTACTGTGTGCCTACCTCCTGCCTCTCCACGTCCATGTTCCAGACGACAATCCCACCGTCACCACCACAGGAGATGAGCTGCCTTGTGTGCTGTGCATAGGAGAGGGCCTGGACTTTGTCACTGTGAAAGAAACCAAGAGTGAGTGAGACAGATCAGTGGCGAGCAGAGGAAGGCCCAATAGCAGAAACACTAGCTAAGTCAGAGACTGCGCATATGCACTGCTGGGCATCTCAGAAACCCAACAGATTTTTCAACATGCTAATCATCAGGAGAGAATCTGAGCTTTCAAATAAGTTTAAATTCTCCTTTCCCATATTTAGGCTCTGGAAGGAGATAGTCCTTGTGAATTACCAACACTTAAGGAAAAAGGCTGATTGTTGAACTAGTTGCAACATCTGGTTAATTACCTTTCTTAACCGATTAACATCTGTGGCACAAGTTCATTTTATACACAATTTGTTCAAGAGTCATGATTTTTGAAAAACTATCTATAGGAGTTTTGCAGGTTTCCCACGGAGATGCTCATTGGCTATAACCAACAGAGCCAGGTAAATGGTATTGTTTGAAGTGAGCCCCTCAATGGTGGCTTAAGCCCAAGCACACCTTTTCTTGGCTCCCAGTGTGAATCCAAAGCAGTAATGACTTGACTTGACTGACTCTATTTCTTTAGTTTTAGTTCCCTGTCTCTTAAATTTGTGTTTTATTTTTCTTTCTAGTTTTTTAATGGCTGACAAGTTATTCCTTTTTGGTAGCAAAAAAGATCGAGAATTCTCTTTTATGGCCTGACAATATGATGACTGCTAACAATGGATTCTCTACTGGGTAAGAGAGAACAGGGTATCTGGCTGCTTGGTGGGTTTTGTTTGTATGTGTATCTACTTTGAGCTCAAATTAATTAAGAATTTTGTACCTACTGGGAAGAAGGATAGCTCTTTGATATCTAGACTGGTGATTCTGTGTGTTTGTGTGTTTCTGTGTCTACTCTTGATCCATGGCTGAAAGTATAAAACTAAATATCCTAAACTCTGCATCTGTGTTTCTAGAATCCAGTCAGGCCTCCACCTTTACTATTCTTATAATTGCATATGGAATGCTTTCCTATTTTCTGAGAGTATCAATATATTAGATTGTAGCACTTTTAAATTAAAAGAACTTGTTCTGATCAGCTTATAAACAAGTGCTAATATAAATTGAATATTCCTAAAATTCACAGAAAATAAGAAAATTGAGCCTCTACTATCTTCAAGATACCAGACTTAAAAATAAAAATTCTTTTTTTTATAGAAACTGTTAACCAACTCAATAATATTTTTGAAAAATAATTATTTATTTACCCATTCATTTCTTTTAAGTTGACCGAGAGAGACAGAAACAGAGAGAGTGGGAAAGTGAGAAGGCAAGCCACCAGGTCTGGGACTCAAACTGTGGTTCGAGAGTGGGAGTGTCCATGTGGGAGTGTCCAACACATTAACCACCACGCCACCTGCTGGTTTCCGCAACTCAATAATATTTTAAGCATACAAATTCATAAAATTAAGTCTCCTTTGGAAAATGGGACTAGCACAAGTTAAAAAAACAACTATGATGTATCATTGTTAAATATAACACAAATGTATTGGGTTGTCTGAAAAGACATCATGCATTTTTGCATAGAAAAATAAAAAAAAAATGTCATGACAACTCACTACATCTTACTGTACTTAGGCTCATTTTTCCTAAGTATATACAGGATAATGGGTTAAATCAACTCATGTTACTCCTACATATTATTTAATAATTATTGAAAATATAAATTTTGGTTAAACTAAATTGAATAACTATTCTGACAAATTTTTATGTGAACATTAATTATGCTCTGTAGCACATCATCTTAAAAGATAATTTCCAGGACAGCAGTTAGCTTAATGGCTATGTCGCTGGACTCCCATGTGGTTGACTATGGTTCGAGTCCTGGACCCAGTGGCTTAAACTCACGACGGTGCATGTGCGTGCGTGCCCAAGATCCTGAGAGGAGAAAGGAAGAGAAGGGATTGTGGCATGGCCATCCCCCGCCCCGGGGGGTGATTTCTCACTTTCTGTTTCTGTCTTTCTGGTGAGCGCACCCGCCCTATAGCAAAAACCTTTCTGAAAACTAACAAACAAAGAAGAAAGATAATTTCTAAGATCTTTAGGTAACTTAAAACAGCTTATAATAACTTAAATTAATTGATAATCATTGGCTATCTAGATAATTTCTTTCTTTCTTTCTTTCTTTTCTTTTTTTTTTTTTTTTTTTTGAGAGGTTTTTGCTATAGGGTGTGTGCACTCACTAGACAGACAGAGACAGAGAGACAGAAAGTGAGAAATCACCCCCCAGGGGGATGGTCACGCCACAATCCCTTCTCCTCCATTCTCCTCTCGGGATCTTGGGCACGCATGCACACGCGCCCAGCGTGAGTTTTAAGCCACTGGGTCCGGGACGCGAACCGCAGTCGACTACATGGGAGTCCAGCGACATAGCCATTATGCTAACTGCTGGTCCCTCTAGATAATTTCTAACTAAGTTAGAATACTGAAACACTGGGACTGGGAGGTGGTGTGGTGGTTGAAGGTGCTGGATTCCTACATGGCTGACCATGTCCTGGACCTGGTGGCTTGCTTTCTCCCTTCCCCTTTCTCTTTCTGTCTGGTAAAATTAAAAGGCAGGTGGCATGATGGTTAAGTGCACTGGACTCCATCATGGTGACCATGGTTCAAGTCCTAGATCTGGAGGCTTGCTTTCTCACTTTCCCTTTCTTTCTCTCTCTCTCTGTCCCTCTCTGGTCAAATTAAAATAAATAAATAAAAATAAATAAATACAGTTAAAAAAATTCTTCACGTCCCAAAATAGAATATTGAAACATTGATTACAAAATATATAATATTAAATTTACATTTTTGCTCACTTTTCTATGCCATGATAAGGCTATTCCTCAGGGTTACGTCAGTGAATTAATTAATGTTTTGCTACTTTAAGGAGATGTACAAGTGAAACTTTCAGTTATACATGTCCATGAGCTTTGCTAAAATGCTTACATGTGACTGTCAGCATTTTTCTCCCATTTTCTCCATGAAAGATGTTAGTTCCTTTGGTTAATTATTATAATTAAAAAGGGTGGTTTAGAATATGCCTGGTTGGCCAGGTGTAATAATGAGAAAGAAATAAAACTGTATATATGCATCTGCTTTAGAAAGAAAAAGAGAGTAGTTTAAAACAGTAGTTTTGAGCTTTTTGGTTCCAGATTTCTTCGCACACTTAATACTTATTTGAGGGGGCCGGCCACAGCCGTTAAGCACTGCGTTAAGCACTGGGATTCAGATCTCACGAGGCTGGTAGCTGTTCAAATTCCAGCTCTGGTGGCTTGTGCATGTGCCCAGAATCCTGACAGGATGCAGAAATAGAGGAAAGGGGACTGCAGTGTGACCATGCCCCATTGGGAAGTACTTTCTTTTTGTCTTTAACTGGTGAGCAAATGTGCCCTCTGGCAATTAAAAAAAAAGTTTAATAACATCTTTGAGACATCAAAGGACTCTAGTTTAAATGAGTGGTAATTGTTAATATTTATTGTATTTGAAATTGAAACTAAGAAATTTAAAAAATTAATGCATTTGAAAATAGCAATGATGAATCCATTTCACTTTAACATAAATCACATATATTTTATAAAAAACATATATTTTCTTTTTTGGAGAGGTTTTATGCTATAGGGCACATGCATTCTCCAGAAAGACAGAGACAGAAAGCAAGAAATCATCCCCCAGGGGGATGGCCTTGCTACAATCCCTTCTCCTCCGTTCTCCTCTCGGGATCTTGGGCACGCATGCACACACACCTGGAATGAGTTTAAGCCACCGGGTCTGGGACTCGAATCATGGTTGACCACATGGGAGTCCAACGACATAGCCATTACGCCAACTACTGGTCCCGAAAAACATATTTTTTAAAACAAAAAATATTGATAAGAAAACGGCATTAATATTTTTATAATTCTTCGAAAGTCTGGCTTAACAGAAGAGAGCCAGATACTTCTCTCTTTCTTCATGTTTTAATGATATCATGTAGCCCCTGGAAAACACCACTGTATATTTTTTGAGAGAATAGGATGAAAAAGGCAATTCTGAAGTGTCCATTTGGTCCAGAATATGAAAGAGAAAAATTAAGAACAACATTTGGAAAGTGGATTTTAGTGTACTTGAGCCTGAAAAAAAAGTTATAAAATACATTATATCATTTTGGCAAAAAGTTTCCCCAGGATTTTTGTTTGTTTGTTTTGTTTTGTTTTGTTTTGTCATAGGGCATGTTTTCCAGAGAGAGAGAGAAACAGTGAGAGGAAAAGTGAGAAATCACCCCTCCCCAGGGGGATGGTCATGCTACAATCTCTTCTCTCTATTCTCCTCCTGAGATTTTGGGGAAGCATGCACATGTTCCCAGCATGATTTTCAAGCCACCAGGTCTGGGACTTGAACCACAATCAGCCATATGGGAGTCCAGCACCTTAATCACTATGTCACCTGTTGGCTTCACTTTCCTCAGTTTTTTTTTTTAGAGAGGTTTTTGCTATAGGGCACGTGCGCTCGCCAGACAGACAGAGAGAGACATAGAGACAGAAAGCGAGAAATCACCCCCCCAGGGGGGATGGCCACGCCGCAATCCCTTCTCCTCCATTCTCCTCTTGGGATCTTGGGCACGCACGCACATGCGCCCGGTGTGAGTTTTAAGCCACCGGGTCTGGGACGCGAACCGTGGTCGACTACGTGGGAGTCCAGCGACATAGCCATTACGCTAACTGCTGGTCCCACTTTCCTCAGTTTTGATGGCTTGCTTCCTTGGTTTACTGATTAATGTCTTTGACTACAATGCTAAAGGACATTTCTTACCTTCTATGGAATCTGCCCAGCTAGCAGAGATTCTATCTCATTAGAATTATTTTCAGTGCTTTATGTTGACCTAATGAATATCCTTGATTTTTTAAGGGGGGGTGGGATAAAGAAAAAAAGCGTCTTCACTTGTGAAAAGAACAAACTTGTTAAAAACTGTGTTATTGCTACTTCGATTATCCATAGCCAGTTATTATTTCTCAAGTACCTGTACTCCTGTCTTTTTTTTTGTGTGTGTGAAGAATTATTTTATTTAACTCTCTCTATCTCTCTCTTTTTCTTTCTTTCTTTTAATTTGACCAAAGAGGGAGAGAGAGAGAGAAGGTGAGAAAGCAAGCCACTAGGTCCAGGACTCGAACCATGGTCAGCCATGTGGGAGTCCAGCACCCTTAACTACCATGCCACCTGCAGGCGCCTGTGCTCCTGTCTTAACCAAGTACTAAAACTCCTCTGACAACTCTTATGATTTTGCCTTACCACACTGAGCTATTAAAAAACAAAGTAAAACAAAACCCCACTTCTATATGCTTTTTATGCCTAAAAACTCTTCGAGATTTCCCAGAGGGGTTCTAGAAAACCATAAAGCCTTGCCCCTTCACTTTATGAAGAGAGATGCTATAAATAATTGTGTTTGTTCAATGTGTTACTATTTTAAAAGTTACATGGGAAGAACTGATAGATTGGAAGAGATGCTTAGCCCTTCCTAGGTTAAATCAGTAAAAAATGAAATGCTATTAATATAAATACTTCAGAAACTGTAAGTTTTATGAGATGACCCTAGAGATTTGAAATGTTCACACTGTCTACAATATGTTTTTATTCTCAGGGGAACAAAACTATTTTGCATAGAAAAAAATACATCATGAGTTTTCAACAATCTAATACTCATGTAGGGTATACCCCCCCAAAATTTTATTCTCTCCATTCTGATATTATTATTATTTTATTGTCAGAGGGCATGTGCATGTGCCAGAAAGGACGGGAGGAGAGAAGTGAGAAAGAAGAGAAAGAAAGCACCCCTCAATGTAGTGTGGTCATGCTGCAACTCTTTTTCCCTCAGTTTCTTTATTCTGTGTAATTTGAGACACACACATGTGTGCAGGTGTGCGTGTACACACACACACACATACACACACACAAGCCACCAGGGCTGGGATTTGAGCCATGGTTGGCCATGGGCGATCTAGCTTTCAACACATAGCACTTAACCACTGTGACCATAGAATGGGGCTGACCATGTCTCCCACTCTGATATTTTTGGTTACAGTAACAAATTACCATTAAATTTCTGTAATCTACAAATAACTTTGCATTACTCTGATGTCTGTCTGAAGGTATCACTAAAGTAGAGACCAGCGTTTGTGACTTCAGTAAAGGACAGCATTGGAGTTTCATGGAACAGGACTGTATGTACCAGGTATTTTAAATATACTGACATTTCTATTTTTTGGAGAGTGCTTGCACTCACTGGAGAGAAATGGGGGTAGGGGGGAGAGAGAAACCACCTCCCCCTAAGGGAATGGAGGAGAAGCTACAAGTACCTTCTCCTCCATTTCTCCCTCCCTTTGGGATTTTAGGTACACACACGCATGTACCCGGCCTGTTTTGCAAAGTGCCAGGTTCAAGACTCAAACCAGAAAGTCACCTTAAATACCATTCTACCAGCTCAAAATACTGTATTTCAAAGAACAGACTCTAAGGCACACACCACTAAGTTGACATTGCTTAAACAGTTTTTA
This sequence comes from Tupaia tana, assembly GCA_026018925.1. NCBI lineage: Eukaryota > Metazoa > Chordata > Mammalia > Scandentia > Tupaiidae > Tupaia > Tupaia tana. The sequence continues at coordinate 40,834,077 of JAKSZU010000005.1, forward strand.
AGCTTTGCCAGTGGATTGAGTCCGGTCTTCCTCAGATTTCTGGACTCTTAGTTTAGAGGGAGATGGTTTCATGAACGTGAACTGCTAAACCAAGAACCATCAGAACAAGAATTAATGACAGTTCATTCATAGGACTGAATGTCCCAAGGAGGGAAATTTTATTGTGGTTATTTGTCTGCCCTTACTGTGGATGCCATTTTAAAGTTCTATTTTCTGGATATATGAGGGTGCCTTCTCTCTTATTTTTAAGCTATCCTAACCTACAATTTTGTAAACTCTGCTTTTACAAGCTAAATCAAAACATTTAAAAATGATAGCCAATTCTCAATGATTACCCAGAATTCAAAAATTGCTGAGTTCCTTTAATTTTCAAGGCAATATATTTAAACTGCATAGGTTCAATGAGAATCTACCCATAAGATATAACTGGATAAACAATTGTGCAGTCAAGCCCTCTGCTGGAGTGCATATTTGAGACTGGTGCTCACTGAAATCAGATATAACTAAGCCACTTTAAGAACTCATGAAGTCCAGGCCTGCAAAGCCCTCCTAGGAACACTGACCTGGTACCTGGTTTGCAGAGTCCTGGCCTTACAGGTGGTAAGGTAACAGGTCAGAAAACTTAGAAATGTTGAACACTCTAAAGAATTCAATAAAGGATCTAAGTATTGCAGATAAAATAGAGTAGACAGTTTCTTGGCCTTGGTCTCCTAGCCTTTGGGCAGCAAGTCATAGATATTTTGAAACGTCCAATCCAAGATTCCTTAAACAAATTTCTGTGTGGAAGTTACTTTTGTGAGCTTAATGATTGTTGAATAATGTGTGTGGCTCTAGATATGCAAAGCAAACCCAAGAAGGCCTATTTGGCTAATTAACAGTCTCACTGTACCAGTGTAAATAATTAGGCCATACTTTATAGGTCAGCCTTTTTGTGTGATCTAGAATAATCTTTGGTATTATTACGATTAGAGGGAAGGAGAGGGAAGAACTGTCGGGTAGACCGTGAAAAACGTGAAACGGGCAGAAAGAGATCAGCGAGTATCTCTTCAACAGAATAGGGACCAGCAGTTAGCGTAATGGCTATGTCGCTGGACTTCCACGTAGTCGACCGCGGTTCGCGTCCCGGACCCGGTGGCTTAAAACTCACGCAGGGTGCGTGTGCGTGCATGCCCAAGATCCCAAGAGGAGAATGGAGGAGAAGGGATTGCAGAGTGGCCATCCCCCCTGGGGGGTGATTTCTCGCTTTCTGTCCCTCTGTCTGTCTCTGTCTGGCGAGCGCACGCACCCTATAGCAAAAAACTCTCCAAAAAAAAAAAAAAAAAAAAAAACCAGAATATTGGGCGTCTAGTACACAACAAATAGGCTGTGAGATTTTATACAGTACATCTTTCAGCATCTTTAACTGCACTATTTTACACCTCAGTAAGTTATACAATACTGATATTATTGTAAACAAAGCTTGTGTAGTGAAGATCAACTAATCCACATCCCACTCTGCTCACAGAAGCAGCCAAGAGTGTATCAATTCATAAATTCATTTCATCATTCTCCATTGCCTATGTATATGTCTACTCTTTGGATTTTCCTTCAGCCTGTTTGTAACATTTGTAACATCTTACTGAATTCGTTATTAGTTTTTGACTAATATAAAAATCTTACACATACTCATTTTTTAAGAAATTCAGGTTTTCTTTCTTTTTTTTTTTTTTAAACTATCTCTCCTAGTTTTTATTTCACACTTTTCAAAGCATGGAGTGCCACCTTCCAATATTCAAGGGCAAGGAAAAATCTATCTAGCTCAACAGACGTGTAACTCTGTGATTTGAACTACATTTCATTTGTTAAGGCATCTTGATACACATCAATGATCTTGTAAAACCAAAATAAGCTACAGAAGGAACTGCTTTGCCACTCATAGCTGGCAGCAACATTCAGCAGGAAATACATAATTTATGGGACTCCAGCACCGTTAATATTCCAACACAGAAGAGTGGAACACAGCAAAGAATGCTCGATTCTAAGCTTTATAATAAATGCTGCTCAGGGATTTTGTAATCTGAAAGTTCAAAATAAAACCAATTTACAGTTAAAAACTAGGTAAGGGAGCATCCCAGGTTTGGAGATTAAGGGGTGTAAGAATGACTTTCTTAAATTCATGTTTTATCTGAAATCACTGTAGCATTTATCCAGAAAGCACAGCAAAATTGGTTATTATTTCTTGGATGCCTGCTCCATGTACTGCACTGCGAATTCTCTGACAAGGGCCCCTAAGCCCCACTTTCCACACCTGCTAGGCAGGTCTGCCATCAACAAATATCGTACCTGAGAGAATGACCTATTTCCTTTCGCAACATGACCGGTCAGACTTAGCTATATAATGTGAGGGGAATAGCGCAATGCAACATGAAAATACAGGGCTTCTTGTTGATTTAAAAAAAAAAAAATTCAAGATGTTCTGGCCGTGTGATTTGAATCCTGAAATCAGTAGCTTAAAAAAACACACCAGACACTTGTGCATGTGTGCCCCCAAATCCAACAGGATAGAGAAATGGAGAAGAGACTGCGGTGGGACCACGTCCCAGGTGGGTGCTTTCACCCTCCCTACTCTCTCTCTCTCTCTCTCTCTGATGATAAGCGCAAATGCCCTCTGGCAAGTTAAAAACAAAACAAAACAAGAAGAATTACAAGGAGGTGACAGCGGAGCATTAAGTCAAATATGGAGCCTTTCTAACAGCGGGGCCTGTGTGACTGTACAGGTCACATGCCTGTGAAGCCAGTCCTGTGTCTGATGCTTAAAGGAGAAGATCAGAAAAACTTTCATGTTTTTACACAAAGAGATTCTCAGATATCAGCTAACACCTGCCTTTATATTATCTTATAAATGTTAACTGAGGCCCTCCTCCATCCCCCAAGGGTAGAGAGGTCTTACATGAACAACATATTTCATTTCTTTAAGGAAAATTCTAGGTTATTCAGTGAAAATCTAGTTGCACATCTGTTTCCAGAGATCTCACTGTCCTGTATTCATAAAGACTTCAAACCTCCAAAGACGAAAAAAGAATCACAAGTAACCCACACAAGGATTCTGAATAATGGTCTTCTGGATAATGACACCTAAGATTATCCCATGACACGAAGACTTTTAAAGGGATCTACCTTCCCAGAGACGCTCAGGTCACAGTCAATCTGAACCTAAACTCAGGGACTTCTGTCTGGGAACTCTGGTTTGAGCATCAGCAACATTCTGCTATTTATTGACTAGGGTGGAGGTTTAGACTAGCTACTGCCATCTGTACTTCCTGAACTCAGTGTACTTTATTTTAGTTCATGTTGTTCTCTGTTTTCAGTAACCTCCTGATCCTGAGAACTATGAGAACTTCTTCCTCCCCTAAAATTAAAATAAAGCATGACATCTATCACTAAAATTTCCTATTTTCCCATAAAACTGCCAGTCTGCCCCACCTTACCCATTTTTATACTTTTAACCCAGTTCCATAAGGGATGGGCTGTTGAACTCACTTTTGTGTCCATGTCCCTAATACAAAGTGTGGTATGTAGCTGGAGCTTAGTAAATGCTTGCTGAATGAATTATAAACAGGGGAATTAGACTCATGTAGCAGTACTTCCATAGGGATTGCTGCAAATAGAAATTCATAGTCAAAAATTGACTTACTATAATTTTTATTAAGAATAATATTAACAGCTGTCATTTGTTAGGCCTTTACTCCTGATTATTTGACATGCTTTATATAATTTGTAGTTTCTGACAACCTTTGTGAAGATTTCTCTTCCCAATATGTCCCTTAGAGATGAGAAAACTGAGGATCAGAGAGGCGACATTCTTTGCCCAAGGCTACATGGCCAGTAACAAGGGGGCAGGCTCAAATTCAGCTTGGCCTGACTCAGTGGCCTGCATGCTTAATGACCATACTATAGAGCTCCTCTCTCTTTGACAAGGTTTTACTATATAAAAACTCTAGTATCCGATATTTTATTATGTGTTTAGCTAAATAGAGAAGACATCTTTTTCTCTCTGTCCTAATAGTTCTCTAGCACTACAATGAGAAACAGTCCTAAATCTCAGATTTACAAGGAAAGTTATCCTATCTAGTGATCCTTGCCCTACTTCCCCCAAACCTAGAAGCTAAATGAAAAAATACTTTTTTTATAAGTTCAATAAAATTTGATACAAGAAGAAAAATCACAACTTTGCTAGTATATATTTATTTGCAAACAGCCCACTTCTTTATCAAAGGCTTAGAAGAGACCTATAACAAGTGTAGTAAGAAAGAAACAGCTGAGATTTTGGAAAGAAGAAGCAAATACATAGGCCATGAGTACCAAGTGTCATGGCTGAGACTAGGCCTCATGTAACCTGTAGATTCCAGTCTTAGTGGATGGTCCTGACACAAAGAACAGTCCAGATTTTTGCCTGTGCTTTAGAACAAGTTGATGTAGTGCCAAAAAGTTTTAGAAGCCTAAGAAAACACAATTAGAAAGAAAAAATATGGTCATACAGTTGCTTAAGACACGATAGGTATTATGTAAGAATGAAAAAGGATGTGAAAGGCCAAGTACCATGATTAGCTATGACAAGGTGGACATGGGACAACCAACATCCAGGTTTATGTTTTTGTAATATCCACCCAACCACTAACACATACTTGAAAATCAACCTGGTCCCTGGAACTGGTACTCTTCCTTTGCCTTTTCTCTCACAGAACTAGCCCAGCACATAACCACATTCTACTTGTCACAGGGAATGAAACACCAAAATGCTCCAAATACAGACACCACTTCATAAAATTATACTTTCTTAGCTTTTTTCCCTTGGCCTTGGAAACACTTTCACTGTCATCAACCCTTTTCATTAGTGCCAAGCCTTTTCTGCTCTGATGAGACTATTGCACACGAGATTAAACTAGTCATAAAAAAATGTGGTATCTTCTGTGTTAAACAATGATAAGTTGCAGAATCCAGAGCAAAAGACACGTAGACACATGATTGGACATTTCTATGCCAAGGTAAAGCAGACACCCTATCCTGAGGGGCCCGGTCTGCTCCCCCAGTTCCTGAGCTCACCAACTATGTCCCAGATTTGGAGCTCTAACCACTATCGGTTACCCTGGGGGAGCGAAACCAGGAAATATATGAGAGCAGAGGCAGACTGGGGCCCAGGTGAAAAAGAAATAAAAAATATCACTGGGCTTGGTCGGGGGGCATGTGTCAGTCAATGTTCATTTTTGCACCCCTAGTACCTTGCACAGCTCTGGACACACAAAGGTACTGAGCAGCTCTCTGGTGACTGATGAAGGTTTGAGAGACCAAGGTACCAGCTGGGATCTTTGACAATGGTACTTCAATATTCTCATCCAAAACTGGTATCTGACCTCTTTCTTACACAGGATTATTATAAGACTGAAGGTATTATTATAAGACTGAAAAGATAGAAGGTCCTTTGATAAAATATGAGGTCTTCAAACAGTTAATGGAAAATGCATATTAAGAAAACACAATGCATGGATTTCAAAATTTTGGGTTCAAAATATTTGCACAAAATAGTTACACTTTAATTCTGTATTTCCACAAAAATTTTGAAGTCTGCTTATATTCAGTACTATTCAAATATAAGAATCAGTAAATGTCAATCCAGCAGCTGCTTTTAAGGGTGAAGGAATGGTTGCTGTAAAAGTGGCCCTGTATTGGGCTTGTACCATGGCCTAGTAGTTAAGGGAACTGGATCCCATATGGCCAAGCATGGTTTGAATCCTGGTCCTGGTGACTCGAAGAATGCCAGCGGCTATGCAAGCACACCCCAAATCTTGACAGGATGGAGAAATGGAGAAAGGACTGTGGCATGATCATGCTCCCTGCCCCACCCCCTACCCCCTCGCCGACCTTCATCTCTCCCTGTCAATTACATGTGCCTCCTAGCAATTAAAAGAAGAAGAAAAAGTGGTCCTATGACTTTCCTAGTGCACCTTGCCCCTCTTTCCCAAACCCTCTTTGTGAATCTTATCTTACTACTTCTAGCATCCTCTGTGGCTGCTCTGCAGCCACCCCAGCATTCAGACCTACTTTAACAGAGTGACACCGATGCCGAGTAAGTTTTTCCCAGCTCTATGATCCAGTGTAACCCCTCTCAGGACTAGACCTGGTGATAAGGAGCTGCTCATAGAGCTCCCTTTGTATTACTAAGCTTGAATTAAATAAAGCACCAGGCAAAGGTCTTCTGCCATTCTTCCTGTCTAACCAGTTCAGCCTTTGGTTCCTGATCTTAGCAACCTGCCAGCCTGCTGTGGAACTTCTAAGATGAGATCCTATCAGCATGGACTCCAAGAGGGTCTATTCTATTTTCTAAAAGGATAAGACCAGTCTGTACTTCTAAGAAACTGACAAGTCTGTGCTTCTAAGAAAGTGGAAGACCTATCTGTTGGTTTGATTTTTCTAGGACTGAGAAACCGTATCTAAACTTTATAGCTTTTCCTTTCTTAATAAGCGGCAGCTGTGTTTCCTGGAACCACATTTTACATGTGGGTCAGGGGCCCTCAGCAAGCTGGTCTTGAACACTGTTGGAGTTTATCATCTTGTGGGTAAAACTATGCAAGGTTGCTTGCTTGCAGTCTTCATTAAACACTGTGTAAAATAAAACCTATTTGGGAGCTAAACTGAATGAGTCCAATAAGCATTACTGATCTTCATTCAAAACCTGTATTTGCAATATTTCTCTGAGAAAGTCTGAGTTGGCAGGAATTACCTGGCAGATTAAATAACTGAGGGCAATTAGAACTGTGTTTTGGCTTCTCTCTGTCTCTCTCTTCACTTTCTCAGACGGTGTGAACTCTTACAAGATCTGAATGCATGTCCCTTTGTCACAGAGATAAACATAAGTGAGTAAGTCCTCTAATGAGCTGATGATAAGGTCTGAGTGACCCCACAAGCCCGGAATGGCTCCTGAAAAGTGGTCTGTTTTCTGATGTGAGGAAAATGGTCTTAACGGCTACTTTGTTATTACTAAATGACAAAACTAAAACAATTTTCTGTGCATAGGTCCTCCAAAACATAATGAGTTCATATCTAATGATCTAACTAGCTGTAACTGCTTAGGAGAATATTTTGAAACTAGTGTTTCCAGGCAGATTTACAGGAAGACCAAGTGTTGTTTAAAACCAGCTAGTTCACTGGAGCATTACTGTCATTTGCTAATGGCTGTCTAAGGTCACTTTCTCTCTAAGTTTGTTTGGTTATTTATTTATTTCCTCAGTGAACAAGAGAGACAGAGAGACTGAGAAAGGTAGAGAGACAGTAGCCCCAAAGGGATCTCGACACTATGACCCACCCACAGCCTCGGCTAGTGTGCTCAGGAGCCTCCAGACATGCATCTGGAACCTTCCCATGTGGGTTCACCGCAAATGTCCTGTTTTACTGCTGTACCACTGTCCAGACCTCCTAGGGTCACTCCTAGTATCATACTGGAGACTTTGTAAGTACAAAACAACTCAGATCAGCTCTGGAGTTATAAAGCAGATCTAGCATTCTTTTCTGTAGATAAGTGGGCCTTGCCCCCAGGAAAAATGTCAGTATGAGGTGAGGTCACTTCTGGGTGTGGTCTGAAGGTCACCAGCAGCGCTGCCTGCGTGGCTTGTCACAACACAGATTCCCACAGCTCCAGATCAGCAACCAGAATTTTAGAAGATGGGGCTTTGAAATCTACCTCTTACAAATCTCTCAGTGATTCTCTGGGCATAAGTTTGAGAACTGCTCCAAGGAAGCACGAGGTTCTCTCTGTTCTTCCTCTCAGCTCTAAAACCCATACTTACAGAAGCGCCTGCTATGAGCAAGGCGAGGACTCAACAAACATTTGGTGAAGCACAAAATGTGCCGTGCAAGGATATGATCTCTCCCCTCTTCCTCAAGCTGCCAGGAAGTTTGAAGCCACATTTGAACTCAATTACAGAAATTTTGTAGGCTTTCACAACTTGTATTTTTTAAGCTCTTTTTTCTCGATCCTCCCATTTGACTTTTATACTCCTCCAGGTTCTAACTTTTCCTTTTATTTATTCACTGCCACTATATATATATATATATATATATATATATATATATATATATATATATATATATAAGCACTCTCAATTCCTCTGTGAAATAAAATGAGGTATAAACATATAAACACATGTTAGTGCAGACAGAACCAAAGTGGCCATTACTTGGGTTCCTGAAGGTTCCCTCCCATGCTATGATCCTGACATGCAGACTGGACCATGATCTGTTCCAGTTTGCAGCTAGGAGTCACTTCTCACAGCTCTTTATAAAAGTACCCATAGCCTTACTTGTGTCCTTGGAGCTCGATGGCTGTTCCTTTCCTCCCACCGATGTCCCACATGATGACAGAGTGATCAGAACTCCCAGAGAACAGCACCCGCTGCACTGGATCCCAACAGAGAGCGGTCACCCCACCTGAGAGGACAAACACGGGTGGACATTAGTCACAAAATAACCACATCACTCACCAAAGTCATGTGGATGCAAAGGAGTCAGGATCTAGAGCCATTCCTGACATACATTTTGTTAAAAGAACACATTATCCAAGACAAAAAATAAGTTAAGTCCAAAAAATTGGCTCCAAGAAAAAAGCTCACTCTCTAAGCATCATCCTCCTCCCCTCAAATTACCATAAAGACCAAAGGGAAATGGAAAAGATGATTAATTGACTTTCAAGAAATAGACATAGTTCTAAGAAGAATGGAAAATATTGCATTGGAAATATTGACCATATTCTCTTAATTGCTGTCTATCTCCCACCCTGAAAATAACAGCTGAGAAGTAAATGGGGTTTCAAAATGTTCAATTAGGTTTTTTTTACTCTTGAATTTCAGGTAGAATTAGGCTACAATATCAGAATTTAATAATATTTTTCTCTTCAGGAATTTTGGTTTACAGATTTTAGGCAAATCAGTATCCTTAAATGTCCATTTCCATAACTACAAAATGAGGAGGATGGTAATACCACAACCATCCCAACTATTACTACTACACAAGGTCAACTTAGCCCTTGTCTAGCTCACGGAATTGTGGTGGGCACTGGATCAGACCCATTACTCAGGACCACTCAGTAAACTGCAGTGTGCAGTACATATATTCACGGTTAGGGTCATGCCAGTGGTGTGGCTATAAAATATATATGACAGCTTTTCTTCTACACTAGCCCCCTTATGAATCAAACTCCTTGTGTACTTAGAATGGTAATAATTTATTCCATATAAGATGACTATAAATGCTTAAGAATGTCAGAAATACTCCTGTTTTATACTATTGAAAAATATTACATTCTGAAAAAACATAAAATAGCTTCTTATTTGTTGGAATCTGATTTTTCTTTTTTTAATTTAGATTACCAATTTGTTCTAATGAAGTGCTATACTTGAAAACTTTGGGGAACCAGCAGTTAGCGTAATGGCTATGTTGCTGGACTCCCATGTAGTTGACCGCGGTTCGCGTCCCGGACCCGGTGGCTTAAAACTCACGCCAGGCACGTGTGCGTGCGTGCCCAAGATCCCAAGAGGAGAATGGAGGAGAAGGGACTGCGGTATGACCATCCCCCCCTGGGGGATGATTTCTCGCTTTCTATCTCTGTCTCTCTCTTTGTCTGGTGAGCACACGCGCCCTATAGTGAAAACCTCTCCAAAAAAAAAAAACAAAACCTTTGGAAAAGATTCTCTTTCACATAATTGCCTCAGAAGATGTTTTATTGTCAGATCAAAAGAAAAAAAAAAACACTTCTGTTATGCCTTTTTTTCCCTTAGATTATGCGTACTGTCTGTCTTCTTCCTATATCTATAGACCATTCTGCCAGTACATGTTCCTGTCCATGTAAGAATAAACATCCCTTCCCCTAGTGCATTGTGGTTAACCACCTCTTACAGCTCCCTGCCCTCTCCCTCCACCACCACCCATAATGAGAACCCCACACAGGGCTGGATGCAGCCAGGGTCTAGTATTCTCTATTGAGGGAATGAAGGTACAGATGAATAAAACTACAAAAATCTTTTTATCCACTTCATGTAAATCCTCACTTAAGTGTCACCTTTTTAAGAGACATCTTCCTTGACCACTATCATCACTCTGCTCCCCCCTTTTTCTTTTTAACTGATGGCTTATGCTCCAATAAGATGCAAGTGCTAGGAAGACCAGAGCTGTGGCTTCTCCTCAGTATCCCCAGTACCTGGAATTCTGTCTTGCTTACAGTAGGCACTCAGTAAACATGGACAAGTGAGCAAATGATTGAATAAAGGGGTAAGAATATGAATAAACATCCTTGGCCTTGTTCGGAATTCAACCAACAGGAAAAACTTTTGCACACATAGCCCCTGCACTGGGGACCTCCAAACTGTGAGCTGAATGAACCCCTATTCTCTTAAATCATCCAGACTCAGTTTGTTTTGTTATTAGCAATGGAAGGGCCTAGTAACATCAACTTCGGCAAGCCTGCACTTCCAGTAGTGCATAGGCACCTCCTGCCCAGCTCACATTGAGGGCAGAGCCAGGGCTATAGCAGTTGTGTATTTCAGGTGTTGATGACATTTTAAATGCTAAAAGTTTTTGCTCCCATCTCATGTTACCTCATTTAAGATGAACCCATCTATCTGTTTCTTTTCAATGTTGCATTTTAGGCTTCTCCCTGCCTTTGGCCTCCACAATATGACCTATAGGATAATTTTTATATTAAAATGACATAATTTTTTAAAGAATTGTTTTATTTAACTTTATTATTTTTCATCTGACCAGAGAGGGACAGAATGAGAGAGAGAGATGTAAACTGAGAAAGCAAACTGCCAGGTCTGGGACTCGAACCATAGTCAGCCATGTGGGAGTCCAGTGCCCTTAACCACCATGCCAACTGCCGGCCCAAAACGATGTAATTCTTAAGAATCAAATGTTTTGGTTATTTTTAAATGGTGCAGAGCTGTTTAGGAATAATAAAGATAACTAAATATATTAAAATATCTTTAAAATGAAAGTTCTTATAATTATAACATTTATCTACACAATTACATGTTCTCATAAATGTAATTGCTAATGGCCAGGTAATTTTCCAGCACATGTATGTATCTTATTTCATATGTAGCTCTTGCTCCAATTTTAAGCATTATATATTTTTGCTAAGATGAACATTTCTATACATACAACTTTGTTCGCATTTCTAATTAGAGAAGAGAATTCCAAATGGATTCTCCCAAGTGAGACTCGATCAAAGAATATAAACATTTTAAAAATTTAGTATGTTACCAAAATGCTTGGTGAACTGTTTTTCTCATTCTTTTGCAAATATACCTTGCAAAAGTAAAAGACTAGGTGAAGTTTTGCAAAATTAGGGTTGGAAACAACTGGGTGGGTCTTTACCATGTTGTTATAGTAACACACCAAGAGCGTTATATCATCCCTCCTGGGTAAGGGTAAAGGCTAACATGTGGCTTAAGGAAGTCCTCAGGCCATGGAGCCTCTTGAATATAATATTTGACCTTCCGGTTTTGGAATTTTGCTCTAAGTTGCAGTGACAAGGGGTTTTGTGAACTCCATTGCTATGCTCTACCTTCTTCCTCAAACATACATCCAGGCGTCTCCTTGCACCTCCCTAGGGTGTGTGCTGAGCATGTTCAGTTCTAATGGCTTGAGATTCTCTCCCAACCCTGTTCTGTCTCTAGTTTACCTGGAAATACTGTCACTGTCCACCCAAATGTTCCTAACAGAAGGCTAGGTGTTATTCCTACCCTTTTGACCTCTAACCTTCAAATGAATCTTAAGTCCCTCCTCTTATCTCACCTGCTACCATCACTCCACCCCCTCCCAGTCCAAACAACTGCACCTTTTCTAGGAACTCCAGCAATAGCCTCCTAAATAGTTTCCTCACAAACACTCTTGTCCCCAATCTACCACCAACTGTTGCCTTATTAAAGTGACTTATTAAAATGCAAACCACACTTAAACTTTGTCACTAGTTTCTCATGGCCAGAGAGTAATGTCCGGAGTTCCTAACACTCATATGTAAGGTCAACCCATATTCCTCTTCCAGGTGGGCCATTGTCATCATGTAGCTGCTCACTCTTTCCCACCTCGGCTATCACAGTTGCTTTCCCTGGGGCCTCGAATGCTCCCACCACCTGGGGAACTCCTCTTTCTCCTACAGGTGCTATTTAAATACCACTTTCTTGGGAAGCCTCCCTTTAATTTTCTGCAGGAGAAGAGGCCCTCTTGTTATTTGTTTCCAGAGCAGCTATGCACAGCCTCAGGGCTTCATGGCACTTGCTATACTCATGATGTCTTGATGAATTATCTGGATTCACTGACCTAATGCTTGTACCCCATGATGGACTGGAAGCTGAGGAAGGGCAACGGCTACGATGGTCTGCATATCCCAGCAGCCACCACACAGAGAGCTGGGGACTGACTGATTCGTGACAATTCACATCTACTGATTTGCACTTCATACAACCTGGATCTGTGTGACAGTCTCCACTGTAAACAAGTAAAGTTCTCAATTTAATTATCTGAACTTCGGTATTTACATTGAACTGTGCCTATCTTGGTTTCTTTAGTTACCTTTGGTAGTTACACTGTTCTTTTCAATAACTGTCTTAACAGCTAATGAATAAGTCTGTACTCAATTTTCATTAATTAGTACACTTTGGTGGACTTAAATTCAAGCCCTTCCATTTCAAATATGAACATAAAAATTCTTAGAAATAAGAGGAAAAAAAGATTTTCTTGATAATATTAATTTCCAATGATCAAGATATGATTCCCCTCCCACTTTTATTTTTCAAGTCAGTTTACGATGTTTTGGTAGAAATACATTCTAATTTCTGCAAAAATACCAAAGAACTATGATACCTGGCATTTAGCTCCAGAAAGAAAACCAGCAGAGGGAGCATATGAACATAAAACAAGTTTTCTAAATCCCTGCAGATTACAAAATGTTATGTTTTAGCCTCTGGGAATGTCTATTAGGCTGATTTCATTGTTAACTCACATTTTTATATGATGATCTGTACTTTAAGAGAGTGATGGGATGAATGGCTATGCCTCTGGACATAAACTGATGACTTGTCTGCTACTGAGTTTAGATCTGAACTGATAAGACTCCAAGACCACTTTTAAATGGGATTGGGTTGGGGCCAGCAGGTGGCATGGTGGTTGAGGCGTTAGACTCCCACATGGTCAATGGCAGTTAAAGTCTTTGACCTGGTAGCTTGTGCTCTCATTTCCCCTTTCTCTTTTTTCTGTCTCTCTCTGGTCAAATGAAAAAACAATAATAACAACAAATTAAATTAAATTAAATAATTCACTTTTAAAAATGGGTTTTAGTTTACCTTAAGGTGCTTGTTCGATTCCTACAAAAACTACTTTCCCAGAATTGTATCTGGCTGAGTTTGGAACCTGCCAGGGCCCAGAACTAGCCTACCACATAGGAAGAGCTCAATATGTTTGAATCACTGTGAAATCTGCTAGACATTCTCACTCTAGCTCTAAATAGATGAACTGTGTTGTACCTGGATTAGCGAGGGTTAGATGGTACTCTCTAGGAATAATATATAAGTTAAATATCGACCTGTTACATTTACATTTGTATTAGTGACCTTTCTGGGCCAAGTGCCATCTTCCTCAAAGATATTTTGTGATAAAGATAAAGTGAAAATACTTTAAATTATTTGAGAAAAGAATGATACGATATCAAGGTAACATTTATATGAAGACAAACCTAAAAAACATGAGACCCTTGGGCCTCTCCTGGCTGACACAGCATTCAGAAACAGCCGCTTACTCCTTTTCTGACTCAGCACAGAGTTCCGAGGACTCCTATGAGTCACTGCGGGGTAAAGGCCTGGCCACCAGAGATCAAGAGTTGAGGCTGAAGGCCACCTCTCACCAGGTCTGCTGAGCTCAACTCCTCAATTCTACCTGGAGTCCATCCACTCACTTTCCCACTGCCATTGTCCCATTTTCAATGGACAGTTTCCTACTAGCTTTCCAACTACTGGGGTGTAGGGAAAGTCATTTTTGCATAGAAAAATACAGAAAAATACATCATGACTTTCCCAACAACCTAATATACTGTCTATTCTACTGCCAGAATAATTTTTAAAAATCCCATTAGGCTAACTTTTCTGCTTCAATCTCTTCAGTGTTTTTCCCCTGATGTCAAGGTAATGCGTGAGATGAGCCTCAGTGATCTGATGTGACTCTTGCTGCCTTTCTGGCTGTCCTTCTATCCCCGCCTCCCCGCTCCCTCCCTCATACTCAGTGTTCCAAACAGAAATCAGTGACTGGCAGTTCCCAGGAGAGCCATGCTGTGGCAAGTCTCCATGCCTTGAACCACGCTGGTTTCTTCTGCTAGACTGTCCGCTCTCTTCTTTCCCATGAACTCAATACTCACTCCCCAAAGAGCTCAGGTGGAACAGTGTCTCCCTGGGGAGGCCTTCTGTGCTTCCCGCCCACCTCCTTCCAGGGTAGCTGCCCATTCTGTTTCCGGGAGGCCTCAGTGCTGGCTCCCCACACTGCCCTTAGCACCATGCACTCTGATTACAGTTTAGCTTTCGTCTATCACTGGGTTACAGGAAATGGGAGGACAACGATGACGCTTTTTTATTTCTGTGACTGGAAATAGTGGCTGAGACTGACAAAGGGAACATAGGATGTACAGAAAAGAGGCGTTGGGGCAGAACCTGGAGATAGCACAGATCACAACAGAGTCTGCACAAGCCATCAGGAATGTAGAAGGAAAACCCAGAGAGAATGTGTCGCAGAGGTCAAAGGAGGGCACTCGTGGGGGAAGGAATGGCCATAGTGTGAGCTGCTGGGGCAAGGTTAAGTTCAGCAAGGTCTAGAACATGTCCCAGCAGGCCACTGGTCACCTAAGGAGACAGTTTAAGTGGAATAACAGACAAACCAGACTGCAGGAAGCTGGAAAGCAAATAGGAAGTGAAGAATTTGAAGCAGCTGGAAAATTATATTCTTCTATGAAGTATTGTTTTTAGCTACATTTTGGATGAACCTTGAAAACATTATTTTGAGTGAAATAAGCCAGTCACAAAAGACACATCCTGTAGATTTCACTCATATGTGTTACTTAGTCAAATTCATAAAACAGAAAGTAGAGTGACTCCTGCAGGGCTGGGGGATGGGGTTAGGAAGTTACTATCTAAGGATGTAGTTTCAGTTTCTCAAGATGAAAAATATTCTGTGACAGATGGTGGTGATAGCTGCACAACAATGGAATGCACTTAATGCTAGTGAACAGCACATTTAACAATGGTTAAAATCGGGACCAGCAGTTGATGTAATGGCTATGTTGCCCGACTCCCATGTAGTCGACCACAGTTTGAGTTCCAGACCCGGTGGCTTGAACTCGCACCAGGCGCGTGTGCCTGCATGTGCGTGCGTGCCCAAGATCCCGAGAGGAGATCAGTGGAGATGAGATTGCAGCAAGGCCATCCATCCCCCCGGGGGGTGATTTCTCGCTTTCTGTCTCTCTGTTTCTTTCTGTATTTCTGGCGAGGGCACACACCCTAGAGCAAAAAACCTCGGGGGGGGGGGGACACACAAAAACAAACAATGGTTAAAATGGTAAATTTTTGTTTTGTACACTTTATCACAATTTTTTTTAAAAAAAGAAACATTCCCATTAGAATAGATGGAAATTGCTACAATAGGACATGGGACTGAGAAGATTGGTTGTTTTGTTTTTTAAACAGAGAAGCAAGAAACATAAGCATGTTAATAAATTTAAAAGGGCAAGTTAGTCAAAGGGAGACAAAGGTAGGTTATCAATTTTGGTGTGGAGACCTTGAGAAAAACTAGCCTGGACCTGCCAGAGGAGGGCTGGCTCTGCACGGAGATGAATGGAAGTGGGCAGAGGAAAAGTTTTTTGGTGTGCAATGGAGGTGGTGGGGCAGATACAGAGTAGTCAAGAAAAAAAATTACAAGTTTCTATCAGATAGCGTTTGAAGGAGGAGCCTGGAATGGAATGGGAGGCTTGGGGAGAGGGGTAAAGGTCTGCAAAAGCTGTTGAGGAGACTGGGAAGAGGAGTGTGTGTGGACATGTGGAGGGATCACTAGACAACTTCGAGTCTGGATGGGAAACCCTGACTTTGCAACAGCAGGGATGATCCAAGTCTCACAACAATGAAACCTGAGGCAGCCCCAGCAGCTGGCTGCAGAGGAGGAGGACAGCTCATATGAATCACCACAAAGGAGGAACAGGAGACTAGAACTGACAATGCTGGGAAGCGCGTGGCTGAAGTGATGACCACTGGGAAGGAAAGGAACACAGGGCTGGAGACCTTGGAGAAACGGAGGAATCAAGAGCTGGAATTAGCAATAAGGGCAAGTGAAATAGCTTAGGAGATTAAAAGATGAAGAGACTAGAAGTCAGTAGTGAAAAACAGAAATTTATTATCTTTTTTTTTTCCCTTCCATGAGCAACAGAGACCGAGGGTCTTGATTCCACAATCCACCGCCAAACTCAGTCAGCCCTGGATCATGAGTACACCATTGCCCAAGGTACTCAGGGTGAGCTCCAGACATGATCCAGGAACATTCCTACTGGATCAGCCTCACAGAGTGTTGTGTTTTACCTTTACTTTACCATCTGGCCCCCAAATTTAAAATTTCTGAGGTAGGATGGTTCAGGATCCCTGCTAGGCCCAAGCTTGGCCAGATTGCAGGCAGCTAAAAAGAGAAATCCAATGAGGAAAAAACTGGGACCTTATCCATTGGGTATATTTCTATGTGTTCTTCCTCCCAAAGGCATAGACCATTAAGATGACCTTTTATGATTTTTTTTCCCTAAGACTCCATTTTCTTTCTATCATATGTTTCTTACTCCAGTACTCCATTTTTTTTTTTTTTTTCTTTCAGGAAACCCCTTGTAATCTAAGTACTATCTAATTTTACCTCTTCTTTCCCTACTTTTGTTTTTATACAACACCCAGACTCGGCAATATCCCTGTTCTACACTGAATTATGGGTTGGTGGTCTGCAGAAAGCACATACACACACACACACACACACACACACACACACAAACAAAACCCACTAGGAACCATGAAAACAGGCAGTGACTCATTTTCCAAGTCATTTCCTAGAGTCAACATCACATGCTAAGAACACTAGTAAAAAATTAATCATCATCTATTCAAATCTTCCAAAGGCTAAGTGTGAATATTTTGTATTACCTGTTTAAATGACCCTGGGCAGACCAGTAACATAAAGAGAATCCCAGGTTTTAAACTGAAAAGAATTCAAAAGAAAAGAAAATTAAAGAGGAACTTGTTCCTTTGTACGTAGCCTAGCCACTCACAAAGAGTATATTTTTCTTTTCATTTGTCTAGGAACAGGAATATTTCTTGGACATATCTTCTTACTCTAAGAATGGCCAGGACAGATCAAGGCAGCTGTTCTTGGTCTTCCAGGGTTTGAGCACATGCCACACAATCTCAAACAATGTCTCATTAACTTATGCCAACATTGACTTTCTCTCATGAGATACGACAAAGAACCAAAAAACCAATGATTTTCAAAATAGATGGGTTCTCTTTGTTTGGATTATGTAGAAAAATGTTTTACATTTTATCTTATGAACCATGCTACACTCAGCTGAGTGTATTGGGTATATCTTTGTATAAGAGGTCATTGTTTTTTCTACTTTCAAAACATATCCCGTGAGCATCAGAATATGTAGGAGGTGCTAGCTCACTGAGATATCAGTATATGATGGCTTTGTTTGTAATCCTACCTGTGTGTCCTCTGAATGTTGTGACCAGGGTGCAGTTTTCTTGCTCCAGTTTGAGGATTGTTACTTGGCCCGAGTGGTCACCAATAAAGACATGGCGGGTTTCGACATCAAATCTATCATATAAGCATTAAGGATTGTTTATCAAAATTGAATGGGGGAAATTTACAATTAAAAAAAAGGTTTAAATTTAACAAGAAATGTGCAAATCCCATATGAGGAAAACTTGTAGACAGAGCTTGAAAGACACAAAAGTGGAATGCAAATGAGAGACATACGTATTATGAACAATAGATTCAACGTGATAAAGATGTCACTTTGCAACACATTAATTTGTGAATATAGTGCTGATAAAAATGTCACCACATGGTTTTCTAGAGCTATATATGTTCATTAAAGGTCATACAAAAAATAAATAAGCAAAAGGAGTTAAGAATACACTGAATATAAGAATAATGTGGTATGTGATACCAGATATGTTATTAATATGTTTCTTTAGTTAAAACTGTGGTATTGGTGCTTAAGAGACAGACTAATGAAACAGAATACGAAGTTTAGAAAGAGACCCAAAACCATATAGAAATTTAGTACATGGCTGATAAAGGTAGCTCTTTAAAAAACATAAGGAAAAAATAGATTTTTTAAAAACAATTAAATTGGTACACACCAGGTAGCCATTTTTTGGGGAAAAATGGGATCTGTGTCTTAGATTGTATCAAAATTAATCCCAAATGAACTAAGGATCTCCATGTAGAAAATGAAAATACCTAAGTTCTAGATAAGAGAATCTCGTTGTAACTTTGGAGTGGGAAAAGCAATAACTTAAAAACATATGCAGGCCAGCAGGTGGCATGGTGGTTCAAGGTGCTGGATTCCCACATGGTCAACTGCAGTTCAAGTCCCAGACCTGGAGGCTTGCTTTCTCTCTCTCTCTCTCTCCTCCCTCTCTAGTCAAATTGAAATAAACAAATTCATAAATAAAGTTAAATAAAATAATTAAAAAAAATAAACTCAAAGAGCACTGAAAAAAAAAAATGCAACAAATACTATAAGCAAGACCAAAAGACAAACTGGAAAAAATATTTGAAACTTATGCCAGAACAGACCTAAATCCCGTAACATACAATCAAGCCCCAGCCAGGTGGCACCACCTGTAACATACTAAACCGCAATACAGGCAGCCACGTGGCTGACTGTGGGTTCAGATCCCCAGGTCGGCCTGAAAACACACTAGGTGTGTGTGCGGGTGCCAAAGATTCCAAGGAGCTGGAGGACTAGGGAAAGGACTGGAGGACAACGTGACGACACCTGCTGATGGTTCTCTCTCTCATACTTGCCACCATTTAAAAAACAACAACAACAACAAAAATAACTGAAAAAAGGCAACAACAACAACAAAAAAGACAAGATACACTTTGCCAATCGAAATGGAATTAAAAAAGTCTAGTAATGACTGAAGTAGTAATTAATACAATAAGCCTCAACTGCTATAAGGGTTTCAAAAAACTAGAAGTCTTAAAGTATTAGTGTAGATGATAACAGAAAGCTGAAGTCTTGGCTTATTTCATTAAAAGTAAGGTAACTTAAGACATTTCATTATTACAAAAATAAAATTGTAAAGAAGCAAACTAAACAGGGGCTTTTTTTCCCTCTTTCAATTCCTATTTAAATCACTTAACTGAAAATATTAGATCACTGTAGAGTGATCACATATTGTTGAACATAAAATGATAAAACTAATCATTTCCTATTTTTTTTTCCCCTCACTAGATAGGGAGAGGAGAAGGGGAAACACTCATGTCACAGGCCCTTCTCCTCTATCTCTCCCTTCTTTCAGAATTCTGGCATGCACACATATACATCTGGCATGTTTTCAAGCCACTAAGTCTGGAAATTGAATTGCAAGGTTGACCATGTGGGATCTATCTGCTTTAACCACCAGACCATGGAGCCGGCTTGACAAAACTAATCCTTGGTATTTATTTATAATAATACATGGCATATAGCATGTGCCCAACAAAGATGCTGAATGGGATAATTAACTAATGAGGCTTATTAGAATGTTTTGATAGTAAATATTGTAATATTGTAATTCTAAAACTTTTAAGGATTTAAGTACAAAGTACATGAACTAGCTTTGTATCTTTGGAAAAAAAGATACAAACAAACATATAAATGTTTGTACAAATGTATATTTATTTATTTTCTATATTTTATTCACCTTTGAATTTAGGCTTACTGTTTGTATGTGTAGGCAATAGAACTAAATTACATTTTGATTTAAAAATGAAGAAGAAAAAGACCACAATAAGTGGAACTCTTTTTTTTTTTTTTTCTTTTTCTGGAGAGGTTTTTGCTATAGGGCGCGTGTGCTTGCCAGACAGAGAGAGACATAGAGACAGAAAGCAAGAAATCACCCCCCGGGGGGATGGCCACGCTGCAATCCCTTCTCCTCCATTCTCCTCTCGGGATCTTGGGCACACACGCACACGCCCTGGCATGAGTTTAAGCCACCGGGTCCGAGACGCGAACCGTGGTCGACTACGTGGGAGTCCAGCGACAAAGCCATTTCGCTAACTGCTGGTCCCCAATAAGTGGAACTCTTAATGGATAATTCAAGAATAAAGGAAAATGGTGCTCAGCAAAAAAAAATTTTGCACTGCAGACCTGACTGCTATCCTTTGAAAGGCTGCCTATAAAGTGAGTAATAGTGTCTGAGAAGTTGGATTCTGGGGGTAGGGGGAAGGCTCCCACGGTTAACTGATAAGAGTGGCTCACTGTGCCTTGGGACCAGCAGTTAGCGTAATGGCTATGTCGCTGGACTCCCACGTAGTCAACCGCGGTTCGCGTCCCGGACCCGGTGGCTTACAACTCATGCTGGGCGCGTGTGCGTGCGTGCCCAGGATCCCGAGAGGAGAACAGAGGAGAAGCGATTGCGACGTGTCCATCCCCCCTGGGGGGTGATATCTCGCTTTCTATCCCTCTGTCTCTGTCTGTCTGGTGAGCGCATGCGCCCTATAGCATAAAACCTCTTAAAAAAAAAAAAAGTGGCTCATTGTGCCTTAACTGTACAAACAATATGGCTTTTGCTAAATACATAAGTACCTGCTTTTCTTCTGGAGTCTAGACTTTTGGTACATGCCAGGTAGAGGCTGCCCACACAACTAGCATCTGGTAAAAACCCTAGGCCACAGGTCCCTAATGAGCTTCTCTGGTTGACGATGCACAGCAACCCTATTTCTAGGTATCTGTCTCACAGATGCAATGGCAAAAGTATGAAATGACATACACCCAAGGCTACTCACTCTATTATTTTAAGCTAAAATTTGCAAATAACCTAAAAGCCCATCAGTAGGGCACTTATTGAGAACTACTACATCCACATAACAGAATACCAGGAAGCTGAAAAATGAAGCAGATCCACACACTGATGTGGAGTAATTTCCAGGATATATGAAGTGGGGAAAAAAGGCCAAGGCCTACGAGAATGTATAAACTATACCTCCTTTGTGTAAGAAATGGGGAAATAAGTGTGTGTGTGTGTGTGTGCGTGAGCGAGAGAGAGAGAGAGAGAAAGAGAGAATGCACGTGCAGGTATACTCACTTTTCTTTAAAGAGAGATTTTGGCTATAGAGCACGTGTGCTCACCACAAAGACAGAGAGAGAGAGACAGAGACAGAAAGCAAGAAATCACCCCTTGGGTGGGTGGATAGCCACATTGCAATCCCTTCTTCATTCTCTTCTTGGGATTTTGGGCACACACCCACACACACATGCCTAGAGTGAGTTTTAAGCTGCTGGGTCTGGGACTCAAGCCGTGGTTGACTGTGCAGGAGTCCAGTGACATAACCATTATGCCATCTGCTGGTCCTGGTACACTCACATTTAGAAAAGAAAGCACTGGGAAGATTAAGACCCTTACAAAAATGTCTGCCCATGGAAGAGGGAGAAGCAAAATAAGGGGAAGCGATAGAAGTGACTTCTCTCTCATTATAGTTTCCTTTTTGAAATCTTACAATTATTTTACATAGTTAAAACATATGTAAAATTAAAAGAAAAAACATGCCCTAAGTTGAAAACAAAGTAAAATGAATGAACCTAACCATCAAATTGGCAATATAACCACACAGTTAAAACTACTTCACATCTGAATGTATATCATTGGTAGAATATATCCTAAGGACAAAGAGAGCTGCAAAGAAATCTAAAATCTTATTCAGTAGTCTTACTTTTATCACAATATTGCTCTTTTTTTTTTAAAAAAAAAAGTTGATATGTATCATAGGATAAAGCAAATAAGAAAGTATGTTAATGTTTTAGGAACCAAGACTTTTAGACCAAGATAATAGAATCAAATACAAAAATGACCAAGCAAAAACCCTATTAATGCTAAATATGAATTAGAAATATTATATAAATTGATAACTTATTTTATTTTAGAAAATACACACACATGAACACACACACACAGCCATCTCTGAATACTACACCTTACTCAAAGAATGGCTGATTCTATTGTAATAACAAAACAGGAAAAGTACAAAATGAACTTAAGACATGTTGTACCAGAAAGCAAAGAAGCTACCGAAAGCTAGTGGACTTCTATAGAAAAGACACAGGGAGCAGTGAGGGATAAACAGGCAGTGCACAGAGGCTTTTAGGGACCTGGAAACGTTCTGTCAGGTGCCACAATGGTGGATATATTATACATTTGTCCAAACCAATAGGACAACACCAAGAGTGAATCCTAATGTAAACTATAGATTTGGAGTGATAATTATGTGTCAGTGTAAGTTCACTGACTGTAACAAATAGTACCATTTCATTAAGGGATGCTGGTAACTAGGAAGGTTATGTCTATGTGGGGACAGGGATATCGCTATCTTCTGCTTAATTTTGCTATGAACCTAAAAATGCTCTAAAAAATGGTCTTTAAAAAATATGGGCCAGATTGTGGCATAGTGATCAAGGTGACCAGGTTCCATATGGCCAAACACACACTGGATCCAGTGGCTTGAAAAACATACGGGACACATGTTGCACCAACATCGTGAAAGGAGGGAGAGATAGAGGACATGGGATTGTGAAATGACCATTCCCATAGGGGGGTTGCTTTCTTGTTTTCCTTCTTGCTATCTATCTCTGTCTCTCTCCAGCAAGCACATAAGCTCTTTGGCAAATTAAAACAAAATTAATAAAAGACACTGGAGCCAACATGATGAGGCTCTTACTTACTGGCTAAAGATGGGACAATCTGAGCATTTTTAAAAAAGCAATTTATTTATTTATTTTAACTTAGTTTATACATTCAATCACTATACATCATTTGGCTTGTAAAGTGAATTTACCCAACTTGAAATACACTTCAGACCAGTCCAGTTGAGGATACTATACACATTATCATAAATCGGTAATAAAACGTTTCTGTGTCCCACAAATGTCTTGCCTCTCTGTTTTTCTCCCTAATTTCCTTTTCTACACTCTTCCCCTGTCCCACCCTCCTTTCACACTGTCTCTAGTGTTAATAACTATTTTCAACACTTTAATGCCCTCCAATCTTTTAGTCTCTACCATAGAGTGCGGACGGTTGGTATATATTAAGTGGAGACATACAATGTCTCTTTTTCATGGCCTGGCTTGATGCACTCAGCAATAAATCTTCCATATTTATCAAAAAGAGTAATTTATTAAAATAAACTGAATATATTGTTTTTATAAAAAATAATATGTTTCATAATGGTGCTCAAAAGGAAAAAGAAAGATCCCTACTGGAGGTAACTGAGGCACTAAGTAAATCTCTGCTCTGAAAATTAACAATTGAAGAGAAAAATTAAGAACTTATCCTGCTTTTCCTATAGCAATTGCATTTCAGGGTACCTGAACAGCCCTAATCAATGAGTAAAAGCTCTAGTGTACAGAATAATTCTAACTAATACATGGGGAAAAATACAATAGCATTAGAAAATCATCATTCTGCAACCATAATAAAAGAACTGATTTAGGCAAAGCTCACCATTACAGAAAGGCTGGTGGGGGGACAGCACTGTGGGGATCCAGCTATTACTACCTAACGAACCACTGATCATCTCAGCATAACTAGAAGGGCAACAACCCAATATTATGTGCTTCCTGGCGGGATGTATGTGAAGCACACAGAACAATCAGCAAGTGTTTTTACCAAAAAATTGAATATGAACAGAATCAAGATTTTAGAGGCAACTTTCCATTTACAGAAAATATGGGAGAGAAGTGATAGAGGAACAAGTGAAATGACATCTTGAGAAAGCGAAGAGCTCAATTCAGAATATGGTGACTGTATAGAAAGTGATTCAGTACCTTCAAAAAGGTTGTGGAATAAAAGAAAAAAGGGTGAAGAGGAAAAGCCAGTGCTTTAGATGAAGAAAGATTTGAAAGATAAGACAACCACATGCAATGTGTGAACCCTGCCTGATCCAGTTTCAAACAAATTCATTGCAAAAAGACATTTTCAAAACAATCAGTGAAATTTGATTATTTAATAATATCACGGAGTGGGGCCAGCAGATGGCATAATGGTTATGTTACTAGACTCCCATGCAGTCAACCACAGTTCAAGTCTCAGACCCAGTGGCTTAAAACTTACACCATGCACATGTGTGTGCCCAAAATTCCGAAAGGAGAATGAAGGAGACGAGATTGCTTTTTGTCTCTCCATCTCTCCAGTGTGCACATGTGCCCTATAGAAAAAAAATTAAAAATTTCTGCTTTTTATTTTTTTAAAAAAAAAGACAGCCTGAGATCCAACAGTCTTTACAATGGCAAGTGAATAATGATATTCTCTAAGAAAATATGAATTCAACAAAAGCTATTTAGAAGAGGGTTTAAATAACATTATAATCTCAAAGCTGGAGTGATTGGCACTGAGTATAACATGAAGAAACTAAGATAACCTTAACAGATTTTCAGAATTCTTTACCTGAATAGGATTAAGCCTATGAGGTTACGATTGGTGGGAAGACATTCTACTATAGAAAGATAACATTTAGAAATATCTCCAACATGAATAAAATCCTGAAATACATACTATTTTAAAAATCTGACCAAAACTGTAAAATAATAAGACAAGTAAGAGTGGATAAAGTATTCACAAATTTAAAGACTAGCAAGTGAAGTGAGGAAGGAAAACATTTGTCTTCTACCACCTATGTGCCACGAGACCCCTGGGAAAAGCCTCCACTCTGCTGTATCTATTTGTGCAGAGGACTAGGTGAAACATCATTAATACCTTAGATCTAGTCCTGATTCTGCCAGGTGACAATCATAGGACCTTGAACAAATCACTTTAACCTTTCTGAGCCTCTCTGGGCTTGGCTGTAGCACTGTGAAAATTGAAAATTAGATATTTTGTTTTTATGAGCATCACTGTTTTGCTGGTGAATGAAGTAATGTATATCTTTGCACTTTGTGAAGTCCCCACGACTATATAATGTATGTTCTTTTTCATTCCTTATTATTGTGACTATTACAGGTCACTTAATATTTGAAGCTTCAGATCTATGACTAACATAACCAAAGAATTTGAGGTTATTAAGAAACTCATAATTTGATGTATGAACTGCTCAACTCAGGTTCTTTTCTCTACTTGAATTTTGGCTATTTTCATTGAATATTTACTTCTCTAAGAGGCCTGAAAGAGACAAAAAGGCTGAATTGAACCTAGGGTAGTCTGTTATTTCATGGGTTTGATGAATAGCTGAGGAAGAGGTAGCAGAGACTTAGATCATGCATGGGGGTCTCCTATTCACACCACTAGCTATTCATCATGAAGGTGAACAATGGGGGAAGGATGTAATTATGAACATTTTTTGTTGTTCCATTAGATCTTCCTTCTCCATTCATCTTTCTCTCTCACACACATACAAACCCTTGTAAGTGTTGAGGGTGCAGAAAAAAGGGAAGGAGTGAAGCTCCCCTGAGCATTCATGTTTAAAAGCCAGACTAAAATTTGAACCCGTTATACTACTGTATGACATGTCTATTAACAATGTGCTCATCAACCAGTTCCCAAAAAAACCTTCCAGCTTTAAAAAGTGTCACATGATTTGTGACTGAGGATCTCTGGAAAAGCACAGATTATCATGCCATCAGTGTTTAGTCATGGAAAAATACATACCACAAAACAAGGGTTAGTACTATGACTCCAAATCAGAGCTAGTGAGGCAGAGCTAGCTGGAGGATTTTCTGGAAGGGTCTTTCTGCACCAATGCAGCTCCCCTCTACCTTAACAGTGAAGTTGAGTGTCAACAAGAGCCCAGAAACCTATACACATAGACATAGGCTTCTGATACCCAATCTCATAATTTTCTGCATATAAATCACATGAAGAGGCCCAAAGAAATAACCACAAAATGACGATGACTTTGGAGATTCTTGAAAAGAGGAAGTGGTATAATCTCACATCAAAGACTTAATACACTAAGGACCAAGTTAAATTTCATGTGTGTGCGCACATGTGTGTGTGCATTTTCCAGATAGCATAAAAAGTTCATTTCTTGAGGGTAAGATCTGTATTTTTTTCCATATTACTTGACTTGGCTAAGTAATACAGAAGTTGACATAAGAACAAATTATAGGGGCCTTCAGAACAAGGTTCCACATGGTACCAGCGAAGTAGATTTTTGCAGGGAATGAAGATTTTCTACTGATAATTCAGCCTCCAACAAACGAGCTAGCAGCAGAAGAAGCGGGGCGGGCCTTCAGAACAAGGTTCCACATGGCGCCAGCGAAGTAGATTTTTGCAGGGAATGAAGATTTTCTACTGATAATTCAGCCTCCAACAAACGAGCTAGCAGTAGGGAGCCCCCACTGTACCCCCAGCCTCCTATCTCTCATTCTGTGTCTCAGTTCCTGTCTTTCCCTGCTTCTGCCTTCCTTTTTTTTTTTTTTTTTTGTAATTTTTCCTTTTTACACTTTTTTTAAAAGGCAGTTTTTTTCTGGCTCTTGGCTCCACCCCCTATCTTGTTAATTTTTGCTCTGGTCCTTCCACCAGGCAGAAGAAGCTGGATGGGCCTTCAGAACAAGGTTCCACATGGCGCCAGCGAAGTAGATTTTTGCAGGGAATGCTATAATACAAGAAGTCAAAATCTCCCTTGAAAGTATTAAAAGTAGGCTAGATCATTCAGAAAACAGAATCTCAGATGTAGAAGAGAAAATGGCTGGCCTAGAAAAATCCACCACGAAGACTGAGAAAATGGCCCAAAAATTTGAGAATGATATGCGAGAAGTACTGGATACCATCAAACGTCCAAATATCCGGATAATTGGCATTCCAGAAGGTGAAGAGACCCATAAGGGCATTGATAATCTATTCCATGAAATCCTGCAAGAAAACTTTCCAAACCTAGAGAGGCATTCAAAGATCCAGCCCCGGGAAATACAAAGGACCCCAAATAGAATCAACCCAAGAAGATCTTCTCCAAGACACATTATAGCCAGGTTGACCAAAACCGCAAAGACAAAGACAAGATACTAAGATTGGCAAGAGAAAAACATCAAGTTACCTACAAAGGACATCCCATCAGGCTAACAGCAGATCTCTCATCGGAAACAATGCGAGCGAGGAGAGAATGGGAAAATATATTCAAGGTGTTACGAGAGAAGCAATTTCAGCCTAGAATACTGTACCCGGCAAGATTATCTTTCAAGTGGGAAGAAAAGACAAGAATATTCTCAGATAAACAAAACCTGAAAGAATTTACCAGCACCAGACCAGATCTCCAAGAAGTTCTCAAGGGTGTGCTGTATCGGGAAAATTAAACACAGACACACGGAAATAAGAGTCCAAAAACTAAGAAAATGGCCAACTTAATCATAGGGACAAGTCTGGAGTTGAATATTATATACCAGAATTTAACCAGGAAAACTGAACCAGAACAGAAGATAAAAGTACATGAGACTGATAGGTACATGCACCTACCATTAGAACAGAATTCTAACCTGTTTCCTGACTTTAAGCAAAATTCCTTGGCATTTCTTTGATTTAAGTTAAACTGGTTTTCTTAGTAGTAATGAGTGAACTCACCATTGAAAGTAGGTAGATTATGTAGGAAATTGTGTGATCAATGCAATGTGGGTGGGAAGGGAATGAAGGACAATTGTGGACACTGGAGGTGGTGTGTGAGGAGGGTGGGAAGGGACAGAGGGTCAGAAAGAGGGGTGGAAATATTTCTAGGAACTAGAAATGGAAAATTTTTTGTAATGTGCATGATTGAGTCACTATGCAGTGTGTAAAGTTTCAGGAAAAAAAATATATATTTATTCAATGACTGCAGTAGGATATGTAGCCCCAGCTAGGTGCTACTTTATAGGATGCATAAAGTTAGACTTGTGTTCATGGAAATGTGGATGTCACCTGTGTTTGCTATGAGGGTATTTGGATTGATTAGGGTCTTTGGTGATTCAATAAAATGGGGGGGGGGGACAGTATAGAAAGCAAACATAGATACCAGAGACAGTGTGGGAGGAGAATGGGAGATGGCAGAGGGTAAGAGATATGGAATCAAGGATGGGGTGAAAAAAGCTAAACAGACAGAAAACAAGAAATGGAAGATCATCTGCTGACAATAACATGTTTGTTGATGTGCTGGATTGAGACAATATACAGTGTACTCTGGATGGAAAATCTCATTTTGTATGCTGTAATGATGTACAGTGAATGAATGCAAATAAATAAATTGAAATTAAAAAAAAAAAGAACAAATTACAGGCCAGCTGAGGGCATAGGGATTAAAGGGGTTTGATCTCACATGGCCAACTGCATGGTTTAAGTCCTGGACCTGGTGGCTTGACCATCATGCTGGGCATGTATGCAAGCATGGCCATCCCAAAAAAAAGAATGGAAGAGAAAGGATTGTGGTATGGCCAAGCCCCTGAGGGGTGTTATCTCACTATCCCACCTCCCTGGTGAGTATGTGTACCTGATAGTAAACATAACAAGCAAACAAAAGTAATTCTCAAAGGAGCAATGCTATTCAATGGAGGAAAAACAGGAGACCTGGGTGCTAGTGGTGATTTTCCTACTCACTAGCTGGAAATGATATATAACATAACCACATTTATTTGAGAATGTATCTAATATCAATAGCCTCAGATACGGCACATGACTCTGAACTTCAGCTGGTTCATTTATAAAAAGAAGGTGCTAGAGATGGACTTAAAAAAATTGACAAATGAGAATTGTATATATTCAAGGTATATGATGTGATAATTTATATACATATACACTGTGTAATGATTTGTACAAATTAATTAACAAATCAATCATCATTTATAGTTATTAGGCTGGTGCAAAAGTAAGTGTAATCAAGTGTAAGTAATCAAACACATCTTTATTAATCAAAATAGAAACCACTATAATCAAAGCATTTTTGTCAACAAGAAATAAACTCGTTATTTCTATAGTGCAAAAACCCATGCTTCAGGATTCTACAAACTCTTGGAAAGTATCTTTTGAATCCGACTGATTGTGGAAGCATTTTTCCAGCAAAAAGTTGTTGAGATGCTTGAAGAAGTGGCAGTTGGTTAGCAAGAGGTCAGGTGAATATAGCAGATGAGGCAAAACTTCATAGCCCAACTCGTTCAACTTTTCAAGCATTGATTGTGTGGTGTGCGGTAGGACACTGTCCTGGAGAAGGATTGGGCCCTTCCTGTTGACCAATGCCGGCTGCAGGTGTTGCAGTTTTCAGTGCATCTCATTGATTTACTGAGCATACTTCTAGGATGTAATGGTTTCACCAGGATTCAGAAAGCCGTGGATCAGAGCCTACCAAACAATGGCCATGACCTGTTTTTGGTTCAAGTTTGGCTTTGGGAGGTGCTGTGGAGCTTCTTCTCAGTACAACCACTGAGCTGGTTGTCACATAAAATCCACTTTCATCACATGTCACAATTTGATTGAGAAACAGTTCATTGCTATTGTGTAAAATAATAGAAGATGACACATCAAAACCATTTTTTTTTAATTTTTGGTCAGCTCATGAGGCACCCACTTATTTAGCTTTTTCACCTTTACAATGTGCTTCAAATGCCAAATGACCAATGAATGGTCAACCTTCAGTTCTTCA
The DNA here is from genome assembly GCA_026018925.1 of Tupaia tana. Classification (NCBI taxonomy): domain Eukaryota; kingdom Metazoa; phylum Chordata; class Mammalia; order Scandentia; family Tupaiidae; genus Tupaia; species Tupaia tana. The sequence goes on from JAKSZU010000005.1 coordinate 40,863,969, forward strand.
GCAACTTCTCATGTAATTGTAAGAGGCTAATCTTCAACAATTGCTCTGCATTGGTTTTTGTCAACTTCCGAGGTCCTGCCACTACACTCCTCATCTTCAAGGGTCTTGTCTCCTCTGCAAAAGGAACCACCACTGGGAACCAGCAGTTAGCGTAATGGCTATGTTGCTGGACTCCCACGTAGTCGACCGTGGTTCAAGTCCTGGACCCGGTGGCTTAAACTCACGCCGGGCGCGTGTGCGTGCGTGCCCAAGATCCCAAGAGGAGAATGGACGAGAAGGGATTGCGGCGTGGCCATCCCCTCTGGGGGGTGATTTCTCGCTTTCTGTCTCTATGTCTCTCTCTCTCTGTCTGGCGAGCGCACGCGCCCTATAGCGAAAAACCTCTCAAAAAAAAAAAAAAAAAAAAAAAGGAACCACCACTGCCCTGTATATTCATTAGCAGTTCCTGGGCCAATGCACTGTTAATGTTGCAAGTTGCCTCCACTGCTTTATGACCCATTTTGAACTGGTATAAGAAAGTTACTCAAATTTGTTTCTTGTGTAACATCATTTCCATAGTCTAAAATACATATGAAATAAACAGCAAATAATAAGCAATAGCAAAAAAAAGTGAGAACTATGCATTGAAATGATGTACAACATAACCACATTTATTTAAGAATGTACTTAATATCAAACAACAAATTTCAACAATGCAAAACCACAATTACTTTTGCACCAACCTAATACAAGTTTTGTGTGTGTGCATGTGTAGTGTGTGTGTGTGTGTGTGTGTGTGTTAAGGAATATTTAATGTTTAAATCTACTGGCACCTTGATCTTAAGACTTTACAGCCTTCCAAACTGTGAGAAATTAAGTTCTATTGTTTATAAGTTACCCAGTTTATAGTAAATTGTTATATTGGGTTGTCTGGAAAGTCATGACATATTTCTGTATAGAAAAACATAGAAAATACATCATGAATTTCCTGACAACCTAACACCTACTCAAACAGACTAAAATATAGAGACTGGAATGGATGATTTCTAAGAGTGCTTCCAGCTCTTACGTTATAAGAAATCACTAATCTGTTGGCAAGAAAAGTTGAGCATTTCAATTCAAGCCTTATGCTCACCTGAATGGGTTTTTAGAAAGAAAAATGTGGGGGCCAGCAGGTGGTGCAGTGGTTAAGGCTGACTGTGGTCCGAGTCCCAGACCCAGCAGCTTGAAATTCAAGCCAGGTCCATGTGCATGCATGCCCCAAATCCCAAGAGAATGGAAGAGATTGTCATGTGGCCATCCCCCTGGGAGGTAATTTCTCACTTTTCTTTTTTTTTTTTTTCTTTTTTTTGGAGAGGTTTTTTTTTTTTGCTATAGGGCGCGTGCGCTCGCCAGACAGACAGAGAGAGACAGAGAGATAGAAAGCAGCAAATCACCCCCCAGGGGGGATGGCCACGCCGCAATCCCTTCTCCTCCATTCTCCTCTCGGGATCTTGGGCACGCACGCACTCGCGCCCGGCGTGAGTTTAAGCCGCCGGGTCCGGGACTCGAACCGCGGTCGACTACGTGGGAGTCCAGCGACATAGCCATTACGCTAACTGCTGGTCCCAATTTCTCACTTTTCTCTCTCCATCTCTCTTTGTCTTTCTGATGAGTACACGTGCCCTATAGCAAAATTCTCCCTCTCCCACCCCCCCCCCCCAAAAAAAAAAAGGTCTGGAATTTCTATCATTAAAAGGTGTTATTCTCTGAAAGATAAGTTGATCTTGCTTTCCATTCCTATCATTGCTGCCTCGGCCTTCTAATTTACAACCTTCCACAACAGTCATTCTTAGTTTCTTCATCTTGTCCTTCCACTGAGCAAACTGAGTGATATTACCCTTTATACACACAAAAATATACCAGCTGCTCTATGTCTGCAAAGAAACAGAAACATATCCTGTCAGGACACTGAGAATCACTGGCCAGGCATTTTATAAGTATGAAGATGAAAATTAGAAACCTGGTCTTACTGTTTCTTCCTGCTTTACTGACAAGTGATCTGTTTCTACCTACTTCCTCATTTATCAGAAGGTGGAGAGATTCTATGCTTTAAAAATAAGAATCACAGGGTCTTTTGCTCTTTTCAATAGCAGCATCATCTACATATGCTAAACACTAGCAGTAGTGTGCTTGCTTGAGACCCGTTGGCCAGATGTGGGGATTACGCACCATTAGCAGAGATGCGCCCTGAGCATATGAACCCTGGCAACTTGGGAGTTAAGAATATCATTCTACATAAGCTGAAAAAGTCTTACGCCTGGAACATTACGACGTAGGTAACAGCTAACCCACTCTGTCCTGGTATGGCAGCTTCCCAATAAATATTTTAAACATAAACAAGAATCTTGTGGTTCTTTTCCCAGGTACCAATAAGAGTGTTCAAAACTACTATGGTTTGAATATATTCCTCCAAAATTCATTCTGTTGACATGCTATAAAGGTGAAACTTAATTCCTCCATGGTGTCCCAGGCGGAGGCCTAGTGGACAGTGATTATCTCATGGTGACTGTATCGTGGAGGTAACAGTCTCATGAATAGATTAATGAGGTCTCTCTAGTTCTAGTTCTCATGAGAGCTGGTTGTTGTAGAAGAGAGTTCACTCAGGACCTCCCTCTCTCTCTACACGAGCCTGCTATCCTGTGCTTCTGTTGGTCATGCTGAAGCCTTAGGACTTTGGACTTTCCAGCCACCAGAATCATAAGTTTGTAAATAACATTTAATCTAATTTATAAAAGCACCCAGGTTCAGGTATTCCTGTTAGTAATGTAAAAAGTGAACTATGGGGACCAGCAGTTGGCGTAATGGCTATGTCGTTGGACTCCCATGTAGTCAACCGCGGTTTGAATCCTGGACCTGGTGGCTTAAACTCACGCTGGGCATGTGTGCGTGCGTGCCCAAGATCCCAAGAGGAAAATAGAGGAGAAGGGACTGCGGTGTAGCCATTCCCCCTGGGAGGTGATTTCTCACTTTTTGTCTCTCTCTCTCTGTCTTTCTGGTGAGCACACGTACCCTACAGCAAAAAACCGCTTCAAAAAAAAAAGTAAAAATAAAAAGTGAACTATGACAACCTTAATAGCTATGCATAAATGATTTCTGTACAAAAATCACAGAGGTGATTTTTTAAAGTTATTTTATTTAACTTCATTTATTTATTCATTGTTTATTTCAATTTGACCAGAGAGGGACAGAGTGAGAAAACAAGCTACCAGGTCCAGGACTCGAACCATAGTCAGCCAAGTGGGAATCGAGCACCTGTAACCACCTTGCCACCTGCCGGCCAGGTGATTGTTTTTTTAAGAGATATTTTTGATACAGAGTGCATATGCTCGCTGGAGAGACAGAAAGCGAGCAGTCACCCCCTGAGGGGACAGTCACACCAAAATCCCTTCTCCTTCATTCTCCTCTCAGGATTTTGGGCATGCACACACACGCATGCAGCACTGAGGTTTAAGCTGCCAGGTCTGGGACTTGAACTGCAGTCAACTTGAACTGTGGTCAATTAACCATTATGCTATCTGCTGGTCCCCAGAAGTGATTTTTATGGTGATAGTTTCATTTCTATGTACTCAAATTCTCTGAGAGTCAAGGTTCACAAATCCAAGCTGTGTCCTGTCAAGATGGCAGACTCTGCGTCATAGCAGACCCACAACCTGCTTAGCAGAGTCTATTTCAAGTGAAGTTACCTCATTTTGCTCCACTTACACAGGGACTCTCGAAGATCTGTGACTTAGAAAAGTCTATGAGCATCTTAATCACACAGGGCAGCTAAGCATACAACAAAGCAAAAATCTTTCAAGTTGCACGTACCCCTAATTATTATGAATCAAAGAAGTCAACAGCTAAGTTCCCACCACAGGATTTTGTCCAGCAAAGGATACTGCAGGCTGGAGGCCACGGCGCTGGTGCGATAACCTCCCAGGCGCTGCCCACTCTCAGAGCAGTGCCAGGCAAACTGCTTGTCCTGTCCTGTGCTCAGCACCCATTCCAGCTCCAGGACAAACAGGATCATCGTCACTCTACTCTGATGAGCTGAAAACCAAGAGACAAGAAAATAATTAATAAAGCATCCCCAGGTGGGGAAAAGGCACGGTCTACAAAGATGTGGACTCCTCTTCTCTCAACCCCAAAACAGGCTGAAAAAGTAACTTTTTTCTTTTTTGCTATAGGACCTATGCACTTACTGGAGATAGAGAGAGAGACAGAAGGCAAGTTGAGGAAGTACCCCTGGGGGGATGGCCATGTTGCAATCCCTTATCTTCTATTCTCCTCTTGGAATTTTGGGCACACATACACATGCACCCAGTGTGGGACTTGAACCACACACTCAGTCACATGGGATCCAGGTGCCTTAACCTCCACACCACCTGCAGGCCTCACAAGTGTATTCTGAGGACAGGATAAAACAGAAGTTCTCATCATGGATAGGGATATGCCACTGCTGACAGGTATATCCAAATTTTTTATATACTATTTTAAAAACTACCCATTTCTTTCCAATGATGCCGCCCTGTCCCTCTTGCACCAATGCAGAGTTTACTACCACAGAAAGCACCTGTTGCCAAGGGACCTGGGTCATGTCCCTTGGACATGCTGGGGCTGCTGCAGTGGAGTGCCAGATCCAGTGTGACCACAAGACACATCAGGAATGACGTCTGTATCATAGTCACTGTGGTTAGCTTATGTGCACTTAGAAAAAAAAAAGGAAAGACCATACTGTCCATCTTTTAATGAAGTCTGTTTCATTTATTTTTTAGTTTTTAATTTTTTTGAGAATTTTTTTTTGTTACAAGAGAGTACGCTTGCTGAGGCAGAGAAAGAGTAAGAAATCACCCCCTAGGGGCAGATGGCCATGGCACAATCCCTTCTTCTCCATTCTCCTCATGCACACATGCCTGGCGTGAGTTTCAAGCTGCTGGGTCCAGGACTCAAACTGTGGGAGTCCAGCGCCCTAACCACTATTCTACCTGCTGGCCTTAATGAAGTCTGTTTTATAAATCCATAACAAAGTTTTGAATGAAGAACTTTCTGTCAGAAACCAAATGCTTTGAAAACAGAATAATTCCCTAGTACTATATAAAAGAGAATAAAATACCCCTTATGTCAAAGTGTGTATAGGGACCAGCAGTTGGCATCATGGCTATGTTGCTGGACTCCCTTGTAGTCAACCGTGGTTTGAGTCCCAGACCTGGTGGCTTAAATTCATGCTGGGCGCGTGTGTGTGCGTGCCCAAGATCCTGGGGGGAGAATGGAGGAGAAGGGATTCCAGCAAGGCCATCCCCCCTGGGGGGGGGGGGTGATTTCTCGCTTTCTGTCTCTCTCTCTCTGTCTTTCTAGCTAGTGCATGTGCCCTATAGCAAAAATCTCTCCAAAAAAAAAATGTGTGTGTATGTGTATACATCTATGCTATAACATATATATGTATGTGTGTATACACACACACACACACACACACACACACAATGACAGCACATTTCCTGGAGTTGTTCATATACAAAGACACCACCACTATAGTTATTGCATCACATAATTTCAGCATAAAAGGAGGAGACTATAGGGACCAGCAGTTGGCGTAATGGCTATGTTGCTGGATTCTCATGTAGTCGACCGCAGTTCGAGTCCGGGACCCAGTGGCTTAAACTCACACAGGGCACGTGTGCGTGTGTGCCCAAGATCCTGAGAAGAGAATGGAGGAGAAGGGACTGCGGCGTGGCCATTCCCCCTGGGGGGGGGTGTGATTTCTCTCTTTCTGTCTCTCTCTGTCTTTTTGGCGAATGCACATGCCCTATAGCAAAAACTTCTCAAAATGAATAAATAAAAAATAGGAAACTATTAATGTCCCCTAGCCCATCTCCCTATTTTACACAGAGGCAAAAGTGGCAAAAGTGAGGTACAATGAAGTTGAATATTTTGGCCAAGGTCTCATGGCTGCTTTACTACTCTGGGAAGATTTCTACTTTCTGACTATACAATTCCAGGCAGTGAGGTGGAAGGGGCCTGCAGTCACTGAACATATTCGACTGGAATAAATAAATACTGACATCCTGCAACCTAGACCTCACTGGGCCCTGCTCGCAGGGGCTTGTACTAGCAGGGTGTGAGCACACTCACACAGATGTGTTGCAGTGATGACGACATCACTTTCCCATTTTGATCATGAAAACAGAGTTAGGGGCCAGTAGGTGGCATAGTGGTTAAGGGTGCTGGACACTCCCACATGGCCAACCGCAGTTCGAGTCCCAGACCCGGTAGCTTGCTTTCTCATTTTCTCTCTCTCTCTCTCATTCAATCTGTCCCTCTCTGGTCAAATTCAAATAAATAAACAAATAAACAAAGTTTTTTTAAAAAAGAAAACAGAGTTAGACAGTATGGGTGGATAAACGTAGCTCCACTGTCAATGATATCTACCAATTTCTCAGTGTCTAGCAAGCACCAGGTACTTAAATACATTTTTTTCAATAAATCATTGCAATGAACTGCAAAGTGGGTGATAATTTCCTCACTGTACAGCAAACTAAACCTTAGCAAAACAACCCTTTTTGATTGGAACCCATATAATGTAGTCAGTCCCAATAGTGAATACACACAGGACAACCATTTCAAGAAATGTCTGATATTTTAAACCTGATATCTGAAGTATGGAGAATATAAGGGGCCTTGCAAGCAATAACACTATGACCTCTCTACAATGCAAGTCAGCTCTATCAAGATCAAAACATAGTCTTTAACTAAAAGATGTGACTAGGAGAAATTCCTAATCCTTTCATGTCTGTGTCATCGAATATCCAGTTCAAGTTCCACCACTGTTAAAAATAAAAATAAGCTCTATGGTGAGTCCAAGTAAACCTAAGTCTATTTCAAGCAGAAAGTGTCCCCTAGCACCTTTCCCCTCTTTCTTTCTCCTGAAGGGGCCTTTGGCCTTCTATCTGTCACTTTTTAAGTCCAAGGGGATGACAACAGAAGATAAGGGGAGATTAGCTCTCTGGGCAGCCCTTCATTTGCCAGAGAAGGAGACTAAGGCTAGAAATGTTAAGTGGCTTGCTTGAAGCTACAAAACCAGTGCATGACAAAACTGAACTCAAATCCCTAGTCACTCTGACATCAAAGTTGGTTCTCTTTCTCAGTGTCAGGCTGCCTATGACTACCTGAGCTGGGTCAGGGACACACACACACCTCAAAGTACATATGTACTTTTTCTAAAAGTACATTTGGCTTCTGAGAATTCATTTCAAAAGGAAACTCTTCAAAGATATACATTTATCATTAAGTTTCAGAAACTCATGAAATAAACTATGGGCTTGATGTCTGGCTATACTTCTTAAATAGGAGTGGTGAGAAAGAACATCTTTGCCTTAATTCTCCTCTTAAGGGAAAACATCTATTTTTCCACCATTAAGTATGATGTTAGCTATAGCTTTTTTAGAAATTCTCCTCTATTCCTAATTTGCCAAGATTTTTAAATAATGAATTGTATTTTTATTGATTTTTTTCTGCATTGAGTGATAGGATTTTTATTCTATTGCCTGTTGCTATGATATATTTACACTGACCTTCAAATGTTGAACCAGCTTTGCAAATCTGGAATAAATTCTACTTAGTCAAGCCATATAATTCTTTGGATATACTGTAGGATTTGATGTGGTTTTTGTTTGTTTGATTTTTGTTTTGAGAACTTTTGTATCTATTTTCCTGAGAGATATTAGTTTGTAGTTTTCTTTTATGCCTTTGGTTTTGGTATCCATTTTGTTTATTCATTTTTATTTTTTGAGATAAAACTTACATAACAGGGGCCGGCAAGTGGCGTAGTGGTTAAGGATGCTGGACCCCCACATGGCCTACCGCGTTGCTTGCTTTCTCACTTTCCCTCTTCCTCTCTCTCACTGTCCCTCTCTGGTCAAATTAAAATAAATTAATAAAGTTAAATAAAATAATTCTTAAAAAAAAACTTACATAACATAAAATTCACCACTTTATTTTAGAGTGTTCAATTCACTGGTTTTTAATATATTTATAATGTTGTACAATCATTCACTACTATTTCCACAACATTCCCATCACTCCAAAATGAAATTCTTCTCCCATCCTTGGGCAACTATTAATCTTGTTATATCTCTAATCTACTTCTCTTATTTTTGACACTTCATATAAGTTAAATCATAAAATAAATAGTCATTTGTATATGGTTTCTTTCACTTAGCTTAAGTTTTGAAGGTCCATCCGTGTTGTAGTAAATGTCAGTACTTCACTCCTTTTTGATGCCCAATTATAATTCATTGTATATATTCATTTTATGTATATACCACATTTTGTTTATCCTTTCATACACTGAAGAACACAGGTTATTTCTATTTATGGCTATTATGAATAATGTTGCTATGAATATTTGTATATAGGGTTTTTTTAATGAATATATGCTTTTAACTTTCTTGAGTAGAAATGCTCTGTCACTAGTTAACTTTTATGTTTAACTCTTTGAGAAACTCACAAACTGTTCAAGTGGCCACACCATCTTATATTCCCATGAATGGGGTATGAGGGTTCCAATTTCTCAACATCCTTGTCAACACTAGTTTCCTTTTATGTATTTTTTTTTTGAGAGGAGTATTTATTGAACCATTGGAGTATATTTCAGGGATGTTAATAGTCATTTAACATATGTAATTGTTTAAAAAATTGTTGCATTAAAATATACATAAAATTTACCATTTTCAAGTATACAGTTCTGTGGTATTCAGGGCATTCAGATTGTTGTAACCATCACCACCATCCAGTCTCTAAAATTTTCTGATCTTTTCAGACAGAAACTTTGTACCCATTGAACACTAACTTCCCAATTCCTGGTCCACATAGCCCTTGGCAACCCATATAGACCCATTCTATATTCGGTCTCTATGAACTTGACTACAAGAAGTGCCTCATGTGATTAGAATTCTTCAGTACCTGTCCTTTTGTGACTGGCTTATTTTACTAAGCATATGTCTTCAAAGTTCACCAATATTGTAGCATGTGTAAAAACTTCCTTCCTTTTTAAGACTGAATAATATTCCAGTATGTGAATATACTGTATTTTTTATCCATTCATTTGTTGATGAACATTTAGGCTGCGTCTACCATTTGAGCTATTTTCACAAATGCTATTATGAACACAGGTGTACAAGTATCTATCTGTTAAAGCCCCTGCCTTAGTTTCTTTTGGGCATAAACCACTGATTAATTTAAATTTTCTTAAGAATTATTTAATTTTATTTATTATTATTATTAAATTTGCTACAGGGCATGTGTGAGCACCAGAGATTGTGGGGGAGGAATGAGAAAGCAAGCTGTCAGGTCCAGGACTAGGTCCTGACATGGTCGGCCATGTGTGAGTCCAGTGCCTTAACCACCATGACACCTGCTGCCCACCCACCCCCCCACTGATTAATTTTAATGTCAATTCAAGACTACATTTCTGGGATAAACTTCACTTGATCATGATATATTTATTACCTTGCTGATTTGTTAAAATTCTGCTTAGACTTTTTGCAGATGGTCAACTATCATTTTTGACTGATGTATTGTTTTTTTGTCTAGTTTTTAGTATTATACTACTGAATTCACAGAATTGGCTGGAAAGTCTAAGTTCTTTAATTTCTGAGAAGTGTGTAGACCGGGTACTGCTTCTTGTGTATCTCATAAAATTCACTAGTAAAGCTAGCTGGGCCTAGAGTTTTCTTTGTGGAAAAGTTTTAACTGTAAGTTCAATTTCTTTAATAGAGAGCTGTTAAGATTGTCTATTTCTTCTTTATTTATTGCCTGAGGACATATGTGTGTGCAAGAGAGAGAACAGCCAATGGAAAGGGGTTGTGCTACAGTCTGTTTTCCTCCATGTCTCCATAGTGTCTGGATTTTGGGGCATGCTGGCACAAGCATCCTGTGTGTTTTTGAAGTTGTCAACGCCAGGAATCAAACTGTGCTTGGCCATGTAGAATCTGATTCCTTGTGCACAGCACTTAAAGGCTGCCCTAGATAGCTGGATCTATTTATTTTTTTCTTGAGTGACTTTCTATAGTTTGCATCTTTCAAATGTTTCTTCATTTTGTTTAAGTTGTCAAATTTATTAGCATAAATATATTTTGACTCTGTAGCAAAGTTAGTTGACTCATCCCTGGTATTGGCCATTTTCATCTTCTTTTTTGTTTTCCCTACAAGTCTGGCTTGAGATTTATCTAATTGATATTCAAAAAACAAGAAAAAAAAAACAGCTGTGGTTTTATTCATTTTTCTCTATTTTCTGTTATTTTATAAATTTCTGCTAAGATCTTTGTTTTCTTTTCCTTAGCTTACGTTTCAGTTTTTGTTCTCTCTCTCTCTCTTTTTTTAGGCTGAAAAGGAAGTTATTGCAAAGATAATTCAATAATAGAAAAGCTTGCCAACCAGGCTCAGGAAACAGGCAGGAACAGCTAAGCAGCTGTGGACAGAGTCATGGCCCAAGTCTGGGTCAGTTTGCTTCAGGGCATGCTACTGGGTCACTACCTGCATCATTGCTACCTTGCACCTTTGGTCAACTGTGTTCTCTAGTTTAACAATAAAATATACAAAGGGACTTCAAAAGTTTATGGAAAAATGAAATTAAAGCACAAGTTTATTTTGGTACAAAAAATGTTGAAATCCATGAATAGTTTTTTTGTTTGTATGTCCTTTGTTTTTAGTAATAGTCATTACTTACAAGCTTTTTGAAAACTCCGTCATGTGGAAATTAATTTCAGAGTTTTAAAAAGATGCCATGTCCTATTGTTTAAAATGATACCAAATGATACCAGGATGAATAAAGTCAAGAGATCTGGATGAAATGACACCTAAATGTTAAAAGTGTACCTCTGATATTCTGAGTCCACAATCTTGTTGGTTTGGATAAAAAACAAATCCCTTCTGAAAATGGCTTCTGATATATACTACAAAGTGGAAGACACAATAGAACTATAATTCTTTCTCTTGCGCAACAGGAATACTCTGAACATTTTTAAAACATTTAACCAAATACAAAATGAAGCCCATGCAAAGCGGCTTTCCACTGGCCTCGATTTCCCAGCCTGCAGAGCTGTTCCAGGCAGTGTGGTTCAGTAGTAAGTCAAAGTCTGTGGATTTGGGGATCACACTGACCTGGTCTGGCTCAGCACTCAGCCAAGACCATAAGCAAGTTACCCAGCCTCTTTGGTCTTCAGCTCTTTAATTCAAAAACTGGGATAATATTCCCTTCAAAGTACTGTTGTGTTTTGTTCACCTCACTATTGTATAGCAAGTACCCTCTTGAAGCAGTGAAAATCATCAAGAAGTTATTTTAAAGTCTGGGTAATAGAAATACTCTTTACTTCCTACCTTGATAGTTTTTCACAGGAGTCATCTTGTTATAATCTTCTGACAAAATAAACTCCTGCAAAAAAAAAAAGGAAAATATTAAGCAAAAAGAAACTCTTTAAGAGTGTTTTGGAAGAACCAGATGGTGTAAAGCAAAAATTATCATTGCAATTACATCTAACATTAGTATTTTGCCAGTCAACTCGGCATTTTTGTACATCTTAAAAAGCAATAATGATTAATTATGATCCTATGTGATCACCATAATTTTTACCTTATACTTTTTTTTCCAACAGAGGGCAAGTGAGAGAGAAGAAAGCACACCCCCTCCACCCCCCACTGCAGCCTGGTCAGCCGAAATCTGTTTTTCTTCAATTCTCCATCCCATCAGGATCCTAAACATACATGTGAGTCAGCCCACCATGTTTTTCAAAGTACCACACCAGAACTTAAACCCTGGTGTGCAAGGAGGAATCCAGCTTCTTCTTCACCATGCTTAACTGTTGTGCTATCGGGCTGGCCCAACCTCGTAACTCTTAAGTTATCTTTGTCCCTCCCTCCCCTGCCAGGGGGAATGGCCATGCTGCAATCCCTTCTACTCTAGTCTCTCAGGATTTGGGGTATGTATGCACATGTACTCTGTATAGTTTTCAAGTCATTGTGTCAGGGACTTGAACTACAGTTGGCCATGTGGGAGTTCAGCATCTTAGCCAGTATGACATCTGCTGGCCTTTAAATTGCCTTTTTAAAAGTATGCATGAGAGAAAAATTGGAACAAGTGTAGAGTTTTGATACTGGCCAAAATTTGGAGATAGCCTCCAAATTTTTCTTTCTTGGGCCAGTTCTGTTATCCAATAGTTAAGGGAGCTGGATTCCACATGTCCAAAAGCAGTTCAAATACTGACCCTGGTAGCTTGAAAAACACGCTGGGTGCATGTGTGTGTACATGCCCAAGGTCTGAACAGGATGGCGAAATGGAGAAGGGATTGTGACATGACCACACCCCATAATGGTGCTTTCTCGCCCTAGTTCTGGCAAGTGCACATTCCCTCTGGCAATAGAAAAACTTTTTTTTCCCTTTGTTTGTCAATGGTACCACAGATGAAAATTTGCAAGACTCTGGTCAATGAGAAAAATAGATGGCAATTCACCCTTAGAGAAGTAAATTAGGTATTTAAAAAATTGTAACAACTGTAATGTATTTCCCCTTACTCGCTACACATTTCTCAAGGACAATTCTTCCTATTTCCTGTGTCCGTAGGGCTCCTAGCACAGTGCCTTGACATAGCAGCTGATCAATAATATTTAACCAACAGGTGTGGAAGGTTTACCCAATCTGATGAGATTAGCATAAATGTGAAATGTACTGGAAAAAAAAACAACAACAGATTCTATATAGCATATTGTTTATACTCTTTGTGGGACATATAAAAGGTGAGTGTGTATGGTTTCACCTAAGCATCTATGTATACAGTGACCCATTATAGAAGCCAATCAAGTGTTTATAAGGCCCAGCAAGGTCTTGCTTCTTTCAAACACTAAATATCCATAGATTATTTAAGAGTGAGTTGTCAGGGTCAGCAGGTGGCATGGTGGTTAAGGAGCTAGACACTTCCACATGGCCGACCACGTATCAGTCAATAAATTTAAATAAATAATTAAAAATATAAAATAGTGAGTTGTCAAACATACAGGAAGTTGCAAAATATAACATATCGATGCCTTCATCTAAGCTTAAAAACAGAACAATGAATCATTTCTTTGCCCAACTTAAACAAAAAAAGGGGGGGGGATTTCGGGGATACAGACCTATAAACTCCTTACTTCCTATCTGGGTGTTTACTGAATTGATACAGTGCATGTAATTTTTAGGAAGAAAATAACTATTTTATTGTTTGTGTGATAAATGTCACAAACAAGGTGATATGAGAAAATATACCAGGTGACAAAGTTCCTTTAGTTATTCACTATTCTATCCCAGTCTTCCTTAAGAGGCTTATCTACAAATGGATTTTCTTCACCATTTTTCTCAGTAATAACATTATTCAACTTGTCATTTTTAAATTCATATCATTATTCCTTCAAGAAGTGGCACTTATCCATTTCTCACTTCTGAAGAGTTTGACTCACAACTAAACAGACTAATTTTTAAAGAGGTAAAGTATCTCGCCCATAAGGAGCTTATAGCGTGGGTAGGGAAGCCTTGTACATGCCTAAACAGCAAAACGCTATCAACCTTTAATCCCAGGCAAGCAGAGCCTCAGAATTGAGGGCCCTAAATATCCTAATACAAAAACAAAATAAAGGTATTAAAGACAATTGTTCTTTGGGCAAGTGATTACTGAGTTTCATATAGTTCATGTTATTCTAAATATACTGAAATGGATCTTACCAAAGGACACCTCAATTCCTTTTGGAATTACTATTACAACAATACTGCAAGAAAGGTCTTTGCACATACATCCCTAAGAACTAATATTATGTAGAAGAGACTGCTAACTTGAAGATTCTGTACATTTAACAGTCTAATAAACACTGCCAGGAACCAGAGTCTGGGCTTTGTTCTTGGGGTGGAATGAGGAAAGGAGAGCCCAGGAAACAAGCAAAATCAAGAAATTTGGAGGCAGTACACACAGTGTAGCTTAGGCATATCCCTTCCCCACTTGTCTACTATACTTGCAATTTTCTCACTAAATTGCAGAAATTCTTTGATTAGGGATAGTAAACTTGTCTGATATGTGAATTGACAATATTTTCTCTCTTGATATTCAGCCTTTGAATTTTTTTTTGTATCTTTTGTAGTATTAAGTTTTTTTTTAATAAGTAAACTACCATGGCATTCTGAATTAAAATTGCATTGTATTTTTAATTTGGTTAGGAAGAAAGTTTCACTTGTAATGGTGAGGGATATAGTCAGGTCTTTAAATACAATTTTTCCTTGGGACCAGCAGATGGCATAATGGTTACGTCACTGGACTCCCACAGAGTCAACCATGGTTTGAATCCTGGATATTATGGCTTAAAACTCCCACCGGGAATGTGTGTGTGCATGCCCACAATCCCGAGAGGAGAATGAAAGAGAAGGGATTGCAGTGTGGTCGTCCCTGTGGAAGTTGATTTCTCACTTTCTGTCTCTCTGTCTCTCTGGCAAGTACACACACCGTATAGCAAAAATTCTCGTAAAAAAAAAAGATATATATATATATATATATATATATATATATACACACACACACACACACACACACACACACATACATGGATATATATATATATATATATATATATACACACACAATTTTCTTTACTGGTGTGAATGGAATTTTTTTCCATTTCAGTTTCTAGTTACTCAGTGCTCACACGTACTAACAACAGCTTTTGGTTTAGGTATACACACATATCTAAGTTTTAGTATGGTGTCATAATATTTAACATGGTATTTGTTATTGACTTTAGCAAACAATTGACCAAGTTTATGTAATCACCTGTATATAAGTTTTAACCAGAGTTTTTATTAAGAGTAGCTGCTGAATTTAATGAAATGTGTTTTGGTACTTATTATATAAACTTTAGGGGGAAATTCCTCGATTTATTAAAAGTAATGAATTATTCTGATAAATTGCCTAATACTGACCCTATCCTTGAAAGAATCTCAACTTATCATAGTATATTCTTCCCTTAATATATTACTGGATTTTATATGCTAATATTTTATGAGAATTTTTACACATACATATTTTTAAGGTATTATTTGATCTATAGCTTTTCATTCTGGTGCTATCTTCATCTGGTTTGGGTTTAAAAATAACAAAGCACAGCAGTTAAGAGCTTGGGCACTGGAGCCAAATGATCTGGTTTAAACTCCAGCTAAAACAAATACTAGTTACACGACCTTAAACAAGTTGCTCAAGGTCTCTGTGAGAGTTAAAAGTAAATAAATAAATCTTACCTTTTGTAAAATTAATTAAAAAATTTTTAAGAGAGATTTCTTGCTATGAGTGCATTGTGCTCGCTGGGGAGAGAGACAGAAAGGGAAAAATCACCCTCTGTGGGGATGGCCATGCTGCAATCTCTTCTCTTCCATTCTCCTCTGGTTTTTTGGGCATGCATGCACATGCACCCAGCATGAGTTTCAAGCCACTGGGTCTAGGACTTGAACTACAGTCGGCCATATGAGAGTCCACCAACATAATCACTACACCACTTGCTGGTCCCTAGTTAAATGATTTTTAAAGACCTTCTGAAATATACTGAATAACCCTAGTTGAAGAATTAGAGAATAGGAGTATTTCCCATGTCATAAAACACTATTTGAAAACAAGAGTTTTAAAGACTATATACTATCCTTTTGTAAAGCTATATAAGATTTTTCCCAATTAGTCCTTAACTGTTACCATTCTAAGATACCAAGGTTTTATAATTAAAAAAATAATGAGAATATTCTTATAATATTTTTTTTCTTTTTTATTCAATTCTGGTTAACATGTGTATTCTAAAATTATTACTACTTAAATAAAAATAGAATTAGCCATTAGTAGTTTCTCATTTGTAGCTTTTCTGCTACCTATAGGATTTTAGTGTTTTTCTTATCTATCTGTATACACTGGCCATAGACTGAGGATACTATCCATTCCGTCATATTTCTTTTATTTTTTTTAAGTACCTTTTATTTAGGTGAGTGTTATCAAAGGTTTTTAAAATTTGTTTTAAGGTTTATTTGTTTTATTCATGAGACAGTGTGCAAACATGCACCTTCTTTCTCTTGAGAAGCACCCTCAATTAGGATCTCTTCACGTTACAATCCCTTCTATCAGTAGAATCTTGGAAAAGCACATGTGGACCTGGGACATCTAAGGTCAACTGGGCCAGGATCTGAACCTGTGGTTGGCCCTATGGCTTCCAGCACTACAGTTCAGCAGTCTCCTGACTGTGCCAGGGAGGCTGGGCCTCTGTCATATTTTAAGCAACTATTTGTGGTGGTTCTTCCAAATTGTATTTAAGTTTTTTGTTTGTTTAATGCTGAAAACTTCTGAATTTTATGTGGTTAAATATATTTTCCTTTGTAGTTTTCCTTATTTCATTCTTACAATATTCTTCACTGTAAAGATTGTTTATAAATGTCTATGCTATTTACTTTTAGTCTTTTGTTTTTCTTTTTAAGGCTTTATTTTGTACATTTAAAGCTGCTTAAGCCTCTTGGAATTTATTTTGGTATAACACATGAAGGTGAGAATGAAAACTGACCTTCACCCCCCCATTTTTTAAGAGCGGGGGATGAAGAGAGAGAGAAGCAGGGAGATAGTGAGGGAGATAAAAATGGGATGTTTTTCATTTTTTAAAAAATTGTCAAAGGGTGTGAGCACTTGTCATAAAAACAGAGGCACAGAGAGAAGGGGAGAGACAGGGATGGATAAAGCACCCCCAAATGGGGTGGGGTCATGCTATAATCCCTTCTACATTTCTCCATCCTGCTGGTATTTTGGACATGCATGCACATGTGCCCAGCATGTTTTTCAAGTCACCAATGCAGGAATTCGAACTGTGGTGAGCCATGTGAGATTCAGCTTCCTTAACCACTAGACTGTGAGGCCAGCCCTAAGGAGAGGTAATTTTGACAGGCTCTCACCACTTCTGCCCCAACCTCCCAACTAGTGAGGACCACAGGCACATGCAACCACAACCCCGTTCAGGTTGTAAAATCTGAATCTGGGCCTCCTTTGTGGCTTCCAGCCTCCTAAGCACTGGTACTATCTGGGTACCACCAAAGGTATGCCTCAATCTATTTCTTTTTTAAAGCAAACCAAATGTTTCAGCATTATTTATTTACTAACTTTTCTATCCACAACTGACTATGGATGTCTTCTTTACCATATCTTATATGCTTACCTATAATTGGGTCTGTCTGGAGGTTATCTAACTGCTGAATTGACTGCTCTTCTTATGCCAGATCGAAATGACTTAATTAATACAGATAAAATATGTATTAACCTAGAGACTACATGTCTCCTTATGTCTCTTCTTTTGCTTACTTATTTATTTATTTAAAGAGATTTTTGCTACAGGTTGCGTGTGCTTGCCAAAGAGACAGACAGAAAGTGAGGAATCACCCCCCAAGGGGGATGGCCATGCTGCAACTCCTTCTCCTCCATTCTCCTCACAGGATCTTTGGCACGCATGCACACGTGCCTAGTGTGAGGTTTCAAGTCACTGGGTTCAGGACTTGAACTGTGGACGACTACGTAGGAGTCCAGTGATGTAATCACTATCCCATCTGCTGGTGCCCTATTACTCTTCTTAAAAAAGTATCTAGATAATCATAATAATCTTTTCATATAATAATAAAGAAAAATCACATTAATAATTTTATTAGAAGCACATTAATTAAAACTATAAATTCAGAAAGAATTGACACTTAAGGGACTTTCATGTATATTAGTAGTTTTTTTATAATTTTCTTCAACCAAGTTTCACATATTTCTTTTTTGAAATTATTTCTAGATTTATGTTGTTGTTAGCATCTGTGAATGAGATCATGTTTTATTACTTGGTAAACTCTGAGTAAAAAAAGACAGATTTATAGATGCTACTTTTGGATCAAAATAGAACAACAGTGATAACGCGGTTCCTAGGAGGCTCACTACTAACCCACATAAAATTGTGATTTGTGGAAGTCAGAGTGAGGTGATCAATCTTGGATAGGTTACTCGGCTACAAGGGACATTTAAAATACTCATAACTTGAAAGGCAGAATGAAGCATCATTCTGTTCCTGATTTAGAAGAAAAGGAAGAAAGCTCTTTCTTTGATGTTTCAGATCTAACTAAGGAAAAAGAAGAGAAAAAGAAAAATAGCAAGACTGTTTAAGCTGTTGTCAGTGCTTTGAGCTGGGAGTGGAGTAAAGAATAAAAATTGAGAAAGCTATTAGTGTTGTCTGCACATTTGTCAATGCTTTTTCTACTCCTCTTTGTCTCTGAATTTCTGTGAAAATCAAGCCTTGCGGAATGAAATCAGTCAGATGATGCTATTACTTTATTTTGGCAGCATTACATTAGAAGAAAGTTGTTAGTATGCCATGTCATTGAAAATGTACTAGACCCATCCCAGAATATACACATGTGATTCACAACCTTCTTGTGGCAAATTTCACTAGAAGTCATTATTTTCTATTGGTTAATAAAAATACATCCAACAAATAGATAACCATTTTTCTTTTTTGGTGATGGAAGTCACTTCATCTGAGTCAAACTGTTACTCAGCTTTTTGTTAGTCTATGAAGTCAAGTAGTACTCTGTATTTTTACTCAAACAAAAGGTATGGTTTTGACTTTCGGTCAACCTGAGCCCCTACACTTCACTAGTTCTTGGTGATGTCTTGGATCCTTCTGCAAAAGGAAAAGTAATGAAGATTAGGGTCCACAGTGTGCTGTGGCTTCTCATCCAGGGATCTGAACATGGCAAGGGCACAGAAAGGCAGAGGTGCAGTGCTATGGTTTGAATGTTTCGTTCTTCCCCCAAACCCATGCGTTAAAACTTAATTGCCAATGTGACAGTATTAAGAGGTAGAACGTTTAGTAGGTGATTAACTCATGAGTAGGATTAAGGTATAAGGGAGCTCTTCTATCCCTTCTGCTCTGTGAGACCACTCTGTCCCCTTTGCAGGACACAGCATATACGGTGACATCTTGGAAGCAGAGAACAAATCATCAAACACTGAAACTCTTTGTGCTTTGACCTTGGATTCCTCAGCCTCCAGGATGTGAGAAATAAATTCCAGTTGTTTATCAATTACCAAGTCTCAAGTATTTTGTTCTAGCAGCAGGAATGGTCTAAGACATGCAGGAAGAAAGTATCCACGTCCTCTCACAAAGATAACTTAACTTCATAAACATGTCAGTAAGGCAGCAGTCCCTATCCTGGGTCGAGTATATTTTCTAGTCAAGTTTTTTTTCTTCTCTCTCTGTCTCTCTGTCTCTCTTTCTCCCTTTCTTGCTTTATTTAAAAGTTGGCTGGGAATTTCTTATTTCTTAAAAGATAGCACTACTTTAGAGATAGGACTATAACCTATAATTAGATTATTAGTTACTAACTTTATCATGCTTGTTGCCTGTCAGATATAATACTTGATAGATTTATTTTTTAAGAAGAAATTTATAGTCATATTCCTTATACAGGTTTTTCTTTTTCTTTCTTTTTTTTTTTTTTTTTTTGGAGAGGTTTTTTGCTATAGGGCGCATGCACTCCCCAGACAGAGAGAGACATAGAGACAGAAAGCGAGAAATAACCCCCCAGGGGCGATGGTCACGCCGCAGTCCCTTCTCCTCCATTCTCCTCTCAGGATCTTGGGCACACACGCACACGTGCCCAGTGTGAGTTTTAAGCCACCGGGTCCAGGACGCGAACCGTGGTCGACTACATGGGAGTCCAGCGACATAGCCATTATGCTAACTGCTGGTTCCTCTTATACAGGTTTTTCTATCCTTCCAGAAAAATATATCTCAAACCAACTAGGAAGGTCATCCAAAAAGATAAATGGAAACTTCAACTCTGCCTAAATGTGATAAAGAATAAAGGAAGAAATAATGCCATCTGCTTAACTACCCAACAAAAGTGTTACATAAAAGTATACAGCTTTAAGGTAATCTTGTATGCATGCCTAGGCAAAAACACTACTAAAGAGAGTATATAATACTCATAAAAAGTTTCAACACAGAGGTACTATTTTTCAGACTGGGGATGGTGGTGTCTTCTTTCTGCATCTGCCTTCACAAAACAGAAGTTGGTCTAAAAGCAAAGTCTAGCTGGGAGGTGTGATACTAATAAACTAATAAATTAATAAACTTGGGCACTTTTCTTTTGACATTTCACATATTTTAGGCACTCAGCACACAAGCCCAGGGTGAATTTCAATTCGATATTTTCATACCAAATCCAGTTCTGTTATGTGATTTAGAAAAGTCCAGGATATTGTCAAACACATTACTTAGTATCTCAATTATTAATTAAAATGATTAATAAATTAAAATTAAATTTACTATCTTAACCATTTTTCAATGTATAGTTAGTTTTAATGTATAGCATTAAAAAGGTGCTGGATTCCCACATGGCTGACTGCCGTTTGCGTCCTGGACTTGGTAGTTTGAAAATCATGCTAGGCATGTGTGCATGTGTGCCCAAAATCTGGAGAGGGAAATGGAGGAGAAGAGACTGTCCTATGGTCATCTTCCCTGGGGGGGTGATTTCTCACTTTCCCTCTGTCTCTCTCTCCGGTGAGTACAAGCGTTCTATGGCAAAAACCTAAAATAAATAAATAAGATAAACAAATAAACGTGTATTCATATTGTTATGCAACCAATTTGCAGAACTTGCTTCATCTTACAAAATAAACTCTATACTCATTAAACATTAATTTCTCTTCCCTGCCCTTGGCTATCACCTTTCTACTCTTTTCACGTCTATGCTTTTGACTAGTCTAAATACTTCATATGAGCAGACCCAAACAATATTTGTTCTTTTGCAACTGGTTTATTTCACTTACTATAATGTCTTCCAGTTCCATCCATATCATAGCACTGACAGGATCTCTCTCTTTTCTAAGGTTGTATAATATCTCACTGTACATAAAACCCCCATTGTAAAAAATGACAGTGCATACACACACATGCGGAAGTAAGATTGAGGCAAGACCCTTGACAGGGTCTTATCATTCCATGATCCTTTCCCCTAGCCCTTCAGTTCCTCAGGATCCTCCTGGTCACATGCACAGATGCCTGGCATGCTCTCGCGCTAACCTGGCCAAACTTACCGTTGACCATGCAGCTTCCAGCACAGCAGTCCAATACCCTATGGATTGTACTACTAGGCTGGGCTCACATTTTCTTTATTCTGCTGATGGACACTCAGGTTGCTTCCACTATTTGGCTATTATGAATAATGCTTCAATAAAATGATGTGTAAATATATCTTCGAGATCCTGCTTTCAATTCTTTTGGATGTATACCTGTAAGTGGGACTATTGAATCACCTGGTAATTATATTTTTAAATTTTTAAGAAAAATTCATAAGACAGTGACTGATTTAAATTTGGTATTGGGACCAGTAGTTAGCATAATGGCTATGTCGCTGGACTCTCATGTAGTTGACCGCGGTTCGAGTCCCGGACCCAGTGGCTTAAACTCACACTGGGTGTGTGTGCATGCGTGCCCAAGATCCTGAGAGGAGGAAGGAGGAGAAGGGATTGCGGCATGGCCATCCCCCCGGGGGGTGATTTCTCACTTTCTGTCTCTCTGTCTCTGTCTTTCTGGCAAGCGCACATGCCCTATAGCAAAAACCTCTCCAAAAAAATTAAAAAATAAAATAAAATAATTTGATATTAAAAAAACTACTGTTTTTAATCCTGTCTTCTTCTTCTTTCACTATTTAATTTTTTTTTTTAAAGGAGAAAGATTTTTGCCATAAGATGCATGTGCTCTCTGGAGAGACAGAGAGATGGAAAGTGAGAAATGACCCCCCAGGGAGGGGGTGGAGACACCACAGCCCCTTCTTCTCCACTCTCCTCCTGGAATTTTAGGCACTCATACACACAAGCCCAGTGTGAATTTCAAATTGCAGGGTCCAGGACTCAAACCACAGTTGGCCATGTGGGAGTTCAGCAATGTAACCATTATGCCATCTGTTAGTCCCATTCACTATCTAATTTCAAGATTAACAGTCTCCTTCTTGCCTTGGCTACTAGAAAGTTCAGAATCAAATTCACATCTTAATCATACAAACTGGTTCTTATAATCTGCACACTTAACTTATTCTAGGTTTTACTTGAGTTTTTTGGTGGCAAGGAACTCAAACCAGTAAAGAAGAGAGGACCGAGCTGGCCACATAGTCTAGTGGCTAAGGGAGCTGAATTCCACATGGCTAAGTATAGTGGGAATCTTGGTCGCAGTAGCTTGAAAAACACACCAGGCACATGAGTGTGCTTGCCCAGTCCTAACAGGATGAAGAAATGGAAGAGAAGAAACTGTGGCATGATCATATCCCACCTCTGTGTGTGTGTGTGTGTGTGTGTGTGTATGTGTGTGTGTGTATGTATGTCTCTAGAAATCACATGCACCTCCCTGGCAACTCAATGAAAAGAGAGAGAGAGAGAGAGAGAGAGAGAGAGAGAGAGAGAGAGAGAGAGAGAATGTACTGTAAGGGGCAGAGGCTATATGGGGGAGGGACTGGTCAATGAAGCTGCATCAGCTACCTACAAGTCTCTCTTGCAGGCTCAGGGCCTCTCTCCTGATACGATTTTTTTCTGTAAATGCTCATCTATAATCCTTTCTCAATCAACAGGTCTCTGACAACTCAGCTTTGGTTCTCTCAAAATTGGCGCTCGTATATGGCTATTACAGAGCACAAGATTTTTAGGGCAGTAAAAGTACTCTGACTGACAACTATAATGGAAGATTCATGTCATTATACATTTGTCCAAATCCATATAATGTACAACACCAAGAATGAACCCTAGTGTAAACTAAGGACTCTTGAGTGATAATGATGGGTCTCTAGGTTTATCAGCTATAAACAGTGTAACACCCTGGTGGGGGATGTTGACAATGGTGGAGGCTATACACACCTGGGGGGAGAGGATGTGTGAGAAATCTTTGTGTTTTCTTTTCAAATTTGCTGTGAACCTAAAATTAAGAATGTGAGGGGACCAGCAGTTAGCGTAATGGCTATGTCGCTGGACTCCCACGTAGTCGACCGCGGTTTACGTCCCGGACCCGGTGGCTTAAACTCACGCCGGGCGCGTGTGCGTGCGTGCCCAAGATCCCGAGAGGAGAATGGAGGAGAAGGGATTGCGGTGTGGCCATCCCCCCTGGGGGGTGATTTCTCGCTTTCTGTCTCTCTGTCTGGCAAGTGCATGTGCCCTATAGCGAAAACCTCCCCCCCCCCAAAAAAAAAAGAATGTGAGGATGGGATAGAGGAGGATTAGGAATGTGAGGATGGAATAGAGGAGATAGATGGCCATTTTTTAAAAGAGATTTTTGCTTTTTTATTCATTTACTTAATGAATAAATAATGTTAAATAATTCTTAAAAACAAAAAAGAAATTAAAATGGACAAAAACTTAAAATATTAATTCATTATCATAACCATAACAAAATTATTACATGTTAACACAAGTAACCTTTGAAAAGTAACTACTTTCTACAAAACAAAGAATTTAGTGAGAAGAGTAGTGTTTGCTAAAGCAAATCTCATTAATGTCTCATTTAATAAGAAGGAAGTTGGGTCCTCATTCTGTTTCTGCATTTAATCTGTACATTCCTTAGAGAATCAGAATGAAAAGTGGCAAATATTTTAGTATCATTTTGCAAATAGCTTCACCTCATGGATCACAGTCTGAGAACTACTGGTTTTAATAACTGACCTGACTTCAGGTTTTGCTTAATTAATCTTCACTTCAGATCCTGCCAGTTTGCCTACAGATTTGAAAGAATCATCCATGTTGTTATAATTATGAAAGAAGACTTCACTGCCTACTGAACAATGGCACATTCTCTTACCCAGGAATGGAGAGAGTAGGTGCTGTTTCCCCTTCCCGTCAATGCCTAGTAACCCCAACCTTTTCTGAGCAATATATTTAAGAAGTGGGGAGAAGGAAGGCTTTAGCTGCAACCCCTCAGTTGCGACTCCAAATTTTGTTAAGAAACCCCTAGTAACATTTTTAAAGAGACTAACTACATGGAAGCATCTGAAGCATTCAATACATGGAGGCATCTGAAATGAGAGAAAGAGAGAGAGAGAGAGAGAGAGAGAGAGAGAAGATAACTGAGATTTGTGCAAAACAGAAGCTGCTAGCCTCTTCAGATTCAAAATATCACCCACTAAGAAACAAAGTCAGGTTACAAATACTTTTTATAAGAATTTTTTTTAAGCTTATCTATTTTATTCCTGATAGAGACCACGTGCACGCACGTTTCAATGGTGGAGGGAAGAGAAGAGAAGTACCCTTGACAAGATCTTGTCACATTACAAGCCCCTTTCCCCAGCTTCCAGCTCTTCAGGATCCTGGGAATGCACGCAGGACACTGGTGTGCTCTAGGTTGACCAGAGAATCCAAATTCACAGTCAACCACGTGGCCTTCAGCACTGCAGATCAGTTTGCTACTGTAAGAGGCACCAGGCTAGGCCACAAATTCTTTCTATAAATTCCCGTTCAAATTCAGTTACACACAAGATGAACAAAACAGCAATTCACTGGTCTCTGTGCATACAAACTGCCTGACTGCATCCCTTCTGGTTTGCCTAGTGCAGAGCAGTTTACCTGTAATCATTTCTTCTCATCAGTGGAAACATGCTTTTGTGATTTCCCAACCCCAGCCCTCCAACACTGACTTCAAGTAACCAGAGGCAGTTGGCGTCTCAGTATCTCTCCCAAGACAATGGAAGGGAAAGGGAAAAAGAGAAAAGACACACTGATTTGGATGCAATCACTTCCAAGACTGCTTCTGGCAAATTTCAGAATTTTAAAGACAAATGCTCTTGGAAGTTATTCAATGAATGGAGAACATCCTGTTCAAGGCCAAAACCTGAAGCCAGAACATTGATAGAGTTATTACACAAAGAAGGCTTCTAAAGTATTCTGTGCCTCATTATGCTTCATGAGCATTGAAAGAGATCACATATTTGAAATAATGTATATTAACAAAATTCTGCTGTAATGTTAAAGAGCAAATGACATGAGATCAGTTTATACAAAGTCTAGTTTCTGACACTTACTTGCTAAACAGAAGAAAATGGCTAAAAACTTTTGAGAAATTTATTCATAACAAAAAAGCTGCCTGCTAAAATTCAAAGTTGCTTATAACTGATGTCATGCTAGCTAGCCTCACAATGAAGGGCTGGTGACTACTGCTCCTACTTATGAAAGCAGTCGGTGAAAGAAGTGTAGATCTCTGGTTGTTAAGTCTGGATTTCTTGAAGTTTTAGAGTTTGTAAGAGGTTTGAGAAATTACATAGCACAATGACTCTTTCTTTACACAAAGAAGCTAAAGTCCAGAGATACTAAGGGACTTTTCCAAGGTCACAAGGCTTACTTGGTTACAGAGTGCAGGCTTAAAACCTGGGTTTGTCTCTTTATTCTTTTAACCCACTGATCCTTTGATTCACATAAACCTCAAAGAGCCCCTTCAAAATGATGTTGAAAACTGGGAGAACATCTAATTGAATTTCCATGAATGAAGGAAAAAAAAATCACAGCGCAAAATTTGAAGTTATCACCCTCTTTAGAAATCCAGGCAGGAATACATTACAACACGAGAAAAGGCACCGCACCACTAATGCCTCCTTCGTGATTCCGTTACCAAGGCTGACCTGGAAGCAGGGCCAACTGTGGACTTTGACCAATCAGAAGAGAGGATGGCAGAGAAGGCCACAGCTGATGCGGACCGGCTGAACTTGAGTTTGGCTGGGAGTTATCTCTGCCAACCACCCCTTCTCCCCACTTGATTTCTCCTATTTGTTTAATCATCAGACCCTTACTTTCATAATTGAAGTGATGCCCCTTCTAATATATTGATACTTTCAAATAAACTACATTATCCTTGACAGTGACCTGCACGCACCCACTTTCTAGCCTTAGCTCTCCCTTTCCTCAATCCTACCACTTTTTAAACCTACCATTTTTAGGGATAGCTAAATGGTTGTCTTGCACATAATCATCCCAGGCAAAATGGATCTTTCCATTTCTGAGTTTCACGAGATTCTGTAGCTCTTCTATGATATTGATCACAATCTACATGAAAGTAGAGCTATTTATAATCAGGTTCTTTTATTTTTCCTTGTAGATTTTAAGTTGAAAGAAATGGAGTTTTGTTTTCCTAGTACATGTATCTTCCATATGTCCAGCATTTTTCCTAATAGACAATGTATGAGAGGTAACCAGTAAACATTTATAAATATTTAGTCAGTCCTTGTTTTTTCTTAAAATCAAGTCAAATTTTAATAGTACTACTATTTCTTTGAAGTTTTATTTATTTATATTCATGACAGCACAGATGCATGAAAAACAGAGAGAA
Source organism: Tupaia tana (assembly GCA_026018925.1). Lineage (NCBI taxonomy): Eukaryota > Metazoa > Chordata > Mammalia > Scandentia > Tupaiidae > Tupaia > Tupaia tana. The sequence continues at coordinate 40,890,378 of JAKSZU010000005.1, forward strand.
AGAGACAGACAACAGTGTCTGGTTTCACTGTGATCTCCTTCCCCCAGTCCTCTAGCTCCTCAGGATCTTGGGCACCCATACCCCTGGAGTGTTTACAGATCGTCTTGGGATTCAAATCCATAGTCAGCCATGTGGTTTCCAGCACGACAGTTCAGTTCCTATGTGCCACTTAGGCTGTGCCTAATTCTAATACTATTATAAATAACTCCTGTCTCAGCGTCTTTGCATTGTTTGTGCTTCGCTCTTAAACATTCTTTCCCTGGATATCAACATGACTCACTTTCTTCCCACAACCTTCAAGTCTTCTATGATTCCTTCTCAATGGGGTCCATCCTGCCCATCTCTTAAAAATGGCCATCTAGGGGCCAACAGGTGGAGTAGTGGCTTTGTCGCTGAACTCTCACATGACCAAATGTGATTCGAGTCCTGAACTTGGTGGCTTGAAAATCACGCCGGGCACTTGAGCATGTGTGCCCAAGATCCCAGGAGGAGAAAGGAAAAGAAGAGACTGTGGTGTGGCCATCCCCCCCTGGAGGTGATTTCTCACTTTCCCTCTCACTGACTGTCTCTGGCAACACATATGCCCTATGGCAAAAACCTCTTTAAAAAAAAAAGAAAATGGCCATCTATCTCCACTATCCCATCCTCACATTCCTAATCCTCCTCGTTCTATTCTATTTTTCTCCATAGCACCTATCACCTCTATAAATTTTTAACATATAAAAATGATTACATTTCTGGGATCAGCAGTGAGCATATGGCTATGTCGCTGGACTCCCATGTAGTCAACCATGGTTCAAGTCCCAGACCAGGTGGCTTAAACTCACACCGGGCGTGTGTTTGCATGTGTCCAAGATCCCGAGAAGAGAATGGAGGAAAAGGGATTGTGGCGTGACCATCCCCGCTGGGGGGTGATTTCTCTCTTTCTGTCTCTCTGTCTTTCTGGTGAGCACACGTACCCTATAGCAAAAATCTCTCTCTCAAAAAAAAATTACATTTCTTTTTTATATAGTTTACTAAATGTAACATACATAAGTAGAGAAAAGGGGGTGCATTTTCTTAACTGATGTATCTCAAGCACCAGAACACTACCTGGTACAAGGTAAGTAATCAACATATTATCAAAATAAATAAATAAAAAATTAAACTGTTATTATAAGCACTATATTTACTTACATATAGTAGTTTTCCAGTATTATCAACATTTGGACTATATGAAAATAGTAATAGGAATATATTATACAAACATGAAGTATAGTATTTCTCGGTGACAGTTACAGTAAACAGTGTGAGTGTTATGGTTGGTGTTTCCATTTTAGATAAGCCATCAGAGAAGGATTAACGATTTGTACATCAATAGTAGGCTTGGGAGTCAGAACTAGATACCTTATTATATCTAGGGTCCAATGTTACCCACAGTAGATTTGAATGAAAGTATGTACATTTACCAGACATTCAAATAACAAGGAAGCCAGGTTGTAACCCATTACTTTTCCTGATCAATGCCGAAAAATAAAATAGTATATATACTTTTGACTAAAATCTCACGACTAACCAATGTTTTGGTTAAAAAAAAAAGAAAATGGCTTTCTAGCTCAATGGAAAACACAGTAACATGTTGCTGTTTTAAGTTCTTTTAACCATCATCCCCAGGCTAAGATGCTATAATAATCTTTTCCTGAATTTAAATTCACAATTTTTCAGTCTTGAATATTATTCAAACAAATATGCATATAGCAAATAATGAACAAAAAATAAAATCAACATTACGTATAAAACCCAGTCTTACTGGGTGGCATGGTGGTTAAGATGCTGGACTCCCACGTGGCCAACTATGGTTCAAGACCTGGGTCTGGAGACTTGCTTTTCTCACTTTCCCTCTCTCTCTGTCTCTCTTCAGTGAGCACATGTGCCCTGTAGCAAATTTCAAAAATAGTAATAATGATAAAATTAAATAAATAAGTCTTTAAACACACACACACACACACACACACACACTCACAAAACCCAGTCTTACTAGTCAAAACTAGTATTCACAGGAAACAAACTAGTTGCAAAATGATGTCTGGGGCTAGGTGGTAGCACAACAGTAGTGCAAGCAGACTTACATGGGATGATCCCAGGTTCATGTCCCTGGGCCTCCCAGTGCATTCTGGTTATACTAATACACATGAACAAGGCTGACTGAAGCTGGGGTTGGATTGTAGCATGAGGATCCTATTGCAGATGTTTGTCTCTGTCTGTCTCTATAATGGGGGAATAAATGGATAAACTTAAAAAAAGAGATTTCTTTAGGGTCTTGTGTGACATAGTGGTAATGCCACTGGATTCACATGGGAAAGGTCCTGGATTCCTGTCCTGAAACCTCCCTATGCACACCAGATGCATAGGCATGTGTGCCCATGATCCAGACCAACAGAGCCTGGGGAGGGTATCATGGAATAAAAACTCTGTTGTGGATGCCTCTCTTTCTCTCTCTCATTGAAAAAATAAATACACTTTAAAAATAAATAAAAATAATCTTTAAACTTAATATGGTAAATAATTTTATTTTAAAAATCTAAGTTCAGATAAATTAACTTTATCAAAAGGAAAATTAAAGGTCATCAATTACTGAAACAAACATACTTTCTGACATAAAAGTAACAATTATCATTTACTGAGAATTTACTGAATACTAAAATCTTTATATAAGTTACCACATGTAATCCTCACAATCCAATGAAGCACTTATTATTATCCTCACCTGACAGTGAGTGAAATGAGGCTGATGTGAAGTTAACCAATGTGCCCTTGATTATTCAGCTAAAGGACGGCAGAGCTGGAATGCTGTTGTTGATCTCTGTGGAAGCCAAGTTCATCTCAAGTACCATAATGTCTGTTCTGCCATATGAAAGCAGCATCTGTAACAAAGATCTGCATGCCTCTAAACACTCAGATTGAACTTCTAGAAATTAGGAAGAAAATATAACCCATCAGATGACTAGAAATCACCACAGAGGCACAAGAAATATGAGAAAACAAGAAAATAGCTCTCCCCCAAAGGAAAAGAATAACTCTTCTTCATTCACAGACAGTACAATGGAATTCACGGAAATGTCTGATAAAGAATTTAGAATATCCAGTAGAGACAAAGCTAACCAAGAAGGTCGGCATCTTCGGTAAATATGGGACCCACTATGGTGCCTCCCTCTGGAAAATGGTGAAGAAAATTGATATCAGCCAGTACGCCAAGTACACCTGCTCCTTCTGTGGCAAAATTAAGATAAAGAGACAGGCTGTGGGGATCTGGCACTGTGGTTCCTGCATGAAAACAGTAGCTGGTGGTGCCTGGACCTACAACTCCACTTTGGCTGTCACAGGGAAGTCTGCAATCAGAAGACTGAAGGAATTGAAAGACCAGTAGAAGCTCCATAGACATTTGGAATATCACTAGCCTACAATAAATGGGTTAATTTATGTAACAACAACAACAACAAAAAGCTAACAGAGATGTACGAAAAAAGAGACAATGAACTCCAGAAAAGGCAGGAGAAAAGAACTGACGAGTTCCAGAAGGTGAGGAAGTTCTTGCATGATCTGAAAGAGGAAATACATACCATAAAAAAGAACCAAATGAACTGTTAGAGATGACTGTAATACAGGAAGTCAAAACCTCCCCTGGAAGTATTAAAAGCAGACTAGATCATACAGAAAATCAAATCTCAGATGTAGAAGACAGAACCTCTTGGCTAGAAAAACCCACCATGAAGATTGAAAGAATAGCCCAAAAACTGAGAATAATATATGAGAAATACTAGATACCATTAAATCTTCAAACATCTGGATAATTGGTATTCCCAGAAGGTGCAGAGACTAATAAGGGCATTGATAATCTATTCCATGAAATCCTGGAAGAAAACTTTCCAAACCTTATAGAGGCATTCAAAGGTCCAGGCCCAAGAAATACATAGGACCCCAAATAGAATCAACCCAAGAAGATCTTCTCCAAGACACATTATAGCCAGACTGACCAAAACCACAGAGACAAGATACTAAGATTGGCAAGAGAGAAATGTCAAGTTACCACAAACGATATTTCATCAGGCTAACAGCAGACCTCTCATCAGAAAGAATGAGAGCAAAGAAAGAATGGGAAGATATATTCAAAGTGTTGAGGGAAAAACAATTTCAACCAAGAACACTATACTCGGCAAGATTATCCTTCATATGGGAAGAGAAGATAAGAACATTCTCAGATAAATAAAACCTGAAAGAATTTACCAACATCAAACCAGTTCTCCAAGAAGTTCTGAAGGGAGTGCTGTGTCAGGAAAACTTAAGTCAGACACACAGAAATAAGAGTTCAAAAACAACTAAGAAAATGGCCAACTTAATGATAAGGACAAGTCCGGAGTTGAATATTATCTTACAGAATTTAAATGGAAAGATTGAACCACAAGAGAAGACAGATAAAGTACAGGAGACTGAACTGGTGAAATAGAAATGTATGACTTTTGACTAAAACTTCACTGATCTTCTCTTATGCTTTCTTGTCCAGAGTTAAGAATTCTTTTTCTTCTCCTGAGTTGTCGACAGATCCATACAGCTACTATTTGAACAGAATCCTAACCTATTTCCTGGCGCTAAATCTTGAGTAAAGTTCTCTTAACATTTTTTGATTTTGATTTTTGAGAGCTAAAACTATCTTTCTTCAAATTAAAAAATATATTAAAAAATGTCTATTTAATGACCACAGTCAGCTATGTAACCTCAGCTAGGTGCTACTTAGAAGTATATTCATTCTACTTACAGAGTTTCATGCTTAAAGTAACATGTATTCACAGATATGTATATATCAGCTGAACTTGCTATTGAGAGTAATTAGATTAACTAAGATATTTTGTGAATTAATAAAATTTTGGGGAAAATAAAAGGAATGGAAAGCAACTGCAGATACCAGAGACAGTGTGGGAGTAGGGTGGGAAATGGCAGAGGGTGAGAAAGATATATATATATATATATATATATATATATATATATATATACACACACACACACACACATAGATATATTTAAAATATATATTTAAAAATATATATAAAATATATATCTATATCTCTCTATATACATGTATATAAAAAAATATATATCTATATAGAGACACATATACATATATATATATGAAACAAGAAGTGGAAAGTTATTTGCTGACAATAACATTAAGCCACTTAGAGTGTATTCTGGATGGAAAATCACATATTGTACACTGTGATGATGTTCAGTGAATGAATGTTACATAAATAAATTTAATAAGAAAATAATAATAAATAAAATTAAATAAATAATTCTTTAAAAAATAATGGCTGTAAGAATGAAGGTGAAAGGAGAAAAAACTTATGGACAGATACACAGATGAAACTCTTTCAGTATGTATTCATTCCAAAAATATTACTGAGATTACAGTTGCACAAGGCTCTGTATTTGGTACTAGAAATGCCAATACATACAGTATACTTCCCATCTTCAAGCTCATCAAGCTCATCAAGCTAACAAAGGTAAAGAAAACAAGGAAATGAATACTAACTACATTCCTCCTATCTACCAGACACTTTGGGGGACCACATGGGTCTTTTCTTATTTACTAGGCAATTACATAAATGGAATAAATATGTAAACTAATAATTAGCACATAAATATTAAAGTAAAAATTTGAACTAAGTGCCATGAAAATCCTTACGAAGAGCCTTTTAACCCTGCCCTGAAGGAGGGCCAACTTCTCATAAGAACGAGTGTGGGATTTTCAGCTAATTCTTTTTTTTTTTTTTGAGAGGTTTTCGCTATAGGGCGCGTACGCTAGCCAGACAGACAGAGACAGACATAGAGACAGAAAGCGAGAAATCACCTCCCGGGGAGATGGTCACGCCACAATCCCTTCTCCTCCATTCTCCTGTCAGGATCTTGGGCACGCACACACACGTGCCCGGCGTGAGTTTTAAGCCACCGGGTCCGGGATGCGAACCGCGGTCGACTACATGGGAGTCCAGCAACATTGCCATTATGCTAACTGCTGGTTCCCTCGGCTAATTCTTAAAGGTAGGAGAGTAGCTCCTGAGGGGAAGGGTAGAAGCAGGATGTCAGCGAGGGATAACGCCTCCTATTTTTGATAAAGAGGACTCCATACACAGGCATGCAGTACGTGTGAAGTAAACAGTACATTTGATCATTTCGCAGGACAACTGAGAGATGAGGCTACAAGAGCGAAGGAAATAAGGGCTTTGAACTTTATCCTTTTAGAAGTTACTGAGCAGTCTACACAGAAAGATGACGTAATTATACTTGAATCTGGCCATTTGATGGCATAATCACTGGAGGAAACCAGAGACAACAGACCAATCTAGGGCTTACTGCAAGAGTCCAAGCAAAAGCTCTAAGGGAGAGAAATCTAAATAGTGCGGGCAGAACAGGCAAAAAGAGCCAGAGCCTGGAGACGATTCTGAGGTAGCCGTGTAGGGCATGAGCACTGATGACTATGAGGTTTGAAGGAAAACATGGGTCATAAAATCTGGTTGGGGTTACTTGGTGATGCCATTTACTGAAGGAACAGAGGAAAAAGAACATATTTTGCAGAAAAAAAAAATTTCTGTTTAGAATATATTAAATTGGCAGTGACTCTAAGACTCCCAGGTGGGAATGCTGAGGAAGCAGTGAGCCCCAATTTTGAGAACCATAAGTGGCAGATAATTAAGCTGCAGGAGCAGGCCACCAAGAAAAGAGTATGTGTAGCAGGAGGGAGAAGCTTGGGAGCATCACATCTATGGTTCTGCCAGAGAAGAAGCAGTATAAAAATCTGGGAAGAACTTGGGGTTTACAAAATTTTTAAAAATCACACCAAATACTCAACTAGGACACCACTCAATTCACTGGAAAGCCCCATCACTCTCTTCAGATCCGTAACGCAAAAGCTCTGGGCTGAAGAACCTGCCCTAAGGTTTTGACTTCTCTCCAATCCGGGAAACCAGCTGGACCTGTGTGATTACTGCTGATGAAAAAGCTGTGCTGTTCTTCGTGCCAACATGGTTAGCAGTCTTTTTGTAACTGTGTAATTTGCTCCAATGAGCGCAAGGTCTCGTATTGATAGCTTTCCTCCTACACTAAATGAATGTGTGTATAAAAATGTAAAACATTCACTGGTGACTGAGAGATGTTATTCCTCCATTTGTAATGAGAAATTAGAGATGCGTGCAGCCTTACTTAGGGTGTGGTGCAGGAGGAACAGTAAATAAATGTGGAGGAGCAACCACTTACAAAGGGAACTGCTCTGGTTACCACCAGCCTGGGTCACTATAGACTCTAACTGCAGTCAAGCAAAGACAGAAGCCCAGCACTTAACTCTCCCTCTGTCCCCTGACCTCTGCCTACACCATCAATGAACTCCAGCAACCAAAGTATACCTAATACCGCTCCCCTCTCTGCTACACAAGCTTCTGAGCTGCAAGAAAACAGCCTTTTCCAAATTACAGGGTAGGCACAGCAACATCAGGTGACAGCCTCAAATCACAGAGTAGGTGGAACAACACCAGGTGACAGCCGTTTAGCAACCGCCAGGAGTATAAAAGAATAACTGCTTCCATCACACATTTTGGCTCTAGTGAGTTCTCCAGCTTTACAGCAAAAGAATAAATGTCAGATGGCTCTTTGGGGGATGTGTTTCATGACTCTGCTGTGTCAAGGTACTCTTGAGAGGAATGCCTTCAAATGTGATTAACAGGGAAATGCCACATCAGCCCATCTATGCTCTGAACTTTGCAATTTAAATGATAGTGGCAAGAGAACCAGGGCCCAGCATTTGTTAATATAAAAGATTTACTCAAAGAAGAAGTTAGCAAAATATTTGTATACACAGAGAACATTCTCAAATGTCTGGATGAAAACGTAAAGGAAAGACTTTTGATATCAATAAAACTAATTCTTATTCTTGAGAGAAAAAGAAAACAAAACTGTAGGACTACAGATAGCCCTCTGGACACTGGCCTATAAAATTCCTGAGCTAGTCCCACAGCGCAGGGGTCAAGTGCTGTGCACAGGGAGCTGGATCTTGCATGGCTAATAATGATTTGGATCCCAGCACAGGCAGCTTGAAAAACACTCTGGGTATATGTGCATGTGTGCCCAAAATCTCGATGGGATAGAGAAAGAGAGAAAAAAATGATTGTGGCATGACCACATCCTAGTGGAAAGTGATTTCTTTTACTCTCTCTTCCTCTTTCTCTTTCTCCCTAGCAAGTACATGTACCCTCAGACAATTAAAAATTTTTTAAAAGATTCTTAATAGAAAGCAATATAATCCTTGACAGCTGAGACCCTTCCCACCTTTCACATGCTAAGTCTAGATTAAGGAAGTTGCTTATGATGAGAAATTTGCTTCATCTTTTTAATTTTTTATTGCTAAAGGTAGTCTGCATTCATGAGAGAGAGAGAGAGAGAGAGAGAGAGAGAGAGAAGCACTTCCAATGAGTATGGTCATGCCACAATCCTTTTCCTCCATCCCTCCTTCCTATCAAGATTTTGGTCACATACACATAAATGTCTAGCGTGTTTTTCAAGCCAACGGGGATGGGATTCAAACTGTAGTCAGGCATGTAGGGTCTGGCTCCCTTACCTGTTGAGCTAGGAGGATGACCCAAGAAATTTGGTAATCCTAATCTGTACGTCTCCCTAAACTCAACCTCTTTTTTGAGAGTGACGGACATTAAAATGGCAGCAACTTGGATAAGAAACTTTTTCATAAAAAACCAGTGTTGGTTTGGGTGTCCATGGTTTGCTAATCACTGGCAAATCCTATAGTGAGGCAGCAAAAACTGAAGATGAAATCAGAAATAAACTGAATTATCCTAAGAAATATACCACCACTAAGACACTGGTCTACTAAATCCACATGACAGCAATCTCAGCAAAGGCTTTCTGGTTACTTCTAGCAAAGGATGCTGTTGCTGAAATGACACTGATATTGACAGGAACTGGCATTTACAGGGCATATAGTGTTTACAGGCACCATGCTAAGAGCTTTCCATGCACTATGTCAGTCAGATGATGCTGACAAGTCTATGAAATAGATACAAATATTATGCCCATGTTACAGACAAGGAAACAGAGAGTAAAGAAATTAACATATTAAATTACACACATATATGTGGGGGGCTTCAAAAAGTTCATGGAAATGCATGATATTTTTAAAAAATCTGTATGGATTTAAAAATTTTGCACCAAAATAAACTCGAATCACACAAGGTATACATACAAGTGCCCAGGATCCAATAGGCTAGAGCACTGAAGAAGAGGATCATGGCAAGATCAGGCCCTGTAAAGGTTGTTCATCTCTTTTTCCTATTCATGGGCTCACACATGCACTCTATCAAATGCAAAGAAAAAGTAACTTTAGACATCTTAATTCCATTTTCCACAAATGTTTTCAAGTACCCTCATTTATATATATATATATATATATATATATATATATATATATATACTATGTTTGTGTAGATATCTACACACACCCATACACATAGAGAGTTCATTTTAACTTCTTTGCACAGTTCAGAAGAAAATTAGTTCCTAACAATCTATAAAAAGAACTCTTCATATTAGAAATCTCCATGATTAAGGATAATGAAATGACTCAGAAAAGGTGGTCTTTTATGGTAGAAAATATCCTAAAATGAGAGACTCACGGGTAGTATAAAAAATAGTGGGGCTGTGTACCAATTGAAAAGAAGAAAGCCCTGTAGACTCAAGGTCCACATTTCTCGGAACACAGAACTTCTTAAAACTTGCTTTAAATCACCATCTGTTGCTTTCATAATTAGAATACTATTCATAATTGGTATCACACTAGAAATCCTGGGAGGCAAGGAAATTCCAGAAGTGACCTTAGTTCAATAAGTACAAAACTTAGCATGCAATCACGATGATTGACAAGTGGGAGTCTGCTGTAGCACTGTTGTTTCTGATCTGACCAAGATGAAGGTTTTCAAGACTTTCCCTCCAGTAGGAATGGACTGATGTACACTCAACCTGAGTACAACTGCAGGGTTTTGTTCACGAGCTAAGTTTTATCACTGTAGAATGTGACCTCACCATTTGGGTTTAATCCCTGTAGGCTCATTACAACCCACACTAATAAGCAACCCATCCACGACATCTTATTAGATTAAATGCTCTAATTCCCCCCCAACTTTATAACAATGACTAGATGCATGGAATAACAAGAACTCCTGCTGTATGCTCCCAACTGACTAGTGAACACCCTATGGCAATTACTGCAGTTGAGCTATCCTAGTTAAAAAATTGGCCTAGTATTAGGTTGTCAGGAAAGTCATGACATATTTTTCTATGTTATTTCTATGCAAAAATGTGTCATGACTTTCCCAATGACCCAATATAATACTAAAAGAAATCTGTCCAGGATTCAGGGAAGTCTTACTCTGCCACCACTGACTTACTATCTTGACATGTGACCTATGCAATATATCACTTAATCTAGAGGACAGTGGCTTTAGATTCAGAAGAATTAGGTCCCTTTAAATTCTAATAATTTCTTAACTTCCTTAGGAGGATTCTGAGTCATCCTTTTTTAATATCTTTGACCACCTCATACTGAAGGCAACATATCTCACATACAAAATTGTTTTTACATCAACTGTTAGAGCACCATTAAGAAAATACTGTAGATATACCATTACTAGGTATACTGAATTGAATAGTGTCCTCCCAAAATTCATGTCTACATGGAACCTAAGAATGTAACCTTATTTTGAAACAGGGTCTTTGAAGACATAACTATTGGGTCATTGGGAAAGTCATGATGCATTTTTGCATAGCAAAACATAGAAAAATATGTCATGACTTTCCTGACAGCCTAGTAGTTAAGATAAGTTTATACAGATTGGAAGAGGCCCTAAATCCAATGACTAGGTGTCCTTATAAGAAGCCCATATGAGGCTGGCTCCATTGCACAGAAGTAATGGGCTGCTCAAGAGAAGCCAAATCACATATGATGACTGCAGTTAATATCCACAGCTTGGTCTACCAGAATCACACAGGGCATGCAAGCAAGTGCCCAGGACCCAATGGGCTGTAGCACTGAAGAAGAGGATCACAGCAAGGCCAGACCGTGTGAAGGGTGTTCCTCTCTCTTTTTTTCTCATCTGTGGGCTCACACATGCACTCTAACATAAGTAAGGAAAAAAGGGGGAAATGGGGTAGGGAAAAAAAAAAAAAGAAGGCAGTGTAAAGACACAGAGACACAGAGAGCAAAGCAATGTGAAGATGGAGGCAGTTATTAGAGTGATACATATATAAACTAAAGAATGCCAAGGATTGCCAGCAACCACTAGAAACTAGAGAAAAAACAAGGAAGAATTCTCCCCTAGAGCCTTCAGAAGGAGCATGGCCCTGCCGACATCGTGATTCGAGACTTCTAGTCTCTAGAACTGTGAGAGAATAAATTCTGTTGTGTTAACCCACCCAGTTTGTGGTACTTTGTTATAGTAGCCCTAGGAAACTAACATGCTAGGTATTGATAGCTGCAACTGGCAATGACTCATCTTGCTCTTACGGAAATATATAAGAACTGTTAACAAAAACTGTAGTATCTTGAACCTTCTGAATATCATAAAACACTTGGAATTCAAGATCCTGGTTTTAGGTGATAAAAACAGCTCTGATGATTCTTGAATTTCCTTCTAGTGATGCTAAATATTATATTTTCAGAGGAAATTTCTCCTTTTTTTCTAGGAAAAAGTAATATCCTCTCTTATTGAAACTACACTCCTCTTCCTAGAAGCTTTTGTAGCAGGGACTCTATGCCTCCCTATTAAAGTAAGAACTCTGATTATTTTCTATGACCTGTGATATAGATCTCCTATGTATGGGATTCTGCCAAGACATACACCATCATCAATTCCCTTACATGATATGATTTCAGAATGCATTCTCTAAAGAATAATACTGCTGGTGCAACAGATGAAAATAAAGTGATACACTTATAAAGTTGTTAATTTGCAAAATATAAATCTCTAAATAAGGATAAAAGATGTGAGATGGTATATCACTTCAATAATCCTCAAATCTGATCCTTTTTTTAAGTCTTAGGTTAAAAGGAGATAACAAAAGACTTACTAATAGCATAGTTCAGAGTCACAAAAACTATAAGGAATACATTATATAGTTCTACTCAGGTTTCTCATTGTTTGATTAATGTATCTCTGTGTGTAGATTTCAAGCAGCAGAAAACAGATAAAAAATTCTTCCCAAATTAGTCTCTTAAATACAGAGTTGACTCATATTGTGTCAACTGCTGAGGGAATATTTTCATTGCCAGCCCGGTGCTCAACTTTGTTTTTTGCATCCTGATGAGTTGAAATGCCTTCTTTCTTTCACTCAACAGTCATTTTATGAAGTATCCACAGTTGGTTTGGAAACTGTTAGGACACAAAGTTGAAGCAGACCTGGTCTCCGCCCTCTTCCATAGTCTAGGAAGGAGACAGACCCATAAGTAAGGACAATGCCTAAGTTTCAAAGCAAACAGATGGAGTTCCCGTGTGAGCTGAACTGCATCATAGCTATGGAAGTCAGAGAAATTATGTAAACTCTCCAGGCCTTCACTTCTTTATCTAAGACATTTGAGTAATATCACTCATAATAGGATTATCTTAAAGACAGAACAAGGCAGTGTATGTAAAGCAGAATGTCTGATCTATAGTTGATCCTCAATAAATGTTTAGTTCTCACTCCTTTTTCATTCCCTTGGAGAACGCATCTGAATTAACAATAACATACACTATGAAAGTACAATAACCACAAGAACTATGCAAACAACAACAAATCTCCACACAGTCAATATCACTTATTTTTAAACACCATTCCGAATGCTAGCCGTTACATACACCAATCTTTTCCCCTCCTCACAATCAAACTCCCCATAATACATATATGAGATTAATCTTCAGAGAACAGAGACTTTATCATTTTGGGGCCTTGTTCAAAAAATCCTCAATGACTATGCATTTATCTTGGCAGGATATTAATAAAAATTTTGGCTCTCTTAACAGTTTGATGAATAAAACATATATTTATAAAGATGAGCATCTACATCTCTATGACTACTCTACTGTCATTTTTCAGTTGGATTGGTGAAAATTAGTTTAATGAAAATTGTTTATTTTTGTGTTCATATTTTCTCACCAATCAATAATCCCCTTTATAGACAATAGAAAGACTTTGGGTTGGGTGGGAGGAATCTTCCACATTAAGATTGTAGTCAAGGCTTTCCGAAAACCCCACTAATCTACTTTCCAAATTGCTTGACTTCTCTCCAAACATTTCTTGCTCTTTCTTATGTCTATGTTTTTCCCCCATGCCACTAATTTTGCCTGCAAGACTTTGCCTTCCTGTCTTTATCTAATCAAATCTTAGCCTATCTTCTAAATCCAGCTCGCATCCAGTCTCCATGGAGCTGTCCCAGACCACTGACCTCACTGCCTTGCCAACAGTTCATTCAATGGTATACAGCTACTTTCACTGTTACTTATTTTGTCCTACTTATTTCATAACTTCATTTTTCACGGTCTCCCCAACTGAATTATAAACTCTTTGAGACCAGGAGCTAATCTATGTTAGAACTGACAATCATCTTTTGCACACAGTTGGTTTTCAAAATATTTGTGGCTAAATTACAGGAGGCATAACAACTGAAAAAAGTATTTTTTAAAAGTTCAATTATTTCCAGGGGGATGGGGAGGAGAAAGAGAGGAATGCATCCTTGACAGAAATTTCATGCAATATCCTTCACTCAGCCCTGCAGTCAACCAGGAGTGTTGAGGAAGACCCAGGACATGAATCTGAAGCCTTCCAACAGGGTCTCTGGGATTGTGTAGCAGTGGCCCTATTGTCTGTGCCACCACAGCTGGGCCAGTGATGAAAATTTTTAAAGTCCTATTTCAGCATGAATAGCAGTTAGCACAATCTGACTGCCGTCTTTTAAAACAGAAGATATTTCTGAAAACTTAAGATGAATTAAAATACTAGCATAATTTTTTCCCTTGTAAAAGGTAATTCCATCTAAGAAACATTTTTAAGTAGTAATATAATTATACAAATAAACTTAGTATTTAAGCAGGCATTTCTTACAACCAGCTATATTAAATAATAACAGTGTTTATAGTTTAGTAAATTATTCATGGAATTACTAATTTCTACAGGAACCATGCTAAGATCTGCCAAGAAAAAAAGGATATAATATTGGCTAAGGCCTAGCTACAGTTACAAAGGTAGTCCATACTAATCTACAGTGTGGGGAACAGTGAGTTCAGAGCCTAAGTCTACCTGAAACATACCAGGTGCATGTGTACCAAAGATCCTGACTAGGTGGGGGGGCTGAGAAAAGGGGATCATGGTATGATGAGATCTGGTCAAGGTTGCCTCTCTTGCCCCCACAATTGTTTTCTCATGAAATAAATAAACTAAGCTAAAAAAAAAAAAAAAAAAAAAAAAAAAAAAAAAAAAAAAAAAAAAAAAAGTTGGCCTCAACATCCAACACTTGAATAGAAGAGAAAGACTTAAAAATAGGGACCAGCAGATAGCAAAATGTTTATGTTGCTGGACTCCCACATAGTTGACTGTGGTTCAAGTCCTGCACCCAAGATCTTAAAACTCATGCTGGGTGTGTGCGCATGCATGACCAAAATCTTGAGAAGAGAATGGAAGAGAAGGGATTATGGCATGGCCTTCCCCTCTGGGGGGTGATTTCTTGCTTTCTGTCTCTCTCTGTCTCTCCAATGGGTGCATGCGCCCTACTGCACAAATTTCTCTCTCAAAAAATAAAAACTTAAATACATTCTACAAAACAAAAGTTAAGTAAACAAGACAATATAGCAAACCTACTGAGTACTGTGTATGAATAATCAATTACAGGGCTCAGGAGCCATGAGCACACCCACCCGCCAAAAAAGCAAAAGTTAGCATTTAAATGAAGCCTTGGAAGATAATTAGTACTTTGTGGACCTTCCAAGATGGCAGAAGGGGATTCTGGGATACATGACCAAAAACATCAAGGAATAGGTTGCAAACATATTCTTACCCCATCTTTTGTTTTTCTTAGCGAGGTCAACTGCTACTTCTTGGGAAAAAAATAAAAGGCATTCCTCTCCTATACCTCAAAACATAATGACATTTCCATTTCTCTCCCCCCCTTTATTTAACTCTCCCCCATTCCTTCCCTCAGCTGAATTCTCCAAATTGTTCTGGACCCTCTTGCTGCTTGTCTCCTATCAGATCTTGGTCCAGTGCTCACCTTCTCCCTCCTTCCCTCTGTGACCTAACTTTTGAAAAAATAGTCTGTGTTTGTTATCTCTACTTTATCTCTAGGTCACTACTCAGTTATAGAAGTTCAACTGTCTTCTAAATCTTCCACAACATGTTCTTTTTGTTCGGTGAAATGAAGATTTACTTTGATTTTATTTGTACTTTGTTATAAAATAATTTAACCAGTATTTCTTCTTAAAATTTATTTGCTATATTCAGGAAACAGAGAATGCAGAGTCTCTGACCAGGAATTCTTATATTGAGAAAGTAAAGTGTTAAAGAGCTGAGACTCTTAAGTATTTTCATATAGAATCTGTTATTGTAGTGATCAATGAGAATCTTGAATCTGAAACAAGCTGTTCTCTCAATGTGATCTTTCCTGCCTTAGAGTTCCTTCTAATTTGTGAAATGAGACTAGGTAGGGTGTACAATTCATTTTCCTCAACAACATAAAGGAGGTACTTTTAAGGAAATTATTTCATATAAGCCACAGCCCTTAATCTTTTTCAGAGCATCGGAGTAAGATAAGGTTTGATATCTAAGACTCCATACTGACATAAGTAGGTAAGTGACGGCGTCCCTGTCCCTGATTGATGTTCCAGTTTTCTGGCAGTTTCATTTCCTAAAGGAATAATGGCAATGATTTCTCCTCTTACATACAATAAATAGCTAGAATTCTCCATAACTTATTTTGCTCATCTTTCTTGCCTTCAGAGCCAAATTTATCAGCACCCACTAGCCACCTACACTGATTTCAAAAGTGCAAATAATCATCCATATGTTATATACATGCAAGTCTTTTCCTGACAGTGAGAGTAACACACACTAGTCCATAAACTGTAGAAGAATATACAGATATCAGCTCACTTTTTCTGATTTCCTTTATAATCAACACTTCAGTTCACTGAACAATCCAATTATCTCCCCTTATTTTTAAAAAATAAATTTAATCCCCACACACCTCTCCTTTAAAAAAATGGCTCTCCTCAGAATAGACAACGAAGTATATCATAAACTTCTGTCCTCCTAAGGAACAGAGTTTACAGACTTACCAAATGCACTAGATATTACAGAAATTTCACAAACATTTATCAACAAGCTGATTTATATGTAATACTGTTTAAATGTCACCAAACACATGTATTAACTAAAGATCAGACAAACAATTTCAGGCCAAATTCTAACATGAAGAGGTGGGGGAGAGACTGCAAGTAGAGCCCACAAATATTAAAAAGTTATAAGTAAAGTTGAACATTAAATAAAATATAGCCTAATCCTCCAGTCTTGACAAATACACCTTCAACTACCTGGAGGCATAGGTTCAAATTCAGAATTTTTTTTTTCTAGAGAGGTTTTTGCTATAGGGCGCATGTGTTCGCTGGAGAGACAAAGAGACACAAAGACAAAAAGCAAGAAATCACCCCCCAGGGGAGATAGCCACACCACAATTCCTTCTCCTCCAGTCTCCTCTTGGGATTTTGGTCACACATGCACATGCACATGCACATTCACCTGGCATGAGTTTTAAGCCACTGGATCAGGGACTCGAACCATGGTCAGCTACATGGGAGTCCAATGATGTAACCATTACACCATCGGCTGGTCCCCAAATTCAGAATTTTTAGCCTCCTTGAAGTTCCACACCAGCCCATGTCCTGCTCTTTCCATTTCCCATTGATTCCTTGGGTGGGTGTGGGGGCGCTTACACATACATGTAGACATCCTACTCACCTCAGACCACTATCTCTTAGCTAGCCCTCAGGCCTTAGGGTATACTGGTTTTACCATCTCAAGAAGAGATCCGGGGAAGGGACCAGCAGATGGCATAATGATTGTGTTGCTAGACTCCCACATGGCCGACCACAGTTCAAGTCCCAGACTTGGTGACTTCAGACGCATGCCATGGACAAGTTCATGCATGCCCAGAATCCTAAGAGGAGAATGGAGGAGAAGAGATTATGGCATGGCCATCCCCCCAAGGGGTGATTTCTCGTTTTCTGTCTCTTTATATCTCTCTGTCTCTCCAGTGAGCACACACCCTATAGCAAAATCTCTCTTAAAAGAGACCCATGTAAAAAGCCTAGGTAGATCCTGGAAGCAGGCTCTGTGCTGTTCTAGGTAGGAAATTCCAGTGGGGTAGGAGGAGAAAGGGCTTAGGCTAGTCAGATTCCTTGGCCCCCCTCAGTTCCTTTACTCTGTGGGGGAAGGGTTGCCAAGGAGGTTCTTTTAATAATGAGTCTCAAAACCGGCCTCTCTTAACCAGAACTAAGAGCAATACTGGATTACCAGTGGAGACTATACCAGGGCAGTCTTAATTACTAGTTGTTTAAAAAGAAACTGAATATATAAATATGGAAGTAGGTAGATAAAATCTGTAGTTCTAGTCTCAAAACAGTTTGGTTCCCTCAAGATCTATAATCAAAGGCTCTAATACTTATCTGGATCTCTCCTACCAAACTAAATCCAGATTCTGTGCTCTCTTTACAAAGTCATACAATTATACAGATTTCTATTCACATGTTAGAGAGAGTAGAAAGACAGTAAGAAGCAGAAAGAAGAGGGGAAGGAAGCGAACACAGAGCATCAAAGACAAGATCAGACATGCAGACCAAAGAGAAGACATTCCCGTATGTTCTGTTGCTTGTTGGGGGAACTGACAACACCACAATTAAGCATCTGATCAAAGTTCAGTGTCACAGCAAAGTCAGTACCACAGCTTGCTCTCACAAACACAATTGTGCAGTGCACTCATTTGCCTCCTACGCCCCTATCCTAACCATTGTGTATGGAGTAAATCAAACGGAACCTTGTCAGCATTCAACTGATGACAGCTCTCCCTGCACAGAATCTCTGACCTCACCATAATTTGCAATACACTTTCCACTTAGCAAAATAAAAAAAAGAAGAAAGAAAGAAAAAGTTCTGTTAATTTAAATAAACTAATAACATACTTCTCATCACAATACATACATACACTCCATAAGAAGGGAAGTATTTCAACTGGAAATCTTATTTATGTGTACTTACTGAGATTGTACCATTGTCTAGACCTATGGACAGTCTTCTTGTTTCCGGGTTAAAAGACATGCATGAACATGGAGCTGAAAGAAATGAACATGTTGATGAAATTAACAAAACGATGATTCTCATTGATTCAGGAATGCCTAACTGACTAAAAGTGTGTAGATATTCCCCCCCCCACACACACTATTTCTTGAAATAGTTCATTTAACTCCCACTCACCAAAAAATAAAAACAGTAATTTTACAACCAACTCCTAGTTTTCCTCTTAATGAATATTACACACTGGGCAAGCTCTAAAGGGCTGGGTCTCAGCTTGTTCTGGTCATACGGAGTCTTGATTTGCTTAACTAGATTAACAATACTTTGTGCTGTGTCATCTTTCTGACACCACACTCTCCTTTCCTCTCAGGTCCCCACCTGAAATAGAAATAGCCTGTCTTTTACTGAACTAGGCAAACAAAAGAAAGATCTTGTTATCCACTTCCACCCTTCCCACCCACACACATACACATTCACACACTAGAACAGAAATCTATTTTCGATTTAGAACTGATTTGGGGTGGGCCTTTTATTCCTGGCATTTCAGAAGGCATGCTAGAGATTGGTGGCTCAAAAGATTGAGGATGTGTCTCAATGTAAAAGAGAAGCAACTCAGCATAGGGCTAGGCCTTGCAGGAGGAGACCAGGTGCGTCAGCACACGCAGTCCTGGACTGGGACTCCCTGTTCCACCGACCGACTCTGCCTGAGTACACTGAGCCTAAGTAAATGAAGTATGCTGGGAGACCACACATGATCAACAAGTGCTTACTAAACAGTCAGCTTTCAGGCCCCTGCCTTCTCTATTGCTTACTCCTAAAAGAAGAGACCTTTTTGATAACTTACCCCATACTGAAATAGTTTTTTTAAAGAGTCCAATACAATTTTTAAATGTCTTCCCCCATACTCACGGTAGCCTTGTAGATCATGAACTACTCATCATCATAATCACAATTAGCATCAAACTTTTTTTTCACAGTTATGATTAGATGTCTTACGCAAGGTCACACAGGAAAAAAAAAGCTGGAGACAGTTCAAAGACATAATACAAACATCTAGTCCCATTTTCAAACACCTCCTTAGATTATCTTTAAACTATAAAAGAATTTCAAGTTCAACTGACACAGCCATTTTACAAACACATCACTCAGTAAAACTTTTTTTTTTCATTCTCTATAAAGGGGAACTGAACAAAACAGCCAAAAAAAAGACATTCTAAGCTGCAAATTTACTTTTTTCTAATTTTTGAGTATGGTACATTCAGAAAATAGAAACATACAAAAAAGGATGTTCCCCCAAGATTTCTACCAGTAGAGCAGACTCTTTCTTGTGTAGCCACAAAATAAAACCAGATTCCCAATAGTACCGCTGAAAAGGCAATCAAAGGACATGAATGCACTTCCCTAAGAAAGTCAGTCTTTCGTGCCCTTGGCCTATAAACTAGGCTGGCACAATTTCTACACAAATGCTGATTCCAGGTCTCATAAACCCATAGTGTGTGTGCAGAATTGAAATCTAATGATTTCATGAGAGATTTTTCATGTTAGCTGAAAGGAAAAAATCAAAAGAAAAAGTACTTCATGATTTTAACTATATAAAGTGCACATAAATGTATGTGTGGAAAAACTAAGCACAGTTCTTGCGATCAAATGACAAGATCATTTGTACAACACTTTCTTTAATATTACTTTGCTATTCCTATTAAACTTAATTTTAAAAATGTAGGGTCCAGCAGGTGGTGTGGTGGTTAAGGTGCTGGACTCCCATATGGGTGGCTGTGGTTTGAGTCCTGGATCTGGCATCTTGCTTTCTCACTTTCTCGCTCTGCCTCTCTCTAATCATGTTAAAAAATAGTAATGGTGAGTAAAATTAAATAATTATCTTAAAAAATGCATCTTAAAAGTTCAGTGATTTATTAGGATATAGGCATGAGCATATGAAATAAAACTTGATTGCAACCTCCAAGGGGTTATAGATTAGCCAAAAACAACCTTATCACTAGCTACACACCTGACCACCTATACATACTTTCTATGTGAATTCCTCCAAAGTTCATATCTAGTTATGCTATAGTTAGAAAATGCACTGATCTGGGACCAGCAGTTAGCGTAATGGCTATGTTGCTGAACTCCCATGTAGCTGACCGCGATTCAAGTCCCGGACTCACGCCGGGTGCATGTGCGTGTGTGCCCAAGATCCCGAGAGGATAATGGAGGAGAAGGGACTGTGACGTGGCCATCCCCCCTGGGGGTGATTTCTTGCTTTCTATCTCTCAGTCTCTCTCTGTCTTTCTGGCGAGCGCACGTGCCCTATAGCAAAAACCTCTCCAAAATAAATAAATAAATAAAAAAGAAAGAAAACGTACTGATCTTTAATGTGATTTTTTTTTTTTTTTTTTTTTTTTTTTTTTTTTTTTTTTTTTACAACACTACATAAGATTTTTTTGAAGAGGTTTTTGCTATAGGGCGCGTGCGCTCGCCAGAAAGACAGAGAGAGACAGAGACAGAAAGCAAGAAATCACCCCGCAGTGGCATGGCCACACTGCAATCCCTTCTCCTCCATTTTCCTCTCGGGATCTTGGACACGCACGCACACACGCCCGGCATGAGTTTAAGCCACCGGGTCCAGGACTCGAACCACGGTTGACTACATGAGAGTCCAGTGATATAGCCATTATGCCAACTGCTGGTCCCGATATTTTTTTTTTTTCTTACTGCATTACTGTTTCTTTCCCCCCATTTACCTTTATCTCTTGTTATTCTTTCAACAAAAATTTAGAATGTTTACTACATTCCAGGGATCTGATACAATGATATATGTGGTATTAATGCTACCATCATGGTATTTATAGATTGTGATACCAACTTCATATAGGAATAGTGAGATTCAATTTCACCTCCTTGGTTCAAATCACTTTACTTATAGTAAGAAATAAAAAGCAATAAGATATAAACATAAAAAAATTTAATAAAAATCCTGCTATTGTAGAACTCAAATGTCTGAATCCAAGATGTCCTAGACAAGGGAATGCCATAGTTAGAGATATTACCTTCCAGGAGTTCCCACAATCATAATCAGAATTATGGGAAAATACCAGGCAAACTTGTGTGTGTGTGTGTAGGGCAATGCTTTTGGTAAGTGAGTCTTATGATGTTCTTCAAGTCATTTCCCAATCATGTCACTCCCATAGAAACAAGCCTTGGCATGTCACTCTCAGAGGAACAAGCCTTGGTTGGTTACCAATAAGCTCTGCCAAGCCAAGGAGGCAAGAAGTGGATTCAAAAGAATACCAACACCCAGAGTTGTTTCTATAATTTTCCTTTTAGGGATAGAGCCTAGACAGATTGACACAAAGATTTTTATAACCTCAAGTTATCAAAAAGTAAAGTTATCAAAAAGTAACAGAAAAGCCACTTCTGAAAGACTAATGCTGTTGTCCATTCAAAGTAGGCTCCTAGCCACACAAGACAAATACCCATGAGTCAAAACTGTCTGGGGAAAGGTAAAGAGACAAAATCAAGGTAATTATAGCCTACCATATGGGGAAAGGGAATCTTTCAGCAGAAAGAATAAGAAGGGAAATAAACAAAAAAGATTTGGACATAATATCTGTAGCTGGGTCACAAAAAATGTGATGTTTCACAAATAAGAACTTTGTTTTAAATGCTATAAAACTTGTAATTCATAAAGCAAGAAATAATTGGTCTCTCTAATGGCTAAACATGCAGGTTAGAGATAGAAGGTCATTATTCCAACTTAAAAATCACTTCCTCCAAAGGGCCAGTAAGTGGCTTACGAGGACAATAAAATTACAAAATGGCTCTCTTCTACTGACTTTCTTTATCAAAATTGCAACCTTGATCTCGAGTAAAACAAATATCACTAGTGTATAATACAAAACATGAAGATATATTTATTCCCCCACCTTTAATTATTTCCCCATGAGAAAGGATTACCACAAAGAATAAGCACTGTGGCTTGACCCCCCATTTGCCAAGATCTTTTATTTACATCACACTATAATTATTAAGAGTTGACCTAAGACTGCTCCTACACTAATCCAGTAATCCAAGCCCTTGCCGTTGGTCTTACTGATGTTATATTCTAGTTTCCTATATTTTCCCCAAATTTTAAAAATTAAAATGTAAAGAAAAAATAACCATAGTTTCTCAATAAAATAGTACAGAACTCATTTTCCATCTCTCTATATAAGTTTTGCCATCTACCTTTTCTGTTTCAAATTGATGACAGTCAAAAGACATGTACTGGCAAAATTTCTAGCAGAAATGAAAGGTACAAATAAGACAGAAAAGAAATTTGTTCAGGTCCATGGGTAATGAGACCTCTTATTTTTGTATGTTAGTATCAGGACTTTGGATCCTGATAGTCTGTTAAAATCTCACCTTTAAAATGAAAAACTTGCCTAGAATTGAGTATTTGGTAAAATGAAGTCTTTGTAATTTAAGGCAGGTATTTAGTTTAAAACTCAGAGAAAACTATAATAAGGAGAAGCTCTCGTATGGGTGATTACATTAATGAACATATAATTTGAAGAGAGAAAAGCTCAAGACAAAGGAGGCAACAAGGGACCAACAACAACCTCAACAGTCAGTAAGTGGATTAGAGAGAAAGTGGCTATTTGAATTTCTCATACTTCTGTCCCAGAATTGATATTAAAAATAAATACAGTTGAGGATGCATTCTCAAACTATTTCTGTTTGGGGGGGAGTTTCCAAATTTCTATTACTAATACCTATAATTCCTTCATTTTATGACTAATTTATTTTCTCTCCTTTGCAGACTGGCTGAACTTTTCTCAAATAAACACACGTTTCGCTGGAGGTTAAGCTGTGGATTTCAATCACACTGACTGCTTTACAATGCTAAAGGCATTATTTGGCAGGAGACACAAATCTTCCTCCTCAGATTTCTGGATGGAACTTTAAAACTAAATAAACAATGATACTTGTATAAATAAAGCTTTAGGTGTTAAAGGATCCTGGTGAAATGAAATGTTAGGATCCCAAGATAAGGGGACTTTCAAGACCTAGACCCTCCCTGTAGTGCAGAGGTAGCACAAGGGTCTGCATGTTGGAAGCCACATAGAAGTTCAAGCTCAACCTGTACATGCTGAGCACACATGCCTGTGATCCTGGCTGGCTAGGAAAGCCTGGGGTGTGTGTGTATGTTGGAGGTGGAGGTTGGGAGGTTGTCCAGCATGAGACCCAGTTGAGAGTGTGTGTCACTTTCTCAAATAAACAAATAAATGAATGTTTAGAAAAATTATAAGAAGGCCTTAATTAGAGCTTTCAATGAGCAAAACACCCCCACAACGCTAAGATTTAATTCATGGATACTATTTCATCCAGCTATGTTTATCACAGGATAATACTTACTGTATCTATAGAATTCAACCCACATTTTATTTAATTAAGTTATATACCTATACTTGGGGTTTTGATTGCCTTGGACTAAAAAGCATTTTTAAAATTTAAACCAAACATTTTATGGACTTGATTACCTTTAACCATTTTATATTCTTAATCTAGTCTGGATAACATCAGCAAAGTTACAATGAATTAGAAGTGGTCACTTTTCTCCCAGACAAGAAAAATGATCTAACTACAGTAAATTTTAAAATACTCTGTCATATAAAAATCAAACAAGAGCACACTAAATAATTTACTCAGATTAATTAACACCTGGTATCTTTAGATACCCTGTATTTTCCTTAATTTCCATTAAAAATCAAAAGTTCTTTGAATATCTTTTCTTCTTAGTAAATCACAATTTAAAAAAATATATTACAATAATTTTTTTAATGCCAGGGAGCATATATGTACACGAGAAAGACAGAGACAGAAAAGGCAAGAAAGCACCCCTTAATGGGGCTTAGTCATGCTACAATCCATTTTCCTCCAATTCTCTATCCTATCAGGATCATGGGCACACTTGCATGAGCCAGGCATGTTTTTCAAGCAGTAGGTCAGGACTTGAACCTTGACCCACCATGTGGGACTCGGCTTTCTCCTCAGAGTGCTTAACTGCTGTGCTATTGGCCAGTGGCCCTACAGTGATCTTTTAAAATACAAATAATGGAAAGTCTGGTTTTCAGTTTTTAATGCAGAATTTCCAGTTCTGTGGTGCTGAGGCCATATAGGAAGGTTGTGGGTTCAAGTCCTGCAGTCTTCTCCCTGTGCACACTAGGTACCTTTGCCCACAATCCAGGCTAGGATGGATTATAGCATGGAGACCCTGTTGGAGCCCACCCCCAGACTCTCTGTCACTTTCTCTTTCTCATGGAATATGTAAAAATAATCTTTAAAAATGCAAATAGTAAAAATAATAAATTGTTCTTAAACACAGTTCAATAATTTAACCAATACAAAAAAAGAAAAAATAAATAAAACAACAAATGGAGCAATAGACTTAACAACCAGGAACCAAGGAATTATTTCAAATAAGGTATAAATTAAAACAATAAGATGAGCATTTCCCAGTTATACATAAGTCCATCCCAGTCTGCCAAGAAACTCTCATTTGCGCAAAAGATTGTTTAAAAGTCGCCAAAATGATCACTACCTTTTATAAACAGAACATCCAAGTTCATAATTTTAAATATCTTTTACTACTAATCTACCCACCAGAACACTTCCCCACAATACCAGTAAGCCCAGAAGAGGTAGGACAGGCACAAGAACCACCTCCACAGTCTTAAATTATTGAAAGTCCTCCTCACCAATGGGGAAATTAACATTTGCAATGCACATACAAAATATTAGGTCATCAGGAAAGTCATGAGGTATTTTTCTACATTTTTCTATGCAAAAATGCAACCTGACTTCCCTAACTCAATAATTCATTTCATTCCAAACAAAAAGCATATGAATGTATGTATGAATCAATTTTATTTTCCAAATCCCCAATTTCCACTTATCTGTAGCCTTAAGATTACCACCCTAATTAGTGAAAAAAGAAAACAAAATTACTCAATTTTTCCTAATAACTCTGGATTAATATCACCAACAATAGTATACAGTATTAGATACCAAAAACCCAGAAGTATGTTACAAAGCTATATAATACATCTAACAACCAAAATAGTTTTGCAAACTTAAGAACAAAGAAAACAGTTTATCAGGCTTCAATGGAGAGAAAATACAAAGACCTTGCCCAAAGCAACTCAGAAAGCTGGTAGCAAAAATGTAATCAAATTCCAGTTTCCCACACAGGCACAAGCTCTAGCCTTCAAGCTATGTGAATACTCCAATCTGAAACAATGATTTTAGAGTTGTGTGGGATAGGGAAGGGATGAATTGATGTAAATAACAGACTATGTTCAAATTTAATCTTTCTGTTCATTTTAACTAAGATCATTTTTGATATATTTCCCAACTCATTTTACAATGAATTTAAAATGGCTTAAAAAGCAGATATAATAAAAACAATGAAAATAAGAAAGCTCATGACTAAGGGGGGAAAAAAAGGCAGAAAGAAAACTGAAATAAAGGTCTGTTGAAAAACTTATTAAGTCCCATGTTTCACATTATCCATAGGAGCAAATGCCAGATCCTCACAGCTATTGGTCCCAGACCTATTTTGTATCACGACACATGTGGAAAATTGTATTTGTGCAGCCAGTAAAGTAGTAGAAAAGACTGACTCCTCTCCACACTTTCTTTGCCCCTCCCTATTTCCCATCCTCCTGTCCCCACTCCATTCCTGCCTGGGGACTGGGGGGGTGGGGGGTGTCAGTGTCAGTTCTCAGGGGACCTGTAGTCCATTTGGAACACACCATCTAGTGGTGGCATACAGGTTAGAAGTTCTGCTTTAAAGTACACAAAAGGTTCCTGGCCCTCTATTTAAAAACTACTGCTACTGGGACCAGCAGTTAGCATAATGGCTATGTCACTGGACTCCCATGTAGTCGACCGAGGTTTGCGTCCCGGACTCGGTGGCTTAAAACTCACGCCGGGCGCATGTGCATGCGTGCCCAAGATCCCGAGAGGAGAATGGAGGAGAAGGGATTGCAGCGTGGCCATCCCCCCCGGGGGGTGATTTCTCCCTTTCTGACTCTCTGTCTCTCTCTGTCTGTCTGGCGAGCACCCTATAGAAAAAAAAAAAAAAAAAAAAAAAAAAAACTCTCAAAAAAACCCAAAAACAAACAAAAAACTATTGCTACTGAGTGCTTCTTCATAAAAAGGACATTAGGCTAGACAATACTTCAAAAACAGCCATAGAGAGGGCTAGTGCCATGGCCTAGTAGTTAAGGGAGCCAGATTCCACATGGTCCACCTCGTGGTTTGAGTCCTGGACACAGCAGCTTGAAAAACACACTGGGCGTGTGTGCATGCACACCCAAAATCCCGATGGGGTGGAGAAATGGAGGAGAAGGGATTGTGGCAGAGACACGTCCCATTTTGGGGGTGCTTTCTTGCTTTCTCTCTTTCTCTCTCTCTCTCTCAAGCTCATGTGCCCTCTGACAAATTTAAAACAACCATAAAACATTTCACTTGATGTGCACTTCAGCATAAGCTGTGGGCACAGTGAGTGAAGGCATTTCTGCAGAGAGCTAACACAAAGTAGGAAAACTCAGAATTTAGATGAATAAACAAACTAAGTATCTTCATGCTGCCACAAATAGCTTTCTTCCAGCCAGGCTTTTGATAAACACTGGGAAACAGCCAGTTTAAAATTACGTGTTTCAGTGAGGACTTGAGCTCCTATACTTTAAAAGTTAACTGAGCAGATTGGTCAAGTGGCCACAATGAGTGAAAACTAAGGGGCCCAACCGTAAGGCCAGACTGGGCAAATGCCATTCCACCAGACCAAGGCAGAGCTAGAATGATAATAAAGCAGATCATTTTTGCTATATTAGGTGTACCTATTTACTTGTAACCAACTTTGAAAAACCTGTCTTCTGTTTTGCTTTGGGGAAAAATTCATAAACTCTTAGGAGCCAAAGTAAATTCTATCCGTCTGGCCTGTCAACACCAGAACCCACATAGGTTTTTCCAATTCTCCAACAAACTCGAGCCTGAGGCTTGGGCCCACTCAAGCCTTCTATTTACCTCATCTTTGGAAACCAAGTCGGTTTACCGGTCCTCCATACCCTGGGGAGAAGCTGGCAATAAAGAATAGCCATGACACCCAATCTTCTGCTAGAGTAAGGAAACTCTCCAACACCTGTCACCCCAACTAGTGCATGAAATTCCTCCCCACCTCTCCTTTTGTCTGATCCCATGAATGGCAATTCTAGTTGGTAAAGTAAATCTAAAATAATTCAACCGTGAAAATAGGAATGCCTGCACTTTTCATGCTTTTTCTCTGTGGTGTGATGCAAATGTGGTGGTTGAAATGGTATCTATCAGAAACTAGGAACAAATAATCATATATATGGCAACACTGAAACTGTACCCCCAGGCAGGCCCCTCTCCAGGTTTACAAGCTCAGACAAGGTCCCAGGTGGGCAGGCTGTAAATTGATATTGTCAGAGGCAATTAGCAACTGCCACGTGAGATTCATCAAGAGGATATTCTTTTTGAAAGATGATTTGCTAAGGAAATGCTCTGATTTCTCATTCATCCATAAAAGTCAGCTAAGTTTACAGAAAGCTACAAAATAAGCCAGCAGTCACCCTAGATTCTCTACAGAGAGCAGGGCTGAAAATAGACTTCGTCATGGAGAACTGTGCCCATGTCCTCAGCATGCCTACTTTCCACATTATAACACTCATCACACATGATGCTGGAGACCCATTCAACGCCTGCTTTCCCCACCAGACTGTCAACACACGAAGACGGGGACTATCTGCCATATTTAATCACTATATCCTTAGTACATTGTTTAGTGTTGGGTATGAGAGGTACATTTCATATTAGTTTGTCGAAATACTGCCTAAAAAAGTAAAAGAAAACAGGATAAAATATTATTTTCTGCTTTTTTCTTTATAGGTCCTCGCCTTTCCCAGACTATATTCAGCTTAATGCCAGAGTGGCACCAAGAAGGACATGGATCAGTCCTATCTCTTTAAAGACCAAACATTTAGGAGAAACTGAACAGATAGGAATCAGAAAATATACAATCAGGGCAAAGAATAGTCAAATACCTGCAGTTATAAATAACAGAAATCCACTTAGGCCAGCTTAAGCACAAGTGGCATATCCACTAAGAAAGGAGGGTATCTCTTGATTGCAGAAGCAAAACAGAGCCAGGCTTCTTGGGGGGATTAGGTGGAAATCTGTCAGTCATCACTTGCTCAGGCATTCTCTCCCTCAGCTCATCCTTCCTTTTCTTCAGAAACAGCTTTCGCTGTTTCTCTGTGCACAAATTCCTCACTGCTCTTGGGTTTGTATGTTCCCAGTACACTGAAACTAGTGTTTCCTACTCCAAATTCTAAATTCCAGAGAAAATCAAACTGGTGCAGGGGATAACAACCTTAACCAGGCAAGTCTAGTTCCTCTTCCTCCTACAGAGAGGAAGATCTTTTCAGAAAAAAAGCAGGGTGTGGAAACACCCACAAAGCAGCATTTGTGTTTGTGTGTGCGTGCCTATTAAAGAGTGCATGCACACATGCAAGAGAGAAAGACCGACAGGGTCTCATCATACCATCAGCCTTTTAGCTCTTCAGGCATATTTTTAGGCCTATGCAGGGATCCAAACCCAAGGTTAGCCATGTGGCTTCCAGCACTGCAGACCAACATACTATGGACTGCAAGGTCTTGCTTGTGTTTCTGATCATGACATGTTCTCTATACCTTTTTCTTGTCTGCCACTAAGCCCAAGATTACTCTGTCTCATCACACTCTATCTTGCAGGCTGACTCCTTGCCACTGAACTTTGACTTCACTATTCTTTCTCATCCAATGCCGTCGACTCTCTTTCTTCCATTAAACTTCAAATTCCTTTCAAAGAAACATCTACAAAACATCTACTCTCCTGCCTGCGACACAACAAATACTATTATAAGAGGTATTTTAATGGAAAAAATAAAAGAAACAAATAAGCCATATTTATTACAAATGTGTAGAATATCTTTCTGTTTTTTTTTTTTTTTTTTTTTTTTTTTTTTGTATTCTGAACGTATACAAGGGGGCCTTCAAGAATTTTACTGAAAATGGATATTATGAAAAAACTATGCATGGATTAAAAAAATGTATTACATCAAAATAAACTGTACTTGTTTTAAGTTTCTTTCTTTCTTTCTTTCTTCTAGAGCAAGAGAGATAGAGAGAGAAAGGGAGAAACAGCACCTCCAGCAGGAGTGCTTGATGCCATAATCCACCCTACGCCTCAGCTAGCCACAGATCACAGGCATGCATGTTTCCAGTGTGTTCAGGAAGGTCTCCAGACCGGGAACCTTCCCGTGTGGGTCACTGCCATTGTCTATCCCCTAAATCTGTACTTTAATTCCATTTCTTCATGAACTTTTGGAAGGGCCCTAGTATAAACATAGAAAATAGTTATATATGCCCAGTAGTATCCATTATAGCCTCTAGATATACTGTATCTTTTCACTTTGTTGTAACTAATACCACATAACTAACATCTAAGCGGAGTACTGAGTATCCTCTTAACAAAACACCTTTTAATAGAAAGAACTGCAAAACAATTCCTTGGAAATGCAAATTTATTTCAGGTTCTCTAATGGACTGAAAAGTAGCTTATTTCATTATGCAATAAGATTCTGCCTCTCAAAGCTTAAGTTCTTGCTCAGAGGGCAGTTACTGTCACTTGAATACATGAAATTCCTGAGAATGAAAAAATCACTTTCTGAACACTGTGAAAAACATGTCCTTGGGAACCAGCAGTTAGCATAATGGCTATGTCACTGGACTCCCACGTAGTCGACCGTGGTTCGCGTCCTGGACCCGGTGGCTTAAAACTCACGCCGGGCGCGTGTGTGTGCGTGCCCAAGATCCCGAGAGGAGAATGGAGGAGAAGGGATTGCGGCATGGCCATCCCCCCTGGGGGGTGATTTCTTGCTTTCTGTCTCTATGTCTCTCTCTGTCTGTCTGGCGAGCGCACGCGCCCTATAGCGAAAATCTCTCAAAAAAAAAAAGAAAAAAAAAAAAACATGGCCTTTTCTTTTGCTTCTACACACTAGTGGAACCATCTAACAGTGAAAGATTACAGAAATCATCTTGACCATATGCACCTTGTTTTTCTGAAATTCCTTGGTACCTTGATCAGTGGGCTATATACAGTAGGAATGCTGAAATGTTTCACTGACTAGCATATGTATTTCTAGCTATGTATTTAAAATCATCACTATATGTGCATGAGGCCTTATTCATGTTCGTACAAAATGTATATATTACAAATCATCCGCATGTTAGCTATAATGTAAAAAACAATACAATCTTCTCAAACATGAATATATATCCAAATCACCTATGGATTTTAATAAAATACAGATTCTGATTCAGTAGCTCTGGAGTGGAAGCCAATAGCACAGTTCTAATAAGTTCTCAGGTGATGCTGACACTGCTGGTCACAGAACACACTTTGAATGGCAAAGTAATCCCTTCTTACTCCCTGAATTAAAATACCATAGACAAACTATGCAAACAATTAGAGGGGCCTCTTTTTCAAAGTACGTGTTCAGTCGTTAGGAGAATAGATGATGGTATTCTCAGGGAAGCTCATCTTTATTATCAGACTCAATCCTTCAATAAATATTTATTGAGCAACCACGCCAGGTGTGTAGAAGCTTTAGTCACTCTTGTATGCAGTTTAATAAATGACAAAAGTAAAATGAAAAACTCCTCTGTATTTTCAGTGATATCTAAATAAAGTGAGTATCAGAGAATGACAATGACATGTGTATGTATGGAGAAGGGGGTAGAAAAGCAATGACTGGGGAACCAGCAGTTAGCATAATGGCTATGTCACTGGACTCCCACGTAGTCGACCGCGGTTCGTGTCCCAGACCCGGTGGCTTAAAACTCACGCCGGGCGCGTGTACGTGCGTGTCCAAGATCCCGAGAGGAGAATAGAGGAGAAGGAATTGCGGCATGACCATCCCCCCTGGGGGGTGATTTCTTGCTTTCTGTCTCTATGTCTCTGTCTGTCTGGTGAGCGCATACGCCCTATAGCAAAAATCTCTCCAAAAAAAAAAAAAAGCAATGACTGAGGATCCTGTGCTTTCAAGAGGTTCCTATGAATGCTCATCTCAGAAGATTCTTCGCTTGCCATCCTCAAGCCCCAGCATTTACCTGTGTCTGCACAGTCATGGGAGCTATGGATTGTTGGGGCCAACTACAAATCACTCAAATATAGCCCTTTCCTGTCTATTCTAGGTAACTTGCTGTCAAGTATGATGAAGAAGCAAGATCATAGAAAGGTATGGTTAAATCACTTAAAAACTGGCAAAAACCCAGAGCATTCCCTTCCTTTTCCATTTACTTAAACCTTTATCACGGCCAGTACCTAAAAAGAAAGTTCATCTTGGTCCTAGCATGTATATGGCATCTGCAGGAGCACAATAGTTGGAAAACAGAGTATTCAGAATTATCAAAAGTTTCTTTCAGCTGTAAAAAGGGCTGAATACTTGGTTCAGCTTCATGGTTATTATCTATTTACTACAAAATTCTAAATACACGCAAAGCCTCAAAGATAATCTGAAAAGCACTGAGAAAACCACTACATTCTTAATAATTCATTTGTTCATAAAAAGACAAAATTGTTGTTTGAGATATTCAGCATTCTTTTGCCAGAGGCATATGCTTACTCTTATCTATAATTTAGCATGAATTTATTTGGGTTGTATATAGTTGCATGTACTTCTAAAACTGGGACTTTTCCACCAAGGGATGAGGTAAACATTATAACAAGCCAGAGGGTATGAGCCCAAACAACAAACCTAGACGATTTCTCTAGAGTGTCAATTTTAATTAAGATTTGAAAAGAGGACAGTAAGGGAAATCCCTAGTACCATATATATTACATTTAAATAATTATTTTACATTAAAATAAACATGGAATAGGATGCCCAAGCTTCCTTAATTATAAAGATAAAACACTAGACTAAAAAGAAATTTTGGAGGCCATTTTTTTCCTCTACCTGTAGGGAAACTTCTGCCAGCTTTAAAGTCTAATAATCACTCATCATTTTTCTAAAAGTGTATTTGCAACATTCATTAGTTAACAGTGCATGGATGTACTTCTTAGATAAGATCTTGGTGAAATGAGACTGACTTCTAATTAGAATGTTTCAATCCTAAGCAAATCCTTTTGAGAACTGAATGTTCAATGCTGAATGTCTTGAATTTGAATAAATGATATAACAATAATGCAACGGCAAATTTACTTCCCAAATTAATCATTAACAAAATTTTGAATCGTCTAAGGACATACTTACAAAATAGTTAAGTTGGAAAAAAGAGAGAGACTGCTATAATCAGAGAGTCTATGTGCTGTAGTCCTTCCATTAGTCTTACTCAGAAAGTGTGAATAGTCAGTTTCAGGACAATATTCTTGCTTTACATAGGAGAACCTTAGAAAATCTAAAATGATTTGATATGATACTTTTTACTGTAATGAGAATCCCAACTTTCATTCTTCCCTATTCAAGAAAAAGTATAGAGAAGCTGATCTGGGAAGGAGGTGGGGTTCATGTCTGATTTTTCAAGACAGAAATCCAGATACTTACAAGGCATTGCATGGTAGATGCTTGGCCAATACTGCCCGCTGTCTCTCTTTAACCAAACACGAACTGTCCTACAATAGAAGAAAATATGTGCATGAAATCATAGTATTTTAATTATGGGAAAATGTTGATAAACACCAAACCTCTTAGAAAAAAAAAATATATATATATAATCTTAAGCACATATACAATCTATATAGAGCTTAACCATATACATGATATACATAAAATATATATAGTTATCCATATATGGTTATCCATATATACTTTATGTATATCATATATATGGTTCGGATACAGATTATAGGGCCAACCAGTGGCACGTTAGTTAGGCAGCTGGATCCGATACGGCCAACTACATAACTCAAGTCCTGGCCCAGCAGCTTGAAAAATAGACACACTGGGCATGTGTGCATGCATGCCCCAAATCCTGAGAGAAGAATGGAAGAAAAGATTTTAAACTCCTTAAATTTAAAGCTTTCATACATTGAGAATTACATGACTCTCATGTGTGTGTGTATGTGTGTGTATCTCATGTGGCATCATGATAGTTTGAAAATTATTATTTTCACTCTTGTTTTGCCTTTCCAACTAGCTGACCTTCACCCTAGTCTGCTGGAAACATTCATTTACCTAGGGAACTATTAGGTTTCACTAGAGAAGGAAGTACAAAGAGAGCAAATGAAATGATGTGCAGCATCTGACACAAACGAAAGGATACATGGTAAATCCATAGTCTTGCAAGCCAGGCCATTGTCTCAAGAGAGTTTTCCAGTCCTTCAGAAGAGGATTCCTCATAGCTCCTGTGAACTAGTCATTTCAGGGGACAGGAGAAATGAAGATTTTCTACTCATAATTCAGCCTCCAGCAAACAAAGCTAGCGTGATTGAACTTCAAGAATTCGAAAGAAACACACCATCCATCAGATGACAAGAAATCACCGCAGGACCACAAGAAATATGGGAAAGCAATACCTCTCCTCCAAGGGAAAAGAATAACTCCTCTTCATCCACACACAGTTCAATGCAAATCATGGAAATGTCTGATAAAGAATTTAGAGTATTCATAATAGCGAAGCTAACTGAGATGGAAGAGAAGAGAAACAATGAACTGCTAAAGAGAAAGGAGAAAGAAGTTGACGAGTTCCAGGAGGTGAGGAAATTCTTGCAAGATCTAAAAGAGGAATTACACGCTTTACGAAAGAGTCAAACAGAACTGTTAGAAATGAAGTCTATAATACAGGAAGTCAAAATCTCCCTTGAAAGTATTAAAAGCAGACTAGATCATACAAAAAAATAGACTCTCAGATGTAGAAGAGAAAATTGCTGGCCTAGAAAAATTCACCACAAAGACTGAGAAAATGACACAAAAATCTGAGAATAATATATGAGAAGTATTAGATACCATCAAACGTCCAAACATCTGGATAACTGGCATTCCAGAAGGCAAAGAGACCCATAAGGGCATTGATAATCTATTTCATGAAATCCTGCAAGAAAACTTTCCAAACCTAGAGAGGCATTCAAAGATCCAGTTCCAAGAAATACAAAGGACCTCAAATAGAAGCATTTCTTTGATTTAAGTTAAAACTGGTTTTCTTAACAATACCAAGTGAACTTGCTATTGAAAGTAGTTAGATTATTTAAGAAATTGTGTGATCAATACAATGTGGGTGGGAAAGGAATGGAAGACAATTGTAGACACCAGAGATAGTGTGAGAAGAGGGTGGGAAAGGACAGAGGGTCAGAAAGAGGGGTAAAAATTCTAGAAACTAGAAATGGAAAATTTTTGATAATAATATGCATGACTAAGTCACTATGCAGTATATTCTGGATGGGAAATCACATTTTGTATGCTGTGATGATGCTTAGGGAAAGAATGTAAATTAAGTTAGAAAAAAAAAGTTTCAGGAAAAAAAAAAAGAGAGAGTTTTCCAAACACAGTCAAACAATTCTAAGCTCTGAGACTCAGATTTCCTGAACTAGTGGGCTAGCCAAGGAGACTGCCATGTAACAGGTTAACAGACGATGGTATTATCAGGTATTTCACAGCAAAGGCTACAGATGAAGTTGCGGACCAACAAGCTGCACAGAGAAAAAGCAGACACCCCAGAGAGCCCAGAGAGTCCAGAGAGCCAAAGCCAAAGAAAGACTGAATCAGTTAGGGAGCACCACTAGGTTCTGACCAACCAGAAAGGCCTAACCATGAAATACACCGGTCATAACATCATTAACATATACCTGCAAGGTAAATACAACTAAGAGGTTAAGGAATAGTATCCCAGATACCAGAGGAAATAATGGACATCACACCAAGAAAAACTGCTAGTTTCCTACTGCGAGAGAATCTAATAGATCCCTCACATGGCCTCACACCCTGAAGTCATTTCAGGGTGAAAGTCAAACTGAGAGATCAAGCATTTTTTAAGGTTTTTGCCATAGGGCACATAAGCTAGCCAGAGACAGGGAAAGTGAGAAATCAACCCCTGGGGTTGATGGTCACGCTACAATCCCTTCTCCTCCAGTCTCCTCTTGGGATTTTGGACATGCATGCACACATGCCTGGTGTGATTTTCAAGCCATGGGTCCAAGACTTAAACCACGGTCAGACATGTGGGGGGCCAGTGCCTTAACCATTATACTACCTGATGGTGCCAAGACTGAGAATTTTTATCTAAGAAAGAGTTGAAGATTACCTAAGAGACTATTTAAGTCATCATACTAGATACACTGTTTTAAATTATACTGGATATTTTCTCCCAGTTAGTTAGTGGATCTCCTATAAATAAGAAGCAGAGGGACCAGCAGGTGGCATGGTGGTTGAGGTGCTGGATATTCACAAGTGGCTGACCATGGTTCGAGTCCTGGACATGGCACCTTGCTCTCTCTTTCTCTCTCCCTCTCTCTCTCTTTCTGTGTTTCCCTTTGGTCAAATTAACAAATAAATAATGAATAAATAATTTTTTTAAATGAGCAGAAAAAAATACAAGACCAATTAATTATAGACATAATAAAGAAATGCCACTTTCTTGCACTGCCACACATTACAAAAGTAATGATACGCAGTGATACTACTACATACATATGCAAAGTTCATCAGACTTTTGGTCAAGTATCCTAATTTGTGAAGTGGAAATGTATGATGGTAGGTAACAACAGCAGGTAACTTGAAAGGAGTACATGATACATACACATCAATGTTCAATCTTCTCTTTTAATAATATATGCCAGTACTGCATTGTAATGTTCAGATTATCAGATCAAGTCTGAGGAGAAGGAAGAAGAAAAGAATAAAGAAGAAAAGAACAGAGGGACCAATGGGACATCATAGGAGAAAAAAGACAGAAAAAAATTTTTTTAAAGAACAGAATTTTTGTTGTTGTTCATTTATTTATTTACTTACTTTTAAATTGGCTATAGGGTACATGCACTCACAAGAAACACACACAGAGAAAAAGAGAGAGTAAGAAGCACTCCCAGGGGAATGAGCATACTGCAATCCCTTCTCTTCCATTCTCCTCTCAGGATTTTGGGCACACACACAACCAATGTGGTTTTCAAGCTGCTTGGTTCAGGACCCAAATTGTGCAATTTGCCACGAGGGATCCAACAGCCTAAACCACACCACACCCTATAAAAATTTAGTGGCCAAAAACTTACCAAATTTGATGAAAGATACAAATCTGTACTTCTAAGAAAATCAATGAATTCTAAGGAGCATAAACTCAAAAAAAATCTACACCTGGACACATCATAGTCAAACTATCAAAAGCCAAAGAGAAATTCCTGATAGTAGTAAGAGAGAAGCAACTTATCACATACAAGAAATCCTTGATAATATCAACAGCCAACTTCTCATCAGAACCATAGAGGTCTGAAAGCAATGAGATGATACAAGAGAACCTAAAGACGTTGATGGAAAAATAAAATGAAGGTATTATTTCAGTGCAAAAATTTTTGAAATCCATGCCATAATACACATTTCCCCATGAACTTTTTGAAGATTCCTGACCTTATATTTGACATGCTTAAAACAAAAAACAACAAAAAACAAATAAAAAATACAAAACAAAACAAAAAGTCAAAAAACCCCTGTAACACAGAAAGAATATTTTTATCTCATTAAACTATTCTTCAAAAATAAAGGAATAATTAAGACATTCCAAGATGAAAACTAACACTAGTAGACCTTTCTAACAAAAAAATTTTAAAAGGAATTGTTCAGGCTAAAAGAAGGGGACACTGAATGGTAACCTGAAGCCACAAAAGAAATAAAGATCACTGGCAAAGGTCGCTATACAGGTAATTATAAAAAACTAGTATGACTGAATTTTTTTATAACTTCTTTTTTGCTTCTTATGTAGATTTAAAAACCCATTCATAAAACAAGAATTAATGGGCACACAAGGTATAAAAGGTATAACTTACTGTGGTAACAGAACAGGGATACAGAGCTGAATAGAACAGAGTTCAGTACACTACTGAAATCAAGTTAGTATGAGTTCAAACTAAAATGTAAAATGTAGGTACACAGAGGACAAAAAGGATGAAATTGTATGAGGGAAAATGTCAAACATGAAAAACAGAACTAGTGGAAGAACTGAGGAACAACAACAAAAAGATTTAAGATGTATTTAAAGATAGCAAAATGGCAGGAGCAAGTCCTTCCTTATCAGAAATCACTTTATAAACTGATTTAACTCACATAGTAAAAAAAAGAGATTGGCAAAGTGGATTTTAAAAATATATGATCCAACTATTTAAATGATATTCACTTCAGGCCCAAAGGAACAAAAGGGTTGAAAAGTGAAGAGATTTAAAAAGGCATTCCAGGGCCAGCCTGTGAAGTGGTGGTTATGTGACTGTATTCCACATGGCCAGCTGAATGATTTGAGTCCCAAGCAAACAGTTAAAGAATTAACAAGAATCCTATTCAAACATCCAAAAAATAGGGGAGGAAGGGATCCAACATAACTTTCTATGAGACCAATTTTATCTGATACCAAAGTCAGGCAAAGCTGACACAAGGAAACTACAGGCTGATATCTCTATGAATACAGATATAAAACTCCTCAATAAAATACTACCAAACCCAATTAATTCAATAGCACATTAAAAGAACTGGGACAACAGGTGAAAGGGTGGTTTAAAGTGTTAGATCCCACATGGCAGACGGTGGTTTGAGTCCTAAAACCAACAGCTTGAAAAACATGCCGGGAACATGTGCATACATATTCAAAATTTTGAGAGAAGGGATTGTGGTGTGGCCATCCCCCAGGGGGTGATTTCTCCCTTTTCCTCTCTCTGTCTCTCTCCAGCAAATGCATGCGCCCTATGGCAGAAATTTAAAAGAAAGAAACAGAGTGTGTGAGAGAGAGAGAGGGAGAGAGGGATTATATACCATAATCAAGTGGAATGTAACCCAGGAATGCAAGGGTAGTTCAACACAAGAAAATTAATTAGTGTAATGAAGTATATCAATAGAATAAACACATCTCAATAGAAACAGAAAATGCATTTGACAAAATTCAACAACTTTAATTAAAAACAACAACAAAATCCATTCAATATGCTAGGAATAGAAGGAAAGTTCCTTAATCTAATAAAGGGCATTCATGAAAAATTCACAGCTATCATCAAACTCATTGGAAAAACAGTGAAAACTTTCCCCTAAAATCAGGAACAAGGAGGCCCACGTTCACCACTGCTATTCCACATTACTGGAAGGCCTAGCCAGAGTAATAAGGCAAGTAAAAGAAATAAAAGACATCTAAATTGGAAAGAAAGAAGCAAAATTACCTCTATCTACAAATTAAATGATTCTACATAGTGAAAATATTAAAGAATCCAAACAAAAATTAAAAAAAAACCTTATTAA
This sequence comes from Tupaia tana, assembly GCA_026018925.1. NCBI lineage: Eukaryota > Metazoa > Chordata > Mammalia > Scandentia > Tupaiidae > Tupaia > Tupaia tana. Next base: position 40,929,308 of record JAKSZU010000005.1, read on the forward strand.
AAGTTAATAAATTAAGCAAAGTTACAAGGTATAAAGATCAATAAATGAAAATCAGTTGAGTTTCTGATAGCAAAAAACTTTTTCTAAAGAAATTACAACCCCCAAACACTTTCAATGAACATTTAACCATTACAGTATGCTTCTAAACAGGGCTCTCTTCACTAAATATATTGCCTATACCAGCTTGTATTAAGGGCAATTAATAAATTTTTGCATCTAAAAATAAATTATATAAAAATATCTGTTTTCTTAACTCCTAAGGAACAATCACAATTTTAAAAAGAAAAAAAAAGGGGACCAGCTCATAGCCTAGTGAAAAGAAACCAGATCTCACTTGGCTGACTATAGTTTAAAGTCCTGGACCTAATGGCTTGGGGAAAAAAAAAAAAAAAAACACTGTGCATGCATGCCCCAATCCAGACAGGATGCAGACAGGGAAGAGAAGATATTGTGGCATTGTGGGTGGTACTGTATCCCTCCCTCCCTTCCTCTCTCTCTGTCTCTCTCTGTATCTCTGACAAGTCTATGCAACCTCTGGCAATCAATCAAAAAAGAATAAAGGCACTGCATCCTAGAGGTATAATTTATATGGCTAGGAATTTCCTAAATAAATACAAATTTCACTATCAATACCTGGAAGTGATTTTTAATTTTTCAAAAACGTATATCTAAAAAGCAATACAAAAAGTTTTAATGGTAAGTGAAAACCTCTTTTCTTTAAAGAAAATTAGAACTGTGATTAAGAATCATTTTTAAACCAGTAGAGGTCAGTGTATTGAGGATGAAAAACACACAACCACAACCACTGAAATGCAGGAAAAGTGTCCATTCACACCACACAGAAAGCTCTGCGTTTGCAGAAACACCACAGGTCCAAATACATTATATTGTCCCTCTCGTGTGTCCTGTTTTCTTGTCCCCTTGCCTCTTCCTCATCTTCAAGTTCCCAGTTCTAGGCAAAGACAAGGGAGAGCCAGGAGCTAGACAATAACAACACATAGTATCCCCCAGTGGGCCTCAATCATTTCAGCAGCTGGGCTATTTTGAAAACGCCATGATCTTATTCTATGTTGGATATAGCCGAATCACATTTTAACCTGTGAAGATTACTTTTAAATATTAGCCCTTATTCTTTAAATCTTTAAGTGTTGGTTGTGTGTGTGTGTGATTAAAACAAATACTAGGATTAAAACAAATACTAGATAAACTGTAGTATTTATCAAAACTCCACTATGACCAAGTACTGATTTGCTGGTTATAAAAAAAACAGAAAAGCACATTTTATCATATTTGGCATCTGCCAGAGGCCAACCCCTACACCAGGCCCAAAACTGTGCTCACTGTTTGTGAAAGACCAAAAGAATCAGTAGAAAATGATTCCTCCTCCCTGTAGCCACATCACCCACCTATCCACTGTCAGGAAGTCTTCTGACTGCACCTCTTCAGAGGCCTGGTGCAGAAAGGCAGCAGGGAGGCGAGGCTGACACCAGGAAGTCTGTACTGTGCTGGGTGAGAGGGTGAAAGGAATTGTGTATATCCTTAATTGCAAGTACCCTAAAAAACTAAGGAAGGGAAGAGTGGTCCCACTCTGCCTCTCAACCTACTCCAACTCCTTCTAAAAGTCCAAATCCAGTGGCCGTCCCAATTATACAGGCTTCGGTCAGTAGTCGCTATGATCAAGAGACTCAACCTAAATGAGTAGCCCAGCAAGGGCAGAAGTTCCTGTTTTGAGATCCCCCACCTTGGAGCTAATGTGTGACTTTCTTGTTTCGAACGGTGCTGACACATACTCGCAGAAGCTAGCAGTAGAGATTTGTCAGACACAGCGGCTAAACTGACTCATGTACATGCACGAATGCATTTGTGTCTGTGCATATATGCATATATACATATATGTGGCCAAGCACCTCACAAAGTCCATCTGCCCACCCTATCTTAGTGAAACATATTCTCTGTTCTACAATCCAGCAATCTTTCAGGGTCTGCTTATACTGATAGAGACAATGAACAACAGGGACCAGAACAATGTGGATCTTCCAAGATTATTAAAATCTAAAAGGTATGAATTTGGCCCCACAAGTTTACTTACTTACACTTACTAATTGACTTCTTGATTCACTTTATTCATTTCACATTTATTAAACACCTATTAGGTAACAGGGCACTGGAAAGAAAAAATGTACTGGAACCACATGTGCCACCTCTGTTCTCAGGAAGCTTGCAGGTCATGGGGGGAGACAGACAGGGTGCAGAACATCACAACACGTATGGTAAGAGCTAGGGTAGGAAGCCATCCAGGAGCTGTTACAGGAGCATGCATCTCTCCTACTCTAGGGCCCAGGGTTTGGCAATGTCAGAGAAAGACCCTGAGTGACAGTGCCTGAACTATGGCATGAACAGACATCTGCCAGTGGACAAGAGACAGAGAGTGGGAGCATGTCCTGGCAGGAGGTCAGCATTTGCAGGCCAGGGAGGTAGAGTGAGCAAGAGTAGTGAGAAATTAGCCTGGACAAAAGAGCAGGCTGAGGGCCACCAAAGGCCTTAGAGGCCACACGGATGAGTTTGGAATTTATTATATGGACAGTGAAAGCCACTAAGGATAAACGGCCAGTCACAAAATCAGATTTCTCTTTATGTTTGTTTGGGGGAAGTCTGGAAGAAGCCTGGTTACCCTGAAGTAACCAGTCTGGACGATGTGGGCAGTAAACCAGGCAAAAAAAGGATGAGGGCCTAAAAGAGAGAGGAAGACATATTTTAGAGCATTCAGAAGTAGAAGCAGCAGAGCTTGGGGGCTGCTGACTAGATACAGTGGAGCCATTAACCAATCAGTGATTTTCATGGAAGGCAATGTTGAGTTCCTCTTGGACATGCCGAGTTGAGGGATGATCCAGAAGGAGCTGTGCAGGGTGAGCTGTGGTATGACACCTAAGTTGAAAATTAAAATGAAGATTTGGGGATCACTAGCATATAAGTAGTAGCTATCAGTGAATAAGAAGAAAGCACAGACCCTAAATAACACCAACAGATAAGGGGTAAAGAAAGAAAAAAATATTTGTAAAGGTCTTGGGAAGGGCCACAAAAGAGACAGAGGAAAAATTCTTCCTACTTCATGGGCACAAAAAATGCATCCTGATTTTTGATCCAGAAAATAAGGTCATTATAAACATACCTAAGAACTGAGCCAAATTCATGGTGAAAACGTGCCTACAATAAAATACGATCTATATAGGTCACTTTCTGAGAGAAAAGGGAAGATTGGAGGTGGCGACAAACCGTATACCACAGGTTGCTAAGCTACTGAATAAAATAAGACCGGGAGTCTACCCATGTTGAAATCCAGGCTTTTTAAAATGTGCCCTAGAATGATGCAACCTTCATTAGTTACCATAGCAATGAGCTTCATTTCCCAGGGGACAATTGTTATTTTTTCCACCACTAAAGTAACTTGGGGTGTGGAGGGGGTGAGTTCCACTGTTTTGAAGACATTGGATTTCCAGGGAATACTTAATACATCACACACTGCGGCAGCCACACAAACTGAGGAAGGCAGCCCCCTGCAATCTGCAAACTAATAGAGAAACTTTGAGCAACAGACATCAGTCAATGTCTTTTTTTGGCTTTTATAGTTATTTGTTTAAAGGGAGAAAAACGTTTCCAATGCAGGGAATGTTGCAGAAATTCTTAGAAAACATGCCTGACAGAATTAATGATAGTTGCTATCTCTATGATTTTTAGATTTCTCTGATTATCTGTAATAAGAACAAACTATCCCAGTAAATGTGTTTGGATCACACATGGTAGATAAACTAAACACAGACTTGTACAATACGCTGTGGATCTTTTGTGTCCAGGGCTTCTCCTCAGAAAGACAGAAGTTGCTGCGTGGAAAATGTCAGCAAATGAAGGTGGCCAGGGTTTAAATGACAGGAGCTGGAGCTGCATGCTGACCAGGCTCTGGTCCCCTCTGCCAAACAACACAGCTCCTTGTGCCAAGGGACCCCACTACAAGAGACCTGAACAACTTTGCTGTATCACAGACACATGGAATGCTTTTCCCCATAGTTGCAACAACCAAGCTATGAGCAACTGGAGAAGAGGTGTGGCTGCTCTATATTTCAACACCTTGGGATTTCAATGCCACTCCTGCTTTGAAAACATTACCAGTGATTCTGGGCATTGCGGTCACAAATATCAGCGAGGTGTGCTGCTGACAGCCAGCTCCCCTCCAACAGCTGAGAAAGTCTTCAAATTGAGAATTTTAAAAATCACAATCAAGTGATGATATTTTCAGTGTTTTTTAAACCTATAAACTGAAGATTTGTCATGACCTTAAATGGACTCCTACGCCAAGTGACAAAAAAAAAAAACCAAAATACCTGTAATTTTTTGTTGTCAGTAAATAAAATTTAAGAGGACGAGGCCCCAATAAGCGTTACTTCTGAGTAATTTTCTTACTAATAAACACTATTCTGTGTCTGCAAAGAACAGAATGTCCTTGCCACATAGATTTGCTTTTGTATATAGTTTTTTGATTTTTTTTTTTTTAAATTGCAGTTTACTTCAGTGGCTAGAGCTTAAGCGCAGTTTCCTGTCCTTGCACAGTTGTGGGTTTTATACTTCCCTCCTGCTCTAACCAGAGTTACAAGCATATCTGATTCCCCTTAGAAGCATAATTGCCCTATGAAGCCATTCAAACTCGGCCAAATCTTAGCTCCGAGATCACACTGTCCCTTGCAACCCATGTTAGGAATGCCACGTTAGGTGTAAACACTAGTTAGCAAAGTCCATCTCCCCCCGGAACAATGCATTCCTTGAAGAATAAAATTTTTTAGCTTTGATCATTTTACCTCTGATTTTTTGTTTAATAACTGCAATACTTTCATTTTCAAGCACTACAGTATTAGCATAGAGGAAGTACTTTAAAAAGGTCTAGAAATACTATGTAAAAAAGAAAAAAGGAGAAATGTGAAAGAAAAAAGAGAAAAGTGTACACATTTGGGGCAATGGTGCAGAGGATCCTATAAGGGAGTACTAGGGACAGCAATGCACCAGAAGAGAAGAGAAAGGTTTTGGATTTGCGTCCAGACTCCCGCCTGAACACACAAGTCCATGATCCCAGGCTGGCTGAAGCTGGGGGTAAGATGAAGCATGGGGACCCTGTTGGGTATTCACCAGTAGAGGAAAATATAGATTTAAATACTGTTTAATGGAATAGAAGTAGAGAGAGCAATGGTATATACCAGAAGCTACCTTTCCATGTGGATCAGCTTTGCAGAGCATTATGGTTACTGCTTTGTCACCACTGGTATCTGAACACCCTCATTTTGTTAAGTTGTTTGGGCTAACAGCTCAAGATTTATGCTCTGGTTTCTCTTGCCTTTGAGGAACTCTGGTGAGTAGAGTGGGTGGCATTGTTGATTGATAACCAGGATCCTGGCCAGCCTCTCTTCTCTTTTCCTCTATTGGTGAATATTTTTTCTTGAAGTTTAATTTTTCTGTGTGTGAGAGTGACAAAGAAGGAGACAAACAGTCATACCCAACAGGGTCCCCATGCTTCAACTTACCCCCAGGTTCAGCCAGCCTGGAGTCATGAGGAGAAAATTATAACAGGCATAAGAATGCATACGAATAAGTGGAATCATTTATGGAATGGTACACCATTACAACAATAAAAAAAATATGGTTGACAATTTAATATATACTTCCAAAACAAAAACAAAAAAAAAAAACTAGAACGATTCTTGAATGTGCACAACATAATGCAATGTCCAATGTCCAAGATGAAAATTGTGTACATCCTTGATTTGATTATTATACAGTATATACCAGTCCTGAAAAACCATATTATACCTCACAACGATTATGTGTAAACCAGAAATCTCAATGCAGGGACCGGCAGATAACGTAGTGGTTACATCGCTAGACTCCCACATAGTCGACCGCGGTTCTAGGCTCAGACCCAGCAGCTTAAATTAATGCCAGGAGCATGTGTGTACATGCCCAAGATCCCAAGAGGAGAATATAAGAGAAGGGACTGCAGTGTGGCCACCCCCCTTGGGAGGTGTTTACTTGGTTACTGTCTCTCTGTCCCTCTCTGTCTTTCTGGCAAGTGCACATGCCCTATAGCAAAAACCTCTCTTAAAAATAAATAAATAAATAAATAAATAAATAAATAAATAAATAAATAAATAAATCTCAATAGAAAATAAAAATTGTTCTTGGATTTAGACACAGCAGGAAAGCGTGGTCCATATCATCCTATTCCCCACTGTATTCTTACAGTCTGCAACAGTGGCAAGCATGTGATAAATGCTCAGTAGGAACTTCATGAAATAGTAAACTGAAAGAGCAGTGACTCAGAGGATATCTCTGGCTGCTACTGTTCTGGAGCTGTAGATGAATGAGCTGCTCTCTTCCAGAATAATCACCCTAAAAACCCAGCAGAGTTCGAGGGGAGAGGAAATGGGGAGTTATCGTCTAATGGGTACAGAGTTCCTGATTGGAAAAAATAGGACATTTTATTTGTCACTATTGAAAGTTTGAACTTTAAACAGTCTTGGACTAGTGGTTTATAACTGTCAGCTTGTTTGACTTTAACCCACTTCTTATCCCTACTAGCTTTTCCAGAACTACCACCTTCACCATGAAACTCCATGAGTTTTCCCAACTCAAACCTGGGGCTCTTCAGCATTTTTTACTCTTTTGACAAATATATCATGGAGCAGAGAGACAGACTGGCAAACCTTTTTTTAAGTCTTTTCCAGTGCTGTCTAGAATCAGTTTATTGATCACTTCTCTTTCAGGTCATTAATTTGTACCTCCTGGGTCATAATTTCCATCATCAGCTTCTGGATTTAGAGGACCTGTTGATGCTGAGCTGATGCTAACTGTAAGAGGTCTTCCATATCTGACTGCTATTTTTTTAGTAAAACCAAAATAGAAGAGATGAAGCAAATAACCATCATTAGTTTTGACATCAACATGCGTTTCAATCATGGCCCTCCATTTTTTGACCATGAAACACAGTTTGTCATGGGTAAGACCCATGTTACAGAAGTTAGGCAGATTTTTGGTTTTGGTTTTTAATTTGCCATAGGGCATGTGTGCTAACTGGAGAGAGAGAAAGTGAGAAAGCAACCCTGAGGGGGAATGGCTATGCTGTAGTCCCTTCTTGTCCACTGTCCTCTTGGGACTTTGGGAACACACACATGCACCCAGCATGTTTTTCAAGCCATCGTGTCCAGGACTTGAACCACACAATTGGCCATGTAGGATCTGGCCACTTTAACTACTATGCCACATAGCCAGCCCAGTCAGGCAATTTTTGTGCAACTTCATCATTCTGCAGATATATATGACTTACTTTAAGCACATGACTCTTTTAAGGCTAAAATTTTAAATAAAATTTTGGTTCCTTGAGTCCTGGTGACTAGTGTTTTTCCAATATTTCTTACATTAAACACAGCAGGTGCTTTCACATCAAACCAGTATTTTTTAGAAAAATGGATCAACTACTTTATTCTTGGTTCCCTTTTAGAAACCTTTTGTAAGGTGCTTGTTCTTGCCACCCACCCTTGTGCTACTCAGAGAGCCAAAGGGGCTGCTGTGATTTTTATAATACTATCAACTTAACTTAAAAAAGAGGAAGATACAGCTCTCCAAAACCCAGGCAATAAGAGAGATTTTAACAGTTTTTAAGTCAAGATTTTAGCTTTAAGAATTTCTGATAAACCCTTGAGATGCTGAGTATCCATTTTAATGCCAAATTAGGTATGGGATATAAAAGAAAAGGTCTAGGTCCTGATCTGATAGGTCTAGGTCTAGGTCCTGGGAATCTGATAAGAGACTTGTTTGAGCTGAGATCACAAAGGCTACACAGTTGGTGTAAGAGTGAATGAAAAATTAATCCCCCACTCCTCTCCCCCACACATGGTAAGGTGGAATTTACTTGGGTAAAAGACAGGGAGGGACAAAAAAAATCAAGCTGTCCTCCATACAATGACCCTCATGAAAGATTCAGAATAATTTAATCCATTTGTGTCATTTGAAAGCCTCAAGTAGAGAATTTAATTTTAAGTGGACTTAGAATGCTCTCAAGCAGTCAGTGAAAGCAAAAGCAAATCCAGTCTTACGGAAATATTCAACTTCAGGGAGACCTTAAAGAATGTCCCAGATGGAGTTCTAAGGAAAATGTGTGAATCACAGTAAGCAAATTACAAAACCCACAATGGAGCTGGTGATCACAGAGTGAGAACCAGGGATGGATGGATGGATGGATAGATAGACAGACAGACAGACAGATAGATAGATAGATAGATAAATAAATAAATAATAAAACACAGCACAAAGAAACTGACAAAGATTTCAGGTACTAAGACAATCAGAAATATTGGGTCATTGGAAAAGTAAGGACACATTTTTGCATAGAAAAATATGCAACAGAATATAAAATAATATATTTTATATGTTTCAAGAATAAAAGAAGTTTTAAAAATATGGACACAGAATGGGCAAAATGGAAAAAAGAACCAAAAGAACTTCTGAAAATGAAAATGTAATATTATTAAAATAAAAATCTCAATGACAAATAAAGCAGCTAAGACACAACTGAAGAGAAAATTTATAAACTTGAAGATAAATGAAAAGGAATATAGAATACAGAGAAAAAGATACAGGAAATATGAAAGGTTTGTGAACATGAGACATACAGCAAAAAAATACTCTAATGAGAAGGTCTAAGATAAATACAACTGGAAGTAGTTATTGAGAAAATGGGAAAAGAGACAATAGTTGAGAGAGATAACGGTTCAGATTCATGTAAACTTTAAAAGATGCCAATACCAAAATGAAGACAATTGATGACAAGAAATTAGCCCAGATTAGGCCAAAAGTTATCATTTCCTTTCCCAGAATAAATGATCAGATGATGATATGACTACAGTACAGCTACACTCTTATTTTCCTGACACCTTGAACTTCAGACAAAATAGACTCTAGGAAAGCATGTTATCCTCACAAGAGAAAACAGGAATCTAATCATGCATCATTAAATTATCATCACCATTCTGTGTTATCTATGTTGTCATAAGAAGCATGCCAAACACATTTTTCAATACCACCTTTTATATTTCAGTGGTAACTAGAAATGTTCCATACATAAGAAGAAACCAAGTTGGTTTTGGGAAATAATTCCTACTAATGAAATTAAATATAGCAGGGCAGAAAACAGAAGGTTCATCCATTCTGCCTGCCCTTCCTCTCATTATCTTTACAAATTAACCTAAGGTGAGCAAAGTAAGGTATAATCATTCCCAGCAAATGTGTGAAGGTGCTGGGAGACTCTGGAGGAATTAAACCAGTTGATCAAAGTTACACAAGAAAATGGTGGGGAAAGCCTCATCAAAACTCTACTGTCTTTATTGGCCAGATGGTGGAGCAGTGGTAAAACACAATGCTCTGCAAGGCTGACCCACATGGCAAGGTTCCAGGTTCAAGTCTGGAGATCTTCCCAAGTACATCGTACATGCTATACCCAGGATCCAGGGTTGGCTGAGGCTGGATGTATCAAGACCCTGCTGAGAGTGCTATCTCTGTTTCTCTCTCCCCCATGGAATAAATCAATCAATTAATAAACAAACAAACAAAAAAAACCCCTACGGGACCAGTAGTGACATGGTGGTTAAGGCACTGGACTCCCACATTGCCGACCATGTTTTAAGGCTTGGACCCATTGGCTTTAAAATCGTATCAGGTGTGTGTGTGTGCATGCCCAAAGTCCTGAGAGCAAAATGGAGAAGAGACTGTAACATGGTCATCCCCCGATGGGTGATTTCTCACTTTCCCTTGCTCTATTTCTCTGTCTCTTTCTGGTGAGTGCACATACCCTATGGTAAAAAACTAAAAACAAACAAACAGCCTATTGTCTTAAATACACTTTGTAAACTTTGGGTACTCTTGAATAAATCAACTGCAAAAAGATGCTCAAATCAGGAAATTTTTGAACACATTAAATGATATTGAGAAATAATTTTGGAATCAATTGATGGCATAGTGGTTAAAGTGGCTGGGTTCCACATGGCTGTGTGGTTCAAGTTCCAAACCTAGCAGCTTGAAAACATGCAAGGTATATGGTAGTGTGCCCCAAATCCCTAGGAGAATGGTAGACAAGGGATTACAGCATGGCCACCCCCTTGAGAGGTGCTTTTAAACTTTCTCTTTCTTCCTCTCTCTCTCTTTGTCTCTCTTTGGTGAGTGCATATGCCCCATAGCAAAAACTAAGATATATATGTATATTTTAACTTAGTTCTGTGTAATAATGGTACTATATTATATGGAATGAGTTATCCTTTACAGATAAAAATTGTAGTATTAACAGATAAGATGATATATATCTGTATTAGGAAAATAGTAGTATAGCCGAAAGATCTTTTTTATCTTCCTGGGACCAGCAGTTAGCATAATGGCTATATCGCTGGACTCCCACGTAGTCGACCGTGGTTCGTGTCCCAGACCCGGTGGCTTAAAACTCACACCGGGCACGTGTGCGTGCGTGCCCAAGATCCCAAGAGGAGAATGGAGGAGAAGGGATTGCGGCATGGCCATCCCCCCGGGGGGTGATTTCTCGCTTTCTGTCTCTCTGTCTCTCTCTGTCTGTCTGGCGAGCGCACGTGCCCTATAGCGAAAACCTCTCCAAAAAAAAAAAAAAATCTTTTTTATTTTCCTGACACCTCTAAAAACAAATGCCAGCAACTCTACCCAACAAAGATCAGAGGGTGGTGATACATGAAACAAAATTTCCAAATGCTGATAATCGAAGCTGGATGATGGATAGATCACTATTTTTGTGTATTGTATATAAGGGACTTCAAAAAGTTTGTAGAAAAATCTAATTAAAGTACAAATTTAGGGATAGCCTCATAGCCTAATGGTTAAGAAAGCCAGATCAAACATGGCTAACAGTTCAAATTAAAGCCCAGTGGCTTATAAAACACAATGGGTGTGCATGCCTGCATGTATGCCCAAAATCCCAACAGAATGGAGAAATGAAGGAGAAGGTATTACAGTGTGACAATGTCCCACTGGGGAGTGCTTTCTCCAGGTCTCTCTCCCTTTCTGTCATTTTCTGGCTAGTGCACACATCCTCTGGCAATTAAAATACAAATAAACAAAAAACACTCTGGTGGAAAAAAAAAAACAACACTTGAAATCTAAGTCATCCAGTGACACAGTGGATAAGGTGGCTGAATACCACCTAGCCAAGTGTGCAGTTCGAGTCCCAGACCCAGTGTTTAAAACCTATGGCTGGTGCGTGTGCATGCATGCCCAAAATTATGTTAAAATGGAGAAGGGACTGCAGCATGGTCATTCCCCTGTGGGGTAATTTCTCTTTCTCATTCTCACTTTCTGTCTTTCTCTGGTGAGCATATATACCATATAGCAAAATAAAACAAAACCTTGAAATCCACGCACAGTTTATTCATAATATGCATTTCCATGAACTTTTTGAAGAGCCCCTCATATGTTTGAAATTGTACATAATAAATGACTTTTCTTTTTTTTTTTTTTTTAAGAAAGATTTTTGCTATAGGGTGTGTGTGTTTGCTGGAAAGACAGAGACAGAAAGAGAGAAATCACCCCCTGGAGGGATGGCCATGCAGCAATCCCTTCTCCTTCATTCTCCTCTTGGGATCTTGGGTATGCACACAAATGTGCCCAGCATGAGTTTAAGCCACCAGTCCAGGACTTGAACTGCAGTCGACTATGTGGGAGTCCAGCAACATAACCATTATGTCATCTGCTGGTCTCGTAACAAATTACTTCTAAAAACCTTAGGCTCTTGGCTCATATCAACAACTATTAGTGATTCAGACACCACCTATGGAAGCAGAGAGATTATGAATAGAATAACAGTGAATATACACTCAAGTAGTATTAAACACTTTTGTCATCCATTTAGCAATCTGAATTGGTTTAATATCCTTTGTTTGTATTAATAAATAGTTTATAGATGAAAAATCCTTTTTTCTAGATAACAAATTCTGGGCCTCTAAAGTGAATGAAGAACCTTGAATAGGTTCCACTTTTAAGAGTTTGAACAGTTGAGGCTAATTATCTAGCATATATACCCAATTGTTAAAAAATTGATATAGAGGGCCAGCAGGTGGTGTGGTGGTTAAGGCACTGGACACTCCCACATGGCGAGTCCCAGACCTGGTGGCTTGCTTTCTCACTTTCCCTCTTTCTCTCTCTGTGCCTCTCTCTGGTCAAATTAAAAATGAATGCATAAGTAAATATAATAAATAAATAATTCTTAAAATTGGTACAGTGTCAGAATAATCCAGCTAGAATTTTTTTTAAAGCTCTCATGGTAAATCGTCTCAATATACATATTAAGGTTGTATATGTCAACGATAAATGAGACAATAACATATGGGCTTCTTTGAAATTAGTAGAGTGGATAAAATCATCTATTTCTACAGTGTTTAAACATATTTCACTATGAGTTTTAATTCTCCTCTCTACTGGACAATAGTAAATGGCAAAAAATAATTCAGATTCCATATCAAATAGCCTACATTATTTTGAATATCCATCTACTCTTCTGCATGATAGAGAGATAAGCACTAAGTTTACAGATGGAGTCATCAAAAGTCCTTACAATTCAGTATACTTTATTAAAAAGTAACTAAGATTGGGAGCCAGCAGTTAGCATAATGGCTATGTCGCTGGACTCCCACGTATTCGACCGTGGTTCGTGTCCCGGACCCGGTGGCTTAAAACTCACGCCGGGCGCGTGTGCATGCGTGCCCAAGATCCCGAGAGGAGAATGGAGGAGAAGGGATTGCAGCGTGACCATCCCCCCAGGGGGGTGATTTCTCGCTTTCTGTCTCTAATGTCTCTCTCTGTCTGGCCTATAGCAAAAATCTCTCCAAAAAAAAAAAAAAGTAACTAAGATTAATCATTTCTCATAACTTAAATGCATCTGACAAGTTTTGTAGTAAAACAAAAGAGATATAAGACAGGAAAATCAAAAAGATGATGATATTACATCTTTACTCTGCCAAGTGAAATAAATATGACAACAGTAGCTATTGCCTGCTACAATTTTGCTCAATATAAAGTGATGATTTAGAATAAATGTTTGAAAAAGACTTCACCTTATCTTGAAAAAACCAGTTTAGAGATATCCCTCCCCAATAATCAACCTTTCTTTCTGTGAGTGTTTGAGATCCATAATGTATATTCATGAATGTTAATAAATTTCATAAATCGAAATCACATTAACTTTTCTTCTGCATTGATCCTTTCCCATAAGCTCCCATAGAAATGCACATCAATGTTCCTTGATGTATCCAAATTATGTGATGTAAAAGGTGGAAATGAACTTAGAGTAGCAAAATTTCTTTATATGTTGGTTGGAGAAAAGTCTTTTTTTTTTTTTTTTTTTTTTTTTGAGAGGTTTTTGCTATGGGGCATGTGCACTCACCAGAAAGAGAGACAGAAAGCGAGAAATCACCCCCTGGGGGGGATGGCCACACTGCAATCCCTTCTCCTCTATTCTTCTCTCAGGATCTTGAGCACGCACGCACACAAGTCCGGCGTGAATTTAAGCCACAGGGTCCAGGACTCAAACCGCAGTCAACTACATGGGAGTCCAGCGACATAGCCATTCTGCTAACTGGAGAAAAGTCTTTTAACAGAAATAATTCATTATACCTTGACTCCCCTTGATTTTAAGCCATGCTAACAAAAAAGCCTCATATAAATGAATTGAGTGCAAAGATATGCCATAAAAACAGAGCCTTGTGTTTATTAGACAACATTTATTTATATTTTTGTGGGGAAAGTGGGGTAAAAGAAATAGATGTACTAAATTATTTGCTAAAATTCTCTCAAAGAATCAATTAAACTGCAAATAAATCTTGAAATTGATAAGAATCTTGAGCTAAGACTGGCAAGTCACATTGTCACTCCCCAAAGACCATCCTATAATGCAAGCATGATATGCAAATCACTGCCATACATAACAGGCATCGTTTCAAGTCAAGCCCTGCAAAAATAAAGTTGAAAAAGCTAAGTAGTACCCAATTTTACTAGCCAGCATTCTCTGAAGGAGTAATAGATGTAATAAAAGAGGGTGAAATCAGCATTTTCTGACTCACATAGCATAGCTTTTCACGAATGGGTACTTATGTGTGAAAATGGATTAACTTTCTGATCTCATTTTAATGAGTTTTTCTGTCTTTGAGGGACTACACTATACAGAAGCTTAATCACTCTATAGTCATTGAAATCAATCCATGTAAATGTTTTGAGAAATGCACTGACTTGTACTTATTTGGGCATGCTGAATTCACCAAAATTTAAAGTCAGAATAATTTAAATAATGTAAAGTTACCACTTCCATCTAATAGGCTGCTAAACACCGTCAACCCCACCTCCTTAATCTAACTAAAATCTCTCTTTACTGCCTACACTGCTTTAGTTCAAATTCACTGATACCTATAAAGAGCCTGTTAGCTGGTCTCCTTACTTGTTTCATCCTTTTCTGATCCCTTCTCTACTCAGCCACTGAAGTCATCTATCTAAAATGCAAATCCAATTTTGCCACAATCTATGAAGATCTAGGGATCAACTCCAACTCTATTGTTTACCAGGGCCTCTAATCTGACTCCATTCTCTGACCCTAGGCACCCCAGCTGCCTGATGCTGGCCTCAGACTACTAAACTACTCTTGGTTCTCTAACTCAGTAGCTGCCAAACTTCTGGGTTTCATAAGTCAGGAAAAATAAAAGAGTAGTAAGTCAAACATAGAGTTGTCAAGTTTTTATTTGCCAAGAAAAAAACATTTCTAACAAAAACAAAACGTACAATTTGCTAGCACTTTCATTTCACAAAAAGTTAGGCAGGACACGATCTTACCATTTTGAATAAATTTAATTTCAGAAATAAAAAGCTTGCATTGCTTTTAAAACAAATTTTCACTGCACGCTGGTAAAAAGACTTTTACATAAACATGTTCAATGAAACTACTGTCCTAACTCTTCATATTTTATGTGCCTGCACTTGCAGGTTCTCTGCTGAAGCATCTGTTCCTCCCTCACTGTCCCTTTACACCAACTTAAGTAGTATATCCTTTAACATTTGCCTTATAGAAAAATCCTTTAAAATGTTTAATATGCATAAAATAACCTGGGGAAACTTGTAAAATGCAAATTCTGGTCACAAATGTTTTGTCCTATGTTTCTTATACAAGTTTTATGATTTTTAGGATTTACATTTTAAGTCTATGTTCTGCTTTATATTCATTTTTGTATGTATCCATGAAGTACAGAGGTATGGATTGAAGTTTATTTTTTCTTATGTGAATATCCAATCATCTCAGCATCATTTGTTGCTTTCTCTACTGAGTTAGTTGCCTTTGCTTTTCAAAATACTAAAGCACTACTTTTCTTCATAAGCAGAAACCAACTGATAAGCCTAAATCGTACCACAGACTATTTCTGAAGTTATATACACACACACATTTGGGTCTTTTTCTGGGCTCTATTCTGTTCCATGGACTTAACTGTCTAGACCACGTTATCTCACATGTATCTCAATGGCTGATAATCCAGAGCATTCTGTGCAAATGAGAGAGAACCTGAAACATTCTGGACCTCCTTGATGTTTGCCTGTGTTTTCTTTTCCCTTGATGTATCTTTGTTCTTTATTAACCCTCAGATAAATACACATTGTAAAGTCTTGTGAGTTCTTCCAGGTAACTGACCCTGCCTAAATACTGCAATGATTTTGCTTTTCTTCTCTTTGCCCTCTCTGCTAGGACTGGTACTTCCCAAGTTATACCGATCAAGGCCTATGGGTTTGTTTTGATAATATCCAGTTAACTGTAGCCAAGACAACTAAATGAACTGTAAAACAGGGCTTTTTTTTTTTTTTAAACATGTTTTCGAATCAGAGTATGTATGCCAGGATGTGAATATAAGTGTGCATGTACTACTGTGGGCTACAAAGGTAGCTAAAGCTAACTTATTCACTGACCTGAAAATGAGCAAAACCCAGCAAAAGGCAAAATCTTTTAAGAAATATCACCAGGGGGCCAGCAGGTGTCATGGTGGTTAAGGTACTGGGCACTCCCACATAGCCGACCATGGTTCGAGTCCTGGATCTGGTGACTTGCTTTCTCATTTTCTCCTCTCCTTTCTCTCTCTCTCTCTCTCTCTCTCTCTCTCTCTCTCTCATTCTCTGTCTTCCTAGTCAAATTAAAAATAAATGAATGAATAAAATTGAATACATAATTATTAAGAAAAAATAAATATCACCAACTGCCTAACAGACAATTGTTGGGGTTCCTGATAGATATGACACATAAGGAAGACAAAGTTAGGCATCTAGCACATATAAAAGGGTGATAAAACTTGTTGGTGGGCATGCCCTCCATGATGAGAGTCAAGCCAGATTGAAATGTATGTTGGTGCTTCCATATCTGAGAGGACAGTCACACTTCAGCAGTTCTTAGTACGAGAATACCAGAAGAGAAATGGGGAGTAGTGATACGGTTAGAGTGAAGCTGCCACCTCCTCTATTAGTTTAGAAATTCAATAATAGTAGCAGTTGAGATAATATCATGGCGAACGTTTTTTATTTTAATGCAAACTGTGCTTTACTTGCCTTTAATCCTCACAAAAGTTCTACAAGGAAGAAAGATACCATTTTCACTTCATTTTAGAAGTGAGGACCTGTAGTGTAGAGATGCAAACCTAGCTGTGTGTGCTCCCCAAGTCTAGGAGAGAAAGGACCTGGAGTTACTCTTAGGCAAACTGACACTAAAGCCTAAGTTGTACCACAAGACTATTTCTGAAGTTGTCTGAATACTCAGAATAACGAATCAAGGCTGGAGGATCATGGTGAAATGGAAGAAGAATGTTCACTGTTCAGAAAACAGAAGACAGGGAACCAACGAAAAGGGCTTACAGGCATTTAGAGCATCTTGTTCGGTGCATGAATTTGATCACTTCTAATAGATGCCTCAAAGTACATAAGATAAAACTATGTGTCCCTGTGAAATTCTCTCAATTACACAAAGCTGCCGTTCTTCACAGGCTGGCATGGAAAATGATGATTTCATTATTTTTCTCTCAAGTCTTATGCCACTTAAAAGGCTTAGAGCTTGCTGGTGGATATCCCCTCCATGATGAGAGTCAATGCCTTTAACCGCCACGCCACCTGCCGGCCCCTTAATGTTGAGAGTCAAGCCAGATTGACTCTCCTTATGAGGATCTCTCCATACTTACTTACCCTCTCCTTCAACTCTCAACTTTGTATGAAATCTGCTTAATCCAACTAAGCACACACAATTCACTTGATCAGTACATAACCAGTTTAGCTAATAAGTCCTCCTTGCTACTTTACTAAAGTTACTTCTTGATATTGAATATAAGAAAAAAAATCAGTCTTTTTCAATCTTAAAGTGTTAATAGGTATTGTAACTTCACAAAAGTTTGCTTGACTCTTATCTGGATTCATGATATTTTAAAATACGTGTTTACTAAAAGCTGAAGTGATACTTTTCATTATTTTGATAAGCACATACTGAGAACTTAATCATGAACCAGGACTAGTGCTAGAAACATAAGACAGTGAAAATAGGCTTCCAGCTATCACAGGACCCAGAGTTGGATTGTTATCCATTAGTTCTCAAAATGCACTTCTAATGCTTTGCAAGACTGTACTATTAGTTCTCAGTGTTATTAAAGCCATGTGATAGTCTCTGAGTAGTAATACAGTAGAAAGAAGATCATAAAGGAAAAGGAGAATCCAGTTTTTTGATCTTCAGTCTTGAAAGTTGGATTCAAAAATGTAAAGGCTTATATTTTAAGTAATTCACTTAACCTTGCAGAAATAAGAGGAGGCAGAATTCAAAACTAGGCAGCCTGTCTCCAAACTCCCTACTCTTACCAACTATTCTTTCCTACCATTGAAAAAAGACTCACATCTCATGGTACTATACCAGATTAAACAGAATGACCAATGAAACAGAAATAAAAGCCCCAAAACAGAGCAAAGTATGTACACAAATTAGCATACTAAAAAGATATGACAAATAATGGGAGGATAGAAGAATCATACAATAAAGGGCACTGCCCTAATTATGTAACTAATTGGTTCCCAAAAGTGGACCCTTACTTCACACCATTCATTAAAAATAATTTTAGACTATTTTAAAAATTATTGAATTGTCAGGAAAGTCATGATTTATTTTTGTTTTTCTATACAAAAATGCACCATGACTTTTCTGATGACCTAATACATATGGAGAGACAGAAGAGGCAGAAGGAGACAGGGAGGCCCAAGCCATTCAGCTTGAGTTTATCAAGGACCCTGCCCATCTTCCAGAGGGAGAGTAGGGGCTACTCTGGTCTTGCACTGGCCTCCAAGAACCAACACCTGGTTCCTGAAATCCCAGAGAGTGAAGAAATAGAAGGAGCAACAGGGAAGAAAAGTGGCTTGGCTTGAGCTTATCAGGGACCCTGCCCAGCCTGCTGTTGGGGAGGAAGGGCTCCTCGGGCCTTGCTCCAGACTCCAAGGACCAACAATTGATTCCTGCGACCCCAAAGACAGAAGAGAAAGAAGGTAGGAGCTGCTGTCCCACATGTGCTGACTGTTATGCCCCTCACCCATTCAGGAGCAATAGGGAGGCCCACCCGGCTTGGCTTGAGCCCATCAGGGATTCCCACCCAGCTTGCTGTGGGGGAGGAGGGTCTACTCCAGCCCCAGCGATGCTCTGCACTGTGGAAAGTAACCTTCCACCTTACATTCTACCTATCCAGCTCAATTTCCATCCACCCTGATGGTTTAGATATACAGGAATCAAACACCTGAAGACAGGAGACCCTGGAGGAACTCTCTCCCTACAGCTCCATCAGTAAAAGGAAATAAACTTCTCACTGAAAACTTGATCCCAAAATTCCACCGTGGACTCCACATTTCCACCCACAGTAGAGGAGGGAAACTGGCATAGAGCCACACTCCATAGGGAAGGGCATGAGCACATAGCTACAGAAACATACTCCTTAGAAGTAGGAAGAATCGGGTATATTACCAGATGAATAAAAATCAAAGCAGAGCTTTGAAAAAAACGAGGAAATACCTCCCTCACAAGGGAACATAGTAACTCCTCACCAACAATGGATAAGGCAGAAATGTCAGAAAAAGAATTCAGAATATTCATTGTAACAAAACTCAATGTGATCCAAGAGAAGACAGACATCAATTACAGAAGATGAGAAAAATCCTTCCATGACTTGAAAGAGGAACTCCATAAAGAGATAGACACACTGAAAAAGAATCCAACAGAACTTCTGGAAATAAAGAATACAATGCAAGAAACCAGAACCTTCCTTGAAAGTATCAACAGCAAGTTAGACCATGCAGAAGAAAGAGTCTCTTACCTTGAAGTAAAAACCTCCAGTATAGTCCAAATAACCAAAAAGAATTGAAGAATCACCATTAAATAATCACGACGACATACAAGAAATCTTAGACACTAGTAAGCGACTGAATAGCCACATAATAGGTATTTCAGAATACAAAGAGACAGGTAAAGGCATAGTAAAGTTCTTTCATGATATATTTAGCTGAAAACTTTCTAAATTTAGAGAGGCATCGTAATAACACTGAATCTCAGGACTAAACTTCCCTACTAAAAGGGTAAAAATGCAAATTCAACTACTCTACATTAAGAGCAGGTTTAAGTACAAATTCACCAATTATTTGAGAGATAGCTGTCTCCACAGGTTTCAATTTATATATTTATTATAACCATTACTCATTGTGTAGAACTAGATAACAGAGGGGACCAGCAGTTGGCATAATGGCTATGTCGACTATGACTCCCATGTAGTCGATCATGGTTCGGGTCCTGGACCCAGTGGCTTAAACTCATGCCAGGCGCATGTGCATGCATGCCCAAGATCCCGAGAGGAGAATGGAGGAGAAGGGATTAAGGAATGGCCATCCCCTCTGGGGGGTGATTTCTTGCTTTCTGTCTCTCTGTCTCTCTCTGCCTTTCTGGTGAGCACATGTGCCCTATAGCAAAAAAAAAAAAAAAAAAAAAAAAAAAAATCCTCTCCAAAAAAAGAACTAGATAACAGAGGAAAAGCCCAAATTGTTCTAAGTTGCTGAGTCTTTCTCTTTGGTGTGAATTTAAAGAAGGCTAAAACCAAGAACACTGTAAAGCCTATAAATCACCAAATCCATGACTTAACCTGACTTAACTGACTTAACCAAGTCTTCACTTTTAAACATCTTATTCCAATTTTGTCTTACTTTTGCTTTTTTGAGGACTTATTTATGTACAGTATAGTACTATGGTTTTACAAGAACCCACAGTGAGTAAATGTTTTCTTTCTCCATCTCTTCTTAATAAGCTGTTATTATACACAATTTTACCTATCTCTAACTGAACCAATGATACCACAGATCTTTTCAGATTATAAACTCCAATCTCCCACAGTCCTCTACATGGATTGATCATGTGTTTTCTTTAGAACTGTATTTTACAGTAAAGAATGTCCTAGACAATTTAGTACACAATTCCAGAATAACTAGTGGAGCGGGTTCTGAATGATTATAACATATGTTAAATGTTGACGGTGATAAATATGTTAATATCCTCTATTTGTTTATCATATACTGCATATATGCTTTTAAAGGCCATACTGTACCCTACAAAGATGTATAATAATTACATGTAAATTATAAATTACAATCTTTTTTTTTAAATTACATGTGAGTGGGACCAGCAGTTAGTGTAATGGCTATGTCGCCAAACTCCCATGTAGTTGACCATGGTTTGAGTCCCAGACCCGGTGGCTTAAACTTACACCGGGCATGTGTGCATGCGTGCCCCAGATCCCAAGAGGAGAATGGAGAAGGGATTGCAGCGTGGCCATCCCCCCGGGGGGGGGGGGGTATTTCTCGCTTTCTATCTCTCTCTCTCTGCTTTTTTGGCGAGTTGCACGCACCCTATAGCAAAAACCTCTCCAAAAATAAATAAAATAAAATTACATGTGAGTGTCTGGAACCAAGATGATGCCTACAACTCCTTTTCTTCATCATATCTTGTTATTGGGTCATCAGGAAAGTCATAATGCATTTTTGCATAGAAAAACATACAAAAATACATCATGACTTTCCCAACAACCTAGTAAGGTGACTCCACTAATTTGATAGTAAAAATTTTCTAGCCTGAGAATATTCTCTCTGCCACTCAAGAAGTCAGTGGGAAATTAATCCTTGAGAAAAACCAGCAGGAAATGGTTTAGCTAATAGCATAGGGAGTGGAGAGCCATTCGGCAGGCAGTTCCCAGCAATGTGACAATAAAATTGTGGTTATTCATCAATCATTGAGAGCCAGATACCCTACTAAGTGTCTTAAGCTACAAAATGTTGACAGTATTACACAAAAAGGAGTAAATTAGTGTTCAGAGGGTAAACAAGATAACCAGTGTTATGCAGCTAGTAAGTAACAAAGCCAGGATTGGGACACCATGGCAAGCAGACTGGAGCTTAAACTCTTCGTGACTCCACTATACACAGAGGGGTCACATCCGACAGAATCCATTCCTCAAAACTTGCGACATCTCCTGAACAGAGCAGAGGCTACAGACAAGTCCAAAGCTGGAGAGTCAGCCATGCTGGAGCTTTGGCCTGGATGCCCAGGCCGAACAGCTATTCAGGGCCAAGGAAAACTACTGCAGTAGCACTCAAGCTGCCAAGGCAGACACAAAAGAAGCCTGTTCTGAACTAAGGTGCAGCCTGCCCGACAGCCTCCCACTCCTACAGCTTCATCCCTACCCCACACAAACTAGTAGAACTCTAAACTTTAGAGGAAAAATTACAATAAATCTAAATCTTTTTTCCACTCTATTTTTGCCTGCAATTAAAAGAACTGAACAGTGCCTAATATAAGAGCTAACAAAGCAATTTCAGTTACAATACTGAACAAACTAGTCATCAGTTGTTGGATGAGCAGAGAAGCTAGCAAACTAGATAGGAGAAAAGATTCAGTATTTTAGAACTAGGAATATCAGAGTAATTAGGGTAACAGCAGAAAACACAAAACTTTGCAAAATTTAAAATTTACATTTTCAGTGAGAGTCAAAAGAATACTGCATCACTAACACAAAAGCTGCTATGAAGAACAGGAAATAATATTTGAAAGTAAAAAGCAGGACCAGCCTCATCACACAGTGGTTAAGCACAGTACACAGGGAGTCAAATCCCACAGGCATAACTAACCAAGATTTTTTTTTTTTTTAAGAGAGACTTCTGCTATAGGGTACGTGCACTTGCTGAAGAGACAGAGACACAGAAAGCAAGAAATCACCTCTGGGGGATGGCCATGCTGTAATCCCTCCACCTCTCTCCTCCTCTCAAGATTTTAGGCACACATACACATGTGCCCAGTGTGAGTTTGAGGCCTCCAGGTCTGGGACTTGAACCATGGTTGGTCCTATGGGAGTCCAGTGACATAACCATTATACCATCTGTTGGTCCTGATAACCAAGATTTGAATCCCAACCCTGATGGCTTGAAAATCACAGTGTGAGTGTGTGTGTGTGTGTATGTATGCATGTGTGCACACCCAAAATCCTGACGGGGAGGAAAAGGATTGTGTGTGACCACACTCCACTGGGGTGGTGCTTTCTTTCTCCCCTCCCCACCAGCACTCTTGCTCTGTCCAACATATGCACCCTCTGGCAATTAAAGGGGGAAAAAAAAACTGGTGGCCTAAAGAATAGAGAGACTGGATTATGGTGCAACACTAACACAACACTCTACAAGACTGACCCACATGGGAGGATTCCAGGTTCACATCTGGAGGTCTTTCTGAACAGCTGAGTCAGGGCATGCCCATGATCCAGGGCTGGCTGAAGCTGAGGGAGGATCATGGATGAGAAGCCTGTTGGGTTAATCTCTGTTCTCCAGTCTCTTGAAGGAAAGAACTTGAAGAAAAAGAAAAGCAGTAAAATGTAGACTGGCTACTATAGAAAACCTGCTAGTGCCAGAGACCTGCTTGATGGAGTCTTCCAGAACTCACAGGAAGATGAAGAAAAGGAAATTATCAGTGAAAAAGACAGCACCTGAATGACAGATCCAAAAGATAAGATGTGTGTGTAATTGGAATTTCAGAAGAAGAAAACAAAAAAAGAAGAAAGAATAAGTAAATAAAAATAAGTAACAGGAGAAAAACCTTAAAATGAGAATTTTTTACACTGGAATTATTTACTCAGAGCTTTGCAGAATTAATTATAAAAGAACCACACATCCCAGGAGGATTTTTGAATGTCAGAGAGAAAAAATGTCCGATAGACATCTGAACTATCACCAAGATTTTAAAAAATAAATAAATAAAAAAGGATATGAAAGAGCTAGATATTGGACTTCTCATCTCTCACTTTTACTAAATGCTAAAAAGACAATGGAGTAAAATTTCTAGAACTCTGAAGGAAAAGAATGTGACTCGAGAATTCTAAATTTAGCTAAATTATCAACACTGTAACAATCATTACTATAAAGCACAAGAAATATATGATAGACATTGAATGACTCAAAAATATGCCAGACAGTGGTGCAGTGGTAAAATGCAATACTGCACAAGGCAATCCTACATGAGAGGTTCTCAGTTCAAATCCAGAGACTTCCCTGAATACTCAGGGCATGTGCTTTCCCATGATCTGGGGATGGCTGAGACTAGGGTTGGATCATGGCATCAAGACCCCATTGGGGGGAACCAGCAGTTAGCGTAATGGCTATGTCGCTGGACTCCCACGTAGTCGACCGCGGTTCGCGTCTCGGACCCGGTGGCTTACAACTCACGCCGGGCGCGTGTGCGTGCGTGCCCAAGATCCCAAGAGGAGAATGGAGGAGAAGGGATTGCGGCGTGACCATCCCCCCTGGGGGGTGATTTCTCGCTTTCTGTCTCTATGTCTCTCTCTGTCTGGCGAGCGCACGCGCCCTATAGCGAAAAACCTCTCCAAAAAAAAAAAAAAAAAGACCCCATTGGGGGCTTACTCTGTGTGTGTGTGTGTGTGTGTGTGTGTGTGTGCGTGTGTGTCTCATGGAAGAAATAAATTCAAAAACTTAAAATATATTTTTTAAATTGACTTTGTACATATCCTGTCTGGAAAAATGTTCTTAAGTAAGGGAAGATACAGAATCAGTTGAAAAATAAGTTAGAATAAAGAACTTAAGAAAGAAGATATACCGAAGTGCATAGAGATGGCAGTGAGCAATAAAGCTAGCAAAACCTAGATAATGGTCTAAATATAATGCTTGCTAATGATGTTCACTTTATAGTACAAGTACTCAGAAAGGATTTTGAAGGAACATAATGTGAAAAAATAGCACAAACATCGGCTGGACAGCCCATAAGGGAGGCTTCTGTGTTCACGAAAGAGACCTTCCTGAATACTCTCGGCACACAGGTGCCAGTGATCGAGGGCTGGCTAAGCCTGAGTTTCAAGACTCTGTTGGATGCTCTTTGTCTCTCTTGCTCATAGAAGATATAAATGGGTGGACTTAAAAAAAAAGTATGAGCAAATTATTTGTTCATACTTATGAACAAATTATTTCTCATTATTTCAACAAAATTTAGGAGGTAAAGAGAAGGAAGAAAATGTGCTGAAGTGCTCACGTGGCTTAGAGGAACTCCACAGATCCTGCTTCAATGATTAACAAATAAGTTCACATTCTACATAGATCTATGATTAAGAAGAAAAAATCGAACATGTAACTTGTAAGTCACAAAAAGAATTGTTTTCCCTCTTTAAAAAAAGAGCAACTTGATGGGACCAGCAGTTAACATAATGGCTATGTCGCTGGACTCCCATGTAGTCGACCGCGGTTCAAGTCCCGGACCTGGTGGCCTAAACTCACACCGGGCGCATGTGCGTGCATGCCCAAGATCCCAAGAGGAGAATGGAGGAGAAGGGATTGCAGTGTGGCCATCCCTCCTGGGGGCTGATTTCTTGCTTTCTGTCTCTCTGTCTCTATCTGTCTGTCTGGCGAGCGCACACGTCCTATAGCAAAAACCTCTCTTAAAAAAAAAAAAAAAAAAAAAAAAAAGAGCAACTTGATAAAGCAAAATGAAACTCAGAAAAAGGTAAATAATAAGAAAGCAAAGTAATTCTAAAACCTAACACGAGAAGCTGAGGGTAAAACCAAACATTTACTAAACACTAATGGATTAAATACCCCCATAAAAGAGAGATCCTTACACACTGGGTGAAAGAGCAAAATATTGCTGATGTTCCTAGGTTATTAAATGAAGTGATATGTACAAAAGTGCCAGGCATACAGTAGTTGTTCAAAAGCATATACTGGGACCAGCAGATGGCACAGTGGTTACGTCGCTGGATTCCCAAGAAGTCGACCAGCTGCTTAAAACTCAATGTTGGACATGCGTGCATGCCCAAAATCCACAGAGGAAAATGGAGAAGGGATTGCGGCATGGCCATCCCTCCTGGAGGGCGATTTCTCGCCTTCTGTCTCTCTGTCTGTCTCTTGTGGCTCTGGTGAGCACATGCGCCCTAAAGCAAAAATCTCTCTCTAAAAAAAGAGAAAGAAATGACATAGCAGACACTGTAATAACCAAACTTTTTTTTTTTTTTTTAGAGAAAAATAAACAAAAAAACCTGCTGGTGTAAAACACCAAAATAATAATAATAATAAAATTCAGTAAGATAAAAACTGCTTTAGTCTTATGATGAACTAACCCAGTAATTCCATTTGTAGAAATAAATTCTATACTCCTCTGGTGTAAAAGGAAGAAATCATACATGGGAATATTTAATAAAATAAATAGATTTTTCTCACATTAGGATGATATAGTATGCAAATAGCAAAATACCCAACTAAAGTGATTTAAGCAAAAAAGCTCTGATTTAAACAAAAGACTAGACAACAATGCAGTTTCAAGTTGATCGAATGCTTGAATGTATTTAATGGTCGAGGCTCCATATTTCTACTCTATCATCCTCAATGTACTAGGAACATCATGGTAAGGAAGTAAAAGTGTCTAAGATTGTATACATAAAATGATCTTAATTATACTGGGACCAGCAGTTAGCATAATGGCTGTCGCTGGACTCCCATGTAGTAGACTGCGGTTCGCGTCCCAGACCCAGTGGCTTAAACTCACGCTGGGCGCGTGTGTGTGCGTGCCCAAGATCCGGAGAGGAGAATGGAGGAGAAGGGATTGCGGCGTGGCCATCCCCCCTGGGGGGGGATTTCTCGCTTTCTGTCTGTCTCTCTCTGTCTTTCTGGCGAGCGCATGCACCCTTTAACAAAAACCTCTCCAAAAAAAAAAAGGAATTCTTTCATGTTAATTCATTGTAGGTATGAGGGTTTCAAATTCTTCACCACATTTATATAAGTTTTGTATAAAAATGAAGTGCATGATGCTGTAAATAATTATCCTCTAAGTAGAGTGACACACTTTTATAGAACCAAAAGTTCACAAAGCATTTCATGCCTATATTTCATTTACTACTGACTACAACCCTTATAGAAAAATAAGCATAATAAAAAGAGGTAAATAGACTGTTTCGCAATGAAAAACTTTGACATTTTAATCATTCAAGGGCCTTTTCCAAAAATCAAACTAAATTGGGAAACTTAGATATAACTGATCCAAATAACATCCTGTTTTCATGTAACATACTTCATAAAGGAAATATTAAAATAAATCCATAGTTATACTGATCAGTTTCCAAGAGGCTCAAATTCTTCTAGACATTTAATTAATACCAAGAACCATCTGTGTTTCTAAGTCTACTATAGACCAAATGAATGTTTAGAGACCTAAACAGGCTAAGGGAAACTCCCACTATTCATTTGGTGTGCTTCAGTGAGTTCCTTCTGCTAACCTTCCCCACATTAAGAAACAGAACAGTTTGAGAGACTGCCCACATGTAGAGTATCACTTATTCAATAGCTTCACAGGCATCTTCTAAAAGTGTCTTCTCCATACTTAAAACTAAAAATTCGGGGTGTGGAATTTCAGTTTCAAACATGAAGAGCTTTCGAGAAATAATCTATTCAAAATCCTCATTTTCATCCACAAAGAAACTGTGAATGTATAGTTTCAAGTCAACAAAATGGATCACAGAAACAAAAACAAAAACAAAAAAAGATCATGGAACACACAAATTAGTCTTCAGAAGAGATCTAAACCCTGTAAACATTTATCCTGGTGTTTAATCTTAAAAGTTATGATCCTAATTTTAAAATGCTGGTCAATCAGTTTTTAAAGCCCCTTTTAGATATTATAAATCCTTCAGAAAAAAAAAGTTCCATTCAGTTAAACATAACTTGCAGAGCCACGCAGCTAATTGGCATCCGTAAAGCACCGAGGGCCCTATTAGGTCATCTTGCCTTATTTTTTCCTTCCACAAGGAATTGAAATTAACCTCTGCCTCTTTTGTCACTGTAGTTGTCTTCAATAATGTGGTAAGAGGAATTTATAAACACTAAATTGTAAACAAAAATTCACTGAAATAACAATTTTATCTAGGTTTGTTTTATTTTGTTTTAAGCACCACCGCATTAATCACAGAATTTATTAAATGTAATATATTAGATCATTGGGAAAGTTATGACGTATTTTTCTATGTTTTTGTATGTAAAAATACATCATGACTTTCCCAATGACCCATTATGTCACGTAACAAATTGAATAAACTAAAAAATCTAAGAGATTAATGATCCATCAGAATTAGGATCTGAGGGAAATAGATGTCATGGTTAGGGTGCTGGATTCTCACATGGCCAACTGTGGTTCGAGACTCAGACCTAGTGGCTTGGAAAAAATCACAACAAATAAATACATAAATAATTAAAAAAAAAAAAAAGGGTCCTAGCCACACTGGCAGAGAAAGAGGAAGGATTTATTGAAACCCTATACCTTAGAATTTACTTCCTAATTTTTTTTCGGTACATTGCCTGTACGACCCTTTACTTACCTCTAGTAAGTAAATACTTAAAATTTTGTTTTACGAGAAAGAAACTGAGGCAAAAGGAGGTTATTTAAGTAGCTAAAGCCCCACAGATTATGGGAAGGGAAACTAGGATTTGAACCAGAATGGTCTCATTCCAAACCTTATCTTTTTTCTACTATGCAAATGCTACCTCAAGTACTTACAGAGAATGGAAAAAGATCTAGGATTTATCCTTGAAGAATTTATGTTCTAAAGACAAACTCAGGCCTCATTTTCTTATGTATTTAAGAGTTCGAGATTCAAGTGAAATGTTAAAATATTCTTTCATCTTCAGCATCTGTCCTCCCTCAGATCCTCACTGAGGGAGGCCATGCTTGTCAGTCAAGGTGTTCTCAACCACCCAGCTATGGCCAAGGAGTTCACTGAATATTCTTACCTGGACTTAGATACAAACATATAAACAATATATAATAATATTCAAACAATAAAACAGGAGTAACTCACTTGAGTGCTAAGTATTAAATGCTGCATTAGGCGAAAATTCCCTCCATTGGTATCAGTTTCCTGTTCAAAGTCCTGGCTGTGCATCATCCCTGCCCTGTCAGCATTCCACCCTCAGCCAGGGCTAGCAGTGTTGTGAGTTGGCTAATCTTGGCAGAATTCCAAATGACTTGAGTGGGCCTCATTTCTGCTTAGCTCTCAGGCCTACAGATATTTTTTCTATAAATGACTGGCATTTTTGTATCAGACTTCTAAAATTCTCCAAACTGAGGAATGTTTTAACTGCCTCTTATTAAAAGTAGGTACCAAATTTTAATGGTGGTGAACTTGAGTGGGACGAAACAGTTCTGCTTTGTCTATTATAAAGCTCAATTTGCCTTGGGGCCAGCAGGTAGAGTATTGGTTAATGAATGCACTGGACTCCCACATTGCCCCAGTTCTAGCCCCAGGCCCAATGGCTTGAAAATCATGCTGAGCATGCGTGTGTGTGTGTAGGCCCAAAATCCCAGGAGGAGAATGGAGAAGATGTGACTGTGGCATGGCCAGACACCTCACCCGCCCCCCTGCCCCAGGAGGTGATTTTTCACTTTCCCTCTCATTGTCTCTCTTTCTCTTCTCTGGCAGGTACACACACCCTATGAAAAAAAAAAAAAAACACAAAAAAACAAAAAAACAAAAAAAAACAAAAAACAATTTGCTTTTGAAAGTATTTATTATTTTTAAGATAAATGAATACACATTTCCCTTCATTACATAACTAAGATAAAGAATAGTACATGCCTTCCAGCTCTAAAACATATTAAAATTCAATAAACATGAGCTTTATACCCCCCATTTACACACACAGATGCTGTACACATGCACTCTTAGCTGAGGAGGAAACCATTATATTGATAGACTAGCAATGTATATAACTTAAGTGCTGTTCAATCAAAATATACTTGTATTTTTATATTTATTTTTTGAGAGGTTTTTACTATAGGACGCGTGCACTCACCAGAAGACAGAGAGAGACAAAAAGTGAGAAATCACCCCCCAGGGGGGATGGCCACGCCACAATCCCTTCTCCTCCATTCTCTTCTCAGGATCTTGGGCACTCACACACATGTGCCCAGTGTGAGTTTAAGCCACTGGGTCCGGGACTCGAACCGCGGTTGACTACAAGGGAGTTGATCGACATAGCCATTATGCCAACTGCTGGTCCCCAAAATACACTTGTATTAAGATAGGAAAAAAAACAAAGTGTTTTTTTCACTCTCCTACACAGTCACTCAACACAGTACTTCTGATATTAGATGCGAGGGTGGGGGATTCTCTAACACACCAACCATGCAATTCTCCAATGGGGGAAATACTACCTGGGTGTCCTCTAATGCAATTCATTTCTGATACTATTAATATCCACCTGGGAATAGCATCAGATACCATAGGTTAAGGGCTCAGTCCCACAAGACTGCCCTCTCCCACGCTTCAAATGCCAACTGCGGCCCCAAATTACAACCTGTGCTGCTGACTGAACAGCTCAAAATCAAGATTCCCACAACTCCCTTCTGTAGTTCAATTAATTTGCTAGAGTGGTTCACAGAACTATTTTAGAAACCAGGAAAGTAAGGCATAGTGTTATTTGAAGCCTTTTCATTCTCCCCTCTCCTCCTGCAGGCTCCCTTTCATCTCTCCAGTATAGCTCTGACTTGGGTTGTCCATCCATCTATTAGAGTTTGCCCAGGACTGCTGTTTTATGCCTATTGGCCTGGCCTAAATACTAATAACACCTACCTTCACCTCCTTTTTTAAAAAATTGTGGTTTAGGGACCAGCATTTAGCGTAATGGCTATGTCGCTGGACTCCCACGTAGTCGACTGTGTTAGAGTCCTGGACCAGGTGGCTTAAACTCACGCCAGGCGCATGTGCGTGCGTGCCCATGATCCGGAGAGGAGAATGGAGGAGAAGGGATTGCGGCGTGGCCATCCCCCCTAGGGGGTGATTTCTCGCTTTCTGTCTCTCTTTCTTTCTCTGTCTTTCTGGCGAGCGTACGCGCCCTATAGCAAAAACCTCTCCAAAAGAAAAAAGAAAAAAAATTGTGGTTAAAAAAATGAAATTTATCACTTTAAAAGCATACAGTCCAACACGTTTAAGTGCTCCAGTTTAGAGCCATACGAGATGATGCAGCAGTCACACAATGTCCCACAAGATGCTTCCCACATGGGAAGGTCCCAGGTTCACATCCAGATGTCTCCCTCTACAGGACACACCTATGATCCTGGCTGGCTGAGCTAGAGGTAGTTCACAGCGTGAAAAGCCTGTTGGGGGTACCGCCACTCATGTCATGGAAGAAATAAACTAAAAACAAGTGCATTTTTAAAAACCTGTTCTGGTTTGGGCTATAATTAGCCATATGATGACCCTATTTTTCCCTGACTCCACTCAACTGTAACTGTTTACTTACCTGCTTTCTTGACTGAATTCTGAGTTTTAAGAAGAGTTATGAGAAAGCCTGTGTTTTTATGCTAACAGCCCAACATAGAGCTGAGAAGACTATTACTAAGTGTTTAATAAGTGAACAAATGAACTGATGTTATCCTAAAATCCCGACGTTTTATTCTCATTTTACAGAGCAATTTGCCTTCTGCCAGGTTCAGAACTGGAAACTTGTAAATTCCTCCCGCTGCATCAGGATGGATAATGACACTAGAGAAAGAGCCAGTGGTTTACACAATGCTGTGAATGTGTGTTTCTGCCCAAGGAAAGAACAATCGTTTGCCCACCAGTGGGCCGCCACAGGAGGGGTGGCTGCAAGGAAATGTGCATGGTCTTGGAAACACATGGGCAGATTCACAGGACTGAAATAAAGACAATAATAAAAACTAAGAAACTACCCAAAGACTGGACTCCAAACACAAAAGAAAGGTAAGTGCTCCACTTAAACATTCTTCTAAAATTCAAATATTATCTTTAAGGATGCAAATACTGCAGGACTCTGCACTGTCAGTATATGGCCTCCTGGAGTGAATCATAACACAAATGAGCTTGGAGTTAATCCTGTGCCTTTGTGAAAGAGGAATTAATAATGACCTCCAACTTCAATGCAGTTTAATTTACCTAAAATGTAATGTTTAATATGAAGCGGAACAGTTCATCCCCCACCCTTTCACAATAGTCTACATCAGGCTAAACCAAGCAAAAAGATAAACAAAAATTAAGAAAACAAATTGAAGTTTGGTTTTTATTTAAAAATAGAAAACCCTACTGTATTATAACTAAGGTTGTTTCATCATATTAATACTAAAGTTCTTCCTTCTTATTTTTTTAACCCTCCACCCCACTTTTTGAGTTATTAGTACCATATGAGTGTTCCAGAACCAATCTAATCTAAACTGTTTTCCCTGATGGTGACTACCATTTGTGCCTGGGGAAACTCAAAAGGATCGATCTGGCTAGCTATCCCATTGAATGTATCCTGTAAAACCTTCATTCGATGAGGTATGGTAGCTACGACTTTAACACTGGCAACTCTGTTTAAGATATGAAACACATAAAATTTTCAATTCGGGACCAGCAGTTGGTGTAATGGCTATGTCACTGGACTCCCATGTAGTTGACCGTGGTTCAAGTCCCGGACCCAGTGACTTAAACTCATGCTGGGGGCATGTGCGTGCGTGCCCAAGATCCTGAGAGGAGAATGGAGGAGAAGGGATTGCGGTGTGGCCATCCTCCCTGGGAGGGGGGTAATTTCTTGCTTTCTGTCTCTGTCTTTCTGGCGAATGCACATGCCCTATAGCAAAAAAAAAAAAATCCCCCCCAAAAAATTAAAATAAATTAAAAAAAAATAATTTTCAATTCAAAATAGTCTTGGGACCATACAGAGGCACAGTGGTAAAATGTAATATTCTACAAGGCTGATTCATATGAGAAAGTTCAAGAGATTTTGTCTCCCTGAGTGCATTGGGCATGCACTTGTCATAGATCCAAGGCTGGATGAAACTGGGGGTGGACTATGGCACTCAAGCCCTATGGGGGGTGGAGGGATCCTGTATCTCTGTCTCTCTCTTTCTCTGTCTCCATGTTCCTGCTCATGGAACAAAGGAAAGTTTTATTTATTTTTTTAAAGAATTATTTATTTTGTTAGTAGTATTTAATGTAACTAGAAAGAGACACAGAGAGATAGGGAGTAAAAAGGCAAGCTGTCAGGTCCAGAACTTGAACTGTGGTCGACCATGTGGGAGTCCAGCACTTTAACCACCATGCCATTTGCCAGCTCCTAAAGCTTTATTTTTTTAAAAAAATAAAGTCTTAATTGCTTCAAGGTCTACTCTCCTGGGTAGTCAGTACCTCTTTTATTCTTCCATATTTTTTTAATTTATTTATTTAAAATTTTAACCAGAGAGAGAGACAGTGAAAGAGAGAGAGAAAGTGAGAAGACAAGCCGTCAGGTCCGGTACTCAAACCACGGTCAGCCATGTGGGAATCCGGCACCCTTAACCACCACGCCACCTGCTGGCCCCTATTTTACCAGATTTAATGAAAAGAGTATTTTTGAAAGCTATTAATGCATGTGTATTAAACACAACCATCTTTCAATTATCTAAGTTATTTGTTTGTCTAGGCAAGGCTTCTGTTAAAGCAGAAATGAGGGATGCAGGAAGAGAAGAGAGAAGAAACTTCACCCCAAGCCTTATCCAGAGAAAACATATTTTTCTATAATAAATCCTCTTTACATTAATAAACATATTAAAGTCAATAGGACTTCACCACAGAGTTTCATAGTTTATGTGTAAGGGAAGTTCTTAAGTGACTGGATGAGGAAAGAAGGAAAGCCTGGGCCAAAGGAAAACAGGAACAGGGGCGAGTCAGATATAGGAGAAATGGATGAGAAGAGTGTGTACAACCTCCCCTCTTGAAATGTGTGCTTGGAAGGTGAGAGAAACACCCAGGGCCATGTTTCCCACTTAGGATTCTGGGGAAGGAATGCCTCACAGGCCACATCACCCATCCCAGGCTGAGCTGTATCAAAGAAAACTCAGTTTTAGCAAGGTCAAGCATAACAATGGCTGCAGTTTCTCTTTCCTCTGAGGCCTTGACTTATGTTTCCAAAAGATTCAGAAAATCCTGTCTGGAT
Organism: Tupaia tana; assembly: GCA_026018925.1. NCBI lineage: Eukaryota > Metazoa > Chordata > Mammalia > Scandentia > Tupaiidae > Tupaia > Tupaia tana. The sequence continues at coordinate 40,962,929 of JAKSZU010000005.1, forward strand.
GGAAGCAGATAGGAGTGAGCAGATACAGCTGGCATGACATCGGTTGAACAAGGCAGGAGTGGTAAAGGCAGAGATGACGCCACTGCAAAGGCTGCAGGGGACCACTAGGACAAGTGCCAGGTGAGGATGTGGCACAGACCCAGAAGGAAGCGCACAGCAAGAGCCAGAGTGAAGAGGGGCCAACCAGAAGTGCCATCAGGCATGATCTAGCAGAGTCAAGCAAGGACTGGCCAGAGCCTCAACAGAGGACATCAGGGAGCGATGTCATTTCTCAGTGATTTCCAGTCCGGGCAACAGGCCAGAGCAGCTGTTCCATGGCACAGCCAGAAAGGATCCAGAGGTCACTTAGTGGACCAATGGATTCCATCCAAGTGCACGGTCACTGACCCACTAGATGCCATCTTAGTGGGGACCACAGAAGGAGAGAAAATGTGAGAATCAGGGCACTTTACATTTTAAAAATGGAATATTAAAATTATTTAAATTGTTGCATCAGACTAATTTTACTGCAGTGAACCATATTTTAGCATTTTCTCTCCCGGTATTTCTATACTAGGTAGATGCTTATAAAAAAGATCAGCCCAGGGACCAGCAGATGGCATAATTGTTACATCACTGGACTCCTACATGGCCAACCACAGTTCGAGTCCCGAGACTGAAGGCATGAAACTCATGCTGGGCACTTGTGCATATGTGCCCAAGATCCTGAAAGAAGAATGGAGAAGGGACTGTGGCATGGCCATCCCCCCAGGGAGTAATTTCTCACTGACTCTCTGTCTCTCCAGAGAGTGCATGTGCCCCATAGCAAAAATCTCTCCAAAAAACATTGGCCCAAATTATTAGAAAATAAGGACTCATTCTCTTTCTCCTGTGTGCTCCATACGCAACCATTGTTTCTTCTGACCCTTATTTTGTGTGAGGTGGAATGAGGAAAACATCCCCCAACCGTATTTGAAGGATCTCTTTTCCATGATCTAATTTTAGAATTTTCTGGAGTTCTTTATTTACCTGTCTTCAGAAGGGGAGGAAGTGGATCTTATGCAGAATGACAGAAAAAAACATAACAGAAAGAAAGTCAAAGCAAGAAAGTGAGGCACAATTTGCTCTCTCACTTTGAGCTCTGTGACTCACCAGTATGGTGGCAGCATTTTTAGAGCAGCAAAGGCATTGTGTATTTTGTTTATTTCAGCAGCCTGTGATTGCTGCTTGATGAAAGGTATGTATGTGGCACTTATATTCCCTCTTCAACACACCCTCCTTCGGTTTTCACAATGGCAACAGCAGGGAGGAGGCACTCTAAGCCTTCATTGTTTTGCACTGGCAAACCTCCCATCATCTAGAACTGTGATGTTCTGTGTTCAGGGAAATTCCAGCAACATTCAGTGAGATAATGGGCTAATGAGCCACAGGCTGATGCTGTATGTGAACAATGAGCGTTTGGGGTGGTGTCATGAGTGACAGAACAGGTGAGCTCACTTCATATAAGAAAGACAAGCTGTATTGTACTCCATCATTCAGGAAACCCTTCTAGCATCCACAGATCATTTTTAAGATGTGTTAATTATTTCTAAGTCATAAAATTCTACAGATTAGGGCAGGTGACACATCTGACTCTTGAGTCCACTCATTCATCTATTCATTCATCCACTTACACAGGCTTGTTTTAACTTTGTTGATAACACCACTGTGTATACACTGTAGATCAAAACTCAGAAGCTAGTAACAGAGACAGACTTGAAAAGTACTATACTGTGGCTTGTCAATTTATCATCAATATCAATGCCACTAGTCTGAGGAACACAGCCATCTGTTAGCCTAAAGCAAATTCCTAATAAAGTAACATGTAATAACATAGTGCTCAAAACAAATGCTAACTTTTCTTTCCTGTCTTTTCTATACCGATACTCTTAAGGGAATATAGCCAAAATGTAGCACTAAACATAGGGGCGCTTAGGAAAATGACAAAAAATTCTGTTGAACGGGCAGAGTGCCTGTCACTTGTTCTTAAGAGGCATCCTTAACTTTGGCATCAAGGTGTTCCCTACATCGGCAAGGGTGTGACTGCTCTCTTAATAGAAGTTTTTATTTCTGTAGTCAGACCAAGGCTGCTGAATAACGGCAGGTGAAGTTTACGATACATAGAAACACATGTTCAATTTCTTTTATAAGCAAGTTCTCCATATACGGTAAAGACTAAAGAGCTTATCCTATTCAATAACTAGAAAGAAAAATGAAACCAATAAATCAAATAAGTTAGCAAAGATTTTCTTCAAGCCTTCATTTATGAATGTTGGCTTTCAAAACAGGTTTTTTAAATAAATATGGTTAAATTTTGTCAAAATATCAACTTATAATTCCTGGCTTTCAAAATATGGGGTTTTTTTTAAAGTTAAAACAATGTATTTGCAAAGAATACAATTAATTCTGTTTTTTAGCTCTTTAAATCCACCATGAGCTTTCTTTAATATATATATGTGCATATGACCTATCTCTCAGAGTGCTAAGGTGAATTCAAAAGCAGCTGACACAGACCTCAAACTATAAAGCTGCTCCTGGAGAATGCTGGGGAAACTCTGGGAGACATTGGTGTAGGGAAAGACTTCCTAAAGAAGACACTCAAAGCAGAGTCCATCGTCCACAAAATAGACAAGTGGGATTACATCAGACTAAGAAGTTTCTGCATGGCCAAAGACACAGTAGTTAGTGTGAATCGACAGCCCTCAGAATGGGAAAATATTTTTGTAAATGTTGCATCAGATAAGGGACTGATAACCAGAATACACAAGGAACTAAAAAAGGTGTTTGGAAAAAAGATGATCAACCCTATTAAAAGATGGGAGAAGGAGATGAAGAAAACACTCTCTAAAGATGACATACGAATGGCCAAAAGGCATATGAAAAAATGTTCAACCTCCCTCATCGTAAGGGAAATGCAGATAAAAACAACAATGAGGTACCACCTAACCCCAGTCAGATTGTCTAATATTAAAAAAACAAAAAATGATAAGTGTTGGCGGGGGTGTGGTGAAAGGGGAACTCTTTTACACTGCTGGTGGGAATGTAGATTGGTCCAACCACTGTGGAGAATAATTTGGAGATTCCTCAAAAATCTACAGATAGATCTGCCATATGATCCAGAGATCCCACTCCTCGGTATCTACCCAAAGGACAGAAGAATTCTTCATTGGAAAAGTGCTTGCACATCGATGTTTATTGCGGCACTATTCACAATTGCTAAGTCTTGGAACCAACCCAGATGTCCCCGTATGGAGGAATGGATTGAAAAACTGTGGCACATATACTCTATGGAATACTACTCAGCCATAAAAACCAACAGAGCCCTGGCTTTTGACAGAAAGTGGAAGAATATGGAAGATGTACTGCTGAGTGAGGCAAGCCAGACTATGAAGGAGAGACATTGTATGTCCCCACTTAACATATACCGTTTGTCTGCATTCTATGTCTGAAACTGATTGACTAACAGTTGAACAAACACAAGAGATGGGTGTGAATGTCAGATGAGGTGTATGTGGAGGAGTGGGGCCCAACGAAAGACATTTAGAGAAGGGATACAGAGGTAGAGCATTGACGGGATGGGGAGGTGTGGTGTTATCTGTTGAAGATATTTCGATCAACGGGTCTGGGGAGAAATGTTCACATATCGAAATGGTCTCATTGTAAGACAAACAATATGATTGAAAGTATATACAAAAATAAATAAATAAATAAATAAATAAATAAAAAGCAACTGACACAGTATGTACTAGATTTTCAAAAAATGTTCATTTATTTTATTCTTCCTGAGTCCTATTAGTTTCAAGACAAAAAAACCATAATTTATTTCAAAAACATTTTCCAAGAGAATTCCAATTGTGTTGAGAGTGCTAACATGCCCAGCCATGACAATAACATTCCCAGCCTCAGGTGCAGCTAGGGGTGGCAGTATGACACGGTTCTGGTTAATGAGATGTAAGCGGAAGTCACTGAACAGAGCTTCCAGGAAGCTCTCTGAAAAAAAACAGGCACAGCCGGTACATGCCTTTGCCATCTGCCCTCCTCCTCCTTCCTGCCTGGAAAGCAGATGTAATGCTGACTGGAACAGCCTTCCTGAGACTTCAAAGTAACAAGATAGTTCACGGTGGTTGAATGGAAAGACAGAGCCATGCAGGTCATTGATGGCTTCTTTGACTCAATGACCAACCCTGGAATGCCCACCTCTGGGTTTCTTATTACAAGAGGAAAATAGCCCCTTCATTTGTCTGAGATATTACTGAGTCGGGTTTTCTGCTGATTGTAGCAGAATGTAATTAAACTCTAAGTCAGGGTTCACCCAACATCTTCCTATAGCTTTTAAACACCCTTTCCATTTTCATAGCTAAGACGCTCTCTGGAAGAAAATGTATGTTGGTTTGAAGGACAAAGTCTCCATTCACAGATGTATTTAATTTAAAAAGGAAAAATCAAATCATTAAGCACTTCAAATAGAAATTCAAGAGCACCCTTAAGGAGAAGTAAGCAATCAGCAACACATGGTGTCACCTGTGCTAATCTTGGTATTCAATTACCCTTATCAGGACAACACATGGCTCATTTTAGCCATAAAATTGTAAGAACATAAAATTCTAAGAACATAAGATTTTTCAGGGGAAAAAAATCACAGCAGTGGAGGGACTCAAGAATGATACAAGATCAAATTTTTTAAGTTAGTCTTTCCTTTTTTTTTTTTCTTAAGTTTCTTTTTTCCATAAACAAGAGAAACAGAGAGAGAGAGAGAGACAGGCACACCCAACAGGGTCTTTGCACTGCAAGTCACACCCAGAATCAGCCAGTCCTGGATCATGGGATGCACCTGGCATGCTGAGGGAGGTCTCCGGATGCAAACCTGGAACTTTCCCATGTGGATCAGCCTCACGGTGTTGTGTTACCACTACCTCAATGTCCACCCACCCAAGATTGGATTTTTTTGGATTTTTTAAATTTGCCATTGGGCTTGTGCCAGAGAGAGATCAGGGGGAAAAAAACACACTCCAACACAATACCAATTGTGACCATGTCACAATTCCTTCTCCTCCATTTCTCCCTCTTTTGGGGACTTTGTACATGCATGCATATGTGCCCAGCATGTTTTTCAAGCTGCTGAGTCTTGGACTTGAGCACACCGTTGGCCACGTGGAATCCAGGTGTCTTAACTACATGCCACTACTGGCCTTGGATTTTTATTTGTTATTAATCCAAGAACTTGGGCTTATTTTTTTTTTTGGGGGGGGGAGTTATTTTAGAAAATTTTGCTATAGGGCATGGGCACTCACTGAAGACAGAGACAGAAAGTGAGAAATCACTCCCCAAGGGAGATGGCCATGCCGCAATCCCCTCTCCTCTAATCTCCTCTCAGGATTTTGAGCACACATGTACACATGGCCAGCATGAGCTTAAGCCACCAGGTCTGGGACTCAAACCATGACTCACTACATGGGAGTCCAGTGACATAACCATCATGCCATATGCTGGTCCCAGGCTCATTTGTTTTAAAAGAAATTAAGAATTAAGAAAATATTAAAGAAGATAGCCTAATGAAAGTCCCTCCACTGACTAATATCAAATTTGTTTTGAATTTCTTTTATTATTGTTACTATTATTATTGCAGAAGGCATATGCATGTGCCAGAGAAAGGGAGAATGCACCCTTCAATGGGCACGGACATACTGCAAACCTTTCTCCTCCATTTCTCCAACACATCAAGATTTTTATTTATTGGGAACAAGCAGTTAACATAATGGCTATGTCGCTGGACTCCCACGTATTCGACCGTGGTTCGAGTCCCGGACCCAGTGGCTTAAAACTCACACCGGGCGCATGTGCGTGCATGCTCAAGATCCCGAGAGGAGAATGGAGGAGAAGGGATTGCAGCATGGCCATCCCCCCTGGGGGGTGATTTCTCGCTTTCTGTCTCTATGTCTTTCTCTGTCTGTCTGGCAAGCACACACGCCCTATAGCAAAAAACCTCTCCAAAAAAAAAAAAAAAAAAAAAAAAAAGAAAGAAAGAAAGAAAGAAAGATATTTATTTATTTATTTAGAGAGGTTTTTTGCCATAGGACGCGTGCGTTCGCCAGACAGACAGAGAAAGACAGAGAGACAGAAAGCAAGAAATCACCCCCCGGGGGGGTGGCCACGCCGCATTCCCTTCTTCATTCTCCTCTCGGGATCTTGGAAACGCACGCACACGTGCCCAGCGTGAGTTTTAAGCCACCGGGTCTGGGACTCGAATCACGGTCGACTACGTGGGAGTTCAGTGACATAGCCATTACGCTAACTGCTGGTCCCCAACACATCAAGATTTTGAGCACTCATGCCTACACCCCTGGAGTGTTTTCAAGCCACCATGGCTGGAATTGAAACCACAGTCAGTCGTGTGGGATCTGGCTCCTTTTACAAACACTGTGCTATGGAACCAACCCCCAAGAGTATGTTCTTTCTGTTTTTATCAAGTTTATTTATTTCTTCCAAGAGCGAGAAAGAAACAGAGACAGACAGGAACCCCCAGTAGGGTCTTTCATGCCATAATCCACTCTAGGGTATGCCAGCCTGGATCACGAGGGTGGGAGTGGGGGAAGTAGGCACACATGTGCCCAATATGCCCAAGGAGGTACCACAACAGGAACCCACGACCTATCTAATACAGCTTAGTTGCATTACTACTGCACCACCACCTGACCGTGTCCGTCATATTCTTCACAGTATTTCACTGGATAAGGGAGGCAAAGAACAAGCTGAGGGAACTATTTAACCATTCTGCTACCAACGAGTACTGTCTCAGAAGGCTGGTACTGTTTTTTGTCCTCACTTCTGCTAGCCAGACCTCCAACCCTGAAAGAAGAGCAAAGGGCTGAAAGGTCAGAGGGCCTCTCCAACATGGCAGTCACTTGGGCTTGGTAAAGAGGGGGTGATGGAGTTATCAGCTATAAGCGCAGGACAAGAGACTTTGCAGCTTCTCCTTTATCAGCCATCACTGCCTCCACCGAGAATAATTTTCTTTTCAAAAATATCTAACTCTCTCCCATCAGAATGTCTTTCACGTGGCATTAGATATTTTTAAATTGAATTCTACAACTATGAATAAACTCCCTCACTCAAAATGAACACTGACCTGATTTGCCTCTGTGACAAGAAATAATGTACCAGGTGCTACCGATCACATTCTCTTTACTGTCTGCCTGTAAGGGGTAAGGAAGATGGAGAGAGAAGGGGGGGGAATATGGAGAAGAAATACAACAAAAAATGTCAGTGCCCAGAACATCAAGTCCATATGGTCAACCACAAACTTTTCATATTAACAAAGATGAATTCAGCCTCCAAAACTGGATATGTAAAGCTCCTACTCCCATCCAGTCCAATGAGTTGGTTGGTTATTATTTAATTCTTCCTTTTACAAATGGACCATACCATGACTCATAATATAATACATCTCTTGAAATGTGTAACAATACATTTAGGCACACTTTAATGAACTTTTTGAAATGTGTATTAACAAAATAGTAAAAAACACAATTACTTCTGTTGCAAAATGTTCAGAGATTGTTCCTAAAAAATATACTAAAAGGATTTCAAGGTATTACTTCGTAAATAAAGTTCAAATTTATGTCATCCAACTTGAGAAAAGTAGGTAACAAAGTATCAGTAAGAATTTCATAACCATATCTCTCATACATAATCAACAACTGAAAAATTAGAAACCGTCTAAAATGCATTTAAAACACAAACATACTCATGTGTCACTTGTTGAAAGGGATATGTTCTAAGGAATGTGTTGTTGGGCAATTTCATGGCAGTGGAAACATCACAGAGTGTACTCACACAAACCCAGATATGGTATAGCCTCCTACACTGAGGCTATATGGTACAGCCTATTATATGGTTCCTTTTGGAACCTCCAATGTCTATGTGGTCATCATTTACTGAAAAGTGGAACATGACTGCACCTAAATTTTAGGCACCTAATTGTACCTAGATTTGGTAATCTAGTTCCCTCCCAAACAGGGAAACGGGATTGTTTATAGAGAAGCTACATAGTTGTTTTTTTTTTTTTTTTTTTTTAAAAAAAAAAAAAAAAAAAGGCTGTTAGACTAGGAATGGATGTATGTGTTTTAATTTTCCTATCTTCAATAGTGAATTCACTATCTAGCAATGATCATTCATTTAAGGCACTATGAGTTTCAGTTCCCTTTCCTATAAAATGGCAACAACAATACAGTATCAGGATGCTCTCAGTAGAATAATAAAAATTCACTTTCTAATAAGAAACCAAGCAGTAAGGGAGCTCCTGAGCTGGTTAATTGAGTAGCTGTTTTGTTTTGTTTTGTTTTTCCATCTTTCTCTTCTGTCATATTCAGCATGTCAACTTATTTCAGGCTACCTCTCCTTTACAGTCACAAAACTGTAGCTCCAAATGGTCACCTCTAGTCATGGCAACAGGCAGCAAAACAAACAAACAAATAAAAAAATAAAACAGTTCATTTCTTCCCTGTGTATGCCTTTAAAAAGGGGAGGGAACTTTGCCCAGATGTATCTTCGCCCTTAACTCTCAGCAGACTTCCCGTCTAGTATCATCACTGGCCAGGACTGAGTTACATGCCGTACCCTAAGCCAACACCAGACAAAAGGAACAAGCTTACCCTAACAGGCATGAACTAATCTGGATTTAGTCCTTATTCACATAAGGTAGGGATGAACATCTAAACAAAATTGGGGCCCAGACACCAGAAAAGAATGAAGTAGACAATTGGGCAGATAATCAACTGTGTTAGGAACCCCTTACTTCACAGTACTATAACGAGAATCAAATGGTAAAGTGTGAAAATTGCAAAACGTAAAATGCTTTCAGATGTCAGCAATTAATATTTATTTAGGGCGATATGTTGTATCATGAGGCAAAACTCTCAAAATGAAATAAATTCAATGTAAAGAGGATATTCTTTTTTCAAAAAAAAAAATCACAAAAAAGCAAATATAATGCCCACTATTTAAATCATAATAGAATGTAAGGTTTTAGAACTATTATAAAGATATACAGGTTGACCAAATGAAGTAGTAGCAGTAGCTCTTACAGTCAGTATATATTAATACTTTCATTTTACATTCACCAAATATTTTCTGAGCACTCACTGTGTACCGGGCACTATTCCAAGCTCTGGGGACACCACAGTGAACAGAGCAAAATCCTCACCTTGTTGGTGCTTACTTTGTACACTTAATTGCATAATCACTTTTGAGAACAAGCACTGATAATCACCAATATATGTTAAACTCAAATAAGCAGAACATACATAATTTAAAATTAACTATAATAACTTTGGTTTTTATTTACTTGCCCCTATCATCCAAAAATAAAATCATGAATCTGTCAGGGAAATTGACATGTGCTAACCAACAGAGCAAAAAACGAGTTCACCAGATTCCTCTGTTGTTTTCTTCACCCAATGCTGGATGAATGCCAAAAAGTACAGCCACATTTCAGCTATCGTTTCTGAAAACGATACTTGTAAAAGGCAGAATTAAAATACTGTCACTATCTATCGTCTAAAAACAATCAAATGGCCTCAAAATATGGATAACCAGATAATCAAAGATAAGAACAAACAATAATGGTTATTTTCCACGATTGTTACCCATTAATAAATAGATCTGACATTACACTTTTATCTGGAAATCTCAGAAGTATTTGTCAATTCATACCAATCCTTACCAAACAAGATAAAGAACATGTTTGGACGCAAGGAGGGCTTGTTTGCCTTCTCTTCCTATCAGCAAAAATAGAGTTAAAAGGTACCAAAGAGTCAAACAAATTAAAATAAAATTAGAAATGAAATTTATATAATTAAGCAAGTGTTCATCACCTGGGTTCTAGTTATAATCATTTTCTCCAGTAATTTTATACAATACATACATAATACTTACATGCCATTTATTTGAAGGGGAAAAAGTAAATTTCCTTAACAAATGAGTATTCAGTAGGGCTTTTTATTAGAAGATATGCTGTACTTTACTCCTTTAGAGATATTTACTCAAGGTCACACCAACTTTTTTCTTTTAATTAAGAAAGATACATGATTTTCTCTATCTGTTTTTAGTAGAGAATGGCATGAAAGCACTACTTTGTATCATCAAAACTACTCTTCTGGGCCCATCAGTGTATGCAACACACCAAGTGGGAACTAAATGACAACTCATTACATTTAAACTTTCAATTTTCATTTTTTTCATACTCCCCAAATATCTTAAACTTAATATTTATAAAAATCATCAATGGAAGAAATTAAATAGATTATTAAGCCAAAGAAAGCCAAATAAGTTTGGGAGCAAAGATGACATAACTCTGAATCAAACTCAGTTCTAAGAAGTTGTTAATGTGGGATGTGATCTTTCCCATCTTGTATGCCCATTCCTGCCCTTCACCATTCCAACTGGGAACTCAGTCAAGCCCTCTTGTTCTGATCCATTCTGTTGCAACAGAGAGACTTAAGCCTGAACAATTTAACAGAGTAGGGGTTTATTTAGCTATAGTTTCAGAGGTCCGAAGTCAAGGAGCCACACCCAGTGTCGATCTTCTTGCCGGTGATCACATGGAGGAGGGCAAGACAGAGCAAGCACGGAGCTGAGCACATCAAGATCCATATGTCTCTGTCTTTTTTCCCTCTCCTGATAAACTCACCGAGATTCAATCATAGAGGTCCTGCCCTGATGCTTAATCACTTCCCAAACCTCCACCATGCAACACCAAAATTATATTGTCTCCTCTTAATACCCTTAGAATACAACCAAATTCCAATACAGGAATTTGGGAGTGGTACACCCCCCCAAAACACTTCTGAACCTGGCTGTAAGTCGGGAAAAAAAAAAATCATGTGTACCTAGGATTCAGCTCTATCCTTGACCAATCAGCACCAATAAGAAAGGACTCCTCTAAGGGAGTTTACAAAACAGAATACATAAAGAACTACACCTTCAAAGCTGCTCTAATCAAATCTCCTAGGAACTGTCCTTAGAATCAATTTAGTTTTTAGAGATGAAGATTGGGTTGCTTAATGCACCGTATAATGGATGCATATATTTGACATCTCAGCACACTGAGGCAATCTATCTGAGTGAATTTTCAAGGTAATGGGCAGATGACTTTTTAAACACTATTTTTTTTTCCTTTAAATCACTTTATGGCATGATGCCTTAAATCCAGACACCCTAGGAGCTATAATCTTGCACAGAAGGTCACTTGTCCTAACACTAAATGTCCCAAATTCTCACTTTGCTATTTTTATATCCATATTTTAAATATTTTTCCAACAGAACTAAAAATTCTTGTTTTATAATGAATACCCTAACTAGATCTTTCCACAATTTTAATCTATTTTATAGAATTATTTATTTATTCATTTATTTAATTGCATTTGTTATTTTTATTTTTTAATTTGACCAGATAGAGACAGAGAGAGAGAGGAAGGGAAAGCGAGAAAGCAAGCCCTCAGGTCCAGAACTGCAGTCGGCTATATGGGAATCAAGGGCCTTTAACCACCTCGCCACCTGCTGGCCCCACAATTCTAATCTTTTAAAGAAAGCTAGATGATCAAGTTTCTTTGAGTTTTACCCAAGTAAACAGTGAGAAATTAAAGTCTGAATAGGGTTTCCCTGTTGAGGGCAATCAGGAAAGGGCAATGAATCCTTTTAAGGTATCAGTAATGCTCAATTTCTTAATGTGGATGGGGATTACATAAGCACTCACTTTTCAACAGTGACTTAACTACTTATTTGTTTATTTATATTTGCCATGTGATCACCTTAAGGAGGGGGAAAGAGGGAAAGAGACAGACAGAGAGACTAGGAAAGCAAGAAGCACCCTCCATGGGGAATGGTCACACAGCAGTCCCTTCATTTTTTCCTCCTTTTGAGATTTCAGGCATGCACGCACATGTGCCCCACAATGTTTCTCAAGCTACTTGAACCGTATGGTTAACCATGTGGGATCAGTCACCTCAACCACCACACCATGGGCTGGTCCATATTTATGTTTTATTTACTATCCTGTATATTTTACATTAAAAAAAAGTTAAAATAACACATTATTGGTAAATAATTTAATATTGAAGATAAACCTCCCTGTACTCTCACCTCAGGGCACACATGTGAGCACACACCCACACATGAACACCCATATACACACGGAGCAGTATTCACTCAAATACTAATTCCATTGCTTGTAGATAATAGCCAATGATATTTGTAGATGTTCCTTTCATTATTATTTGTAACAGAGGAAAGGAGGAAAAGGAAGCAAAAAAAAAGGAGAAAAAACCCTGGAAACAACTTAAATGTTCTCTAATGGCAGAAAGTAAAATACAATATAGTACTGAATTAGATAGATCAACATACTCTAATATAAAAATATGCTTGAGAATATATTAATTAAATAAGCAAGTTATGCAACAAAATAGGCATCTCTGATATGATTTCACTTATACAAAAATAAGAGAATGAAGTGACTATTTCTGAAGAAATGTATATAAAAATGTTAGCAGTGGTAACCTATAGGATGTTGGAACAGATGAGGAAAAATCGATAATTTTACTTTCTACCATTTGAATCTATCAGGATCCTTAGCCAATAACTATGTATTTTTAAAGTAAAAAATTACATAAACAAATATATTAACTTCTATTTGATGCTATAACAAATGAAAACAAACTTAGTGGCTTCGAACAACATTAATGTATTATCTTACAGTTCTGAACATCAGAAGTCCAAAATGATCCTTAAAGGGCTAAAAACAAGGTATCAACACAGCTGGTTCCTTCTAGAGGCCTGGGAGCAGTGGGAAGGGGAGGGAAATGTTTTTTTACCTCTTCTAGAGGCTTCCAGCATTCCTTGGTTTGTGGCCTCATCCCTCCAAGCCCTGCTTAACTCTATGGATTGCCTTGTTCTCTATAATGCTGATCTTTCTCCCTCTTATTTATAAAGACTCTTGGGATGACATTGGACCCATCCCAGTAGTCCAGGGAAAATCTCCCCATCTCAAGAACCTTACTTGATCATGCATGCAAAATCCCTTTTACCATGTGAGGTAACATATTCATGGCATCTGCGGATTAGGACATAGTCATACTTGGCAGCCATTATTCAGTCTATGCCAAACTGGTCTTGGTGGTTGCCTCTGGGATCTGAGAAATCAGAGAAAGGGAGGAGGAAAAAAGCTTCACCCTTATACTTCTGTTTTAATTTTTTTTTCTTTGCTATAGAGGGGTGTGCACTCACTGGAGAGAGACAGAGACAGAGAGAAAATGAGAAAGCACTTCTCTGGGTGAATGATCATGCCACAACCCCTTCTCCTCTATTCTCCTCTCAGGATTTTGGGCAGACACTCATGTCCCCAGGATAGTTGTTAAGCCTTTGGGTCCTGGATAAGAACTGCAGAATGGGCCAAGTGTGATCCAGTTTCCTTAACCACCATATCACCTTATTTTAGTTTCTTACAATAAATATGTTCTGTTTTAATTAAAAACTCAATAGAAATATGTCATATTTTATCAGTTCTAAGATACTATTGATTATAAAATACCTTATTTTATGTATGGTCTTCAAAAAGTCTATAGAAAATGTGTATTATGAAAAAAAATGATACACAAATTTCCAAAATTTTTACACCAAAATAAACTCATACTTTAATTCTACTTTCTTTCACAAATGTTTAAAGTATTCTCATATAACTCAGAAAGAAAAACACACTAAACTATGACATTCATTGTAGTATCATAGTAGATTGCTTGCAAAAATGCTCTCAGAAATCTCTCCCATCCCAGTGTACGCCCCCTTGGCGATGTTACCTATCTGCTCCTCTCAGGAAGCAGTCTTTTTCTTCCTGTCTAACCCTGGACTTGGCCTTGTAACTTGCTTGGCTAAAGACCATTTGCAAATGTGACCCAAGCAGAAGCTGAAGAAATGCTTGCACCCTGGGTCTGGCTTCTCTTGCTGCTGCCTTTTTGCCATGGAACAAATAGGTAGGCCTTCAGAAGAAAGACTGTGTGGTCACGCCGGCCATGCCAACCACTCAGCCAATTTGCTGAATCTTGCACAAAAAATGATTGTTTTAAGCTACTAATCCTGATTTTAGTCATACTTTAAAGGTGGAAAATCACCTTTAATCAATGAAATATGCTATAATATCAGTATAAGTATGTAAAAAGTGTTTCTAGAAGGAAAGTATATAAATTTAAGTGAGTAGGGATTTTATGCCATATTTTGGCTGCTAAAGGTACTTTGATTTTTCTTGTTTTCAGTTAAATTTTTTTTTTTGAAAGGTTTTTGCTATAGGGTGCTTGAGCTCGCCAGAGAGAGAAAGACAGAAAGCGAGAAATCACTCCCCAGGGGGGATGGCCACACCACAATCCCTTCTCCTCCATTCTCCTCTTTGGATCTTGGGCACTCACGCACTCACACCTGGCATGAGTTTAAGCCACCGGGTCTGGGATTTGAACCGCCGTGAAATACATGCGAGTTCAGCGACATAGCCATTACGCTAACTGCTGGTCCCTCAGTTAGATTTCATTTAGTTTAAGTCACTGAATAAATGACAGTAGGTACTGGCTGGATAGCATATCAGAGCAAAATAAATCATGTCCATTCAATGGGAAAGAAGCTACCTCTAAAAGTAAGTGGCAAAAAAATTATTACTTTGTCATTTGGGTAGGTATGGTGAATCATAAATTAGGAGTGACAGCACTGGCAAATGCTGCTTCATTTAACTTCTGTATATAAAACACATAACCACAGGGGTCAGTAAGTGGCATGGTAGTTAAGAGGCTTGCTTTCTCACTTTCTCTCTCTCACTCTGTTTCTCTCTGGTTAAATTAAAAAATAATAATAACAAATACAATTAAATAATAATTAAAAAAATTAAAAAACAGAAAATATAGTGATGATATATCCTGGTACTTATTATATTTGTGATTTTTAACCAACAATTCGAAAAACAAAAAAGGTTCTATATAACTCTTACTACAATATTGCACGTATGGGCTTGATGTGATCTTTCTATTCATATCCCATTGATACAACAAGATAAATTTGTTAACAAGTGGTAAAATACTAGCTCCACTATGAAAGTTGAATTTTCTACCCTGTTGCTTCAAAATTCAGTTTCAGAACTATTACAATGGCTACTATTTACAGATTATTACAATACCTACCATTTATAGACTGTCTATTTTGCTACCCAAATATGTAATTATAAAACCACTCAACCTGGGCACATTACTGAAAGTAAACAGAAATAATGGTCTTACCCTTAGGCAATTTCTTCTCCAAATATACAAAGAGCTATAAAAATTCCTGGATTATGATTTAATATATAGTTGCTAGGTGCTTACAATGTGCCTGCACAATACTTGGGACTAGGGACACAAAATTCCTGCCAAAAAACAAATCTAAACTTTTGAATTGGTAATATCGACTCAATTAATACATTTTCCTAATGTCTAAAGATTTTATCGTGCACCAGCAGCTTTATATAACAATCCTTTGTCCTTTAATCCTCACAAGTACTATGACACATTTTTTTTTTTTTTAGAGGTTTTCACTATAGGGCGCGTGCGCTCGCCAGACAGACAGAGAGAGACATAGAGACAGAAAGCGAGAAATCACCCCCCAGGGGGGATGGTCACGCCGCAATGCCTTCTCCTCCATTCTCCTCTCGGGATCTTGGGCACGCACGCACACGCGCCCGGCGTGAGTTTTAAGCCTCCGGGTCCGCCGGGACACGAACCGCGGTCGACTACGTGGGAGTCCAGTGACACAGCCATTACGCTAACTGCTAGTTCCCTACCATGACACATTTTTAAAATGACTTAGCCTCTCTGAGAAAAGTTACATAGCTTCTAAGTAGAGAAGCTGGGATTTTAACCAGGTAGGACTACCTGGCTTTTTTTACTATCTAACACAGCCGTTAGATGTCTCTGCTTCGTGCTTTCTTATTTAAGGTAAGAAGATAATCATTGCAAGTTATGCTAGAATAAAGGAGAAGAACAATCTCATAAAGTAACACTGAAAAATGAGCTGTACAGGAAGAAACTTATCATGATAAAATGCTGTGAAAGTCTTCTATGCTGTTTCCTATAAGGTATTTGACCATTAGTTACCAGGAGAACATTTACAATGGCTTCTGTATGTTAATATGCTCTCTCAGACACACCAAACACCCCAGCTTCCTCCTTAATCATCCAGTGTGCAGTCATCACTCATGAATTTAATTATTCTAACTTTTTTCTTTGTTTATCATACAGTGTTCCTGGGAGAGAGATAGCCCATACATGCCATGATTCCCTTCCTCTAGTCCTCCAGTCCATCGGATCTTCCGTATTCATGTGCATACCTAGCATGTTTCAGGCTATGTAGGCTGGGGATTCAAAGATGATCACCATGTGGGATCTGGTTTCTCTAGAGTAGTGCTTTACCACTGTGCTGCAGAGCCCAAATTCAACTCTTTTCAACTTTACTTATACTTCAGTGCAATTTAAGATTTTATACCAAAATTATGTTACCCACAGTCTAAATTTCTGAGAGCGCCCTTTGGTTTTAATAATACATATACTTGGTGAAGATTCTTATTTGTATAATCTACATCCATTGGATTCTCTATTACTAGACATTGAACACTCATGTTTCAAGAATGAATTCTAATAACAAGAGCTAACATCTACTGAGTATTAACTATGTATCAAGACTCTTACTGCATTTTTATATAAATTATATCCTTTAATCCTCTCAACAATTTGAGACCAATTCTATTACTTTCTCCTTTGTTGTGCCTAAAGAAACAAAGATCCAAGTAATTGGATGCCATGTGCTAATTGCTCAGTATCACACAGTAAGTGGTGAAGTTGAACCCAGGTCTTACTCCAAAGCCCATGCTCTGAATCTAATGTGCTTACGCATATGTAAACATTAGCCAACTCCCAGATCCAGAAGTTACTCATCTTTAGAAATATGGGAAGCATCCATTTATTCCTGAGTCCTTCCCTAGCAGTCTTTACTGTAAGCTTTCCCATTGCTCTCCTTCATTACGCAGCTAGTTCAACCCATTTCCCTTTTCTTCCTACCTATTTGCCATTGCATCCATACCCAAGGCTTCCATAATCCCATTCTTTTCAGTCTGGGAAACTGAATCTTAAGTGATTTGTGTAAAACCACACAGCTAAGAAATGGTAAAGCAGGGACTCAAATCTGACCCAAACCCTTGCTCTTAGCCTCTATATCCTGCTGCCATCCTCAGTGTAAACCTTCCTTGGTAAATCTGAAATCTTTCTAGATGTGTCTCACTGTCAATACTTCAGTTCAGGCAACAACTGCATTAACTTTAACCTTTAACTAGACTTCCCACTCTATATTCCCTGTCCCTCTGTCCACAATGCCTAATAGAATTTTCTGTGACAATGAAAATGTTCTACAATCTATACTGTCCAATAAGGTAGCCACCAGCCATATGTGTTTCTGAGTACTTGAAATATGGTTGCTGCCACCAAAGGATTTTTTTGTATAATTATAATTAATTGTTTTTTATTTTACAGAGGGCGTGTGTGATCAATCACAGGAGAAAAATAGGAGTGGAGGAATGAGAAAGCACTCCATGGGGAATGGTCAGGAAATAGTGTGGATTGTGGCACCGTGGAGAGTATTTGCCTAGTGGTGGGAAGAGGGCAGGGCAGTTGGCTTCTTAGCTTTAGGAAATGTTTGACAGGTGGGAATACAGACCCACTGTTTTCAGCTCACTGACTATTCCTGAAGCACTAGAAATCCGTATTTTCCCATGAAACCTTTCAACTTTAAGGTAAACCAAAAAATAATTTTTAACCGTATAGACCAAGCACAATATTCAGGCTGGCTGCAGCTAGCCAGCTATAAATATATGAATCCAATCATGTGGAATCCGGCCACCTTAACCACCATGCCACCAGGTGGCCCAAGACCATATTTCTTTTTTAATAAAGTTAAAAAGGTCACTGAAAAGCATGGTCAGGCTCATGACTCGGTTGTTATATGTACATGAAAGGCATGGGTGTCCCCTCAGAGGTACTTTCCTCTTTTTCTCCCTTTTTAGTACATGAAATAACTTTCTCTAGCAAGCACAAACATCTTCTAGGAAAAAAAAAAGAGAGAGAGAGAATAAAATACTAACTTCATGAAACCCTCTTGAGAATTACTATGGTCTGAATATGTCCCCCAGAAATGCATGTGTTGGGACTTGATTGTATTGCATTATAAAGATATTAAGTGAAAACTTAATTCCTTCATGGTGTCCCAGGGTAAAGCCTACAGTAGGGCAGTGACTGGTTCATGGTGATTGCATCCCAGAGGCAAGTCTCATGAATAGATTAATGATGTCTCTAGAGATCCAATGAGTTTTGGCTCCTGGGCGAAGGGGTTAATTCTCTCCAAAGCTGGTTGTTATTAAAGAGAGATCAGTCAGAACCTCTCTGCATATGCCTGCCATTTTCCATGCTTCTGTTGTCCATGAGTAGGCCTAGGACTTTGGATTTTCCAGCCATCAGAATTAAGAGTTTGTAACCAAATTTCTATCTTATTTATAAAAGCACCCAAGTTCAGGTATTTCTGTTAGCAATACACTCACACAAAAGGATTAAGACAAGGATCAAATGAGAAAGGCACATAAAGGGCTTACTTAAACACAGATTCTAGCACGTAGTACACACTCAGAAAAGGTAAGCTATTATTAATTACTGCTATGGTTTGAATATATCCCCCAAAACATTCACGTAGTGAAATCTGACAAGCCATTCTAACAACGTTGAGAGGGTGAAGACTTAATCTGTTTATGGTGTTAACAGGTGGAGCAATTGAGAATTAGGCATCAAGGAGGGGCTTCCATGACTGGATAAAGACACGCATGCTCAGTTCAAGTTCTTGCCATCTGATACCCGCACCACCATGGGACCTCAGCAACAAAAAACATCACCAGTTACATCCCCTTGACCTTGGACCTCCAAAACCATGAACTAAATAAACCTCTATGCTTTACAAGTTACCCAGACTAAGGTATTTCTATTATTATGATAGCAACACAATGAACTAATACAATTACACTTAAGGCTTCCCAGCCTCCACCCTGAGATATGACATATATAGTAGCCACGTGTCCTTGACAGTCCAGCTTCACATTTTTTTATTTTAATTTGTTAAATGTATCACAAAATGTAAATTTATTTTTAGATAATTTTTTTGCTATAGGTCACCAGAGAGACAGAGAGAGAAAGTGAGAAATCATCCTCCAGGAAGGATGGATTCACTATAATGCCTTCTCCTCCATTCCGTTTTGGGGATTTTGGGAACATATGCCATGTGCCCAGCATGAGATTAAAGCCACAGAGTCCAGGACTCGAACCATGGTTAGCCATGTGGGAGTCCTTAACCACTAAGCCACCTGCTGACCTCCACAAAATGTAATTTAATAAGTTCATCCATCTGGGGGGAAAATATTTTATGGAGCCAAGTAATTTGATGTGGAGTTTAGAAAATATGGTTACCATATGGGGTTTACTCACAAGTCTGAAATTTGCCACGTAACAATCGCTTTGGCTCAGCATGCACTCATAGTGAAATACTTACCATTTCAAACCTTAAATCCACTACAGGAACGTAACAGTTCACAGGTAAAATCAGCAAATGCAGAGCAAGTAGAAAATGGCTATCTGGACATGTCCTGTGTTATGTGAGTGGATTTCAAAGATCAGTATATACAAAAAAAAAAAAAAAAAAAAAAAAGGAAGGGAACCAGCAGTTAGCGTAATGGCTATGTCGCTGGACTCCCATGTAGACGACCGCAGTTTGCGTCCTGGACCCGGTGGCTTAAAACTCACGCTGGGCGCATGTGCATGCATGCCCAAGATCCCGAGAGGAGAGTGGAGGAGAAGGGATTGCGGCGTGACCATCCCCCCTGGGGGGTGATTTCTCGCTTTCTGTCTCTCTGTCTCTGTCTGTCTGGCGAGCGCACGCGCCCTATAGCGAAAAAACCTCTCCAAAAAAAAAAAAAAAAAAAAGATCAGTATATACATAAGAGTCAGTGTTCATTAATCTGCTGCTGCTAGACAATAACTAACAATGCACCAACCTACAAGGACATGGGCTCATCTCAGGGCCACATGGTCCAACAATAGGCATCCACTGATTATTGACCTTACATCTCTTTTCTTAGACTTGTCCCAACCCTCTTTTTCCCCCATTCACAGGCTGCCACAGAGATTGCCATATTCCTGCAACATGACCCCACTTCTGGCCACATCCCACAGTGGACAGTTGATGTAGCTGGACCACTAAGTCCATTGCCAAGTAACCAGAACTGCTTATCTAGACTAGAACATCTAAAATTCAGGAGCGGCTGGCAGTCATATGAAGTAAGAAACAGGAAGCAGTTTGAGAAAAAGAGAAGAATGAACCAAACACAGAGAAACTGATAAGCTGTAAAGAGAAGGAACTTCTCCACATGATTAGTCTTTAATTCTATTCTTATGACCCAAAGGCACCCATGTCCTTGGATTTTGCAAGATATTGGAAATGCCAGAGGTGTTTTTCTATCAAAACAACCTAAGAGATTCTGTCATTACATACCATTCAAAGATAACTGACTTACAGAATGACTTCCTCTGTCTCCATGACCTAACACACAACGCAAACCTATATTGACCCAACTATATTCTAAGCTCTGAGTTGGACACCTCAGACAGTGATGAGGATCTCAGGAGACAAGATAAACAATTGCAATGCCTCAGAGACAGTGTTTTAACAAATACATGCAGAGTATGCTAGGGAATGCAGTTAGCAGGAGACTAGGAGGAGGAAAATGAGAGGTCGAGGTTGCTGTTGCAGTGTGGCCACATCCAAGTATTGGAGAAAGAGAAAGAAGAAGAGAAGATTATTTCAGGGCCAACATGCACGCATAGCTAATCACTAGAGCAATTTTACAAAAAAAAAATTACAGTTGCTAAAGCAGAAATGCCCAAAGAGATCCGTATCAGGGCCCATATCAGAGCACATGCAAATCCTATCATTTTTCTATTCACTCGATCTTAAAACCCATAAGTGGGAGGGAGCTTAACTTTTCTCAGCCTTCTGAATTTTACATATGCATGTACAGATGCTCCGTGATTAATGATGGGTGATATACTGACAAACCCACGGTAAGCAGAAAATACGGTAAATTGAAAATGCACTTAATGCCCCCAATAAGCCCATCATAAAGTCGAACAGTGGCAAATCCAGATGCTCCTCAATTTAAAATGTCCTAATAAACCCATCATAAAGTCAAAAAATCATTAAGTCAAGCCGTGGTAAATCAGGGACCATCTGTACTACCAACTTAAAAATAGGGTAATATGTTTTAAAATTTAATTGCTAGTATCTATTGTTACCTGCTATTTTTCATTCAAATATTCAGAATTTCAGATATAGTATGTATAGATTAATTAGTTCCCATGAGAAATGAGTTTCCAAACAGTAGCTTTTCTTATAACTTTAAAAACTTCTTTCTCTTGTACTATGATTACTTAATTCTCAAATCATGGCACTCTCCTAGCTAAATTCCATTGCAAGTAACTAAATATTTCTGCCACTTCAATCCCATTCTCCCTGCAAATCCATCCAGGATTTGTCACCAGCATTAATGTCATCTCTCAACATGTATGTGCTACTCAGCAACAGCCAGATACACTTTTTATGTAAAAGTTTTAGAAAAAGAGAAATAAGCAATGTTGGGCACTGAAAGTACTGACTACAGCAGCCTCCTCAAAAGGACAAACTTGGTATTTGTGCAATATAAAAACTTTTCATTGTTTCAAGCTCAAGTTTAGTCCTTTGGGCTCAAGAATGGAATTTCCCAGTAATCACTTACTGCTAAGACTCCAAACAAGTCTACTCCAAAATATTAAAAACTCAATTACAGGGATCAGTAGATGGCATAATGGTTACCTCTCTGGACTCCCACGTAGTTAACTGTGGCTCGAATACTAGACTTGGCAACTGAAAACTCATGCTGGGTGCGCATGTGTGCATGCCCAAAATTCTGAGAGGGGAATGGAGGAGAAGGGATTGTCCTGTGGCCATCCCCCCGGGGGGTGACTTTTCACTTTCTGTCCCTCTTTCTCTCTCTGTCTCTCGAGTGAGTGCACGCACCCTATAGCAAAAATACCTTTTTATTTCATTTTCTTTTATACGTTCAGTCACATTATTTAGCTTACAAAGCGAATACTTCAATATGTGAACATTTCTCCCTAGTCCAGTTGATTAAACTATAAAATATCTCCAACAGATAATACCACATTTCTTTGTCCCATTAATGCTTTGCCTCCATATTTTTCTTCTAAATGTCCTTCCTCAGGCCCTCGTCTTCCACACACACTAAATCTGGTATTTACACCCATTTACTGTGTTTGTATATCCTTTAGTCAATCAGTTTCAGTCATAGAATGTGGACACTTGGAATATATTAAGTGGGGACATACAATGTCTCTCCTTCATAGCCTGGCTTGCTTCACTCAGCAGTAAATCTTCCATATTCTTCCACTTTCTGTCAAAAGCCAGGTTTTTGTTGTTTTTGATGGCTGAATAGTATTCCATATGGGACCAGCAGTTAGCGTAATGGCTATGTCGCTGGACTCCCACTTAGTCGACCGTGGTTCGAGTCCTGGACCCGGCGGCTTAAACTCACGCCGGGCACATGTGCGTGCGTGCCCAAGATCCCGGGAGAGAATGGAGGAGAAGGGATTGCAGCGTGGCCATCCCCCCTGGGGGATTTCTCGCTTTCTATCTCTCTGTCTCTCTCTGTCCTTCTGGCAAGCGCACGCGCCCTATAACGAAAACCTCTCTCTCAAAAAAAAAAAAAAAAAATAGTATTCCATAGAGTATATGTGCCACAGTTTTTCAATCCATTCATCTATTCATGGGCATCTGTTGGTTCCATGTCTTAGTGCTGCAATAAACATCGATGTGCAAGCACTTTTCTGATGAAGAATTCTTCTGTTCTTTGGGTAGATACCAAGGAGTGGGATTCCTGGATGATATGGTAGTTCTATTTGCAGACTTTTGAGGAATCTCCAAATTGTTCTACACAGTGGATGGACCAATTTACATTCCCACCAGCAGTGTAAGAGGGTTCCACTTTCACCACACTCCTGCCAACACTTACCATTTTTTGGTTTTTTAATCTTAGACATTCTGACTGGGGTTAGGTGGTATCTCATTGTTTTGATCTGCATTTCCCTTACAACAAGGGATGTTGAGCATTTTTTCATATGCCTTTTGGCTATTCATATGTCCTCTTTAGAGAGTGTTTTTTTTTTTTTTTTTTCAACTCCTTCTCCCACCTTTTAATAGGGTTGATCATCTTTTTTCCAAACAGCTGCTTGAGTTCCTTGTGTATTCTGGTTATCAGTCCCTTATCTGATGCATAATTTACAAAAATATTTTCCCATTCTGAGGGCTGTCGATTCACACTAATTACTGTGTTTTCTGCCATGCAGAAACTTCTTAGTCTGATGTAATCCCACTTGTCTATTGTATGGATTATCGACTGTGCTTTGGAAGTCTTATTTAAGAAGTCTTTCCCTATCCCAATGTCTCCCAGAGTTTCCCCAGTGTTTTCTAGGAGCAGTTTTATATTTTGAGGTCTTAGATTTAGATCTTTGATCAATCTTGACTTGATTTTTGTCAAAGGTGAGAGGTAGGGGTTCAGATTCATCTTTCTTCAGGTGGAAATCCAGTTTTTCCAGCACCATTTGCTGAAGAGGTTTTCCTTTCCCCACTG
This sequence comes from Tupaia tana, assembly GCA_026018925.1. Taxonomy (NCBI): domain Eukaryota; kingdom Metazoa; phylum Chordata; class Mammalia; order Scandentia; family Tupaiidae; genus Tupaia; species Tupaia tana. The sequence goes on from JAKSZU010000005.1 coordinate 40,986,777, forward strand.
GATTGACTGGTACCCCCTTGTCAAAAATCAGTTTACTGTATGTTTGGGCATTTATTTCTGGGGACTCTATTATGTTCCATTGGTCCACATGTCTGTTTCTGTATCAGTACCGTGCTGCTTTGATTACCACAGCTTTATAGTATATTTTTGGATCAGGGAGTGAGATGCCACCCACTCCACTCTTCTTGGGTAGAACTGCTTTGATAATATGGGATCTTTTATGATTCCAGATGAATTTTATGATTGTCCTTTCTAGATCTGTGAAGAATGTATCTGGTACTTTGATTGGCATTGCATTAACTATGTAGATTAATTTGGGTAAAATTGCCATTTTGATTATATTAATTCTTCCAATCCAGCAACATGGGATGTCCTTCCACTTTTTTGTGTCATTTTCAATTTCTTTTTTTAGCTTCTCATAGTTTTCCTTCTGGAGGTCTTTCACTTCTTTGGTTAGATTTATTCCTAAGTATCTTATACTTTTTGTGGCTATGGTAAATGGAATAACTTTTTTCAGTTCTATTTCAGTCTGCCTGTTGTTCGTATATAGAAATGCTATAGATTTCTGTATATTGATTTTGTATCCTGCAACTTTATTGTGCTCATGTATTACTTCCAGAAATTTTTTTCATGGAAACCATTGGGTCTGCTATGTGTAAAAACATGTCATCTGTGAATAGAGAGAGTTTCACCTCTTCTTTTCCTATTTGAATGCCTTTTATTTTTTCCTCTTTTCTGATTGTGTTGGCAAAGACTTCCAGTACTATACTGAAAAGGAGTGGAGAAAGTGGGCATCTTTGTCTTGTCTCCGTTTTTAGTGGGAAAGCTTTCAGCTTTTCTCAATTCAGGCTGATGTTCGCTATGGGCTTTACATAGATAGCTTTTATTGAGTTGAGAAATTACCCTTCTATGCCAATATTGCTGAGTCTTGATCATGACGGGATGTTGTATCTTATCAAATGCTTTTTCTGTATCAATTGATATGACCATGTGGTTTTTATCTTTATTCCTATTAATATGGTGTATTACATTTATGGTTTTGTGTATGTTGAACCAACCTTGCATTCCTGTAATAAAACCTACCTGATCATGATGTATAATCTTTTTTATAAGTTGTTGGATATGATTTGCTAGTATCTTGTTGAGAATCTTTGCATCTATGTTCATCAGAGATACTGGTCTATAGTTTTCCTTCCTGGTCCTGTCCTTATCTGTTTTAAGAATAGGGGTGATAGAGGCTTCATAGAATGAATTAGGGAGAGATTCACCCTTTTGGACTTTAGAAATAACTTGAGCAGAATGGGGATTAACTCTTCTTTGAAAGTTTTGTAGAATTCAGAGGTGAAACCATCAGGGCCAGAGCTTTACTTTGTTGGGAGGTTATTTATTACTGATTCAATCTCCTGGCTTGTTATGGGTCTATTCGGACTTTCTATGATCTCCTGGCTCAATCTTGGTAGATTTTATGTGTCCAGGAATTAGCCCATTTCATCCAGATTGTCTTGTTTCTTAGCATACAGTTGTTCATAGTATCCTCTAATGTTTTGTATTTCTATGTCTGCTGTTATATTGCCTGCTTCATTGTGGATTTGATTCAACTGGTTCCTTTCTCTCTTCTTAGTAAGTCTTGCTATTGATTTTATCTTTTCAAAGAACAAGCTTTTACTTTTATTTATTTTCTGTATAGTTTTATTTTCTATTTCATTTTTTTCTGCTCATATTTTTATTATTTCCTTTCTCCTGGAGTTTTATGAATTTTTTTGCTGTTGCTTTTCCAATTCTCTAAGGCATGATGTTAGGTGATCCATTTGACTTCTTTCTGTTTTCCTCTTATGTCCACTAATTGCTATGAACTTCCCTCTTATGACTGTGTTAGCAGTGTCCCAAAGATTATGGAAACTCATGTCCTCATTGTCATTGCCTTCCAAGAATCTTTTGATTTCAGTCTTTATTTCTCCAATAGTTGTGGAGTCATTCAGGAGTAACTTATTTAGTTTTCATGTATTTGGTATTTTTGAGGATTTCTGTTGAAATTAAACTCAAGTTTAATTCCTTCATGGTCAGAGAAGATGCTGGATAAAGTTTTTATGCCTTTGAATCTGTAGAGGCTTGCTTAGTGCCCTATGATGTGGTCAATCTTCAAAAAGGTTCCATGTGGGGTTGAGAAAAAAGTGTATCTCGTGGTTTTTGGATGGAAAATTCTATAGATGTCTGTTAAGTCCTTTTGATTTATGGTATCATTTAGATCCTTTACCTCTTTATCTATTTTTTGTCTAGATGATCTGTCCCGAGGGGACAGTGCAGTGTTGAGGTCTCCAACAATTAGTGTATTGCAGTCTATCTCCCCTTTTAGATCTAACAGTCTTTCTTTCACATATTTGAGTGTTCCTGTGTTAGGTGCATAGATATTTATAAGCATTATATCTTCTTGATCTATTGATCCTTTTACTACAATATAGAGCCCTTCTTTGTCTCTTCAGTTTTTGTTTTAAAGCCTACTTTGTCAGAAATCAGTATCGCAACTCCAGTTCCCATTTGCATGGAAAACCTTTTTTCCAACCCTTCACTTTCAGTCTATGTATGTCTTTATCCATAAGGTGGGTTTCCCGTAGGCAACAGATAGAAGGTTTCTGTTTTTTTATCCATTCAGTCAGGTCCGTGTCTCTTGATTGGAGAATTTAAACCATTAACATTCAATGTTATTATCAATGTTACCAGATCTGTCCCGAGGTTTAAGTTGGCCATTGTCTTAGTTGCCTTTTATTTCTTTGTTTCTGTCTGTTAATTCTTTGGTTTTCCTGGAATAGTACTTTCTTCAGGGTTTCTTGAAGAGCTGGTCTGGTTTTGGCAAATTCTTTCAGGTTTTGTTTGAGAAGATTTTAATCTTTTTTCCCCATATAAAGGATAATCTTGCAGGATATAATAATCTTGGTTGAAATTGTTTCTCTCTTAACACTTTCAATACATCTTCCCATTCTTTCCTTGCTTGCACTGTTTCCATTGGGAGGTCCAGAGTAAGCCTGAAGGGATGACCTTTGTAAGTCACTTCTCGTTTCTCTCTTGCCAGTTTTAGTATCATGTCTTTATCTGTGGTCTTGGACAGTCTGACTAAGATGTGCCGTGGGGAAGATCTTCTGGAGTTGATTCTGTTTGGGGTCCTTTGTATTTTTTGGGTCTGGAGGCTTGAGTGCCTCTCCAGACTTGGGAAATTTTCATGGAATAGATTTTCCATGCCATTATTAGTTTGTTCACCTTCTGGGATGCCAATTGTTCTGATGTTTGGGCGTCTTATAGAATCTATTATTTCTCGTATGTTATCCTCGTGGTTTTTATTTTTTTTTCTCTATCATTTTAGTGTTTCTTTCTAGGTCAGAAGTTTTATCTTCTACATCAGAGATTCGATTGCCAGCATGGTCTAATCAACTTTTAATACTTTCAAGAGAGTTTTTGATTCATGTATTACAGACTTCATCTCTAACAGTTCCATCTGATTCTTTCACAGAGTGTCCATTTCTTCCTTCATATCATGGAAGGACTTCCTAATCTCCTGTAGTTCGTTGTCTCTTTTCTATTCCAACTCATAGAATTTGGTCACCATGAATGTTTGAAATTCTTTCTCTGACATTTTGGTAACATCCTCCATTTTCACGAAAGATAGAAGGGACCTACTCTGTTCCTTTGACGGAGTTATATTTCCTTGTTTATTCAGACCTGAGGCTCTTCTTCTACTTCTAGCCATTGGAAGATGTATTCACTTTTGAATACCTCTTAGGAGAATGTTTCTCCGACTAGGAGCAAGTGTGTTTTCCTTTTGCTGCGAATTGATGTGTGCTGGAAGTCTCTCTTCTGTTGCTTTTAGTAATGTGGTCTCAAGATACTCTATTCAGGTGTCTGAAGAGCAGTATCTCCTTTTTCACAGGTGGTTCAGTACAAGGGAGAGTCCCAGAGAACCTTATATTACTAGAGAATTTCAGATCTCTGATTTTAGACTTGTCTTACCCCTCTGGCAAGGTGAAAGATGAGGAGGAGAAGATAATATAAGAGGAAAGAAAAGAGTACAGAGGGGAATGAAGAAAAAGTTGCGTGCTGTGCAGTAGCATGGTGCATGATTTCGCCAGAGGCCTGGAGATGGAACTGGAGGCTGCTGCAGAGAAAAGGACAGTCTGTGGATAAATGAAGAGGGGGTATCAACAAAAGAATGGAAAAGAGCAAAGAAAGAAAAGAAAAAAAACTGCCTAACTGTCTAGGGGACTGGGTGGATCTTGGGCTGGGAAGCCTGGAAGTGAGGTTGGGGGGGAGGGGGGCAGTGATGCCCCTGCTTCAATGTCCCTTACTGCTCAGAGGCCAGGAGATGGAACTGGAGGCTGCTGCAGAGAAAAGGACAGTCTGTGGGGAAAAGCACAAAAATACCTCTTAAAAAAAAGTCAATTACAGCCAAAGATATTTAGAAATATATCTATGACCACCAGATAATACATAGAACACAGTAATCTCAAGAAATCAATCTTGGGACCAGCAGTTAGCGTAATGGCTATGTCGCTGGACTCCCACGTAGTTGACCGTGGTTCGAGTCCCGGGCCCGGTGGTTTAAACTCACACTGGGTGCGTGTGCGTGCGTGCCCAAGATCCCAAGAGGAGAATGGAGGAGAAGGGATTGTGGCACGGCCATCCCCCCTGGGGGATGATTTCTCGCTTTCTGTCTCTCTGTCTCTCTCTGTCTGGTGAGCACACGCACCCTATAGCAAAAACCTCTCAAAAAAAAAAAGAAAGAAAAGAAAGAAAGAAATCAACCTTTTGTTTACTTATCAATGAAGCAACTTGGAACATATATAGTTCTTACAGGTTCTGATACTAATTTATATTTCCAGATATATGTAACTCTAAGAGATTAATTACTAAGTAGAAACTTTTAAAGAGTAAGGTAGAGCATTTTTGAAAAGTAAACAAAAAAGGGGAACCAGCAGTTAGCGTAATGGCTATGTCGCTGGACTCCCACGTAGTCGACCGCGGTTCGCGTCTCAGATCCGGTGGCTTACAACTCACGCCGGGCGCGTGTGCGTGCGTGCCCAAGATCCCGAGAGGAGAATGGAGGAGAAGGGATTGCGGCGTGACCATCCCCCCTGGGGGATGATTTCTCGCTTTCTGTCTCTATATCTCTCTCTGTCTGTCTGGCGAGCGCACGCGCCCTATAGCGAAAAACCTCTCCAAAAAAAAAAAAAAAAAAAAAAAAAAGTAAACAAAAAAGTAAAATAGGGCAGAAGGAGGACCACAACCTTGAAAAGTATGCTATGCCTACAGACAAACCTGCACAAGGCTTAGGAGCCTTAAGAATGTTTGTCATTGAACCTTTTTGGACTGAGTGAACTTTCTCAGGCCCTATTACCCTATTATATCCAGATAAGGCTCAGAGATCTATATTGTACACATCTGGCATGACAGAAACTTCTTAAATTTTCTCAACAAGAAAAATCAGTCATAGAAGTCACACTGCAACCAAATTCCAAACCAATTTAATCCACCCAAATGCCATGCTGATTCAGCTAGTTAGTCAGATTCAGCATAACTAACCTCTCTAAATTAATTTTACCTTATAGAGACAAAGTATTGGTTTTTTTCAATATTGTTTAACCATCTAAACTTTGAAATAGTTTCTGAAACCATTCAGAAATAAATTCAAAATAAAATTAAATTAGCCATTTCCAATACTACTTTTCCTCAAACAAAATCAATGTATAAAATACTGGGACTAGCAGATGGCATAACAGTTATGTTCCTGGACTCCCATGTAATCAACCGCAGTTTGAGTCCTGGACCCAGCAACTCACTCATGCTGGACACATGTGCATGCATGCCCAAAATCCTGAGAAGAGAATGGAGGAGGAGAGATTGCAGCATAGTCATGCTCCTGGGGGGTGATTTCTCATTTTCTGTCTTTCTTTGTCTCTCTGGCGAGTGCACGTGCCCTATAGCAAAAATCTCTTTCTAAAAACAAACAAAAAATATTTATAAAATAGCTCAGAACCAGCAGATCACATAATGGTCATGTCACTGGACGCCAACCTAGATGACTGTGATTCAAGTCTTGGACCTGGCAGCTTAAAACATGCTGGGGGGAACCAGCAGTTAGCGTAATGGCTATGTCGCTGGACTCCCACGTAGTCGACCGTGGTTCGCGTCCCAGACCCAGTGGCTTAAAACTCATGCCGGGCGCGTGTGTGTACATGCCCAAGATCCCAGGAGGAGAATGGAGGAGAAGGGATTGTGGCGTGACCATCCCCCCTGGGGGGTGATTTCTCGCTTTCTGTCTCTATGTCTCTGTCTGGTGAGCGCACGTGCCCTATAGCAAAAACCTCTCAAAAACAAAACAAAACAAAACAAAACAAAACATGCTGGGCACATGTACATGCATTCCCAAAATCCCAAGAGGAAAATAGAGAACAAGGGACTGTGGCATGGACAACCCCTTAGGGGTTGATTTCTTGCTTCCTGTTTTCTGGTCTCTGTCTCTCTGGCGAATGCATGCATCCTATAGCAAAAATCTCTAAAAAAAAAAAAAGCAATAGCAAGGCATAGGAACTGACCTAAGAAGACGTTAATCCAACTCTACAAAATAAAATGCAATGATGTGTAGTTTAAATTCTTATAAAATTATAATTTAAATATGACATTCTCCATCTCTTTTCTTTATTCACAATACAACACATGTATGTATGACAGAGAGAGAGAAAGAGAAGTACCCTCCACAAGTCAAGTCACCCCATAATTCCCTTCCTTCAAGTCTCTAGCCTTGAGCACTTGCACATGTGCACAGTGTGTTTCAGGCAGATCCAGCAGTGGATTTGAACCTTGGCTGCCATGTGGAATCCAGCTTTTCTTGAACAGCATATTACACTGCACCACAGAGTAGGTCCTCATATTCATCTTTTTAAATGAAGACAGAAAAACTATTTTAAATAAAGAAAAATATAGTTCCACATCCTGTATTTATGACCATTTAAATGATAAAAATTCTTGAGAAGAAGACACCTTCATGGCTCCTGAGGACTAGTGGTTTCAAGGAAAAAAGAGAAATGAAGATTTTGTACTGATAATTCAGCCTCTAGCCTACAAACTTGAGTGGTAGGAAGTCCCTCAAGCCTTCTCTCTGTCTCTGTCACTCTCTCTCTCTGTCCCTGTCTTCTCATTTTTTTTGTAATTTCTCCTTTTAAAAAAATTTTAAGGTAAAGTATTTTCTTGGCTTTCAGTGCCTCCTTTATCATTATCTTGTTAATAATCCCCTCTCCTCCCCCTCCTACCCAGGAGAGACAAGGGGCAGGCCTTGAGAAGAAGTCACCTTCATGGCTCCTGAGAACTAGTGATTTCTTGTGGCACTTGTACACTGTGCGGTTTTCAATTTTTTGCTTTTAAAAAGAAATATTTTTTATTTTTTTCCTTCTTTTTTTCCCTCTGTTTCTTGGTGGTTGTTGTTTTTTCTCTCTCTGTTCCCTTTCTTTTTCTTTTATCTCATCTCTCTGCTCTTCAATCTCCATTCACTGTGTTTCTAGACAGATCTAAGGGAACTATACCAAACACCCAAATATTATTAGGGTCAACATATTCCTCAATATCCACGGAATCTGCTGCCCAAAGGGATCAAAACAGAACAGCAAAGAGATTCTAGATCACCTTTTTCTGCATGCTCCCGAACACTCAGATTGAACTTCAAGTTTACAAAGAAACACACCAACCATCAGATGACTAGAAATCACCACAAGGCCACAAGAAAATGTGGGAAAGCAAGAAAATGTATCTCCTCCAAGAAAAAAAAAAAAGCTCCTCTTCATCCACAGACAGTTCAATGGAAATCATGGAAATGTCTGATAAAGAATTTAGGATATACAGGACCAGCGGTTAGCATAATGGCTATGTCGCCGGACTCCCATGTAGTCAACCGCGTTTCAAATCCTCAACCAGGTGGCTTAAACTCACATCAGGCACGTATGCATGTGTGCCCAAGATCCCGAGAGGAGAATGGAGGAGAAGGGATTGCAGCGTGGCCATGCCTCCTGGGGGGTGATTTCTCGCTTTCTGTCTCTCTTTCTGGTGAGTGCACATGCCCTATAGCAAAAACCTCTCCAAAAAAAAAAACAGAAAAAGAATTTAGGATATTCATAATGGCAAAGCTAACAGAGATGAAAGAGAAGAGAGACAATGCTGTGACAATGCTTAGGGAATGATTGTAAATTAATTAATTAAAAAAATGTTTCAGAAAAAGAATGGTAAAAATTCTTAACATCCGTAGAACCTTAAGTATACAACTACTTTCACATATGTTATGTAATTTTAAACTATGAGAAAGCAATTTTAGAGGAGGACTGAAGAAAGTCACTTTCCAGAGGTCATCAAACTAGTGGCATGATGCTTGAGTACTCTTCCCTGAAGCAGTAACTTATTAGCTAAGAGGAAGGAGAACACTAGAGGATAAAGGAAAAGAGAAGCACAGGAATGATTCAAAGATGAAAAGAGAAAAAAAAAAAAGGAGTTAGAGAAATGAGACTGCTATTGAAGAATTAGAAATGCATAGTTTAAAGGAAGCAAGGAAACCCCTAATACTTGGAATAATGGAGGAATGGCTGGTACCAACACCTTACAACACAGTATCAAGTGATCTTCGCAATAAACCTGAGATAGTTATTATTTTAAGTCCCATTTTACAGCTGAGAAAGTTCAGAGGAAATGAAAATCTGCCCAAGATCACACAGCCAGTAAGTGGCAGAGCTAAGAGTCAGACCCAGGCTTCTCTGGCTCAATCTCTGACTCTCTCTCATTCTCTCAAGAGAATGCCCCCAGAGAGGGAATAAAGAGGGGGTAAATGCTATCCCTAATTTATCAATATACACCTTTATTTATATATTTACTGCATACAAAATGAGGATCTATTATAAAAGATGCCTTAACTTTTAATGTAAGTGCTTCCTCTATCCACCCCCACCAAAGTTTTAGAAACATGTGGTTTCTAGATATTTTTAGAATTCCTTTTTCTTCTCCTACTCCTCCCTCTTTCTCCTCCTCCTTCTTCTTCTTTTCTCCTTCCTCTTCTCCTTCTTCATACCAAAGAAGTTCTAACTACTTACTCCATAGAAGAGAGACCCTTTCAGCTTATAAAGGAAGACTCTGGGTCTCGGGTGCTGCCTCCCCACCAGCACGCAGCTCAGGCAATGTGGCTTCACCTGTCAGGGCCCAGCTTAGATGCTCTTAGCCCAGGCTGGCAGAGCAGGAAGAAAGGAGTCTGCAGTAGGGGGTTCACAGCATGGCCCAACTGCATCTTCTCATTTGCCAGGAAAAGGTAGGAATCTGGATTTTTATATGAAATCCATACACTTGGTGATTTTTTTTAACTGTCAGAGGGCATATGTACTCACTAGTAAGAGACATAGAGAGGGAGAGGGAGAAAGCATCCCCTGTGCAGAATGGTCATGTGCAATCACTTCTCCATTTCTCCTTCCTTTCGGGATTTTGAGCACACATGTATGAGACTGGAGCTGTGAGGTCAGCCAAGTGGGATCTAGCTCCCTTAACCATCAGGCCATGGGCTAGCCCTGAAAACCATATTGTTCATCCTTATCTAAAAATTCAAAACATCTGAAAACACTGTGTGGTACACCCAAAATCTGTCTTAGGGTGGACTTCGGTCTGCTTACTATAATTTGTCTTCCCCTCAAATTCATGTGTTGATATTTGGCTGTGAAAGTATTAAGAGGAAACATTTTTTTTTTCTTTTTTGGAGAGATTTTTGATATAGGGCACATGCGCTCACCAGAAAGACAGGGACAGAGAGACAGAAAGCGAGAAATCACCTCCCAGGGGGGATGGCATGCTACAATCCCTTCTCCTCCATTCTCCTCTCGGGATCTTGGGCACGCACGCACACGCATCCAGCGTGAGTTTAAGCCACCGGGTCCGGGCCTTGAACCGCGGTCGACTACATGGAAGTCCAGCAACATAGCCATTACGCTAACTGCCGGTCCCAAGAAGAAACATTTTCATGGTGCTCAAAAGTGAGGTATTTGTTCTACTACCATTTTGTGGAAATATGTAATTTGTTCCCATTTTGGAGATGCAGGGCTGGAAAGGGTTTGCTTTGTGTCTCAAATGATACTTTGGGCTTTGAGTTGGTGTTAAAATAAGATTTGGAGCCAGCAGATGGTGTCACTGGACTCCCACATGGTTGACTGTGGTTCAAGTCCCAGACTAGTAGCTTGAAACCACACCAGATACATGTACATGTGTGCCCATGACCCCAGGAAGAGAATGGAAAAGGGAACTGCAGCGTAGACATCCCCCTGGGGGGTGATTTCTCACTTTCCTTCTCACCATCTCTGTCTCTCTTTTTCTCCAGTGAGCGCACACACCCTAAGGCAAAACATCTACCAAAAAAAAAAAAAAAAAGAGAGTTGACATTTTTTAAGACTTTGTATGGGAAAAAGTACATGAATTTTGGAGGACATGGATTTGGAATGCTAAACTTTGTGTCCCCAAAAGCTTCAAGTGTGTTGAGACTTGGTTGGAAAAGTATAAAGAGGAAACTAATACCTTCATGGTGTCGGAAAGTGGAGCCTTCGGGAATGAATAAGTGATTAGAGTGGGGCCCTTATGAATGACTCTTGGTGGGTTTATAAGGAATGAGACAGGATGGAGAGACACAGTCATACAACTACTCTGCTTTGCTCTCACCCTTGTGATGTGATTCCCTGGAACTCTGTTTGTCTGTCTGTCTCTCTCCCCTGCACATACTCTCTGGCAATTAAAAAAATAAATAAATAAAAAGCCTTAATGGAACCATAATAATAGAAAAAGCTTACCCCCTTAAGAGATGTGATAGTGTCATAAACAAAACAAAACAAGCTTTTACTGAGCACCATCTATGCTCCAAGTACTGTCAGATGCAACAAGAAGATCATCCCATGTAAACCCGCCAACAACCCTAGGAGGAACAATTATTCCCAATTTCCAGATTGAAAACAGAAACTGTGAAGTTCTAAAGTTTTAGAAAGAGCCAATATCTGGAGCAAAATTACTGCTTTCCCATTGGCTGACCTGACCAGAGAGATCTGGGCTATTACCACAGATACTTAATTAGAAACAGTCAAGAACAACTCATTAGCTACAATAATTAAAAGCATAGAACTGGTATTAAAAGAGGCAAAGAGGGCCAAGCTGTGGGGATGTAGGCAACAGTGACACTGTCGCACGACACCAGAAGCCAGATGGGAGCACTCCAGTTTTACAACCTGGATCTCCTGTAAATACGGCGGCATGCCCATGATCCTGACTGGCTTCAAGACTGGGAAGAAGATTGTGGTGAAAAGATATTGTCAAAGGTGCCCCTTCCTCTCTTTCTCTTTTTCTTTCTCTTTCTCGGGCTACAGTATTGCTGCAGCAGCAGAAAACAAACTAAAACAGGACCATTCAATAAGTGATACTGAAATAACCAGCACTAAATTTAAGAAAAATCACCTTACACACCCCAATTTACACCATCCAATGGAATACATTAAAAACAAATTAAAAAGACCTTTCATCAAATTATATAACTAAAATGAAAGAAAACTGAATATTCAATGGATCTCTGGAGAAAGAATTACTTTCAAAAGTTAAGAGTAACAGAAGAAATTTTATTATTAAGAAAGAAAAGAACAAAATTAAAAAGCAAATTTTTGGGAACCAGCAGTTAGCGTAATGGCTATGTCGCTGGACTCCCATGTAGTCAACTGCGGTTCGCGTCCCAGACCCAGTGGCTTAAAACTCACACTGGGCGCATGTGCGTGCGTGCCCAAGATCCCGAGAGGAGAATGGAGGAGAAGGGATTGTGGCATGACCATCCCCCCTAGGGGGTGATTTCTCGCTTTCTGTCTATGTCTCTCTCTGTCTGTCTGGCGAGCACACGTGCCCTATAGCGAAAACTTCTCCAAAAAAAAAAAGCAAATTTTTCTGTGCAAAAAATTGAAATGCAATGGAGTGTACAGGATATTGTGTTTATTTTCTGGTTTTAATCCACAGTTCCTGTCTTCTATGTACTTGGTCTTTTATTCTTAGTTCCCAAATCAGTTTTGGAATAGCTTCAGAGATAAAGGTGAAAGGCCATCCCTCCTTTCACCTACCCTAAAACAGGTCATAAAAACTCCACAATCTTCCCTCAGCTTAAAGATCCTCATTCCAGAAGGATCCTGACCCATCCCCAGAGGGGAAAAGAATGCTTTACAGAGGGACCAAGAATCTGAATAGAAAGGCCCTGCTGGGTTCCCTCACTCAGTCTATTAGTATCTCATGCCTATGCAATGGAAGTTCCATTAAAAAAAAAAAACAGGACAGGATTCAAAGAGCTTCCAGATAGCTTACCAGAGGAAGTTTCCTGAAGGGTGGTGCTCTCAGAGATGGACTAGAAGCGCTGTGCCTCTTTCCACATGCCTTGCCCCAAGCAACTCTTCATCTGTATCTTTAAAATATCCTTTATAATAAACTGGTAACCCTAAGTGTTTCCCAGAGTTCCATGTGCTGCGCCAGCAAATTAATCAAACTCATGGAGGGGAGGAAGTTCTGGGTTGGTCAGAACATCCAGAGGCCTGTACTTGAGATGTGCCTGAAAAGTGGGGTGTGGGGTAGTCTTGGGGACTGAGCTCCTCAACCTATGGGATCTGATGCTATTTCCAGGTGGACGGTGTCGGAACTGAACTGGATTAGTGCATGCCCAGCTGGTACCTGCTACAGAACTGGTACTTGCTTACTGGTAGAAAGAAATCTTCACACCTTTTGGGATCAGAGAAGTGATCTATGTTGACAGAAGAGTTGAAGAAAGACGAGTTTTTCTGAACTTGTAGATATACATCTGGATATGTAACAGGCACTGGGTTAATACACTTAATACATCTAAAGAGTATATGTACAAAGAATTGTTAAGAAGATCCAAAAAATTTCAATGAAAAAATGCATGAGGATGGTTAATTCATAGAAGAAATAATAACTAGTAAACACAAAAATAGGAAAATATTCACATGTCAGTCAAAAATACAACAATTAAATCAAATCAATGAAGTGCCTCTATTTATCAAGCAAATTATGAAGAATTTTTAAATAATACTACCCATGACTAGTTAGATGTGGCAAAACTTATATTCTCATATAGCATATGCCACTACAAATATTTTAAAGAGACACAAACCTTATGGAAAATAATACAACAATCTTCTTAGAATCTTTCCTAAAAATACAATAAAGGGTTGGCCCATGGTGTAGCAGTAAAGAACTATGCATTACGAGCCAGATTCTACATGGCTGGCCTAAAAATCCTGATGGGAATAAAGAGGAACAAGGACCGGCACGATCATGCCCTGTGTGTGTGTGGGGGGGGGTGCTTTCTCTCTCTCTCTCTTTCTCTGGCTAGCCTACATGCCCTCTGGCACTTAAAAAAAAGAAACAAAAATTCCTGGGAAGAGAGAGAAAACCAGTGTATACGAAATGCTCCTAACATTTATAAAACTGAAAATTAAAAATATCTGAGCCCAGCAGCTGGCATAGCAGTTAAGTCACTGGACTTCCACATGGCCAACAGCAATTCAAGTCCCAGACCTGGTGGCTTGAAAATGACTCTGGGCATGTGTGCACATGCGCCCAAGATCACAAGAAGAGAATGGAGAAGAGACTGTGGCATGGCCATCCCCCAGGGGATGATTTCTCACTTTCCCTCTCACTATCTCTGTGTCTCTCTCTCTTTTCAGCGAGTGCAGGTGGTGTCAGACAAAAACCTCTGAAATTAAATAAATAAATAAAGTAAATATCCAAACTATAGGGGATAAACAAATTATGACGCATCCTCTAGATTGTATGAAGAGGTTTATGAGCAGTCATTCTTTATTATCATTATATTGTCTTTATTTCAAATGTAAACATATACCAGAGGGATTATTCTTATAACTTAAAATGTAAATTGATCTTAGAAATTGGAGGAAAGAGAGCCAGCTGGTATAGTTAGGGTGGCTAGATTCCCCAAGGCTAACTGTGGTTTAAATTCCTGACCCCATGGGGCACCATAGGAGAAGGGACTGGCGCACTGCCATTCCCCCAAAGGATGATTTCTCACTCTCACTCTCTCTCTCTCTCTCTGTCTGTCTCTTTCTCTCTCTGTCTGTCTCTTTCTGGCAAGTGCACATGCCCTACAACAGACATATATACATACATAAACAGAAACTAGAGAAAAGATTAAAAATTTTGATAACTGCATAAGATTTCCAAATAACTCCACATTATAGATAATCTGCCCATCTAAAAAAAAAGCATAGTCATACAGAGAAATAAACAACATATACTCATAATTTAGTTGAGGTACATCATTTGAGTCCTCCCTGACTCAGTAATTAATGAACATATCACACAGGAAGACAAAACACAGCCATTGAAACAGCTGTTCAATTTGCTGCATTCCTACTTTTTTCTAAATTATCTGACCGTGGGCTGGAAGGGTTTAGAATAATTAGCTCCTGGCTCAGGGGCTTGTAGTCAGGCAGAACAAGACTACAATCACAATGGGTATTTCAAAAACAAAGGGCAAGGCAGGGGTCCAGTACCCAGATTGGGGATGTTGGTCCCCAATTTGAATAAATTGCATTTCTATCTTCTAGAATACCAAAACTACACAAAGAGGAAAAAAAAAAAAAGATGCTAGAAAACTTAACAGTTTCTCTAAGCACTATATGTATTTCAAACTGTCCTTCGCAACCATTAGGTCACAAAATTAATTGAAAGAGTCAAAACAAGATTTTATAAAAGCTGTAAGAGAACAGAAAATATCAGTGTGCATGTTGAGTTTAAAGGCTATCATGTCATAAAACTTTGGTTCCAGTTATATACATATGCATGGGTGACAGACAATATAAGGCTTGGGGAGCAATGCTACATATACTTCAACAATGATTTATTATTAAAAAAAGAAGTCCAAAATATTACTCTAGACAACCTAGGCCCTGACTGGGGTATCAGTGAAATACCCAGAGCTAACCTGTTCGGTATTTAGAATGAAAGGACTAGAAGTAGGAATGCAGTGAATCCAGTTGAACTGGGTATTAGGCACCAACACAAAACAAATATTGCTTTAGTATTTTATCCAGGACTAAGTAACCACTGCCATCCAAAGGCTCCGGAAAGTATCCTTTTACAGTTGTGCCATAAAGTGCTGACAGCCTCACACAAGCACGCTTTTTTCCCACTGCACACTTTCTTCCACTTGAGATTTTCGGGATGCCGTAGTTACAGAAACTTTAAACTTACCTAGTACCTAAGTGGGCACATCATAGTACTAGGGCCATATGTGGGAATTCAACCCCCTCCTTTGCCAGATGGAGAAACTGAGGCTTGGAGTGATTAAATAAATGCCCAAAGACATGCCAAGGTCAGTGCAGAGTAGAGCAGAGGTTAGACTCCCCAGTCTCGGGGAAGGGGGGGGGTTTCCAAGTATCCTCAAAGATATGCAAGAGCACACAACAGCACTTCCTGCCAAGAGAGATGTACTGAGGATTTTTTGGGGGTCTTACTGGTTAGTTTCTTACACCTTTGAATTAATTTTTATTAATAACTAAATGAAGCATTTGGATGAAAAGGCTCCCTTGTCCTTAAAAAAAAAAAAAAAAAAAAAGTTAATGAGACTGCTTGCTGAAGTTGCACAAGCAAAGTTATTTTCTCTGTGTAGGGAATTTCTAGGTTAATTAGGCACTCTCCTTGGGAGACCTATTCATATAAAAGTAAATGAGTGCTGCCTCCTTTTGAATTCTTTCTGTTCTGATACTGTAGTTGGGAAGAAAAGCTTGGCTTGATGGCCATTTCCTCTGAGATAAGTATACACCGTATATAATTTAGTCTTACAGCTATCAACAGAAGACTCCTTGCAATATTCTTAAATCGCAATTTATTTTTTTCTAAATGCCACGAAGTGTCTTAATTTGCCCCAAACTGCTATTTTTTAATGACAATAAGATGATTCTAAAGAACACACACATAAAGCATGTCTCTGTCTCAAAGCCAAATGCAAAGTGAAAACAGACAGCCAGGGTAAGATGTTGTGCAAGTTTTAAAAGTCTTATTTCCTTTCTAAGGTTTTTAATTTGTCTGCTTGGAAAAAATCAGCTCTCTAAAGTCTCTTCCAATTGTTCATATCTTATGATTTTTTTATCTATTTTTCTTTTTCAAATCGAGTCTAGTAACATTGGAGGTGTTAAGATAGTTGGTCAAGATTAAAGATCTAAGAATCAGTCATGTTTGGAGTGTCAGAACTGCCACCCTAGCATTTTCTATAGTGTTGCAATATCGGAATGTCTGATTAAGATCTGTGAGGTCCTGGGCAGAAACTGGCTTAACCATATAAATGAAGTAGAAAATTCAGAACCCTCAGGAGCTCTGGGGTCACTTGAAGCTAAACCTCTCTTAGTGAGCCTCCTTAAGCCAGCTTTCCCATGGTGATTTTTCCTGTTTCTGATCTTTAGAGACACAGAGGCAGCCTGTTTCTAGACAGATGCACTGGCGTGAAGACTGGCTCATGTTCTGAATTCAGAGTAAAGGTCTAATTTTCAACACTCATAAGGGGCAAATTCCTTCTTTGGGACCTTAAAACCAGCAATTATTACTACCAAGCAATGAACCTCAAGAGCACAGTTGAAAGTGTATTAATTTTATGCCAATAGAGATTTGACATACTTAAAAATAAATTTATATGGGTTCTAGTTTGCTGACTTCAGAGATTTCACTCCCTCAACTTTCAGAACTATGCTTTGGAAAAATATTTGACTTGCATTTCTTAAAAATATTTGTATGCAAATGTTATAAAATACATGGTACCTAAAACTCCACCAAGAGCTCAACTGAACTGATTCAGGTTCTACTTACTAGTGAAACTAATTGAAGCAGAGAACTGAGACAGTTCACAATGACAATAGTTAATAGTAAATGAAGCAATAATATGAGATGAATGAAATTTTAACACATCTTTTCAAGAATTAGTCAAATAGTCCTGACTACTTATAATCACTGTACTAATTCAGAATGGCGGGGGAAGGGGGACCTAAAATATCGGAGGTGGGGGGGAATTCCAATCCCTCTCTTGTCCCAGTCCATACCCATACCCATGTAGTATAGTTACCCCAAAGTAAAATGCTAAGCTTCTCTTAGGCTCAAGTTAAGTATCTTCACTCGTGGTAACTTATACACCTCTGGCCCATTTCAGTTCAAGCAGGTGATCTACCAGCCATTGCTTAATTCATTCTAAGAACATACATTGCACATCCCCTTTGAGCTAAGGGCTGGGGATCAGATCTCCTTTTATTGAGATAAAAATCTGGCTCCCTTTTATCCACTGCAGAATTTCTGCCTTTAAGGCTTACAGAGAACACAGTTAACTATGTAACATAAATCGGTCTTGAATAAAGTCAGACTACTAGTCCAGCCCTGTGACACAACAGCAAAAGCTCTCCTTTCTCAAATAAAGTTGGATCCTACATAGCGACCACAGTTCGAATTCCAGCTCCAACGGCCTAAAAACAGAACTTGCAAGTGCCCAGGATCTGATGGGTTGAAGGACTCTACAGTGCGACCAGAAAGAGGTGCTTCTCTCTCTCTCTCTTGCATGAGCACATGCTTTATCATGAATAAAGGGGGGGGGGGGGGAGGGAGGATACGCTAGGTCTTCAAAAAGTTCATATTACATGTGTATTATTGAAAAAATAAAGTATGCATGGATTTCAAATATTTTTGCAGCAAAATAAACTCGTCCTTTTTTGAAATTTTATTTATTATTTATTTATTTAAAATTGCCATAGGGCTTGTGTGCTCACCAGGCGGGGGGTGTGTATGGGGGAGAATGAGAAAGCAAGCCATCAGGTCCAGGACTCGAACCGCAGTTAGTCATATGAGAGTCCAGCGTCTTAACCACCACGCCACCTGCTGGCCCAATAAACTTGTACTTTGATTCCATTTATCTATGAACATTTTAAAGTCCTCTGATATAAGAAGGGAGTTCCCTATAGCCCCCTCCCTAGTACTGTCCTCCTTTACAGTTCTCTCTCCCATAATGTTCTACCCCACCACCACACACAGGCCTTTTTATTCAGAAAATGTCCTGAATTTTTTCACCCAGATGTTTCAGGAATTTTCACTATCAGTTATTCCCCTGAATATACTAATTTCCCAGATCCTCAAAATGAGGCACCCAAAGCCAAGTTCTGAACTCAGACTGGCTCCAGAGTCTATATGAATGGGAGTGTTCTTTCTTTCTCTTACCTAGTATCTATGGAAATAACCAAGCTCTGCAGAAATAATTAAAAACAGTTTCTTCTAGGCACAAATACAAGTGACCAAAGCCCAGAGAACGTGTCTTTTTTTCCCATATGAGAGAACGTGTTTTGAGGTATTCAGATGCAATGGCTCTTTTATTCAGCTCTGTGAGCAGAAGGCACAATCAAAACTA
Organism: Tupaia tana; assembly: GCA_026018925.1. Classification (NCBI taxonomy): domain Eukaryota; kingdom Metazoa; phylum Chordata; class Mammalia; order Scandentia; family Tupaiidae; genus Tupaia; species Tupaia tana. Next base: position 41,005,261 of record JAKSZU010000005.1, read on the forward strand.
TAAATCAACATATGGACCTTTTACAGTGACCTGGCCCAAAAAGCCAGAACATTTGGAAATGAGGACTTACAAGTTATAGATGGGTTTAGAAATTCCTAGGTCACTAATTGGTTAAAAGCACAAGTCTTTGTCTCTAAAAGACTCAACACCAGCAGAAAAAGAATGCCTGACTTTAACAGAGATAAGAAGGCTTTACTCTCTATCATGTGATGCGATGCCAGGGTCAGGATGCAGGGAGCGTCCTATAATTACTGGATCAAAATAGTCTATTTGATTAATGTTTGTAGACGTGACTCCTTCACACTCCTTTGCAAAAAATTTTAGAATAGGAAGAGCAATCAGAAACCTGACCTCACAGGAATGCCCTTTCCTCTACCCTCTTTCACATTATTAACTCCTACTCAACCTGCAAGACACATTGGTCTTCTCTAACAACCACAATAGAAGAGATTCTTCGGCTACCTCAGAGGATGCAGTTTGAACCTGTCTTCAACACACCGCATAGGAACAATTTGCTATAAGAGTCTAATAGAAACTACCTAGTTACTGACACTCTGTATGGGTGCTAAGATTAACTTAGTTAAGATACACACAGAGGGCAGGCAGGTGGCGTGGTGATTAAGGGCGCTGGACTCCCACATGGTTGACCACAGTTCAAGTCCCGGACCTAGCAACTTGCTTTCTCACTTTTCCTCTCTCTCTCTAACTCTGTCCCTCCTTGTCAAATTAAAAATAAGGAACCAGCAGATGGCATAACGGTTATGTCACTGGAATCCCATGTAGTCGACCGCAGTTGGAGTCCCAGACCCAGTGGCTTAAACTCACGGCAAGAGCGTGTGCATGGGTGCCCAAGATTCTGAGAAGAGAATGGAGGAGAAGGGATTACAGCGTGGCCATCCCCCCCGGGGGTGATTTTTCGCTTTCTGTCTCTCTTTCTTTCTCTGTCTTTCTGGCAAGCGCATGTGCCCTATAGTAAAAACCTGTCAAAAAAAAATTTTTTAATAAATAAATAAAGTTAAATAAAATAACTTCTTTAAAAAAAAAGATATTCATAGAAAGAACTGTCAATATAAACGTCTGGATGGGTCTGGGTCCCACCTAGAGAGATTCCTCTTGGCTTTCATCATTCAAGGAGGCTATCACTAAAGAAGAAAGCCCCTGGTAAGACCTAAATCCTGACCAACACATAGCAGAGGTGTCTGAGAGGAAACCCTTAAGCAAAGGAAGTTAAAAAGGCATTCACTTAGGAGACAGTCCAAAAAGAAGCTGGGTAATGAGAAATCCGTAGCACAAAAGTTTGATGTGTCCTTGGGAATAGACCCTAGCTACAACCAAAGCAAAGACAGACAAGGCCAGTGAGTTCTGGCAACAGGTTCTGCATTATGGAAGTACAAGACATCTTTGCTTGTAAAGCAGACTTTTTGTATTTTTTTTATGTTCCCTTAGATTTCCTCCTTTGATATGGAATAAAGTTCCATGCTTTCTTAATCATGCTGAAATAAACTTGAAGGCAAATGCTTTTATGTACTTTGAGGCTTTAAGGTTTGAGTATTAACAACATACTACTCAGGGCATAGTGAAGGTGAAAGAATCTTCCAAAGGAAGGGAAAATGTCAAAGACAATGAGTACTTGGAGACCAAGCCCTTCCTCTCCATCTGAAAATTAACTTTTCAATATTAAATCTTGGAGGTAGTGATTCTGTTTTAAGTAACAGTCTTCTAAGATTTCCCCCAACTATAATAAATTATGAACATCTTGAAACCACCTTGTCCTTGTATACACATGTAACTGGAACACAAACAGAACTCAAATGGTTGCTGATGGAATAAATGAAACAATGCATGGATCTTCAGGGGTTTAAAGCACCTTTCCAACTTCCCTGTCCAATACTATTCCCACATGTCTATAGTTCTCTACATAAGGCTTTCATAGGTCATCAGAGAATTCATTCACAAATATCAAATAAATGTCTATAAAAGTTAATGCTGCACTTTCAGGAAGAACAAAATAACAAAATGCCTCAGTCACTGATACAAGGGTCTACTATGTGACAGGCACCTGGTTACACCCTAAAGATACTACACAGCAGAGACGATAACATAGACGTAAGTATTTATAACACTCCTTAAAATAGAAAATGTCAAGTGTTTGCAAAGGTACAGATGTTTCAAAGGCTATAGGGAGTCAAAGTTCACAAAGAGACACCAGGTTTTCCTAAGAGTGTTTGGGACACTATCATTCAGGTATGAGACAGTATTTGTGGCTTAATCATACAGTTCAGAAATGAAGATTATTAGTTTCTAGCCAAAGCAGTTAATGGTAATAGCTTTTTCTGGTACTGATGAGAATATTCTATTATCATATGTTCAGCATTATACTGAGAGACATTAACACTAGATTTTGAAAACAAGAATACAGATCCACTTCCTTTTAATAAAAATCATAACCAAAACTGAGCTCTAAATAATGTATTTTCATGTTTGAGTACATGACTGAAAGAAGCACAGGCTTGTCAATGTGAGTAATAATATGGGACCAGCAGTTGGCATAATGGCTGTGTCACTGGACTCCCCTGTAGTCGACCGCAGTTCCAGTTCCAGTGGCTTAAACTCATGCCAGGCACATGTGGGTGCGTGCCCAAGATCCCGAGAGGAGAATGGAGGAGAAGGGGTTGCAGCGTGGCCATCTCCTCTGAGGGGTGATTTCTCACTTTCTGTCTCCACGTCTCTTGGGCGAGCAAGCGCATGTAGCCCCATAGCAAGAACCTCTCAAAAAAAATAAAAAGTGAGTAGTAATAAAATATATGTAAAGAATATTCTGGACTTATAGGCATGTCTGAATTATTTAACAGTAACTTTAATATAAAACATTTTCTTCTATTTATGTTGAAAACTAGAAAAGTCAAAATTAAGCTAAAATATAGCTAAATAATGTGTTTCTTTTATCTTACAAACGAAATATGTTCTTCAATTTTGTTCATATATACAACTTTGGCTTCTCCAAACACTTTGAAATATACCCCCACTAAATCTGTTTCCTTAGAGGTAAAATACATTAGAATGTGAATCAGAAGTTTTAAAGTTATTATTAAGCTTAGGTTTAATTACCTTCCTCTCTTACTTGATTTAATGAACTTACTCATGAAATTCCTACAGCGGTTAGGAACCAATCAGTTTCATCTTCAGTAGTTTACAGAAGGGAAAATAATGCCTATCAAAATATTCCTCCAAAATATATGATGGAATTTCTTCCATAAGAACAATTCTATGACAAAGAATGTCTAGATTTAGAAGCAGTCCTTAGTAATAGGCTTTGCCTCTATGGAAATATTAAATGCTCTCATAAAGCTTCTTTGTGAATTTCAAAAGACTCAATGTATTCCATTTCAGCCATGAATTTCCTCTGTTGAGTGCAGACTGCTTGCCATTGGTGTATGTTTACAATGTTTTCCATTCCATCTACATGGGAAATGAATCAAGCGCCATTTGTTTCAACCATGATGTACACAAGATCATGTGTACATGTGTAATCTCATCCTACTTATATTGAAGAACCTGATATGAACAGAGCTATCGAGCCAAATTTTGGAGGCCACTCTATATGGAAAGTGCTAAAATGACTATAAAGACGGTGATGAACTCTGTAGCTTTACCTCTGCAACTGTAGGAATCAGTGAGAAATACCTCAGCATGATTTGAACTGGTACTAACAAAACTACTGTTTCAAAGTATAAGCCCCTCATCACATACCTCTACAGTGTTACATTTTTAGACTACTTGTAGTTACTATCAAAGTAACAATTCCAGATAAACTACCCTAACTACTATAGTCAAGCAATATTCCTCTAGAAGTTAGCTTTGTCAACCTAATTTCTCTGTGTTAAAGGACATTAAGTTAAAGCAAAAACATGGGAAAATACTGAAGACTGAACAACTAGCTCTACTTCTGCAAATTAAGCAAAATTTAAAAAATTAAGGAAGCGAGCAAAAGGAAGGAACTCAAGAGCTATTTGCAGCAGTTGTCCCCTGTAAGATCCAGGCGCTTCCCCTTGAGCTTCAAGAGATAAGAAAACGGGAAAGTGGAGAAGGCACCAAGTAAATGCCCAAGTTGTTCTTTTTACAGCTGGAGTATTTATTGAATTTCATTTAAGATTCCTGGGATATCTAGATTTGGTGGGAATGTCTAGGAGAAAGGAGTGGCATTGGCTTTCTCAGTTTGGAGCCACAAGAACTACCGCAGAGTACCCAAAAACCCTTAGTTATCTTGAAGAGGCAGTTCGGAGCATCCTCCCTGCTCACACACCTGCAAGGCCAGACAGCTCCTCCCTCCCCCACTTCTGTATTCCGGACTGGACCAAGGTCCAGTGGCCCGCGTACCGTTAGCCCAAGGGCCAACCGAGCCCTGCAGGCGCCACCCGGCCCCTTTCGAGGCCCGTGCACAAGTCGCTGTCCAGACTCCGCTACCCCCAGCCACGCAGCAGCGGCGACAGCGCGCAGCTGGACACCGGCACCATCAGGATGCGCATTACAATAAACTTGAGGAAGCACATCTACAGATGCGCCGACGCCGAGGCACAGCCTCAGACCCGGGCTCGGAACTGCCGGCCCGTCCCGCCCCTCCTCGCTGCAGAGCGGCAGCAGTCCATACCTGTCCTCTGAGACGCTGATGACGCCCTCCTCTTTGGGCACGATCACGGCCATATTCACGACCTCCTGGGACCCCTCAACCCGCTGGAGCAGGATCGGCTTGCGGGTCAGTGGCTTGGGCTGAATCTCCGCCGCCATCGGAGGAGGGGGCGCGCCGGGGACGCCGCCGCCAACTGCGCCGCGGGGCTGGGCTGAGGAGACCGCTTGGACACCGGCACAGGCTGAGACAGGGACTATGGCTGGCCAGAGCGGGACGCCGGAGACCGGCGATCATAGCCTGGCCGCCTCTCTCGGGAACGACTCAGCGCTCCCGGCTTGGGGCACCAAAATCGCCACGACCCGGGCTGCAAGCCGGCGCCGCCACCACGGAGGAGGCGGAGAGCCAGGGGGCGGGGCAGGGGGCGGGGCCTGCCGCAGGGGGCGGCCGCTGGTGGGCGCGAGGGCGGCTCCACTTCCGGGAGGGTGGTGATGGAGGAGGGGAAACCCGTACCGGGAGGCGGGGCGCTGGCGGTCCAATGCGCGTGCGTCGGCCTAGGGCTCCATTTCCGCCCCGCCCCTCGCAAATCCCGGCGCTTCGCAGCACTACTAGGACGCGTGCGCTTCCCGTCGGGAGTTTCCTCGTACCCTCTCTACAGTCCACACCCAGTGTTGAGTTCCCTCCCTCTTTAATCTCCCGTGAACGCGCGAAGACACACCCCTGGGAACGCGCTGGCAAGGCCCCGCCCCCCCCCCGATTCCCTGAAAATGGGCGGAGGTGGGGCCTGCGAAAGCGCGTCTGTCAAGGCCGGAAAGAGAAGAGGCCTGCTGGAAGGAAAGACGCCGAACGCGCTGGGACGAGACTGGGCATGCGCACGGATTACCTGGCTCAGAGATCTTAACAATGAAGCCCGGCGGGAAGGCAGCTTCTTGCTCCCAACCTGCAGCAGGGCCAGGGAACCGGGTGGCACCCGGTGAGCTCCTGGAAGTTGTAGTTTCGCAGCGCCTCCTCTCGCTTGTCCTGGAATGACCCGTCGCACTCTTCTCAGCTCTCCGAGCCTCAGCGGCCTCCGGGGCCATTGGCCTTGTCAGGTCCACGACTGGCCTCTAAGGCGGAGAACCGAGGGCAGTCTGCGACTGAACATGAATTGCCACCCTAGGTCAGGCTGCTGTCCGGATAACAACACATCACAGGCAGAGCAAGAAGTGAATCTCATACAAGCATCTTTTAGGGAGCTTAGAAATCTGTAGTGTTAGTCTCCTCGTTTTCTGAGATGGCCAAGTGTTTAGCTCCCTAGTTAGGACTAAACACACTCATACCCTCCCCAAACTTGGACTCAATCACTTCCTGCTTCTAATCCTGAATTCTTCCCGCTCTCCCCAATCCAGTTTTTTTAGCTTGCTCCAGAGACTATGGACAGAGTTACTGTGATTGTTGAATAAATGTTAGATGCCTGGCACAAATCTGTGGGGTCACTCCTTATTTGATATCCACTCTGAATTCTCAGAGTTAAGCTAGCAGAGGAGCAGTCATGGTCTATCTATGTGGTGTGATTGGGCTGGCAAGACTCTGGAAAGTAAGGCATTTAATATGCCAAAGCCAAGAAGAGGGTGGTTGCAGGCCTTGTGGAAATGCACTTCTAAAGCAAGAGCTTGGCAACTAAGGCGTTACGGTACAAAGGACCTCTCTCAGGAGAGGAGAGACACTGAGTTCCAGGAGGTGAGGCGGTTTTTGCATGATCTGAAAGGGGAGGTAAACATCATAAAAAAAGAACCGAACAGAATTGTTAGAGATGAAGGCTGTAATACAGGAAATCAAAACTTTCCTTGAAAATATAAAAAGCAGATTAGATCACGCAGAAGATCGAATTTCGGATGTAGAAGATAAAAGCTCTGATCTAAAAAAATTCACCAGAAAGACTGAGAAAATAACAAACCAAAAAGATAATAGCATACGAATAATACTAGATACCATTAAACACTGAAACATCCGGATCATCGGTATCCCAGAAAAGGGATAATAAAGAGACTAATAAGGGCATTGGTAATCTATTCCATTAAATCATGGAAGAAAACTTTCCAAACCTAGAGAGGCACTCAAATATCCAGACCCAAGAAATACAAAGGATCCCACGTAGAATCAATCCAAGAAGATCTTCCCCAAGGCACATCATAGCCAGATTGACCAAAACCACAGACAAAGACAAGATACTAAAATTGGCAGGAGAGAAATGTCAAGTTACTTTCAAAGGATATCCCATAAGGCTAATGTCAGATCTCTCATCAGAAACAACGCAAGCAAGGAAAGAATGGGAAAATATATTCAAAGTATAAAGTGAAACGTAAGTTCAACCCAGAATATTATACCCAGCAAGATTATCTTTCATATAGGAAAAAAGACAAAAACATTCTCAGATGAACAAAATCTGAAAGAATTTACCAGCACCAGACTAGTCCTTTGAGAAGTGCTGAAGGGAGTGCTATACCAGGGAAACTAAAGTCAGACACACAGAAATAAGAGTACAAGAAACAACCAAGATAATGGCCAGCCTAATGGTAGGGCCAAGTCTGAAGTTGAATCACTTAATCCTTCCCAGGGTCTCCAGAACAGATTATAACAAGTCGTCATGTTTACACTGGGGCCTTACTCACTGTTCAGCTTGTAGGCCCAGAAGAAGGGCATGTATTTCCACAAAGGCACACAGGCCCCTGCGGAGGCTGATAGAGAGGTGGAGAGTGAGGTGTTGGAGAGCACTGCACTTGAGGGAGCATCTTCTTTAGGCTCTATCTCTAGCTCTCTGAATAACTGATCTGATGATGATGATGTTTGTAAAGCATTGTACAAATGTAGACCAAAACGGGAAATTTTACAGGTAGAGGGAAATTCTGAGAACTTCTAGTCCAGTGATCCTCAACTCTGGGCATGCAGGCCCTGGGACTATTTTAGAATCCCAAGTGGATGTGTGTTTTGAAATGGGGTCTGGATTTAAAAGTAATTGGGAATCATTGATGTCATCCACCACATTCCTCATATTATAGATAAATAAGTTGAGGAGGCACATCATAGCCAGATTGACCGAAACCACAGACAAAGATAAGATACAAAAACTGGCAAGAGAGAAACATCAAGTTCCTTTCAAAGGATATCCCATCAGGCTAAAATCAGATCTCTCATTGGAAACAATGCAAGCAAGGAAAGAATGGGAAAATATATTCAAAGTGCTAAGAGAAAAAAAGTTTCAACCATGAATACTATACTCAGCAAGATTATCTTTCATATGGGAAAAAAAGACAAAAACATTCTCAGATAAACAAAACGTGAAAGAATTTACCAACACCAGATCAGCTCTCCAAGAAGCTGAAGGGAGTGCTATCCCAGGAAAACTAAAGTCGGACACACAGAAATAAGAGTACAAGAAACAACCAAGAGAATGGCCAGCCTAATGGTAGGACAAATTCAGAGTTGAATGTTAACTTCCAGAGTTTAAATGGAAAGATCAGACCATAGTAACACTGCAAATTCAATAGAAGAGAGATTAATTATGTGAATCTGAACTAGTGAAATTGAATTTTTTTACTTTAGACTGAAACATTACTGATTTTCTTTGATGCTTTGATTTCCATATTTAAGGATTTTTGTCTTCTCTTGAACTGATGATAGGTTCACTACCTACTATTTGAACTGAATCCTAACCTTTTTCTGGCTTTAAGTTTTAAGCACATTTCTCATAACATTTTTTTATTTTGATCTATTAAAACTAAAACTTTTTTTGAAATTAAAAAATATCTATTACTGCCTATTTAACGATTGCAGTAAACTATATTGCCCCAGTGAGGTGCTACTTTATAGTATATTCACTTTACTCACTGAGGGTTATACCTAAAGTCAGACATGGGTTCATAAATATGTATATATCAGTTGTGCTTGCTATTGAAAGTCTTTAAATTAATTTCTTTAGTGAATCAATAAAATGGGGGAAAAAGGCATGGAAAATAACTACATACCAGAAACAGTATGGGAGAAGGAGGGGAATTGGCAGAGGGTGAGAGATATGGAATCAAGAGGGGAGAAGGAAAGCAAGATATATAAGAAACAAGAAATAGAAAATTATTTGTTGATGATAACATCTATGGTTATATCTTTGAGTCAATATACAATGTATATTGGGTGGAAAATCTCATTTGTAATACTGTATTGGTGTACAGTCAATCACTATAAAATAACTAACTTATTTATTTAAAAAAAAAAAAAAAGATCTGTGAGATCCTTGAGAATCTGCGGTACTATTACACTTGAACTTGAACTAGGTTAGCCTGCAGTTCTTTGACAAGTTACTTTTTCATAGATTTTTCAAGGTGAGAAATTAGTGTAGAGATTCATAATTTAGGAAGGATTGTTAGGATTTCTTTGCAGCAAGGCAGGCTCCCCAGGATGTAGAGGATGTACTTAGGCATTTTGAAAGGACACTTTCAAAATGAAAGGACACTCAACCATCATCGGGCATTGAAAAGGGCAGGAGTTTAATGGAAGGCCCAAGAGACAGTGGTAACACAGAAGAAAGTTGCAACTTGACCTGCAATAGGGAGAGTTGTGCAGGAAATGCTATCTAGAGAAGGTATTGTCTTAACAGAATCTTGAAGGGTGAGCAGGAACACACAAATTACATGAGTTTAAAGAGTGCTAGGAGGAGAGAATGGTAAAGCTATGGAGGCAGGCCCAGCATGGTTATTAGGGAAAAAGAAGAAATTCAATATAGCTAGAGAAGTCTAGTGAGGCATACAGCAGAGGAGGTCAAGATGAAGGCATTCTAGGGCCTGAATATGGATCATGGCCTGATGTACCTTGTCCTCCATAGGACCAGAATGCACTCTGGATACTTGCCACATCATCCTCAGGTGGGGTGGGCTCTCGCGGAAACTATCAATTACAACAAAGTATGGCACCAGCCATAATGGAGGTACAATGGAATGCAGCAGAAACCAGATAGCCTCACCCACATGTGCCTGGAAAGTTAGGGATGCTTCTCTGGAGCAAGAAAAATTCATTTGAAATTTAGGGATGAGGAAAGAGCAGGTGCAAGGAGATAAAAACTAGCAAGTGCCTAGTCTCTTCTGGGAACGTATACTTTTTGGAGGGCAAAGTTTGAGGAGGGAGGAAGGTCAGGAGATTGGGTTGAAAATATGGGCAGATGACATCTCCAGGGAAGTGTGGAGAATCTTGTTGGGGAGTTTGAATTTCAGCATTTATGTGATAGAGAATGGTTGTGAATCTCAACTGAGACCAATCAGCACCTTTATTCAGTTTTCTCCTGCAAGGATCGAAGCAGCTACCATATAGGCGGAAAGTTGGAATACTGTTATATCCTCAGAGCAGGTCGCTACTGTACCCAGTGCAAGGATGGGCTCCTGGAATAATATAAGATATCTACTGCCCTTGGAGGTCATTGTTGGATGGGGAAGAGATGAGAGAGAATAATTTAGAGCATTTATTGGCATATGCCTTAGAAAGTCAGAGAAGTGAATTGCCTTTCCTGTGGTCACTCCTAGGACAGAGGTCAGATACACTGAAATCTGTCTGTCTACTTAATATCCATGTTCATTTACTGAAATATTCCCAACCAATCATTCTTTGACCTCATGGGAGACTTGTAATCCACTGACCATAACACTTATCATTATTCCATGTAATTGTAAGATTTTATGTTACGTGAAATAAGCAGAAACCAGTGCCTAAAGCTCCCAATAACTATCATATAGGATTTGTCTTTATATTATTATTATCCATTATCTCTTTCATCTTCTCTCTTCTCTCCTTTCACCACTTAGCTCCTATATGCCATTATCCTAACAGTCTTTTGCAAACACTCTTAGTATATTTGCCCCCCTCTCTCATTGTTGGCAGGCAAAATCCCAATCTTGTCTGTTCCAACTTTTCACCCACACTGCAGCTGCTTTGACCCTTGCAGAAGAAAACTGCACAAGCATGCTGATTGGGATCAATTGAGATTCACAACTAAATGTCTCCAGTAAGTCTCTTATCTTTCTGTATACTCTAATGAGAAAGTAGAAACAATCAGTCTAATCTTCATGTCATCAAATCTATCAACCCACCTGCATGTCTACCCATACTCTCTGACATTCCTCTGTAACAATGGAAAAAGAGTCTACTCCTGTTAAAGTCCAGGGTACATAGACTCTCTTTCCTCAGTCAGTATTACTGCAGTTATTCACCCTATCTACACCATACACCGTATTTTTCTTTCTCTAGGGGATCTTTCCCATTAGCATACCAATGTGTTTCACTATTTCCCATTTTTTAAAAATTTATTTCTCATTTACATTCAATCATTGTACATCTCTATAGCACACAATATGGTTTCTCAAAATATGCATGCTGTATATGACAATTAAATCAAAGATATTATCATAAACATCATTTTCAACAGAGCACTTTACATTCTTGTGTCTGTTAAGTGTTTCTTCCCTGAGCCCTACCTTCTACCATCTCTTCCCCTTCCACACAATCTCTGGTATCTACACTTGTCCTCCCTACTATTATGTCTTAGGATTTTTCCATTTCTGCCATAGAGGGCAGACAATCATAATCCCACTCCTTGGTATTTACTATTTCCCATTTTTAAAGTGAAATAAATGCAACACTCTCCTGATTGCAAATCTTACTCTTCTTAGGAGGCTATTCAAATACCTGGTCTGGACTCACAATTCCCATATCTTCATTTCCCATTCTCTCTTCAGCTAACCATATGAACCCTCTGTTGGGCATGAAACTTGTCAGAGAGACAAAAAGCAAGAAATCACCTCCAAGAGAGGTGGGATGGCCGTGCCGGATTTTGAGCACACATGCACTTGTGCCCGGTGTGAGTTTCAAGCTGCTGGGTCCAGGACTTGAACCACGGTCAGCCATGTGGGAGTCCAGCAATGTAACCATTACTCCATCTGCTGGTCCCTGGAAGTGCTCTTAACAAGGGAAAATGACCTCTGTAATGCAAAATGCAATGGCAATTTCTTCACCTTCATCTTTTTCTTTTTTCTTTTTTTTAAAGACAGGATCTCACCATGTCATGATCCTCTTGCCTCAGACTTTCAGATGGTACGACATGTGTACACCATTATGCCTGACTCTTTCCTTTTTCTTTCTCTAGTTTATTCACTTATTTTTATTTGCTATTTTTTAATGCTATTCAACGCATGATTTTTTTTTTCTGACAAAAAAACATTTTTTTTAACTGTTTCTTGATTTAACGTATCGTTTAATCCCTTAAAGTGTCCACCAGAAGGTCAGTCTGGGGCTGGATCAGCAACTGAATTCCAGTTTGGAGCAGGACTTGGTTGTAGCCATTGTCAGCCTCCTCAGTGAAGTTGGAGGGGACTATGTGGTATTGAGTGAACTTGTAGCTAGAAAAAAAAAATTTTTAAATGCATTTTTCTGAAAGGGTTCCTCTGAGAAACAAAAATCTGTTATCAACAGCATTACACACATTGGAACCAGCAGATGGTGTAATGGTTACGTTGCTGGGCTCCCATGTAGTCGACCATGGTTTGAGTCCTGGTCCCAGTGGCTTAAAACTCACACTGGGTACATGTGTGTGCATGCCCAAAATCCCAAGAGGAGAATGAAGAAGAGATTGCAGATGGTCATCCCCCTGGGGGGTAATTTCTTACTTTCTTTCTCTCTGTCTCTCCAGCCAGCACATGTGCCCTATAGCAAAAATTTCTCCTAAAAAAAAAAAAAGCAATACACATTGGGCCAGCATGGAGGTTGAGGCAGCTGGATCCCACATGACTGGCTCCAAGGTTCAAATTCTCAACCCAGTGGCTTGAAAATCGCTCTGGATGCTTGTGTGGGTAAGCCCAAAGTCCCAAGAGGAGACTGGAAGAGAAGGGACTGTGGTGTGCTCATCACCCCCAGGAAAAGGAACTTCTCACTCCCCTACCCCCACCCCATTTATTTCTCTCTAACAAGTGCACACACCCTATAGCAAACTAAAAATTAATAAAATTTAAAAAGCAATATACATTTACAAAAGTCTATAAAAATCTTCACTTATTGTTCTCATTGCCTTGGCCAACAGTAAGAGCTCCATGAAAGTTGGTTGTGAAGTCTAAGAATTTCCCATTAAGAGTAAAGTCTAGCAGATTAATACCTAAACTTTATTATAAACAATGAACAGACATATTAACCTTTCTGCTTTAGAGTTATACTTGCTCTTTTTTTAGTGTTCTACTGTGCTGCCTAGGCAGGCTTCAAGCTTTTGATCTTTTTGCCTTCAGTCACTGGGATTATAGGAACATACCATTGTATCCAACCTTTAGGTTGGACTAGGAATCGAACCTGGAATTCTCCTGTGGTCCCAGCCTGCAAGGCACAGCATCTTAGCAGTATGTACCATGGTGGCTAGGCCGTGACTCCCATCTTAATCTGCGTCTTGAAGCATTCAGCACAGTTGACCGCTCTGCTTGTCTTGAAAGGCTTCCTTTCAAACCCTACTTTCTTGGTTTTCCTCCTAAATCACTAACACTCCTTACTGACTTACCATCATGGGTTTTACTCTTCAATTTTGGAATGCTCTCTGACTCGGTCTTGGGACCTCTTCTCTTTATTCACACTCTTTCAAGGTGACCTTATCTAATTCCATGGCTGTATCAGTTTCCTGCTGCTATAACAAATCACCCTAGACAATGTGGTTTAAAACAACACAAATTGGGAGGTGGGAGGAGAGCTAGGGTGATGACTAAGGTGACTGAATCCCACATGGCTGTGTTGTTTGAGTCCCAGACTTGGTGGCTTGAAAAACGTGCTGGGTGCATATATATGTATGCCTAAAATCCTGAAAGGCGGAAGAAATGGAGAGAAGGGATTGCAATGTGACCATGCCCCAGGAGGTGGGAAGTGCTTTGTCTTTCTCTGTCTCTGGCTTGGAAAGTCCCTGAAAACACCAATCTCCTTCCTGTTAATGGCCTTTGCACTAGCCGTGTTTACCTCTGGGCTACTTTCTTCTCACCCATCAGGCTTTGTTTCCAATATTAGCTTCTTAAAGACTCTTATCTACCCATGACCTCTTCATTACATTCACTGTTGTATTATTTTCTCCACAGTACTTACCTCTGACCAAAATAATCTCATTTGTTTTTTATTGATCTATTGGTCTCTCTCCTCTAGAAGAGAAATACCAGGAGAGAAGGGACTTTATTCACCATGATATTCCTGCCCCTTAGAATAGTACCTGGTGTATTAGGAGGCAAGCTTTGAGATTTGTTAGAGAAATAAGTTTCAAAAAGAGAAGCAGGTCCAGATTTGTTTAACTCTATTCCGTTACAGCATAAGGAAAAGACTGCAATCTGGCATTCGTCCTAATTCATGGGATGAGGCTACTATTGGGAGAATCCACACAACTGCAGATGATGTCCAACACAAAGATAATAATATTCGCATGCTAAAGACAGTAGGTTAATAATTGGTTTTACAGAGAAAGGCCTAGCATGAGATAAATGAGGCCTACTGATAAACAGGTGAGAGGAAGGTAGTGGTAGAGAAAGAATAAGTACCCCTTATGGGGAGATGATCATGCCACAGTCCCTTTTCCTTCATGTCTCCCTCCTTTGGGGATTTTGGGTACACACGCATGTTCATTTGGCAAGTTTTTCAAGGTGCCAGGTCTAGGACTTGAACCACACAGTTAACCATGCAGGATCTAGCCACCTTAGCCACCACACCAGGAGCTGGCCCCAGGATTATTCTTAATTATTGGACTAAGGTATCTTCTTTGGAACTTCTCTTCATCCTTGGAAAGCAAATTAGGGAACAGTGTGAGAGTAGGGAAAAGAAGGCTCAGTGTGGAGTCAGGGGCTCTTTCTAGTGGTAAACAGTGTGCCTTTTTTCTTTCTGGCATGTCCTCAACCAGCTCAAGTAGGAACAGAAGGTTAGGCAGGGTTCTGAGGACTCTGGCTTCATCGTATGATACATACACATAGCAAGAGGAATCTAGGAGCAATAGATTTTGAGACCCCAAGAGGCAGTCAGTCCGCAACAGGGACATCTGCTGACAGGCAGCTGTGCACCAATCTTCAGGCTGGGGGTCCAGAGCAAGATGCAAATCTGTGGTGACAGCTTATGAAAGCAATGCAGGACCCTGGGGCTGAGGAACTGGTACTCTGATCAGGCGACTTAGGCAGGATCTTAGGTATCAGAACTAGGGAATGGTGTGTGGTAGCAAATCACTTGATCTATTGGAGCCCCTCAACTTCTCCCCATCAGTACCATGTGGATAATCACAGCACCAGTCTTGTAGAGTTCTTGTGAAATCTAAATAAGACTAATCATTTGAACCCCACATTGACAAGTAGCTAGTCTAAAGGAAGAGGAATGAAGGGAAGGCACTGATAGGGAGTCATAGGAAGGATAGATGATTTTGTCTCAAAACGGGAGAAATCTAATGGACAGAACTGGGTCGCAAGTCAGGGCCAGACTCTATTACAATAGAAGTTCCAACTTTTCAAAGATCAAATAGTTGAGAATAGAGAATTAAAGATCACCATTTTCATTTGTATAGTCAATTGTTTAGAATTCACTCTTTTGAACTAAAGTGAATTTTTTTTTCCTGACTCAGTTATGCAGTGGTGGTTCTCAGGCATGCTCACAAAATCCCTACGGTATCAAACTGTCCTTTGACATTTAACCACCAAGATAAATAAATAAATTCTTCCTCAGAAGAATGATCTTTTAGTTACAAGCAGGACAGCAGATAAACATCCTTCTATTTTGTCTTCCTCTTTCTTTCCCATTCCCTTCCTGAGAACAGGCACGTGGGCTCGTCTCAGCAACAAGGTTTTGTGCTGCTGAAGCCTAGCTGCACACCAAATCCCTGGTTCAGAATGCAAGTGGTCCTCTGTGTCCTGTCTAATCTGAGAATAGAGTGGAAGGGGACAGGAAGAGTGGCCAGCAATATAGAGACCAGGACCTCCAATCATGGGCTACAGCTCTCGTTTCCTTTTCTTTTGCAGTTTGAGAGACTAGTGCCCCCCTGCCTGCTTTCCAGATGTTGGCCATGTTCCAACAACAAGTGTTCATGAGCAGATGCTATGGTTTGACTAGGTCCCTCCAAAATGTATGTGTTAAATTTGGTGAGCCATTGTGAAAGTGTTAAGAGAACAAGAACTTTCCAACTGTGAGATTAAAAGGTGAAGCCTTTGAGAGATGATTAGAATTGGATGTAGCTACCAGGGTGGGTCCCCCATAATTGAGTCCTGGCAGGTTTATAAAAACAGAGGGAATGGCACAGGCAGTGACTCATTCTGCTCTGCTCAAGCTCCTGCTCTCTACTATGGTATCCACCAGCAAGAAGACCCTCACCAAATGTGGCCCCCTGAAGCTTGGACCTCCAAACTGTGAGCTGAATATACCTCTACTGTTATGAATTACCCAGACTAGCAACAACTCTGGTATTAGCAACAACGCAGAGTAGCCCACCAGACCATTGTCTCTGTTCCGCAACTCACTGAGTAGTAGAATATAGTCTTTGGCTTCTCTCCCTCCCCCCGTCCCTTGCTGGAAGCCAGCACAGGTTTTTTAGGTTCCCCTTAACCTTCCTCTAACTTCCCAATCCTACTCAGTCTTCTCTAACCCAGGCAAGCATGTGTTAAAAATAGGTCTTCATACACACATAGGACTGAAGTAAGGCTTCTACCTATCCATCTTTTAAAAATGAACCTTTATTTTTTAGGGCAGTTCTAGTTCACAGCAAAATTGAGCAGAAAGTACAGAAAGTTCCCATCTACTTCCTGCCTTGACACAGAACAATCTCTACCATCAACATCCTATACCACAGTGTTACATTTGCTTCAATCAGTGAACCAACACTGACACATCATCACCACCCAGAGACTATCGTTTTCGTCAGGATTCATTGTTATTGTATATTCTATGGGTTTTGGCAAATATGATGACATGTGTCCACCACTGTATTATCATACAGAATATCCTGTGCTCCCTCTCTTCATCCCTCTCTTCCCTCTATCTCTGGCAACACTGACTTTTTACTGTTTCCATAGTTTTGCCTTTTCTAGAATGTCGTATAGTTGGAACAGTATAATATGTAGCCTTTTAAAATTTTTTATTTGTTATTATAATTTATTATTGTGTTTTTTTTTAACTTAACCAAAAAGACAGAGAGAGAGAGAGAGAGAGAGAGAGAGAGAGAGAGAGAGGAGAAATTGAGAAAGCAAGCCACCAAGTCCAGGACTTGAACCGCAGTCAGCCATGTGGGAGTCCAGCACATTAACCACCACACTGCCTGCCAACCCCAATATGTAACCTTTTTATACTGGCTTCTTTTACTTAGTAATACAAGTTTACTATTCCTCTTTTTTTATTGTTGTTTTTGTGCCTTTATACCTCGTTTTGTTTTCTCATTGAATAATATTCATTGTCTGGAGGTATCACTATCTGGAGGTATCACAGTTTATCCATTCACCTACTGATTGACATTTTGGTGGTTTCCAAGTTTTGGCAACTATGAATTAAACAACTATAAACATCTGTGTGCAGATTTTTGGTGTATGGAAATAAGTTTTCAACTGACACAGGTAAATACCAAGGAGTAGCTTGCTCAGATCGTAAGGTAAAAACATGTTTCACTTGTAAGATACTGCCAAATAGTCTTTTTTTTTTTTTTTTTTTTTTTTTTTTTCCGATGACAAATTCAACATGTTTTTATTGAACGCCAACACCGTCTAAACACAGACACACCATTATGTCCTTTTCAGCATCTGGCTTCAAATAGCGAAGTTTAAGAGAGATCACCAGAGATTCTGATGGGCTCATTAACATATTTAATCTGTAGTGTAAAATTCCCTAGATAACATAGTTGTATGTGTACACATCTTCCAAGTTGCTATAGGGCATCTATTTGGTTTGAGAAACTGCTGTTTATAGCAAGGATACAATCTGACAGAATCAGAGTAGAAAGGAAATGAAATAAAATAAGGCTCATAGGAAAATAATCTTTTTAAAAGAGATAACATGGCCTGGAAGTTAAGATGTACATATATCTAATAATAATAATAATAATAATAATAATAAAATAAAACACCTCATATTCAAATCAGCATTGCAACACATTTTAAAATGGGATTCAATTCTGTATCTCCATTTACAAATCTGTAAACTAGGAAGAGGGATCATCCCATTTTCCTGTGACTCGTCAATAAATTTAATGATTATGACAAATACCAAGTACTTTTGTAAATTATTCTCTTTGTTAATAATTGATTTGCATTTTAAGACATACTTCAGCCCTCTCTCTTTACCTTCCCCCCCTGCAAGAATAAAAAGAACAGTGAGATGTTCAGAAACAGTTTGTTACAACTCGTTCCCTTAGAAGCAGCAATGTTTTCTTATAATACAGGCTTTTGTAGTTTCATCAAGTGCATCAGGTAAGCAGATCAAGTACTTTTGAGTCTATATATAAATATCAACATCATATAAGAGTCTGGCAGTTAGGAATCTGGCTCTGATCAGGACGGGATACTTAAAATACTGTCTTCCTTTTGTTAATAATTGCCTTTGGGATATGAGTGCTGGTCTCAAAAAGATTTGCAGTTAAAAGAGGAACAGCAAAGAAGGCTTTCCCAGGATAGCAACCAATTCTAAACCTGTTATAGGTGAGAGGTAGAGACCTTCAGAACTCAACTTTCTACTTCTAGGAGATATGAGAAAAATACTTTAACATCAAGCTCATCCATGAATATTCCTCTACTCAGATACTAAGCTATTCCAACGGAGAGTGACTGTATCTTACTTTTGTATCTTCAGCACCTAGCCCATAGTAGGTGCTCATTAGCTATTTGCTGAATGAAGGAAAAACCCTCACCTGTCCAAAGATAAATTTCCACTAAAACTGAGTCAAATGAAATCTTTACTGGCTCTCCCTGCAGCTACACAAATTCCACTTTCCCACATACTTGACAGTCTACTTTTCCTTACGTTATTTAACTCTACTTTTAAAATTGCTTATGTACATGATTAAAAAAACAAGGTCCACCATCAAAAAACACACACCTCTAGTTTAGAACTGCTGGAATTAATCTCAGAAGAACGTATCTGCTTGAATTTGATATCAGAGCTTTCTCCAACTGTGTTGTGGGATCTCTCCCTTCCAATCATGATGCTTGTATACTCATTTCTTCTGGTCTTTATTCAAAGAGAAAGATGGAAGTGGACAGAGATTTTTTTTTTTAAATGATAGTTTTCTATGTATTCATGTAGTGGCATAAATATGAAATGGAAAATTAAGTCTGATCACAGTTAGGCTGGCTTACCTCTTCAGCCTTTATCTTCTCATCTCTAAGACAGATTCATCATAGAATCTCTCTGGTTCCTTTTTACAATGTTCTATAACATGGTTCTCATTCAATAGATGCACAAACTGAAAACACTCAGTAATTACAGCTTGCTAAGTTCTTAGCAAATCAGTGAGTGAAAGAATTCTGCTTCTTACTCCACATCTCAGGGAGCTGGGCTCTCAAGAGACCTATCTGAAGTTCTTGAGCTAAGTCTGTATATAATTTAATAACTTAAATAGCTGTCTAGACTTAAATGCCACAGAACATTTTCAACTGAGACTGCACACTGGAATTACCAGATAAACTTTTTATTTTACTGTTGCCTATATCCCACCCACAGAGATTCCTCTCTCATTGGTCTGGGGTATAGTCTAGGCATATGCTTAAGATCCTGAGAGGAGAATGGAGGAGAAGGGATTGCGGCGTGACCATCCCCCCTGGGGGGTGATTTCTCACTTTCTGTCTCTATGTCTCTCTGTCTGTCTGGCGAGCGCACGCGCCCTATAGCGAAAACTTCTCAAAAAAAAAAAAAAAGCTATTTAATTCACAAGGAAACTTAAAATTTTAAAGTACATCAGAATCCCTACAATCATCTACTTAGGATGGGCTAGCATAGGTATTTTAAATTTATATCCATCAACAAACAAAATAGCTTTCTTTCCTACTTGCCATTTGCTTCACCTTGTATGTCTCAAGGTCCTCTCAGGAGTTAAAGTCCAAACACTGAGGTGACTGCTGGGAGGGAACAGGGCCCACTGCAGAAGCTGCTGACTATGCTTTCAGTTACAGAGAAGGTACCAGAGGTTTTGACTCCACAGCAGGGTGGGCTGAGGTGAGACATGGAATATTGTCAGTGTTTCTCCGTGAAACTATAATGTGTTCAGGTGTCCAAGTCTCAAAGGTACTGAACAGTTAAGGTTGAAAGACATTTTAAGTTATACCACAATCATTTGAAGCAAGTTTCTTCCTGTACCAATATTTAACCCAGAGGCCAGATTTCATGGGACCTTTTTAAAAGGCTTTCCTTTCCAATCTAGCCTGTTGCTATTATCTGGCAGTTTTCCCTAAATTTCTTTAAAAAAAAAAATGTGGTGGCTGTCTGCATATATTCTTTGTTGTTATTTTATGTCCTGCATAGAACCATTTCCTTTATTATTGTTTTCAATTATTACTTAACCTGATGATACGTTTTAATTTTTCACCTATTTATGACTTTGTGTAACCAAACAGTGGCTCCACAACAGTCCTTAACTTGTTCTCTTCCTCCATGGAACTATCTTAAGTGCCCTGATTCTCAGTATCCTGTCTTTTGCAGTCTGCAATATAAACTTAACACCAACTTACATCGTCCTGCCTATGAGGTTAAATCCATTTTAAGTGTTCTCTTACCAAATGGAATCAAAAAGGCCTTTTAGGATGGAAGCTGTGCATTTCACTTCTTTTTAAAGAATGTCTTAACAGAGCTGATGTCCAATCAATGTTTGTTAAATAATTACTAGATCATTTATGTAAAAAGGAGGGTAAAACTGATTGCCTAAAAATCCTCATAATCTTGCTATCAAAATTATATAAGGCCTACAACATGGCCAGTATATCTGCAGAATGAAAATGATTTTCCTAAAGCCAGAAAATTACCCTTAGTTCTGCCATCTTTCATGCTTTAAATCCAACTTTAAATAGCATGTGAACAGGGTAGTTCCCACCTCACCAATACGCTTCATATTCCTTGGCATCCATTCATTCATATCCTACGAGGCTTCCCAATGAAACACCCACCAAATTTCCCTACCCCTAAAACAAACAAAACTCCCACCTTTCCCTGGAAAACAATGTACTAAATAAAACCAGAACCAGTGTTTAGAACTTTTAGAAAACAAAATAAAACAACAAAAGGTAACAATCTAGGACCTCTCAGAAGCCACCTGACTTCATGCCTATCCTGCCGTGGCAGCCATTCCTTCTCTCAGGTTTGCCTATTACTAGACAGCCTGGAGGGTTCAGATGCCGCGTTAGAGACACTATCTTTTGTCCTTTCCATGTTTTCTCACTGAGTTGATTTGGCCCCATTGCTATATCCCTGACCACGATCATTCCAGCTGACCCTTTAACAGGACTGTGAGATATCAAGTCACTAGGGTAGTCCAGAAATTGATAAGATTTGTCTCTATACCCCAAAGTTTTTGAACAGATTGACTTAAACAGAGCTGGATTATGGCAATTTACTTCAACTTTACCACAGCTATTATGAGAAAAAATAAAGTTCTTCTAAGGTTTTCAGTTAGTTCCTTCAGTTACACGTATATTTTTTCAGTTCTATTTTTAACAACTCAGACTGGGCATCCTCCTTTAAGCCTCGCTCCCTTGTTCCCACTAGATGTCCTCTGTAGATATGTCTTCAAGTTCTTCACTTAAGATCTTTAAATCAGAAATCTAGAAACCAGAGCAACTTTCTCATCTCTTTAATTCTCCATTAGGCATCACTATATACTCCATAAATACATATGTGTGTGTGTTTCCTTTTTTAAAAAACTAAAAATGTTCTTGTTCTCCTTTGTCTGATATAGGCACCCAGGTATGTAGTTACAAATTAAATAAAGGCCACAAAAACTTCTCAAGGAAGATTCTCAAAAAGAAAAATCCTCTCCTCCTCCCATATAACACAGCTGGCTTTTAAGGCATGCCAGTTAAGGGGAAAAAATGTGTCATCCATGGTGACCAGAACACTGGACCTTTCCCTCTTTGGGTGGTAGCTGAATTTCTAGTAGCAGTCTTGGTAAAATAGATAATTCCTTATTTGTTCTTAGTAAGTCTTTTCTTCAGTTTTCCTTCAAACAATACCTTTACTCTCCATTAGAATACGAAGACTAGCAATCCGAACAGCAAGGTTCTGGGCAAGGATCAGTCACCTTAAATCAGATGTTGGCTACGAAGAGAGGTAAAGATGTGGGAGAATGGCAGGGTAAGAGGGTGGGAGAAATGTATCTTCATTGGACGCACTAGATGAAAGCAGGCTTTTCAGAGTTACTGTCGGTATCTCATGAAGGCCCAGGCTGCCACCATGGTGAGGGCAAATAACGGCACTAATACCATTGCTATGGGAATACCACTTGGCTCCCCTTCTCCTCGATGGCCTATAGGTCCATTCTGCACCTGTAACCTGTGCTGCACTCTCAGAGACACAGCATAGCCTGCGTTACGAAAGAGGTCTACAGCATCCTGGTGCAACAGGTTCTTTAGGTCTTGGCCATTGATCGAAAGGATCTTATCACCCTCCTGGAGCCGCCCATCCAGGGCCGCAGCCCCATTCTCTTTGATACGGCTGACGTAGATGCCACTGTCGTTGGAGACATACTGCTGATCTGTCCCACCGACGATGTTGAAGCCCAGCCCCGAGGGTCCTCTGGTAAGATTGATCTCTTCCTCGGTGACCACATAAGCGACTCTCCCGTTCATGTTTTACCGGTGCCCTGGCTTCCTACTCGGGTCAGGCGGTAATCCGCGCAGGTGAACGCGAATCAGTCTGACCGCGGCGGCCAAAGCACACCACTTTCGATACTGCCAAATAGTCTTTTAAAGTAGCTGTACCATTTTGCATTCCCACCAGCAGTGAATGCAGTTAGGTTTGTCTAAATTTCAGAGGAAAATAAACTCTCCTGAAATTTTCTGCAGAGAAAGTAGGAGAGCAGAATAGGACTCTGCTTTTCCACCTGGAGTAGAAGTGGGACCCAACCTTCTGGAAATGGCTATAGAAGGAAATAGCAAAAGAAAAGAGGGAAGGGAGTTTACATTTCTGGTCCTTCTTTACTTTGTCTTAACTAAAAAGCTTCCTAGCACCTTAGACCTGCCTATACACTAGCCCTAATTTGGGCTGAAGTGAGAGGCAAGGACTATTTCCAATGAAATCTGCCTCTTAGAAGGCCAAGAACAAGGGAATCCCGAGGGCACTTGGTCAAGGAGAAGCAGGTCTACTATTCCTAGAATATGGTGGCTCTCAAAAAAAAATTTATTAACTAAAGCCATCAGATTCTTCTCAGTCTGCCATTCACGGGTTTTAAACCTATTACAGTCCTTGGGTTATCTCATGGAAATGCAGACTGACTCACATTTCATAGACACTATCTTCAGCCATTCCCTCTTCCAGAAAATATATGCTCAATGCCTGCTGTGTGCCAGAGAGTGAGCTGGCTGCTGGATATGATTAACCCTAAAGTGAGGGTTAATACGAGCAGAGCTCAAAGTGGTTCATATCTTGTGTTTACCATCAAAGTGATACCAGCTCTGGGCATCATGAGAAAGTAGGGAAGAGGAGTCAGTATAAGTTTTTAGCTTAAAAATAAAGGTCAAGGGACCAGGAGGTGCTGTGGTGGTTAAGGTACTAGACACTCCCACACGGTCGACCATGGTTCAAGTCCTGGACCTGGTGCCTTGCTTTTTCACTTTCTCTCTCTCTCTCTCTCTCTCTCTCTGGCCAAATTAAAATAAATGGATGAAGGGACCAGCAGATGATATAATGGCTACGTCATTGGACTCCCATGTAGTCACCATAGTTCAAGTCCCGGAACCAGTGGCCTAAACTCATGCCGGGCACGTGTGCCTGCGTGCTCAAGATCCCGAGAGGAGAATGGAAGAGAAGGGATTGCGGCGTGGCCATCACCCCTGGGGGGTGATTTCTCGCTTTCTGTCTCTCTGTCTCTGTCTTTCTGGAGAGCACATGTGCCCTATAGCAAAAACCACTCCAAAAAATAAATAATAAATAAATGGATGAATAAATAAAATTAAATAATTTTTTTAAAAAATAAAGGTCAAATTGTATGCTGAGACATAAACGCATAAGTATGTGTTAGGACTGCTGTAATTATCCTGCACAAATAATGTTTAATAGAAGTTATGAAGGAATTAAATGGGACCTATGGAAAATGAAGATTGTGCATACAAAATAGTGAAGTGTGGGTGAGGGGTGAGATATGTTGCCATTTAGGCAAAAAAGAGTCGATCTCAAACTCTCATAGACAACTACAGTTAACTTTATTAAGAAGTGGAAAATGTATATCTTGTGACAACTTTTGGGATATTGTTATGGTGTGGATAATGGTTTGTTGTCCAAAGGCTCATGTTTCAGAATTTAGTCCCTGGTGTAATTGAGTTTGGAGGTGGTAAGACCTTTAAGAGACAAGACTTAGTGGGTACGATTGGATCATGGAAGCATCACTTGCATGAATGGCTTTCTGAGGTCTCAAGAGACCAAATGCATTCTAGCTCTTATGATAAAGGGTTAATTCTTGCAAGAGTGAGTTGTTTAAAAAGGAAGATGACTGACCCCAAGGCTCTTTCTCTCTGCACCTGCCCATCTGTTTCTGTTAGCCTTATTGTGACATAGCCTGCCCAATGCCAGTCTCATGCCTTTGGTCTTTCTAGCCACCAAAATATTAGTGAAATAAACCTCTATTCTTTATAAATCACCCAGTCTCAGATACTTCTATAAGCAACACAATAGCAAGTTATGACACATATTTTTCAGCAAGTGTATACTTTTGGTTCAGTCTTCCACCTAAAATTGTACACTCTGAGAAAGCTAAATGATTCTGTGAAAGAGAGGAGGCCAGCAGGCGGCATGGTGGTTGAGGTGCTGGACTCCCACATGCGCCATCTATGGTTCAAGTCCTGCACCTGGCAGCTTGCTTTCTCACTTTCCCTCTCTCTCCCACTCTCTCTCTCTCCCCCTACATCTCTCTGGTCAGATTTTTAAAAACAATAAATAAATTTTTTAAAGAATGAAAAAAACAGTAAATGAGAATATCTTTATTCACAACGACCTTGATTGAAAGCTAGTGGTTAATGACCGCATTTCTGTTACTGTAGTCCTGGGAGAATGGCATCTGAAACTCTTTGGATATATCTACTGCCGCTTTTAGAAACGTTTCCTAAGTTTCAAGGGTCAACCCAACACAGCATTCTGCAATTGAACTCGCTGCTGTGTATGCTTGGGATTCATCAACCTGATTTTAGGGCAAGCACTTTCCATCCTCAGACTCCCAGCAAAAGCCTTGTTTAAGCAGAAACTCATCCTTCCTCTCTTGCTGTACTACCCCTTTTATCAAGCATAGTGCAAGGCATGAAGAAGAAGCTTGGTAATAAAAAATATTAAGTAGAAAGAGGGGTTGAATCTTTGTGGAACAATTTCCCATGAAATGGAGCAGACAGGAATCACCTGACTCTATTTTCTCCCATTGATAAAATTCACTTGGCAGTTAATAGTGGAGGCCAAAGAGATCAGGACAAATGCTTGCTATCAAAGATGTATCTTGAGTAAAATTGCTTAGGAACAGGTTAATTTCCCTCAAGAATCAGGTACCAGGACCAGCAGTTGGTGTAATGGGCTGTGTCTCTGGACTCCCATGCAGTCGACCGCGGTTTGAGTCCCAGACCCAGTGGCTTAAACTCATGTCGGGCACGTGTGCATGTGTGTCCAAGATCCCAAGAGGAGAATGGAGGAGAAGGGATTGTGGCGTGGCCATCCCCCCTGGGGGGGGGGGGGGGAGTGATTTCTCGCTTTCTGTCTCTCTGTCTCTCTCTGTCTTTCTGGCGAGCGCACATGCCCTATAACAAACAAACAAAAAAAAACCTCTCCAAAAAAAAAAAAAAAAAAAAGAATCAGGTACCAAGGGAAAAGGGCTTTTGTGCTAAAGGACTTCATGTTATTTTTTCTCTTCAACGATATTCTGTCTCTAGGGAGAAAAAGCAAAAATAAACAAATCTCTGTAACAATCAGAAAAAAAAAACTGCATTGACAAATAGTTTTGATGGCGTATAGAACAAATGGGAAGTCCTAAAGAGAAACAGGAAGAGGCCAAAATACTACTGATATTCCAAAGAGTATAACCCAAACTTTAACCTAAATCCTGGGAAAATTCTATGGGTTTGTAAAGCATACATTTCTCTCTTTTTTTTATTTTTTTATTTTTTGAGAGGTTTTTGCTATAGGGCATGTGCGCTCGCCAGACAGACAGAGAGAGACAGAGAGACAGAAAGCGAGAAATCACCCCGCAGTACAGATGGCCACGCCACAATTCCTTCTCCTCCATTCTCCTCTCGGGATCTTAGGCATGCACGCATGCACGCACACACGCCCGGCGTGAGTTTAAGCTACTGAATCTGGGACTCAAACCGCTGTCGACTACATGGGAGTCCAGCTACATAGCCATTATACCAACTGCTGGTCCCGATTTTTCATTCCATGGTATAAGATCCTAAACAATTTATATCTTATCTTTATGGACAAATTAATTTTAAAAGATGATTCCTTTTTGAGGTTGGTGTGAAAATGAGCTAGAACCAGGACCTTGAACAGATTAATGAAGAAAAGGACCTTGTTTTCCGCTGGTGTCGCTGCTCCCACCTTGTTTTCTCCAACCATCCTTCTCCTTGTTTTCTAAAACGTATTAATACATTAGATTAAATTACTCCCTAACATGGCCTAAAACCTTGAGAACTTTCCATGTCTCTAGAACAGAGTATACACTAATCATTTGACCCATTGCTCCTTCTGCAAACTCGTTTCTCACCTTTTACCACTTCAAACCCTAAATCCAGTGACACTGTAACAAGTAGAATGATTTTAGGTGCAAGTCATTCTATTTGATCTTTTAAACAATAAAGGGAAACCCACCAGCTACTTAATCAGAGACTGTTCGGGTCATTGGCTCTATTTCTAGGTATTCTCCTATCTCTGTGTCACAGCTTTGTCTTCTGGCTGGCTCCCGTCTGTGTAACAATTGGAAACCAGCAGCTCTCAGGCTGACGTGCTTCCTCTTCTAGATCTAAACAGCGCTGAGTACATCTCTCCCCACAACCATCAGACCCCAATCCTGGGTTTGGTGTATCCAGTTCTGAGCTAATAATGTCCCTGAGGAATGCCATAGCTAATTTAATCCTGGAGGACATGACTCTCTCAAGCTGTGGGAAGGGAATGGATTATGCTGAATGACTAAAGCCAGTCGGGGCACATCCTCTAGCTGGGAGTGAGGTAAGTTATACCCAGCCCCTTGGCTGGGAAATTTGAATGAAAAGAGAGAATGGATGCTGAGTAAGCATCTTCAGGATCCAAACCACTTACAATTCTTACACATCCCTGCCTGGAATACTCTTCCCTACTTCATCTGTCTAGCAAACTCTTACCCTTCTCTTAACTTTGGCTCAAGTGTCTCATCTTTTGTAAAACTCTTGGGATCTCTCACCCCAAACAGAATGGATTGCTCCCTTCTGTGTGCCATTCTAATACACAGTACAGTCTTAACCCACTACCTTTATCCATTGTTTATCAATGATTGGTTGAGTAGATTTGTCTCCCCAGGTAGAAGGTTAACTCGTTGAGGGCAAAAGTCCTATTTCATGTATCTTTATTCTTGGCATCTATGAAATGACCAGAGCATATTTTAGTACTCCTTGAGTAATTCTGCATATTATTATTTCCACGGGAGGGATTGATCACCAAGTTGTGTACTCTGTGTGTAGGCATGACCTCCTATGGCATTGTATATAAACTAAAGAGAGACAGGTCCTCAGAAGTAACTGGATTCTACTGCATGAAAATTGGGATGGTGAAATGGCTGCCTCTCTCTCTGGTCTTAGCCCTCTTGGTCTGGCTTTAGAAGGCTCTAAAGGTCTTTGAGAGTGCAGGGCACTGTTAGTGCTAATTATGCCCTCTGCCATCTGAAGGCAGGAACCGGCAAGAGGCTTCTTTATAGGAACCTCAAACTGGTAACCTGGCTAGCCAGATTGCCCGATTGCATTTTACACTCTATGCTTATTTCTCTTCAGAAAGGGGGTGGGGAGTATGTTCTAAGTACCATTTCCTTTTGCTTCATAGTTCTGAGAAAAGTATACTACTTTTACCTTCCTTCCCCATCTGAGATGGAGCAAGGAATTAAGTATTTACAAAGAGCGAAATAAAATGATCACTAGCAGCAATTTTTTAAAGAATTGTTCCATTTTGGGGATCAGCAGGTGGCATGGTGATTAGGGTGCTCCCACATGGCCAACCACAGTTCAGGTCCTAGACCTGGTGGTTGCTTTCTCACTTTCCCTCTCTATATATATGTGTCTCTTTAATCAAACTAAAATAAACGAATGAATTCAATTTTTAAAAAAAAATTGTTAAATTTTATTTATTCATTCATTTTGCTTTAATTTGACCAGGGAGAGACGGGGGGGAGAGGAACGGGGGGGAGTGAGAAAGCAACCCTCCAGGCCCAGGACTCGAACTGTGGTCAGCCATGTGGGAGTGTCCAGCACCACATATTGGCAGAAAAACCACAGAACACAATTGGATCATTTCAGAGAAGCTAATGACGAGTTAGCAGATGAGAGGTGCTTTGCAAATAATAACACTAATAATAGTAATGCAATATTCTAAAGGTCCTGGTATTCAAAGATGAGAAGACTTAAACAGTGCTCAATACTAGTATCTGTTGTTAGAGTTGAAAAAGCCACAGAAGCTACTCTGTGATCTCAGGGAAATCACATACAAATGTGAGAGCTAGAGACTGTTACTAAGTATAAAGTAGTATTGTATAAGTTAAACACTTGTGAAGTCACAGCAGCAACATTATTTGATGGACTGCTAAGGGAGTGATCAGTGTAGAATGATATTAGTCAGGGCAGGCTCTGGAAGGGGTGAGTCACAGGTTTTTTTAACAATAGGCTGCCATGATGTATATTCTTGAGAAATATTATCTTAGCAACGAGGTAGAGAATAAACTGAGATGGAGGAGCACAAATCAGGGAGACCAGGTGGGAGGCAGCCATGCAGATGAGGTGACGGAAGTTTGGACTAGTGTGTGGGCTATATGAAATACAGCTGGAATGGCTAAGAGCAGGCAGTGCAATCGTGGCATGACAGTGTGGGCTTTGCACATAAACTGACTTGGGCTCCGGTCTTGTCTCTGCCACTAACTAGCTGTGTTACGTGGATAACAACCTATATGTTTTAAGTCTATTACCTCATCTGTAAAATGCAGGAAATAATAATACGTTAGTGGGTGTTCATCACTTTTGCTGTCCAGTGTCTGACATCCTTCCTGCTCTGAGTGAATGCCAGTGCAAGTAGAAAGGGAAGTTCTGCCTCTGGCAGTAGAGCACAGCTGTGCAGGGCCAGCTGATGCTCATCTGTCTCTCTGTACTTGGGGCAGAGAGGCACCGGGGTCAGTTTGACTCTCCAAGGCTGCTGTGGTAGGCATGAGAGTCCTGAGCTGTGGCCAAACATGTCTAGGAAATTGCTACTGAGGCAGAATCTCTACTCTGTACTCTACTTCCCTTGGCTCCTTCTTGATTCCAGTTACCACCTTGCTATGAAAGCTGTCAATTGCCTGAAACACTTTCAATAAATTTCCCTTTCTGCTTAAGTTACCTGCTGTTTGCTATCAAGAATCCTGGCTAGAACATAACCTCACAGCTCTTCAGAGAACTAAGTAAGAGTGTTTATAAAGCCCTTAACTCAGTACCTGCCACAGGCACATCTTACTAAGTCGTTGGTCTAAGAAAAGGAAAAGCAAGCATTTGTGACAGTATAACCACACACTGATAACTGGTTGGATGTGGAAAAAGGATAAAAAGGAAGACTGAAGAAGGTGACGCCAAGTTTGCAAACCTGCCTTCCTCATCGTTGTTCTTCCTCTAAATAGAATACGAGAGCTACATCCTTATTTGCTTTGTTTTGTTTTCCCGCTAAACAACTTTAGTCTTCTAGATCTTTTCGTATCAGTATGTACCAGCATACATATTTTTTCCCTGGCTGTATGGTATTTCATTGTGTGTGTGTGTGGACTGTAACCTATTAAAGAAGTCCCCTATGGGTGGGCCAAGAATTAGTCCATGCTCTTCATCTGTGTGGTTGCCTCCTACCTGGTCTCCCTGATTTGTGCTCCTCCATCTCAGTTTATTCTCTACCCAGTTGCTAAGATAATATTTTTGAGACTATACATCATGTCAGCCTCTTGTTAAAAAAAATTTAAAAAATAAAACACTGTGGCTTATGGAAGGACAGTCTGCTGGAAAAGGAGTCCGACAATAATGGCAAAGGTCCCACCTCTCAGTATGTCTACTGAGAACACAGGATTTTGTCAGCATGACAAAGTCTCAACTTGTTAGCCTGGCTCATGAGGTACCTCATAACCCTGTCCCAACCTGCCTTTCCAGCCTGGATCTTACCACTCCCTGAGAAACACCTGATGCTGGCGTCAGATCGAGCTGCGTGGTGTCCCACAAACACACCCCACTACTTGGAGCTTTGCTGCCTTTGCACACTGAATCCTCTTTGCTTGGGAGTTTTTCTCAACCTCCCCCAGCTTCAGCTCCTCCTTAAGCCTTGGTTTCAACATTTTCTTCTCAATGAAGTCCTTCCTAACTCCTTATAGCCAGAGTTACTCCTTCCCTCCTCTTGGTTCCCACAGAATTCTGCTCATGCCTCTCTGATAGGTCACCATTTATTCTAATTTTCTCTTTGTATCTCTCTCTTTCTGCCCTGCATGGGTGCAGACATCAGGGACCATAGCTCAGTCATCCTTGGGTCACCATCACCTAACAGTATCTGGTACAGAGACAGGCTCGTCATTGAACATGTAGGGTAGTTTTTGTATATTTGGTTAGAGATAAAGGGTGTGAGTATAAGATAATGAATCTCATTCAACAATCCACACAAAAAGTAAGGCTTTTCAATTATTTATTAATGTGTGAAGTTACACTTAGTATCCTCTTAACTCCCTAGCTCTAAAAGTTTTAACTCACTTTGTACTAATGGGGGTTTGCACCAAAAAGCAAAATAAAGTAATAGTACTTTTTTGGTTTTGAGGTATTGCTTTGGTTGTTGGTAGGCTGAAGAGATTGTGATTGGAGACCCTGGCTACAAGGGTCAAATCAGCAGCCATGGTTATGTATTCCTGTAGAAGGCTTTCTAGCTCTGATCCCCGTTATTCAACCAAGACATCTTTCACAAATAGAAACCCCAATGAAATAACTATTTCCCTTCATATTTTTGCAAGTTGGGCTTAAGCTCAGTGTTTCAGAAACACATAATCAGAAAGGAAAATTTTAGTTACTTTTTTTTTTTGAAAAAGAGGGAATTTTTTGCTATAGGGCACTTGCGCTTGCCAGAAAGACAGAGAGATAGAAAGTGAGAAATCACCCCCCAGGAGGGATGGCCATGCCGCAATCCCTTCTCCTCCATTCTCCTCTTGGGATCTTGGGCACACACATGCAACCAGTGTGAGGTTTAAGCCACTGGGTCCAGGACTCAAACTGAGGTAGACTACACGCGAGTCCAGCGATGTAACCATTCCGCCATCTGCTGGTCCCTATTTACTTTATTTTCTATCACCCTCAGAAACCATTGTCTTCATTTTACTTAAAAGGATTTTAGATATTTTATTTTATTTTTTATATATCACACAGTCTTTTGACTATGGGTCCAAAATTCACAAGTATTTTAATTTAAAGACCCCTCCCATCCTTTTCTCCTAGTCACCCAACTTTTCTATCCGTAAGTGATTAAAGTAATGACTTTCTAATGCATTCTTCCAGAGTTATTTTATGCATATAAGAAAATAATTTCTCCTTTACTGCCTAGTGTATTCAGGGAGGTCTCTGGAAGCAAATCCAGAAACTTTCTACTTGGGCCAGCCTTACAGAGTGCTGCGATTTGACTGTTGTGCCACTGTCTGGCCCCTGCATCCTGGCTTTTTACCCCCACTAAAAGGGTATATCTTCTAGATCTTTCCATATCGGTATATATCAACATACATCTTTTTTCCCCTGGCTGTGTGGTGTTTCATCACATGGGTAGACTATAATCTACTGAAGCAGTTCCCCATTGATGGGCCCTTAGGTTTTTCCAACCCTTTTTACTATTAAGCAGCTCTTTAAAACTTCCAATCAAATTTCCTACCCAACCATGCCTCTCTTGTTTTAAAAAAAAAAAAACAAAAAAAAAAAAACAAAAAAAAAAACCAACACTCTTATCTCGTAGAGGAAACAGGCTATTAGATAGAAATTCCATGAATTTTCTGCCTCACATTCACTTTGTAATTTATGTTCCTTCAACACCAAACAGCAGAGATCCCAGCATGTGCCATGTTTTCTCTTGCATCTATGCCTTTCTTTTATTTGCTTTTTAAACTATTTGATAGATGGCACGTGCACTTGCTAGAGAGCAACTGGGGGTGGGGGGATAGGTAGTGAGAAAGCATCCCCCATGAAGTATGGTAGCACAGCAATCCCTTCTCTTCCCTTTCTCATTTCAGGATTTTGAGAATCCATACATACATGCCAGCATGTGTTTAAAGCCTCTAGGTCTAGGACTTGAACCACGCAGTCGGTTCAAGTCCTATGAAGTCCTGTGTAGGATCCAGCCATTTTAGCCACCAGCCATCAGCTGGCCCTCACGTCTATACCTTTCCATGTGCCATTCTCACTTTCATTATCCTTGGTTTTCCTGGGAAACCTCTCTGAACCTTTCACATTCAAGTGTGGGTATCATGCCAGTGGAAGTGAATCAGTTGTCACTGCCATTACGCCTGTTCTTATTCCTCTCCCATCATTGTACTTAGTATGCTATTTTAAAATTTGTGTATACGTCTATGTTCCCATTAAGTCTGTGAGCACTTTCAGAGCTAATTCATACCAGAATGCCCAGTACTTAGCACAGAGTCAGGTAATAGAAGCTTCTCAATGAAATATTTGTTGAATAAATGAATAAATAATGTAGAAGAAATTTAAGCATATGCTGTAGTGGCAGGTACCTGCAAAACGGTGGAATGCACCTTCAGCTTTGTGTAGTATAGTGAAAGCGGCACTGGACCAGAAACTTAAAAACAACATTCTAGTCCCTTGAAGCAGGAAACTTTTCCAACATATCCACTGTTGCATCCTCAATGCCCAGAAAAAGACTAGCTCTTGACTGTGGCCACAATTGTATGAGGCTTTGTGTTATATTTAGATTTGAATCTGCCAAAGACACCCTTTATTTCAAATTGCCAACAAAGAAAAAGCTAGAACCAGAGGGTTTGTAGCTTTCTGACTAGCAAAAGAACATACCTAGCACGTTGGCTGAAATTGAATAAATCCAACTAATTGGCTTTTGCAATTACTGGGTAGTCAAAAAAAAGTCATGACGCATTTTTGCATAGAAAAGCACATCATGACTTTTCCAACTCAATATATCTTACAGATTAAATGAATAAGTGTCTTATAGCCACACATTTTTTCCAAGCTTAGTGGTAATCACATATGTATAATAATTTAGAAAATTAAACAAGAACTTTAATGTTCATCTTGGATAGGTAGGGCTCTTGACTCTTCTCCTGTGAATGCTAATGAGAGCAATGGTGTGATAATCAGTGACAGAGTCAACACAGACTTCACACATTTTTCTTCATTGCCAGAGGGCATGTGTGCACTAGAGAGAGAGAGAGAGAGAGAGAGAGAGAGAGAGAGAGAGAGAGACAATGGTCTAGTCACACCACCCCATCAAGATTTGAGGC
The DNA here is from genome assembly GCA_026018925.1 of Tupaia tana. Lineage (NCBI taxonomy): Eukaryota > Metazoa > Chordata > Mammalia > Scandentia > Tupaiidae > Tupaia > Tupaia tana. The sequence continues at coordinate 41,038,776 of JAKSZU010000005.1, forward strand.
AGACATGTTTACATGCCCAGCACGCTTTTCAAGCCACCTGGGTAGGTCAAACTGCAGTCAGCCATGTGAGATCCAGTTCCCCAGGTAGAGTATTTAATTGCTACACTATAGCAACAGCCATAGCCACTATGGATTTAAACTGAAATCATAAGTAGAACTCAATATATACAACAGAAAAAAGTGGCTTTACTCTGGATTAAATAGGTTTGGGGGCTCTAAGTCTCCTCCTTTCACACAGCTATTTCTCTTTTCAAGGAACACTGCAAAAATTAGAGTTGACTGAGTCTAGAGAGTCCCAACCTATAGCCTCTTAATTCCTTTTTTGTTTGTTTTTGAGAGAGAGAGAGATTTTTGCTATAGGGCATGCAAATTCACTGGAGAGACAGAGAAACAGAAAGCAAGAAATCACTGCCCGGGGGGAGGGCCATACCACAATCCCTCCTCCTCCACTCTCCTTTTTTCTCCTCTCAGGATTTTGGGCACTAACACATAAGTGTCCAGTGTGAGTTTCAAGCTGCCTGGTCTGGAACTTGAACTGCAGTTGGTCACGAGGGGGTCCAGCACCTTAACCACTATGCCACCTACTGGCCCTCCTCTTAATTCTCTAAGATTAAATAAGGTAAAAACTATCCAGGCAAATTAAAACATGGTTTTCTCGTTTTGGTTATGATATCAACTCATTCAATGTCAATTATTTAATGTTACACAGAATTCAAAATTATATGTATCTTTCATAAATTAACAGTGAACATAAACATGTTAATAATGAACAATGAACAGGATAATATGAAACAATAATAATATATTTTAGTAGAAAAAACTTCTCAAGATATGAAAACGAGGGGGTAAAAAGATCCCTGGGGAGTGGAAAGCTTGAGAATAATGATGATTTCTACTTTCTTCCTTTCATAAGCCCTAGCAGGTTACACAGTGGCAGATTCTGCCACAGGACTCAGAAACTGTCATTTCTAGCCCAATGTTCTTTCCTGAGCGTGTTACCCTTTTATTTAAGGTTAGAATGTTTCTACGCCTTGGATCCATAGTCACAGTGCTACAGAATGGTAGAAAGTCCCCATTTTCTCTGCAGTCATTATCTGAATCTGTGAAGTTTGAAGTTGTGTAGGAGACTAAAAGTCATTGTAACCTAGAAATGTTTACTTATCAAATGACTGCTTATACAACCCACTCAAATATTGTCTCCATTAGGCATTAGCATTACTTCTTCCCTTCTGGGATCAACCTTTGTCAGGTCTTGAGCTGATGACTAGATATTCATACACATCGACAATAAAGGGAAAATACAATGCAAATCAACTACAACGTGAAATTGTATGTTTTATAAAAGGTACAGAATTATATGAGATTAATGAAAGAAAGCCAATGTGCTTAGTCCATAGTGAAAGAGGGGGAAAGACATAGGTGATATGGAAGAGGTAGACAGAGACCAGATTAAGAAGTCTTATGGGTCTCGATAATGCTTTTGATTTAGATTGTGATGGAGAAATTTTGGAGGCCTTTGAGCAGGCTAAATGACAATCATATTTATCCTTACAATTTTCACTTTGAAACTGTCAAATACACTGAAATATATAACCTTTCAAACATATCTTTGTGATTCTAGTCCACAGATGTATCTCTACATATATGAGAATGAGGTTTTTCGTTGTTGCACTACATATAAAAGCCAAAAAAAAGAACCCAATTGCAGTGTTCAGTAGAAGAGGCCTGGTTAAATAAACAATGGCATGACGTGCAACAGTCAAAGCAAACAAGGAAGACGTCTGTGTACTAATATGGAGATATTGGAAAGTTTTAAAAAGCAAGATATACAACAGTGTATGTGCTAAGCTAAGCTACCTTTTGTGCAGTAAGACGGGAGAAATACCTTAGTATATGCTTGCACTTGCTTTAAAAATCCTAGAAGGATTCTTTTTTTTTTTCTTTTTTTTTTGAGAGGTTTTTGCCATAGGGCGCGTGCACTCGCCAGAGAGACAGAGAGAGATAGAGAGACAGAAAGCGAGAAATCACCCCCCAGGGGGGATGGCCACGCTGCAATCCCTTCTCCTCCATTCTCTTCCCAGGATCTTGGGCACACATGCACACGCGCCTGGCGTGAGTTTTAAGTCACCGGGTCCGGGACGTGAACCGCGGTCGACTACGTGGGAGTCCAGCGACATAGCCATTACGCTAACTGCTGGTCCCGGATTCTTTTTTTTTTAAAAGAATTATTTCATTGGGACCAGCAGTTGGCGTAATGGCTGTGTCGCTGGACTCCCATGTAGTTGACCGCAGTTAGAGTCCCTGACCCGGTGACTTAAACTCATGCCGGGCGCATGTGTGTACATGCCCAAGATCCCAAGAGGAGAATAGAGGAGAAGGAATTGCAGTGTGGTCATCCCCCCCCCCCCCACCCCCCCCGCCGCGGAGGGTGATTTCTCACTTTCTGTCTTTCTGTCTCTCTTTGTCTTTCTGGCAAGGGCACGCCAAAACCTCTCAAAAAAAAAAAAAAAAAAAAAAAAAAAGGCATAATAATCAGATGGTGAGTCCCTTACTTGGCTCAGTAGCCTTGGAAGGCTTTTAAAGAGTCTAAGCTGAAGTCCATATAAAAAATTTCAGCAAAGCCAACTAAATCAACTAGTATTCTTATGGGGCTTTGTGCAAATAACAGACCAAATTGAGACCTAAATTTACTTATTCGTTATTTATTTATTTATTTATTTTGCAAATAAGTTAGTTTATGTCTCTTTGGTAAAAGGGGGACTGAAGAGAGAAAAAAATGTTTCAGAAGAAAACTACAGTGCATTGTTACTAGATTTGATCTTTGTTTATATCTGTTTTTTGAGCTTTTAGTACCTGCCTACCATTTGAACAGAATCTTAACCTTTTCCTGGCTTTAAATCTTAAGCAAATTTTTATTAACATTGTTGGATTTTGACTTATTCAAGTTAAAACTGGTTTTCTTGAAATTAAAAAGATACATAAAAATAAACCTATTTAATGACTGCGGTAAGCTATATAGCCTCAGCTAGTTGCTGCTTTATAGTATGTTCATCCTATTCACTGAGTTTTATGCCTAAAGTCAGACATGTGTTCATAGGTATGTTTGTATCTGCTGCACTTGCTATTGAAAGTGTCTAGATTAGTTAAGATCCTTTGTGATTCAATAAAATCTGAAAAAAAACTATAAATGGCTATTAGGGATATTATAGAAAGTTGACTAATATTAACAAACATTTGCCAATATTGACTTGTTAATCAATATTGTTGGTCAACATTATGGTATGTTCATACAATCAAATTTATGTAGCCATTAAGATATATGTATGATCTCTATGTATAAAAATGTTGATGATAATGTGTATAAAAATATCTTTAATAAAAAATAATAAAATTAATTAAAAAAGAAAAACAGTCTTTTGGTTTATATTGACATTTCCCTATTGTTTGTCCATTTAGCATTTCATTGGTTTAGCATATATAATTATTTCCTTCCTTTTCTGCTTATTTGGTTTTACTTTGTTCCTTTTTTCAGTTTAAGGTATAATTTTAGATAAGTCTAGTTTTGTACCTTCTTTTCAAATAACAGCATTTAGAGTTAAAAAATGTTTTAAAAAAATGGCAATATTGGGCAGAGGGACCTACTGAGCTGGTGAGTGGGGAGGGCCTGTGGACACGCCCTCCTCCTGTTCTCCTCTCTCCAACTTTTGTGATGTTCTCTTGCCCTGTGATGTAGGCCTGGGACTAAAGTCAAGCCCTTGCAATCTCACTGCTCAGTTGCCTTCAGCAGCCTGTGATTCAGATGATGGAGACTATTTTTCCTTTTCTGAAGAGTGCTACTAAACCATGGTTGAGCTTCAGTTCAACTCTCTCTATTAATTCCAAGTTGACCTTGCTATACCTGGGCTACCTGGTTTTTACACCATTCTTACCAACTTTCGGGGAAAATAAAGCCACCAAAAAGGTAAGAAACCATAGGAGAACCCCCCAAGATAAATTCTTTGTTGTTATTGTTTCCAATGTCTATTCTCACACTTCCAAATGAGTTTGGTTAGCTCAGAGAAACACCTGAGAGGAGAAGAGAACATCTATCACTCTTCCAGAGGAAGAAACCAGACAAGGTTAGGGGTTTCTGGAGGACTAAAGTTTCCATCTGAAGCTCATGGATTATCTATGAGGGGTGTCTTCAAAAAGTTCATGTAAGGGAACCAGTAGTTAGCGTAATGGCTATGTCGCTGGACTCCCACGTAGTCGACCGCGGTTCGCGTCCCGGACCCGGTGGCTTAAAACTCACACCGGGCGTGTGTGCGTGCGTGCCCAAGATCCCGAGAGGAGAATGGAGGAGAAGGGATTGCGGCGTGACCATCCCTCCTGGGGGGTGATTTCTCGCTTTCTGTCTCTCTGTCTCTCTCAGTCTGTCTGGCGAGCGCATGCGCCCTATAGCAAAAACTTCTCCAAAAAAAAAAAAAAAGTTCATGTAAGACACATATTATTAAAAAACTATGCATAGGTTTCAAAAATACTTTGCTCAAAGCTCACACTTTAATTCTATCTTTCCACAAAATTTTTCAAGTCCTCTTGTAACTAGGTATGGTGGGTAGTTCCAAGCTAAAATCTCAAACATGGGGGTATAATAGACCCGGAATGGACAGCTTAGAGAGTTCGGGTTCTGAAGGAGAACAGCCTCTCCTGAGCCTCTGAGAGCATCTGAGCAAATGCTGTAGCTTGTTGGGTCTTCTTTCTCTTGCTTCAGTTTCTATCCCCAGGATATACACCCCCTGAGGGAGCACAGATAGCACCGTAGGCTTCAATTCTATGCTCTTTTTTCCTTTCTTTTATTCTTTTTTGTACTTATAGATTCTATGCTATCCTTATCCAGACACTCTCCGACCAAGAATATCAAATATGAGTTTCACAGGAAAAAAATCTCACTTTGAATTTTTCAAATAAGAAAACATTTAGAATATTTTATCACCTTTGACAACTAATAAAAGGGACAAATTTAATTAAAATGGAGAGTCATATTATTATCCATATTTTGGTGAGTATCTGAACATTCTAGATAGAGGAGCAAGAGAAATGAGTCCTAGTCACTCATTCTCTTCCTTTTGTTCTCAGAACCACAAGAGAGCCAAGAGGAGAAGGAAAAGTGGGAAAATTCAAGGTAAGAGTCTGCCTATTGGAGCTGAGCTTCCCCAGGGTAGCCCTCCCGTTCTTTCCCATGAGGTCTCAAGTCCATGATCTCTGAGGATGCCAGTTGCTAGTCATCTTCCCTCTAATAAAATGGCCCTCAGTAAGGCTTGTCGGTAGGGAATCAGACCTGAGACATTTCTGAGTCTTGGCTCTGGCTATCCCTGGGCCTGGAGCAGTGATGAACCTGGGCAGTGGGTGCTGTCCCATAAGAGACCGTTTGAGATGTCAAGGAAGGACCTCTAGTAGTTTGGAGTAGGAATTTGTGTCTGCTGATTTCAAGTACTTTGATTTCCTGGGGGCTCAGATTCCTCTTTGTTTTTCATAATGGTTTTGAGTATCACATGGGATAATACATATGAAAGTACTTTAGAAATGAAAGGACAGGTACATGTGAACCTTGTCAATATTATCATTGACCACTTGGCCTTGACTACTGATTCATGGGTCTTTTAGGATTTAATATCCCAAAGGTAGCCCATAAAGGGGCTTCAGTTTAATCACTATGCTTCTATCTTCCTTCCTTATAACCCATTTTCATGGTTTCATAGGCAGGAGAACTTGTCAGATAGAAGCAAAGGAGGGAATGAAGCTGTGTTCTAGTCTGAAAAGGTGACTAGTGTTTCCCCTTCTTTCCTGGTCCTCTTTCTGGTACATTCTGTGCATTCCAGGGATTCAGTGCGGCCTCCTTCAGTCATGGGAGGGAGAAGCTATGGGGATAGGTATGTGCAAGAAGGCCATGCAAAGAGGCCACAGAGTGCATTGTAAAGTCATGGATGTGGGACATTGCTGTCTTCTGGAACTTCCTATACCTAACAGAAAACAGAAATTTGGGGACCAGCAGTTGGCATAATGGCTATGTTGCTGGACTCCCATGTAGAGGACCGCGGTTTGAGTCCTGGACCCGGAGGCTTAAACTCATGGTGGGCGTGTGTGCGTGTGTGCCCAAGATCCTGAGAGGAGAATAGAGGAGAAGGGATCGTGGTGTGGCCATCCCCTCTGGGGGGTGGTTTCTTGCTTTCTGTTTCTCTGTCTCTCTTTGCCTTTCTGGTGAGCACCCTATAGCAAAAACACTCAGAAAACATAAATAAGAAAGAAAGAAAACAGAAATTTGACCCACTGATGGGCAAAGGTCTCCTGTCACATTACTGCACTGGACATTTCCTTTCTTAGTCTACAAACCCAAAAGATGCTAGAAACCCATATTATAAGGTTTCAGGTAAGTCAGAGTTGGGTCTACCTCTGAAGGTTCTCAAATCTATAAAATTCTATGTGTTGAGAGAAGCCAAAACATGGCCTCTTCCCCAGTTTGACTTTTCCTCATCTACTACGCATGTGTCTGAAGTGGATTCTAGATCTAAGATCTCTAAGCCCCTTAGAGGAAGCTCTAAAACTTTTCATGAAGATAGGGTGGAAACAACAAATTCAGTCCCTGTCTTGGATTGTCCTCTCCTTGCCACCTCTCCTGCAGGCAAAGAAGGACAGAGAGCTCTGAGAAAGTCATCCTCAGATACCAACCATAAGTTTATAGTGAACGTCCAGGCAATCAAGGATGGTAGACAGACTTTTCAGCTCCCACCACATAGACAAAGTGAGTCAGAATGAGATGGTACTAGTCAATATTTATAGCCCAGAGCTGCCCACAAGACAAGGTGAGACTGGACATGAATCAAGGGAGGAGAAAGTAAGTTCAAGTGATAGAATTGAAACACTTCAGGGCGAACGGATGGTGGAGAAGAATTCAGAACATTTCCCCACATCCAGCATGTCCAGGGAGCTATTCAAGGCTGATGTGCTCTGTGCTTTTCAATCTCAATCTAGCGATAGCTTGACAACCAGCAAGTTGGGAAGGCCCCAAATGATAAATGTGAATGCAATTAATATAAAAACTCCTCTGACCACTAAATGCTCTCCACCAAGAATATCTATTCTTGGAGATGCTAAACTATTAGACCTTAAAAAACAACTCCTTGGTGAGTTAAAGTTTCAATTTAAATGGAGGGAGCATAACCAGTCTCAAGGCTCTCCCATTTACTGTTCCTTTCTTCAGTAAGCTCAACTTCTGATTTCTTTTCTTTTCTTTTCTTTTTTTTTTTTTTCTTTCTTTTTTTGGAGAGGCTTTTGCTATAGGGCGCATGTGCTGGCCAGAAAGACAGAGAAACAGAAAGCGAGAAATCACCTCCCCCAGGGCAGAGGGGGATGGCCATGCTGCAATCACTTCTCCTCCATTCTTCTCTTGGGATCTTGGGCACACATGCACGTGCACCCAGAGTGAGTTTAAGCTGCCGGGTCCGGGACTCGAACCACAGTCGACTACAGGGGAGTCCAGAGACATAGCCATTACACTAACTGCTGGTCCCCCAATTTCTTCTTTTTTTTTTAAACTGAATTTTGGGGTTTTTTTGGAGAGCTTTTTGCTATAGGGCGTGTGTGCTCGCCAGAAAGACAGAGAGACAGAAAACGAGAAATCACCCCCCAGAGGGGATGGCCACGCCGCAATCCCTTCTCCTCCATTTTCCTCTCGGGATCTTGGGCACACACGCATGCACACCTGGCATGTCAACTTCTGATTTCTCAGTGACTAATTTCCAGAGTGTCTCCAATGGCAACCCTAAAGCTGTCCAGGTCCTGCATATCTACTTGGATAACACAGAGATCAGCATGGGACAGTGACAAGAACCCTAGATCCTTAGACATATCTTATATAAGTACCAGGTTAAGAAATTTCTACCAGCTGCGATGAAAGTGAGCTCCCTCAAACCTAAAGCAGGAGAATATGAAAGTGATGACTCAGGATTAGGGAAATCCAGATCTAAAAGAAAGACTCCTCCTGCCCAAGACAGGAAATTAGAGACTTCTGCATACTTTCACAGAAGGAAACCTTGACTCCTATGAGTTATTTCAGAAAAAAGTCAAGGCAATTTATTCAGTGGATAAATTCCAAGAGACAAGGCACAAGGCAGGAAAGTCTCCTGCAGAAAGATAACTTCATGCTAGCCTTCCTGCAGCACCAAAACCCAGTTAAAGATAAAGCTCTCTTTATGAGCCTTGGCACTCCTGAAGCTCGTAAGCTCAAGGCAGCCGGGGAGGAGTTCCTACAGGGAAAATTGCCATGTATTCAGGAAATCGAGCCCTTAGAGTTAAGTCAGCATAAAAAAAGAACTGCAGGGGGACCAGCAGTTGATGTAATGGCTATATTACTGAACTCTCTTGTAGTCAACCGTGGTTGGAGTCCTGGACCCAACCAGGACTTAAGTCCTGGCTTAAGCTCATGCCAGGCACGTGTACGCGCGTGCCCAAGATCCTGAAAGGGGAATGGAGAAGGGATTGTGGTGTGGCCATCCCCCTGGGGGGTGATTTTTCGCTTTCTGTCTCTCTGTCTCTCTCATCTTTCTGGCAAGTGTGTGTGCCCTATAGCAAAAAAAAAAAAAAAAAAAAAAAAAAAAAAAAAAAAAAAGAACTGCAGGCCCAGGCCCAGACAGAACCTGGCAAGGGACCTTCTGACCCACAGCAAGAGAAAGGGTCAAGTACCCAGTCTTGTACCCCAAATTCTGTCTCTACTGGCCCAAACTGTCTTAAAAATGTTAGATCAATCAGAAGCAGGATCAGGTCTCTCTAGAAACATAGGGCATTCAAGGACCATCCCTACTCCCCACTCTCTGAGGAGCTTGTGTCTCCTCTAAGCCCCACCTGCATGCATGTATGTCAGGTGCCTCCAGCTGCCTGAACACCTATTGAAGGCACTGTGTCTACAGATGTGACTCTTCTTGCAAACAGAAACTGTTTCTCCAGCACTCACAGGAAGGGAACATTTCCCCAAAGGAATAATCCAGTCCTTGATAAAAAAAACCCTCTCAGTTTTCAAGAGGTCATCTTCTGATGAGAACAATCTTTCCTTAGAGCAACCCAAAACATTGATTCTCCCAATAAATGTTCCTGCTAATAGAGAGTGGTGTCCTGTGTCCTGCACTAGAAAAATGGATTTAGAGTATCTTAGAATTTGTGCTCAGGGAAAGAAACAAGTTAGTTTAGCTTTTACCACTGTTTCCCTCTTTGGTTTCTAAAAGATTCCCAGTCCCTTGTAAGGAGCCTAATAGCGATCTTCTTAGTCTTATTTGGGGATCCTTAATTTGACTTACCTGAGATATCCAACATTTAAAATGTGCTTTTTTTTTAAATAAAAAGTACAAAAAAGTCTGATCTAAAACCTTTTTGACCTTTTCAAAGCAAGAAAAATCCTTAGGATCCGGAAGTTGGCTCAAAACATCTTTTTTGTTTGTTTATCTCTTCCCTGAGAGAGAGCAAAAGGACAGGCAACCCCAACAGGGTCTTTATGTGACGATCCACCCCCAACTTCAGCCAGCCGGCATTACGGGTATGGGTGTGCACCTGGAGTTTTCAGGGAGCCCCTGAGATAGGAACCCAGGCCCTTCCAATATGCGTCCTCCATCACATGGTATTGTGTTACCACCGTACCACCACCTGGCCCTCAAACTATCTTTTCTCCTGCTCGCTCACTATCCTAAATGTTCTACAGCTGTAGGATAGAATGAGTTACTCTTATAGAGTAGAACCAGAAATCCCTGGATGCCTCTAGGATTTTTTTTTTTTTTTTTTTTTTTTTGGAGAGGTTTTTCGCTATAGGGCGCGTGCGCTCGCCAGACAGACAGAGAGAGACATAGAGACAGAAAGCGAGAAATCACCCCCCAGGGGGGATGGTCACGCCGCAATCCCTTCTCCTCCATTCTCCTCTCGGGATCTTGGGCACGCACGCACACGCGCCCGGCGTGAGTTGTAAGCCACCGGGTCCGAGACGCGAACCGCGGTCGACTACGTGGGAGTCCAGCGACATAGCCATTACGCTAACTGCTGGTTCCCGATGCCTCTAGGATTTTTGAAATTACAGCAGGGAGTGTTTAGATCGTGAGGTCAATGGTAGGATAAAATATTCCTCTTGGATCTCTTTGTCTAAAGAATAAATGTCAGGCTCAGCAGATGGCATAATGGTTATGGCGCTTAACTTCCACGTAGTCGACTGTGGTTTGCGTCCTAGATCCAGAGGCTTAAAACTAATGGCGGGTACATGTGCCCATGTGCCCAAAATCCTGAGAGAAAAATAGAGAAGTGATTGCAATGTGGCCACCTCACCCTCCAGGGGGTGATTTCTCGCTTTCTGTCTCTCTGTCCCTCTCTGTCTCTCCAGTGAGTGCATGTACCCTATAGCAAATATCTCTAAGAAAAAAAAGAATAAATGTCCCCTGCTGCCCTTTCCTCCCTCATGAGATTTGCAATGGTAGGCTATGTTCTCACTTATTACCTTACCCAACTGGAAATAATAAATGAGTAGCAGTTCACCCTTTCCCTTTATCTACCCTTTTTAGGGAATTAAGGAGGAGAGAACTTGCAGCTCTTAAAAGGGCTGTAGATAAGAATATTTTCTTGAAAAACAGTAGCATATTTTCTTTTTATAAATACTACTAATTCCAGACTATCAGGTGGTCTGTCCTTGAGTGAGGCATACATGGATGAGTTTTACTACTGTAGAAACTAGATTTGCTGGGGCAAGGCCCAGACACTAGGTGGGTCCTGCTGAAATATCTGCAATGTATGGCTACTCTGTCTGGAAAGCACATTCTGAAGTCAACAGTGAGGTCTCCTGGCTTGTGAAGGCATGCTGAGAAAAGAAAAGGTCTCTCCCTAGGGAATCTCTTCAGGATGCTTGGCTTGATAGCATCATCGCAATACCAAGATATTATTGATAGAAATGGTCAGTAGAGGGGCCAGCAGTTGGCATAATGGCTATGTCACTGGACTCCCATGTAGTCGACCGCAGTTTGAGTCCCAGACCCGGTGGCTTAAACTCATACCAGGCATGTGTACATGCGTGCTCAAGGTCCCGAGAGGAGAATGGAGGAGAAGGGACTGAGGCATGGCCATCCCCCCCTGGGGGGTGATTTCTTGCTTGATGTCTCTCTGTCTTTCTGGCAAGCTCATGTGCCCTCCAGCAAAAACCTCTACCAAAAAAAAATAAATAAAGAAAAGAAAAGAAAAAGGAAATGGTCAGTAGCAGCTACCCAGAATTTGGGGAAAAAAACAGAGTTTAAGGAAAGTGCAATGGTAGAGTGAGTGAGCACAGAAAAAAGATTAAGGGGAAAGAATGACCCTATCGTCCACACACATGACCCCATCCTGGCCACCCAACACTGTCTTATTTAGGCCTAAACTTCTGGAGGCTTGTAAGGACTCTTAGAGCATGATGATACCGTTTCAGCATAAGAGTACAATGGATAGTGTGTGAGCACAAAGACCAGATCTGCAGGGATGTTGTCAGATGCTACATCATCATATTTGGAAAAGGGATCTTGATACCTTCCTTCTAGCCACATTACATCTTATAACAAGTTTATAGTGACATGAGTATATTAGTTATCTATTGCTATATAGCAAATATCCCAAAATTTAGTGGCTTAAAAATGTATTTATTATTGGGACCAGCAGTTAGCGTAATGGTTGTGTCGCTGGACTCCCATGTGGTCAACCACGGTTCGAGTCCTGGACCTGGTGGCTTAAACCCACGTCGGGCACATGTGCGTGCGTGCCCAAGATCCCAAGAGGAGAATGGAGGAGAAGGGATTGCAGAGTGGTCATCCCCCCTGAAGGCTGATTTCTCGCTTTCTGTTTCTTTGTCTTTCTGGCGAGCGCACGTACCCTATAATAAAAACCTTTCAAAAAAAAATATATATATATATATTATCTGCCAGTTTTTGTGGGTCTGAAGTCCAGGCAAGGCCTACCTATGTTCTCCTCTGTGAGGTCTCTCAGAAGACAGCAGTCATGGTGTCAGTTGGGGACAGAGTCTCATTGAAAGGCTTGAATCTCATGGAAGTATACACTATTATGCTCACATATGTAGCTGTTGGCAGGATTCAGTTCCTCAAGGCCTATTTGACTTAGGGACTCAATGTCTTGCTGGCTCCTGCTTGGATTGGCTGGGAACTGTACTCTGTTCCTTGTTATGTAGGCCTCTCCAGTGTAGCAGCTTGCTCCATCAAAGCCAGGAAAGGAGTCTGGTAGCAACATAGAAAATACAGTATTTTGTAAACCAATAATTGAAATGACATCCCATCATCTCTATCTTATTCTTCTGGTTAGAAGCAAATTACTAAATTAAGCTCACACTCAGATGAGAGATATTTCCATGAGTGTGTAAACACCAGAAGCCAAGGTCATTGGAGTCTTTTTAGAGGTCTTCCTTAACACGAAGGTCTCTCCTTGGATACCCCAATCCAGTTCGTTGAGGCTAGTGGTCAAAGGTATCAAATGGATCCTCGTCTTCATCTATATCTATGTCATCAGGGTCAAAGTTGTCTAATGGCTAAGTGGAGTAGTGTCTGGTAAGAAAAATATTAAAGAAAAAAGAAAAATATTAAAGAAAAAAGAAAAATGTCAAAGAAGTTGGAACATCCAAAGAAGAGAAAGGTGGTGTGGAGATAAAAGGGGTGTGGGATCATCGTGAATCATCAGAACCATCTGACATCCCACTGCCAGTGTTTGGACTTAGGGGGAGGAGAAATTAGGTGCAATAGGGCTCTTTCTGACTCTACCACAAGCCCTCAACTTTATCCTATCTTCCAGACCCCAAGACTAAAGAAGCAACCTTTAACTCTGTGGAGATAGGGAGATAGGCTGCAAGGGAAGCAAATATATATATATATATATATATATATATATATATATATATATACACACACACACACACACATACACACGTGTATATGTATATATATACATGTAGATATATATACACACATTATATGTGTGTATATATATATATATATATATATATATATATTTAATATAGCACACATATCAGTTCAAAGTTGACTTTCAAAATCTGACCCGTCAGAGAGAATAAGTCACCCAATTGGTAGAAAAGCCAGTACAAGGAAACTAAGAACATGTAACTCCCATATGTTCTCTACATATCCATGGCCAGAGGACTTATAACCATGGGAGATATGGTGGCTTAAGAAAACCAAGTTATTGGACTGAGACCAGGTAACAGGTCCTACCTAAATTTCAGCTACTTGCTTCTCTTCAGAGAAACATTGACTAATGCGATGAGACAGAATTTTTACTCACAAAACATCTAGAAGTGACCTTTACAAAATGAAGTGGCAGTAAGTATGACCCCACTTGACTACCATGCAAGTTTACCAGTGCCCCGATAGGGAGTAAGGTTGTGTTAACAATGACAAGCTAGGGTAATGTTCCTCTGAAGGCATTCCCCACTGCCTACTTACCTAGCTTTAGGCTATCTTCATATCTGGTTGGTTATTTGTCAAGCTATTTATTGTTATTTATACTGTTTGTCAGAGGGGACTCCAAAAGAAATAAAAATTTTGTTTTTCAGGAAGTTTTGGGTTTTTAATCTCAGAAGTTGTTAATAACTTTCATGTTTTCTACCCTAATACAGAAGCTTCAAAGCACCTCATTGACAGACTGACAAAGGGGAGGTGAATTTAGTAGGGGTTGATGCAGGTATAAGATTGAAAAGGAAGAGTTGCTGTTAGGTAGCAGTAACACCAATGACTTGAGACAAGGGATATAAAGATGGGTTCCTTAAGTGGGCGAGTCCTATTTGAAAGTCCTCTAGGAAGCAGTCAGATTTCTTAGGAAATTAAATGATGTTTGTTGAGATGACTATCCATCAAACTCCATTATTTTAGGAGCTACAGCAAAATATGACTTGTCCAGCCTTTGTATATTTTTTTGACAGTAAATACAAAGCTAAATAGGCAAAAGGCCTAATAATGACTAATGTTGGATAATTTTCTACCCTTTAAATTGACAGTTTTGAGCCAGATTTAATTTAGTTTTAAAAACCCTTAAGTACTGCTTATTTTAATGCTGTGAACAAATTTGTGCTTTTATGTACACTATCCCATTTATTTTTTACAATGGTTCGAAGCAACCATCATTATTTCATTTCACAGAGGGGCAACTTGAGAGACAATTTGAATCTGTTGACTCATATGCCTGGAAAAAGTCTGGAAGGAAGGCTGCTTCAGAAAGCAGGGATAATGCCATGGCTCAGTTAATGTCATCAGGATTCACTAGCTAGCCATTTTTTGGTGCTAAACATTGTAAGACTTGGTCTCTGGCTAGTTACAGCTATATCCTCCAAGTTACAAGTGCAGCAGAAAATGAACAGCCTCTCCCGCTAATCCCTTCAAAAATCCCATCATACCTTATTGTCTCTATTTGAGTTCTGTGCCTATTCCTAACCAAATGCCATTGCCAAAAACATTGAGTTATCTTTTTATTTATTTATTTTTTTTGTCAAGTCTGAGTTACATACCATCCTTAAAATAAGAATATCAGAAAAAGACACTCTACTTGTATATGGACTGAAACTGAAAATGGAATTAGCACCTCAGAGGGCAATATAAGGAAAAATTGTAGAAGGTGAGTGAATGTTGGGTGATAAAATAAAAATAAAAATGAATAGATGTCTACTACAGCTCTCTCTCACTGCTCCATTCCTGCCTTTTTGTCCAGAGTGATGCTATTGGTTGATGCTCAGCACAGCAGGAGGAATCCTGAATTTGTGGAGGCCAGGGAGGAGAAAGGAAGTGGAGCCCAGGACAGGCAGCTTGAAGTGTGGGGTACAAGGATGGGTGAAAGTACCTACAACCAGGTGGACAGATTATCCACTCACCTGACCTTTCAGTGTCTACCTTTTTCATCTTAGGCCTTTTACCTTGATTCCATATCAGTTACCATCATATTCCAGAACTTATCACTGGGAATGCCTACACCTTCTGAAAAATGCAGTCTGGCATTCCACCCATCATCCTTTTAGCTTATGCCCTCAGGAGGTCAATTCTTTAACCCATTCAGAAGTTACAAGCCACTTTAATTTTCTCCCTATCCATCCAACAATGATTTTCCTTAATTTACACCCATTCTAAGAAATACTTCATAGTTCACACTCAACCACAATCCTGTATAACTCCATTCCAAACAGCCCAATCTTTAATCTTTTGGGTCTGGCAAAATCTAACTCTCTACCTTTTCTAGACCTGCCTTCTAAAAAGGGGCCGTACACTTGGTTAAAGTCACACAATTAGGCATATTGGTGCCACCATTAGTTTATCATCTATAGCTAATGGTCCGGTCCAACATTGTCCAAAGACAATCTATTCACTCCTCTAGTGATTGCTTTGTACTAGACAGTCTTCTAAGCACTTAAGATAGACTAGGGAGAAAACGAAGCTCTCTGTCTTGGTAGAGCTTGTATGATTGCTTTCTTTGTCAATTCCTTTGCCTATCTACTTAAAGTTATTTCACTTTCCTAAATTTCTCCATCCTCCTCATTTAGTAAGCATATGTGCTGAACCACCACAGAAGAATAAGAAGCCAACAGATGGGAACTTTTCATTATAGAAACGTAAAGATACCAAAATCACCTTGAACTCATTCTCTTTTGCACTTTCCTTCCTGTTGTACTGAAATAAATCTCCCTAGGATGCCTACTTTGATACCTCTACACTAGAATCTGATTTTGCTTTCCATTTCACAACAACGTCCTAGAGTATTTTGCTTAATTACCTCCTCTTCAGACTGAGACTATGTCTACCTCATCACTATTCTGCCATGTTTCTGGACTTCCCAGCCTTCTGAACTGTGAGCCAAATAAGCGTCTAATGTGCATAAATTACCCAGTCTATGATATTCTGTTATAGCAAAATAAAATTGACTAAAACAGTCAGGGGAGGTGAATTAATTCTGGCAGTTACAGAATTGAATTGCAAAATATCTAGTTGAGATTGAGATACAACAAACATTGTCTTTGTCTGTTCTGGCTGCTATAATAAAATACCTTAGACTGGGTAATTTATAAACAATAGAAATTTAATTCTTACAGTTCCATAGTTTGGGAAGGTGCCAATAGATTTGGTGTTTGATGAAGGACTGTTTTCCATAGATAGCACATTTTAGTTATACCTCACATGACAGAAGGCAAAAGCTTTCTTAGAACCTCTTTTGTAAGGACAATAAACCCATTCATGTGTGTGCCAGATGCTTTGTCTCCCAAAATCACTGTACAGGAGATTAGGCTAGAAATTATTAATTCGGGGGCCAGTAGGTGGCATTGTGGTTAAGAGCACTGTACTCCCACATGGATGACCATGGTTCAAATACTAGACATAGTGACTTGCTTTCTCACTTTCTCTCACTCTGCCCTCTCTGGTCAAATTTAAATAAATAAATAAATAAATAAATAAATAAATAAATAAATTTAAGTAAAATAGTTAAAAAATAAATTATTAATTTGGGAGGTAAACATTCAGATAATAGCAATGTCTTTTCATATGTTTATTGGCCATTTTCATAACTTCATTAGATAAATGTCTATTAAAGTCCTATAGCCTGTTTTTAATTGGGTTATTTATCTGTCTATTGCTAAGCTGTAAGAGTTCATTATATGTTCTGAATAAAAGTACCTTATAAAAAAGTGATTTGTGGGACCAGCAGTTGGTGTGATGGCTATGTTGCTGAACTCCCATGTAGTCGACCGCAGTTTTGAGTCCTGGACCCGGTGGCTTAAACTCACGCTGGGCATGTGTGCGTGTGTGCTCAAGACCCCAAGAGAAGAATGGAGGAGAAGGGATTGAGGCATGGCCATCCTCCTTGGTGGGTGATTTCTCGCTTTCTGTCTCTCTGTCTGTCTCTGTCTTTCTGGAGAGCACACATGCCCTGTAGCAAAACCCTCTCCAAAAAAGAAGAAAAGAAAAAAAAAAAGAAAATGATTTGTTAGAACTTTAGAGCTGGCCCCTAGTCTAGTGATTAAGAGAGCAAGATCTTGGGTCAGCAAGTGCATGATGTTTAAGGCACTGGACACTCCCACATGGCTGACCACGGTTCAAGTCTCAGACCTGGTGGCTTGCTTTCTCACTTTCCTTCTCTCTATGTGCCTGTCTTTCTCTGGTCAAATGAAAATGACTGAATGAATAAATAAAATTGAATAAATAATAATAAAAAAAGAGAGCTCGGGACCAGCAGGTGGCATGGTGGTTAAGGCGCTGGACACTCCCATATGGCCAACCACAGTTCAAGTCCTAGATCCAGTAGCTTGCATTCTCACTTTTTCTCTCTCCGTGTGTGTGTGTGTGTGTGTGTGTGTGTGTGTGTGTGTCTGGTCAAATTAAAATAAATGAATGAATAAATACAATTTTTAAAAAATTTTAAAAACAGAGCTGGAACTTACACGACTGACTGCTGTTTGAATCCCAGCTCCTTGAAAATACACCAGCAATTTTTTAAAAAGTTTAAAAGAATATGATTTGCAAATATTTGCTCTCATTTTCTGTGTTACCTTTTCCCTTTCTTGATGGTTTTCTTTAAAGTACAAAAATTTTAATTTTGATTAAGTCTGATTTATCTGTTTTCATTTTTCCATTTGTACTTTTGATATGATACCTAAGAAGTCGTTATCTAATCCAAGATCACAGATAGATACATTTACATTTTTTTTCCAAAGAGTTTTGTAGTTTTAACTTTTACTTCATGTGTATGATCCATTTTCAGTGAACTTTTGTGCATGATGTGAGGTAGGGGTCCAACTTCATTCTTTTGCATGTAGATATCCAGTTATTCCAGTACCTAACCTATTGACTTCAAAGACTTTGTAACTATCCATCTAATATTAGTTCTAATAGTTTTAGTGTATTCTTCTATTTTTTTTTTCAAGTAAATTTATCATGTGCAAATAATAAATTTGGCTTCTCCATGACAGTATATACATTTACTATTTTGGCTTCTTTAATATTAAAAAAATATTGATTACATCTTTCTGTTTTTTCTCCCCTTTTCATGGTAATGTTGTTAGAGTTTTGCCATGACATTTTGTGCTTATTTAGTAAAAAGTACCTCTTAGTATCTGCTATTATATATGTACTACTGATATAAAAAACATGGCATTACTATTAAATCTCTTTAAATTATATTTTAAAGAACACATTATGAGGCCAGCAGATAGCGTGGTGGTTAAAGCAGCTGGATTCCACATGACCGACTGGACAGTTCAAGTCCCAGATATGGTGGCTTGAAAAACACACCAGGCACATGTGTGTACATGCCCAAAATCCTGAGGAGAATGGAAGAGAAGGGATTTAGGTATGGCCATCCCCCTAGAAGGTACTTTCTTACTTTCCCTCACTCTCTTTCTTTCTGTCTTTCTCTGGTGAGTGCACATACCCAATAACAAAATTAATTTTTATAAAAAAAGGAAAAAATAATACATTGTGGACCAGCTCTATAGTGCAGTGGTTAAGTACTGTAAAAAGGAAGCTAGAACCCACATGACTGACCGTGGTTTGAATTCTGTTTCTGGCAGCTTAAAAAACAAGCTCTGGGGGATAGCAAGTGGTGTGGTAGTTAAAGCACTGAACTCCCAGATGGCTGGCCGCAATTAAAGTCCTGGACCTGGTGACTTGCTTTCTCTCACTCTGGTGAGTGCATGTGTCCTCTAGCAATTAAAAAATAATATTGTAGTAATAATAAATAAAACTTTTTAAAAATGCTGTGTGTGTATATGTATCTAGAAGCCTGATAGAATAGAGAAATAGAGGGAAAAATGATTATAGCATGACCAGGCCTTTTTGGGGAATGTTTTCAATCTCTCTCTCTCTCTCGTGCACATGTGCCCTCTGGCATTAAGAAAATGGCAAAAAAAAAAAAAAAAAAAAACCAGAATATATTGTTATGTTTTCTTTTTGAATACAGCTTAATTTTTGCAAGGATGGTGCTTTTTAACAAGTATTTTAAAGCAATATTTTCTTAAAACAATATTTATCCAGAACAGCTTATTATTCTATTGTTTTTTAAATAAATGATTCTTCATTACACCAGCTGCTGGTCCCAAATAGATGATTCTTCATAAAAAATATGCTTTTGACCCTACATAAGAAGGGAATTATTTTCTTTCAATCTGAAATCATTTTATCTTAAAAGTAAAAGTAAATCAGTTGAAGAATTAGAATAGATAAATCACAAATGCTGAATAAAAGTTAAAAGGTAAACAATATGAGGAGACTTTAGAAAGTTCATGGAAAAATAGAATTAGATGCCAACCAGTGGTATGGTGGTTAAGGCAGCTGAATCCGACATGGTCAACTACCAAATTTATATCTGGACCTGAAGGCTTGAGTAACACCTAGGCATGGGTGTGGTGTTTGCCTAAAATCCCAAGAGGAGGACCAATAGGTAGCGTAGATGTTAAGGCAGCTGGATCCTACATGGCTGTTTGTGTGGTTAGAGTCTTAGACCTGGAGGCTTAAAAACATGCCAGGACGTGTGAGTGTGTGCCCAAAATCCTGAGAGGATAATGGAGGAGAAGGAATTGTAGCCACTGTCCCTGGGGGTGTTTTCTCACTTTCTCTCTCTCTCTCTCTCTCTCTCTCTCTCTCTCTCTCTCTCTGTGGTGAGTGCAAGTGCTCAAATCAAAACCCAAAATCCCAAAAGGAGAGTGGAAGAGAAGGGGTTGTGGCATGGTCATCTCCCCTGGTGAAGAAAGCTTTTTTTACTTTTTCTCTCTCTGTCTCTCTCCGGCTGAATGCATGTGCCCTTAAATTAAAAACAAAAAAACATACCTGGTGTATGTACGTGCATGCCCAAAATCCCAAGAGGAGAATGAAGAAAAAATGGTAGCATGGCCATCTCCCTTGAGGGCATGCTTTCTCTCTCTTTCTCCCTGGCAAGTGCACACACCCTCAAGAGAGAGAAAGAGAGAAAGAAAAAGAAAGAAAGGGAAAAAAATGGAATTAAAATACGAGTCTATTTTGGTGCAAGAAAACACTGAAATCCATACCATTTTTTTATAACATACTTTCACTACGAACTTTTTAAAGACCTCTCAGCTCTCAGTATATACAGTGAAATAAAAATCTCCTATCCACCCCTGTTCCCTAGTCACCATGTGCTTCTCTGCAAGCAGCTACTGTATTCTATTAGAGAGCAGGGATTTTTTTTTTTTAATAATAGAAGATTATACTATCGATGGAAAATAACCAACTCTGTAAAAATAATAATTAACGCGGTTTATTTTTAAGTCAAAGTGACTTAGGCTGGAGAGGTGGCAAAATATGCCTTTCTCTCAAGATGATCAGATACAGGGGTTCCCTTTATTTGATTTTGAGAGTGAGAGACAGAGTTTGAAATTTAGTGAAAAATTTTTTATTGGTCCAGCCCAAAAGCAGGGCCTTGAAGGTTATAGGTGGGTTTTACAACTTTTAGGGTGGTGATTGGAAAAGGAAGGTTGTTGAGATAAGAAAGGAATGTATTTTAACAGTGATAAAGAGGCTTAATATACATTACAAGGATACTCCAATACTATGCCAAGGGCAGGATATCGGAAGAATCCTGTTATCAATGGGTCAAAATGGCTTGTCAACATATGTGGGTGTGACTCCCCCTAGGGCCTCTGGAAAGGACCTTGGAAAAGTAGGAAAAAGCCCTCAAACTTCTATCATACCTATAGGATACACACATACACCGCACATCCATATGAGATATATAAAATATATGCACTACATACAAAAATATATGCTTCTGTGAAGAAAACAATATGCCTAGAAGTCCTGAGGAATCACATGGAAGGCTAAGACCTGAGAAAGAATCTGGGAGCCTGTTCACAAAAGAGAGAGGAGCAGCTGAAAAATCTCTTTGGCATTTTTCCAATTTTGTCAGTTACCAGTTTATTTCAACTCCAAGTGCATTTCCTCACCAAGTTACAGCAAGAGATAAATCTAGAATCCATGCCACAGTAACTGCATAAACTATAAATTTCCCCCACCTCAGCTTCCCTCTGCGTCACATGGCAAATAAGACAGGAACCACACATTCCTGAGATGCAACAGATCAAGGATGCAAAATGACAAATCAGATTTCTGTACCAAATGTACTAAGCTGCTTCAATTAGATGGGAGAAGCCTAAATAAATCAAAATCATGGCACCAAAATAACTTAAAAGCCTTTCCCCAAATAAATTTGTATTATGCCGTAAACAACTCAGAAGAGTCGCCAGGAACAGTGGTGTGTAAAGAGCTGGCTGTCGGTGCAGGCGAGCAGCTTTAGCAGAGTCAGTAACCTTCAGCCTAGGGGCTGGTAAAGCTCTGGGCACTGGAGGCAGACGGGGGAGGAAGAGCAGGAAGTAGGAGGTGAGCGGGAGGAGTCAAAGAGAAGAGGGAGGTGCTGATTCAAGCAAACCGAATTCACTAAATGCTGATTTAGGAACAGAAATACCATTTAATTAACCAGCACAGGGGGATCAGAGGAGTGTTTCTTTGACTCTGCAGGAAAACCTAATACGCTGTCCCACTCTGCAGTAGAGCGCACTTACCGCTGGTGACCAGGATACTCCTGGCTAACAAAGCTCTTTGCTCTGGACAGTGTTGGGTTAACCCTGATATAAGCTATCCTGTGGTCTTTACTTTGTTGTCCTTTCATTCTAGTCCCTTCTGTTAACACATCATTTCTTCAGGTGTAGATCACGGTAAAACCCAGTATACCTGAATTACCTCATAGTGCTACTCTCCAAAGTTTCCTGAGGTCTTTCCTCTCTCCTCAGTCTCTCAGGGGGGCATATCTGCAAACGGCTAGGAAGTAGTAGGAGCATAATGTGACAGTTATCTGCACAGGTTCTGATTCCATGGCCTTTGTTTTGATACACACCTGGCCATGTGCCAGCCCTGTAACCTCAAGTAATTATTTAATTTCTCTCTTCTCAGCTGTGAAAATGGGAATGAAAGTAGTTCTGACTTCAGCAAGCCATTGTGAGGATTAAATGAGCTGGTTCATTCCTGGATGTTTAGCACTGTGTTTAGTACATACAGAACACCCAATGATTGCCCTTAGAAGTATGGCTACTTTCATCTACTTCTGTTATTTTGTAGTTATTTCTACTCAGGGAGAACAATTTAGAAGAAAATTTTTGCCAGAGGATATGTGCATTCACCAGAGAGAGACAAGCAAGAGAGGTGTGTGTGTGTGTGTGTGTGTGTGTGTGTGAAAAAGCATCCCCTGTGGAGAATGGTCATGCTGCAATCCTTTCTCCATTTTTCTGTCCTTTTGGGATCTTGGGCATGCATGTACATGTGCCCAGCATGTTTCTCAAGCAGTAGGTTGAGGACTAGAACCATGGAGTTGGCTACGTGGGATCCAGACTCATCAATCCCCACACCATGGGCTGGCTCAAATAAACTAATTTTTACTAACAGTATTCTTAGGGGCAGCAAGTGATGTGGAGGATAAGGTGGCTGGATCCCACAGGGCCAAGTGCACAATTTGAATCCTGGACCTGGAAGCTTGAAAAACACACTGGGCACGTGCGCATGACCGAAATCCAGAGAAGAGAATAGAGGAGAAGGGATTACAAAGTGGCCATTCTCCTTGAGAGGTTTTCTCACTTTCCCTCTTCCTATCTCTCTCTGTCTCTCTCCAGTGAGTGCACTAGCACTATAGTTGGCATAATGGCTATGTTGCTGGACTCCCATGTAGTTGACCGTGGTTCAAGTCCTGGCTTAAACTCACACCGGGCACATGTGCGTGCGTGTGTGCCCAAGGTCCTGAGAGGAGACTGGAGGAGAAGCGATTGCGGCATGGCCATCCCCGCTGGGGGGGTGGGGGGGGGGGGGGGGGGGTGGGGGGGGTGGTGGTGGTGATTTCTCGCTTCCTGTCTCTCTGTCTCTCTCCGGCTTCCTGGCGAGCACATGTGCCCTATAGCAAAAACCTCTCAAAAAAAAAAAAAAAAAAAACTATAACAAAGAAACAAAACAATAGCAACAAACAAATTCTTGTATTCTTTTTTAAATTTACCACCTTCAGGACAATCTATTTTTTCTCTTTATTCATGGTAGAGCATGTAGGCATGGAGAGTGAGAAAGGGAGTGAGGTGAGCACCCTCCACAGGGTCCAGTCATATCACAACCCTCCAGTTCTCCGCCTGTTGAATCTTGGGCACTCAGTGTGCACCTGGTATATTTCAGGCTGACCAAGCTGGGGATTTGAATCACAGTCACTATGTGGAATCTGCCTTTTCTTGAGCAGTGTATTACTTCTGCACCATGAAGACAGCTATTGTTTCTTCTTTTTTTTTTCAGTTTTTATTCATTTCTTTCTTTTTTTAATAATTATTTATTTAATTTATTTATTATTATTCTTCAATTTAACCAGAGAGAGACAGAGAGAGTGAGAAAGCAAGCTGCCAGGTCCAGGACTCAAATCGTAGTTGGCCATGTGGGAGTCCAGCGCCTTAACCACCACACCACCTGCCAGCCCCCCAGTTTTTATTCATTTCTTTTATGAGAGAAAGAGGTGTCCTTGATAGGGTCTCATCACACTGTGATCCTTTCCTCAGTTTTCCAGCAGCCGGGATCAGAGATGCATGTAGGCTTGTGCCCAGTGTGTTCAGAATGACATGGCATCTGAACCTGGTCTTCCCATATGGTCCCAGTATCATGAAGCAGCATCCTATCACCTGCACCACCATAGCTATGCTGGGAATGAACTATTTCTAACCCTTTGCCTAAATTAAGAAGTCAGACCCAGTCTTGGTGAAGTAGTTGATAGTGTACTAATTTGCAGCACTGGAAACTACATAGTTGACCACACGTTTAAATCCCTGGCCTAGTTGACTGAAGCTTGCAGGAGAGTGCATGTGCCCCAAATCCTGACAAACTAGAGACATATCACACATGATAAGACTCTGTTGAGGGTCTCTTTCTTTCTCTTTCCTTTACATAAATTAGATATAGTCTACAATGAATAAGATAAACTCCCCCCTCTCTTCCAAAAAAATAGTCAAATGAGATACTGGTTTAACTTGCTGGTGAAAAGTCTGATATATATTCAATGTTTTGAAGAAACGTAATTGTATTGCTTTCAAATTTGAATATCTTATAATCTAATACATGGCAAATAAGAAATTAAACTTGTTAAAAAGTAGAATAAGTTGGAGGCCTGGTGGTTAAGACAGCTGGATCCCACACGGCTAACTTTATAGTTCAAGTCTCAAACCCTGGTCTGAGAAACATGCCAGGTATATGTGCATGTATGCACGAAATCCTGAAAGGAGGGAGACATGGAGGAAAAGGGATTATTGTGACCATTGCCCATGGGAGAGTCCTTTCTCACTTTCTGTCTCTTTCTAGTGCCCTTTGACTTAAAAAAAAAATAGAAAAGAGGGAATTTAATGAAAAAATACTTATAATAAATATTTCTAGAGTGTCTAGTCTCAACCTACTTCTATCCTTGCCTTTCTCAAATCTATTTGCAAACACAGCAGTCAAAATAATCTTTTACAGGCTTAGATCAGATCCTGCCACTTCTCTGTTCAGCATCTTGCCACAGTGCTCTACGAGGCTTTATATAATCTGCCCACCCCCACTCCCTACTTCTATGACTTCATTTCTTAACACCTTCCCCCTTACTCAGCCTGCACATTGGACTCTTTTCTATTCTTTAATCATGCCAGCATTTCTGCCTCAGGGTCTTCGCACTTGTGGTTCCCTCTGCCTGAAATCCTCTTCTTCAGTCACAATCTCTTTCATGGCCTTACTCAGATACCACCTGCTCCGACCACCCTGTTTAAAATTGTTCATTTCTCCCCTACCCCACCACTATCTTCTCTATAGCATGTCGTCCTCTATTTATTTATTTCCATGTTTTGCCTATAATCTGCCTTTCCCCATCCTCCCTGCAATGTAAGCTCCACATGACAGGGGTTTTGCTTCCTTTTGATCACTGCTGCGTTCTAGTCCCTAGCCTAGGGACAGAGCGATAGCACTATTTGTTGAATAGATGATTACATGAATTCATAGATGGTGCTAAGTGCCTTTACATATGCCATCTCATTCACAGCTTTTGGTAAAGATTTGATTTTCATACTAATATGTAATTATGTGTTTTTATACCCAACAATTGCTGCTCCCTGAAACTAAAGATGAACTGAGAGCATCTTTAATTCTTGAAACTGAAATGTGAAAAATACTTGTTCATTTTAATGTGTGGATGTCCTTTAAGGGCGTCTGACATAAGTCTGAGATTCAGAAGAAGTTGTTTTTTAACTTCTTACTCAATAGAAATGACATATGTCACTTCTGAATTAAAATGAATTATGAATTTTCATGTACCTCTAAACTGGCCTTTCCTATTTTAATTCTCCAACCCTAAAAAACAATGTTGAGATTTGTCCAAATGGTGCATGACAGCACAAGTGTGGGCTGGATGTCCCATTTCTGCTTTGTCAGAGATAAGGCCTGCTTACTGGATTTCTGGTTTCTATTACAGCTGATGACATGAAAGAAATGCTTGTAAGAACAAATGTTTGGTTCGAGGCTGTAGCCTAATTTAATAGTGTACTTGAAGAAAAGTTGATGATTCATTCCAAAACCCCTGGGGAGAGAGGGGTGATTGTAAACAAGGGGTAAGAAAGTTTCATATAAAACCGCAGAAGCACTCTTATTAAACGACAACCAAAAAAGTCTTGTCTAAACTTGATTGAATGCTAATTTTTTTTTTTTTCCTCATAACAGTTTTAGCTGAGGAAAGATTGTTAGATTCAAAACTCTTCTCCTTCTGCTCTGATTTGGGGAGTGGGAGGTGGTAATCATATTAATTTTTGATAGTTTCAGATCATTTGAAGTACTCGGATGAAAGATTACTCCGAGGTTTTTATAATTGTGGTTTTTCTCAAAGCATTCCATGTGATTGTCATTTTTGTAGGTGCCATAACTCTAGGCACATTTTTATGGCATAAAGAAGAGCCACTTTTTAAATAGGATCTAAGATCTAAGACCATCTAAATAGGTAGAGTAGACAGCTGTCATAGATAAGGCCCCAAAACCCCTCTCGCAGCTTGCTTTTTGATGCCTGAAACTTTGAAAATCAGGAATTCATTTTCTTGGATTAAGACTTATCTCTTAGGAACTGGATGGTGGTGCAGAGCAGACCTCTGCAAAGGTGGTTTCTGGGTTTGCATGAGGAGACTCCCTGAGCACACTTGGGCATGCACATGCCCATGATCTGGGGATGGCTGGGGCTGGGGGTGACCCTGTTAGAGGGGCTGGCAGGTGGCTTGGTGGTTAAGGGTGCTGGACTCCCACATGGCTGACTACGGTTTGAGTCCCAGACCTGGCAGCCTGCTTTCTCTCTCTCTCTATCCCTCTCTGGTCAAATTGAAATAAATAAATGAATGAATAAATAAAGTTAAATAAAATAATTTTAAAAAAGACCCTGTTAGAGTTTCCATCTCTCTTTTTCTCACTCATGGAAGAAATAAATACATTTAAAAAAAGACTTCCATCTATTAATACTAATAGTCTAGCTCAAAATAATATGTTAAACTTTCTAGACTATTTTTACCCTAATTGTTATGGCCTCACAGGCTTTAGGTTTTACAGGCTTTTCCAACTAGGTGGAGAGGAAGCAGTGGATATTGGTTGTGTGGTGATGAGGCTGAAGGTGGAGGGGGAGACAATGGCAGAGAGTAGCAGATCGAATATCAGAAGATGAGGTCAAGTAAGGAAGGGAATTTGAATGCTCTTCCCTCTGTAGGAACTCTTTTTGTATGTGTGATAGAAAGTGAGTGCGAGTGTGCGTGTACTCAAGAGAGAGAAAACCCTCAGCGGGCTCGTCATGTGTGATCCTGCACATGTTCGGAATGTATTCAGGCCAATGAGGGAACCCAAATCTGTAGTCAGTCATGTGACTTCCAGCACTGTAGTCCAGTATGCTGCAGGTGTGCCACCAAAGCTGGCCCATTTTCATCCATTCTTACCGAAGTCTTCCTTCCCTACATACTGGAAGAGCTTGAGGTTGACAAGGTAGAGGGGCCCGAAGAGAGGCTGCACGTGTGATTCTCAAGTAACCCTAAACCACAATCTGGATTATTGTAGCAGATAATCCTCCAGCATTAATCAAAACCATTCACTTACTTTACTTACTATGTATTGTTTCTCCATAATAACCAGAAACAATCTAAAAATGCCTTTATCATTTCAAAAAGTATCCTATAAAATATTTCTGATATGGTAGAATTGGTCTGTCTTCTCCACAGTTTTGTAAAGGAGTAAAATTGGTTTTACTGTGCTAAGTAAAAAATCACTCTAGTCTTACAGTTTCTGTTAGGCTTTTGGACTAGTGTTACTGGCTCCATGGTTACTTCACTGAGATAACAGTGACATTTTAATTTCTCATCATTTAACTTATGTTTATTTTTCTTTTATGTAACTCAAAACAATTTTGTAACTAAATTTTGTAAAGTTTGGCTTATTACCCCATTTAAAATGGCGATTTGCAACACAGTACGTAGCTTCTTTTTTTGGGGGGGGGAGAGGTTTTTGCTATAGGGCACGTGCACTCATCAGAAAGAGAGAGGACAGAGAGACAGAAAGTGAGAAATCATCCCCCAGGGGGGATGGCCACGCTGCAATCCCTTCTCCTCCATCTCCTCTCAGGATCTTAGGCACGCACAACCACACGCCTGGTGTGAGTTTAAGCTACCGGGTCCGGGACTTGAACAACGTTTGAATACATGGAAGTCCAGCGACATAGCCATTATACCAACTACTGGTCCCATAGCTTCTTCTTTTAAAAAAAATTTGCCACAGGGCTGTCAGGTGGCATGGTGGTTAAGGGCACTGGACTCCCACATGGCTGACCATGGTTCGAGTCCTACACCTAGAGGCTTGCTTTCTTACCTTCCCTCTCTCTTCCTCTCTCACTCTGCCCCTCTCTGGTCAAATTAAAATAAATAAATAAATAGATAGATAAATAAAAATAATTAAAAAAAAAGAATTATTTATTTAATTTTATTTGTTCATTTATTATCACTTTTTTAATTTGATCAGAGTGAGATATAGAGGGAAAGAGAGAGAGGGAAAGTGTGAAAGCAAGCCATCAGGTCCAGGACTCGAACTGTGGTTGGTCATGTGGGAAGGTGTCAAGCACCTTAACCACCATGCCACCTACTGGTCCCCAATAAAATAATTCTTTACATTTTTTTTGGGGGGGGGAGAGTTTTTTGTTTGTTTGTTTGCTTGTTTTTTTTTTTGCTATAGGGCGCGTGTGCTCGCCAGACAGAGACAGACAGAGAGACAGAAAGCGCGAAATCACCCTCCCAGGGGGGATGGTCACGCCACAATCCCTTCTCCTCCATTCTCCTCTCGGGATCTTGGGCACGCACGCACACGCGCCGGCGTGAGTTTTAAGCCACCGGGTCTGGGACGCGAACCACGGTCGATTACGTGGGAGTCCAGCGACATAGCCATTACGCTAACTGCTGGTCCCCCCCAGTAAAATAATTCTTAAAAACATTTTGCCAGAGACTGGAGGAAGGTAAGAAAGCCTCCCCACAAAGGGGAAAGGTCACACCACAATCCCATCTCCTCCCTTTCCCCCTCCTTTCAGGATTTTGTGCATGCACACACATGCAGCTGGCGTGCTTCTCAAGCTATTGGTTCCAGGACTCTAACAGTACAGTCAGACACGTGGGGTCCAGCTGCCTTAATCACCACACCATCAGCTGGCCCACATCTTAGATTCTTTGAGTTATGGCACAGCTGTTCAAAAAATATCCTCTTGGCTTGTAAAGATTACTAGGTCTTTTCATCACAATCAATTTATTGACTTCTTATGGAACACTTAACATAGAGCAGACATTTTACCAGGTAGTAAGGCCACAGAGCTAAGGGCTGCAAGCTTGAACTCGGGTTGTTCAGTCTGGTCAGTGCAAGGAGACAAATTATTGTCTGCTGAAATCGTGACATCAGAGTGTGGGAGGCTATAGGACACTCTCACGCTCCACTTTTTGAAAGTTTACTTATTTCTTTTATTTGAGAGTGGGGAAACTCTCAACAAGTTATTCATACTGTGACACCCCCTTCCCCACCATTCTGCAGCCAGCCAGGATCATAGATGTGTCCATGGTCATGTCTTGCACAGTTAGGTAGACCCGGGTTGGAAACCTGCAGCCTCCTCATGCGGCCAGCCATGTGGGATCCAGCCGCCTTAACTACCACACCATCAAATGGCCTATATCTTAGCTTCTTCAAGCACAGCTGGTCCAGCATCCACATAGTCCCCACTGCCTGTGCCACTGTGGCTGGGGCCCTTTTGAGTGGGTTAAAGTCTGAGCTGAGAGTTTTAAGGATGTGAATAACGATAGGAATAAATGAAGACACGGTCGTGGAGTGTTCTGGGCAGAGGGGACAGCATGTGCAAAGAAACGAGAGAGAGAACACATTTTCCTATCTGTCTTTGTCTCTCTAGGACAGTGCCCAATTCGTACTCCTGTAAAAAAAAAATTAAATAAATAAAAGAAAAACAAAACCAAAATAAAACACTTTAAGAGAGCAAGAATGCCCTGGTGCTAGTATAATTGACAAAGTTTTTTCAGAGGGAGTTTAAAATCTCTCAAGGTACTTACCAACAAACAGAGGGATAATGCAAGTTTGTATTGGCTTTAGCAATATCTCTATCAGAAAAACTAATTTAAGAGGATAGAACAAGACACAAAAAACTTGAGCGTGGAGTCATATATTGTAATTACTTGGATGTATTTCACTTAGTAAATTGGTTATAATATTTTCCATGGTATCAATGTTTTTACTAAATTGTCTTAAAGGAGTCCCTTCATCCTTATAAAATTCACTATTTTAGAATACTAATATGGTGTTCTTTGATTCTGAAATATCTGATTCCAGATGGATTCTACCAACCATCTGTGAAACCTTGACCTGGTTCCAGATGGGGATGAAATATTTGAATAGATTTACCTGTGTGCCTATAAAATGTTCAGAGGAAAGAAAGGAACTGAAAGATGTGGAATTTACCTCAGAATAGGACTGATTTACAATAGTATCTTATTTTATCAGATGGTTATTTGGGAGAAAATCTATTTGGTACTACTAAACAAGTTATTAATTAATTTAAGAAACTGAATCTAAGTCATCCAATTTTGATTCTACATTCTTTTCAGTGAATAGGGGTTACTATTTTTAGAAGAGAAATCAAGACTGAGTGCTGACTGCAACATATCATAGATCTTTAACCATATGTCTCTTTGGACATCTAGTCCAACTCTTCCTTCTAAAGGAAGCTGAAGGAGGTGATTCACCATGGCGACAGGAGCCAGACCAAAACCTGGACCTCCTGATTTTAT
This sequence comes from Tupaia tana, assembly GCA_026018925.1. Taxonomy (NCBI): domain Eukaryota; kingdom Metazoa; phylum Chordata; class Mammalia; order Scandentia; family Tupaiidae; genus Tupaia; species Tupaia tana. The sequence goes on from JAKSZU010000005.1 coordinate 41,069,188, forward strand.
TATATAAGCATCTGATGCTGGCCTGGTGGGGTCTCCCAAGAAATGAGAACCAAGGCAGAGATTTGCATATAGAAAAAACATTGGGACTTGCCTGGGAGGTCAATATCTATGTGTGGAGAGTGCGATAGTTTGGATGTCCCCTCAAAATGTGTTGGTATTTGGTGTATTGTAAAGGTCTTAAGTGAAAACTTAATCCCTTCCTGTTATCCAGGGTGTACCTTTAGGCATGAGAAAAACATTAGGGCAGAGCCCCTATGATTGAGTTTATAAGAAGGAAAAGGAAGGGACCAGCAGTTAGCGGAATGGCTATGTCGCTGGGCTCCCACGTAGTCGACCGTGGTTTGCATCCTGGACCCGGTGGCTTAAAACTCACCCCGGGCGCTTGTGCGTGCGTGCCCAAGATCCCAAGAGGAGAACGGAGGATAAGGAATTGCGGCGTGGCCATCCCCCCTGGGGAATGATTTCTCGCTTTCTATCTCTGGTGAGCGCACGCACCTTATAGCAAAAACCTCTCCAAAAAAAAAAAAAAAGAAGGAAAAGGAAGGACCAGCAGATAGCAGAGCGGTTATGTCACTGGGCTCCCACAATGCCAACCATGGTTCCAATCTCAGACCAGATGGCTTGAAACACATGTCAGGTGTGTGTATGTACATGCCCAAGATCCAGGGAAGGGAATGGAGAAGAAGGGATTATGGTGTGGCCATCCCCTCAGGAGGCGATTTGTCACTTTTCCTCTCACTATCTCTCTTTCTCCCTGGTGAACACACATCCCCTAAGGCAAAAACCTATATTTAAAAAAAAAAAAGGTGGAAAGGAGACCAGAACAGACAGAAACTTATGAACAGCCTTTGCTCAAGATTCTGTCCCCCCCATTTGGGCCGTGGACCTCCAAACTGTAAGCTGAAAAACCTCTAATAAGTCACCCAGTTTCAGATATATCTGTTGGCAATGCAGTAGCAGACTATGGCAAGGAGTGAAGGATTTAAGATTGGGCAAAAGGAGGACTTGAACTGTGACATAATTGGAGCAAAGATCAGGGGATCCAAAAGGTACTCTGTGGACCTCAAGGCACGGGCTACCCTGTTACCCAGCCTTGAAGCAAAAGTCTGGAGCCTCTGTGACCCCTTCCCGATTCAACCAGTCATTGGATACAGGCTATTTTCTGGGAGGCAACATGACCTTGGGCAAGTGGCAGTCTTGCTGAGAAAAATTCTGGAAGCAGGACTTGGAGGAAGACTGTCAGTCGCCATCACTCCCAGCAACTGGGAAAATAAGCACTGTAAGTCTTGAAGAAGGATACGTGCGTCACCATCTCTACTGCAATGCCTAACCATGGCTTCCTGATCATGTCTTCGTATATGTGCACTTGATTTCTCCAACTCATTAACAAAACTCTTGTTGACAGATCCCTGATTTATACTGGGCTCAATATTACATGTAATCAATTGCTAGACACTATTAGGAACTCAATCATGTGTATTGATAGATAAAAATAAAAGGAATTGTATCATTAACTGGTTTGAAGATGGTAACTTATATAATAATAATTTTCCTCTTGATTAAAGCTATGATTTGAAATTAGGAGTATGATTTATCATGTTAAATCCATCATAATATGAGAAAATCTGTCTTTGCTTTTTGATTGACTGTTGACCTACATCATGGGGTGGGAGGGATTAGAAACCAATATGTTATGTTAAGATAAAAGAACATTAGTGTAAGCCCAAAGATACAACTTTCATGAAAGGCTTCCCTGTTGTCCTAATTAATTGCTCAGAAGCCTAAAAGGGAAAACCCCTGCTAACTTCTAAGTTAGCTTGATATTCTTTTTCATTTGTATCACCAAGGGGTACCAAGTGAATAAATCAATATCCCTGAAGCATATACTTAAAAATGTTAAACTTTTTATCTCCCTAACAGTTTCTTTTTTCATTAAGAAATAGGATTAAAGAAGAGCTTCACATTTAAAGCAGGATGAAGACTTGAATTTAGAAGGATACAAAACTAAGATATAAGACATTGTCACAGATTGCAAATGTGGGTTTGTATTGAATAACTCAGGTGTTCTCATTTCATCTGGAAGACCATTTGTGCCAAAGATTTAATGTCTTATATACTACTGTCTGCATGCACGAAATAATTTAGGTCTACGGAAAAGACACCCCCAAACAAGAAGCAATCTTCAAGAGTAACTGTAACAACAGAAGAACCCAAACCTCACAAACAGCATTGAGAACTGTAATGAAAGACTTTTTGTGTCACTGAAGCATCCCCTTGGCAGGCCCAGCTGCAGCTGTTAACGTTCCGGGAGCATTCTAAAAGGGCAGATGTGCCTAAATGTGGCCGTGCCCTTTTTCCAGGGGCAGGACATTGTGTCTCAGCTCTAAGCCTGAAAGAATGGCCTCAGACCCCTCACCCAGAGAGCTGGGCTGTCCCAGGGTTGGTGGTGGGAAGTAAGAGGCTGTCTCTTCTAGTCCATGACTTCTCAAAATGCCAGAGTCACCCGCAGCTGGGATTTTCTTTTAAAGAATGTCATGTACAATAAAATATTTATCTGGATAGATTTGCTCAGAGCTTAAGATAATTTCCACAGGATTTTATTAAAATTCTATGCAAAGTATCAACCTCAAAAGAAGGCTGTGGTATAGTAAGTGGAACAAAAGTGGTTTATTTGAACCAGGGCTTAGGACAAATTCAACTAGATGAACAGACGCTGGTTCTCTGGAAATGTGCTCATCGAAATGGTGACCAAGAAAAGGGATTTATATAACAAAGAGAAGGAATAGAAGTGGGGGGAGGGTGTTACAAAGTTGACAAGAGTTTACATTGGTTCATTTAAAATACTGCAGGCAATTGGTTGGTTATACCTTACTTTTTACATCATGAACTCCAGAGAACACTGGGATAAAGAAAGGAAGATCACATTGTAAATTTATAATAAACTAGAACATGCCTTTGGGGCGATAACCCTCATGGGTGTGAGACATAACCAAAATCTCAGGCTTGTGTTTACTCGGGGCCCTTACCATGAATTCCACAGACTGCTCTCCACTGTTTTTCTTTCACAGAAGAAAAGGTGGTGCCTCCGCATGCAACAGGGTGGATTCAGATGGGACGGTGATCTGTAGGAATTTAGCTGGGATCGCAGAAGCAGTGCATGATCTAACAACGCTGAAATAAGAAGGCAAAGACCCTCATTCTGTCCTCCTAAACCACAGTGCTTCACCCAGGTAATGCAGTCACATTAACAATTGTCCTGCTTCCCTTTTCTTTGAAGGAAACATTAATGTATCAATTGAGTTACCTTCACTCTAGTCCCCAACATCTTCTCTTTATCAAGATTGTTGGGGAGACCAGCAGTTAGCGTAATGGCTATGTCACTGAACTCCCATGTAGTCGACCGCGGTTGGAGTCCTGGATCTGGTTACTTAAACTCACGCCAGGTGCATGTGGGTGCGTGCCCAAGATCCCGAGAGGAGAATGGAGGAGAAGGGATTGTGGTGTGGCCATCCCCCCTGGGGGGTGATTTCTCGCTTTCTGTCTCTCTGGAAAGCGCACGCGCCCTGTAGCAAAAACTCTAAAAAAAAATATTATTGGGGAGACAGCAGATAGGGTAGCGGTTACTTCACTAGACTCCCACATGGCCAACTGTGGTTTGAGTCCTGGACCCAGTGGCTTGAAAATCATGCAGGCATGTGTGCCTGCATGCCTAAGATTCCAGGAGGAGAATGGAGAAGATGGGATTGTGGCATGGCCAACCTCTGGTGTTGGGGGGGGGTTGATTTTTCACTTTCCCTCTCACTGTCTCTGTCTCTCTCTTCATACCCTCCCTCCACCCCTGCCATGAACACACTCCCCTTAAGGCAAAAAACTCTTAAAAAAAGTACATCACCATGAAAATGGAACTATTCATGATGAGTTAACCAACAGACAAAGTCACTGAGTGATTATCTCGTCTACAAGTTTCATGGTATTATATAGATAGATAGGTGTACATCTAAACCAACAAAACTAAACAAAACAAAAATATCTAAACCTTTTCTATAAAAGAATTCTGCAAGGAAATTGTTTACTTGTCTTTGTCTATTCTGGAAAAGATATTGCCTACCTTGGCCAGATACATATAATAATAATAATAATAATAATACCAGAAGGGTTTATTAACTTGAAACTTTATAAAGGCCACACACAAAAAATTGTTGACATTGACATTACTCCCTAAAATTAGAACTGTATTGTATAGAAATATATGATTTGCTTTATACAATTTCTCCTCCCAAACGAAAAGTTTCTGATATAATTCTCCAGATCTTTCTACTGGGATCTCTTAGGACGGTTTGTAAAAGCAACTCGCTGGGCCGGTTGGTGGCATGGCAGGAATTTGCTGCTCGAGAGGTGCTGGATCCATAGGGAAGAGCATGGGTTAGATCCCTGACCACTCTGGGAACGTGCATCCATGATCCTGGCTGGCTGGAAAGGCTGCAGGAATTGCAGCTTGGGACCCTGTTAAGGGTGCTTCTCTCTCTTTGTCTTTCACTCTCATGAAAGAAAGAAATACACTGGAGAAGAAGGAGGAGGAGGAGAAGATTTTGCTTCCCAAGCTTCAAATATGTGGTGAAAATCTTTCGACTTTTTGAGGAATGTTTAGGAGAAAGGACCTTCAAATTGTAGAGTGTGTGTGTGTGTGTGTGTGTGTTTACTTATATAATTTGCCAGAGGGCATGTGTGCTGTCCAGAGACAGGAAAGGAAGAAAGCACCCCACCGCAGGATATGGTCACATAACAATCCCTTCTCTATATGTCCATCCTGTTAAGATTAAGGGAATGCGTGTGAATGCGCACAAGCTGTCAGGGCCAAGACTTGAGCTGCATGTTTGGCCCTGTGGGATCTGGCTCCCCTAAACACTAGGCCACAGGCTGACTGTTCTGTTTTGATTTTTAGATGATAGAACCTTGCTATATTGTGATCTTCCAGCTGCAGCCTCCCAGCTGGGATGCAGGTGTGCCATCATGCCTGGCTCTTCATTCAGACACGGTCTTGCTATGTTGCCTAGGCCAACCTCAAGCTCACAGTCCTGCCTCAGCCTCCTGGAGCGGCTGAGTTTACAAGCGTGAACCACTGTGCCTGGCATTAAGCTTGGACTGGGAAATGAACTGAGTCTCCCATGTGGTCCCTGCCTGTGGGGCACAGTGTCTTAGCAGCGTGTACCACCACAGCTGTGATAACATCTTAAATAGTTTTCAGATTGTCCTTAGATCAAACCACAGGCTCCCTTCTCTGCCTATCATAGTCTCAGAGACCTTTCTGTTCTCACCTCCATTGTAATCTGGTTCTTGTGTTCTATCCACCCCTTGGAAGCTGATACCTCAGACTGTCCTTTTCTTCCCAAGTTCACTGCCACCTGAGTAAGAGACTGCTGTCCTTTTCTGGGACCTCATTACTAACAGTCATGCTCCCATGCCCAGTTCTGAGTCTCTGTTCCCTAATCTAGGTCACACTAGATTCTCCATTTGTAAGAAAGATATTCCTTGTGGTTGTGGATTAATACCCTGCTTTTGCATGATCTTTGGCTGTGGAAAGCAATGATTCATACATCTCATGGTCTTCTGATCTGGAAGATCTCAACCACTTTTATCTTGGCCAATCTTGTGAAATGTTTTTTTTTTTTTTTTTTTTTTTTTTTAGAGGTTTTTGCTATAGGGCGCATGTGCTCTCCAGACAGACAGAGAGACATAGAGACAGAAAGCGAGAAATCACCCCCCGGGGGGATGGTCACGCCGCAATCCCTTCTCCTCCATTCTCCTCTTGGGATCTTGGGCAAGCATGCACATGGGCCCGGTGTGAGTTTTAAGCCACCGGGTCCGGGACATGAACCGCAGTCGACTGCATGGGAGTCCAGCAACATAGCCATTAAGCTTACTGCTGGTTCCCATGAAATGGGTTTTCAAGAACCCTGTATAAGGATATATGGACCACCCACCCTGTGGTTCAGTGATTAAATGCTGTACATTGGGAATCAGATCCCACATAGCTGACCATGAGTTGAATCCTGGTCCCAGCAGCTTGAAAAATATACTAGGTGCCTGTGCGTGCATACCCCAGATTTTGTCGTGGTGGAGAAATGGAGGAAAAGGCTTGCAGCATGACCATGCCCCATTAAGAGGGCTTTATTTCTCTTTCTGTTTCTCTCTCTGTCTCTCCCTGGTAGGTACATGCACCCTCTGTCAATAGAAAAATAGAAAAGGGTATATGCACTACATCCAGTGTAGCCAAGGGGGCCTCTGCGTGCTGAATGGACCATAAACTCGGGAGTAAAAGCTGCTCTCTCTCTACTCAGTGTCAATTAAGGATCTTCCATTGTGTCCCAAGAGGCACCGGATAATGAAAGCAGTACTTTCAACTCTTTTAACCTTATAATCCTTACATTTGACTTGTAGAGTGAAGGAAAAGTGTCTCACAGATGCTGCTGTGTGCAGGTCCGACGTGATGTATGTATCCTGACCAGCCGGTCCTCATAATCTGGATACCAGTTTTGTAATTCACATATTTTGTTTTCCCACTGGCTTTAGGAACACATTTGCCCATCCACTATTCCTATCCACAGAATATTGACCCACTGAGTAACTGGAGAGAATTTATATCACTTTACTCTCATCTGGTACACCTACCTCTCACCACAAAGTTCTCTTACAAAAATCCAAGTGCCACCTTATCCCATCAAAACAATGGCTTCATTCCCCAACATCCTCCCCAGGGATGTACCGTGGCTTCATTCCGAGGGGATACAGCCATACAAAATGTGCTAAAACAATGCCTCCTGAGGAGCACTGAGGCAAACTGGGCAGGCAAAGGAGGTGGCACACCCCGCTGTCTTTGCTGACCTCCTCTGGGGGTGGGGGGGGTTCTTCCTCAGAACCAGGTTTGGAAGTCAAAAGATGTGGAGAAGTGGGGACTCTGGGGCTGGGGTGTGGCAGTGTAAGACTTTAGATTTGATGATTATCATTGTGGAGGTTGAATTTCTTCCACATACCCCTCTTAGAAAGTCACAAGTAAAAGACTGGCAGCACTTACACTGACTTTATACTGAGACCCCGGGCACAGGCCTGTTAGACCACCTGGCTAGAGTCAAGGGCATTTGCTAAGGCCAGGGCTGAAGCCATCATTAAAGGAGTTTTGTAGAAGGATTCCTTTTTCCCCCAAAATTTTCATATAGGTTCATAGTACTTTGAAAACAAAACAAAACAAAACCATATTAGTCCCCCAGGCCTGGGCTTTGGAATTCTTAGGTATGCTTGTTTTCAGCCAATTCCACCCTGTTGACGGACTAACCCTTGTTTTCCAAGGTGTTCTCCTTCCTATTAACTGCAGGAACAGATCTAAATATAATACTGATTTAAAAAGCAAGGTTCATTTTCTCAGATCATAAACCTAAAGGCTATATTTTAGTCACAGATATGTGTAGTGCATTGAATTCATGCCCACCCAGTGCTGTCAATATCACCTTGTTTGAAAAAGGGGTCTTTGCAGATACAAGCAGTTACGAGGAGGTTAACCTGGATTAGGATGGACTTTGAAGCTGCTGATTGGTGTCTATAAAGAAAGGAGCAGGAGATTCAGACGCAGTGATAATAGATACAGGCAAAGGAAAAAGGCTGTAGGAAGACGTCCGGAACCAGAGATCGGAGTGGTATAGCTGCAAGCCGAGGAACTGCCAGTAGCTGCCAGAAGCGAGGAGAGAGGCAGGCAGCAGATTCTCCCTCGGAGGCTCCAGAAGAAACCACCCCTGCAGACACCTCGCTTTCAGACTTCTGGCTTCCAGAACTGGAAGGAATAAATCTCTGTTCTTTTAAATCACCAGTTTGTGGCAATTTGTTTCAGCAGCCCTAGGAAACCAATACAGCATGTACTTCAAAGCCACTTTTACGTCTCCAGCAGCCCTGCCTACACAGCAGCCAGAGGGATCGTGCTGAAGTGCAGAGCAGATCGTGCAGCAGCTCTGCTCAGAGGCAGGGGCGGCCAACAGAAGGGTCTACGAGCTCCGCACACTCCGCGCCTCCCTCATCTCCCCTTCTCTCTCCTATCTCATTTCATCTCTTGCCACTCTGCCCTTTCTGATGATTTTCCAACACACCTCCGGCCCTTGCCTTTCTGTCATTCTGGAATATTCTTTTGCTGATGTACTCCTGGATCCCTCCCTTACCTTCTTCAGGCACCTTCTTGGTGATGCTTCCCCTCACTTCTTCGGTTAACATCACTTCTTTGCTGCCTTACTTTTCTCCTTAGCACTTACCACTGTCTAGTGCATTTTACTTATTTATTTTAGTTATCATCTGTCTTCTCCAGCTGACAAGGCTTGCTATCTGTTCTGTTCACTGCAATATCCCCAGCATCTATGTGCTTGATAAACACCTGTTGAATGAGTGAATGCATTCACTGTGTGCAGTTGTGCTTTCATATTTATATATGGGAACACCTAGCATCAAAACTTACAGTACTGGGATCAGCAGATGGTGTAGCGGTTACGTCACTGGACTCCCACATGGGCAACCGCAGTTCAAGTCCTGGACCTGGTGGCTTGAAAATCATGCCAGGTGCATGTGTGTGCGTGCTCAAGATCCCAGGAGGAGAAGGAATAGCAGCATAGCCATCTCCCCTGGGGGGGGGGGGGGTGATTTCTTACTTTCCCTCTCACTGCCTCTGTCTGTCTCTCTCCAGAGAGCACATGTGCCCTAAGGCAAAAACCTCTCAAGAGCAAAACAAAATGAAACACAATCTTATATTACTGTTGCTGATCCTGGACCTTCCTCCAAAGTTGGCTGTTTGGCAGCTGGGACGGGTAGCACCTGCTGTCCTTGGTATCCAATCTGTTGGAGGTAGATCGGATAGCCTAAACAACAGAGAAGTATTTTCACACAATTCTGGAAATTAGAAGCCCAGGATCAGGGTGCCAGATTTGGGTGAGGCTCTCCTCTAGACTATAGCTGGCTGCCTTCTCTCTTTGTCCCAAGTGGCAGAAAGAACGAGTTTTTGGTCCCTTCCCCAAAGAGCATTAATCCCATCACAAAGCCCCCACCTTCATGATTTAATATAACCTAGTGATCTCCCAAAAGCCCATCTCCAAATATTATCATGTAGGAAGTTAGGGCTTAAATATATGATTGGGGGAGGCACAATTTGGTCCAAAGCAGTAAGGTTTCCTGAACCAGCAGTGCCATATCCTGCAATATGGGGATATGTAGGCTTATACACAATAATATCCTGGAGCAAAAATGGATACAATCTTTCCTCTAACAAAAATGGATACCATTCCAAATACTAAAATCTTTGTAACAGTACAGATATATCTTATTCATATACAGTCCTGACAACTGCCTGAATATAGAAACATATAGATGTTTGATAACATTCTGCACAAAGCCTTTGTACATGGAGTTACTATAATTATCTCACACTGGGCGTTTTCTGGGGAATAGTTTGAAATGAAATTCAGGTTAGGTTAGAGGTGCAAGTAAATCTTCTGTTTTCTATTTTTGCATATTTATAATCACAATGCAAATGTCATTTTAAAAACTCTGCCTTTTGAGCTAGCAGGTGGTATGGATGGTAAGGCAGCTGGATCCCACACGATTAGCTGCATGGTTCAAGTCCCAGACCCAGTGGCTTGAAAAACACACCAGGCACTTGTATGTGTATGCCCAAAATCCCAAGAGGAGAATAGGGGAAAAGGGATTGTAATGTGGCCATCCCTCACGGAGGGTGGAGGGAATGATTCTTGCTTTCTCTCTCTTTCTCTGTCTCTGGTGAATGCTTGTTAATGCACCATGTTTTCCTAGATCATTTTCTTACTGTAGAAAATTAATTGGCTTCTAGATTTTGGCTATTACAGATAAACTTGTAATAACAATCTTTCTGCATCTAGATTTTTGCTTCTGTATAATTAGTTCCTTCAGGAAGTTCTCAGGAGCAGGATTGCTAGGTCAAAGTGACAGAACATCTGTGTGGCTCTTGCTACACATTGCGAAGAATGCAATTTTAAAATACTATGCATGTATGTGCTTATGCATAGAAAGTACTGGATGGTGCCCCCAAGTACTGGGTGGTGGCTGAATTCACTCCAGTGTAAGGGATCCTGCAGACATCTCTATCTGAAGATAAATATAGATTTCCACAAGAACCAGAGGTTAACAAAGTGTTTGTCAGTTTTAGCACATACAGGTTGATGGAAATGATATGCTTTTCATAGAACTTTCAGGGAATTTGAATGACTAATTTATCTCTTATCAAATAAAAATGTAGATTCACAGATTTATTTGAACGGTTAGTCTCTATACTATAAATCAATATATTCCGCATGGAAATTTTACTTACTTCTGTGGTAATTTGGAATCCAAAACTACCTTGCTCATTGGACAATGTCAAAAAATATTTGTCTAATGAATGAATGTGTAATTGTTCTGTTCTTTGTCTAAAAAAGGGTGCAAGATCTTCAGCTTTACTAATCAAATTAAAGATAATTAGAGTACTTTTGAAAAGAAAAAACAATATGAACCACCGTGTTGACTTAGTGGTTGAGAAAGCCAGATCCCACATGGTCAACCATGAAGTTCAAATCCAGGACCTGGCAGCTTGAAAAACATATTGGGCACATCTGTGCGTGAGCCCCAATTTCAAAGGATGGAGAGATGAGGAAGATATTGTAGCACGTCTACACCCCATTGGGAGATACTTTCTCCCTTGCTCTGTCTCTCTCTGGAGAGTGCATGTACCCTCTGGCAAATCTGAAAAAAAAATCATTATTACAGTCTATGATTAATTTACTACATACAGTTTCCCACTTCTTATTGTTTAATTTAACAATTCAGACATATAATAATTAATATAATATCAATTTCAGTTTAATAGGTGGCAATTGCCAAAAATATTGAAGGACATTTTTCAGTCACCTCCAATTTGCACCTATTTCTATAGCCCTCTACAGGATTGCTTTTTCCTATGGAGTAACATTGATCATGAAAATAGTCTGCACTAGCACCAGCTGTCATTTCTTTTGAAATTTCAATTATTTCAGTCTTTTCAGATCTGAGTAATCAAAAATGTATAATCTGTTTCAAAATATAATTTCTTTCAACTTTTTGCTTTTAAAAATGTGCATATTTTTATAATTACCTGCCTTCAATCTCTGGGATCATGAATGCATTCTTCTTTCTAAAGGAAAATGTGGGTAGCAAAGATATCAACCTAAAAGAAAAATAAGTTTTAGATAGAAAAGGGAGGTATCTAAAGCAATAGACAAGGTGCTGGAGATGCAGGTGAGACTGGGATCCAATCTGCCCCAGTCTTCGGTGGTGGACTCTGACTGACCCTCCAGTCCTTCTCTTTGTCCCCACCGATTCTCTTTCCCTGCTCCATACTTCCCCAATGCAATATTCAACTCTTTAGAAATATGCCACAATTTTTGCAGAATATTCTGGACTTGCACACATAATTCTGTGCCCTTCACTACCTTCTCTTTCTGGAAAATTCTTAACTGTCTTCACAACTCAGTTTGATTGTCACTTCTACTGTTAACTCTCTCCTAACACCCTTTCCTCACATCTTAGCCATCCCACAGCCCCCAAAACACTGACCTGGTCACACAAGAAATCTACTTATTTCCTTTTCTAAGAGTACTAGACACATTTATTCACCAACTCAAGTGTTTTATTAAATGCCTACTATTCAGAAACTGAGAAAACAGTGGTGAACAAAACAAACAAGCTTTATGGGGCTTCTGGCATAATGGGGATAAAGAGACAATTAACTAAATAAGTAAATTATTTAAATAGTATGTTAGAAGATGATAAGTGCTTATGAAAAAAAAAAAAAAAAAAGAAAAAAGCAGAAAAGGGAGAAAGAAGTGCCAGGGGATGGGTTGTGTAGGAGGTGGGGAAGATGCTCACAAGTTGAAATAGGTAGTCTAGGAAGACCTCAGTGAGAAGGTGACATTTTGAACAAGGATATGAGGGAGATGAGGGAATAAACAGTGGGGATACTTGAGAAGAATTCCAGAACAGAAAATGCAAGGGCTGTCAGTAGGAGGTTGCCAATAATATTGGAAGAACAGGAAGGAAGCCCGTGTGGATGGAAGAGAGTGCGCACAAATAAGAGTGATGGTGACTAGGTCAGAAAAGTGAAAGTGTAGAGATGGGGACCCAGATCTTATGGTGTGCTGAAGGCCGTTGTAAGCACTTTTATTAGGGTTGAGATGGAAGCCTTTGGAGGATTTTATCACAATATAATCTGGGTTACAGTTTTAATTGTTTTCTATGATTGTTTATAGAATGTGGGTTGTTAGGGGAACAAGGTAATTATCCGGACAAAAGGAGATGATGACTTGGGCCAGGATGTAGCAGGAGAGGTAGTGAGAAAAGTCAGATTCTGGATATATGTTGAAGGTTGACCCAATAGGATTTCATGATGGGTTAAATGCAAGATATGAGAGAAACAAGTCAAAAATGACTCCAAGGTTTTTGGCCTGAGCAACTGGAAAGACGGAGTTGTTGCGGCCTGCAGGTGGCATGGTGGTTAAGGTGCTGGATTCCCACATGGCCGACTGTGGTTCACATCCTGATCTTGGTGGCTTCCTTTCTCACTTACCCTCTCTCTGTCTCTATCTCTCTGGTCAAATTAAAAAGTAATGATAATAAAATTAAATAATTTTTTTTCCCCAAAGATAAAGCTGTTAATGTATTGAGATGATAAAGTTGTAGAGGAGCAAATTTGGAGGGCAAGACTAGAAATTCGATTTTGTTCATGTCACATTTGACATGCTTTCTAGTTTTTAAAGGAGAGGTGTCAGATTGTGGTTGTATGAGCTGGAGTTTGGGGAAGATATCTATTAGAGATAAAGGTTCTGAAGCCTTATTGTTTTATTCAAAGTGGATGAATATAAAATACTTTCTTTTCTTTTTTTTTTTTTTTAAGATTTTTTTGCTGTAGGGTACATATACACACCAGAGAGACAGAGAGAAAGTAAGAAATCACCCTAGGGAGGATGGCTACTCCACAGTCCTTCTCTATTCTCCTCTCAGGATTTTGGGCACACACACACACATGAGCCCAGCTTGAATTTCAAGCTGCCAGGTCCAGGACTTGAATTGCAACTGGCCATGTGGGAGTCCAGCACCATAACCACTACACCACCTTCTGGCCCCTAGAAGATTTAATGTTAAGTGAAGTGAGCTAGACTTTGAAAGATACACACTGTATGTCCCCATAGATTGTGAATGTCTATAATCTATGAAAGAAATGGAAAGATCTTAAGATATGAGATAGTAGAGGAGACTGTAAGGGAAGGGAGGGGGTGGTAGAAGGTGAGTGGGAATAGAAAAGAGAAGAAACATTTAACAAACAAATGTAAAATTCTCTGTTGAAAAAAAATTCTGTGATTTTTGCTTTGTAGCAATCAGAATTCAGAAAAAGAAAACACATGTATGACAGAAAAAAATTTGGAGGGGGCTGGCCCTATTATGTAGCAGTTCAGCATTGTGCATAAAAGGCCAGATCCCACATCGCTGACTGTGGTTCAAGCCCTGACTCTGGAGACTTGAAAAAAGGCTAGGCACACGTGCATACATGCCCCAAATCCTGATGAGATGCAGAAATGGAGAAAAAGGAATTGCAGTATGACCATGCTCCATTGGAGGGGATTTCTTCTGGGTCTGTCTATCTCTCTCTCTGTCTGGTGAGCACACATACCCTGAGGCAATAAAATACATAAGTAAATAAATAAAAATAAAAATTTAGAGTCATCAACATACAATTGCCTTTTTTTTTTTTTTCTTTTTTTTGGAGAGGTTTTTTTTTTTCACTATAGGGCATGTGCGCTCGCCAGACAGACAGAGAGAGAGACATAGAGACAGAAAGCGAGAAATCACCTCCCAGGGGGGATGGTCACGCCGCAATCCCTTCTTCTCCATTCTCCTCTCGGGATCTTGGGCACGCACGCACATGTGCCCGGCGTGAGTTGTAAGCCACCGGGTCCGAGATGCGAACCGTGGTCGACTACATGGGAGTCCAGCGACATAGCCATTACGCTAACTGCTGGTTCCCAACATACAATTGCCTTTTAAAGCCATGATACTAAATGAGAGTGTGAAGGGAGTGGTTATATTAGAGAAAGAAAATATAGACGTCCAAGGCCTGAGCCCCAGGGTATTTCAACGTTGAGTCACTAAGCTTACAAGACTGTTACAGCATGTTCACATTTCATTGAACTTGTCATGTTTGTCTTATACTGCCACTAAACTGAAATCTCCTTGATGGACAGAACTGATTTTATTTTTTTAACAGCTTTATTTGAAGTATAACTTATATTCCATACTTCTGACCTGTAATTCAATTATTTTTAATTTTTACTCAGTTTATATCTTCAGTGACAGGTATATGGTAATTACTTAATCAATGTTTTTAGCTGAATGTTGAGTTTTGAAGTGAATGAATGTATATGATTTTAGATCACCCCTTTACATTTCTGGATATTATTTCATTACATTAAAAAACAAGGTGCTGACTAGTGGAATTTTTGCTTTTAGTTTTTTTGTTTTTTGCCATACGGCATGTGTGCTCACTGGAGACAGACAAAGAGAGGGAAAATAAGAAATCACCCTCAAGTGGGGATGGCCATGCCGCAATCCCTTCTCCTTCATTCTCCTCTAAGGATTTTGGGCACACATGCACACACACCTGGCATGATTTTTAAGTCACTAGGTAGGTCCAGGATTCGAACTGTGTTCAGCCATGTGGGAGTCCAGCGCCTTACCTAGAGGATTTTTAATTTTCTTCAAACTTTGAAATTTAAGATTCTAAATGTTTCAGAAGTGTGATGGTTAATTTTATGTGTCAACATGGCTAGGCTTTGGAGTGTCTTGATATTTGGTCAGACATTACTCTGGGTGTATCTCTGAGGTTATTTCAGGATGAGAATTTGATGTGGTATACTGAGTAAAGCAGATTGCCCTCCAATGTGGGGGAGCTGCTTTTAATTAATTGCAGACCTGAGTAGAACAAAAGGTGAGTAAGAGAGAACTCATAACTGCCTGACCTGGGTGGGACATCAGTCTTTTCCTGCCTTCAGACTTAAGCTGAAAAATCAGCTGTTCTTGGGTGTGAAGCTTGCTGACTTTAGGACAATTAATGACATTAGCTTTTCTGATTCTCAGGCCTACAAAATCCTAACAAAACTTTAGCAAGTCACATTCAAAAAGATAAGAAAGGATAATATTATATATGGACATGGGAAGATTTATTCCAAAACTGCAAAGTTGGTTAACTTTGGAACATTCATTAATGTAATTTACCCACCAAGTGTGAATTTTGTCACGATAAGAATATCTCAATAGGGACCAGCAGTTGGCATAATGGCTATATCGCTGGACTCCCATGTGGTTAACCACAGTTTGCATCCCAGACCTGGTGGCTTAAACTCATGCCAGGCACATGTGTGTATGTACCCAAGATCCCAAAAGGAGAATGTAGGAGAAGGGATTGTAGTGTGACCACCCCCCCTGGGGGGTGATTTCTCGCTTTCTGTCTCTGTTTTTCTGGCGAGCACGCATGCCCTATAGCAAAAACCTCTCAAAAAAAAAGTATATCTCAATAAATTTGGGATAGAAGGTAACTTTACCAACTTAATAAAGAACATCTGTAAGATAAAACCAAAACCAAACTTAAGGCTAAGATCATCTTTAATTTTGAAAATCTGAGTATTTCACCCTGGCCCTGGCAGAATAGTAAGGGATGGGAAGAAAGACAAAGGCATACAAATTTAAATAAAAAAGTAAAATTGACTTTACTCATAGATGAAATAATTGCATTCAGAGGAAATCCTGAAAAACTAAGAAAAAATATGCTGGACTAGAACACGTAAGTTTTCAAGATATAAGGTTAATATACAAAAGTTAGTTAGTTGTACTTGGGGCCAGCAAGTGGCATGGTGGTTAAGGTGCTTGACTTCCATATGGCCAACTACCGAGCCCAGACTCAGTAGCTTGAATCATACTGGTCACATGTGCTGTGTGCCCAAAATTCTGAGAGGAGACTGGAGAAGGGATTGCAGTATGGCCATCCTCCTTGAGGGGTGATTTCTCACTTTTCCTCTCTCTGTCTCTCTCTCCAGCGAATGCATAAGCCCTATCACAAAAACCTAATCAAACAAACAAACAAACAAAACCTTGAAAAGTTCATTGTATTCCTATACAAGAAAATAAACAATACAATG
Organism: Tupaia tana; assembly: GCA_026018925.1. Taxonomy (NCBI): domain Eukaryota; kingdom Metazoa; phylum Chordata; class Mammalia; order Scandentia; family Tupaiidae; genus Tupaia; species Tupaia tana. Next base: position 41,085,447 of record JAKSZU010000005.1, read on the forward strand.
AATAATATAATGAACCATTATCAACTGGAAATGAATTTAAAAATCTGTTTATAATAACATAAAATATAAAATGCTTATGGCAAATTAAACAGGCAATACCTGTAGACTGAACAATACAAAATATTGCTAAGAAAGTGTAAACAGAATCTAATAAATGATAAGATATACCATATATCAGATTTTTTGCAAAAATTGGCAAATAAAGTCTAAAAAGACCCAGAGTAGTCAAAGTATTTCTTTTTCTCTTTGCCTTAGGGTGCTTTTGCTTGTTGAGAGAAAGAGAAAGAAATGGCCCAAAAATTTGAGAATGATATGCGAGAAGTACTGGATACCATCAAACATCCAAATATCCGGATAATTGGCATTCCAGAAGGTGAAGAGACCCATAAGGGCATTGATAATCTATTCCATGAAATCCTGCAAGAAAACTTTCCAAACCTAGAGAGGCATTCGAAGATCCAGTCCCAGGAAATACAAAGGACCCCAAATAGAATCAACCCAAGAAGATCTTCTCCAAGACACATTATAGCCAGGTTGACCAAAACTGCAGACAAAGACAAGATACTAAGATTGGCAAGAGAAAAACATCAAGTTACCTACAAAGGACATCCCATCAGGCTAACAGTAGATCTCTCATCGGAAACAATGCGAGCGAGGAAAGAACGGGAAAATATATTCAAAGTGTTACGAGAGAAGCAATTTCAGCCAAGAATACTGTACCCGGCAAGATTATCTTTCATGTGGGAGGAAAAGACAAGAACATTCTCAGATAAACAAAACCTGAAAGAATTTACCAGCACCAGACCAGATCTCCAAGAAGTTCTCAAGGGTGTGCTGTATCAGGAAAATTAAACACAGACACATGGAAATAAGAGTCCAAAAACTAAGAAAGTGGCCAACTTAATCATAGGGACAAGTCTGGAGTTGAATATTATATCCCAGAATTTAATCAGGAAAATTGAACCAGAACAGAAGATAAAAGTACATGAGACTGATAGGTTCATGCACCTATCATTTGAACAGAATCCTAACCTGTTTCCTGGCTTTAAGCAAAGTTCCTTGGCATTTCTTTGATTTAAGTTGAAACTGGTTTTCTTAGTAGTAATGAGTGAACTCACCATTGAAAGTAGTTAGATTATGTAGGAAATTGTGTGATCAATGCAATGTGGGTGGGAAGGGAATGAAGGACAATTGTGGACACCGGAGGTGGTGTGTGAGGAGGGTGAGAAGGGACAGAGGGTCAGAAAGAGGGGTGGAAATATTTCTAGGAACTAGAGATGGAAAATTTTTTGTAATGTGCATGATTGAGTCACTATGCAGTGTGTACTGGATGGGAGATCGTATTTTGTGTGCTGTGATGATGCTTAGGTAAGGGATGTAAATTGAGTTAGAAAAAAAAAAATATATATATATATATATATATATATATATATATATATATATTCAATGACTGCAGTAGGATATGTAGCCCCAGCTAGGTGCTACTTTATAGGATGCATAAAGTTAGACTTGTGTTCATGGAAATGTGTATGTCACCTGTGTTTGCTATGAGGGTATTTGGATTGATTACGGTCTTTGGTGATTCAATAAAATGTGGGGGGAAAACAGTATAGAAAGGAAACATAGATACCAGAGACAGTGTGGGAGGAGAATGGGAGATGGCAGAGGGTAGGAGATAGGGAATCAAGGATGGGGGGGGGGGGGAAGCTAAACATACAGAAAACAAGAAATTGAAGATCATCTGCTGACAATAACATGTTTGTTGATGTGCTTGATTGAGACAATATACAGTGTACTCTGGATGGAAAATCTCATTTTGTATGCTGTAATGATGTACAGTGAATGAATGCAAATAAATAAATTGAAATTAAAAAAAAGAAAAAAAAAAAAGGATCCTCAGGGAGAATGGCATACCTCAATCCCTTTTCCTCCATTCCCCTCTTGAGATTTTGGGCATGTACACTTGCCCAGTGTACTTTTCAAGCTGCTAGGTCCAGGACTCAAATTGTGCAGTAGTCATGTGAGATTCAGCCACTTCACTCACCATCCCATGGGCCAGCCCATCAAAGTAATTTTGAAAATGATAAAGTTTGAGATACCTGCTTTTAAGACTTACTATAAAGTGATAGTAATCAAGACAGTGTAATTTATCAAAACAGTACAACAATACAATGCAGAACATAATAAATAGAATATAGAAATAGACACATATATCTATAAAAAAAATTGATTTTCAACAATGGTGCAAAGGTAATTCAATGGGAAAATAGGGCTTTTTTGGTGCTAAAACAACTAGAAATCTATACAATTAAATACATACCATAAATGGGCAAAAGATCAGAATAGACACTTACAACAGAAAGTACAAAATGGGGTTGGGCAGTGGTATAGCAGTAAAACATGATGCTCTGTGAGGCTGACCCACATAGGAAGGTTCTGGGTTCATGTCCAGAGACTACATGGAATACCCCAGGAACCTGTGTGCCCATGACCCAGAGCTGGCTAAAGGAAAGGAGCAGATTGCAACATCAAGTCTCTACTGCAGGTGATGCTTTTCTGTCTCTTTTGCTCATAAAAGAAAGAAATTTAAAAACAACAAAAAAGAAGGTACAGGGAATGGCCAACAAGTACATGAAAATCCATCAGAAAAATGCAAATTAATCATCAGGAAAATGCAATTGCAAGTCACAATAAGATACAATTTTATGCCCATTCGAAGAATTAAAATTTAAAACTGACAACTCCAGTTGTGTGTGAGGATGTGAGGCAACCAGCAATTTCTTATAAAGTGAAATATGCACCTACCCTATGACTCATCAACCCTACTTCTAAGTATTTATGTAAGGGAAATGAAAATATATGTTCATGGGGCCAAGCAGGTGGTATGGTGGCTAAGGTACTGACTCCCACATGGCCTACCATGGTTTGAGTCCCAGACCTGGAGGCTTGCTTTCTCACTCCCCCCACCACTGTGTGTTTCTCTCTAGTCAAATAAAAAGAAATAATAATAATAAAACTAAATAAAAATTCTGAAAAAGAAAAGAAATATATATTCACGAAAAGCCACATTCAAGAATGTTCATACAGCTTTATTCATAAAAATCAAAGTCCACAAATAATCCAAATGTTCAATTACCAGAAGAATAGCCACATAAATTGTGGTATATCTTAATAAAGAAATATTACTTAACAATAAAAAAGCACATTTTCCCAATATGTGCAATGATGTGACTGCATCTCAGAAACATTACGCTGAGTGAAAAAAGCCAGACACACACACAAATACATACAGTATGATTCCACTTATCTGAAATTCTAGGAAACAAACTAATCTATAGTGACAGAACGCAGAGCAGTGGTTGCCTGGGGTTGCCTGGGGGTGGGGGCAGGTAGGCACAGCTGAGATCCAGTGGTGTGACTAACTGGCCAAAGGAGCTTGAGCAGGAAACTCCACTTCCCAGCTTTGTTAGTTTTTTCAAATGTAACTGATAAATAAATCCAGATTATATGTACTAGCTTATCTTCAAGGTCCCTCCCAGCAATGAATTCTTGGTGTCTTCCGTGTCCAGACTCAGGAATAAATAGAGGGAAAGAGTTTGTTTACGGCATTTACATTGAATTCCTAAAACACAGCATAATTATAAAATGTTTTCGTCAGAGTAGGGAATTATAGTCTCGTTCCCCCCACCCAGAAGATTACGAACTAATAGAATACACCACAAAACTGAAGAAAGTGTTCTAACTGCAGTAGCAAGGGACATGTGGGGGTTTTTTTTTGGAGAGGTTTTTTTTTTTTTTTTTTTTTTTTGCTCTAGGGCGCGTGTGCTCGCCAGACAGACAGAGAGACAGAGAGACAGAAAGCAAGAAATCACCCCCTGGGGGGATAGCCACACTGCAATCCCTTCTCCTCCATTCTCCTCTTGGGATCTTGGGCACGTACGCACACGCACCCGGCATGTTTTAAGCCACCAAGTCCGGGACGCGAACCATGGTCAACTACTTGGGAGTCCAGCGACATAGCCATTACACTAACTGCTGGTCCCAGGACATGCGTTTTTGATAGGAAATATTGAGTATATGGAAATATTGGTGGGATAAGTAGCAGAAGGTTGTAAAAGCAAAGAAAGAAAGAAAAAGAAAAAGAACATAGCATCCAACAAAATGAAGTCCCTTATCACCATCCGAATTACTTTCCTGGTACATGGTAGGTAACTGTGAAAGTTGGAGCCATTTATTTTTTAAGTAAAGCACTGTTCATAAGCCTGTGTTACTTACAATGGTTAAACAGACCCCCAAAATGCATTGAAAAGGGCATATCACTAGGCTATTCTCTGAAGGAACACAGGCCTGTTTCACAACAATCCAACGAGGGTGGCACTGTGTTCGTAATGATCCCAAGACACATACCACTGTAGTACTCTTCTAAAACCAAGGCATTCTGTTGGGAAGCACAGCTGGCCTCCTGGCTTTGGAGGGTTCATGGGCCTCCAGCACCTAGCTTGCTGAGCTGTGATCAGGATTAAATGTGATCATGGGTGTAAAGGTACTGGTGTGTATTCATTTCTCTACAATGGGTAATTATTACTACTGGAAGGAACAATTCATTTTAACTGGTAAAATTTATAAGGCGTCTTAAGTTGCAAGGTTAGAAAGATCTTGGTTGGCAAAACTATTTAAAACAAAAGAAACAGCTTCAGCAAAGTTCATTGTTTTACAGTGGAGGGCATATTATAGGAGGATATTCTAGAAGAAGATGAGGCCAGAAAGTTTGGGTGGGGCTGCTGCTAAGGTTTGAGTGTGTCTTCCCAAAGCTCGTGTGTTAAAATTTGGCCACTCTAGCGACAATATTACAAGGGCTAAAGTTTAATCTGACTATGGTCTTAGTGTGGCCTTTGGGAGATAATTAGAATTAGATAAGATTATCAGGGTGAGACCCATGATTGGCTCCTGGTGGGCTTATGAGATGAGGTAGAGACCAGAAATGACACACGGTCTTGCTTTCTTGCCATGAGATGTCCTGTACTGTCTTGGGACTCTGCAGAGAAGCCCTATCAGCAAAAAGATCCTCACCAGAAGTGGCCCCACAAACTTGGACTTCCAAAATTTTAAACTGAATAAATCTTTATTCTTTATAAATTACCCTGTCTGAGGTATTCAGTTATAATAACATTAAAACAAACAAACAAACAGGGACCAGCAGTTAGCGTTACGGCTATGTCGCTGAACTCCCCTGTAGTCAACTGCGGTTCAAGTCCCAGATCTGGTGGATTAAAGTCACACCGGGCGCATGTGCATGCGTGCCCCAGATCCCAAGAGGAGAATGGAGGAGAAGAAATTGTGGCGTGGCCATCCCCCCCGGGGGATGATTTCTCACTTTCTATCTCTCTGTCTCGCTCTGTCTTTCTGGTGAGCGCATGCACCCTATAGCAAAAACCTCTCAAAAAAACAAACAAATGAACAGACAAAAAACAGACTAAAACAGCTACAAATTTTGGATAGCTTGGGTTGTTCACATGTAACAGCAGGGGGACTAAAAGCTTTACTGTGTTTGTGGAACTGTCTGGGATTCGATAAGATCTTAACAATGTTTTAGGTTAAGAATTCTAGTGACAATGTATATACTCCACACTGTGTCTACACTGGATAGGCTTAAATGGGGGACAGAGATAAACTAGTCAGGATGTTCTACCAGGGCTTGAGTTGAGATTTAATGAACGTCAGACATGGGGCTGTAGAAAAAACAGAATGTTATAAACACAATTTTTCAGTGACCAGCAGGTGGCATAGTGATTAAGACACTGGACTTCCCTGTGGTTGACCTTGGTTTGAATCCTGGACCCAGTGGCTTGGAACTCATGCCAGGCCCACATGCATGTGTGCCCAAAGTCCAGAGAGGAGACTGGAAGAGGAGAGATTGTGGGTGTGGCCATCCCCCTGGGGGGCAATTTCTTGGTTTCTGTCTGTCTCTCCAGTGGGCACATGTGCCCTATAGTAAAAATCTCTCTCAAAAACAAAACTAGAAAAAGTGAAAGAAACACAATTTTTCAGCCAAGATTTGGCAATTAATATTGGGTGGTAGAAAGTGAGAAGGAGATTCTGGAGCTAAAATGTTTCTGACACTTGGAGCATAAGTTGCATGTAGCACAGATAGGATTAGATCAACGCTTCGATAGGAGAAGGACCAGGTTTATATGGAATGGTGAACTCCTAATTTAGCATGTGCTGAGTCTGAGATATTTATAGAACATCCAGTTGGAAATATGGGCCTGGAGCTTGGGAAAGGAGTCAGCTGGAGGTGGCTAGAGAGTAATTCCCTTGAGAGGCAAGGAATTGGTGTAGTGGTTAAAGCGCTGGGATCCCACATGGCTCAAGTGGTTCAAATCTTGGACTTGGTGGCTTGAAACTCACCCTGGGCAAGTGTGTGCACATGCCCCAAATTCCGAAAAGAGAATGGAGAAGGAATTGTGGTGTGACCATACCCACAGGGGGTTATTTCTCACTTTCTCTCCATCTTTGTCTCTCTGGCAAGTGCATACACCCTATAGCAAGAAAATTTCCCAAGAAAGAGAGATCACAATTTATCTGAGGAAGAATATGTGACAAATACTATCAATATTAGTAGTCATATGGGAGTGTGCATGGGCATGGGAGACTAGCTTATAGTGGGAAGAACATCAAACAAAATTAAAACATCTGAGTGTAAGTCCAGCCTAGACTTTACATGTATATTCTCATTAATTAATCTTTAGAGAGGGAGGGACAAATTCTTAAGGTCCGTATTTTCACATTTAGGCAGAAGAAGAGGAGCTAGAAAATGAAAGAATGACCATGTTTTTTTAAAGTTGTTTTATGTCTCTAACAGCTAAAGTTATGATCATAGAGACAGAGATCCTATCTCAGATATTCTCAGACCCTCTGTGAGGGCCAGGATGCCCACATAACAAACTAAAGGGACATTTGGGAAGTGCCAAGTGATGGCATAGACAAGAAGCCCTATTTAATCATGGGTTGGGCTGAATTTGACCCAGGAAAGCTGAGAGAGGGGAAAACATGGTAGATTGAGTCTTCAAGGGCAGCAGAGCTCAGAGAAATGAAGAGACTAGGAAGAACATACAGGTCAGTGGGACCCATAGTTTTTCGTGTTTTCTCTTAACTCGTACCTATGACTAAGGTATACTGGGAAGTTTTCTACCTCTGAGAACATTAACGAAATCTTCTACACATTTCCAATACTACTCTAAAATAGTTATGGGGTCATCAGATTTGGCAAAACAGTGACATTTGACTCTCCTTTTACACATCAGCACATTTCAGCTTTTCTTTCAGTTTCCTGTCTATTTTAGTTCCAACATTTATTTACATACCTTTGATTTTTAAATGTTAACTTGCTTAATGTCAAATAGTAAGATATTCTAAACTATTGGCATTATTCCTGGAGATTTTTAAAGAGCAACTAATTCCCAGTTCCTTTCACATTAATGACTGTAAGTTGCTCCCCTCCCCCTGCAACTCAGGAAGGACCCTGGAGCAAGGTCATGTCCCAGACTGCAGTGGACATTCACTGCTCTTTGGCTTCCCAGCACCCATTACCCTTTCTGTTCTTAGGAACTCTCTGAAGTCCTTGTTAGGAGTTACTGGCTCCTCGTTGTGGTAGGCCCAGTGGGACTGTTGGTTAAAGAACCCTGCCTGCTTCTTGCCAAGAGTAGTCATCATTGGCTGGTGTTAACCAAACAAATTTTATTCTAAAACAGTGTACTTGAGCAAGGTAACTCAAGGACTGCTAAAAAGAATTGGAACAGAAATTATTTCTACTTGCTACTTCCCAGATAATCCAGGGCTGTCCTCTCTGAGCTTCATTCTTTAGGTCTTTTTTTATTTGGTGAGCTATCCAACCATTTCTTAAATAATTTTTTTTCTTTATTTGTGAGAGAGCATGAACGTGTGCACGGAAGAGTGAGAAAGAGAGAAACACTCTCTTTAGGATCTGGTCACATTCTAATCCCCCTCCTCCAGACCTGCAGCTCATTGGCTCTTGGGCACTTGTGTGTGTGCCTGGGGTGTTTTCAGGCTAACAAGGCCAGGGATTTGCACCATGGTTGTCATGTGAAATTTGGCTTCTCTGGAGCAGTGCATTACCACTGTGCTATGAAGCTGGCCCATTATTACACCTTTCTAATAAATTCTCTCTGAATTTAACCAGAGTCAGTTACTACTATTTACAAAAAGGGGAAAAAGGGGGAAAAAAAAAAAAAAAAAAGAACTAATTTACTGACATGACTAGAAAATCTAATGTTTTCAACCTCCTGCCAAAGTTACCTCTTATGATGTAGGAAGTCAAGAGTGGTAAGGATGGGTAAGAGATGAAAGTAAGAGACATTGTGACAACTGTTTATTTACTTTATCTGTTTCTCTTTCAGTTAACTGCACAGTTGCTCACAGAAAACACTGGAGAGTCATTCTTAATAGGTAGCCTTACCTATCAAGGTAACCAGTTTTTGAGATGGGCCCTAGTGATCTCTGCCTCCTTCCTGGAATTCACGTTCTTGTGAAGTCCCACACTGTATCAAATTTGGTCAATTTGACCGGTAGAATATGTCAGAAGTGATGGTATGTCACTTCTGAGATTAGATCTTTTTTTTCGTTTTTTTATTTAAATGTATTTATTTACATTCATTGACCATACGTTATTACAACATACAAAATGAGATTTTCCATCCAGAGTACACTGTGTATTGTCTCAATCAAGCACATCAACAAACATGCTATTGCCAACAAATAATTTTCCATTTCTTGTTTCCTGTATGTTTTGCATTTTTTCCCCCATCCTTGATTCCCTCTTATCCTCTGCCATCTCCCACTCTCCTCCCACACTGTCTCTGGTATCTATGTTCACTTTCTATACTGTTTTTCCCCCACATTTTATTGAATTACTAAAGATCTTAATTAATCTAAATATTTTCATCGCAAACACATATACATTTCCATGAACACAAGTCTAACTTTAGGCATCCTATAAAGTAGCACCTAGCCAGGGCTATATATCTTACTGCAGTCGTTGAATAGATAATTTTTCCTGAAACTTTTTTTTGTAACTTAATTTACATTCTTTCCCTAAGCATCATCACAGCATACAAAATGTGATTTCCCATCCAGAATATACTGCATAGTGACTTAATCATGCATATAATTATCAAAAAAATTTCCATTTCTAGTTCCTAGAACTTTTTACCCCTCTTTCTGACCCTCTGTCCTTTCCCACCCTCTTCTCACACTATCTCTGGTGTCTACAATGGAAATGGAATGGTGTCTTCCATTCCTTTCCCACCCACATTGTATTGTTCACACAATTTCTTAAATAATCTAACTACTTTCAATGGTAAGTTCACTTGGTATTATTAAGAAAACCAGTTTTAACTTAAATCAAAGAAATGCCAAAGAACTTTGCTTAAAGCCAGGAAACAGGTTAGGATTCTGTTCAAATAGTAGGTGCATGAACCAATCAGTCTCATGTACTTTATCTTCTGTTCTGGTTCAATTTTCCTGATTAAATTCTGGGATATAATATTCAACTCCAGACTTGTCCCTATGATTAAGTTGGCCACTTTCTTAGTTTTTGAACTCTTATTTCTGTGTTTCTGTATTTAATTTTCCTGATATAGCATACCCTTGAGAACTTCTTGGAGATCTGGTCTGGTGCTGGTAAATTCTTTCAGGTTTTGTTTATCTGAGAATGTTCTTGTCTTTTCCTCCCACATGAAAGATAATCTTGCTGGGTACAGTATTCTTGGCTGAAATTGCTTTTCTCTTAACACTTTGAATATATTTTCCCATTCTTTCCTTGCTCGCATTGCTTCCAATGAGAGATCTGCTGTTAGCCTGATGGGATGTCCTTTGTAGGTAACTTGATGTTTTTCTCTTGTCAGTCTTAGTACTTATCTTTGTCTGTGGTTTTGGTCAGCCTGGCTATAACGTGTCTTGGAGAAGATCTTCTTGGGTTGATTCTATTTGGGGTCCTTTGTATTTCTTGGGACTGGGTCTTTGAATGCCTCTCTAGGTTTGGAAAGTTTTCTTGCAGGATTTCATGGAATAGATTATCAATGCCCTTATGGATCTCTTCACCTTCTGGAATGCCAATTATCCAGATGTTTGGACATTTGATGGTATCTAGTACTTCTTGCATATTATTCTCAAAATTTTGGGCCATTTTCTCAGTCTTCATGGTGGATTTTTCTAGGCCAGCAATTTTCTCTTCTACATCTGAGAGTCTATTTTTTGTATGATCTAGTCTGCTTTTAATACTTTCAAGGAGATTTTGACTTCCTGTATTATAGACTTCATTTCTAACAGTTCCGTTTGATTCTTTTGTAAAGTGTGTAATTCCTTTTAGATCTTGCAAGAATTTCCTCACCTCCTGGAACTCGTCAACTTCTTTCTCCTTTCTCTTTAGCAGTTCATTGTCTCTCTTCTCTTCCATGTCTGTTAGCTTCACCATTATGAATGCTCTAAATTCTTTATCAGACATTTCCATTATTTTCATTGAACTGCTTGTGGATGAAGAGGAGTTATTCTTTTTCCTTGGAGGAGAGGTATTTTCTTGCTTTCCCATATTTCTTGTGGTCCTGTGGTAATTTCTTGTCATCTGATGGATGGTGCGTTTCTTTCTAATTCTTAAAGTTCAATCTGAATGTTTAGGAGCAAGCAGAAAGAGGTGATCTGGAATCTCTTTGCTATTCTGTTGTGATTGCTGGTACAGCAGATTCAGTAGATATTGAGGAATATGTTAACCCTAATAGTATTTGAATGTTTAGCTACAGTGCCCTTAGATCCATCTAGAAACATGTTAAATGGATATTGAAGAGTGGAGAGACAAGAAAAAAGAAAATGAAAAAGAGAGAGAAACAACAACAAAGAAAGAGAAAAAAAGATGAAAAAAAAAACCCCAAAATTGTAATTATTGTTTTTCTTTTTTAAAAGAAGTACAAAATAGAAAATAACTAGTTCACAGGAGCCACGAGGAATCTTCTTCTGAAGGCCTCGCCTCTCCTGCCTGGGTGGGAGGATCAGAGGGGATTATTAACAAGACAAAAGGTGGAGCTGAGAGCAAGAGAAAAACTTTACCTTTAAAAAAATCATAAAAAGGAAAAATTACAAAAAAAACCAAGAAGACGGAAGCAGGGAGAGACAGAGACAGAGATAGAAGGTCAGAGGGGCTCCCTACCACGCTAGCTTGTTTTCTGGAGGCTGAATTATCAATAGAAAATCTTCATTTCTCTTGTACCCTGAAATAATTAGTTCACAGGAGCCATGAGGAATCTTCTTCTGAAGGCCTCGCCTCTACTGTCACGTTAGTTTGTTTGCTGGAGGCTGAATTATCAGCAGAAAATCTTCATTTCTCTTGTATCCTGAAATAACTAGTTCACAGGAGCCATGAGGAATCTTCTTCCTTTTTCTTTTTCTTTGGAGAGGTTTTTGCTATAGGGCACGTGTGCTCTCCAGAAAGAGAGAGAAAGAGAGACAGAAAGCGAGAAATCATTCCCCAAGGGGATGGCCATGCCACAATCCCTTCTCCTCCATTCTCTTTTCGGGATCTTGGCATGCACGCACACGCACCCAGCATGTTTAAGTCACCGGGTCTGGGACTTGGACCATGGTTGACTACATGGGAGTCCAGTAACATAGTCATTATACCAACTGCTGGGCCCGTGAAATTAGATTTGAAGAAACACTTTAGCTTCCTTCTTGTTTACTCTCTCTCTCTCTCTCACTTTCTCTTTCATTCTGTCTGTCTCTCATTCAGATTCTATTTCCAATTCTCACTTTGAAGGAAGTCAGCTTCTGTATGTTGGATCTGCTTTCTACCTTGTTCATTCTGCTGTCTTCCTCAAGGGGATGCTAATATAGAACATTAGAGAGGCTCCTGTGTTCTCTCAATTCTTAACTGAGTTTGGTCCTCCCCTCTCTCTTAAACCTGAGTATGAATTCTTTTAGCTACCACCTTAAAAGGCTGCCTCAATCTGGCTGTTCTGGTGAGTGTTTAACAACTGGCTCTCTGGAAAACAAAACAAAACCAAAAAAAGTGTTGTAGGTTGTAGTATTTACAGATTTCCATGGTATAATATTTGTACCATGACTGATTTTAGGCTACCAATGTGACACCTTTGAGCACAGAGATGAAGAAAGATGTCAACAGTCAGTTATGACATGTCCTATGTGCTGGCTCCAGTCAATGCCTAGTTGTGTGTGTCTCTTCTGACATGGATCCTCTCAAGGTGGCCTGCTCTACGTGATTCTCCTTCAGAGTTTA